>CM042026.1:11911723-14411723 GCA_023525975.1 Smallanthus sonchifolius | reverse complement strand
TATTTTTCTTGAAAACAACCATGTTTTTATTAAAATTTATATTGGGATGTTCAGAAGAAAAAAAAAATTAAGTCTGTGGATTTTGTTTTTTTAATTAACAAACATAAGTTATTTGAGAAAAAATCAAATTAATTATTAAATTTATAATAAAAAATTAAAAAATTCAAGTGCTAGCATGATGTGAGTGGTTGTTTAAAATATTGATACACAATCTCAATTCATCAAAGCTCACGAACATGAGGACACTCTCACTCACGGTTGAGAGAAGCAGTGTTTCCGTGAACATGACTATATGAGTGGCTCACGGAACCCACTTACGGAGTAGACCGTATGCTTTGGTGAGTTAAAAACTTCTTTTACTTTTTAGTTTTTTCTTTTATCATCATTAGTTTAGATTAAGATTTTTAAAATGATAAAAAAATTATTTTTGAAGATCATACATATGATACATAAACTGGATTCCATAAATAAAGTTAAATTATAAAGGTGAATTGTCGATTCGAATTATAATTAGTTTTAATTTAATATAAACCGTTAAATTTGATTGTACAAACTAGAAATCGTGAATTATAAAGTTAAATTTTGAACTGCATAGTGGAAAGTGGTATCTCTAAAAAAGAATTTGAGGTTTCAAATCCTACCGGATGCATTTTACAAACAAATTCAATCCATTTATATGTACTTTAGTATGTTATTAAAAAATTAGTCAAGTTATAAATATAACTCAACGGTATTTGTCAAATTTGAGGTGCTTCATATAAAGTAGCCACACCACACATTCCATAAACCAGTGTATCGAATTCTAAAAACACCAAAAATGGGGGTATTTCACAAATAAAAAACGTAATTTGACAAGGACATTTCACACAAATTGAAAGGGACGTCTTGCAAATAAAAATGCATCTCACAAATTGAAGATGAGAGCTCGTAATTTACGTGGTGTCCTCCACTACTTAAGATAAATTTTACTAAATAGGTGACTATTTTGTCCGAAACACCTCGAAGTGACGACCGGACAGACTGGTCGTATCAGAAACTAGACAGTTAACCAATCCGTTTAAGCATTGTAACCATTGGTTACAGGCCGGACACATTAAACCACATCAGGTGGTTGACCCGGATTTTAATTTATTTTATTTCTTTTTTTTTTTCATTCTATTACTACTTTAGACTACATATTTTTATTTATTTAAATCTCTATATAATATTAAAACTATAAATCCATACTAAATCATATAAAGTAGTTTCATATTTTGTTTTAAATTAGTTATATAAACATACTTTTAATTTTTCAATTATTTATAACGTTTTCTGGTTGTTGAAATCGATCCGACTAGCGGAGTAGAAATGCAAACAAATTGATAACCAATCCAGTTTTGAAAACTTACGGTGGCGTTTATCTATCCTTTTGTAGTTATAGCATCGTTTCTTAAAAAAAAAATTTTGAACGTTAAACTCACACACTATCTAAATCTACTCTTAAATTTATAGCACTTGTTCACGACGAAACTAGAACTCACAACCTTTTAAAAATGGGATACCATTCATCGCACCTGAATACCATTTCCACAAAGTCCCTTTGGTCATCTTTTATTAATCTAAAATGTTCTTTTAACTACTCATCGTCTTCTTTATCTACAAAAATTTACCTGAATTAAACCGTAGAGCCACCTGATACTGTATAAAAAAAATACCAAATGAAGGATTCAGAAATCAAAGCATAGGCTTCACCAACCGGCCAGGAACAAAAAGTCAACTTCTACAGAAAATACGGACGGCAACACCGCCAGCAACGACACCGGCAACGATCCAGCGATAAGAAATCGGTAAAATACAATCATATAAATTAACCGTCACCGACGTTATTTTAAACCCTAAGCCTTAACGTAGCCGTTTTTTTTCCGTTTCGTATTTCTAAATATTTGCAAAGTTGATTTTAACTCTAATTTAGCATGCTCTCTGTTTTGATGATCAAATATAGCATCTGTAACAGTAACTGAAATGGAAAGGTGAGATGCAAAATCTCCATTTACAGAAATCAAAGCTGTATGGCAATTAATTACAGTTACAGTTCACCGTAATCTATGGAAGTGAAAAGGATATTTGAACAGTAGAATGAATCAAGTAGTCGGAATGTAAAAAAACGCACAAATTCAACGACGGCAAGGCGGCGGAGGATCGTCGGAAATCAAATGAACCTCTGTTTTGAAAAGAAGAAGAGAGTACGAATCCACAGAGAAGTAAACAAATCCTCCCGGTGAGTGCGTCACGAACGATCCGAAACTCTTCCCCGCTACACAGTGCCATGCCAATCCGTAACACCGATCAAATTCCTATAATATTTCAAATTCAATTTACTAACAGTCAATCGAATCAACACTAAACACGTATATTCAGAAGCGAGCGAACGAGAGAGAGAGGTTACCTTTTTGATGGAACGAGCTAGTTGAGTGAGATTAGGGCGGCGAGTAGAAGAGGAGTCGATGAATGATCTGGTGAGACGTAGAGCATGCTCTTGCATTGCGAATGGCATGTCGGCTGATCTCAAGCGTATGTTGAGGCTGACAGCGATTGCGGCTAGTTTGAGTTCTTCCGGTGGAGATTTCAGGTCCGGCGGGGAGTGGTATTTAATGACCTGCTTCTCTTTCCACTCGCCGCCGGTCTTCTCCATTAATTCCACGGTGAGAGAAACAGAGTTGAATTGAAATTCCGTCAAACGAGCAGAGAATTTTGAACCCAGGGCGGGCAGTCTGATCGAAATTGTATGCAGATAGAGAGAGAGAGAGAAGTCGTTGGAACAATACTTTGACCGGCTGTACGATAGTGAAAGGTTTCTCATGTCCATAATAGTTTTTAATAAATATATGAATTATTTACACGGATGGTCCCTGTGGTTTTGACAAATTACGGTTTTCGTACCTAGGATTGAAAAATTCCAGGTTTGATCTTAAAAACTTTCATTTCGTTTCACTAATGGTGGTTAACTTTTCTGTTAAATTTTTATAAAATAACCAAAATACCTTTAATGTTAAAAATAAACATATAAAAAAGAAATAATAAAGGTAGGACCCACACCTTCTTCTCCCTCATAAACCCTACAAAACATAGTCCACTCACCTTCTTCACTTTGTCTCCGACCAACCCTTTCTTCATGTTTTTCCGGCCAACATCACACCCACCGTCTTCTCTCACACCCTCATCTTGCCAAATCCGACCCTGAGGTTGTATGCATTATCGAGGAGTCTGGTGAATACATCATCGCCGGTGTTTAAGGTTTGAAACGTTTGATCAAGAACCTCCTGGTCGCCGGCCACACACCACCAATTGCAGATGAGACCCCTTCTTAGGGGGTGTAAAGACAACGAAATCATCAAAATAAAGGCTTTTCACTCTGTTCGTGAGCATATATCACAGTTCAAATTCATCTTCAAGCTTCAATTGCTTGGATGAAGCTTCCTCCTCGTCATCATCAACCGCAAAATAAGGATTGTGAGCTTTTTGGGATTTCTGATTTGGCTAATCTAACAGAAGGCATTCTCTATTTCGGAAACTAGATTTTAATAATCAACTGTGGGTGGGTATGGTCGCCAGTGGTTTTGGTCGCCGGCAGATCTTGAAGGTGGTGGTGGTGGTGGTGGTGGTGTTATAAGTTACCGGTGGTGGTGGTGTGGGTGGATGACGGTGGTGGTGTTAATGAAGAAAGTATTGAACTGAAAATAGATTATTAAGGTTATGTTTTTAAGAGTTTGGAAGTGGAACACCATTCCAACCTTGAACACACTCCGGCAACGGATCGATGATTTGGCCTTTGCACATTGCTGTAAACACCTTATCGAACTCCTCCCCCGGTGACGTCACATTTTCACCGGTCAAGAAACCAGTTCCAAGCTCCTCCCTCACAAACCTGTATAACGGGTATGATCTGCAAGCTTTGATCCTGTTAGGGATAGCCAATGTACCATCTTCATACGGCGGTGGTGGTGTGGGTGGTGGGGTGGTGTTGGAAGTTACCGGCGGTGGTGGTGTGGGTGGATGGCAGTGGTGGTGTTGATGAAGACCTGATGTCGGTTCTTGGGGAGGAGGAAGAAGACCTGATGGCTGCCGGAATTTTAGGGGGCGGCAGCGGTTGTGTCTGAGAAGACAAACGGAGTTGGGGTGGCTGAGCGCTAGGGTTGGCCGGTTGGGTCACTCAAGGTTTTAATTAATTAAAAAAATGGGGCCCATAGTTTTTTGTTAAATATCTTTTTAATATTTAATTTGTATCTGTTTTATTATATTATTTTCTTTTTAAATAAAGGGATATTTTAGTCCTTTCACATATATTTAACTGAAAAAGTTAACCTCCATTCATTTTATAGACCGTCAGTGTAACAAAATGAAAGTTTTTACGACCAAACCTGTAATTTTTCAATCCTAGGGACGGAAACTGTAATTTGTCCAAACCACTAGGACCATCCGTGTAATTAATTCTAAATATATTATATTCAATATACACTAATTAATGTAAGGAATGAGATGTTATATTATATATACTTTTTAGTCGGTCAGAAAAGTTATTTAATGATGAAAGAAAAAAATATTAATCAAACAAATCGTTTTAACATTTTTAAATAACTTTTTAATTCTTCGCTCGTTACAGGTCCAAGGTTTAAACTTAAACAATGAAGTCTTTTAAAATTATCGGTGTAAAGTAGTGTATAAGTAATATTTGTTGTTAAAAAAATAACCTTTTGAAAGAATACCTAATTTGGACTAACGTCTTGAAATGAAATATTATGTATTCAAATTATATTATAAAAATAACAATATTAACATAAAAGTTACATAAAATATTATTTAGTATTTAATTTGCTACTTGTTTAGATTATCATAATAAAAAGAAGTTTGAAAACGTTAATTTTTTATATCACGGGCAACCATACAATGCACATAGTACAATTATACAATTTACATGTGATAAAGATATATATAAGATAAGTAAGAAGATATACAAGATTGAATTCACTTGAATGATAAATTTCTAGACATGGCCATCTTTACAATAGATAGAATTTGTCTTATTCATTTTAGGGGGTATAATGAGTCTAAATGAACTTGAATTTGTTAAAACTCAAACTCTACTTATTTAAATTTATAGAGCTCGGTTCGGACTCTATATTTAGAAATCGATTTTAATTTATTTCGAGTTCTATATCCAAAACTCAAGCTTAGTTCGTGAGTATTTTTAAAATTTATTGTTCATTAGTTATTTGATTTATAAACAATTACACATATATAATCACTTATATATAGCATAATATATACTAATTATATTAAATAAAAATTAAGTTTACATATAAATTTTTTGAACAGCAATTATATTATATATATATATATATATATATATATATATAAATGATATATACTTTATGCTTACGAGCCTTGTCAAATAAAGTATATAAAGTTCGGGCTCGGGCCCGTTAATTGAATGAACTAAATTTAGACTCGAGCTTGTTTAAATTCGTCATGGTTCGAGCTTTTAGTAACTCACAAGCGACTTGATTTGATTACAATCATAATTGATTTGTTGTTTATTTAATAAATAACTCAGGCACTTAATATAATCTTTGAATTTGAACATGAACATATTGGCCCCAGTCATGAATAAAAAATAATTAAAATCTTGTAAATTTATGGTATTAGTTCATTGTTGACAAAGGTCGGCTCCAGTCAACCAATTCAGTCTACGTTCGTTTACACGAGAATCGCATGGTTGCAAACAGCCAACCACCCCGTGAGTTCAGGCGCTTTTCTTGACCCTTCCCCAACTAATACCAAATCTTCCCAATTTAATCATTTTTAAGAAATAAAATTTTTAAATATTTTTCTCATATTTTACTACAAATATTGTATTATTTCAAAGTCCCAAAGTAATCCAAAAACCTTTTTAAGGAATTAAATTATTGTCAACCAATAAAAATAATGAAGTGATATAATGACAAATGTTTGATGAGATGTCACAATCCCTCCAATTAAATTCATGAAATACACTCTCATGACTATGCAAGAACTAAAATATACTAATAATCCATGTTATAGTGTGTGTATATATAGTGAAGGTTACTCTAGACTAGTTCATTACGTATTTATATCTTTGATGTGCCTCAACAAGCTAAGGGCGGCGTAGGAAGAGACTTGACAAGGACGTCAACAAGTTGGTCATTCATGGAGATGGACTCTCATTGGGTAAAGTGGAAGTTAATTTACTCATGTTTAGAGCGTGCATGAAATACTGGATTAGTTGAGAAATAAGTGATGCCAAGGTTGTTACCCATGACGTTAGAGCTTTGTTGATTGGAGCTTCTAAATCATGAAGTAGAGAATGGAGCCAAGTGAGTTATTTGGTGCATATGTAAAGGCTTTATATTCAATTATGTAGTGTAGAGATATTAACAAAACGAAAGAAGGAATGCACGTCTTTAGGGGAGTCTAAAGTTCAAGTGGAGGTTGATGTAGATGAACATAATTTTTAGTTTTTGGATGGTATGAAGAGTCGTAGGAGGTCCAAAAGGAAGGTGGGGCGATGAGAACGATTTAAGTGAAGTGCTTGAGATGCATAAGTTATCTTGTCGGATGACATAGCTAGTGGTGTGTAACGAATCAACTTTCAAGATTTAGTATATAATATATTAAAACATATTATGGGGTATAAATAAATCAAATAAAAGTGTAGGGTTCTATTCGTATATGAGCATTCTTGATTTTGGTGTAAAAAGCAAAATGGAAGTTTAGGAGGCTGTTTTGTAAAATTTGAAAATCAGATTGGAAAAGGGGGAGGGGGTCATGCAAAACACACTCACTTGTGTGTGTTTTTGGTGTGAATAGTAAAAGCGCATGAGGGGAAGAAGCCAAGAATGGATTTTGAGAAATTGCATGTTTAAAATGTGATTTCTAAGGTGTTTATCATCTTCTAAGCTTCAAGCAAGTGCCATCTTCTTCTCTAAACCTCCATTGTTGTGTTTTTGGTGAGTTTTGGGTGAGGGTCTAAACTTTTATCTTGGTATTTACAAATTGTCTTTTGATTGGTGATATAACTTGGGATTTGTTTTGTCATGATTTTAAATCGTTAAAAGTTTTAAAAAAGGACCTACTTCTGCGTATTTTGAAGTTTAAAATTGTTGAAATCTTTGGGTGTTACATGGTGAGGAAACTAAATATGTAGGTATATTGAGAGGCAAGTGAGAGTCTCCTCATGTCATGGGAGAAAAGTCTAAGGATAGAGAAGGTGAGGAGGGATTGAGAGCATGTAAGCCAAACTTATATGATATTTACCAAAGTATTTTTAGTAAATATTACCAAGATTACAAAATCTTAAATTCGTCATTTACCTTTATAATCAAGTTTTTAATGTTTGTTTATTTCTAAAATTTGAAGGTTATAAGCTCCATCGCCACTGTAACATCTTGACTTGGCTAGGGCTGACATGTCACTTATATATATTCAAAAAACAAACATCATTCCATAAATGATTAAATCCTTACATAATTTTAAATGAACTACAAAATTAATTTCATTACATCTATTTCTTCAATGTCTCTTTTAACTCTCGAGCACCCTTCTGTATCTTCCCCCAAAAACCTTGATAATCTTATGTACAAAAACCATAAGTACGCCTGAGCAAATTTTGCCCAATGAGCGGATAGAATGAGTAATAAACAAGAATATGCTATCTCATAAAAAGGTTTTTCAGATGGAAAATCATATCATAACATATAATCAGAAATCATAACATGTCATCATATGGTATCCGAAGTCCATAGAGTTCAATTAATTAATGTGGGTGATGCAAGGTAGTTAGCCCATACGTACATGTGGGAATAAACGTGTGGGAAAATCACACTAACCAATCCCCCTGTGGTAATATGTTCATTAACTTAAGCTTATGTTTGATCCATACGCCTCCGCGGTTGTACAAAATGTACCATGGTTGCTTAAATGTACCATGGTTGCTCCTCGAGTTGAGCACATAAGTTTGAGGCACCGTGAATTTAACTCACCATCACGGATTATGCCACAATGATGTGCTGTGCTTACCCTCGTAGAATTATGGGGTGACTTGGGTAACATAGTGTATATATATAAATATCACATGGTTCAAACTTGTAAGCATATAAACTTGTACTTGTGACGTGAAGCTTATACTTGCAAACATATAAAATAAACTTTGTAAGCATGTAAACACGTAAACTCATAAACTCGTAGCTTGTAAACTTACAAACTCGTAAAAATGCAAACACGTAAGCATGTTACTCGTAAGCTTGTAAAGGCGCTACCTATACACTTGGAAGCTTGAAAACATGCATAACTAGTAAAAACTTTTAAAGCAATGTCATTAATCATATCTTAAAAATATTCTAAAATGCTTTATAAACTTGTAAACTTAATATGCATTTATAAGAGCATCCACATCAAGATTGGTATATATGCCATATACTTAAATTATAAGGGAAAAAATAAGATTTAAGTTAAAATGGTATCACATTAAGTTCTTTAAACCTTATCTTTATCCTTAAAATTATAAGGAAATGTACACTACACTCTTAAATATAGGTTAGAAACCTATATTATAAGAAAATGTACACTAGAATCTTTTTCCTTTCTTTAACTAGGTTAGAAACCCCGTGTATTACACGAGTTAAATAAATGCAATGTTATATATGTTTAGTAATAAAAATTTACATATTACATATTTATGACATATTACATAGTTTTTTAATATAAATTCTAGAAATGTTATTTTTTTAAAACGTTTTATAAAAAGAATGAAAGAAGTTTTCAATTTATAAAAATGTTTTTATGAACAAACCAATTTTTTTAAAAAATAAAAAACATTTTATAAAAATAAGTATAGAAAACATTATTATTTAATAGCAGAGAGAGGCGGGAAACAAAAAATTACAAAAACAATTAAGGAAATTTTTACAATTAATAGGAGAGAGAGACGGGAAAAAAAAGTTGAGGATGCATAAGAGAGTGACAGGTGTCCCTTAAAAACTTTATTTATTATAGAGTATAGAGTATAGATTATAAGGAAATGTACACTAGAATCTTAAATATACCAATTCCTTAACAATTTCTTTAAAATTATAAGGATAAGAAATGAGATTTGAGAGGTTTTTAAACATGAATTTTTTTTTATGGAAAGATGGTTTTTAGTTAAATTATATAATTTTAACTCGCAAACTTATATATTCATAAACTCATATACTTTCAAAACTTGTAAAAATTTTAAAACGTCACATGCATCACAACCATTATTAAACTTTATCGTAAAACATTTCCGAAACACTTTTAACATTCAAAATGTTTAACAGTAAAGCATCATAATATCATTCATAAACAAAATATCACATTCGAGTTCACAACCCAAAATCCGTACCTTAATCACGTAGATTCATAACGGGAGATAAGCTATAACGTTTCCTTTGAAAACCTAATGATAAGTCCTTTCGATATTAGTATCGTGAATTGATTTCATGGTGCACAATTTGTTTTCATATTCAAGATCAATGACAATTTGATGTATTAACACCCTTGGACTGCTTGAAAAATTAGCAATATGTTGGATTACAATAAACGTATGTAATTTTATATTTAATTAGATGTACCCATACAATTAGATAATAAAATGATATTTATTATTTTATGTTTATAGAAGTTCTGTCTACATCCATATATCACAAGTACTAATGCAATTCAAACTCTAAATAATTTTATAATTCATTAAACTTGAGAAAACTCATCGTATCAAAAGCATATATAACTAAAACTTTTAAACTCAATTTATAACTATACAAAACATATTCTAACTTTATAATTTAAGAATTTTTTATAATTAATATATGTAACTTATTAAATTGAATTAAGGAAGTAATAATTTAATTAAAATTGTACTTGCAAAAGAAATGAACCAATAAAAGGAAAGTAGGAAGCCTTTGGCTATGCTCGTTCATCTTCTTCGTATATTTGTTGTCAGTAGCGGAGTCAGAAATTTTT
This sequence comes from Smallanthus sonchifolius, assembly GCA_023525975.1. Taxonomy (NCBI): domain Eukaryota; kingdom Viridiplantae; phylum Streptophyta; class Magnoliopsida; order Asterales; family Asteraceae; genus Smallanthus; species Smallanthus sonchifolius. Next base: position 14,401,688 of record CM042026.1, on the reverse strand, counting down.
TTCCTATGTAGTCGTTTTTTTTAATACTCGAATTTCTAAGTCCCTGACATAAGATTTTTTTGGACCGGTTCGGGTGCTCGGGTCGGTCACATAATAAGTTACGATACACTAATAAATAATACCTAAAATTTCAAGTTTGAAATAAAAAATTAAAACTAACCTTGTTGCTGTATAATCGTTGTTTGTAGATTTAATTTCGTGGTTGTTGAAATGATTAATTTCGCTCTTTGGTTATGATTGTCAATTGAAACTCGCATGTTATCCGAAAGGCTCTGTCGAATGCCAAGAATGTTGAATGCCAATCGTTGTTTTTTTAATTAGGTTTAATATAATTTAAACCGGTATTTAAGTTAATGGTTATGGACTCATGAAGTCATGAGCTTACAAATAGAGTTATATAAACTTTGTTATTGGGCTTTTTAAAATATATCTAACTTAAACTTATTTAGAGACTACTAAAAATTTTATTTTTAAAGAAAATAAACTAATAATTATCAAACACTTTTTTTATTGAGTTCAAATTTTATACATTCTTTTTTCAAGATTTTGGGTCAAATACTTTTTTTATAAATCAATGGGATCAACCTCGAAAAAAGAGTGGGGTCAGTCGGCATTTACGTAACATACCCGCTAGTAAAAACAAGAAATTGACTGGGGTCGGTTGACCCCGGTACCCAAAGGGTACCTCCGCCCATGTTTGTTGTAGGTTATCAGAAATGTGGAACGTGATTGCTTGGTTCGATTTGAACGTGGTTTAGAGCATAAGCAGGTTGTAACTAGAACGAATAAAGAAAAATTTACCTTGTATCGTTGTTGGACCGTAGGTCTAAACCAAGTCGTGTGGTTGGAATTTTGAATTGGGTCGACTCGCAGACGACGGGGCTAGAGAGAGAGGGGGAGAAGGGTGCAATTACATATCAACATTTGTAACACCCAAAAATTTCAACCAATTTTAATTCTCAAAGCACGCGGAATTTAGGTCCATAAACGCCCTTGACAAAACAACACATGTTATTCACAACAAAATGACGGCATAACTTGATTTAAAACGTTCGACCGACATCTCAAAACGACAACAAGTTTCAATATCTAAGAGATGACTCAAGCAAGTTTAATGAACCCCAATCAATGAGTTCTAACTCCAACCATTAACATACAACAAACCGAATGAGAATCCAATTCCACCACGAAGCTTGACCCGAGACTCCAAACCGAAGCTTTACCTGCAAAATGCCATGCATAACACCATTAGTAATGATATACAACCTCCCTTAGTCCCCCAAGGGTTAAACCCAAGCAAATACCCCAAAAATGGGAAGTTTTGAAGAAATAAAATTTCTGACATGGCCATGTGCACCTGATGCCCACAACAATTTTCAGACACGGCCATGTGCAGACTGACATAACCATGTCCACCTGAAAAACTAAAAATTTCTGACATGGCCATGTGCATAATCAGACATGGCCATGTCCACCTGCAACAAATTTTAGTTTTCCACCTTTTCGACCCTCCCAACTCGACCCCCGGTCGTTATAAGCAACCAACAACATTTTGTGAATGTTTTAAACTCCTCATACGAGAACCACAACTCGTTTTTACCCCTTATCCAATCTGAATCATTCGTTATTATTTGGAGTCTTTGACTACAAGCTTACCACCCGAGTTTACCACACTCGTTAAGTTATGTCATTGAGTAATTAACTCTAAGACCGACATTTAGACAAGTATTGACATCATACAAGTCCTATTATTATATTACTTCACCATTATTCCAAAGTGGTTTGACTTATAACACATTAATTCAATTTACAACATTTCACCATTATTCCACAATGGTTTGACTTATATACCACATAAGTCAATTTACACCAATTTCACCGTTATTCCACAATGATTTGACTTATACCACATTAAGTCAATTTACACCAATTCACCATTATTCCACAATTGTTTGACTTATATACCACATAAGTCAATTACTTTGAATTACCACACTTAGTTTGACTTTACACCACATAAGTCAATTACACCAATTTTTCACATCTAGTTTGACCATACACCACATAAGTCAATTACATCAAATTACCACATTCTACTTTTAGTTTAACTATATACCACATAGTTAACTACACCAATTTACCACATCTAGTTTGACCATACACCACATAAGTCAATTATATCAAATTACCACATTCTACTTTTTAGTTTAACTATATACCACATAGTTAACTACACCAATTTATCATATTCTACATTTTAGTTTGACTATATACCACATAGTCAACTACACCAATTTCAAACTACATTATGCATACAAGTTTGACTTTTACCACACAAGTCAATTTTGCACCATATAAGTTTATCAACTTAATTCATCAAACAACAAGGCGATGTTCTTAGACCTCAAATACTACGCACTCACCCTTACATATTTTCACCATATGCAATCTCCTTAATTTTCAACATACAATTTAACAGATATAGATATTTGAACAACCAACATGTAAATCAAATATGTGCAATTACCACCACCTATCATTACTAAGTAAGTGCAAAACACTTACCTTTGCCAAAGATGACCCCGCTTGATCCTCCAAGCTAGCTTCCTTACTACTTGATCACCAATATAACTCATTTACAATACCCAACACACCTTTATGATCTAAAGATCAAGACTCTAGCTTAGTTTGATTAACATGACCTTAATCAAACCCCCAACTCCCAAATACCACCTTTTAACCCAAAAGACCCATTTGAGTTCCACCCAATTTCACCCAAACTCCCAATTTCTTAAATCACCATAAAAATTGGGGCTTTATGGTTAATTATGTGTTTATTAACTCCCTAGATTTCACACCCCCAAATTCTACTAACAGAGTTTTATCATTAGGGATGTGACACACCAGGATCCCTGTCATTAGTTACATCAAACGACACTATATGGGACTTAAAATGTCATAACATAAAAGTTTAGAGTTAATGCGGAAACGTTTAAACAAGAAAGTAAATGCGCAAAACAACGCGCCAAAATTTAGTTTAATAAAAGTAAGTGAATTGTTTTAACGGTTTGCATATGAGTGAAATGGTAGTAGGACTCCATGCATGTCCTAGTGGTGAAACCTGTGCCTTAGCGACCTGAGAAAACATGTACGAAAAGTGTCAACACGAGGTTGGTGAGTTCACATGTTTCAAGTTTGCAATAAGAGAGTGTTTGCCGGATTATGTACATTCAATATGCATATCTATAGGTAGCTAGCCTATGTTCATGTCTTACTAAAGCGCTCGCAACCGAAGCTGATAGTGTGTTTGTTTGTTTGCCTCCAGTCAGGTCTATCAACTCTGACTAATGTGTTAAGGTCAATATTTCACCCGTTCGACCTCCAATCGAGTTAGCGCGACTAACGCGGGAGGGGTTTGTCAAACCCAATAGTACTACCAAAATTATCTCGCTAATTCCATATTAACGGTCCGATGTGTGTGAGGACTTTCATGGTAGTGTGTTACGCTTAGCCTCAACAGTGATATCATATGAATTACAATAACCCAAAATAGTTTGCGTCATGTTTTCTCCCCCAACGGGAAAAACATGTAAAACGATGTTTGTTTGCGTACCTGTTTCTCCCCCACGGGAAAACAAGTAAAAGTATGATGTTTTGTGTACATGTTTCTCCCCCAACAGGAAAACGAGTAAAAAGGGGCCGTGAAACTCACCTGCATTGCGTAGTAGGTAGTATCACACAAGTAAGAGATTTGGAACCTCAAGTGTTAGCATGCACGGCTTACGTACACCCTAGAATTATAAGCATAATAAATTAGGGTCATATGGGGTTTGTGACGACGATACAGAAGATTGGACGCCTTAACACATTCTAAGGATTTAAGAGTAGACGAACGTGTCTACGGAAATATATATATATATATATATATATATATATTTCTTAATATAATAATTAGATTAATGCGTTACGTGTCGAACGTTAATAACGAATAATATTAGGTAAATAAATAAATTCGTACGTTTGCCATTTAAAATGGTTAGAAAAATAATATAACTATATATATTATTTTTAAGTTCGTAGGTTTAACCAAATAATCTTTTATGTATCAAAAATAATAAATATATTATTTTTAATCGATATAATAAATGTGGGTAAATAATATAAATAGTTATATTATTTAATAGTTTGAAACGCTACACAAATTATATAAATGTGGCGAAAATAATATAATAATATATTATTTTATAATAGGAGTCGCGGGTTGAAAGTAATATAAACATATTATTTTATTCGGATTCGTGGTTTGAAAATAATATAAATATATTATTTTTAAAAGTGAGGAATTAATATAAAATATGTTATAAAACCAAACCCGAGCCTACGGGTTCTTTTCGGGGCTAAAACACTTTAATATATTATTGTAATAATATAAGGTTTGATTTTCATATTAAAAAATGCTCAAAAACGGTTTTAAAAAGAAAAGAGTGTGGAGAGACTCGAACCCGGGTTTCTCCCACACAAGCACACTGCCTTAACCATCCCCGCCCGCTAGGGTTTCGCAAACAAAACCGGATCCAATTAGTTTTATCAAACAAATCCCTGAGACATCCCACTCATAAACACCTGCGATCGAATCCCGTCCCAAAACCCACAATTTCGACACTGGATTGTAACAATAGGTTAGGGATTTTGTTAATCGAATGATTGCGAATCTGAGGTGGGGTTTAATTGCACAATGGTCGGGTTTTGAATCGTTTAATTACTGAAATAAGGGTCGAAAACCCTGGATATGAACATAGAATCAATCTGATCAAAATCGATATTAAAATCTGTTGAAAACATAGGGCTTTTATAGATTTGGACCTGGCGAAACTATCTGTGTGGTTTAATTCCATTGAGGTTGTGTCAAGGATTGAAATCCCCAAATCAGTTTACGAACAAACCCTAGTTACTGGATCGTGTTCAGTCTGATGTTTGATTTAATGAACATGGGGCTTTCAAAGATTATCAGATTGCGATCCTAACCAAGTGATTTAATTGAATTGTAATCGGTTCTAGGATATAACTCGATTAAACCCGAATGTGTTAAGAACCCTAGAATTGGTTCTTGTTAAATTCATTGTTGTAAGCCCCGATTAGTAGAGGGCTTTCAATCAACATATCAAGACGAGTGTGAGGGAGGTTTCAATTACCTGATTGGGTGTCGAATTGATGGTGTCCTACTAGAACAGGCTCCGACTGTGGAAAGCTTGATCTCCGGCTACTGTGACTCCCTCTTCGATGGAATTGAATAGTGTAACAGGTTCAGTGGGTCTCGGTTTAGGTGTGCAGCTGATCAATTCGTTAAATGATATACGAATTCGATGAATTTGATTGATAAGGGGCAAAGGTGTCGACAGTTATGGGTTTAATGCCCATAATTGGGTTTAACTCGATCAATAATGTTGTTAAAGACCTCAGTGATTGTCGTTTAATGATATTGATCGTGTATTGCAGTTACAAGGTAACGAATTTCGCGAATTCGAGCACAAGAATGAAAGTTTGACTTTCAGAAGTCAACATAAATCAAAATTGGGTAATTTACAATTTTATTCCCTGAAGTTTCATGTTCTTATGTTTAGAACTTGGCAGAAATGACCCTTGTGTTTAGATTTGGTTAGTTAGGTTAGGTTTTTGTTACTTTGACCATCAAAAGTCAACAGCGAATCAACTAAATATTAATTACAAGTTTGATCCCTCAAGTTTTGTGCATGTGAGTTTGAAAATAGGCAGACTTAGTCCATGGAGTTTGAGAATAGTTAGGATTTAACTGGATTTGATAACGGAGTTAACCCTAAATTACTGGATGTCACACTAGACAATTATCCAACCTCAATTCAACATTTAAACATCCCCAAATAAAAAAAACCCCCAATTTTGATCCTCAAGAACCCTAACTTTCAAATCATCAAATTAGATTGGGTTTTTACATAATAATGCGTCTTTTAACACCATAGACATTTATCAACCACCAAATTATCATTTAAACATCATCATATTGAAAACCCCCAAATTTTCCTCAAGAACCCTAGTTCTTGAATCACCTAATTGGATGTTTAGTGATGTGTTGCAAAACACATGTATTTATCCGTGTATATTTGTGCATAATTGTATAGTTTTGTGTTCGTTTTGTATTGTTTTAAGTTCGTTCTGAGTTTGGGTTAGATTTGCAGGTTATAGTGTGCTAAGGGAGCGAAAAACGGAGCTAAATCCTGGAGAAATCGAGCACACGAGGAAAGAGGAAGAATCAAAAGAAGAAGAATTAATTTTCTGTGAAAATTAGTCCCTCGTGGTACGCGAGGGAGGAGGTATTATTCTCTTGCGGTACGCAAGAGATTCCAGAATGTCGCCCGACTAATTTGTCCCTCACAACGCGAGGGACCGCCCATATTTCTCTCGCGGTACGCGAGAGACCCGCTAATCCGAAAATAAAGGAATTTTTAGGGTTTTATTGTTTTGAACGGCCATTCTTGAAAGGAATCGACAAATTGCCGTCAAAGTTTGGATCTTGGGCGATTTTGGCAAGAAAGATTGGATTTTGATCAAGGTTTCAAGGTATTGGAGACAAATCGGGTTAGAATCAAGCATTCGGTCACGATTAATCATTCGGTTGTTCTTGATCTGTGTTTTATGACTTTGTTTGCTATCTTTAACTCTGATACTTCTTTCTTTATCATGTTTCTTGGCTAAAACTTTAGAACTACCTAGGTTTAAGATGATTGGATGTTAAAGTTTGGATTTTCGTTGGTTTTGGATGTTGATTTAATTTTATGCTTTAGTCCAGATCTGATTTGATATGTTTGATGAATATGCATGCTTGTTATTGATTGTTTGTTGGTTGATTCATCCATACATGCTTTGTTGAATGTCTTTCATGAATGAGTGTGTAGTAGGTCGTTTACTTTGTGTTTGCGATTAGTTTGTGGTTGTCTAGACGTAGTCACCATAGGATTGTCAACTAATAATCAATTAAAATCAAGTGTTCTTCTTATCTAAACATCTGAAAAAGTGATAGGTAATCGAGTATTCTTCGGTGTTAGGGTTTCTGAGTGCGAATTATTCGAGAGGGCGTTTCCTTAGAGGTCTGGTATTGTTGCTGATCCGTGTCAAACATAGTGAATTCAGATTGCTCCTTGCATGAGGTGAGCTGTCTATCGAGTCTAGAGCATAATCGGCAATACCGAGAGGTGATCTGAGAACCGGTGAGTTTAACAATCCTTGAGTTGCCTTCTGGTCACATCCTGAGACCGAGAGTGATCGGGAATCCATTAGTCAGTCGTGAGGGTGTCATATCTTTAGATCACAGTTCCATATCATATTCCTTAACCAATAGAAGCCGAGCTTAGCATTCATGATTCACAGCCTAGGTAGTCCTATCCATTCTTATTGATTTCATCCCGGTCCTTGTTAGATAGTCGTTTGTCTTATTTAGTATCATTTGCCTAGTTTAATCTTAGTTCGTATAATCCCCCCTAATCCAAACCAAATACTAAGTCCTAGTTAGAGTCTAATTTGTGTTAGAGTCAGTGTCTCGTGGTTTCGATATCCGGACTTCTTTTAGCTGTGTTACAATTGATAGGTACACTTGCCTGTCTTTGTGGTCTAGTTTAATAGGGTTGTCTAGAGTTTAACTAGAGTGTCTAGGTTAGTTTGTGTTTAATTTTATAGACCGTTTGACCGACATCATTTAGATGATGTTATCTACCTTCCATCACCATTAACCAAGCTAGATAACAAGTTATCTTTCGACATTTCAACTCAATGCAGCCTCAATGCTTGGTTCACCCAAAACCCACATGGAACTCCATCAATGGTAGATTCAAAAGATGAAGAACACTTACCTGATGATTGGAAGAAGATGATTACATGAAAACCTTCAATCTCAAGCTTGAAACCCTCCAGAATTTGAGTTATTGATCAAGCTCTTTCTCTCCCTTTTTCTCTTGAGATTTTCGAAACACACACACACAATATGTGTGTGTGTGTGTCTGCGTTTCTCTCCACCAAGACTTTCAGTTTGACCCTCAAAATTTCAGTTTTGACCCATTATTCCACAAGTTTAGTCAAAACCCAACATTTGCAACTAAAATCCATAACTTTCTCTTATTTAATAACACCCCCTACAATATAATTAATATATTATAAGGTAAACCCGAAAGTTGGTTCGTTACAACATTATTGTTATTGTTATTTTTATTATTATTATTAAAAGGTTTTAGAAAATTCGGGGTGTTACGGTCCCTTAGGGTGACACCGTCTCATCTTATCCCACAAGAGTACAATTTTATTCTTTCCCTTTTTTTGAAACCAAATGCATAAAAATCATGTTAGTTAACCAACAACCAAAAAAATCTTGTCAAGTTCTTAACCACAATCGTTTTGGAGCTTTTGAACCCTAACGTTGTGTTCCCGAGTCTTATTTAAAGAGGGAAAAGAAAGGAAAGGGAAGAAAACCCTTGTTCCAGAGTTTTTTAAGGGGGGAAAAGAAAGGAAATGAGAGGAAGAATGTTTCAGAGTTTTTTTTAAGAAGGGAAATGGAGAGAAATAAAGAGAAAACAAGACTTATCTCCATCCTTCCAAATTAAAGAGATTTAAAAAAAAAGAAATTATTTCTTTTATTTTCTTTCATTTAGTAAATTCGATAACACATCCTAAAGTTATCTCGAGACTCCGATATGGTCATTTGATTCATATCTTTTTGTTGTTTGTTAAAATACAGAAGTATATATCGGTAAAAGACAAGGCCCAAACACAAACGACCCAATCCAACAAGAAGATGAAACGTGTGCAAAGCACGTGACACTCATCCACCTTTACATCCATCCAATTATCTAATCCTGTAACAGAAACCAAACCATCAGGCATCCACACAACACATTCTCCATTTCTTTTGGACAGATCGCCGCTTCTTTTGATGGCTGGTGTGCTTGAAACTCTCACAGTTCCCCGTGCCTCCGGCTTTCCGGCGGCATCACTCTCTCCGATTGTCTCTTCTCCTGTCTATCAGCTCTCCGGTCGCCGGAACTTCGTAAATTTGTCGAAATCAAAAGGTTTTAAAATCCAGTCGTTTGCCTCTTCTGGATCGGTGAGCTTGAGGTCTAAATTAGGCCGCCGTGGAGCACGAATCGTATGCCAGGCTCAAGAAGCCGTCCAAGGTTAGAATCGTCCACTATATACTCGTAGCTAATTCGTTTTTTACTGTACTCTTGACCTAATTTTTCAGCTTCTGTTCTATTCGTTATCACTCAATAATTTTCCATTGATGTAACGATTTTGAACTTCAAAAGTCTGTTAATGTTTGTTTAAGTAATATCTACTGTTTTGTAGTTGAAGATGTTGTGCTTTTTGTAGAAGATTGTTTGGGAAGAAAGGCGTATATAATAGGCAAATTGAATTTTAATAATCTAAACTATAACCCATTGGCTAATAATAGTCCATACCAACACTTTGGCAAGTGATAGTCAAAACTTTTACTTTTGTTGTCAATAGCAATACCGGTAGCATAATCATCGTATATTTACATTCGATTCCCACTCGAATACTCGATTTCACTTGCATTTTTCTCCATTTCATTTAAAATCATATTTTTGAGCGACACCAATATTAAATCGAGTGTAAATCTATGATTTTTATGCTACTGGGACTGCCCGTGACAACAAAAGTGAAAGTTGGGACTGTCATCGGCCAACCTGTTAGTATGAATTATTATCGGTCAATGGGACATAGTTTGGATTATAATCCAATTTGCCTCTATAGTATTATAATTATATAAATAAGCATATTGATTTGTATTTGGTTGCACTTAGAATTTGGATGCAAAACCTACTACTTTCCAAAAGCAAAATTGATGTGCATTCAAATTCAAATATAACCGCAGCATTATCCTTTTAACACTTGTCATTAATTTATAACATGGTTAGCTAATTTGCCTCAAGATCATGTGTTACAGGGTTAAAAATGATGCATATCAACAAGATATGATATTATGATCTGTCAATTTATCATCTTATACATTCCTGAATTATCTAACTTTGCAATTTCCAAAATTGCAGTCCTTCCTGTGACTGATGCAACATGGCAATCGGCTGTCTTGGAGTCCAGTCTTCCTGTCATGGTTGAATTCTGGGCGCCGTGGTGTGGGCCCTGTCGCATGATCCACCCTGTCATTGATGAACTTGCAAAGGAATACACTGGGAAACTCACTTGTTACAAGGTTAATACTGATGAGAGTCCTGCAATTGCAAGCAGATATGGTATCAGAAGCATTCCCACTGTCATTATATTCAAAGATGGAGAGAAGAAAGATGCAGTTATTGGTGCAGTTCCCAAATCAACACTATGTACCTGCATAGAGAGGTTCCTCTAGAGGTATTATGTGTATTTAGTTCCATGATATCTTGCGTGTTGTTGACCTATTGATATCACCACAAGTACAGAAACTTCAAGCTCCAATAATTTCTATATTGTATCTGAGTCTCCAAAATTGCAAATGTTCCAAGTATATAGCCATGATTGGCCACGTTTTCCATCGATGTTGTTATTGTTGTCAAACTGTCGGTTTCCTTGGTACCTTGTTAATTTTATCAGTATTTTCTTACCTGATACATAATTCATCTTGATGAATTTTACGCGTACAGAACATGCACCATAATTAGAACAGCCACGGGCTGAACTAAGGGGTTCCCTTTGACCTTTCGGCCAAATTTTCTATTAGTATGGGTATCCAACGCTGTTGTTTCTTTACTTTGATCTTTCACTAGCGTAGTTGAAGCGGATATATTAAAATTCTGTTATAACCATTTGGTTGAAAATTTCTGATTTTTGATTCGCCCACTTAAAACTTGTTTATGGTACTCTAAACTTGGGAAATAATAGGGTTGTGCTATAACTATTCCACTTATGATTTTACTCAATGTAACCCTCTTATTATACTGACGTTTGAAAACAGTTTCAGGAGTTATACGACCTTTAAAAAGCTAAGAATGTCCGTATATGGGAGCTTAAACGGGCATTTAGGAAGTAAATGGGCAATTACAAAGCCTTATCTGTTGAATATTCCATGACAGTGGACAACATTCAATAGCGGATCGATATCAATTCAATCGATTAAATATTAAATAGACATCAAAATAAAGAACTTACTTATAGGAATCGAGACCTTAGAGAAAGAAGATGATGCCATGGTGATCCTGATTCGATTCCGTTAGGATACCATTGATTGATGGAGATCTTAGAAAGAAAAGTTATGATGTACATAAAGGTGTATTTATAGTGGCATCAAGGGAAAATCCTAAAAGTATATATGGGTATACACATCAAATAGCCCATATATCTTATATGACCAATTAGATCATTTGCCTTTAAAAGAAATGGTATGAGGCCACGTTTAATTGGGCTTTGTACACCATTATCTGGGCGTTTAGTGTCAAAATAATCAAATTACACTAACAATTTACAGTGTCTGTTAGACACAGTGGCTACATGATTGGTCCACGTGTGGCCATTTGGTTTTTTTTTTCTAACTTTCAATTTCACCCTTATACTTAGGTATAATATACGACTTTAGCCCGAATAATTTTCTATTAGTTTACATTTTCTCAAATAAATTTATTTCTTGAATAATTTTCTACTTCGTAACGGAGTTGGGTGTAATAATGTACAACTTATCGAATCATAAACATTAAAAGTACGAGTTATTAAAAGCTGCTTCAAGGTTTCAGTTTTTTCATAGTTGTTTTTTTGTTTTCCACTTATAACTTTTAAAATATAATGTTTTATACAATTTCAAATATGACGTTGCGACATGTCTACTTTTATCTACGTTTCGAAGTGAATTTTCATAACGTCATTTTTAAACCGATCGGTTGTTTTAAACGTTTTTAAACCGTTTGGTTTTTAAATACACCGTTGCGGGGTTCCTCTTTTTTATTGTATCTACGTTATCTGTCGCAACGTGATCCTTATTAGCGTAAATTAATTTTTTTATTCTACCTTTTCTTTTTATTTAAATACAATTTTTTCATAAAAATAAACAAATAGCGTTTATGGCCCGGTGATTCACGTACGTACACGCACTACAACCTCATCCGTATCTACATTTCGAACTCGCCGCGGAATGCGCCATTTTAATTAAAAAAAAAGGAAATGCTTTACTTTGACAACTTTGAACTATGATGTTTTATAAAATTTCGAAATTGACAGTGCGAAGTGGCTGTTTTTATTTACGTTTCGACGTGAATTTTTGTAACATTATTTTTAAACCAACCGATTGTTTTAAACGTTTTTTAAACCGTCTGACACTTATCTAAAAATAAACCGTTGTGACGTTTTTTATCTACGTTTAAACTTACCCACCGTAATGCACCGTCGGCATGCTTATTTTTATCTACGTCTCGGTGTGACTTTTTTCCGAATAACTTCACTTTCGTATACAACGAGCTAACTTTTTCGTTACTATCGAATATACTGCTGAAACGTGTTTATTTTTAACGTCATATCGTCATGATTTGCTTATTTTTATCTACGTTTCGAACCCGTCACGAAGCGCGGATGGTAACAAACTAGTTAACAAACATTTAACATAAGTGCATTTTAATAATGTTTTTGTGTATGCAATGGGTTGGTGAGAAAATCGGTGAAGTAGTAACAAAGTTGACAAAATGACCTTATAAATTTTATTTTATGGCAAAAGAATCTTTAGTTTATGATTTTTTAGTATTTTTTTTTTTATAACTTCTTCTATTTTACAATATTTGAGGGGGGCTATGTCAACCCCTTCGTTGTTCATTGGTGGTAAACATGAGTCCTTTGGTTGACACCTCAATTGCTATAATACTATTGACATGTTAGCTGTTTTGCTGATGGATGAGACGTAATCACGTGAATATGTAATATATGCACGTGCATAAAACAAACGAATAGTATGAGACTATGAAGACCAATGATTAGTAGGTGGGATAGACATGTTAACGTGAATATGTATATGCATGTGCGTAAATACGAGTATTTGGTGATATGGTCCAAATTGTAAAAAATATTATAAGACTCAATTATTAATTTGACAAATAAATATTAGGTTTGTCAATCCCACAAAAGATTTTTCTCTAAATTTATTAAAATTAATGATTAAGCCCACCATATATAATTGTTTATTTGAATTAGGTTAATTTTTTTTAAAGACAAACTTCTTTATTCACGTGGGAGTGAGATTTGAACCCATGACCCCCTTAAACCTTATGTTTCTAAAAGATTTTCTTCTACCACTGGGCCACCGATCCTAATTGAATTAAGAACAAAACCTATAATTTTATCATAAATCTTATAAATAAATTATTATATGTATACTTTAATAAACACTCGGAGAGAACTTTACGAATTTAGAAACCTTAGACGGTTATTATCTTCTTTATATATGTTCTTCCTACTCGGAGTATGTTTGTGCGGAATTACATGTTCTTCATCCTATTGATTTGCATTCAACTTTGATATTTTTACATGTTTTGATATGGTTGTGCAGAATTCCATCACATTATATATGTTCTGTTCAACTCTAATGGCATGACATCATCTATGATAGCCACTCTATGAGTCTTGTTTTGTTCGTATGCTTTGAGAAAAATTAATCATTATGATATGTGTTTTGATAGAAGAAGTATAAGTTCGCGCTATGATATTTTGATGTATGTTTGGTGAATGGTTGTGTGGTGTCAACAATATAATAACTTATAGGGGATGAATATGTTAGTTTTAATTTTATACAATTTTATTGGTGATTTATATACCAATTCAAAGGAAGACAAAATTAATAAGTAATAGACAAAAAAATGTTATCACACAGACACGCCGATGTATAATGGTCAGGTGGATGTTAACAAATTCACATGACCTTCACTCTTTGGTCTTCAATTAAGAGTTAGTCTTCACTATGATGTCTCTAAAACGGTAAGAACAAAGTCAAAATCAGATTGCATCATAACAATTTATATATTGCAAAACATATGCATATACGAAAAATATGAAAACTTCACATATTAATCATCAAAACATATACAAATTCAAAGTTCAAGCATCAATAAACCGTCCGTAGTGGTTTCATATTCACGCCCGCCACGTCACCGCCACATCAACATGGGGCAATCACTAAGGGGTTGTTTGATAACCTCTTAATTATTCCATTAAGAGGCTACCTCTGACCGATTCAGAGGTAGGATAGGGTGTTTGTTTCAGATTTTGACAGACTCTTAATAGTTCATCCAACCTCTTAATGGTTTAACTCTTAATGAACCAAACAACCCCTAAGGCTAAGGGGAGTACCCACATATTTCCACACCTCCACACCCCTCCACGTCAGCGCCACATCATTTTCACACGGTATCCACATATGGGGGGCGTGGTGTTCCACTTTTCACACACCTAAAAAATACACGTGTTTAAACATCATTGGTCTTGACCCCACCTCCTTCACCCCTCCCTTTCCACGTTGGTGGAAATCTTCACGCCCATTATCCACGCTAGTGGACCATGCCAAGGGGGCGTGGTGTTCCACATTTTCCACGCTGCCACCTCACCTCCACGGTGGGTTTCACGGGGGTACTCTCCTTAGCCTAAGGTGCGTAGTGGTTTCACTATCCACACACAAATATATACACATATATGTACATAACACACACACAGCCCTTTGCCTGTGATTTCCCTCATGCCAAGCCCCTCACGCCCCCATTCACGCCCTAGGTGGGCAATGTTTTGCGCCAGTGGTTGAGCCAGGTACCACTTTCACGCCTCCACTACGGAGGGCCTAAGTGTATAACACAAGATCAAAAATTAAATACCGAAAATAAATAAGCTTAAAAAACAAATGTGATCTATTTTTTTTTGTACTTAATAGCTATAAATAATCATAATCAAAAGGATACCATAGTTGATATAACCTTTCCTATAAAGAGGTACTGGTCCAAGTCTTGTAAGTGAAATTTCTTTAATTCTTCTTCCTTCAACTCAATTTAAATTTATATATTCTATCTTAAGTTATCCCACATGAATCACGTATCCAACCATCTCTCACCTCATATAAATGTGTAAGTGGCAGTGATGGTGAGATGATAGCGGTGACAGTATGTAGTGATGTAAGTGGTTGTCATTAGAAACAATCTTCATCTTTTTAAATCAGTATAATTAAGCAAAAACACTTATAAATATAAATGATTGAAGATTATAGACGTAATTTTATAAAAGATTTTAAAATAATTATTTTAAAAGATTTAATGACATGTTTTAAAAATAATATTGATACCTAAAATTCAAATTCCTCAATACTTATAACATAAAAACTATTTATTCTATTTAATCTTATTTAATAAAAAGTCAATAACTAAAATCATTTTTGTCAAAGCTTAAATCAAAGTAATGAACATTGCACCCCCCACCTAATCGGATTGCCGGAAATTGGTCCTTCAAAACAGCTGGCATTGCCCACCTCTATTTCCCCTTTTAATCCCCCCTTCCAATCCATCACTCAACGATCTCCTCCTTTCAAGTCTCATTTATATGCTTCATACAAGATTCATCTCGAAACGATTCAAGGTTTGTCTTCAATTTATTGTTTTTTCATCGTTTATGAATGTTAGATTTCTGATCTTTTGTTTTGAGCCTCGAGCCATTAGAATATCTTCTGATTTCCGTTAGTTTTCTTCAACAATTATTGCTTCATTTTACGTGATTACCTGCTAATGGCATAAGTTCATGTTTGTTAGTTCAGATCGATATTTGAAGGTTCGGATCAGTTTTTGTTCTATTTAGGTTTATCTGAAATTATAGAAGAAAGGCAATTAATCTGATTCAGTGTCGCCTGATGAGATTTCTGATTTTTAGGGTTCGTTCTATCTCAATGTCATTATGATTTTCGTATTTAGGGGCTGTTTGGATGTGAATTTTTAGGTATAATTAGTTTCCTTTTCCCAAAATTCAGAAACAATTTTGACAAACACTATGGAGACTTTTAGGTCTTTGACTTTTTGTGTTTTGACTTTTCTGTTTGTCTTACTGATTGCAAATTATGCTGGCATGACGAATAGTTCAATGTTTTTGTCTGTGCACATCCAAACACTATCACTTGCCGGCCGCAGCAAGTTTTATTATAGCTGATTATTTAGTTATGATCATTCACGATTACGAAATCGATTTCAAAACTTGTATCCAAACACCCTGGAGTCACTAGTACAGTGATCATTTCTCGCGTGTCAGTTTCTTTTTACGATAAAATAAGTAGAGCCCCGTTGTTTCTTAATCGAATAAATTAATTAAGTTAATAATAGGGTGATTGACCGGCTCATGATCCTTAAGTGGCCTACATAATCTTATTATGTGTTGCAGGCTATATAATTGATCTCTGTAAGGCATCTTGTTAATTGTTTGTTTTCTTTTGTGACCCCCACATACATACATATAAGTATATATGTACATGTAATATGTAATTATGTATATGTATGTATTTTAACACATTCTTGTTGTTGTGCAGTGCTAATGGCTTTCCAACAGATACCATTGTTTGATTCCTCTAGAGACGCGTCACTGAACAAGAAATCAAAATCAGTTTCTGAAAATTCAAAGGGATTTTGCGAGTGCAACATCTGTTTGGACTCAGCAAGAGACCCGGTGGTAACCCTATGCGGCCACCTGTACTGTTGGCCCTGCATTTACCAATGGCTTCATGTTCAAACAGACAAACAGCCCAAATGCCCTGTTTGTAAAGCCCACATCTCCAGTTCATCACTAGTTCCGTTATATGGGCGTGGCAATTCCCCAACATCGAATGAACCCGGATCCGAGTTGAAAAGGGCTCATCAATCAGAGCTAGTCATACCCAACAGACCATCAGCACCTGGTGGTTCGGTTTTGCATCTGAACCAGCAGATCCATCCGGTCCCTTTTCAGGCTCAGCCTCAACTTCACCCACACCCATTTGGAAGCTATGCGTTTGGACCATCTAACCTAGTTGGGGCAGTGACCCCAACCAGCTTTTCAAACCCGATTGTGGGGATGGTTGGTGAGATGGTGTGGGGTATAATTTTCCGGAGCTCTGATTCAGGTTTTTTTGCTGCTTATCCTTACGGGTCATACCAAAACCCGTATCCAGTTTCAGGCACTAGTAGTCCAAGGGTGAGAAGACAAGTGATGCAGGTCGAGAAATCGCTTAACCGGTTAACTATTTTTTTCTTTTGTTGTTTAATGTTGTGTCTTTTCTTGTTTTGAGTTTTTCCTTCAATTGTATATAGCTTGGATTCCATTGGTTTATGAAGAACATATATATGCATTCACATGATGAGCTTCTCATGTAGATTCACATTAATGTTTTGACTTGTGATGATACCTTATCTTTATGAACTTGGTTAAGTGAATAATGTCTTATAATCGCGTTTGATAAATGTTTGTGTTATCTTTTCGGTCCCCCTGTGTATCAAACAAGATTCGAACATCGAAATTGAAATTGAAATTGAAATTGAAATAGAAATATACTAACAGAAACTTATATAGTTATATACAACTTTATCCGATGATAAAAGGTATAAGATTGTAAATTTTATTGATAAAAAGTACGATCTAAATGGCTCAATGGCATCCCCACCGCGTAGTGAAGGGATCATATAGGTGTTCTAAACACACCTAGATTATAAGAGCATAAAATATTATATAACACATAAAAACAACCATAATTATATAACACATAAAATTTACTTTTATATAACTTGCTCATATGACACAGGTACTTCCTGTCTAGACCTGACCCTGGTCATATGTATGCAGAGGCGGATCCACCTCCAAATGAGTGTGGCCAATGCCCACCGTCTGGTCCAAACTAAGGCCCATCCCCTGTCCATTTTTTGAACGGCTTAAACATACGATTAGTCTTCCCCTCACGTCCATGCTCCCTAGTCCGACTCCGACGTCCCTTGCACTTCTTTTTGCCGGCCCTGTTCCGATCAAATCCGGTGTCGCAAGAACATCCCTGCCGCCGCCGACCGGAATTCGAACCCCTCCACTTCAAGCCGACCGGAATTCGATGTCTAGGGTTTTCGGTTTTTGATTTCTGATTAACTATTTTCATGTAGTAACCGGTAAGTTTTCAATCCTTTTTATATTTTTTTTATCTCTTGATAGTTGATATCCCGATTTTAATACAAATTAGTTGTTAATTTACATAAATATAGATTTGAATATTGTGAATTGTGATATATTATTTTGAGTTGGATCGTTGGTGATTTAATCACTTGATGATGTCTTGCTAATGCTAACATTGGTTTTTCCTGTTGCAACCGCATCTGTTGAGAGAAGTTTTTCGGTGATGAAACGTGTAAAGTCAAGTTTGCGCAATCGTATTGGGGGTGATTTCTTGAACGCTTGCGTAATTTGTGCGGTAGAAGTAGATGAACTTCTCAATGTTACTAATGAAGATGTAATCGAGCGTTTCCAAACGATGAAAACACGTAGAGGACAATTGTAATCGAGGTATTTTTATATTGTGTTAAAATATTTGATGAACTATATTATTTTATTATCATTTCATTTTTTTCCACCGTTCCTTTTTTATCCGCCACTGTTCTGTCCCTTCTAAAAAAAATTTCTGTATCCGCGGGTATATGTATGCACCGAAACAAATTACTTTCTTTGAAATTTTTGTAATATTCATTTACTTAAAATTACTTTCTTTTTATTCAGAACAATAAAGTATAAAAAAACATAAAATGATAATTTTATTTTATGCTTATTTGCCATGAAATATGAGACTTTTTTTGTCCTAGGTTTCCCCTTCTTTTTTAGGGGGTGTTTGGGATTACTTTTTAAAACTACTTTTGACTTATTTTTAAAAGTAAGAAATTTTAACTTTTAGATTTCAACTTCTTCATCTCATATTTTTCAACTTATTTTGAATTGTCCAAACAAACTTATAACTTATTACCTTATTTCAAAAGATAATAAGTCAATAAGTTATTTTAAAAAGTAATCCCTAACATCCCCTTACTCATAATCCATCAAAACCCTTATCAAGATCAGGAAATCGGCAATGGCGAAGGACCGAGGTGATTCCCCAGACGACGACAGACTTCTAAAAGGAGCTTCTTCCAAAAGAGAACATCATCATCATCATCATCATCACAAATCCAAGAGAAAATCCGAAGACATACCCGACCCTGAATCCAACATCTCATCTGAATCCGATCACGGAAGCAAAGAAAGTGGTAGCCGGAGCAGCAAAAAGAAGAGGCACCGGCGCTCCAGGTCAAAATCATCGGATTCCGACACTGATTCGGATTCAGAGTCGGAGACCGGGAGCTCGGAGTATTCCTCAGAGGAAGACAGCGAGAGCGAGGAGGAGAGACGGCGGAGGAAACGGAAGGAGAGGAAGAGGAGGGAGGAGAAAGAGAGGAAAAGGAGAAGAGAGAAAGAGAAGAAGAGGAGGAGGAAAGAAAGAGATGAAGATAAGTTGAAGAAGAAGAAGAAGAAAAAGAAGGAGAAGAAAGATAAGGCGAAAACTGGTGCTGTTACTGATTCTTGGGGAAAATATGGGATTATTAGAGAGACTGATATGTGGTAAGTCTTTGCTTCATCTTCTTTGATTTTTGTTTGTTATCATTGTGTTCATTTTCCATAATCTGTTTGATAAGTTAGTAATATAATCTGCCATGCTAATCTGATTTATAGAATCATGACAGAGATTTTTAAATGGAGAGTGCATGATCATAAACATGTGAATCATAAATAAGTTGAACTTAATTGATTTTCTATTAAAATTTTGACATTTCCCTTTGCTTCAAGTCCATATTTTTAGATAACATTTTTTTTTAAAACATAATCTTTTTCTATCACCTTAGTCAACCTCCATTGTCTTACCTGTTGAGGAAAACAAAGAGCTTGTGTAACACAACAAATTGTATCCTATCTAATATTCAGTGTCAGACCGGCTAGGCATCTTGTGGGATCTAGTAATCTCAGAAATTTGATATAAATTCAGTTTTAGAAGGCTATTCCCAGTTTCAGTTTCTTTTGCAATCTTCTTTTGTTGTTAAACTGTTCAAACCCTAGGTTTCTTTTTCTTGTAAGGGAAAATGCTAAACATACCCCTTCAGGTTACGGTTAACACCAATTTATATAGTTTAATCTTCACTATTTATGTAAAGATACTGTTAGCCATAGCCATAAGTTTGTTGATAATGTCTCGTTTTTATAGCAATTTTTTCTATATAGATGAAGTGATGAAACACAATCCTTTTTTATCAGAAAAATGTCTTATGTACCACATAAATTAACAATTAAATACCACTACCACTTCTTCTCTAGCTTAAAAGTATTTGACAAAATTTAATCAAGTTAATACTATTCCACCGTTGATTTTATGATTTCTTTTCTCTTTTCGATGTAAGATTACTCTTTTTTCAAAAAAGAGAGGGGTAACCTTTTAAAAGTTGTTTTGTAAATTATTATTAGTATGGTTGTAGTTCATTTTAAGAACGCCGTCACCCCCTACCACCATTCCCAATCACCACTACCCAATCTACAACCACCACCTTCCCATCTCTGGCAACATCACACCACGGGGAACACCACCACCACTACTAATTCTAAAAAGAAAAAAAATCATTTCTAATCATTCTATCATCGGAGATCAGACACAATGGATTCAACCTAAATCTTGGAGAACTTCAGAACCATTTTTACTTAGAAACAGAAATGGCACATTAACACCATCTCGATCCACATAAAAAATGTACACAATCAAACACATAGACACAATCGCAAATCAAACACACATAATGTCATAATCCCAAACATATAAAGTTACATAATCACACATAAATGCAAATGCATATAGTCGTTCATAAACGCCATCTCTAACCCAAATCAAAACCCTAATTTGTCGAACCCGGAACCCTGAATTTTAAATAAGCACACAAACACACAATCACATTTCGAGGGTGGGGGTGTTCATTACGGAGAATTTTCACAACCATCAATGAAGGGGATGCATTTGCTGAATATATTTTGATCACAACACATTTTTTGGTAAGATTTTGCTTTTGCTTTTTGCTTATGCTTGGTTTTTATCATTTCGAAAGCAACTATTTGTCAGGCTAAGTCGAAATTAACTCCAATAGATGTTTCTATTTTATTTAAGGACTACTATATTCTCGATCATTGGAGGGTATGGTTCCCTGTCAATTTAGAGTATTGTTAATGTTTTTCTTGTATGATGGACTTTTCTAAAAGTTTTTTTCGGAAGCTGGGTGACAAGTTCTGCTTACTAATTTACTTTATGGGATTCTTATTCATCAACGTATTCGTATATCTCAGCTGATTCCAAATTCTTCTTGAAAATTCTTTATGGTTTTGTTTATTATGTATAGATACTTGAAAAATCTTTTAGTGTAGATACTGATCTTGAGTTGTTTCAGTTTTTTTTATAATCTAGTTCTAAGCGGATGATTGGTGTACACATCCCATCAGTGGCGTTGCTGTACTGCCGTTGTTGCTAGACTTAAAACGGCCATTAAAAATGACAAATTTTGATTTTTTTGGTTAACGCTAGTATGTTGTCCCGGATTATGGGTTATCCGCAAAAAATAAAACGTGATGAATGTCTTACTTTGATGTGTGTCTTGCGTTGTAATGTCTCTACACAAATCGAGGAGCCGACTAGTCGTAGGTATAGATCACAATTTTTTTTGAAGAGGTTTTAGTGGGGATTAACTAGGTTCACGAATAGTATGCGTTGTAGTTTACACTGATAAAGAGTGTGATGTTTTTTTTGTTCATGCATCATATTTGTTTCTTAAAGAAGAATTTTTTTGCAATCTCTTTATGTACTACAAATGTTGGGTTGATGTGCAAATAGTAGCATTAAAATGATAACTTCTAAGAGAAATGTTTTAGAATTTAGATATGTGGGATCAAGTTGGTGCTCCCTTTTCTTTTTCTTTGTTTACAGAACATCCCATATATCTTAAATTACATGCATTTGGATTGGCGGGTTTAATACGGTTATATGTAACCCTATATCATACTTGGCCTTTATTGATCTTATTTAGGCATTTAGCGTATGCTTTTGAGTTTTGACTCATCTTTTTATCGTAGGGTTACCCTGTTACTTACCATTATACTGATGTGGTTGTCATTCAGTGTTTCATAGGTCTAGTTAGGTACTTATTGTTCTCACATCTTTGCATCCATAAAATGTCCCTAGTTTAAATCTTTAAAGGATTTGGGTACGAGAGTGATCCCATAACACCTTTATGGAGATATGAGTTTTAGGCTGTCACACAATATATATATATATATATATATATATATATATATATATATATATATATATATATATATATATATATATATATAAAATAAAATGTCCCTAGTTTAAATCTTTAAAGGATTTGGGTACGAGAGTGATCCCATAACACCTTTATGGAGATATGAGTTTTAGGCTGTCACACAATATATATATATATAGGGAATGGATCATTTGAGAACTCCTAAATATTTTGAGAACTCGCGAGAACTCGCTAAAAACAATAAAAAATCATTTATTGTTACACAGAAAGTTCATTGGTTTGGTTCTGCTCTTCTTTCTCTGCAGGAACAAACGACCAGAGTTCACTGCCTGGCTATCAGAAGTGAAACAGGTATTCACTTTGCATAGTCTTTGCATATCAGCACATGCTAATTTGAAAATGTTTTTCATTTAATTTTCTAGGTGAACCTTGAAAGTCTGCCAAATTGGGAAGAGAAGCAGATGTTCAAACAGTACGTTTTACACTTATTAGTCACCTTTTAGAAACTTGAATACGCTAGCTGAAACTAATGGAAATCCACTTTTTTCTATTATTTTTCGCGTTTCATTTTTTATTTACGACTAGTAAATGCAACAAAAATCTCTGACCTCAGTGTATGTACAGGTTTATGGAGGACCATAACACAGCCACATTCCCTTCTAAAAAGTAAGTAAAAGAATCATAAAAGGCCCATTTTTTCTTATCTCTTTTTGTCATCATAACTCACAGTTGTGTTAGAGGTTAATAAAGTTTACATCTTATGGCTGCAGATACTATAGTCTTGATGCTTATCACCGAAGGAAAATAGAGAAGGCCATGAAAAAAGGCTCCATGAAAGCTACAAAATCAGAGCGTGTTGTGTTTAATGATGAAGAGCAACGACGGTATGTTTCATTCTGTTTTACTAACAAACTAGGGTTCAAAAGGTAGTAGTCAATTTTTATTTGATTGCATGACTGCAAACTTGTAATTTAGTATTTGTTGTCAGATTAAGGCAAATGGTATTCTCATTTGAATAATATCGATTATGCTTTGTTTTCAGACTAGAATTGCAGAAAGAACGTGAGAAACAGAAGGAAGCAGAGGTAGAAGCATTGAAACGCTCGATGCAAAGTGGAATGGTACTTGATACACTTATGAAAACCCTGATTGGCTTATTAAATTACAAAATTTGAACTTATTTACATGTGTATCTTCATGATTCTTAGGCACAAGCAATGAAAGAACAAGCTCAACTGAGAGAAGAGATGAATTATTTGTTCAAAATTGGCAATGTTGAGGTGTGTATCAAACTGATAAGAGAAAAAAACAGATTTCCAGTTTAAAATGTTGTATAAATTGCTGATTGGTTAATCTTATTGTTGAATTACAGGCGGCTACTGCTATTCAAAGACGATTGGATCCTGATCTTCCTATGTGAACGGGTGTATCTGAGGCTATGGCATTGAAGTGTACTAGTTTTACTCGTGTACTGCCTGTTAGCAAATGAGAATAGTTTTTTTAGTTTTTCGGCTGACGTGTTTACAGGTAACTTTTAACACTTGAAACCTAACAATTGCATGTTCTGTTCTCATGATTAAAATTGATATCTTGTATGGATTCAAGTGTTACAACTTACAATGCAATATGGATGAGTTTTGTGGTTTTAAAAAAACATACAAAATCCATGATGAGTATTTAAGGCCAACTACCCTGGTCATAATCATACATTATATAATTCCTTAACATGTGAATACGCGATATAGATTCGGCTGGTGAATCCTACATTATGTTAAGAGATGAATAAATTCAAGACCTTTATCTTAGTTGTTTTCGGGCAGGCAACGAGTATGATCTACTAACAGTTTCTAACAGAAAGCTTGGTGAAACTGAAGAACACACAGAAACAGATGGTCGAAGAAGAGCTGCGCCAGATGTCATGACTATAGGTGGTTGTAATTCAACTGTTAAACATTCGTCAGGTGTCGTCTCGGTTGGAGGACTATCAGGCTCCTGTTGGTCAAAATCTTCTAAAGATATCACAGTGCTGGTTTCTGTGTGAACAGTTGAATAGTCACTATATATTCCCAACTTTCTCCTTCTCTTAGCTTCCTTTCTCCATCCTTGGATTGTTTCTCTTATTCTTAGTGGAATCAATGCCGCCTTGTAATTTGTGCCCATCTGCAAAACAATAGAAGTAAATAAGTTTTACAGGTGGCAATTTAAGTATTTAACTAACAGGTTGATTTGGGTTTGTTTGATCTCAATCAGGTCAAAAACAAATATACAACCTCCAAAATCTTATTTTTCAAAGATTTAGATTATAAAGGTTGGACAATAACTGTTAGTGAGTCAACCCAGCCTGATCTGACTCGTTTGACTCATTAATTACCCAACTTGCTCATCTTGTCACCTCTTGTGTAGAAGAATTTCACTTAACACTTGAAAAAGTTATAAAATATATCCAATGACTGATAACGACTTGAAGAGAAGAGAAAAATGCATTTAAATAACTGAATGGTAGTTCTAATATCTCTTAATATATATATTTTTTTGAACGGCGAACATTGAATGTTGTGACGTTGCACTCACCTGTCACATGGGAGAGCCTCGTCTAACTCCGGCCAATATGTTGTCTTAACCGGGCCCACTTGGCGTCAGAGTTGGAGAGCATCCAAGGAAAAATCTCACCCAATACGGCCCCTTCCGAGCTTGAGGGAGAGCCAAGGTTCGAACCCTGGATCGGCGTGGGTAAAACCCTGGTGCATCAGCCTAAGAACTAGGCCTCATTTGCATGCCTCAGAAATTAATGGTGGTGGTAGGGATTGAACACGGGTCCCTTGGGACTTCAGGCCTCACCTCAACCACTACACCACAACCTCTAACCATAACTCTTACATAAATAAGGTAAATCAACTCTTGCAGCGTTTATTTTGATAAGAATCATACCTGAGTAAATAGGGCATATAGTGGTAAAGTGCTATAGCTACAGAGGAACTGCCCAGCAAACCTAATTTGTTAAAAGAAAAAAAATCACAAAATTAGCAAGGGGTGGATCATTAAGTAAAATAAGTATACAAATACTAGTTGCTAAAAAGATATGATATTTAATAGTCTATCATCCTAACCCCAAAATCAGCCTGATATACACCATCATGTGTTGCTTTAGGAAGCAAGAATTATATCCAAATTGCCACTGCAAGAAACATAACACACACTATGTTCAATCAAATTAATGTTTATAAGATAAATTATTTGAGTAAATAATCATTAAATAAAGAGGGAGGGAGGGAGGGGAAAGAGAAATTACCCAGAACCAAATGAACGAAGCCAGCTCGAATGCATTTTGAAACAAGTATTAAAATGTGGGAAACATATTAGGCAACAATGTTCACCAACAATAAAATGATAACCAACTCAAAACCAGTTAAACCAGATACTGGTCAAGATTATGAATGTTTAAATTGATAGCATATGTAATAAAAAAGGAATGCATATTTCAGTAACCGAGATATAACACAGCTCACCTGAAAAAGAATAAAATGAATCAATGACAACAATAGTTCTGGCTTTTTAAACCAAAAAAGCTCGTCTCGAGGCTTTATCCTGGCCTTAGGATAATACCCGGTGATTGCAGCACTCTCCAGTGCCAAAGTAGCTATAACATGTTGCAGTTTTACCCCCAAGAGTAGAACAAGCTGAATATAAACACAAACCACAAGAAAATATGTGTATGATTATAACTTTTTGGAAATTTTATAAAAAAAAAACTGGTGCAGATCACCCTAAAGGCAAACTATATTGTAAATAAGATATATAAGTAAATCTGAAAGTTCAAATTTAGTTCAGCCATGTGAGATACAATACAACCATGAGATGAAGTACAGTTGCAATAGGATAAGAATTTAGTACTTACAGTAACAGGAACTAAAGAAATCCAGAAATAGAGATTAGATCCTGCAAAAAAAAGGTTAAAAATCCAATTAAGATTTTTTTTAGTGATTCCTATGTGGCACCAGCAATAAACATAAAACTACCATTCACATTGAACAGCATAAAAGCCACCACGAATCCCCAGAGTGGGAAACTGCAAGAAATAACTGAATTTCAGTTGTTTTTAAACAGTAATAATGATCATAAAAGTTAAAACCAACAAATAGACCAAGAAAGGAACTTTCCCATTTTTTGATCTTTTTTTATTCTTGTAGTAACCAAAAGGATGAATACTGCTATAAATCTATAATATCCCTACAATTTATCAAAACTGAGAATATAAATTTGTTTACCTTAAGCCAACTATCCTATGAAATTCTTCTTCCATAGAGCGAATCATATAGCTGTGGAAATCATATTTTGATGTAAGGTTGTGGTTCTACATAATAAGAAAAACAAAAAAAAGGTACATTTTAATATAAAGGTATAAACTGTACAAAAATGTTTTTATAAAAAAAGATCTTGCAGTATTCCAACAAAAAATAGCAACTAAAAACTACTAATCTACCTCCGGTTTTATAGTTCATACCATGATAAAGGCTTCACGTAACGTAAGGTAATCTGCACGGACAACTGAACTCCCAAATTGCCGAAAGAAACAAACCTGCAATTCAATTTAAGAGAAAAGTAGATTAACAAATGATTTATTTTCTAACTTTATCACCTAAACATTTTCCGTAAGTTATTAAATTAAAGTTATATGAATAGGAAAAGAGAAGCTAGCTGTTTAGTAGTTTGATAGAGATGGTGTACCTACCATCCAAGTGAAGAAGCCATTCTTACCCAAGGGACTTGATATGTGGAATTTTAAATGGCTGATTGCCTCCTCATTATCTCATTTCTTGATATTTCTGCATACAAAAATAAGCTTAAAGAAATTTACTTAATGACGATCGATTAACTTCACGAAATACAACCATATCATACCACTTAGAACACCATGTTGGTCCATTTGAGCATCATCCTCCCATTTCCTCCAACTGTGGATCTGGTTAAATTACCACAATAAAAATAAAGTTAACGAGATCATCTACATTCATATTCTGTACAAATTATTTAAAAAACAGTAGTCCCAATGAGTAAATAAAACCTTCATTACTGCCAGAAGCATGGTTAAGCAGCTATAAGATACATGTGTAACTGCTATGACAAAAATAAAACGATGCAGTTGCTCGAGTCCTTCATATGACACAAATGGCTCATAATTCTGTTCATTCAAAGTTAAAAACATAAATTAGTAAGATACAAGTTAGAAAAACCACAGTGATCACGCAAATAATTGTCTCACCTTTTTACAGATTCTTTTATCCAATTCATGTAAAACTATACGTTTACTATCCTCAACTTGCTGATACTTATCAGGCTTGATATGCCATTAGAGGTGGCTGCAAGGAGGAGCGATATGAAGCCAAGAAGCATTGCAAACAATAAACTATCAACCTACGCTCGATTATCTTCAATAGCTTTCTTTCATATACCAGTTACCTTCTTTCATTTTCTCCACAGCAGCAAGCAATGGCTTGCGATTCACTTTCTTTAACCACTGGCATGCGCGCAGAAGAACATATATAAAGATGGTAAAACAATAAAAACTCCGTAAGGTAATGATAATAAGACAAGTCTTGCTTACATTTACCAAGCGATGAATGGATCGCTCTGCGAGCAAGGAGACAACAACTAAAATTGTCAAAACTATAGCAACAGACCATGTTGGAGTTAAAGCCAAAGATCTTGCTTCTTCATTGGCATCCTCTGAAGACATTTTAGGATCAGCCCTTCAAAACACCAGAAGAAGAAGAAGTTATGGTTGATTGAAACCCGTGATCAAGCCCTCAAGGAAACATGGAATCAGACTTGAACAATGGTAGAGTTGCCTTCTGTCCCTCCAAAATCTTAACTTGTAAGAGTTACCCTCTAACACACATTTAGTCGAACAGGTTATGTGCTCTTTAAGATTCGGGAACATTAATTAAACAAGTGATATTTTTTTAATGTTTTATTCTAGAGAGGAGTAGCAGTCCCTCCACATGGAATCTTGAGGTACCTCGTACTAGTTATTGATTCTGTTATATGTAAAGGAATAATTGGGAGGACTGTTTCCACGTATTAATCAATGCAGGCGTTAGAATGCTATAGATAATAAAAGTGTTCATTTTTAATCTATTCCTACAACAAATTATTAATTAAGCTACGCTATTAACCACCAGGATGTCCCATTTTTTTCATTCTAGAACAAATTATTTAGTAAATCGCATTCGTTCATGAAATTTCTATAATCTTTTTATCAGACTTCTATATTAATATTTCGTATTTAAATTATTAGTTTATTGCATTTGATTCGTTGTAACTGAAATCTGAATTCTATTTTATACTGGTTTGATTTGTAAAATTTATTGTAATTGAAATTTGAATTTAGTAGCATGTTTGGTAAGACAATATAGGCAGTGGCAAAGCTTGAATAAAAACGCAGGGGGGGCGGGATTTTTTTTTCCTATCAGGATGGCCGGAACTATAAAATTTTCGCTGAATACGTATAAATTAACACTATTGAGCGAAAAATCAGCCGAATACGTATAAATTAACACTACTGAGCGAAAAATGGGGGGGGGGGCCCGGCCCTAAGAAAGCTTCGCCCATGAATATAGGGAAATATAATAAACAACATTCATTTCAAATAGGGGTGTTCATCGGTTCAGGTTTCGATTTCCCCAGTTTTATTATTTTGTCGATTAAAACTGAAAACCGAATTTGAACTCGGTTCGTTTTGGTTTCAAGTAGAAAAAAGTGAATTTTAATAACTCATATTACTTCAAAGTTTAGTACGCAACCAAGACTTAAATAATCATTTTAATGAAACACAAGCAAAATATAGAGCTAAGTAGCATGCTTGTAGAAATGTATCCAAATATAGCAGCAAAATAAGGTAGTAAAGTGTCATGATCCGTCTAAATTTGGATTGCAATCGTCAGGGTCTAGAAGTTTCCGGGCTGCGCTTGAAGAATCAAGATTTCGGAATACTCTAGAAATGGCTACACAAATCTGGACAAAAAGAAAGGTTCAAGATATACTCTAGAAATGGCTACACAAATCTGGCCTTTTTTTACGGCTCATGTAGGGCATTCGAATTCTCGGAGACGGCCCTGTTCATATTTATAGATATGTTGGTAGAAATCTCTAGAACGCTTGTATAGATCTTTGTAGAATAGGGAGAAACTAAATCGCCAAGCAACTAATATAAATAGGTGCTTCATTTGCAAACTACCCAAGCCAACATTCAAATCCCACAAAGCATGCATGTGAAGCTTACTTGTATACTTCTATTTGTAGCAATATAAACAACATTTGTTACGAAGTTTGCATTCTGCTAGTCTGTTAGTAATTTCGGACCCTAAGTCACGAGTAGGTGAACTTGGGGGACCAATGTGACAAGTCGGTCATAGTTGGTTATGTTTCCTAATTTCTCCATATTTAGCTCTTATTTTTTTTTAAATTACATAAATAAACATTTTACCAAATCAATTCATCATTATTACAATTGAATGACATTTTTTTAAAAATTATCATCAAAAGTGAATACTTAAAAAAATCAAGAATTAAAAAATAAAATATTAAAAAAAAGAGTTTTTAAAGTTTTATTATTAAAAAGCAAGTTTTTAAAATTTCATTATTAAGAAAACAAAGTTTTAATTTTACATATAAAATTCGAAAATACTACTTTTCTATTTTAAATAAATACTATAAGGAGGTACCGAGCGTTGCGGCGGCTTCCGAGCGATAGTGCTAGCTTTTATGTTCTAATATGTGGGTTGTTTTCATTTTTATGTTTTAAGATACTCGTTTTGCACATTTGAGTTCTGGTGCTGCATAATTTTAATCAATTATTACGATTCTAGAGCTGCAATCATTGATTGGGGACTGTCATTCTCTAAATATGTTTGATGAATCAAATTCTTTAGATCAAGAAAATCACGGGTAAAATTCAAGATTTTTTTCATTGTATAAATATTCAAGATTTTTTTGATTCTACTGATGTTTTTGTATGTTTATATGATGTTATATCAAGACCATAGTTTAATTTTTATTTTTATGTATAAAATGTATAAGTTTATGTCTAGAAAGCAAAACACGTTAATCTTTGTTTTGTTAATTCTTTTTATCTAGATATAATTTATTTGTTTATTTATGTTATGATGAACAAAATATTGTATAATAAACAGACGTTCTTCTTTAGAAATTTCATTTGTAACAACACAATATATATAGAAATTTCATTGTGAATACGATAAGATTGAAGCTACACTCGTTAAAGTTCAAGATGAATGATTGGGTTAGAAGAATCTTGGATGATTGGAAGATTGCATCAGTGGATGTGATGATGGACGGCTGATTAGCTGATTTTATTTCAAGTTTATTGTTAGATGTTAGCTGATTAGTTGTTTCTGGTTTGGTTTATGGTTTTGCTTTGTGCTTGTTTACATTGGTAGTGGCATGCACTCCAATGAATTAGAGTGGTACTCTGTCCTCTACTTGGTTTTTGATAGTAATACAAATCACCAGGGTATTCCCTTTTACCCAAAAAAAAAAATCTGTTTTGTCTCTACTTCTCTTGGTGAAACGTATTTTTTAAAAATTCTTTTAATCAAAATTAAAGGTCCAAGATCATTTGAAGAAATCCGCACAGTTAAATGACGTATATTACCTATCTTTAGAGACGCATGTTATTCTCTTGGACTATTAATCTTTGATAGACTATTAATATGGGAAATTTACCAATACCACGTCAGATGTTGTATACGATGAAGTATTTTTAAATTTGTAAATTATCATTGTAAGGTTTCATATGATATGTAATTTAATGTGTTGTAAAAAATACACTACTTATGAAATGTATTTTCATGTTTTTTTTATGTTTTGATTACTCTCATCCATATAATCTTAATATTTAACAAAATGAAAAAGTTACCAATACAATATCAAATTTGTATAAAAAATGTGTTAAGATAATTATCAATATTGAAATTCTGCCATTGAAATGAGACGTCTCCTTCCTGCATCAGTGACTGAACCAAAATTTTTTCTCACTGGGTGCAACAAAATAAAAGGTCAAAATAGATCAAATATGTAAAAAAAAATAGACTTATCAAAACGGGTCAAATATGTAAAAAATGGACCCGTTAAAGCGGGTCAAATATGTAAAAAATGAACCCGTCAAAACAGGTTAAATAATGAAAAATTATTCAGTTAATTTAAGCAAGCCTCGGGTAATTTAACTAAAAATTTTACTTGCTTACAGTTGTTCATTAGCGGAATCATAAAAATTATTTAGGTTGACTATTAAATAGAAAAAAAAATTATCCTTAGAAAAAACAGGCCAACCCATTGCTCATGCAAACCAAGGAACATCATGCCCATTATTCAAAATTGTTTTTTTATCATGTTAGGTTCAAGAAACACAATCCACTTACAACTTGGCATTTCATCAAACAATTAGACTGCATTCGATTGTATATAAAATAGGCATAACACATACTTACAAACTTTGCTTCTTTTAATCTCCGACTAGCAATTTGCATGCCATCAAATCCACCCAAGTAAAAGACGCTACCGATATGTATCTTGGGAAACAACATAACGTCGATTTGAAAGGAATGCTATGATGATGATTTGGCAAATTAACAAAAGATACATTGATAGTCATTCATTATTTGTTCCAAACAACAAATTTATTGGTCATTTACTTCTATTTTACAGCAACAGAACTAAGGACTTAACATAATTGTACTTACGATTTGCAGAACAGAAGAAAGAGCAGGCGGCGGGCTTCTATTTGCTTACGATTTAATGTCATTACTTACGATTTGGGGTTGCTGCGTGATTAGCTGATGCTTGCGGTTGCTTGTAATTTGTGTGTTGCATGTTTCGTCAAACGATTTGTGGGCTTCAAATGGTTCAAAGGGATGCCTGCTGTGTAACGAACCAATTTTTGGGTTTATAATATAATATGTTAATCATAATATAAGAGTGTAAATAAATAAAATGGAAGTTGGAGGTTTGTTGCAAAATTAGAGTTTTAACTAGTTTGGGTGAAATGAGTCATTTCTGAAAGTTTAGGGACTGTTTGTGTAAATTCTAAAATGGTTGGAATATGGGGGAGGAGGCTGCGCAAATTACACACATATGTGTGTGTTCGTGTCTTCCAAAGAGAAAAGAGAAAGAGGTGAAGGGCTGGAGATCAAAGAGCAGCGTATTGCATGTGAAATTAGACGATTTTGGTGTGTTCATCATCTTCTAAACATCAAGTAAGCATCTTCTACATCTCTTGATTCACCATTGTAGATGTTCTTGGTGGGTTTTTTTGTGAAAACGAATTTAGGGCTGAATTGGGTGGTCTAAGTGGTTAATAACTTGTTAAAAGTTATAATCTAGCTTGAATACAAGTAATGAGAGGTAGATAACATCATCTAAACATCTAATTTGATGATTCAAGAATTAGGGTTCTTGAGGGTTAATTAGGGGTTTTCATCCTATTGATGTTTAAATGATGTATTGATGTTGGATAAATGTCTATGGTGTTGATAGACACTTTTTTATGTAAGAAACCTCATCCAATTCCATGATTTGAAAGTTAGGGTTCTTGAGGACCAAAATTGGGGGGTTTTGATTTTGAGATGTTTGAATGTTGAATTGAGGTTGGGCAAGTGTCTATGGAGTTATTAGACACATAATTAACCATAAAGCCCCAATTTTTATGGTGAATTGTAAAATGGAGTTTTGGTGTAACTTGGGTGAAAACCCAAATGGGTCATAATGGGTGAATGTTGTTTAAGGAGGTTTGAAACTCGATCAAGGTTTGGTTAATCAAGTTTAGAATGGGAGAAATCCATAAGGTCTAGGGTGGGTGTTAGACCTCTATTGGTAAATAATGAAATGGTGGATTGTGAGTTTGACTTTAATAAGTAGTCTCGATCAAGGTTTGGTCACACCCCAACCGACGGCGGATTATACGTCGGGGCGGACGCGGTTGTTCAATAGCACAAG
Organism: Smallanthus sonchifolius; assembly: GCA_023525975.1. NCBI lineage: Eukaryota > Viridiplantae > Streptophyta > Magnoliopsida > Asterales > Asteraceae > Smallanthus > Smallanthus sonchifolius. The sequence continues at coordinate 14,368,323 of CM042026.1, read as the reverse complement.
GTTGACTATTAAAGTTTCAATATTTCATTAATAAATAGATTCAAAGGTTCAATACAAAGGAAATAACAAGTATACAACATTTATTTAATAAGTAGTCTAGGTCCAAAGCGTCCTATGTGATCACAAACAAGTCTCATGATGTAGAACCTGAAACATGTGAAAGAATCTGTCAACTACAAAATAGTTGGTGAGATACAAAGGTTTTGACACAGTTTAACAAGTATTTGGAAAGAATTACAATTCACTATGATATATGCATTCTGTAATGTAAGTATGAGAAAACAAGTATCTTAAACATTGTGCACTTCAACCCTCCAACCAAGTCTTATAAGTCTCAAGTTTAAAGTTTAATTCAGTAACAATCACCAAGGGCTCCCCCCCGAAGGGGTCAATCAATCAAGGTGGATTGGTCAAATACAATAGATCTATCATTGTTACCATATGCTTGATCAAAGTTAATGAATGTGCTAGTTTTAAGTTTAATCTAAGCATACAAGACTCAAGTTTAACATAAGAATAAACACGTAGTCATAGTTGTACAAGAATTGTATAAGTTTAAGAATTTTGAACATGTTTCACCCCAAAAGCATAGAAAGGAAAAAGGGGCTAAGTATACTCACATGGATTGATGAAGAGTATCCGATAAGAGTAAGTTTGCAAGACTTTGAGGGATAATATCCTCACAATAAACCTATGAATATAAGTCTAAAGTTTCAAGTATGATCTTATAAGTCTAGGACAAGAGTTCTAAGATTTGCAGGATTTTGACTAGGGTTCCAAATAGGATGCGGAATGATTGTGTTTACGAAGTTTTAAATCAAAGTTTCAAATAAGGGTTTTGAACGAATGACACAAGACTTGAATATCAAGGTTTAATAAGTTTAAAATAACAAAAAAAGTCTCACAATTGTTAATTACACAAACTCGGTAGTAATCATCCAAGATAGTTTTTGAAGTATTTATAAATTAATAACTCAAGTGTAAGACTAAATAATTATTAAAGATAAATAATTATTAAGGTCAAATAATTATCTATAAACATAATTATTTTAATTAACCCATATAAATCATTTAAGATTTATTTAAGTATTTAAGCGTTTTAAACATTTATTTTATGATTTAACTTGTAAGTAAAAGAGTTTAGGATTTTAGTTGTAAGTTTAAATAAATAATATGCATTCATGAGTTTATAAAAAGTCAATTAAAATTTCTCATAGAGTTTACATCTTAATAAAAGATGTATAAATATTCTTAAAGTTTAAATGAGGCCATAAGTATTAAATTGTAAGTTTATAACTATTTAAATAAAGCTTATCATAAGTTTATATGCATTCTACATTTATGGGGATTTATAAATCATAAGTTTCTTTTAGCTTTAAGTTTTATAAGGTTTGTAAACATTCTATAAATAAATAAAGTATATTTATTTTTTTTTTCAAAGTTTCCAAAACCGAAATAATTTAGGAATGTAATAAAAATTTACAGTTTCGAGTTTTATAAAACATCTCCTGTTTAGAATATAAGTTTTATAAAGTTTTAAAAATATATTTATAGTTTTTAAGCTTTTAAAACTATTTTAAAGAATTAGCTATTATAAGTTTTAACTAAGTTTAATTTAATTAAAATACTCCCGAAATATAAAAGTGTAAATAAAAATCGAATTCAGGTTTATAAAAGTATCACATAATTTATAAAAATTATTAAAAGTTTAAAAACTGTTTTAAAAAGGTAAAAAAATGAAATGGGCAAAACCGGTTTACCCAGGCTTGAACCCGGGTCACTGACCGGGTCGAGACACACACACACACACTAACCGCCCGACTACGGGTCTCGTTAGTGTAATACACGGAAAAAGAAATGGTTAAACAGAATCCCAAACCATCCCTAATTTCCATTAGAACCCTAGAATCAAAATCGTCAAATACACATCGATTCGCCCTCTGTTAATGGAATTAAACAGAGGGCTTTCGATCTACACTTGATTTCGAACACAATGGTACAAGATTTACCTCAAATGGTGTCGAATTGAATGAGAACGGGTATGGGTTGAGAGTCGGGGGTTGTGACTTCAAATCGGCAGATGCAGGTTTGAATAGAGTGTATTGAGAGTTTAGAGCGTTGTGGTGTGGTGTCGTCTATCCGTTGGCACTCGTATTTATACATGATTTCGCGATTAAATGGCCGATTAGGTGGGAGTTAACGGGTGGCGTTCACGCGGATCGCAATCGTAATTGCGCATGGTTCTGGTTGAAATTGGACATTGAATGTTGTCTGGCACTAGTCGCATGCGAGTGGCGAGACCCGAGGTGCACTGCATTTGGACGGAAATCACGATTTAGGATAAAACGGCTCAAAACCGGGTGTGGCGGTTTCGAACCTGGGACCGATTCTGGGTCTCGGATGTTTAGTGAAATGGCAAAACAAGTCCCTGGAGTTTCAAGTTGTTTTCATTTTATGTTAAAATAGAAGTTTAGTTTTAAAGAAAAGTTTTGATAATGACAGAATAGTCCCTAGCCTTTTTATAAAATGAATATGTTTATTTTTTTTATAAAACCTGATAGGCTTTATAAGATTTGTCATCTTTTATTATTTTATAGTTTTATAAAATGATTTATAGTATTTATAGTTTACATGTTTAAGTATTAGAAGTAAGTTTATTAATTATATTATTTATATAGTTATAAATCTATAATATAATTATAAATCTATAATGTTTTAAGAATTTAATACCCTTTATCCATAGGATACATATACATATATATATATATGTATATATATATATATATTAAAATAAGCCTCAATTATAATTACATAAGCATAATTATATAAATTAGATAAATATAGGTTCTAAATATTTATATTTATAACGGATTTAGAAAAGATATTTCGTCGGAAATCTTGGATATTACAGTCTCCCCTACTTTAGGAAATTTCGTACCGAAATTAAGGTAGAAGGGTTTAGTTCAGGATTTAAGTATTTGATACGCACAAGGATAATGAGAAAAAGTTTGCTTGGGTTTCTAAGTTTCAAAGCATACGGTTGCCAAGAGTTTCCCTAAGAAGTATATAGTTTTATTCAGATAGATGAAGATTCGTTTTCAAAGCATTGGAGAAGATGACTGTTGAATTTCTATCCAAGATTTAAAGTGAGATGTATCACTCAGGATGGATTCGATGATAGTTCAAGAATTTGAGTTTGTAGATTAATACGTCTAAGGATTGCTACGGTACCTAAGTTCCGTGGCTCCCTTTTATGATAAGTCTTAGATCGTAGCACACGACATAGTTTACTATGTCTTTCCATACGCGGATTTTCATACTTACGTGTGCACCCGCAAGCATTTAAATCGTCGCATAGTCCGCATAGGTCCTTCCGTTTGTGTGTGGATCAAGAAAGAGTACAAGAATTTGTTTAACTCATGACTATTGTTTCCGCGTAAGAGTGATCATTGATTAACGAGTCCCTTAGAGAGAATCGTCGTTCAATAATTAAAGAGAAAAGAATGTGACAAGATTTAGAGTTTCAAAGTTTCCTCGTGCTTGAGTAAGAATACATCAAACATCGAGTAGTTTAAAGCCTTTACACTTTCCTCGTGTTTGATCAAGAATACATCAAACCTTGAGTAATTTAAAAGTCTTATACGTTCATCATGTTTGAACAAGCATACTTCAAACATGGAGTAGTTTAAAGTGTCATACGTTCATCATGTTTGAACAAGCATACGTCAAAAATGGAGTAGTTTAAAGTCTCATACGTTCATCATGTTTGAACAAGCATACGTCAAACATGGAGTAGTTTAAAGTCTCATACGTTCATCATGTTTGAACAAGCATACGTCAAACATGGAGTAGTTTAAAGTCTCATACGTTCATCATGTTTGAACAAGAATACGTCAAACATGGAGTAGTTTAAAGTCTTTATACTTTCCTCGTGTTTAATCAAGAATACATCAAACCTTGAGTAATTTAAAAGTCTTATACGTTCATCATGTTTGAACAAGCATACGTCAAACATGGAGTAGTTTAAAGTCTCATACGTTCATCATGTTTGAACAAGAATACGTCAAACATGGAGTAGTTTAAAGTCTCATACGTTCATCATGTTTGAACAAGCATACGTCAAACATGGAGTAGTTTAAAGTCTCATACGTTCATCATGTTTGAACAAGCATACGTCAAACATGGAGTAGTTTAAAGTCTCATACGTTCATCATGTTTGAACAAGAATACGTCAAACATGGAGTAGTTTAAAGTCTTTATACGTTCATAGTGTTTGAACAAGAATACGTCAAACATAGAATACGTTAAACATAGAATAGTTTAAATTGTGTTTGAACAAGAATACGTCAAACATAGAATAGTTTAAATTGTGTTTGAACAAGAATACGTCAAACATCGGATAGTTTAAAGTCTCCTAGTTTAGCCTCAGTGTATAGAAATATATGATTATGCTCTGAGTATAAAGTGGTTATCTAAATACTCTAGTATTTATGAGCGGTGTGGGACAGCGTTTGGGACACGATTAATCGTTATACGCTTTCTCACAGAAGATTCGAGTCGTTCAGAAGGTTAGGTAGATCCCGATGTTTGGTTTAGATAGGAGTCAGGGGACGTTCTCTGTTAAAAAGAGTAATGTCCTCCTTCCCGTTAGTTTCTAGTATCAAGAGTGAAGTTTTCTCGTGTATTTGAAATGAACGTTTATCAAGTCTTACAAGGTTTAGTTAGGACGAACACAAAAAAGTTTTCAAGATTAAGAATCCAAGTATGAGTTTAAAAATAGGGTAAGTCAGTTGATTTCAAGTTTCAATATTAAGCTTCACATGATCCCTTATTGGACATGCCTCCTGTGGTGGTTTAGAAAGTGTTTAGTTTCAGGAATACGGGATTGAGTATTTGTACAAGTTTTACATGACTCAAAGTCTCCGACCTTATAGTGGTGTATACGAAGTTTAATGTTTTAGCAACGTGTATTTGAGCTTTTAGTTCCCGTTGTGATTTATAGTAGGTCTTTTACGTGACAAGAGTTGAATGAGGAAAGTCTCCAAACATAGGGTAACGGGAAAAGTTTCGATAAGGTTTATGATAGTGTGTTTATAAATGATTTTATCTCGTTTCATAACAGCAGGTATAGTTTTCTTTTATATAGAGTGTAATTAAGATTGTTTAAAAATGAGGAGTTGAACATTGATAAATAGTATAAGTAAGACTTATGAAAAGGTATGTATGATTGTCAAACGAAAAGTTGGTCAATTTTAGAAGTGTGAAGTCTATATAAGAGGTAAGGATCACGGTTGATTACGGCAGTGGTTCGTAAGTCGTGTTGTTTTAAAAGAGTGCTTACGAATTAGAAGGTTTGTTCAAAGTTTATTCTTCAAGTATACGTGTCACTTAGGGTTTTTATAGTTTAATGCTACGTTGTTAATTATCTCTAGTACTAACGTGAGCTACTCTTGACGGAAGTGTTTGGATAGAAGTGTTAAGTTTATAGTGCTAGAAGGAAAGTCAAGCTAGTAAGTGATAACAAGATAAATTTCAAGATAAATTTCATTAAATGTTTCAAAATTGGGACTTCTAGCCTTTACATAATGCAATTTAAACAGAAAAATTAAGGTGTGTAAGTAAGTTGATTTAATATGTTCAAAAATGTTTTTTTATTCATAATACTGAGTCATCACAGTAATATATACAAAAATGGCTTTTGGCTTGAAGTTGGTGGGCTAACGAAGAGAATTCCCGGAAGAAATGGTGGGTCACGAGGACTCACTTATGTACCTTATTTTCCTAGCCAGAATTTCCTCATGAGTCTACAACTTTTTAGTTATTGTCACCGATGTTTGGGTTTATGGTACTATGTCGAGGTTCATTATGGGTTTAGAGTCTTAAACGTGGAGCTTGTTTATTCTATAGTAGGCTTCTTCTCTTGCGGGAAAACGATCAGGTTACTAATCCCTTTGTTAATGTACTTTAGGTTTAAAAGACGTTAAGTTTTGTTTACAAGAAACGGTGATGTGTAAGTTTTAAGGACGTATGAAGGTTTTGAGATATATAAAAGTGTAACAAAGTTTTGAGTTAGTCATATAATGAAGTTTGCTTGAGTGACGAAAAATGAAATGAGACACAAGGGTTTCCCCTTATGTGCCAAGTTTATAAAATAATGAAGTTTGTAAAAAGGACTTGTAGGATAATACATGGTTTTAAATGTGCTGGTATTACAAGGATCATGAAGTTTAAGGATGCATGGACACTTTGAGATGTATAAAAGTATAGCAAAAGTTTGAGTGAGTTATCTAGAGTAGTTTAGTTGAGTGATGAAAATAAGATGAAAACACAAGGGTTTCCCCTTAAGTGTTATGTTCATAAAATAATGAAGTTTATAGGAGAATTTGTAGAGTAATACATAGTTTTAAGTTTTAAGGGTTGTATTACAACGATCACGAAGTTTATTGGGTAGTATCTATAAATATAAGTTTATGTATGTAGTTTTTAAGTATAATCTCGTAAGAATTTCTCCTTGAGGGTAACTCCTTCAGGTCATGACGAGTAAGCATGCTGTCATGTGACAAGACGGGACTTAAGAATCATAGAATAAAGGTTATAGAGGAAAGTTTTTGAATTATGAATTTATGAAGTGTATAGTATTTGAGATAGTACTCATTTAGTGCATATCACTAAGTAAGTACTTTGACATATCAAGAGAGATCTAAACTCACTAATGTTTAGAGAAGTCGTGCATTCCTATAAGTGGATACTCATCCCAAGAATTCCCAGGAAAGCATACGGGTCCAACGGTTGATTTGGATTTGTACGAAATGCTTTCCTTGACAGAATTTCCCAGAATACAGGTATCCACCCTTCCCGTCCACACAAGTTATCATACATTGTTTAGAACTTAAATACTATTGACGAGAGTTTGTTGGAGGATTAGACTTAAAGCCTAAGAACGTGTCCTTGATGTAGTAGACTCTTGTAGCACGTAGGTAAGTAGAATCGTAGAATCTCCAAGCATTCACGTATAAGATTTAAGAATAGAATGAGGAGAGAATTCCTAGTAAGGGACATGAGATAACTCATGTTTGGGTTTCCTAAGTTATAGTCTAGGTCATGTGTCTAATAACCTAATTCCCTATAACCAAGGCTCTGATACCAATCTGTCACACCCCAACCGACGGGGGATTATACGTCGGGGCGGACGCGGTTGTTCAATAGCACAAGGTTGACTATTAAAGTTTCAATATTTCATTAATAAATAGATTCAAAGGTTCAATACAAAGGAAATAACAAGTATACAACATTTATTTAATAAGTAGTCTAGGTCCAAAGCGTCCTATGTGATCACAAACAAGTCTCATGATGTAGAACCTGAAACATGTGAAAGAATCTGTCAACTACAAAATAGTTGGTGAGATACAAAGGTTTTGACACAGTTTAACAAGTATTTGGAAAGAATTACAATTCACTATGATATATGCATTCTGTAATGTAAGTATGAGAAAACAAGTATCTTAAACATTGTGCACTTCAACCCTCCAACCAAGTTTAGGCATAACCCGCAGGTTACCCTTATAAGTCTCAAGTTTAAAGTTTAATTCAGTAACAATCACCAAGGGCTCCCCCCCGAAGGGGTCAATCAATCAAGGTGGATTGGTCAAATACAATAGATCTATCATTGTTACCATAGGCTTGATCAAAGTTAATGAATGTGCTAGTTTTAAGTTTAATCTAAGCATACAAGACTCAAGTTTAACATAAGAATAAACACGTAGTCATAGTTGTACAAGAATTGTATAAGTTTAAGAATTTTGAACATGTTTCACCCCAAAAGCATAGAAAGGAAAAAGGGGCTAAGTATACTCACATGGATTGATGAAGAGTATCCGATAAGAGTAAGTTTGCAAGACTTTGAGGGATAATATCCTCACAATAAACCTATGAATATAAGTCTAAAGTTTCAAGTATGATCTTATAAGTCTAGGACAAGAGTTCTAAGATTTGCAGGATTTTTATTAGGGTTCCAAATGGGATGCGGGAATGATTGTGTTTACGAAGTTTTAAATCTAAGTTTCAAATAAGGGTTTTGAACGAATGACACAAGACTTGAATATCAATGTTTAATAAGTTTAAAATAACAAAAAAAGTCTCACAATTGTTAATTACACAAACTCGGTAGTAATCATCCAAGATAGTTTTTGAAGTATTTATAAATTAATAACTCAAGTGTAAGACTAAATAATTATTAAAGATAAATAATTATTAAGGTCAAATAATTATCTATAAACATAATTATTTTAATTAACCCATATAAATCATTTAAGATTTATTTAAGTATTTAAGCGTTTTAAACATTTATTTTATGATTTAATTTGTAAGTAAAAGCGTTTAGGATTTTAGTTGTAAGTTTAAATAAATAATATGCATTCATGAGTTTATAAAAAGTCAATTAAAATTTCTCATAGAGTTTACATCTTAATAAAAGATGTATAAATATTCTTAAAGTTTAAATGAGACCATAAGTATTAAATTGTAAGTTTATAACTATTTAAATAAAGCTTATCATAAGTTTATATGCATTCTACATTTATAGGGGTTTATAAATCATAAGTTTCTTTTAGCTTTAAGTTTTATAAGGTTTGTAAACATTCTATAAATAAATAAAGTATATTTATTTATTTTTTTTTCAAAGTTTTCAAAACCAAAATAATTTAGGAATGTAATAAAAATTTACAGTTTCGAGTTTTATAAAACATCTCCTGGTTAGAATATAAGTTTTATAAAGTTTTAAAAATATATTTATAGTTTTTAAGCTTTTAAAACTATTTTAAAGAATTAGCTATTATAAGTTTTAACTAAGTTTAATTTAATTAAAATACTCCCGGAATATAAAAGTGTAAATAAAAATCGAATTCAGGTTTATAAAAGTATCACATAATTTATAAAAAATTATTAAAAGTTTAAAAACTGTTTTAAAAAGGTAAAAAAATGAAATGGGCAAAACCGGTTTACCCAGGCTCGAACCCGGGTCACTGACCGGGTCGAGGCACACACACACACACTAACCGCCCGACTACGGGTCTCGTTAGTGTAATACACGGAAAAAGAAATGGTTAAACAGAATCCCAAACCATCCCTAATTTTCATTAGAACCCTAGAATCAAAATCGTCAAATACACATCGATTCGCCCTCTGTTAATGGAATTAAACAGAGGGCTTTCGATCTACACTTGATTTCGAACACAATGGTACAAGATTTACCTCAAATGGTGTCGAATTGAATGAGAACGGGTATGGGTTGAGAGTCGGCGGTTGTGACTTCAAATCGGCAGATGCAGGTTTGAATAGAGTGTATTGAGAGTTTAGAGCGTTGTGGTGTGGTGTCGTCTATCCGTTGGCACTCGTATTTATACATGATTTCACGATTAAATGGCCGATTAGGTGGGAGTTAACGGGTGGCGTTCACGCGGATCGCAATCGTAATTGCGCATGGTTCTGGTTGAAATTGGACATTGAATGTTGTCTGGCACTAGTCGCATGCGAGTGGCGAGACCCGAGGTGCACTGCATTTGGACGGAAATCGCGATTATAAAACGGCTCAAAACCGGGTGTGGCGGTTTCAAACCTGGGACCGATTCTGGGTCTCGGATGTTTAGTTAAATGGCAAAACAAGTCCCTGGAGTTTCAAGTTGTTTTCATTTTATGTTAAAATAGAAGTTTAGTTTTAAAGAAAAGTTTTGATAATGACAGAATAGTCCCTAGCCTTTTTATAAAATGAATATGTTTTATTTTTTTTATAAAAACCTGATAGGCTTTATAAGATTTGTCATCTTTTATTATTTTATAGTTTTATAAAATGATTTATAGTATTTATAGTTTACATGTTTAAGTATTAGAAGTAAGTTTATTAATTATATTATTTAAATAGTTATAAATCTATAATATAATTATAAATCTATAATGTTTTAAGAATTTAATACCCTTTATCCATAGGATACATATACATATATATATATATATATATATTAAAATAAGCCTCAATTATAATTACATAAGCATAATTATATAAATTAGATAAATATAGGTTCTAAATATTTATATTTATAACGGATTTAGAAAAGATTTTTCGTCGGAAATCTTGGATATTACAGGTTGAAAGATTAAAATGTTGTTGGAGATTTGGTTAAGGTTGTGTTAACTAAATTAAGTTAGGATGTTGATCTTTAGATCATAGGTTGTGTTGAATCTCAATTTGGTGTGTAGGTTGAGATCATAAGATTTCTAAATGCAAGTTGATTGCTAGGTGATCAAGGCGTTAAAGGAGCTAGCTTGGAAGACCAAGTGGAATCGTCTCTAGCTAAAGGTAAGTGCTTTGTACTTACTTAGTAATGATAGGTGGTAGTAAATGCACATGCTTGATATTCATGTTGAATTTGTTGATTATCATATGTGCAAATGTGTGTATGTTGATTTGATGAATTTAACTTATGTGATTTAGAGTCAAACAAATGTGGTAATTGGGTGGATTTGACTTAAGTGGTTTATAGTCAAACAAATGTGGTAATTGGGTGAATTTGACTTAAGTGGTTAATAGTCAAACAAATGTGATAATTGACTTAAGTGGTTTAGAGTCAAACAAATGTGGTGAATTTGACTTATGTGGTGTATAGTCAAACAAAATGGGGCGAATAAGGTTTAATTGAAGTCATTAAACTTCATAAGTATAAATGGTGGGTTGGGATCTTTGAATCCCACGTGTCGGTAAATAACGAATGGGTTATAAAGGTTGATTGGTGTCGTGTGTGTACACTTGTTTGTATGCTAAAGAGTCGGTGTTTGAAGTCTAAGAACCTCACCCGGTGGTTTGTTGAGGTCTTGAACTTCACTTATGTCGTTGTAGCTTGAAGTCTTTGAACTTCACTAATGTCGTTGTTGCTTGAAGTCTAAGAACCTCACACGAAAGTAATTCGAGGTCATGAACTTCACAAGGTTGGGTTATGGCGTTTGAGGTCTTTTAGAACCTCATATAAAGGAGTTTAAAGTCTAAGAACCTCACACGGTAGTTATTGAGGTCATGAACTTCACACGTCGTTTGTGGTATTTGAAGTGTAAGAACCTCACATGGAAGTTATTTGAGGTCATGAACTTCACATAGTCATTTTGTGGTGTTTGGGGTCTTTAGAATCTCACAAAGAAGTGTGGTCAATATGGGTGAAAGTGCAAGAAACATGGTTGTGTTCATCTGAACACAACCATATCAGAAATCTTGCTTTTTCTGATGCTGAAGAGGAACACAGCTGTGTTCATCTGAACATGATTGTGTTCCGGGAACATGGTTGTGTTCATCTGAACACAACCATGATAGAAATTTTGAGTCCTTAGAATATTTTTTTGGAGTATTCTTTGGTAATACCCTTGGGGGGGGGGGGGTCTTCGGACATATTATTATCATTACTAATGGTTGTTTATGGTGTCTTCATGTAGGTAAAGCTCCGATTTGAAGTCTCGGGTCACGCTTCGTGCAGGATATGATTCTCATTTGTTTTGGTGAATATTAATGGTTGGAATTAGAACTCCGGTTGGGAGTCTTGAAGCTTGTTTTAAATTGTCTCTTGGATGTTAAAACTTGTTGTCATTTTGAAATGTCGTTTTGTCGTCGTTAACAAAACTTTATCGTTTATAGTTTCATAGTAAGTAACATGTGTTGTTTAACCAAGAGTGTTTTATGGGACCTAAATTCCGCGTATTTTGAAAGTTGAAATTTTGGGTGTTACAACTTGATATCAGAGCAATGGTTTGAGGGATTCGGGTGTGCAAGACACTGAACTCAAACTTATTTGCTCTTGATAAGGTGGGTGTAGTGAGAATCCAACGAAGGCATGACCGAGACACGGAGCTAAGGTGGAGGTTAGTAATGATATTTGTTGGTAGTTTATTTGGTGTCCAAGATGATCATGTGTGCTGAAACTTGTCTTGGGAGTTATCACATGGGGGACAGTGAACATACTTAGACATAGTATATTACTAATCATGTCTGGCCAGGATGATTAGTAATGTAACATATCTATGTGTTTTCATGGTGGCCATGTAATAAAAACCATCACCAAGGAGTAAGTGAAGGTGATTATATATGTATTTATACGTATATAGATGTAGACATACTTATATACATATAGGAGTATAACTTAAGATACATGCCTATAGTTATGCTTATACACATATGACGAGTCGATCGTTTTAACACAGTCGGGGAATGACTGACGGAGACAGATGTTAGTAGGCGGAAATAATAAACGAAAGTTTTCTTAAAGACTCATGTACGAAGGAGTCTATGTGTGTATCATCTCGGGGATGGTGAGGACCTCGAAGTTGGTTGGGAGAATTAGAGAGGATCATTCTAGTGGAGGACGGCTAGAGCTTTCTACCTTGTCGTGTTAAGCTTCCTTAAAGGAAGATAGGGCTCTTCGAGGCGAGCCTTTGGAAGAAACTTATGAAGCCTAAGGAACGGGAGGAACAACTTTGGCGAATTAAGGAGGAAGAAAACCTTGTTCTACAAGGGGTTCGTGGCGTGCGAACTAACGAAATTAATTGGAGGTCGTTTATTCGTTGGTTAGTCAATGATGCATCACTATAATGGTATTGGCTTCGGAAGCAATCCACTGTGATTAGCGGATAGAGTATGATCCGCGGTAAGTCGACTCCGGGACATGGTGGAGGATTGGTTGGGATTTCTCCACAAGGAGAAAAGCTTAATGGCGTGAAGGCAATGCGTCGGGGTGAATTCAAGAGGCGTTCTTGAAATATTTATATCCATAAGCTGTAGTGGACCGTGTGTCTAGAGAATTCCTTCACATATGGTAGACCGGTAAATTTATTAAGATTAAGGACATATTGTTTGACTAAGCACGGTCTTGCCTAAATCTTAGAATGTGGAAAGGAATGGAGATAGATCAACTTCTCGATACTATCGGTTGACGATATAGAGTTGATTCTCCTGCATGGTGTATAACTCTGGTGGAGTTGATTATTATTAGTTGCAGGGAGATCAAAGTCGAGAGACAAGTGGAGTGTAAGGAGGAAATGAGTGTTTCTGGGATTAGGAATGATGAGTGGTTTTAGGAAGCTGATTGGGGAAGAAAATACCACTGACAGAGAGAATAAAGTGGATGCTGACGTCAGCTGTGCATTACAGACTTGTACAGGATGCAAAGTAGGTTTGCTATTTGGGTTTGTAAGTGATCGGTGTCGAAGGTACCAGTCAAAGATAAAGAATTAGAGTGTCCTAATCACCTTAAACTAGTTAGGGTAAGAAGGGTGTCGAACCACGAATAGTTTGTGGTCGGTGCTTAACTTTAATTAACAATGTGATTTATGAAGTTGCAATGGGTCTTTCTGACCAAACACAAGCAATGATTGAGGTGAAATTAACAAATCCAACAAGCAATGATTATCAACTAGCAAAACGATCACGAGTAATCAAGTAGCAAATAAACGGTTTAAGTTGTAAACAATAATTAAAAAGGAATAACGCCCGGGTTTCAAGTTCACAAGTAATTAGGGATTATCACACCAACATATGAGTTCAAGCAATCAAATGGTTATCTAAATCAAATTGACCAAATCTAACCAAGAACATCAACATTCATACATCATCGGCAAATAGTGTAAAACAATATTCACGAATGAAATCGAGACAAATGTATGCAATATAGAATTAGATTAATCAATAGATTCAACACAAATCAAAGTTCATTGCAATTATCATCTAACGGGGTCAATGGTGCAAGAATTTATCGACTCCCGTAAGTTCATAACCATACTAAACACAACGATTCAAGTATTTCAAACCAAATGATTTCAAGAATTGTTTCTCAAAGCTAGCACATGATAAAACCCTAAAAACTTACAAACAATCCACCCGGGAATGATTACCGGTGGATTAGCCGCTCATGGTTGTGGAATTCATCTTCGATTCTTCAATTTCTTGATACCGATCTTCACTAATATGTTTCGAGCCTCCCAAAATCGCCCAAAACTGATGTCCAAAAAAAGATTTCGAATTTGGGGAAGAAACCCCCACTTAAACTCTCCAAATCGGCAGTTTCCCGAAAATCCGCGTCAAAATAACGTAACCAGCGTAAGCTTACGCCGCAACACTGAAGCCTACTGTGAATGAACTGGTTAAGCGTAGGCCTAAGCTGGGTGGCGTAAGCTTACGCTGCATGGCGTAGGCTTACGCTAGGTGGCGTAGGCTTACGCTGGATCCTGGGTTTCTGCCCCGTTTTCTCCGTGTCTCTTCCGACTCTTGCATCTCTCACTTAATATCTTCCAAAATCATACTTTAAGCTTTCAACACCTGCACATGCATAGCTACACAAAACTTTTGTATTCCACATGTTAATTTACATAAATATAACATGTTAAACCTTTTAATGCATAGAACTTTGGTCGCTTATCACATCCCCACACTTGAGTTTTGCTTGCCCTCAAGCAAAGTCTTTTGCTTCAAATCCACATTACAAATTCTCAAACAATTGTTTTAACTCAACATAAGTTAAGGTCCAAGGTCATGCCAGATTCATAAGAATTATACTCTCAAAAGATTTACAATCCAACAAACAATTTATGACTTTTTAAATAAAAGGAAACACTTGAACGAGCTTAACTCATATCCAGTTATGGCTTTGAATGCACAAACCCCTCATAATCAATCACTCCACTCGGTTTCATATATGGGCTAGCGATGATGTGCTAGTATTTTTCACTCGAAACCAAACAATGAACCACATTATCATAGGCTTGCATATTAATCACATCTCCACCTACTAACACAACTAAAACGCACAAATCAAAAGGTCTTTTAAGGGTTGTAATGCAGGCTAGGGTTACAGGTATGGATAAGGATTTTTAAAGTGGCTAAAGGTGAGTGGAATTCAACTAATGAAACTACAAATCAATCCTAAAACCTTCAAATCTCTACTATGGGTATAAATGACCCATCAACACTAAAATTCTTATTTCTTCAAACTATCAAATGAAACTTGGGTTAAATTGACCCAATAACATCTTTTATTATAATTCAAACTAATACTCAAAACCTTTGGGCACATGTTGACCCAATACTATTTTTGTATTTCTTTTTCATTCATTTTTTTTTTCAATTGCAACCGCAACTTCAATAATCTAAGTTAATTGAATTCCAACTCACGGGTTTAAAAAGAAAAGGCTAAAAAGGTGAAAGGGCTAATGTTATGGGTTTTGTCAAACGAAAAGGTATAGGCTCAGAATGGGCATCTAGTGGATATTAACGGGTAAGGGTATAAAAATGGCTAAAAATAAAAAGGTTTCTCCTAATGCCTTTATCATTTTTGTGCAATTAATTGGTTCAAGGTCTCAACATGTATCAATAATACGCAAGTTCTAAAATGTGAAACAAAGTGGCTAAACACTCAAGTAAGAGAATATTTATATCAATTTGGCTCAAAATCTCACAACATAGTGGAAAATAGGTTACCGACATGTGCATGCAAACCGTCACCTTCAATTTTGTTACTCCCGACTCCAACATTTCCAATTTTTAATATTTTTTTTTCGGACTTACCTGCTGTCGGACGACGTCTCCAGGCAAAATCCCGTTCCAGCGTAGGCTTACGCTGAGGGGGCATAGCCTTACGCTGCTCCTCTGATGGTTCTGTTTGCAAAACTCCCCCGGCGTAGGCTTACGCTGATGGGGCGTAGCCTTACGCTGCTCCTCTGATGGTTCTGTTTGCAAAACTCCTTCGGCGTAGGCTTACGCTGAGGGGGCGTACCCTTACGCTGCTGCTTCTCTGATGGTTCTGTTTGCAAAACTCCTTCGGCGTAGGCTTACGCTGAGGGGGCGTAGCCTTACGCTGCTCCTCTGATGGTTCTGTTTGCAAAACTCCTTCGGCGTAGGCTTACGCTGTACCGGCGTAGGATTACGCTGGCCATGTTTTTGGTCCTTTTTCCGCCTCACCACTTGAATATGTTTCGTCCCTGAAACGCCCACATTTGCTGTAATCGCATACTCTCACATTCCTTCGATTCTTGCACAAATTAAACACAAAAAACAACACTTAAAATTAGGTAAAAGAAGAAAAATACTAAAACATAATTTAAGTAAAAACATCACACAAGTCGGGTTGCCTCCCGGTTAGCGCTAAGTTTATTGTCCTCAGCCCGACACTCCTTCATGTTGTTACTCATGCTCGTTCGTCACCAAGCTCAGTAAGAATGCTTCTACTTGGTTTGTCGGCCCATTGATCTCGTTGAGTTCGAGATATGGCTTCAATCGGTGACCATTCACAACTTGCCTCAAGTGATCCTCAAAATCTTCAATCTCTATATCTCCATAGTTGCCAACTCGTGTGATTAAAAATGGTCCCGTCCACTTGCTTTTCAACTTCCCTGGAAAGAATTTCAACCTTGAATTGTAAAGCCACACTCTTTGGCCCACTTCAAACTCTTTCTTCCTAAGCTTGGCATCATGAACCGCCTTCATCTTGTCCTTGTAAGTGGATGCACAATCATATGCCTCATTCCTCAATTCTTCCAACTCATTTAGACTTAGCTTCCTTTCCTTTCCTGCAACATCATAATCAACATTAACCTCTTTGATAGCCCAAAATGCCCGGTGAGCTAACTCTACCGGTAAGTGACAATCTTTTCCATAAACCAACCGGTACGGGGTCGTGCCAATAGGTGTTTTATAAGCCGTTCGGTAAGCCCATAAAGCATCGGTCAATTTGGTTGACCAATCCTTTCGGTCCGCCCGGACGGTTTTTTGTAAAATATCTTTTATTTGCCTATTAGACACCTCCACTTGTCCGCTTGTTTGGGGATGGTAGGGAGTTGCTATTCGATGATCCACACCATACCGTTTTAGTAATTTGCCAAATTTAAAGTTTTTGAAATGAGATCCCCCATCACTTATAATGACACGGGGGATACCAAATCTCGAAAAGATGTTTGTTTGGACAAAGTTACACACAACGGTATGGTCGTTCGTCTTAGTGGCTATCGCCTCGACCCATTTAGATACATAGTCGACCGCCACCAAGATATACAAATTGCCAAAAGAGTTTGGGAAGGGTCCCATGAAATCAATTCCCCAAACATCAAAGATGTCAAGGACGAGAATCGGGTTCATGGGCATTTCGTCTCTTTTGGAGACGCTCCCTAACTGTTGACATTTGATGCAATGTTTCGCAAACTCAAACGCATCCTTAAACAGAGTTGGCCAGTAAAGACCACATGAAAGAATTTTGTGTCCTGTCTTTTGGCCACTGAAATGGCCTCCACATGCATAAGAGTGCACATGTGCTAGCACACTTGGAATTTCCTCATTTGGCACACATCGTCTAATCATTTGATCCGTTCCCACTTTAAACAAATCCGGTTCTTCCCAAATGTATTGCTTTACTTGGGACAGAAAATGGGCTTTCTTCTTCTTTACCCAATGACTCGGGATTGCAACTGTTGCCAAAAAATTTATAATGTTAGCAAACCAAGGTACAGATGAAACAGACATAATATGCTCATCAGGGAATGATTCATTTATCGCTATCGTGGACTCTTCATCATCAACCATGATCCTTGATAGTCGGCTACCACATTCTCACTCCCCTTTTTATCACGGATCTCCACATCAAATTCTTGCAACAACAAGATCCACCTTATAAGTCTTGGTTTAGCATCCTTTTTCTCCATGAGGTACCTGACAGCACTGTGATCAGAATAGATAATAATTTTGCTTCCCCATATATAGGACCTAAACTTTTCTAATGCATATACTACTGCGAGTAATTCTTTTTCAGTTGTGGTATAATTCAATTGAGCATCCGAAAGAGTTTTACTTGCATAATATATGGCAACGGGTTTCTTCTCAACCCGTTGTCCCAACACGGCTCCAACCGCATAGTCACTAGCATCACACATGATTTCAAAAGGAAGTGACCAATTTGGCGATTGTAAGATTGGGGCCTCCACCAATTTTTGTTTCAAAATGTTAAAAGCATGGATACATTCATCATCAAAAACAAACGGTGCATCTTTTAAAAGTAAGTTACATAATGGTTTCGTTATTGAGCTAAAACCCTTAATAAACCTCCTATAAAACCCCGCATGCCCCAAAAATGATCTAATGCCTTTAACATTCGTGGGATGAGGTAAAGTAGATATAACTTGAACTTTCGCATGGTCTACCTCAATACCACGACTCGAAATCACATGACCCAACACTATTCCTTCTTGGACCATAAAATAACTCTTTTCCCAACTCAAAACCAAATTGGTTTCAACACACCTTTTTAAAACTTTTTCTAGCTGGTTCAAACATGAATCAAAAGATGTACTAAAAAAGGAAAAGTCATCCATAAAAATCTCTAAAGACTCCCCCACCATATCTGAAAAGATACTCATCATACACCTTTGGAAGGTGGCGGGGGCATTACATAGTCCAAACGGCATTCGCCTAAATGCAAAAGTGCCATATGGACAAGTAAATGTTGTCTTATGTTGATCCTCGGGATGTATAGCAATTTGATTATAACCCGAATAGCCATCAAGAAAACAGTAATATTTCTGACCTGCGAGTTTTTCCACAATTTGATCAATGAACGGCAATGGGAAATGATCTTTTGAAGTAGCTGCATTTAATTTCCTGTAATCAATACAAATCCGCCACCCGGTTACCGGCCGAGTGGCTACTTCCTCACCTGAGTCGTTCTTGACGACTTGAATACCCGCCTTTTTGGGCACGGTTTGCGTTGGACTCACCCATGTACTATCAGAAATTGGGTAAACGATGCTGGCGTCCAACCACTTGAGAACTTCCTTCTTCACGACTTCCCGCATATTTGGATTTAACCGCCTTTGTGCATCGTGAGATGGTGCAACGACTTGATCTGTAACAATCTTGTGCATAACAATCGATGGACTAATACCCTTCAAATCCGCAATGCTCCATCCAATTGCCGCCTTATGGGCGGCTAACACCTTCATCAAAGCCTCCTCTTGCTCCTTTGTCAAATCTGATGCAATGATCACCGGGAGAGTGTCGTTTTCTCCTACAAAAGCATACTTGAGGTTCTTTGGCAAATCCTTCAACTCGACCTTTGGGGGTTGCTCCAAAGATGGCTTCAACTTTGTGTCAATGTGTTCGGGCAAGCTTTCCACTTGGTGCATCCACGGTGGTCTCCCATCCTTAATTGCCATTGCTTCAACCCTCTTTTCTTCTTCTTCGAGTTCCTTGCTTGTCTCAACCTGTAACCTGTCACATGAAAAGCATGTCTCTGTGGTGCCATCCTCGTTTACAATAACATCGCAAAGAGGAATGTACCCGTCAACAATGTCCGCCATAAAGCATTCATCGTTGACCAGAGAGTTAGAGATATGTGAAAAAACATTTAATCTCAACTTTCGGTTCCCAAATGTCATGTCAACCGTTCCACTTCGGCAATTAATTTGGGCATTTACGGTTGCCAGAAATGGCCGACCAAGGATAACCGTAGGTTGTTTTGTTCTATCGGAAGAGACATAATCCAACACTAGAAAGTCCACTGGGAAATAAAAATCTTCCACCTTCACAATAACATCAGTCAATATTCCTCGGGGAAGCTTAGGAGTTAAGTCGTCCAAAACCACGGTAGTGTCGGCCTTCCTAAGAGGGCCAAAATCATATTGGTCATAAAGGCTCCCCAGAAGAATACTAACACTAGCTCCAAGATCTAGGAGTGCCCTTTTTATTTTGAAATCACCTACTTGAATAGATATAATAGGCGCCCCCGGATCTTGTAGCTTAGGTGGAAGAGCACCCGATAGAATAGCATTCACATTAGCGGTTACATCAAGTTTCTTTGGGAATTTATGATTCCGCTTTTGTGTACACAATTCTTTCAAGTACTTTGCGTAAGCTGGAATTTGTTTAATGGCATCCAAAAGGGGTATGTTAATTTTAACCTGTCTAAACATCTCCCACATTTCTTCTTGTTGTGGTCCTCTTTTATTTACCATTTTTGCTTTAAATGGTTCAACTAATGCCTCTGGGTAAGGAACGGAACCACCCGTCATATCTTTTCCTTTAGCAATAGGTGACTCATCTCGAACCGGTTTAATTTTTTCAACATTTTGAGTAATTGGTTTTTTATCATTAACAAATTCCACTTCGCCTTCACTTTCCTCACCCTCAATAACATCCTCCACCACCCCTTCAACCAATTGTGGTGGAGACTCAACTTTATTATCGATAACCTTACCATTACGAAGAACCGTAACTTTACTTACATTTGCATTGGTTGAACTCGATCCTTGATGTTGCGAGTTTAATGTAGTGTTACTCGGTAGCCTCCCCCCAACTTGCTTTAACAAAGATATTTCTTCGGCCATTTGCCCCACTTGTCTTTCCAATGCCACAAAAGACTTGTCTCTCACTTCATTCTCCTTCTTTGATTCTTTCATCATCTCCAGTAGTGCATCCAACTTTGAATTAACCGCATCATCACCCCCTGATAACCCATTTTGTTGTTGATGATCTTGATTGTAATTCCTTGGGGGGTAATTTGTGTTTCGGTTATTGTTATAAGAGTTTCTTTGATAACCACCCGAATTATAGTTCCCTTGTTGACGCGGTTGATATGATGTTGATGAGGTGTTTTGATTCACACCTTGAAAGTTGGGGTTCATTTGGTTTGCCGCGTTCCCATACTTGAAGTTAGGATGGTTTCTCAACCCCGGATGATAGGTGTTTGAGTTCATGTCATATTGCTTCCTCTCACCATACACTTGATTCACCTCTTCTTATCTCCCTTCTTGAAATGGGCATTCCATTGTTTTGTGGCCTAAATCTCCACAATCTTCACAAACGTCGAATCGAGCTTTTACTCCCGCTACTTCTTTCTTTTCGCCTTTCCTCAACAATGCCAATTCTCTCTCCATAGATGCCAACCTCTCTTTTGTTTCATAATCCGGGACGGACTTAGAAATCGGGTGTTTAGTTCTTCGACTAGCCGATGCCTCGGCTTTAGAGTTTTGGCTCATCCTTTCTAAGAAATCCCAATCATCTTCTTCGGGATTAGACAACAATGTCCCATTACTTGTGGACTTCGAGTACTTCCTCTCCTCTTGAGTCAAACCATCCACAAAGCACTTCACTAGTTCCCACAACTCAATTTGATGGTGGGGACATTTCCTCAACAACTCTTTGAAACGGGTAAAAGCTTCATGTAAAGGTTCACCTGTTTGTTGTTGAAAAGTCCGAATCTCAATTCGGGAGTCATCCGTCTTTGCAACCGAGTAATATTCGTCCAAGAAAACTTGTTGCATTTCATCCCATGTGTGGATGCTATTAGCCGGCAATGTGATGAACCATTGCTTTGCTCTATCTTTGAGGGAAAACTGAAAAAGTCAGAGTTTGACCTCATTTTGGTCAAAGTTTTCATCCCCAATAGTGCTACAAATGGTAGCAAACTCGGCTAGATGAGTGTATGGCTCTTCGGTTACCATGCCATGAAAATGGGGAAGGACGTTGATGTAATTCGGTCTTGACTTGAACCTCCTCATTCCCGGAATTGGTGGAACAATTGCAGAAGCATTCTCCGAAATAGCCGGTCGAAAACGACCATTAACTCCACCCATAGGGGCTACCGGTTGTCTTCGGTTTTCATTATTGTAGCCCCCATTAAATCTCCTCCCTTCTTGTCTAGGAGGATAAACAGGTCTATCGGGTCTACCCGTTCGACCCATTGGTTGTCTCGATCTTTGGTGAACATAATTCACCTCTTCTTCCTCTTCAAAGCCTTGCCCCTCATTGTATTCTCCATATTGGCTCCGCTCACCATCTTCGTACTCGTAATCTCCAAACCCATTACCATTCCCAACCTCTTCATTATCATCATACCCAAAGTCTTCACCATCTTCATCCCCCCAACCATCGTCCTCATTGTCGTTTATTGGTTGAGCTCCAAAGACATTTCCCGGAGGGGTTTGATTTTGTTGTGATCCCCTTCTTCCTTGGTACGTGGGATTGGTACGGATGTTAACGGGTCGGTTGTGTTAAACTGGACCCGACCCACGGGGTAGGTTGTTATTGATAGGTATAGATGGGGTTTGGGTTCGTTGAGGTGGAGTTGGTGGGCGGTTAGGGATAGGGCCTCTGTTTGGAGTTGGGCCACGGTTTCTCATGCTAGATCCGAAATGACTGCTTCGACCATCCATAGATGATGGTTCCGATGAAATAGGTTGTAGATTTTGTTGTTGGGTTCGGTTTTGTCTTGCTATCTTCTCAATTTCTGGTTAAAAAACAAGCGGTGAAGTCCTCCCGGATGAACGGGTACGCATGCACTAATCTGTCACCTGCACACACAAACAAACACCACGCGTAACACAAAAATAAAAGAAGATTAACCAAACAAAACAAGTAACAAATAATAAGTAAACAAGTAATCACACAAATCAACTAGAATAAAACACCAAGCGCACACACTCCCCGGCAACGGCGCCAAAATTTGATCGGTGTCGAAGGTACCGGTCAAAGATAAAGAATTAGAGTGTCCTAATCACCTTAAACTAGTTAGGGTAAGAAGGGTGTCGAACCACGAATAGTTTGTGGTCGGTGCTTAACTTTAATTAACAATGTGATTTATGAAGTTGCAATGGGTCTTTCTGACCAAACACAAGCAATGATTGAGGTGAAATTAACAAATCCAACAAGCAATGATTATCAACTAGCAAAACGATCACGAGTAATCAAGTAGCAAATAAACGGTTTAAGTTGTAAACAATAATTAAAAAGGAATCACGCCCGGGTTTCAAGTTCACAAGTAATTAGGGATTATCACACCAACATATGAGTTCAAGCAATCAAATGGTTATCTAAATCAAATTGACCAAATCTAACCAAGAACATCAACATTCATACATCATCAGCAAATAGTGTAAAACAATATTCACGAATGAAATCGAGAAAAATGTATGCAATATAGAATTAGATTAATCAATAGATTCAACACAAATCAAAGTTCATTGCAATTATCATCTAACGGGGTCAATGGTGCAAGAATTTATCGACTCCCGTGAGTTCATAACCATACTAAACACAAAGATTCAAATGTTTCAAACCAAACGATTACAAGAATTGTTTCTCAAAGCTAGCACATGATAAAACCCTAAAAACTTACAAACAATCCACCCAGGAATGATTACCGGTGGATTAGCCGCTCATGGTTGTAGAATTCATCTTCGATTCTTCAATTTCTTGATACCGATCTTCACTAATATGTTTCTAGCCTCCCAAAATCGCCCAAAACTGATGTCCAAAAAAAGATTTCGAATTTGGGGAAGAAACCCCCACTTAAACTCTCCAAATTGGCAGTTTCGAAAATACATTAATTACTATTCAATTTAATTTAACTTTCATTTAATATTTGATTGAAAACATAAGCTACAAAATTAGATTTCAAAGTTTCTTATAATAAAACATAATTTAAAATAAATGTGTTAATTAGTAACTTTTTTTAAAATATATTATTGAAAAGATAGATGTGTATTTAATAAGAGAGATGATAAAAAATGACGAGAATGAATATGGAGGCGACATGAGAAAACTTTTATTTATTATATAGTATAGATAGTGTTAAACTATTAATATATAAAAAAATCAAAGATAAAAAGTTTATTCAGGCAATTTACCATCAACCTAAACAACTGGTCTGTCATCTGCTTCTTGAAGCTGTTCAAAAAGAAAAAAAAGTATGCTTTTTGAAAAGAAATTATTACAAAGCAAGCCCTAAATCAAATACACGCAGCGACAGGTGTAATAGATCGGTAGGCGCCAAATCAAGATCCAACGGGCACTCTTTCATTATCATCGACTCAAACGAACCAAATAGATCTTACAGGATCCGTGAAACACAAACGAACGTAATCAATGCATCTTCGATTGATGTTCATAATATTCTGATCGTAGTGAAGTGATCTAGAGAATAGATCAATGGATCGGATGCTAAAAGCCGCCAGAGCGTCTGGCTCTCTCAATCTATCAAATCGATCTCTCAAGTAATCAATCTCTCGATTTCGTTTACATTTATAATATCATTATTCATTTGGATCTGGTTTTCTCATCCGTTGAAGAAATGAGCTCCAGAAAGAGCAATTTTATTGATTTGAATTCTTGATCGATTATATTAGCATGTTTTTTTCTGAATTAGGGAAGTACCAGATGAGGTATACAAAAGTTTGGATGCAGTTGGCGAAGGTGAAAACTGGTGGGAGGTAATCATCATCATACATTCATATTCACAAAACTTAGGTTTTACTTATTTATTTGAACATATTTCTTTCACTGCTGCAGGCAGTTGAGCTGCAAAAGCTGATACTGGCTCATAATGATATTCAATTGCTAAAGGAAGACATAAGGAACTTGCCTTTGTTGTCAGTGCTGAATGTTAGCCACAACAAGCTTTCTCACCTTCCAACTGCTATAGGAGAGTAAGTTAATTTAAACCTTATTAATCTAAACCGTTTCTCTTTTTCTTGGTTATAATGTTCGTTTTGTATTCATCAACAGGCTCAAATCGCTTAAGGCATTAGATGTGTCTAATAATTTGTTATGTGAGATACCTGAAGAAGTTGGATCAGCTGCTTCTTTGATAAAGTAGGTTTTTTTTTTCTTTTTGATCCTAAACTCATATGAATTATGAATACTAGTGAAGTGATGCATGATTGAAACATATAAATGAAAAGTTTATGTCAAATCTGGTTGAATGTTTTCATGAACACATGGTTTTATAGGTTTGATTGTTCCAGCAACCAACTTAAGGATCTTCCTTTCTCTCTTGGAAACTGCCTTGATTTATCAGATCTTAAGGTTTGGCTGTATAATGCGATATCTTTTAAGATTTGTGCTTATGAATTGTGATTGATGTACTATTTTATGCTGCAATTTGTGCTTTCTTATAGGCATCAAACAATCACCTCACCCGTTTGCCAAAAGATCTTGGCAATTGTTCAAAAATGTCAAAGTTGGATGTAGAGGTATCTCAAACTGCTAATATCAGTTCATATTTTTTTTTCTTTGTTTTCCATATTGTTTATGCATATTTGTTAGTGGGCGTAAAGCATTTGTTGTTTTAGGGAAATAAGCTGACAATGCTATCTGAGAAATTGGTTGCATCATGGACTTTCCTCACTGAACTTAATGCAGGCAAGTCACATGCTCTGTTTTGATGTTTTTAGCTCATTGGGCATGCTAATTTACTCTAAGGCTGTTAATAATTATATCACTGATGATGCAGCAAAAAATACACTTAGTGGTATCCCAGAGAGTATTGGAAGTCTTTCACGTCTCATTCGCCTTGACTTGCATCAAAACAGTTAGTATTTCAAGTTCCTTTTTGCCTTGGTCTTCTTTATTTTGATCTTTTATCTCTTTTTTTGGTGATATATTCTCCATGTCATTCTGGTGCAGGAATTGCATCGATTCCATCATCAATAAAGGGCTGCTCTTTGTTGGCAGAATTCTATATGGGGTATTTTTCTATTCTTGTAGATAAAAACTAGAGTAAAGTGCCATTTTCGTCCCTGTGGTTTGGTCATTTTAGCCACTTTCATCCAAAAACTTTTTTTTTAGCATTTTCGTCCCTGACGTTTCTAAATCTAGCCATTTTCATCCAACTGACTAACTCCGTTAAAAATTTAACGTTAAATCAGGGGCATTTTAGTCTTTTTCAAAAATTCTTCTTTTTAACTCTTTTTTTAATCCCTTTTGTTTCCCCTCCTTTTCAAAGCTTAAAAAAAATAAAAAATTCTCGAAGTTTTTTTTTAAGATGACGATGACTAGGGGTTTTTAGCGAGCCGATCTCGAGTAGCTCGCGAGCGGCTTGGCTCGTTTACACCCCTAGTCATCGTCATCTTCAAAAAAAACTTCGAGAATTTTTTATTTTTTTTAAGCTTTGAAAAGGAGGGGAAACAAAAGGGATTAAAAAAAGAGTTAAAAAGAAGAATTTTTGAAAAAGACTAAAATGCCCCTGATTTAACGTTAAATTTTTAACGGAGTTAGTCAGTTGGATGAAAATGGCTAGATTTAGAAACGTCAGGGACGAAAATGCTAAAAAAAAAGTTTTTGGATGAAAGTGGATAAAATGGCCAAACCACAGGGACGAAAATGGCACTTTACTCTAAAAACTAACATTGCTAATTTGTATTCTTAATTATCAGTATAATTCCTTCTGATGTTTATACTTGCATTTTATCTTCTTTAATATGTAGGAATAACTTTCTGACATCATTACCAGCAGAAATAGGAGAACTTATAAATTTAGGGGCATTCGATCTTCATTCAAACAAGGTAGAAACATCAAAGTCAATATATTTTGCAATCAATCCACTCTTCATCACCGTTCTTGAATTTTCCTTTGCTTCTGTTTTATCATTTATTATAGTTAAAGGAGTATCCATTGGAGGCATGCAAATTGAAGCTTTCAGTTTTGGATTTATCTAATAATTCACTGTCTGGGCTTCCCCCTGAGATTGGTAAGGTTAGCATTTTTTTATACAAGCAGTATTCAGTAGCAAGAGAGAACTATATTGTTTTACAAATAGTTCCTATTTCAACATGTTTTTCTTCATCAGTATCTTTTAGGGTCTACCATACATAATGCGGCATAAATACTTATAATATTTAACAAATTGAGATTCAGTGATAATGTTTTCCAAAATCTTATTACCCAGGCTTGATGACAACTTTGAGGAAGCTTGTGCTCACTGGCAATCCTATACGGACTCTTAGAAGGTTTGAACCACCTCTCTGGTTTTGTTTGATCTATTTGGATTTATGTTCTTGAAGGAATCTAAATTCAACAATTTTCATGGTTTATCTACTCAGTTCACTGGTGTCCGGACCCACTCCTGCATTGTTGAGGTTTCTTCGAAGTAGACTTCCAGCTGAAGAAGGTACCCAGTTCTTAGTAGATTTTGTATAAAACAAAAATCCCTGTCTATGCTTAGTGTTGATCTTTGTGATACAAATATCTCCTGTACATGTGTGACTGAGCTGAAATAAATTTATGAAGCAGAGAGTGGAACATCCGAGAGTAAAGAACAAGTTATTGCTAGAGCCTCTCGGTTGTCTCTTGGTTCAAAGGTTTAATCTTCTTACTATATTGATTGAATTGATAACTGTATTTTGAGGAAAATGAACCATGTATATGACTATATGTTTGTAATAATGATAATGTACATTATCAAAATGGCACCTAATCGTACTGTATTTATGTCACTATGTTAACTTTTCAGGAGCTTTCTTTAGGAGGGCATGGCTTGAGTGTTGTTCCACCACAAGTATGGGAGACAAGTGATATTACTAAAGTTGATCTCTCAAGGAACTCAATTGAAGATCTACCCGTTCAACTTTCTTCATGTGCTTCCCTTGAGGTTAAATATTTTCTGAATTTTTGGCTTCTTTTAAAAAATCTTGGTGCTACTTTCGTGATCATTGTTCTTGCAGACTTTGATTTTATCAAGGAACAAGATTAAAGAATGGCCAAGTGCAATCCTGGAGTCACTTCATAATCTTGTTTGTTTGAAGCTTGACAATAATCCACTTAAACAGGTAAATGAGTGTAAATTTTAATGCTGCTGTCATTAAGGTTACTCAGCAATCAGTATGTGATTTAAATATTTATCGCATTTTCCGCCGTTTGTAGATTCCATCAGATGGGTTTCAAGCTGCTCCGAAGCTCCAGGTTCTGGATCTGAGTGGCAATGCAGGTTGTTTACCAGAAAATCCTGCATTTTCATTTTTGATGCAGTTGCAGGAACTATATTTAAGGTGAGTTTTATAAATAATTTGCTTCTTGTTCAGAATGACTTTGTAATTCAATAAACTTCTGCTTTTACTGAACAGGAGGATGCAGATTTCAGAGATCAGGGCAGATATATTAAGTTTGCCTAAATTAAGAATTCTTGATATGAGTCAAAACTCCCTTCAAATGGTTCCGGAGGTGACTTTCTTCCTCGTTAAAGTTGGCGGTGTAAACGAGCCAAGTTGAGCTCGACTAAGCTCGAGTCATGCTTGTTTAACTTCAGAGAGCTAGAAATTGAGCTTGTTTATTAATAATAAATTAATTATTTTATTAATATAAATATATAATTAGTTTTAGGGGTAACTTTGTAGCATAGTAACCAAGTTTCAAAAGTGTTCCGATTAGGTCACTCAATACGCATTTTACACGGTATACACCCTCGGGTATACTATGGTGAGTGACCTAATTGGAACACTTTTGAAACTTGGTTACTATTCTGTGGTGTTTTCCCTTATTTTTACTTCTATTTATAATTTTTATTTTATATATTGACATAATATAGTAGTTAATAATAATATTCATTATGTAATTGTACATTATATTATATTATATAAAATTTATTTATTTATATAAACAATAAGCTCGTTTACGCTCTCAAGTGGCTTGGCTTGTTTACACCCTGGTTAAAGTGCATTTAAGATCCCTGTACTAACTGTATTAACATAATAAATTTAACTTTTTCCTCATGCCTCGGGTATAATTTATTTTCTAATTTTACATAACACCAGTGGTATGACTGATGTGATACATACATGCATGCATCTATCCATAGACATACATATGCACATTGTAATCACGACATGAATCACCAAGACTTCATTGCATATCTGAATTTTGCCCTAATGAATTGAATGTTTG
This sequence comes from Smallanthus sonchifolius, assembly GCA_023525975.1. Taxonomy (NCBI): domain Eukaryota; kingdom Viridiplantae; phylum Streptophyta; class Magnoliopsida; order Asterales; family Asteraceae; genus Smallanthus; species Smallanthus sonchifolius. The sequence continues at coordinate 14,339,602 of CM042026.1, read as the reverse complement.
TCGCAGGGTTTTAAAAATGCTACATCTCTTCAGGAGCTTCGCCTTTCAGACAATAACATCAGCACACTTCCCCCTGAACTGGTTTGTACACAACTTTTTTCCGGGTTCCAAGGTCTTAAATCTTAACTTGTGCACAAAATAACATTGGGTTGGGTCAGTTATGACACCCTTTTCTAGTTCAGAGGTTTTTAATTTGTGCACGAAGTTCGATTGGCTTTTTAGTAGTAGACTGAATCCTAATGTTGGAAGTTGGTTTTTTGCAGGGTTTACTAGAACCCACTCTTCAAGTGCTACAGCTTGATGGAAATCCTTTGAGAAGGTATGCTTTATTTTTTATAAATTTCTGCCTGGTCAGTAACAATGTTTTCCAAAATACATTATCTTTTTACTGTTTTAAGGAATGGGTAAATAATATAAAAAAAAACATACTTTTTCATTTTATCCTAAAAAGTCACTCAACCCAATTTTGATATATTAGAAGTCTCTAAACTTGTTTAAAATGCACGTATTCGTGAAATCAACGATACACCTCGGCTTCTAGTACACTAGTTACATATGTAGAAGTTATGTAGATGGTTTTTTGTTGACGTGGGACACTACCTCATCACTCTTTAATCCTTTTATATATAAGTTTATACCATGATCAGAAGAATTATCCATGTCATTATTTTTTTATATTTGGTACGCCACTTTATCAAATTTTGACGCGTTTTTTGCACTTGGCCATTCTTTAATATTAACTTTTACTGCTTTTGCAGCATACGAAGAACTATTCTTGATCGAGGAACCAAAGCTATATTAACTTACCTGAAGGATAAAATACCCTGTTAACAGTAAAACATTATTCTTTGAAATAGATTCTAGGAAACTATTTTATGTGATGATGTGTGTTGTATGTGTGTTGTGTTTGTGTTTGTATTTGTATTTGTATATTTTTCCTTTTATTTTGAATATAATGCTAAATTTAATGTTGGATGGTATTGGGTATTTATATAATGTGAATGGTCTCTGTGCTGAAGCCTTGTTTCCCTTTAGCAGTTTATGATTTGATCAACATGTAATATGTGCATCATTGTTGCAAAGATTAACCAACCGGAGACCAGTTATGGTGAGGTGGCGTCATCATAGCGATGACCATGGCATCCCGGGTAGATTTAAGTTGTATGTAAATGCGAACTTTGCCTTTGGTACAAATGCTCGTTTTAGTTAAGAGACCTTGAGCTCGGTTTGTTTTACTTAAACGAGTTCAAGCTTGGCTTGTTTTAAGCTTTATTTTAAAAAGCTATATCTCAGTTTGTTTAACTTAAACAAGTTTGAGCATGGCTTGTTTTAAACTTTATTTTTAAAGCACGAGTTCGTTTAACTCCGCTTGACTCGAGCTGTTAGCGAGTTGATCTCGAGTAACTAACGAACAACTCGACTCATTTACTGCCGGCGGTTACAAAACATATCACATATTGTACAACAAATTACAAATGATATCACACAAGTACAATGACGGTTAAAATGATTTATCACTCTTCATATTCTGGAACTGGAATGTCTTCTTCATCAGGTGGTTCCAAAACCCAATCACCATTTTCATTCATAACCATACCTTTGTTTTTCTCTACCCACCATGACCCTGGTATCAAGTACTCATCCTTCAAGAACTCACTCGATTTATTCACCAACGCCAAGCTCCTAGGAACCTTCAACTCGAACTCACCGTCCTCCCCATTCCACCCCGCCACCACGTGCAACATACCCTGCAAATTGTGCCAGTCACCGCTGTTCATTGATCTCTTTAAGCTCCCAGACTTTGTCGTATCGATTTCAAATGGAATGCCGGAGTCCCTGTACCCCAAAAACCTGCTCGGGTAACGAGTAAGGAGGTCGATCTTGTTCCTTATGTGCAGGATTTTGACGTTGGAGAATTGATTGAGCCGATCATTGAATGCTTGGTTACCCACTTGTGGTGAACCAAACACGAAAGCTGAAATCGGGATGTTTGTGATCCCGTTTTCTGCTAGATCAAAGGCTGATAAGGTCGATAAACACGCGCCCAGGCTGTGTCCAGTGATGATTATGCTGATATCTTCTTTTTCTTGGTATTTGCAAACCAACTGTTTGATACCTGTCAACACTTGTGTTCTTGCGCTTAATTTTGTGAAAGATGAATTCGGATTATCCGAAGTGTAAATCTTTAACCAACCCTGCATAACTTTTGGTACACCTTCATTTTCATTTTCATCTTCATCTTCGTCTTCGTCTTCATCACCGGTGGATGGACAGAACATTCTCTGGCGTAACAGTGGTTCAGCAGACGTGTTTGCAACTCCTAAAACATTAATCCACTCTAAATCCCGACTAGTTCCCCTCCACGCGACGTATATCTCCCGCCGGCCTAAAGCTTTACTGACCTCATCTGTGGTAGTTGCTATATAACCGATCCAGTTGGACTCCCGGTCCCATGCTTCACGGGACAGGGAGTTAAGGAAGAAGGCTTCAGGAATGCCGATTTTGGCGGTGGCGTAGAGGAAGGTGGAGACTTGGTAATCGGAAGGGGAGGGTCGGAGCATGACTTTGTGGAAGAATGACTTCTTGCCGTAGCGACTCTTTTTCTTGCCATCGTTGTTGAAGGCATCGTAGGTGGCTTGGCAGAAGTCGCCGCAGCGGAGGATGAGTGTCCGGAGAGTGATGTCTAGAGGGTCCAGAAGGCCTTCCCAGTTGTTGCATCCGCGGAGCTCCGGCCATGGAGTGGTGGATTCCATGGCTTATGTGGAATGATTGGTCGATTGCATGGTATATAAGGTAGGACATTATTCACGTGAAAAATGAAAAATCTATCACCTTATCCAAATATGAAAATGCTGACCACATACTACACCGTTAGGCTAAAAGTCATTTAATTGTAATAGGTTTGTTAGGCCTTCATTCTGTTATTTTATTTTAAGTTTTTGAATTCTTTTTGAGTGGTTTAATCTGTAAAACTTAATGAAAGTGGTTAGGAAACTTAGTTAATCGGTATATAAATCAACTTAATTTATTTAAAACTTGAGACTGGTTCATAAATCTAACTCAGATTATGTCATTTGTCTATGTAGAGTCCCAAATCCGCCCCATAGCAAGGATTGTGGAGGGAAACTTCATGTGTTAATGCAGCTCACTCATTTGAAACGTTTCCTGTAAAACAAGACACCGTTAGTCTTATCACGGGGTCCCGGGAGGTGTCTTCGTGACCAACCTTTGACGTGAGAATAAGTTCTCTTGTTGTTGTAAGGGCCTTGTAACAGCCTGAGTAATTAATGTAAGAGTGAGTGGTGGTTGGAAAGAACTGAATGTTCATCGCATGGAGGGGAAGACTTTTTATACCTAGTTTGTGGAACGCATTAAATGCTGCGTGCCGGGACTCAGGGGCGGATCCAAGAATTTTTTTTAGGGGGTTCACTGTTTTTAGATGATCCAATTTCATAGGGCCGGACATAAAAATTTTCGGTTCGGTTCGATTGGTCGGGTCGGGTCGGGCAGGGGCGGCTCAACCATTTTTGGAGGCCTAAAGCGAAGAAAAAAACATGAAAATTATGCTTCAAATGTTCACAAAATCAACTAATTTGTATTTAAGAGTCATCTACTCATTTGTTTCTATCAATTTTTTACCTCTAATCATATGAATGCTCAAGAACACACATTTAGTTCAAGAAAGAGTTCTTAGTTTTATAGCTTCACAACCGGATCAAGCGAGCAGCAGTGGGCGGCGTCGTAAGGGGGTTCACCCTATAATATTTTAGGGGGTTCACCCCAGTTTTTTTACCTACCGTTACACTAAAATTTCAAAACTCGGGGGGTTCCTGTGCACCTCCCCGCTTCAACTTACATCCGCCCCTGCCGGGACTTACATGGTGGTCATTAGTATTATCCGGGGGTTATCACTGTTGCTTGCTGCCAGGAGATCTCGCTGATGGGATCTCCTTTCGGCTGAGATCTTGAGCATTAATGTCCTAAGTACGGGGTATTTAATGTCTAACACAGTTGTCTTCTTTTGATTGAACCCTTTTGTCTTATCCGAATTTTTGGGACTCGGTCCCGAACCCTAACAGTTAGAAACTTTAAAAGGCCTTCCCTTATTTCCGGGCCCTTATCACGAGTCCCCGATCCTTGTTTCGTGACGTAAGCACGACGGGACTAGGGTAATCCCTTCGATCTTGAAGTAGATTTTTAAGTTGATAAATTTATTCTGATGGTCATTTCTCTTCAAATATGGATACGTTGAGTGGATTTATAAACAAGACAAATAACTTTTAGAAACTTAATTGGTGAAAAATTAGGAATTCCATATGTTTTTACTATACATGGCAAAATGGATGAGATAAAGGGTCAGGACAGATTATTTTAAAAAACAATTTTTTTTAGTTCGAGTAAGGACGGAATTTTAATAAAAGATGGCAAGGGTATTAAAAATGATCAATTTGCTTACTTTCATGAAGTATAATTATAGTTTTATATTAAACGAACTTGCAACAAACACCATAAGATCTCAAGTGAATGTTACTAGGACTGAGGAACAAACCCTTGGATCATCATCACCGGTTTAAACAACAAATCAAACCAATGTTACTTAAAAAAATTCAAGATCTTCCACCCATTTATGATTGACAACGTGTAAATTAGTCAAACTAATAAGTTTGCTGACAAAGTGGGGGGGGGTGTTGAATTAGCCAATATTTGAAGTGCAGCAAATGCACGAGGACGTGCATAGTTTAGTGGTGGGAGAATGTGATGGACCAAATGTTTGAATAACAAGTTTACTGGCTACTCCTATTGTCCTCATCTGGAAGAGCCTCAGTCAGACAAAGGAAGGTCTTATGATGTGGTGCGTGTACTACGACATAACATTGGTTGGGGGCTATAGCCGCTCCCATGATAAGTCAAAGACAAGACTAAACCAGTGAACTTTATCATAAGCAGGAGAGATTGGCTAGTATACGATAACTCTATTTATTTATAGTTATTTAAACACTTTATTTATTTATATATTTATAATTATAATTATACATACATTTAACATATTAAATAAAAATTATATAAATAATATAACTTTGTTTAAACTCAAGCTCAATCTCAATCTTAATCTTATATAGTTTACAACCCTAGGTAAAGGTAAAGAGCAAGTCACTTATAGCAACCACAAATCATATCACAAATACAATGAAATTGAACAACAACATTTAAAAATGATTTATCACTCTACAAATTCAGGAACTGGAATGTCTTCTTCATCAGGTGGTTCCAGAACCCAATCACCATTTTCATTCATAACCATACCTTTGTTTTTCTCTATCCACCATGACCCTGGCACCAAGTACTCATCTTTCAAAAACTCACTCGATTTATTCACCAATGCCAAGCTCCTAGGAACCTTCAACTCGAACTCACCGTCCTCCCCATTCCACCCAGCCACCACGTGCAACATCCCCTGCAAATTGTGCCAGTCACTGGGGTTAGTCGACTCCTTTAAGCTCCCGGACTTCCTCGTATCAATTTCGAATTGAACCCCGGAGTCCACGTACCCCAATAACCTGCTTGGGTAAAGCGGAATGAGGTCGATCTTGTTCCTTATGTGTAGGATTTTGACATTGGGGAATTGATTGAGACGGTCGTTGAATGCTTGGTTACCCACTTGTGGCGAACCAAACACGAAAGCCGAAATTGGGATGTTTGTGATACCGTTTTCTGCTAGATCAAAGGCTGATACGATCGATAAACTTGCACCTAGGCTGTGTCCAGTGATGATTATGCTGATATCTTCATTTTCGTATTTGGCCACCAATTGTTTGATACTTGTCAACAGTTGGGTTCTTGCGCTTACTTTTGTGAAAGATGAGCTCGGATCCTCGGAAACGTAAATCGTTAACCAACCCTGCATAACTTTCGGTATACTTTCATCTTCATCTGAATCACTATTGCTACTGCCATTGCCAGTATCAGCAGTAAACGTTTTCTGGCGTAAAAGTGGTTCAGCAGACACAGTTTTAGCTCCTAAAACATCAATCCACTCGAAATCCCGACTGGTTCCCCTCCACGTGACGTAGATCTCTCGCCGGCCTAAAGTTTTGGTCACCTCATCGGTGGTAGTTGCGATATATCCGATCCAGTTGGACTCCCGGTCCCACGCTTCACGGGACAGGGAGTGAAGAAAGAAGGCTTCAGGAATGCCGATTTTGGCAGTGGCGTAGAGGAAGGTGGAGACTTGGTAATCGGAAGGGGAGGGTTGGAGCATGACTTTGTGAAAGAATGAGTTCTTGCCGTAGCGACTGCTGCCGGCGTACTTAGAGTTGCCATCGTTGTTGAAGGCATCGTAGGTGGCTTGGCAGAAGTCACCGCAGCGCAGGATGAGTGTCCGGAGAGTGATGTCTAAAGGGTCGAGAAGGCCTTCCCAGTTGTTGCTTCCGAGGATCTCCGGCCATGGAGTATTGGGTTGAGCAGTGGATTCCATTGCAGGTATGGAATGATTGGTGGTATGCATGTCCTTTATACTAGGGTGGGGTAACCGGCAAGAAGATTATTTCACGTGAAAAATCTATCACCTTATCCAAATTTGAAAAAGTTGACCACAATTTCATGGGCCTTCAATCAATTTCTTACCAACGGTAACTAGTTACTTGTTGGAGAGATCTCTCAAAATAATTTATGTGAACAAACCCATAAAATGTAGTTATCCTTAAAAGCGTCTGATCACACATAAATATTTCAAAGCTAATTGAATATAAACAATATTAAGATATAAAATTGTTAAAAACTTACATATTTAGGTGATATCTACTTGTACTATCCATAAATAATATTAAAAGATTAGTCCAAACGAGCTAGCTCTCAGAATAATATTAAAAGATTAGTCAAAATGAGTTCACTCTTGTCTCTAGAACTCTGCTTCAGAGGCTGACAACGACCAAAAGTAGACATGACTAAAACCTTTTGTTGCTCAAACTACTTGGGTTCAATTGCTGAATCAGTTTGAGCCTCTGACAACAACTTAAACCTAAGAATCCTTTGAAGTTGACAAACAGGCTTGACTTGCTTCTTAGGAACCTGATTTGGATTAATTATAAGTTTACCCGAAAAAAGATTTGCTTCAGATGGTCCGGTCTCTTCATGGACATCGGGAGGAGCATCTGCAGCCGAAATTTAACAGGTTGAATGTATGATTCAAAACCATAAGCTAATCTGCAAGGACACAAATGTTTCTAGTTTTTTGAGTGTCTCAACTTTCAACTAACCAGTACTTAAAACAATGCATGAACCGAGAGTCTCCTCGTATTCACCAATCTGAAAAATCCACAATCGCGAAACGTGTGAAGTAAAATACTTATAGCTGACTACAAAATAAATGCATATTAAGTGATTTTATGATGGAAAAAAGGGGCATCTGGAGGTCGAAGTGAATAAAAATGATATCTTATTACCAGCTTTATTTTGTCATCAATAACTAGAATCGGGTTCAATGTGTCCAGGCCCTGCATTTAAATCAAACGAGTCATCAAAAACAGAAGTCTCGAGCATACAGAAACCAACTGAAACGAGACATTAACAGACATTTTAAGTGTAAATTTTGAAAGTTTAACATACGTACAGAGAGCACGTAGGGAGCATTAGGTGGAATATGAACTTGCTCAGAAACTGCATCCAAGTCCAGAACAACATATTCATCTTCTTCACCTTCGACTTGATCATGAGAAGTTGCCATTGCCTTCTAAATATGTAATGCCAACTTACATAAATAGGTTTAACCTACTTTAATTTTTGCATCTTAGTCATTTATTGAAATTAATAACTTTAACTGTGGTCTACAAGTTTTTTTTCCTTATTAAAGGGCATTTTAGACAGTTCTTCCGTCGTCAAACATTTTTATCAAATTCTGTAACAAGCCAATTAATAATCTTGAAACATTTTGACAGCACTGAATCTCTATATAAGTCCACATGAATTTTGGCAGCAAAATTTGACAAGTATGATTTATGCAAGCTACATGGTTAATACTGTCCATATGTTGGAAGCATAATCACTGCACATTTTCTTTATTGCAACACATCATATATCTTTTTCTGCCATAAATGTAAATGCACTTCATCTAAAGAAACTAAGAGAATATAAAAGCATCCACATCAATAAGCCGTGTGCTTTTATATATAAAGTATAAACTTGTCTTCACTGTCCATAATTATGAACCACAGTTGTCAATAGCGCTCGTAGCGCGCGCTATAGCGCGCTACATAGCGTTTCGTTAAGGCCCCGCTATTTCCATTTCTCGACCAGATAGCGACCCAATAGCGTTTTTTCTTTTTTTTTAATTTTTTTTAATTATTTTTTAATTTTTTACTTGATTAATATAAATAGGGTTGCTAATAACCCTAATATATGAAGATTTAGATAATTATTGATTATAATTGCTACAAATCCTACAATAGTTGAATATAAATTATTTCTAAAAATTTCTAGCAGTGTATCGCTAAACGTGAAATAGCTATTTACCGCTATTCGCTACGTAGCGTATAGGTGGCTTGTCGCTATTTACCGCTATTCGCTATTGACAACTATGTTATGAACCACTTCAAGATTTTGTATCTTTTCATGTAGGGCTGCTGTAAACGAACCGAACCAAATAAGGCGTTGTTCATGTTCGTTCATTAAGCTTTTATCGGACAAACGAATAGTACACGAACACATAACCGAACGGAATTTTGTGTTCGTGTTGGTTTGTTAAGAAAATGAATTTATTCGTGTTCATTTGTTAACGTTATAAACGAATACAAATGAACATAAAATAATTTCCATGGCAAGTAAGCATGAAACAAAAACCTCTTGCAGCCAACATTGTAGATGATCTGACAACAAATCTCATGCTGTCTGCATAGGGTAACAGTCATAGTCGAATAAACAAAACTCTCTCATAGTTGGCTCAGTGAATTATGAACCAAATAGGAACGTGGCCGAAAACCCTAGTTACATAAATTCGTTTCAACTCAAGAAATAGAAATCAACACTTACGTTTTAACAGGTCCTAAACTCCGAAGGCTTCCAATTTCTTATAAAAGCGAACATGAACAGTAAAAACGTCGATAACTGAATCGATGAATTAGAAATTACCTCGATAGAAGAAAAACGGAAGCAAATTACGCTTAAAATGTGATTTAATGGCTTTAGCGGCAGAGTTGTGACCGGCGTGGGGAAAACGACGGCGGACGGTGTTAGTACGGCGGCAAACACGGGAGAATTAAACAAGTCACCGCCGAGGACTGGTAACTGGTATGATGGTAAGAGATGGCGATTAAATTTGGGTGGTGAAATTTTCAGAATGGCCCTTGATTTATTGATTGAAGTGACATATCAACCCCAAAGTTAAAAGCGATGTGTTATCATTAGTTGGTGATTACTGAGGAGGGACTGTGGTGCTGTCACATGAGGCCGGTTTTGTTTGACGAAACTAGTTTTATCAAATAAAATTGAAAGTTTATCTTTTTTTTAAGCTAAATTAACTAATTAAGATACTTCAAAAAACAGTTATAATTAAAAAATGTAAAATGATATAAAGAGATAAATAAAAGGTATTTGTGTAATTATATATATAGTAAAACACATGGTCAGTATCTACAGACTTATATCTACGGTACCGATCTGTGATTAGTGCACATGCCATTATGTGATTGGGCCACGTGACAACAGCTTTTATTTATTTATTATTTTTCAAAATCCAACTTTACATTATATATAATTTGGATAGGATGAGAATCAAATGGGGTTGGCAGCTCAATGGTCAACGCATTTCACTTACTGACACTCGTCGGTCTACCTCAGGGTTATGTGACTTTTTTGGTGACAATGCGGTGTCCTGGTCTTCCAAACGCCAACACGTTATCTCTCGCTCTAGCCCTAACACTGAATATTGCGGTGTCGTCAATGTTATTGCAACAGCCTGGATTCGTAATCTCCTTCTTGAGTTGCACCGTCCTCTATCTCGTGCCACTCTTGTGTTTTGTGTTAATGTCAATGTCGTGTATTTAACATCTAACCCTGTATAGCATCAAAGAACTAAACATGTGGAAATAGATTTACACTTTGTACGTAAGGAAACATGTTGCTATTGGTTAGGTTCGTGTGTTACACGTTCCCTCAGCTCATCAGTTTGCAGATATTTTCATCAAAGGCTTACCTTCTCAACTCTTTCTTGACTTCGGTTCTAGTCTCAACCTTTAAAAACTATAAGTGAGCAATTCAGAAATTTGATTAGGGTTTTTTCACAATAATTAACACAGATAAATTCAAATTAATCTGAATTATGACATAAAAATATTTCCAACATTTAAAAACTAGATAAGCAGCAGCAAGATTCCAACAGTTAAAAGGAGATCAATATTCCAAATATAACAGCAACTCAGCAACAGTTCTTACATAATATTTCAACAGAGGCATTCAAATTTCTAGTAATTCTTACATAAATTTATATGCATAAATTTTAACAAGTTATGTTTGTTGAAGAGACAAAGGTCAGATGGCTTTCCACTTCAAGAATGAATAAATAAAGAAATGAAATTTGAATTAAACCGAACCAAATTTGAATTCAGTTTTTGTAAATTCGAATCGGGCAATTATCCAAACCGAATTCTGAATTTGGTTTTAGATCAAATTCAAATTTTAATTTATGATACTGAACTAACCCGAATTTTAGTTAAGAGGGTTAGCGGTTAACACGTTAAAAAGTTAAAACAAGATAAAATCATAACTAACATATATCGGATCAAAACGATATGAGTTAATCCATAAGTTCTATAATCTTATTTTCTGTATTCCGATATGTTGATAACTTGTTTGTAAATTAATAAATTAACTGTTGTAAATAAAACAAAAAATTAAGAAGCCATCGTCCACGTGCGTTTTGAGTGATTTGAACGGGGGTTACACCAAGTGACCAACCCCCACCCATCAACGTACTCCCCATTCTTCCCCACTTCACCACCTTCCATAAAACCACCACAAAATCACTCACAAACCACAAACAAAAACTACCTCCATTATATTTATATCATCATGCTGATTTCTGCAAACACAAGAGTCGAGAGCTTAGCCAAAAGCGGGATTAATCAAATCCCAAAAGAATACATCCGAACACAAGATGAACTAACAACCATCACCGACGTCTTTGCCGAACAAAACAACCTACAATGCCCGCAAGTCCCCACCATCGACTTAAACCACATCGACTCTAACGACCCGAAAACCCAAGAGAAGTGTCGTCATGAGCTCAGGAAAGCAGCCACCGAGTGGGGCGTCATGCACCTTGTCAACCATGGGATCTCCGGAGAACTCATCAACCGTGTTAAGGCTGCAGGCGAGGGTTTCTTTGATCAGCCGGTAGAACAGAAGGAGAAGTACTCTAATGATATCGCTACCGGGAAGATTCAAGGGTATGGAAGTAAATTAGCTAACAATGCATGTGGGCAGCTCGAATGGGAAGATTACTTCTTCCACCTTGTGTTCCCGGAGGAAAAACGTGATTTGACCATTTGGCCCTCCACCCCTAACGATTACATGTAAGTAGTGCTGCTGTTAACGGGTCTTGTTCGTTTAAACAATAAAACTTAATTTTTATCCTTTAAATTTTGGCATAAATTATCCAAGCTGTTTAAGTTATGAGGTATGGCATAAAATTAAACGGGTCAACCCACAAACCCGTTATATGAACCCAAACACAACCCGTTTAGCTGATCATGTTTTTATGTCGCGTCTAAAATTCACACCTCACATTGCACAGAAATTTTACCAGTCATACCAAAAAACATATGTAAAATAGACTTTCATGCACTATTATACATATGCAATTTGTCTTCACGGTTGTCTTTTCTTATTAAACAGCCCTGCTATGACGGAGTACGTTAGCCAAATACGAGCACTTGCCACCAAGATCCTGGCGACGTTATCTCTAGGTTTGGGACTCAAAGAGGGGAGGCTAGAAAAGGAGGTCGGGGGGATGGAGGAGCTAATTCTGCAACTAAAGATCAACTACTACCCAAAATGCCCTCAACCCGAGCTAGCACTTGGTGTTGAAGCTCACACCGACGTGAGCGCGCTCACTTTCATACTCCACAACATGGTTCCTGGGCTCCAACTCTTTTACAACGGGCAATGGGTCACTGCGAAATGCGTACCCGACTCCATCATTATGCACATTGGTGACACTATTGAGATCCTTAGTAATGGCAAGTACAAAAGTATTCTCCATAGAGGGCTTGTGAACAAGGAGAAGGTTAGGATTTCTTGGGCGGTTTTCTGTGAACCGCCCAAGGAGAAAATCATCTTGAAACCGCTCCCAGAGACGGTTTCTGAGGAGGAGCTGCCACTCTTTCCGCCAAGAACCTTCCATCAGCATATGGAACACAAGGTGTTTAAGAAGAACAATGAGGCAGTCGATCCGAAATGATATTGTTTAAACTTGTTTTGTTGTTGTTTGGGTCATTCCAAGTTCTTGCATTTGTTTGTTCAGTTGTTGGTTTCAGTCGTCGTCAATACATTTGCAGCATCATCCGCGGTGTGACATGTTCATTTACGGCTTGATTTAGTATAATTCTTATGTATTATCATAAAAAATGCGATTTTATCAATAAAAAGAAACTATAAATTACAACATACCTAGTTTCAATTGAGCATAACTTACAGATCAAGTGGAGAACTGCAGCAGTAAGCAGGTGAGTAGCAAAAGATGGTTGATGGGGGTGGCTGCAGGCAGCAGCGCGGTGGTAGTGCTGTTGTCTCTGTTAGACCTGTATCTGCCACTGTTGGTTTAGTATAATTCTCGTGTGCTGTCATTACAAAATGGGATTTTTTTCAATATAAAGAAACATAAGTTATATATGTAATGTAAATTCGAATTTTCCAAATAATGTTATAGGGAATCATATGGTTCTATATTACAATCACATCTTCAATGACAAGACCGAAAAAAAGACTCATTACAACATTTGTGATGCACACGATAACCAGAAACTCGAATGGATAATTGTTATGTTATAAGATTACACACACACACACACACACACACACACATATATATATATATATATATATATATATATTTTGGGGTGGGGGGGTTGTTGTTTCTGAAGAGAACAACCTTAACTTCTTCAATGATGCATCAATTTAGTTAACCATTTATGTGTATCTCCATAGAAGAGTTTCAACTCCTCCTGCCAAAAGATAGAAGCTTTTTGAAACCACTCAGAGCTTTACTTGAGGTTTCAAGACTGCTCCATTTCTTCCTGGAACTACCGCTTTTCGGGCTTGCTTTAGCTGGCAGTGGAGTCAAGATTTCCATCATAGGAACTTCATGGTTCGCTTTGGCAATATGGTTCTTCTTAGCTCCACTAATATCCTCATTAATTTTGAAAGAAACAGAATTTGCAGCTTTAGTGGTTGATCCACCATTACTGTCTGAAATGGTGATATCTTTTTGAAGATCCGAAGATGTCTTATGTAATGTTTCACTCACACTTTTTGTGTGATCTGAGTATGCAGGTGTAGATAATCCAATGTGAGCAACCCCATTGCCAATTTTCTTGATTTGAGATGCTTTTGGCAGTTGTTTGGATTTGTTGTGATCAACAATCTTCTTTTTCGGTCCATTTGAATTCTTTGAAACCATGTTCTTATCTAGAGGTTTAACTTTATCTGTCTTTTGAGATAACAAAGTTCGCGATACACCATTCTCCTTGGTGATCACTTTAGTTGGTTTATGAACAGGTTTTGGTTCACCATTCTTTTTAGTAGGTGGTTTCATAGGTTTATTACCAGGCTTTGGTTTAGTAGATAACACCTTAGGATTAACTACACGTGCGGCTGACAAGCGATCAAAGGTGGAACTCCTGATGACTGTCCTATTTGAACTTTTCATGTCTCGAGATTGGACTTTTGGCGTAGCGTCATTTGGTGTCTGTTGGGCTTTTAGTTTATCGTTCTTTGTTGTCTGTTGGGCTTTTGGCTTATCGTTCTTTGCTGTCTGTTGGGCTTTCGGCTTATCATTCTGTGTTGTCGGTTGGGCTCTCGGCATATCATTCTTTTTTGTCGGTTGGGCTCTCGGCTTATCATTCTTTGCTGTCTGTTGGGCTTTTGGCTTATCGTTCTTCATGGTCTGTTGGGCTTTTGGCCTATCGTTCTTCGTGGTCTGTTGGGCTTTTGGCTTATTGTTCTTCGTGGTCTGTTGGGCTTTCGGTTTATTGTTTTTAGCAGTAGAAGCACTTCTTTCAGCAATTCTTTTTTGACGTAGACTTAATAATTCCTCCATTTTCTTTCTTTTTTCTTCTTCCTGTGTGAAAATGATCAATAAGATCAAAATTACAATAATTTAACAGAAAAAAAGGTTGCAACTTTTAGGTACCTTCTCTGATCTGCCCTTCGGTATTGTTGTTTTAGTTGCTGCAGGTGTCTTCCTTCTTGATCCAGCTAAAGCTTTAGACTTTGCTTCAATGGTGGAACCTTTTTGTTCAAGACCTTTAACCAAAGCTTTAGCCTTTGAGTTGTTGACTTCTGGAGAATCCATTTTAACAATCTTACTATTACCACTGCCTGATTCCATATCCGGAGTCCAAGCTGGCACAGATTGCTGGCCAGCTGTATCTCTTTCAAGCACCATATGCAGGTCGTTCGGCTCACTGACACGTGTAGCTTCAACCGTTTTCTGGGTCAGACTACTCTCTAAAACCATTAAACCGTCGTGTGTTTTAAACTGTGAATCAGAACATTCGTTTAAAGACCGCGCTTGAACCATCAAAGGATATTTATCAAGAACATCTTTTGTACTTTCAACAACCTTGATATGGTCTTCAAAAATGTCTCTACTTCTCTCCTGAAACTCTTTATCTGGTCGGCTTCTCAAATACCAATCTTTTTCTTCATGTTTTCCAATGGTGGATGATATGGTGGTAAATTTGGGTTGACTTCTAGATGGAATAATATTCGGATCTTCAAACTTATGGGAAACATATTCCTCCTTAGACTCTTTGTCATCTACATCCTTCAATAGGAGGTTCTGGAAGATATCCCACTGCTGTGTTACCTTTTGACCCTCATGTTTTTCTTCAACTTTTCTATCAAGATTTTGGTCGGCATCAGATTCACGTTCTGATCCTTCATCTCTTGCAGAAGTGATGTAATTAATATTTCTGATTATAACTTTCTTTGATGAACTCCTTTTGTAGCTACCAGAATCACTCCCAGAACTAGAATCACTAGAGTCAAAGTTGCTATCTTTGGTCAACTTCTGTGATCTTTTCTTGTGTGAACGTCTCCCTCTACTTCTAGAATCTTCCACGTTCGGAGGCCATGGAAGATTCCCCTGATAATATGGAAAAGGGTACCCTTGATACGGAGGGTGAAACATTGGCCCCCCTTGATAAGAATGCACATACTGAGGAAGATAATTTTCATTACTTATGCCATCAATAGAACCGTTGTGTTTCTTGGTAGCTAAATTAACATTTTGGACATTAATCCTAAGTTCTTGACTAAGATCATCTTCCATATAGGCGTATTGTGAACCAGAGTACGCCTGCATTGCTGCCACCTCATCCATCCAGACTCTATCATCACTCTTTGTGTTGCACAATTCCATGAAATTTAAGCATGCTTCCCTGTTGTAGCACTAGTTTTAGTTCATCTGCTACTTGCTAAAAACATTCATATGTTAACTGATTCTTGAATATGGTTTATAGTGGAATAAAAACATGTCTATACCTTAAACGTGGAGATCCAAATGCATCGGCAAAACATACAAGGTCTTGTAGGAAATCTGTCTCAAACCCAGCAACTAAAGCGCGTGCGTAGACCATTGCTTGCTCTTTTTGAAGCACCGCCTTTCTAGTTTCTAGAGCGCGTTGAAGATGTACCCTATACATGATTTTTAAATATTTTAGATAAAAAATTAGGAAAAAAAAACCAATTTTAATACAAGTATACTTTACTTGGAATCTTCTTCATGGAGGGAATCACTTGTGTTATCTTCATGCTAAAATGTATTGGAAGTGGAAACATAAGTTGAGAAGAAATATGAAATTTGAAGTAAAATATGTAGAATGAAAATATACCTTGTAAGCGAAAGCAGCTGATTTGTTTAAGTGTTCATCCAAACTGTAGATAGCTACTCAGGAAAAATAAAAAATATTTTATTAAAAACAGTTGCAAGAGGAAAATGCTACCTGAATTCAAAGAACAGACAGGTTTTGACTTTCTAAAGTGTCAATTTGGTTAATTTTAACTTCAAAAATCAAAATAGATGAGAATTTAAGAACAATCTAATAGATTTTGAATCTAAATGGTGTTTGGAAAAGTGTTTGGAAAATCAACTTTTTAGGGTGAAAATGATCAAATTTGAGAAGCAGGTGACTGTAACGAAACTGACTTTTGACTGCAATTGTAAAATTACCAAACTGTTGATCACATATATTTTCTGATTATTTGAATATAATTCTTAATCTTTATGATAAACACTCCGAAATCGCACATCCAGTCATCCTCATAGATAATTTAGGGGTGTTCACAGTCGGATTCGACTGGTTTTGACGAAAATTCTAGGCCAAACTGCTAACTACAGTGTTGGAAACGACAAGCCAAACCGGCCGGTTTGAACAGGGTTTTTTTTAAATCATTAGTTTGTATTAAAATTTTAAAATGATAAATGATGTTCACGAATATAATACATATGCATAACTTATTATTCAAAAAATGAATAATAAATAAATGAAAACGGTTAAACAAACCGAACCGTGAACCAAACCGTATAAATCTCAAACTAGCTGAACCTTGTAACTTTCTTCTGTCCGGTCCGGATGGTTCAATAGGTTTCAACACTTTATGAATAATAAAACAGAAGTAAAGAATGCACACTTTGTGAGTCAGATGATGCATTGGTGTTCATTGAGCATTCTATGTTCTTGATCTCTCTCTCAATTGTGACGAGTCTTTCAAGAACCTCCGGCGTACTCACAAACCTCACAAATCTAATACAAAAACAAACAAGAAAACACATTGCATCAAACAAACACCACTATCAACAGATCATCCAATAACAATAACATCAAGATACCTTTCAAGAGTCGATTTGGTGAACCAGGACGCAGAAGCCGGTGCAGAGAGAGTTACAGAGTACCCTCCTTTCGAAATCTCATCTTTCGCAAACTTGAGATGAGAAATGAAAGGTTCCAACAGTCCAGATGCAAGCTTCTCTTTGCAATCACCAGCACATATAATCAAATCACATCTTCCAAATCGTAAACCAAAATGTTAGAACTTGATGAGGAGCTGATCCAAGAGTCGGACCAGTTGGACAAGGGGAAACATGGCAGAAAGGCCCAAACTTCAAACAATCATAACTTGGTCTAGGAGTGAAGTCACGGGGGCCATAGCCAGCAGACGGAAAGGCCTTGATGAGCCGGATCATGTGACAAACTGTTAACGGCGGTTGGCCCAGCTGTCAGACCCGGATCCTATATTAGGGTCCCAATTTCGTCAATCAAGTGCAATCTTCAATTCATTCCTTTTTTAGCCTTAAAACGCTTAAATCTTTGATTGAGATAACTTACACGTCTATTTATAGTATAAAATTTATAGTTTATAATTTATTTATAAACTTTTATTTGAAAACTGTTCTCTTGTGTTTATTCTTCATATAGAGAAATACAAAAATACAGAGCATAAAGAAATTAGGGTTAGGGTACCTGGTTCTGGTAGGGGTGAGCTGAAACAGAGCATAGTCTAACCGCATTCTTGAATCCATCTTCGTTCTAACTTCAATCCACCAGAAAATGATGATTAATTGATTATGGAAGCTTTACCGGAACCAGACAAATTATTGGTGTTCCTCAACCACCACGATCAAATCGAATATAGGTGGGATGTCTTGTGCACCGATTCTGATGGTGACAGGTTTTGAGAGGGATTACTTGATCATCACTTATCCGACATTGTTGGGGTCGAATTGTAATGAAAAAAGCAACCACCTCAACTGCCATTGTCACATGTACAAACTAAGCTAAATCTATCGCTTTGATTTTAGGTTCTGTTTTTATTTTCAAGTTTATCCTCAACATGTTCAACAGCAATTTGTTAGAATAGTTAAGGATTACAAATTTTCTTTACAAAAGATAAATTCTATTACAATACAAATAAATTTTAAATTAAAATAGTTATTTTGTACATGTTATTATAAAACTTTAATATGACTGATTGTTACCGTTAGTCATTTGGTGTAATTGTAGCTTCAAGACTTCTTATAGTGTAGGTTTTGGGTTCGAATCTTAGCCATTATAAAAAAAGGGTTTGTGGCCAGGTCAGTGAGTTTACCCGATTAGGGTTTCTCCTGTGATGAGCTGCCCTGGATGTTCTAGGTGCCATTCAAAAAATATATAACTGATTGTTCATAATTTTTTGAGTAAACTCCTGTTTTAGTCCCAGTGGTTTGGGTCAATTCTCGCTTTTAGTCCAATAGTTTAAAAATCACGATTTACATCCAATAGTTTCACCATTTGTCTCAGTTTTAACCAATTCACTAACCTCCATCAATTTATTCTGCTATGTTAAGGTGAAAAGACGAAAATACCCTTAAACTAATTATGTAATATATTAAGATGTTTAATTGTTGAAGGGTCATTTGTGTAACACATTCTCTCAAAGCATAAACACACACATATGGTGTAAATGAGAGAAAGAAGGGAGAGAACACCAGATCTGGCAAAGTCACGACGGCGGCTGATGGTGGCGAGCCCTTAGGCGGCAACAGCGGTGGTGTCGTCTTTAAGATCCAGGGAGAGAGAAAGGGAGCGGCTGGAGAGGGAAGACAGAAGGAGGGAGTCGGCCACCTCCAGGCGGCCCCTCCTGCTACGCGATGACAATGACGGTGGTGGTGGTCTGTGACCACGGAGACGACGGCTCTGAGACAAGATTCAAACGGCTGCGGGTGGCGGTGACGTTTACAAGAACAAATCCCATCATCCACGATTTTCCGGCGACCCTGACTAGGGTTCCGTCGTAGCCAACGGAATGACGGCGCAAGTGAAACAAGATGGCGGCGGCGGGTGGCTGAGACGAGCGACTGCTAAAGACGAAGATGGTGCGGGCTAGGGTTTTAAAACCTGATTTTTCCGGTAGCGGGGTTGTGGAGTGGTGGCGGTGGCGGAGCTGTGGGGTGGTGGTGGTGGCAGTGGTAGAGGGGGTGGTGGTGGTGGCAGTGGTAGAGGGGGTGGTGGTGGTGGTGACCTTGTGGTATTTTTTCATATAAATTACATAAATGATCCTTCAACAATTAAACATGTAAATATATTACATAATTAGTTTAAGGGTATTTTCGTCTTTTCACCTTAACATAACAGAATAAATGGATGAAGGTTAGTGGTTGGTTAAAACTGAAACAAATGGTGAAACTACTGGATGTAAATTGTGATTTTATGATAAGCAAAATTCAAAACTTAGAGAAAATATAAAAAAAAAATATTTGAAATCGTGAGGAGGCAGCGGCGCAAGGCTGTGAATAGTTAATCGACTAGTAGGGCTAGAATCGTAAATTCGTGATTAGCGAAAAGGTCTGAAATCGTGATGAGTGTAGGTCCTGAGCAGATCCGCAAACACAGATCTGTGGAGAAATCTTCAAACAGCCCGGATCAAGAGGCGGAATCTATGAATTCGGTATCACTCTCAAATAAAAAAAGGGTAGAGACGGGTGCGGGAATCACATACACGAACAGATATATAAAAGTGAAAAGAACAGATAATTGGAACATAAAATGTATGATTCTTTGATTGATTTGAAAATTAAAAGGCTCCTTACACACTCTACAATTATCTCACCCCAGTGTGAGCTCCCCCTGGGGTGGTGATTCCCTCTACAGACACACACTCCTCCTATGATGTATTCTACTATATATAGGAGGCCAAGCACATGCGCCTTGTTTTCCAAGCCACCGCCCAAACAAGCCTGAAAAACATGTATCGAAACTACATAGTTTCGATTGAAACAATGTTTAACCGAAACTAGTAGTTTCGATACTGTAGTTTCTATTGACAACATCAGTCTCAATTTTATACCCAACAATGAGGCATGGGGAGAATCGTAATTAGCAAATTGTCGTTCTTCAGACTAAGTGAAGCGGAAATATGAAATGTCGAGACGTTGATGGATCAGGATTGCTCCTACTTAATTTTTTTATCAGGTTAAATTGTTTAAAAAATTTAAATGAGTAATGGGTTAACTAAATGTGGGTTTAATTCTTTTAATGGGTAATGGGTTAATTAAATATGAGTTTAATTGTTTAAATGACTAAGTTTTTAGTTCGGTTTATTCCAAATGTTCAATTAAGTTATTAGTTTAAATGGGGTCGGTGTTAAAAATTAAATTTTCTTGGGGTCGGTGTTAAAAAAATATTTTTTTTGGGGGGTTGGTAAAAATTGTACAGGGGTCGGTATCCAAATTTCTTGGGGGTAGGTCGAGACTATATCGTATATATAACAAACAGAAAAAAAAAATTCATCGGGGTCGACCGACCCACCTACCAAAGGCTAGGTACGCCAATGACCATGTGTAAATTGGCGCCAACATGAAAAACACTGATGTAGTGCAAAACACACATCTTTATTCCATTGTATTCGTGCGTTTTTAGATAGTTTTGTATTCGTCTTTAGTCGTTTTGGTTCGTATTTAGTCTTTGTTATGTTTACAGGTGTTCGTGTGAATTACAAGTCAAATCCCGAGGAGATCAAGCACAAGAACAAATCCCAAGAAATTAAAGTTAAAAAGTGGGAATTTCAGTCTCTCGCGGTACGTGAAGACTCAGCATCAATCTCCCGCGGTACGCGAGAGATCCCAGAAAGGGCCCCGACTAGTTTGTCCCTCGCGGTACACGAAGGGCTGGCCACATTTTCTCGCGGTACGCGAGGGCCTAATAAATCCGCAAAAAGCCCTAATTAGACTTTATATCGAATTGTAATTCCATAAGTTAGGGAGTTCGACATTCAGCCATCTACATAAAATATTGAGGCGATTTTGGGAGTTTGGAGAGTGATTGAAGTGCAAAGATTGAAGCTTTGGATCCGGGTTCGTTAGTATTAGCGTATTCGATTTCCAAGATTACATTTTTTGTCTTTGATTGTTTGTGTTAACCATGTTTATGTCTTTTACTTCTGTTATGGATGTTTTAAGTATGATCTTTGGCTAGACAATTGATACTACCTAGGTTTGTGATGACTATGCGTTAAAGTTTTGATCTTTATCGGTTTTTGGATTCATATGATGATTTAATGATTTTGTAACGATCTTGGTTTGATTAATATGATGAATTTGCATGTTCAATTCTGATGTTTGATTGATTATAGTTCCGTATGCTATTTGTGAATGTCTTTCAGTTTGAGTAGGATATCTAGATCACTGACTGTGTGTTTGTGATTGATTGTATGGTTTGCTAGACGTAGTATTCCATAGGAATTGTGATTGATAGTTAATTAGATCTGAGTGTTCATCTTATCCCGATACCCGAAAAGTGAGAGATAATCGGTTAGTCTTCGTTATTAGGATTCCGAGTGTGAATTGTCTGAGAGGAGATTCCCTTAGGTTCTTGGTAATTGTTGCTAGTCCGAGTCATAGTGTGTTGATATGAGATTACCCCCTGTATCTTTGATGTATTGTGGACAGTGAAACTAAGATGTGATCTGTCTGTTGGGTACATTATCATTGTTGGAGAGACTGAAAGGTAATCCGACTATCTGGTGAGCGTTATGCATCTTTAGGTTTTCCTTGTTGGTGACACCCTGAGAGTGATTAGGGATCCACTAGGTTGTCTTTAGTTGTTATCATTAGAAAACCAGTCCATCATAGTTTCCATAACCGGTAGAAGTCTTAGCTTTGCAAGTAGGATTCCGACCTAGGTAGTGTTCTTCCCATTCCTGGTATTTCCCGAGTTCTTTGTCTGATAGTTAGAGTCGTTCATTTGTTTTCATTAGTTTAAATAGTAGTGTTGAAAACCCCCCAAATCAATTATTCATAGTTCGAGTCAGAGTCTAGTTTAGTTATTCAGTGTCTCTAGGGTTCGATAATCCGATTTACCATTAAGTTGTGATACACTCGATAGGTTCACTTGGCTGTCAGTGCGATCTAGTTCATATGTATTCCATTTATTACTTAGGAGTCTAGATTAGGTTTTTATTAGTATTTTTATAGACAGTCTGGGCGACATCAAACACCATGCGTAGATTGACGTTTAAATATAAAACACCATGTGTAAAATGTTAAAAACACCATATATATGGATGTTAAAGTATAAAACACAATGAAAACTACTCTTTATGTTGAAATTTTACGCCAAAAATGTAAAACACCATGAAAAAAGAAAAACGACATAAACATAAATACACCATAAAACACCATGTATATGGATATTAAAGAATATAACACCATGTGTAAAACACACAATTTCAAACACCATGTGTAAAACGCCATAAAACGTTCAATTTCAAACAACACCCGGTTAGAATCAAAATCAAAAGAGGATGAAACCACAACTTTTCAATTTCGGTTTCACAATATGAACTCTTTTTTTAGGATTCACTTCGACTACTTTGTCGATCATTATTTAGAGGGTCAAGTGACGTTATAAATTCTACTAGGTTAGAGACCCGTGTACTACACGGGCTTGAATAATAAAAAAAATGATATAAAATGTATATAAACTTCTTTAAAATGATATACATAAAATATATATATATATATATATATATATATATATATATATATATAAAGTGTATTATACGGGTTCAATAATGAAAACAGTATAATTCACAAATCTTTAGATACTTTTCATGATTGAAATTACGCATTACGTATAATAATAAAAAATAAAAAGTAATTTGAATTTGAATATTCAAATCAAATCACTTCGAAATTCACAAATTCGAATTCAATTCGAATACTAAACTCGAATTCAGTTAGGTTCGAATTTTGTCTTTTTTTTAAAATCTGATTCGAATATAACCATCCCTATAGATTGAACCCGTGGCATTCTACTTACTTGCAGTGGCGGATACAGAAATTTTTTGTAAGATGGGCAAAATACGGGTAAGTAAAAAGGGAACGGATGAAAAAAATGAAATGACAATAGAATAATATAGTTCATCAAATATTCAAACACAATATAAAAATACCTCGATTACAGTTGTCCTCTACGTGTTTTCATCTTTTGGAAACGCTCGATTACATCTTCATTAGTAACACTGAGAAGTTCATCTACTTCTACCGCACAAATTACGCAAGCGTTCAAGAAATCATCACCAATACGATTGCGTAAACTTGACTTTACACGTTTCATCACCGAAAAACTTCTCTCCACAGATGCGGTTGCAACAGGCAAAACCAATGATAACTTTAATAGTCGATAAACCAAAGGATAAGATAAATGTTTCCTCGTCTCCACCATCACTTTAGCAAGTTCGGCGATACCACTCAAGTTAGCAAAATTCGTGTCTTTTAGAACACTATGATGATACAAGGGAAGTTGATGCTCAAGCCTATCCTTTTCTCCATCATCAAAATCATATGGATAGAACTCACTCAACCGAAGTAACTTGGATGTGTCGAATTGATAGAAAGAGTCACGTGGACTCAAAGCCGCCATATTTCTAAGTAATTCCATGTTAGCCTCACTAAAACGATCACCAAATTCTTGAAGCAACATATCCACAATAGTGTTAAAGCAGTCAAACTTAAAATGATGTTGATTGATGATTTTGTTCCTTTGTTTTCGAGATCTTGAGTGAGCATAATCTTCTGTCATGCTTACCATTTGAATATCATGCTTTCTACAAAAAAGTAGATACTTTTTCTAAAATTTGATCAAATCCATATTCTCTAAAATTTTGCAAGACTGCTTTGGTTGATTCCACCAAAGAAACTGCTTCTAATATCTCTTGATCTCTTTTTTGAAGTCCTCTTGATAAACAATCCGTAAGGCCTAAAATGTGCAACATCAAATGCAGATAAAACACAAATTCAAATGATTCGAAGTATTCCAAAATACCATTAGCTTGACTTCTGCTAGAATCATTAGGGCATTCGTTTACAATATATTCAAGCAAATTAACAATCGATGGAAACGAATCAACCAAGCGCATAAGTGTTTTGTAGTGAGAATTCCACCGTTAATTTCTTTTGCTATTCTTTCTCTCTCGG
Source organism: Smallanthus sonchifolius (assembly GCA_023525975.1). Lineage (NCBI taxonomy): Eukaryota > Viridiplantae > Streptophyta > Magnoliopsida > Asterales > Asteraceae > Smallanthus > Smallanthus sonchifolius. The sequence goes on along the minus strand of CM042026.1, from coordinate 14,315,376 downwards.
TTTCTCGAAGAATATCATTTCTTTTACAAGAAGCACAAACCACATTCATCAAAGTAGCTACCTTCTCAAAAAAACTCGCAACACCCAATTGTTTTCTTGCAACCGCCACAACCACTAACTGAAGCTGGTGAGCAAAACAATGCACATAATACGCCGATTTGTTTTCTTCTAAAATTTTTGCCTTCAATCCATTAAACTCACCACGCATGTTGCTTGCTTCATCATAACCTTGACCTCTTAACCGGTTGAAACTCAAGTTATGTTTTGTAAAAAAAGTGTCAATAGAAGACTTCAAAACTAAAGAAGATGTTTCCATCACATGTACAATTCCCACAAACCTCTCTTTAATTACTCCATGTGTATCAACATATCTCAAAACAATAGCCATTTGTTCCTTCTTAGATACATCACTAGACTCATCAATTAATAATGTGAACACGTTATCACCAATTTCATCAAATATATGTTTAAGCAATTCCTCTTCAAAACAATGAGCAACATCTTTTTGAGTACTTGGAGACAAATATTTGTTATTTCCCGAAGATTTTGGTAACTTTTTTAGTTCCTCATTTTGACTTATGATTAAATCCATTAATTCCAAAAAAATACCTCTAAAACTAGAAGTTTCACTCTCATCATGACCTCGAAATGGTAATGCACATTTCAAACAAAACCTACAAGCTTCAATCGTAGCAGTCAACCGAATTCGATTTTCTTTCCTTATAATGTCATCTTGTTTATCTAAGGCAACGGCAATAGACTTAGCTTGATTTACGAGATCTTCACATTTTTGAAGGGCTTTATTATGAAAACTATTAACTGAACCAACATGTTTATCAAATCTTGGTTCTTTCCAATTGGTATAGCCTGTTGTCATAAATGCTTCCCGCCCACCTCCATTCGCCATCCCCATCCCAATCCCAACATAGTCTCTACATAAATAACAACATAAACAGTATGCTTTGTCTTCTTTTATACTATACTCTAACCAACGACCATGATCATCAAACCAAGTCTCGTGGAAACGTCGGTTACTATCTCATATTTTTCTTTGTGGAAATTTATGTCCACGTGGTTGGCATGGTCCTTTTAACCAATATTTTCTCCTTATGTCATCTCTTTGATTTGGATGGTAATCTAAAATTCTTATCCTATCGGCAGTATCCCATGGAAGATTATCCAAATCAACTAATTTAGGCATAGAAGGAGTAGCGATAGGTCTCGGACTATTCATACTACCAGATGAAATTTCATTTGAGGATGGTTCTTTTCTTTTTAAAAAATTGTCAAAAAGAGTTCCTAGATGAAAAACGAAATTGCCAATGAACATACTAACTAACATAATACACAATTACATAAATCACAAAACATTCAAGACTTATTTAAAAAGGTAAAAGCTTAAAAGATACACACCTTGTTTAACTTTATGTGAAGACATCATCAAGAAAGTTGTATTGCTGTAAATTAACATCTAATTTGTATTAAAATCGGGTTATCATCTATCAAGAGATAAAAAAATAATTTAAAAAAGCTTGAAAACTTACCGGTTACTCAGAAACCGAAAACCCTAGAGAGTGGGGGGGGCATCGACTTTGGAGGTTTACGTATGGCGATCGGAATTTGGAGGTTTCGAGGCTTAGCTTGCTAGTAGCGATCGATCCAGATTGTGGGAATTGGAAGGGACGTACAATCTGGGGTAAGCATGGAAGCCGTTCAAAAAAGAAACCGGTGGGCTAGACAGGCTTCTACGGATGTGATGTGGGCTCGCGAGTCGCTGGGCTAGGGATGGATGTGGGCTCTCGCTGGGCTACGGACGGTGGGCAGTGGCCCACCCTTGCTAGTGGCTGGATCCGCCTCTGCTTACTTGGGTATGTCTAACTCTTTCATAGACTCCTATAAGATCTTATGCTTGATATAAGAAAAAAAACATTATTTAAATCACCTCATTAAGAGTCCAAAGTTATTTTTAAATCTTCAACGAAATAGATGGCATGCCTTCAAGAAAGAAATCTTTTAGCCTTTGTATTTATATTAGAAGATCAACTTAGATCCATTTATTTCTAAGCCCAAGTTAAAAAAAAAAAAAAACTAAACATAGATTTTATTCATCTGCATCATGTGGCAAGTTAATATAAACTTACTGTATTATTCTTTTTTAAATCATAATTCTTCTGTCTAAAATGATCCACTGTCACCATAATAGACAGACATAGACATGCTAATATACATATCCAACATACTTCTACATAAAAGCTGTTTTAGACTTATGAATTGTATTATGTGTGTTTATACACATTATTTCCAGGATAATATTATTTTAACAGTAATATAGGTTTTTTGAACAAAATGATTTGGACAAAAATGTGTTGGGTATTGGGTCAAAATCAGTATGGGTTGAAACGGATCATTTCTTTCTTAAGCTGTTTTCTTATTGTAACTGTTTGACTCATTAGAGAGAAAACATAACTCAATCAACCTGTTCATAAGCAGTTGGGTTGAACTTGCCACCTCTAGTTTAACCCATAACGTAGGAATGAGTTGCATAAAGATCTACAAAGGAAACATTGTGACGTGATGGTTTAAAAATTGCTTTTAAGTAGCAAGTGGGAAACATAAGTCTTAGGCTGGGGGAGTACCCACAATTTCCACCCCTCCACTTCAGCGCCACATCATTTCCACATATGGGGGGCGTGATGTTTCACTTTTCACCTACCTACAAAAATACACGTGTCCACACATCATTGGTCTTGACCCCACCTCCTTCACCTCTTCCCTTTCCACGCCATGGGAATACCCACGCCGTGGTCCAAACGCAAGGGGTGCGGTGTTCCACGGCCCACGCCCTGCCACCTCATCTCCACACCCACTTTCCACGGGGTACTCCCCCAGCCTTTCCAAAGTACTCCAATATGGATAATCTAGTATATGCTTTTGCTTAAATGATTCCAAAAAGGAAAGAAAAAATGCTATAGAATAATAAGAACTAAAAAAGAAGATATGACACCTGCTTTTAAGTGATATTTGCACTTTCCATCATTTATTTTAAAAACATACGATTGCACGCAAGGGCTTGTCTTGTATAGCCATTTGGAAAGTTACCAAAGTAGTAGTGTTCATATGAAACCATTTTATAGTGTTGTATAACCAGGCTGAAATTTTCTTTTAGTGTGACACACATGACAGCATACAAGCACAACATGATGATGATGATAAAAGTTTGTTTTTCAAATGTTATTGTAACACCTTAGGCAAATCTCATATCATTCTGTTCTGTTCATTAGAGAGATGCTGGGTTCATAAGGGATGCCCCGCCTCAAATATCATAACCCGTTTTGCGGCTTAATGTAGTGGATGAGAGGAGAACTCCACAGTTAAGCGTGCTCGGCTGGGAGTAATCCACGGATGGGTGACCCCTGGGAAGTTTTCACCCGAGCAACCAAAAACAAATATGTGAGCTCTTAGTAGCGGACAATATTGTTGGTACGAGAGGTCGGATGTTACAAATGGTATCAGAGCCACTCCCGTTCTGTTCTATTTACGATAGTGGGGCAAACCTCATCGAGGACGATGAGTCCCGGGGGGGGGGGGTGTTTGTAACACCTTAGGCAAATCTCATATCGTTCTGTTCTGTTCTGTCCACGGGAGAGATGCTGGGTTCATAAAGAATGCCCCGCCTCAAATACCATAACGCGTTTTGCGGCTTAATGTAGTGGATGAGAGGAGAACTCCACAGTTAAGCGTGCTCGGCTGGGAGTAATCCAGGGATGGGTGACCCCTGGGAAGTTTTCACCTGGGCAACCAAAAACAAATCCGTGAGCTCTTAGTGGGCAAAACGAAAAATATTGTTGGTACAAGAGGCCGGATGTTACAGTTGTACTGTACACCTAATATACCAGTAACAAAGGGCTGGAAATACAAAGGGCTTGAAATAGAAAGGGCTTGAAACCACATCAAATTTCTTTATTTTCTTTGAAATACCTTCAAGAGGCTAATATACCAGTAACAAAGGGCTTGAAATAGTAATATACATGAGACCCCATCCTAATTTTCTAAAAGATATATACACTTATACAGAAAGAGAAATGCACACACTTTGCTGAATAATCCAAAGTATGCCCATGCAACAGAAAAAAACATAGTTGTCCACTAATGCTCACACTTTGCTGCAAAACAAATAAAATGAAGAAAGATAACTTCTTGAAACCATCAAGAAGCAACTCATCAACTACATCACATATAATTAAGAGAACGAAATGACCGTATACTCTGGTATGTTAACATAACTATATTTCTAATATAATTATAAAGCATGTGAATTATGGATGATGCAAACCTTGAATTTTCAACCGCAATTAATGCATGATCCCCCTCGATTCCTGAGGCAGCGTAGCTCCCATGATCAATAACAACAACAAATGGATCCTGCACATGACAATATAGAAAAAAAGGCAAATGTAACATATACGCAAGCATTTAAGAGGGAATCATACCTCAAGTGCAGTTAAGTGTATTCACCTTTGGGCAATTTTGCAAAATCTAGGTAGTCATCACCCATTGCATATACTCGTTGCATACAATAAATGGAAAAGAAATAGAAGATATTAATTAAAGCACAATAAGATCATGAATTATATGAATGATTGGAAAAATAACTTGTTTGAATCTGAAGTCATACTTTTGAGACTGCATATTTAATATTCTTTCTTTTTTTAACAGCTATTTAATATTCTTTGATGACACCATCCTTTCTGTATCTTATTCAAAATTTTCAGTGTAGCACCACTGCCATCATCTCTGTTAACAATCACATGAAGATGGTGTATCAGGGTTAAAATACACCGAACTCATCTCAAGCATCAACTCAGCAAATTCATCAGCCTCGCGTTTATTTCCTGTCAGGGGCAAACCATCAATTACTGGCATAAAGGATGCAGGTTCAAATGTATATCTTTTTTCAATCATTTTCTTGAGAACTTCAGTAGCACATTCCACCATTTCAGCCTTGATGAGTCTGTTAATAAAATCTTCATAACCTTAGGGGCCATCCTAGAAAAATGTAATACCATAATAAGTATATAAGTTAAGATAAAATCAATATGGACAATATCATATACAATGTCATCCATTATTAATTAGAAATATGATCAATGAAATTCGTTCTTTTATATAAAAGATATGCACGTATTACCAGCTGGCGTCCCAACAAATGTATTTCTCGTGCGTTGTCTATCACCAGACTCAAACAGGCCACCAAGATCTCCCAGCTTGATGGCCTTACACTCACTAATGAGAATGTTCCCAGCCTATTAAAAGAGCAAATAAGGCATCATAACAATGCAAAACCAACATATATCTCTAATCAAGGTGAAGAACACACACACTGGACACACAAAAGCAAAAGTATGCGCTGATACAAATTCTGTGACCTTTGGGTTTAAATGAGAACTAAAAAGAACTCACTTTGACATCTAGATGAATGAGGCCATGATCATGAAGATACTCAAGCGCCTTTAATATCTCATGCGGTATAGTTGCAATAACAAATGAGCAATGAATTGAAACAAAAATAGCTTATCAATCAAACATAAATTTGGAACCAACAAAATCAAATCAATTTGCAATAAATCCAAGGTGGAAACAATAGGACATCAGGCCCAACTAATTCCAGATTTCTACTATCAGTAACAACAAATTTAATCTAGTATATAATGCATGAAGGTTCATGTACGCAGGGGTTCTTTGGTGCTGTTTATGTAGGAGTTTCTCTTTCTTTTTTGCTATCTTATATAATCAAAGCATGAGCCTACAAGAGCAGGTTAAAAAAAATACAAATCAAATAGCATAAACCCTTAATAGGATTAGAAAGTTCAAAGGTGATCTTTCAGTTACCAAATTCTAAGTCAATGATAGAGGCAGAGTTGGAAACAATAAAGTCAAAAGTCTAATCTATAAATCCCAATCTCATTAAGGTCTTCTTGTAGGTATTAGTACGCAGTTCAATTCTGTCTCTAAAGTAAAATCTAAAATCCACAGTTCAAACAGCCATAACCACGATTTTAAAATCAAAGGGCTAAATATACTAAGAAATCAAAATTGAATTAGTTAACATATGTTATCAATAGGTTTGGATTGAATGGATCAAAATCAGAAGTTTGAATGATAGTAGAAGATAATAATATCAGAACAAAACCGTACCGGTAAACATTGTGACAATAATATCAAAAGACAGACACAAAGAGCAGATCTATAAGCCATGTGGTCTCTTCCACACAAAGGTGGATGTTCCTGTCTCTTATGCATCTCCATGTGAGAAAAGAAGTGAGCTAAATGCCAGCAACGCCCCTAAACTATCAATCACTGTTACACACAGCACACACTCCGTGCCACCTGGAAGTAAATAATGGTCAATGAGTTGATGAGAGGATGCCACGTGTAGAGATGATATATTCTTTTATTAGGATAGATTAACAGAAAATTTAACCGATCGAACGGTCAACAAACTCTCTTTAGTTTCCCAGATAAAAATATTCTAAATGGTCAATCTCTTTAATAAGAGTTCTAAAAAGTTCAACCATAACACTAGAATACAACTCATATCTGAAAAATTATAAATAAACATAAATCATAAACTACACTACACGTATAAGATTTAAACCATGCATCAATATCATATTCCTCTCTTAAAGCAAAATCCAGTTCTTCTCCCCAAACTCATCATGAACCCATTCAAAATCATCCATAAGTGTCCACACAAAATATCCTCTTACGTTGGCACCATCGCTGTCAAAATGGTGTTTATTAGAGTAGTCAACAAAACTAATAGTAGAGGTGAGGTTTTGACTCACTTAGACAAGCTTAAAGGAAAACAAGTCAAATTGGTTAAGTTTCATGAGCGTATTTTTATTGCATAAAACCTCCTAAATTATGTTATTGAAAACATTAGATTATCATCCAAATAATACAATTTTCATAATCATATTTGACATAGTGTATCAAGCCAAGCCAACCCAACCCGACCCGTTTCAAACTGTACCATAAGATACCCGCCTCTACCAAAACAAGTAAAATGATATGATTACCTGATTGCTTGGGCCAAAGAAGACAAGTACATTTGGTGAAATTCTATTCGCTTGTTGTCTTGAAGTACATTTTGAATTTCATCTTCCACTATCGGTTCACAATACCCTACAGCAGCATAACACATGCATTAAATCACCAAAATGATGCAGCTCCTATGTTTATTAAAGATTGACTTTAGAGGTCAAATGGGCATGATTTTCAACATCAAAATTGATATGAATTCTAACGGTTGCAATAATATTTTGGCAAAATCATTACAGCTTATGAAAGATACCGCAACCATGAAAAGTTTGGTGTTCAACTAATAACAAAATCTGTATCAACTTTGAATATGTAAGCACCCAGATTGACCAATTTCAAAAAGTCAACATCACACTATTTTGGCATACCATTTTCAGTGACAAACATGGGTTTGTTGTCATATCTCTTCTTTAGATATTCAACCATTTCCCCAATGCCTCTTGGAACTACGCGCATTACTTCTATGCCTGTCTGTCAACACAACTAAACGATGAAACGAATGAAAAACAAAGAGAAAACGAGGGACAAAAAGAGTAGTTCATACATACCGGTTCACCAATTGGAATACCATCCTGTTCTCTAGTTGTATCCACAAAGCCATTAATTGCTCGGTTTCCAGTTAAACTACAACTAGATTGAATGCAATCTTTTGCATATGCAGTTGTGTAATGATTGACACCAATAAAGTCAATGCTGTCTTTCATAAAGTTACTTTCTGCACTGGAAAATCTTGGCAGTTGATTTCCAAGATACTCGCGCATCTCCGAGGGGTAATCACCAAAAATTAGTGGATCCAACACCCTGTTTAACAAAAACAAAAACAAAAACATTTTTTTTTTAATTTGATTATGAAAAATAAAAAATATATGTGTATATATAATATACCAGCCAATATAGAAAGACAGACCCCTGCTAGCGGCTTCTTGATCAAGATCATCATCTGTTAGAGGCTCATACATTAAACAGTCTACAACAATCCCAACTAACCCACCTTGTTTTTTCTGCACATACATTTATTTATTCAATGAACATTCATGTTACAGTAAAGAAGTCAACTTAATTGTCAACTGATTGCCTGATAATCTCTTCGGTATATCTTCACAGCCTTTCCATGTGCTAATAGCATGTTATGCACAACAATTAGAGGCTCAATGTCAGAATAAGGGTGGTGAACAACGCATGGGTGGATACTTTCCATTTTTGTAGGCCATTTGTGCAAATAAATTTGGCTCATTGATAGTGATCCAATGCTTTACTCGGTCACCAAAGTTCTTGAAACATGTTTCTGCAAAGTGGACATAATCTTCCCTGAATAAAGAACATAAATACCAACAAAAAAACATTAAAAAGGGTTAATTTTTGTGTTTAATTTGTCGTGTATTTGAAATGAACAGATGAAATGAGTTCACTTTTACTTACTGCATTAACGGGCTGAGCCAAGACCCGTATTGATCTTGAAGTTCTTGAGGGAAATCATGATGGTAAATCGTTACAAATGGAGTAATTCCTGCGTTAGTTGGAATTTACGGTTAGTGTGTTAATTGTGAAGTGACAACTTTGATCCATTTAATTTACTTGTGGATGAGTCAATCTGGGTTAAGTTTTACCTCAAAACAGGCCAAATAAGTAAAAGAAAAAAATTAACTAAAAAAGAAACATGTCAAATGGATGGTACGGTCGAATCCATAAAACCTCCTAATATTTTAATTAAAAAAATAGATAACTATTGAAAAAATATACTTGACACCAATTTTTTATAAAAATTTAAAATTAAAAAAAAAATCGGGTCAACCCACTCGACTCAGTTCAATATGTACAAAAAAAATGCTCATTTGGACCCATAACCCAAACCCATCCATTTTTTCACCTCTAGTTAATTTCCATGAAGTCTAGGAATTGATGTAAGGGCCATTGCCAAATTACCTCTCAGTAAAAGATCATTCAATATTTTGTTATAGAACAAAATTCCATTTGGATTCGCTTCACCAAATCTCCCTCCTGATACAACTCAAGAAGATCTTTGATCAAGAAACAAAAATATTTGATCTTTTCATAAAGTTTTAAATTTGTATCGTACTTGGAAGAACTCTTGCCCATGATATAGAGAAGCGGTAAGCATCTACACCAAGAGATTGTATGATCTCAATATCTTTCTGCAACGGTTAATTATATATATAACTAATTAGGATTTCATTGAAACCGTCTCATACGAGCTCAATCGGAGTTCGTTTGACCCACTTCTTAGGATTTCTTAGCGAAAAACCACTTCTTAGTGGAACCGTCCCCTATATATATATATATAACTAATTTAAAACAAAATATGAAACTACTTTATCTTTTGGTATGAATATGCAGTTTTAATATAATATATGAAGCCTTGAAATAATAAAATATGGAGACTAAAGTAGTAACCAAATCACTAAATGTGATTATAAAGGAAATCAAAATATATAAAATATTGAAATCCGATCCGACCACTCGGTCCGGTTTAGTGGTTTAACCGGTCTGACCGGTAACAGGCCGATTCAAACGGGGACAGTTAAAATACACTCAACCAGACCGTTTCAACAGCCGGTTCCCAGCGGGTCGGTTCTAAAAACATTGGTTAACCACAACCAGAAAAGCTGGTTGACTGGTAAAATCAATCTCTCCATTCGATTATATGGTACAAGGATTAACCATTGTTTAAATGATGAATACATGTCCAAATTTCGATCATACTAATTAATTTGTTGTTACCTAGTGAAAGAGCAAAATTATCCCAATTGTTGACACTTTTACCATCTTCAAGATATGCCCCTTCAATCTACAAACTCAAGATTAACCATTAGTTTATAGAAATCCAATTTCTGAGCAACAAGAAAATTGAAAAGAGAGCATGGAATACTTGATAGGAGGAAGTAGAGACTCCAAACAGAAACCCATCAGGAAAATCTGATCTTTTTATAATTTCTCCATTAGTGGAGGTCTGAGCTTCTAGAAGAAGAAGCAGCAGCAGCACAAAACCAACCATCATATGCTAAATATTTTCAAAGTCTTGAATATTTATATCACATGCGCAAAACATGACAAACTACTAGCACAAAAAAAAGTATAAATGTTTAAACTTCTAACTATGAAACGTGACAGATTTAAATCGAGAACGGTTCAATCTACTGACAATTGACAAATCGAATATATTTAATAGACTGTGTTCGGTATCTACCACATGTTAGTATGTGATTGGTCCACCCCTTTTTCTTAATCTTAAAAGATCATGAATCATGGTCCCATGATTTTTGAAGTAGGCATGTGATTAATAATTTATTATTTTATTTCATTTTCACGGTTGAATTAAAAAACTGAGCAAACAAACGTACCCAGTGGCGGAGCTTGAAGAAAAACGTAAAAAGAGCCGAGATTTTTTTCCCATCAGGGGGCCGGAATTATAAAATTTTCGGCCGAATACGTATAAATTAACACTACTGAGCGAAAAATCAGGGGGGGCTCACTATCCTTCACCCCTGAACGTACCAATATAATCTCACTCATATCTACTAGTATGGTCTGGAGTCCCGCTGAGACCCTCGACTCCAAAAACTTTTTTTTTCTTTTTTTGTTTTAACTGTATAGTATAGTTGAATTACATGAACAAAATACAAGAACATAAGAAAGATGAGAAAAACACTAACACATCATACAAGTTTCCTGCATTAAATGTTTAATGCATCTGCTTTCCTAAGCATCATAACATACAACACATAAACATTCACAACTTACAACACAAAATTGTATGCCGGAAAGAATCTTTATGAGTCAGCTTTATTGTGCACCAACTCTGATATTCTAATTTCTGGTGTTTGGGTATTGTTTTTCAAGAAATCTTGATACCATTTTGCAGACAATTTAGGGATCCGATCAAGCGTTTGGCGATCAATGTAGTATAATCCGAATTTGACTCTATACCCAATAATCCATTCGAAATCATCCATCAGTGTCCACACAAAATAGCCCTTTACATTTGCACCATCCCTGTAAAATGTCGCTTTTATTGATAATTTGACCAGTCAAAATAGAAAAAGTTCAACTGAGTTATATGAAATGATAAGATCACCTGATTGCTTGGGCCAAAGATGACATGTACATTTTGTGAAATTCTATTCGCTTGAAATCTTGAATTGCATCTTGAACTTGTTCTGCAGCTTGAGGTTCAGAATATCCTGCGGTAGGGTAATCCATACATTACAATTAAATCATCAAAATCTGCAGCATCTTTTCTCAGTTTAAAACATCGACTTTAATAGTCAATGTAGCATGAATTCAACTCCAAAATGGAAAGAATTGTTGTAGCTAAAATAACAGTTTGACCAATTATTACAAGTTGTCAAACATATTTTATACAGAAAATGTTAATTTTGAAGGTATTATAACTGGCATGGATATAATTTAAGTTTTATTACAGTTTGACCTTGATACAGTTTGACTGCGTCATTTTGCATACCATTAAAGTATTAAAACCATAAGAAGCTGTTAGTTCCTATGTTCCAATAAAAAAGACTGACTTTAGAGATCTAATGGACCAATTTGCAACTCCAAAGTTAATATGAAATATTGGTGGTTTGATTAGCAACAATATCCATGTCAATATAGATTTTGTGGGTATTAGTAATTTAGGGTTGACCACATTCAAAAAGTCAACAGTGAATACCATTTTCTGTGATAAACATGGGTTTGTTGTCATATCTCTTCTTTAGACATTCTATCACTTCTCCAAGGCCTCTTGGTACTACTGGCAGTGATGAAATGCCCGTCTGTCCCCATGATTAAACGATAGAACCCATGAAAAAAATAACAGAAAAGCAAAACGAATAAAAAAATAACTAGTAAACTAGGGGGAAAAGGGTTTTTTGTATATACTGATTCACCAATTTTAGAACCGTCTCGTTCACTAGTTGTATCCAAAAAACCTTTAATTGCTCGATTTGCAGTTTCACTACAACTGGAATTAATGCAATCTTTTGCATACGTAGTTGAGTAATGGTTGACTCCAATAAAGTCGATACTGTTTCTCATAAACTTTTTTTCAGCGATAGAAAATTGTGGCAGTTGATTTCCAAGATACTGGCGCATTTCCGAGGGATAATCACCAAATGTTAGTGGATCCAGTGCCCTGTTTAACAATAACAAAAACAAAAACTTAATAAAAATCTTGATTTAATTAAGAAAAGTCTGAAATATCCAAGTGTGCGTACCAGCCAATAGAGAAAGCCAAACCCCTTTTGGCAGCTTCTTGATCAAGATCATTATCTGTCAAGGGCTCATACATTAAACAATCCACAACAATCCCCATTGACCCACTTTGTTCATGCTGCACATACATTTCACTAGTCAACGGATTTTCAACATATAAGAAAAAAGTCAACTTTAAGGTCAATTGATTGCCTGATAATCTCTTCTGTACAGATTCACTGCCTTGCCATGTGCCAATAACATGTTATGCATAACAATTATAGGCTCAACGTCAGAATTTCCAGCTGGGCAATCGTCAAATGGTTGTGAACAACGAGCAGGTGGATATCTTCCATTTTGGTAAGCCATTTGCGTAAATAAGTTTGGTTCATTGATAGTGGTCCAATGCTTCACTCGGTCACCAAAGTTCTTGAAACATGTTTCTGCATAATGAACATAATCTTCCCTACAACAAATCATCAAAGTTTGGTTCACTGATTAAATTTTTGTTTTTGTGTTTCTTTTGGAAGGTAATTTTCTGTTTTATTGAATTGAACATATGAAATGAGTTCTTTTTACTTACTGCATTAATGGGCTGAGCCAAGACCCATATCTATCTTGAAGTTCTTGAGGAAAATCATGATGGTAAATTGTTACAAACGGTTTAATTCCTGCAATTTAGTTGCAAATTTATTGTTAGTGTGTGTTAGTTTTAAGTTGAAGAATTTATGTAAAGATCATTGCAATATTACTACCTCTCAATACAAGTTCATCCAAGATTTTGTTATAAAACATAATCCCATCTGGATTAACTTCACCAAATCTTCCTCCTGATACAGAAAAGATCTTTGATTAACAAACGAAATTATTTGGTCCTTTTTACAAATTTTGGTTAAGTTGCATATCTTACTAGGAAGAATTCTTGCCCATGATATAGAGAAACGGTAAGCATCTACACCGAGAGATTGTATAATCTCAATATCTTTCTGCAATTGTCAATTAATTAGTATCAATGGTTTTAAAGAACTGAAGGTAACATTTTTAAATAAATAACGAAAATTTGAATACATTTCAACTGCGATTTGTCTATTTTTTTAAACATTATAAAATCTATGAAGTCACATCATATATAGGACAGAATGATGTTACAAGAATAAGAAAAATATATAAAATATATTAACTAGAGTGGATTAACGAAAGTGACCACCAAATCAAGTAATGTGTGAAACTTGTAAGCGATTTACATAAGCGTATATACACGTGCTTGATGTATATTTAGAAATCTAATTATGTGCAAATCCTTTAGTTGTGGATGCTCACCTACACAAACAAAACACCTTACAAAAGAAATGTGATATCCACATACATACACACATAGATATACATAGCCATACACATATGTGCATTTGCGTAACATATATAGCCAAATTTACATAATGCATACACACACATATCAGCTAATGGATTGCTTAGCAAATTTTTATTAGCATCAACTATTTGCTAGCAAGAACACAAATAAAGCAGGAAACTTTATGCCCATGAAGAACAAGCACACTAAGACATTTTATGGCAAAACCTAAAATTGACATGGAGACCATTTCTATGAGAAGAATTGAAAGAAAAAAAACACAGAGCCAAAAACATAGAGACCAGATATTGATGATAATGATCATTGGCTACGAATCCATTGTCACCATTTGCAATGTTGCCTGCACATGAAAAAAAAAAAGAAACATAAAAAGAAACCAATTAACATAAAAATGAATCAATAAAACTTAATTTATATAAAAAAATGTGTTTACCTGGGGAAAGAGAAAATACATCCCAATTGTTGAGACTTTTACCATCTTCAAGATATGCTCCTTCAATCTAAAACATAATATAAAGATGAAATCACAAAATCCCATTTTTAATCCACCAATCAGAAAAGTGAAAATTAAAAAAAAAACAGAAGATCATACTTGGTAAGCTGATGTACCCACTCCAAATAGAAACTCATCCGGGAAATCTGATCTCTTTATGTTTTCTCCATGAGCCAAGAACAACAAGCAACATAAAAGCAACCACTGGAGCAGCTTACTATTAATCATATTTTAAATCCCCAAAACCAATTTTCTGCAAAGTTGAACAAGTTTGAAATAACAAAAGGGAATCAGAGAAGGAAATAAAGTGTAAATTATGTAACTTAAGGGACCGATTTGACATTTATCCCAAACTCATCATCTTCTTCGATCCTCACCCATTTTGCCAAAGTCAAATCTTTGTTATCAAAACGCTAGTTTATTTAGAAACTAAATGCAAAGATTTATGTATTACAGGACAAAAAATTTAAATTTCTAAAAACGATTTGAAAATTTGGCCCAGATCAACTGCATTTTTACCGAATATTCCGTGAAAAGTGAAAACCACATGTGATATGCCGTTAATTTTAAGTTAGGATAAGAACTTACCTCAGACGCGCAGTTTAACGGAAACTGAATCTTGGACGGACTTGATCGATAGTCACTGAGTTTAGATGATTTGTCTGGGGTTTCGATCGAGTTTTAGTAGATGCAAAAGCGTCCATGTCAATTGACATTAGCCGCAGGATTTGGAATTTACATAAAAAAATTAACCTATCTACCACTTGGTATGAAAAGATACGTCGAAGACTTGTCATTCAAAGGATAGAGTGCACACAAGGATATTAAATAAATTAAAAAAAAATGAAAGGCAACTTAGATTCCCATGTACACCCATTCACACCAGGATTTGAACCTACTATTACTTTATATAATTGACGTCATCAAATTAACCGCTTTTTAGTTCAGTTTCAGCCGTTTGATCGTTTTTGAAGTGAACTCAACCGTGTTAATTAGACGGTTTTGAGCAGTTTACGAATGCAGTTGCAGATGTGATTTAAAGGGGGCCGTTATCGGATGTTTCTTCTCAACTGAATTGTAGTTGCCCCATTACCCCCACATACAACTCTGTCACATCTACAACCCCACCCCCCCCAACTCTTCGCTATCCGACACACATCCGCCACCGCTTGTGCCGCTCATCACACCACCCATCCATCGCCACTCTATCATCTGTCGGTTTCTACTTGGCCGATCGTAATCCGCAACCATGACTCCTGAGTAGTAAAATCTTATGGTTCACGTGTTCTATCGGAGATTAGGAAGAACACAAAACACTATGAATCTTTTGTTGATTTTGATTTTGATTTTGGATTTCAAATTACCTCATACATCTAATGTTTCTACAATTTATGTTCTCTATTTCCCAGTTGCTCCTCTAATTCCTTCCATTACACCATGTTTTATTCATAGGTTTAATTTCATAAAACACTATTATAGGTTTAATTTCATATAATACTATTCATTATGGTGAATGTTGTAGGAACCGTTCGTCAAAAATATATAAACTAACACTAGTATAGATTCCAAATACAATACAAGAAATAAATAAATCAGTAAATTACAATACTTTTACAATTGAAATAAAAGAAAAGTACAAATACAATAAACGAAAACGGATTTCGTGACCGAGGCTTAGTGTTTAACACGGGTCCCTTAAAACAAATTCCGAGTCTCCCAAGAGAACTCGAATGTTTCCCAGGGTACAACGGCCGAAGCTGTTCATACAGCCGGGGAGGACTCTAAACCCGAAATAATACCTTGAAACAAAAAGGAAGTCACATAATTTCTTGCTGAGTTTTTGATTGTATCAATGTCAATCTGTGTGTTACAGTATATTGAAATGCCCATCTTGTCTTGGTATTTATACAGGAAAAAAAATCATAACAGTTGAAAGAATTAAAAATGAAAATAAAGAGTATTAAACGTATTCAATGCTCTTTATTTGGTTTTTGAATTCTGATTCGAAACTGTCAAATTCTTAACTCTGTAGAGTTGGTCAACAGAAAACAGTTCAGCAGACTTAACGCGCCAGAACACGAACTGCTATAGTGGGACGCGGTGCGCCAGAATGCGCATGATCCGGATACGCGGAACCCATCCGCAAGAACTTGTTACGCGGTGCGACATAACGCCCTGCTAGAACGAGCACCTGGTGGTCCCAGATCCGGACTGCACCCGCTGGTTCGCGCACCCGGGATGCCACCCGATGAGCTGCCGTGCCACGTCACCCGCCATGTGCCCGGGTACTGAACTCGGACCTCTAGTAGCTGGTCAAAAATACTAAGGCAACTCTCAACGATGCGAAGTGCAAAGTGCGCATCAAAACGTCACATTACGCCCATCGCCCTCGTCCCGTGCCCGGGCGCGTTAGGTGCTTCGTACACTCCTGATTCCCACTGAGTGTCATCAACTTATAAGGTAACAATCCTAGTGGAATGCTCCACCTTACTGCACCCGCTAGTTTGCGCACTCGGGATGCCACCCGCTAAGCCGTCGCGCCACGTCACTCGCCATGTGCCTGGGTACTGAACTCGGACCTCTCGTAGCTGGTCAAAATTACTAAGGTGGCTCTCGACGATGCGAAGTGCAAAGTGCGCCATCAAAATGTCACTTTACGCCCATCGCCATCGTCCCTTGCCCGTTAGGTGCTTCGTACTCTCTTGGTTCCCACTGACTGTCATCCCCTTATAAGGTAAAAATTTTAGTGGAATGATTCACCTTATAAACCACTTAAAGGTTTCTCATACTACCTATGTGGGACAAGTTTTCCCAGTTTTCTACTTAAGAAAAGCTGAAGTATTTCAGCTCTAAATACCCAATTTTGAGCATCGATATCTCATACATCTTAGCTCCGTTTTGGACGCAGTTTGTTTCCTAGCGAAAGTCTCACGTAAGAGAACACAAACCCAGAAAGAAATAATAATATTAACTTTAGTTACATATATTTATTTCTGTCCAAAGTTGTCAAACAGTCATTTTTGTAACTTAGTGAAAAAACACATTTTTCACCCAAAACTCCAACAAATGTAAGATCTTGAATGAGCTTTACAAGCCTTGTCAGCGAGCAGATGGGACTATGATCAAAAGAAAGGAACTCGGTTATTGGAAGTTTATGCAATTGAGATTCAAATGTATACGAAGACAAAAAAAAATTTTCAAGGTGAGATGATTTAAATATTAGGTTTTTGTTACATTCACGAAATGCTTTATGGTTTAAAACTTTGAGTGACAAAATGGTTTTTACTTCATCTTTGCATGTATTTGACTAATTGTATATCCATGCCTTCTTTTATTGTTGTAATGTAAACTCATTTTTTGTAGGAATGGGCAAACGATGTGTTGAATCAGTGGGTGAATGAATGGAAAAAAGTTACTAAGTTAGAATAATCATATATAACTGAATTAATTTCAGGTGAGTTCCTCTTTTAAATAATCATATAAAATTGAATTTATTGTTGGTTTGTTAGGGTTTGTAGTTTCTAAATATAATTGATCATGGAGAGAATGTGTAGTTAGGGTTTAGAGTTTATAAATATTGTTGATCGATCATGGAGAGAATGTATAGTTCGGGTTTGGTATTGAAAGTGTTATGTATATAGGATCAACGGTTTTTGTGTGACCATTGCTCAAATTTGAGTTACAATTGGTTGACTCGTAGAATTCAACATGTTTGCAGATACACAATGCGTCTAAATTACTTAAAAAGAGTTACAATTGGTTGGCTCTTTCTATGCAACCACCGGTCGCCACCTCCGTTATCGCTCTTCACCACCACCGACCGTATTTATAATCGATTAACCGACTACTTCAATTTGAGAAAACCAGCTGCGGGTGACTTTGAAACCACTGCGCGCAGAATGGATTTCAAATAATAATCAATAAACTTGCAAAAAAGAGACTTTTTAATACATTCTAATATCAATCTATCATAAAAGGCTACTCATCAACGCATACCAACAGATGGGATGTGAGTTGTTTCCTACATTTCTCAAATTCATAGGCTTGGTCACAAACTTGGATATCGGTAGAACGAGTTGTTCTTGCATAGAAAAAACCAGTACCAACAAGAATATCTACGAAAATTATGCTTGCCATATGCATATCAATCTTATTCCCAGACCATCAATCATAAAAAATGTAAGCAATCATAAAAAAGTATGCAAGATCGAAAAGCATAAACCAGTAATGATGGCGGTGAGCGGGGGTTGTCGGAGGTCGGTGGCGGCGGTAGTAGGCGAGGGTTGGCAGACTACGACGGTGGGGGCGACACGGTGTGGGTGGTTGGTTGCGGCGGTAGACGGCGGAGGTGGGTGTGGTCGACGACGACAGTGGCGATGATGACAACGGGGTGAGTGGTCCGAGATTCCAAATTTTTTGTTGCATTCCTTGACAATTTGGAAAGAATGTGAATTCTTTTACATGAAAGAATTAATTCCAATTCATTTGTCAGCCAAACCCACTAAGAATGGAATTCAGATTCTAATTCCAATGAAATTTACAAACCAAACACATTGAGAAATGAAATTCAGATTCCAATTCCATTGAATTTCAGCGAACCAAACACACCCTTAATCTTGCCTTTTCTTAGCCGCTAGCCATGCCCATGTCATCGTAACAATTTTGAGTAACTCGAAAAAACAAAAAAGAAGTCCCTTGTTTAAAAAAATCTGAAATGGACAAGAAATTTTTGGAGTAACTCGGAAGTAGAGGTGCACAAACCGGGTGGGGCCCAAGAACCGGAACCGGTTCTTAACTGGTTCTTGGTGGACCGAGTTTGTTTTTTGCCGGGTAGGGACCGGAACCGGAATCGGTTTTAGGGTTGGGAAAGCATACCTGGTGGAACCGGTTAGGGTAGGGTCGGGTCCGGTTCGGTTCGGTTTCGGAACCGGGTAGGAATCGGTTCCTACCTTTGCCAAACGGTTCTAGTCCTTTTTACACACAATAACACTATAAATACAACCCTTTTTACACCATTTTTACACACAATAACACGATAACACTCTCAACTCACAAAAATAAACTTTTAGACCGAAGACGAGGAGTACGGCTTGGCCCTTGCGATGGTACACGTTAGGGCCGATACTACAAGTTATGAGTTATCAGATCCTGATTTATTATGGGATGGCGTTAAGGATAGATTCTACGAGGAAATGGATGGTGATACTCAGCATACAAAGGCTCAAATAATGTCAAAGTGGCGTAGTATATCGTTAGTGGTTGAGAGGTTTCACACAATCTACAGAAGAAAGATGGACGCCTTGGAAGATCCAAATAACGATCAAAATGTTGTCGAAGAATCTTGTGCTGAATATGCACGACTTCATAGAAAGCCGTTTGGTAAGTTAGCAATTTGGGAGCTTTTAATCGACAAATAATTTTGCATTGTTTTCAAGTTGTGTATCGACATTCACCCTTGTGTAATGTTTTCAGTTAAGAAAAACAACTAACAAATCATATTAATAATACACACTAAAATAAATAAAACGGGTTCGGACCCAGGCTAGCACTACTCATTGTTTGAAACTTTCGTCTCGTCATACAACTTGCAGTACTTGTATAAGTGTTTCTGCAAGGTTGAGTTTGAATCCTTTGAAAAACACTTCCCGCACAACTTGCAACGAGCCTTGTTCGGCTCAGTTGGCATCTCACAAAAATCAAAATATTGCCAAATATCCGGGTTTCTATTCGTAGGAATAACTTTTACCACCGTTACAGATGGACCAGCAACGTCATCAGCCATTTAGAGTAGAAAGTCGAGAATGAGAGTAAAACGAGTATTTTTTGTGTTTTTTTCTCTTGGTTTTGCGTTTTCAAGTTGGGTACTCAACCAATTCATCCAACATCTATTTGTACTAACTTAGGGGGCTAAAATACAAAAAAAAGAGACAAAATGAGGCTCCAACGGTAATATTACCGTTAAAAAACGGTTTTGAAAAAAAAACGTGTTTAACGGCTAGAACCGGGTAGGAACCGGTTCTATCCCGGTTCTAGCCGGGTCCGGGTAGGAACAAGTCCGGTTCAGGTCCGGGTAGGAACCGGTCTAGTGGAAAAATCTAGGAACCGTGTAGGAACCTGCGGGTACAATCGGGTAGTAACCGGTTCTTGTTTGGGCCGGGTAGGAACCGGAACTGGTTCGGGCCGGTTCCGGCCCCGCAACCGGTTTTTTTCTGCAAGTCTACTCGGAAGCAGTTGGCTTTCTGGTCCAACGGCACGGGGGTGACAGATTGGACCTTGGCCTCTTTGAGGTCATGTGTTCGATCCTGACTCAGGTGGTTTTCCCACAGTGGTGGGTTTACTCCTGGACTGGTGATATACATGGTGCGACTGATGTACGAGCTTCCTTGTATGTGGGACGTGCCAGTCGAGCTCTTGTTTTTCAAAAAAAAAAAAAACTCGGACAAACGAAAGCATTCTTATTATTTAAACCGCGCAAAGAAAGTGTAGAAAATTCAATGCTTAGTTTACCCATACTGACTAAAGGGTATTTGTCTTAATGGAACATAGAAGTATTGTATGGTGTCTCATTCCCAAAAGGTCTTGGATTCTAATCCCGTCATGTACAAGTAGTATAGATTTAGGAGTAGATTTATAGTGTGTGCTAATTTGCTATTTTAAAATTTTTTTGTGCCAATACTGAAAAGTCACAAGTTAAAAAAGCGTTAATAAATCTAAACATTATCTCACGTGTTGTCTTTTATACTTTTACAAAAACAAATAAATAAATAATTATTAAAAAAATAAGAATTGTCCAATCATCAATAGCCCTTTAATTTCAGTTAAATTCACTTTTATCTATACTATATATAATAAATAAAGGTTTTTTCATGAGACGTGTTAGCTTCAAATTCATTCTAATCATTTTTTTCTTGTCTCTCTCTGTTATTAAATATATCTTTATCTTTTAATAATAATATATTTTAAAAAAAATACTAATTATATTAATAAGACACATTTATTTTAAATTATCCCTTATTATAAGAAACTTTGAAATCTAATTATGTAACTTTTATTTTCAATAAAATAGTAAATGAAAGTCAAATTACATTAAATAGTAATTAACGTATTTTCGAAACCTAATATATATTAATTTTTACATATTTTGAATTAAAATTATTTATCATCAAGATAAAACACAACTCTCAAAGGGAAATTACATAGAGATAGAAGGCAAACGGGTAACAAGCTGCGCCGCCAACCCTTTTTGAATAGCAAAACCAAGTCTTTTAAAAACTACATCTACAGATCTTGGGGTCATAACATTACTATGCATGACCCGCTGTACTCGGTTAAGTAACTCCACGGCCTCTGGTGCAAGGAAACCAAAAGTGTCAAAAGCAAATGGTATAAACACATTTTGAATTTTGTTTTTACATATTTTTACATATTTCGAAACCTAATATATACATAAAGATTTAAAAATTTTATGTATTGATATTTTTCAGCTTGTGTGTAGACACGGGATCTAAAGTAAGGTAAAACACTTCCATAATCCACCTTAAAATCCAAAAGAATCACAAAACCCAAAACCATTTTTTTAAATTATATTTTACATAAAATTAAACAAAAAAGTTTCTTACACGCAAAATCCAGAACAATATCCCCATTGACCCACCATCCATCATATTATCACACGTCTCATATACAAACACATTAAGAAAGTGATGGATGGATCCACACCACCAACACCAATAATATGTTCTTGCAATAGATTAATTACAAAACTACACAAAAGATTTAAAATAAGCAAAAAAAAGTACAAATTTCTTGCAAAAATGACGCTGGCCGATAACTCAAATGGGTAGCTCATATGTGAACCGGTGGGAATACGAAAGAAGGGTAAAAAAAGATCCATAACTCACAAGAATAATCTTCATAAAACTTTTTTAACAATTTAGTTTTTATTTTAGACTGTTGGTTTTATTATTTATTTTAATTAAGTCTAGATGTGGGTTATGCTAAACAAAATTAATATTTTGGTCATGTTCTTTTATTTCATTTATGTCTTTAATTAATATATCAGTTACTTTGACCAGGGGCGGATCTACATAGGGTCGGGGGGTTCACCGGAACCCCCGAGTTTCAAATTTTAGTAGAAAGCTATATAGAAAAACTGGGGTGAACCCCTTAAAAAAATATATGGTGAACCCTTTAAAAAAGTCTAGATGAGAAGAGTGAAGCTGAATGACCGGAATTTTTTGGGTCAACGGCAGCTCCGGCGACAATAGCGGCGGCTACAACGGCTCTGCAATGATGGTTAAAGAAAAAGATACGGATGGAATGAAGAGATAACCTAATGGTCTGTTTAATATGGGGTAATGGAATGGACGAGTGAATGAAATGGACGAGTGAATGAAATGAACGAGGTAATGGAATTGACAAAGGAATGAAATGGACCATTCCATTCCATTGTCTTGTTTGGTTACCATGCGGGAATGAAATAAATCATTACTTTATGTTGTTTGTTAGGCTAGAAAAGACAAATGAATAAAATCGGTGGTAAGTGGCGGCGGTGGT
This sequence comes from Smallanthus sonchifolius, assembly GCA_023525975.1. Lineage (NCBI taxonomy): Eukaryota > Viridiplantae > Streptophyta > Magnoliopsida > Asterales > Asteraceae > Smallanthus > Smallanthus sonchifolius. The sequence continues at coordinate 14,292,649 of CM042026.1, read as the reverse complement.
GGTGGGTGGCGGTGTTGGGTGGTGGGGGGTGATGGCGGCGGTGGTGGGTGGGGCGGCGGTGGCGGTGGTGCTGGTGGGTGGAGGAGGAGGCGACAATGGTGGTGGTGGTGGTGGGAGGTGGCGATGGGTGGTGGTGACGGTGGCGGTGGTGGGAGGTGGCGATGGGTGGTGGTGACGGTGGCGATGGTGGGAGTGGCGTTGGGTGGTGGCGGCGGCGGTGGGAGGTGGGGGTGGGTGGTGGCAGTGGGTGGCGGTGGCGGCGAGAGATGGCGGTGGGTGGTGGAGGCGGCGGTGGTGGGTGGTGGAGGCGGTGGTGGGAAGAAGTTGGTGGTGGTGGGTGGTGGTGGTAGGAGGGTGTGGTGGTGATGAAGGGTGAAAGAGGGGATGAAATGAAAAAAAAACACGGGGTGAGTGAAATGAATTTAAGAGATTTAGAGGGAATGACATTTCTTGTGGAATTGGTGATTCCATTCCATCGTCTAACCAAACGTCATTTTTTTCATTTCCTCGTAATCGTCCATTACATTCCACTCCCGTTCCTACATACCAACGCTACCTAATATTATTAAAATGTGGTTTGGGCCTTTTAAAAGTGAAGCAACAGCCCAATAACTTGTTCTGACTTTTTTTTGAAAATTTTCCTATGTAAAAGGATTAGTGGTTCTCATGGAAAGTAAATAATTAATTTGTCACCCATGCACATTAACAAATAAAATTCATTAAACCTCAACAAGTAATTTTACCTTTTCTCATTAGTTTATATAACTTAATATAAAAGACCAGCAGCTGGTTTTGAAACAGGTTTTGGTTTTATGAAACTAGGTTTACAAACAAGTAGATTGCCCATTGTTTGGTTACATAGAAAATGAGTTCTTTCAACAGCTGTTTTTTTTTGTTATTGTATCGTATTTTTATTATGTGATGAACCTTACTCGACCCGAACAATCGAACCGAACCGAAATTTTTTATGTTCGACCCTATGAAAATGGAGCATCTAAAAATAGTGAACCCCCTGGAAAAAATTCATGGATCCGCCACTGACTTTGACCGAACTTACGCTGTGTTCCTGAGCTTACTAAAGGGAAGAAAAGAAAAGAAATGATTTTTTTCCCTTCTTTTTCTTTCTCTCAAAATCTCTCCAATTTAGGAGGATAGAGATAAGCCTTGTTTTTCCTTCATTTCCCTCCTTAAAAAAATCTCTGGAACACACTTCTTCTCATTTCCTTTCTTTCCACCCTTTAAAAAAAAACTCTGGAACAAGATTTCCTTCCCCTTCCTTTCTTTTCCATTCAACATTAATGTTTAGGTTAGTAGAATCTATACTATATAATAAACAAAGATTTTGGAGGACACTTGGCATTATCATATTCATCCTTAATATTTTTTTCTCGCCTCTCTCTACTATTAATTACACAAATTTCTTAAAAAAAAATTAATTTTTGTTTACCGCCTCTCTCTCTTATTAAATAATAATAATTTCTATAACTATTTTTATAAAATATTTTTTATTTAAAAAAATAGGTTTGTTCATAAAACATTTTTATAATTTGAACATATCTTTCATTCTTTTTATAAAACATTTTAAAAAAATAACTATATAACGTTTCTAAAATTTGTATTAAAAAATATAAAATATGTCATAAATATGTAATATCTAAAACTTTATTTCTAAGTATATATAACACTACATTTATTCACCTTATGTACTATATCAGGTTTATAACCTATATAATAATAAATGAATAACTATACTTGCTACGTGTTGACTTATTCTGAAGTCTAGATTTTTGTTTTCCGCATCTCTCTCCTATTAGATAATGATGGTGTTAAATAATTAAATATCTAAAATTTATTTTAATATTTTATTAAAAATTACTAAATCATAAGAAAATTCCAATTATATCTTATTTTAAAATACAATTTTATAATTCTTAAATATTCATTATTTGTTATTTATAATTCTTAAATCTTCATTATTTCTTATTTCATTGATGACTGATATCATCCAATATACAAATCTTCACAGAACTGCTGTTTTATAACAAGTTGTATTTATTCAACTCATCTAATACATGGGTTTTAACCTAGTAGCTTATAAATAAAGGATCATTTGTAATGTTTAAAACAACTTTTTATATATGATAACAATATTTCTCCCATTTGGGTTGTTTTCTCTAAACGTTTGCTAGAACATATCTAGTATTTTCATCGTTTCTATTCCGCGTCAAAAAATCTTTTACATAACATCCTTTCGAAATAATCTTTTGTCTTTTGATGCATTCTGATCGTTAATAACACTGTTATTCGTTATAAAATTCTTATACCATCTTGCAGAAAGCTTTGGTATTCGAGTTAGCGTTTTTCGATCCACATAGTATAACCCGAACCTCACATTGTAACCTTGCAACCATTCGTAGCTATCCAGCAATGACCATACGAAATATCCCCGGACATCCGCGCCTTCTCTGTTGTATGTATAAAACAGCATTGTTCAAACAACTGATAATGGTACACTTTGACTTTTCAAAATTCAAAATTTGACATAAGTCAAGATTGTAGGGTCAACCTCATAGACTTGGCTAAAGCAGCAAGATATAATGTGTGGAATTCGACCCGTTTGACATCATTCACTAGCACACTAATCCGTTGCTCCTGCAAGTCCGGCGACGAATACCCTGCAAAAGAAATAAAAATATGGAAGCAATGAAGCAAAGTCAGTAACATGTTCATAATTTGTTTGATCTGAAAACTGTGATGCTTACCATTTTCAGTAATAAACATGGGTTTATTATTGTACCTACTTTTGATAAGGTTAACAATCTCCTCCATGCCTCTAGGAACAACAAACAAATATTCTAACCCGGTCTGTTTGTCCAATACAGATAAATATTGTTATTAACTTGCTAAAAGATATAAACAAATGTTGCTGGACTAAATTAAGCCAAAAATGATGATTTCCTACGCGTTCACCGATTAGCACTCCGTCACGCTCTCCAACTGTCTCTGCAAAACCTTGGATTGCACGATTCCCAGTTGCAGAGCAACTAGAATTGGTGCAATCTTTGGTGTAGATAGCCGAGTAATGGTTGATGCCGATAAAATCAATACTGTTCTTCATAAAGTTCTTTTCTTCAAGGGAGAAAGTTGGTAATTTACTTCCAAGATATTTGTGCATTTCTTCAGGATACTCTCCAAATATTGAAGGATCTAGTGGCCTGTTTGATGGTAAAAATTTGAACACACATTGTAATTTATAAAAACCTCTATATAAATTCAAGAAATTAAATTACCAGCCCACATTGAAAGCAAATGCCCTTTTGGCCGCTTCACGATCAAGCTCACTATCCGTCAGTGGTTCAAACATGTAACAATGCACAACGAGCCCGATTAATCCATCTTGTTTAGGCTGCACATACAAATCAAAAAAGTTAAAGTTGACTATTAAGGTCAAATAGTCAAATCTCAAAGTTCCAAATTGGAATCAGCATTTGTGGTATTGTAAAGATTGATGCTTTCATGCCATTATCAAACTATTCAACCAAAATCTAAAGAATTCAAGATAATTTTAGAAAATTAGTCATCTGTCAAAGTTGGTTGATTGCCTGAAAATTTTCATGATATAGTTTGGCTGCCCTGCCATGGGCCAGCAACATGTTATGCATAGCCATGAGTGGCTCGACATCAGAATTTCCGTTTAGGCAATTGCCAAAAGGCTCCGAACAATGAGACGGTGGAAAAATCCCTTGTTCATAAGCCAAATCTATGAACATGTTGGGCTCGTTAATAGTAACCCAATACTTTACGCGGTCTCCAAAAGACTTGAAACAAATTTCTGCCAAATATAAGAAGTCTTCCCTGCAAGTAAGATACATAACACATCTTATAAGCTAAGAAACATCTAAGGATCTGAAGTAACTATAAAGATATGGCATTTTAGACATACTCCATATCTATCTTCAAGTTCTTGAGGTAAATCATTATGGTTAAGGGTCACAAACGGTTCGATTCCTGTATCATTTTAGTCAAAGATTCATGAATCAAGCTATAAAACACAAAACAGACACCTAATTTGATTTTTTTTCGATTTGTAGGGGTTTAGGAAAAACATATTGGTTTCTAGGAGGATTTTGAAATTGATTTGGCCTCTAGGCAATCCGTTATTTTGGGTAGTGGATTAGTCAAGTTCTAGGCAATTCGTTGCTTTGGTTTATAGTAAATATAAAAAAATAATTAATTTAAAAACAACCGCGTTTTCAATAAAACTTATATCGGAATGTTGACAAAAAATTTTTTAAACAAAACTGTGTATTTAGATTTTTAAAATAAGTTAAATATTACAAGTTATTAGAAAGAAATCAAAGTAAATGTTAAATGAATTATTTAAAAGAACAAAAAAGAAATTCCTATGTTTTGTTTTGAATCCGCTTCTTCCGTAAGCCAACTTGACTGGATCCGCTTCTTCCATAAGCGAACTTGACTGAATCCGCTACCCAAAGTAGCGGATTGTCTAGAAACCAAATCAATTTCAAAATCCTCGTAGAAACCAATATGGTTTTTCCTAAACCCCTAAAAATCGAATAAATTCCACCTACTTATTAGGTAAAACAAGCAAAACATCAGAGTCCACACATGAATTAGATTGTCTATGATCTTGTACCTTTGAGAATCAGATTGTCTATGATCTTGTTGTAGAACATAATGCCAGCAGGGTTAACTTCACCAAACCTTCCTCCTGATCAACAAAATGCAATTTAAAATACAAAAAATAAGCAAAGTTGAAAATGTATTGATGGTAAGTTAGATAGAATACGTGGAAGAATTCTAGCCCATGAAATTGAAAATCTGTATGAATCTAAACCCAGGGAACTCATGGCCTCAATGTCTTCCTGTGTTAAAAAATATATATTATTTAAATTAAATAAGGAAACTATTTTAATATAAAAATAGAATGAAATCAGATCGATTAGCAGTAGTTAACCAAAAACATATTATAATGATCATCTGCAATGTCTCCATTTTCTCCATTTTCTGCACAGCCTAATAAAAGTGACTGGATATCAAATTCAATTCTTGGTATCAAGAACAACTTTCAGGGGATGGAGGATGATTGATGATAAATTAATAACCTGTGGAATGACAAAATACATCCCAGTTGCTTAAGGATTTATCATCTTCAAGATAAGCTCCTTCAACCTGCAAGAATTCATGTTCTGAATGATGAATACGGTCAAGAAAATAGAAGAGAAAAAAGGGGAAGATCGACTTGGTAAGCGGAAGTGGCTGCTCCGAAGAGAAACCCGGGTGGAAAATCGGATCTTTTGATCTGGGGTGCTTTATTTTCTTCCGGTTTGAATCTTTGATCGCCATTGTTGTAGGCTTCAAGAAATGGAGCAGAAGCAGAGATGAGAAATAAGAAGAGAAAAATGGTGGATGATTTTGGTTTCATACTGGAACAAGTGGAAATATTTCCTTCTTCCATGTTGATTATAACCAACTCTTATCTATAAAAGGAAAAGAATGAAGAGTTTTTTTTGTATTACTTTTGAAACCAACTCATGTTTGGGATTATTTATCAAATCTCCTTTTGACTTTTTGAAAAAGTAAGTCCCTACTTACTTTTCCAAAACAACTTCTCCTTCTCACAAAAAATAGCTTTTACACCCTTATCCAAACAAACTTTTAACTTATTGACTACTTGGAGAAGTTAATAAGTTAATAAGTAGGATCCAAAAGTAATCCCAAACACCCCCTAACTTTTTTAAAAAGTTAATAAGTTAAAAGGTTATTTGGGTAATACAAAAGTATGTATAAAATATGAGATGATAAGTTAAAATTCAAAAGTAAGGAGCTCTTTACTTTTGAAAATGATCTCCAAAAGTCATAAGAAGATTTCAAAAGTAATCCCAAACACCCCCTTAGACTTTTTAGATTATTGATTAGTTGTTATTAATGCAAAGAATGATTATATTAAAGGTGATTCTAAATGGACACGGAATATTATTATTTAGACACGTCGCCAAACCTATACGCCTCGTATAGGGTTTAAGTTTGCAGATATAGAATGTCACGTGTTATTCCTTGTCTGGCGGCTAACACTATACACGGCGTATTGCACCATACGGCCGCGTATGAGTCACGGGTAATATTTCTCTCCAAACTATGCAGATTTTGGGATACAAAGTCCCTATACGTGGCGTATAGGGCTATAGGACCTAGTCATACGCAGTCATGTTATCGAGTAACATTAGCCATACGCGACAATCCAGGTCATACGCGGCATCGGTTACCAAGTAACAAGAGTCATACGCCACGTATAGCGCTATACGTGGCGTATAGTTCAACCATTTTCAGTGTAAACCCCCCATTTTCACCCACTTTTAACATTTAATAAGCAAAATAAACTAAAAATTATTGACCAGGATTCGAAAATACGTACCTTTACAACAAAAGATGATGATTATCGACCCGAGTATCTCAATCAACGTGCGTCCGTATGTGTGTGTGGTGGCTAGTTTTGGCGCGTTTTGGGCTGTACGAGGGCACCATTAGGTGAATTCTGCCACCTGTATTAAAACGAGATAGTTAGAACAGTTTGGAATTATAAGAAATGTGGTAAATCGTAAAGGGTTGTATTTATGACCAATAGCTTCGATCTTTGTCAGACGACAAGCACACGACAACCCACAACTACTGAAAAGCTGGCAACCACACGATGCATTTTGTTTCTGTATAATAGATAACTTCCACCCCTCGTTTTCTAACAAATCTACAGCTTTATGTGAAACCTTACCGTGTAGATCATCAAACAATTCAATAGCTTTGTGGTTGTTCGTTTTCCTTATCTGTCTTGTTCCAAATCCATACTGTAATTCTATGTACTGAGATATTACAATTTCATCGACAAACCCCACAAGTCTATCCAGCGATCTGTTAGCATTCCTAAGATAGCCCTTTAGCAGCGAATGCTGGCTCTCGACTCTGTTAGTTGTATGTTGACCAAAGTTGAGGTTTCTGTTGGACCAGGCTGATACAAACTTTTCTTTATATTGCTGTCGACACGTCTAATTGTGGTTGTAGACTTGCGTTCGCCATAACGGTGACACACAAGCCATACCTTGATAACCAGTGCCGACAGGTCGTCGCCTTGTTTCCTCGATCGTCGGATGACAATGACGTAACCATTCTCATGTCGTTTGCGGACAGCCCAATCCACCAACTCTTCACGAGACTGAAAATTCTGCAACAACGATACGGTTAAAGTTAAGCAACAACAAACTATATGTAAGTATATATATGTAGGAATGTTATACCTGGTCAGTTTTATACGACACGGTTGTATTGGTTTATTCCTCGTACCCAGACTCGTTAGTCGGTTGTGTCGAGTAACAGGGTTCACCGTATACGAAATCGTTAGTGTGTTTGTGTCGGGTAAGAGAGTTCACCGTATACGAAATCGCTAGTGGGTTGTGTAGGGTAAGAGGGTTCACCGTATACGAACTCGGGATTGCTTAGTGGCTCGTTCAAATATGGGAGCCTTACCCGGTGAGTATAATGAATGTCGGACGAGACCTTCTCCTGATTCACATCTACCCGCCATGTCCCGTACCCAGCATGAACGTCAGAACTTTCCGGGTTGGTTTCTAGTGACTCGTTAGAATATACGTGAAAACCATAGTTACCATCCCACCACCAAGACATGGCTATAGTTTTTGAGCTATTACGATGGAAATTGTTTTTGAACGTATCGTTCAAATGAGAAAGAAGATGTTTAAATAGAATTTTTTTTAGCTATACACATCGTATAGCCCAATACAATGCGGTTTAGGGTATGAGGTACCTTCTGCAACCAGTCAGCCATCACTATACGCCTCGTATAGGGCAATACGCAGCGTATAGCGATGTGATGGTTGACTGGTTGCAGTAGGTACCTCGTACCCTAAACCGCATCATATTGCACTATACGAGGCGTATAAGGGTTAGGAATGACAGGTGTACGATGTTGTCTGACGTTGGAAATTGTGTAGCCTATACGCCTCGTATTGGCCTATACGAGGCGTATAGCTCCGTGTCTTGTTAGCAAAACCCGTGTCTTGTTAGTAGTCCCCTTATATTAATTTTACTAGCTTAGAAATCTAAAGATGGAGTGAAAAATATTTATACATAAAATTCTTAAATCATTATATATATATATTTTACAGGTGTAAAAATGTATTACATATACTAAGGATAGAAAACAAAATTCAGAATATGTAAAAATTAATATATAATTGGGTTTCGAAAATACGTTAATTACTATTTAATATAATTTGACTTTCATTTACTATTTGATTGAAAATAAAAGTTACATAATTAGATTTCAAAGTTTTTTTATAATAAGAGATAATTTAAAATAAATGTGTTTTATTATTATAATTAGTATTTTCTTTAAAAATATATTATTATTAAAAAAATAGAGTTGTATTTAATAAGAGAGAGACGAGAAAAAAATGACAATAATGAATATGGAGGCGACACGTGGTATGAAAAACATGTATTTATTAGATAGTGTAGATACGGCATGTATATTCATATTTCACTTTCGGCCCATAATTTTGGAAAAATACATTATTGAAATGTAGTTTTTCATTTTGTAACACCGTTAGCTCTCAAAATGGATGGGCGTTAACCTTAATAGGCTTAACTATTAAATTTTTTAAAATAACTAAAATACTTTTTAGTGTTGAAAAACCAAAAATAAATCTAAATTACATAGGTTCACCTATCTTTAATAAAACATATTAAAATATAATATATTAATGTTATATACGTCATATATAGGACCGAATCAAAGTAAGGATCTTAACAAAATACGTATGGTGATGTAACGACTCCAAAGTCCAAATCAATGTTAATTGTCATGACCGGACTGAATTGCAGGCCGGTTAGATCGGGAACCGGGTACGTAACCGGTCTGATTAAGTCTCTTTAAATCGACCACATTTGAACTAGTGGACCCCCTCTTCAAAATATAAGTAGTTTCATACTTTTTTAAAATTTAATTCAAAAAGAAAAACAAAGGGCGAAATACCTTTGCTCAAGTCACATATTACAATTAACACCGTATACATGATAATAAAATGTACAGACTTTACAAATTTAAGTATAATGCTTTTAGTATGTTAATTGTAGTTATAATACGTGCTGAAACTAATAAATTTTGGTGCATTTAACATGATTAAGTGAGATTGAGTTTATAATTATTAGGCATTTCACGAGTTGCAACTTGTTTGGATTTAAAATAAACTAATTACCCATGTTGTAGTAGTCTAATGGTACGGTCTTTGCCCCTACAAAATCGGTATGAGTTTAAATCCTTACAAATGCAATATCAGACGATATTTAAATGTATAAAATTGTTGTTAAAAAAAGTAATTATTTTAAAGCGAAAATATGAAACAAAAAAGTCAATGAAGCAAATCTACATAATTAGGTTAGGCTGGTGATTAATTTTATAATTTACTAATGCTGTGCATTACCTAAGCCAAATCATTGAATATGTGTTCAATATTGTAATATGATAACCAGCAATTAATAAAAACAATATAAAAAAGAAACATGAAAATTGCCAACCCACCAAACAATACCATCACAATTTAGAAAATTGAACGTGAGATTTTAACACTGATTTAGAAAATTGTTACATTAGTCGCTTCTAGAATATCCTTTTATTACAAACAATACTAGCATCGAGACGAGATAATCAATCCATACCAACCACAACATCAAATTCACTCAATAACATATATGATTGGATCAGTAGTGTAGGACTTATAATCAACATCGAAAATACAACTATGATAGTGTCACACCCTGCCAAGGCGGAAACGCGAGGCGCGACGTAACATGGTTTCCAAAGCATATGATTACCGCAAACACATACATGATAAATTGATACATAATTAAGTTTAAAGTATTACATTCCAAAATGTAAATTGAGTTTACAAAAAGTGAAGATTTCGCAAATATGACTCTATTACAACGAGTTATACAAGAGAAATCCCCCAAAAGTTGTATCCATCGTGCATGCATGTATCCAACATTGCTAATCTTGCGATCACATTCAATTTCCTGAAAAACATACTTAAAATTGTCAACACGAGGTTGGTGAGTTCACAGGTTTAATCAAATAGTTCTTTGTAAAATTCAATCGTTCGTAAATAGTTTCAGGTGTATGTGATAAACAGAATAAGAATTGTTGACCCATTTGTAAACTAGCTAGGAATACAAATAATATGTTCATACATGAGGCGTAACCAAACCATGACAATTGTACACGCCCCTAATTTCGTTATCCGGTTCTATGCGGCCATAAATCCTCCAGATTGTGGTTAGCGCGACTAACCATGACCGGGAGACGTCGCTCTCCATAGTACTATTCATAGGACCCTAGGCTACAGTTAATGGTTACTACATTGTTCCAGGGGACTTTAGCGGCCTCTCTTGTTGTTCTCATCTCATGTAAACATAAAAGTCGTGCCTTATTCTCTTGTTATCCCATAAAATAGTTGTAAGTATGTTTTTCCCCCAAATATTGGAAAACAGTAAAAAAGGGCCGTGAAACTCACCTTGAGTTTGTGTATACTTGTATGATACTTGTTGTAGTCAACCTTGACTATTCGTACCCTAGATACCAAGGGTAAATTGTGTTAAGACCGAACGTCTTATATTGCAAATTGTTCACCGACTTTGTAAATCTGGTCGTTTTTGTTTGAATATCTCCTTAGTTGTTCAACACTTGTTTTGTTATAAAAACAGTTTTGAGTTACTGCCCAAATGGGACTGTTGACCAGGTGTCGAAACTTCTTAGTTTCGATTGGGCATATGTGTATCGAAACTACTTAGTTTCGATGGAGTAGTCAGGTGTCGAAACTTCTTAGTTTCGATGGAGTATTTGAGTGTCGAAACTACCTAGTTTCGATTGAGTAAGTGTTATCGAAACAATCTAGTTTCGATTGACAAGAAGGGTATCGAAACTACCTAGTTTCGATTTGAGTAATATGTATCGAAACTACCTAGTTTCGATTGAACAGCTAGTATCGAAACTCCTAGTTTCGATTGAGTAACAGGTATCGAAACTCCTAGTTTCGATTGAGTATATGTATCGAAACTACTTGTTTCGATTGAGTATAGGTATCGAAACTCCTTGTTTCGATTACTGGACTTCTGTTTGACAGAATCAGTCCTGCATATATGTGTTTTAAAACTTGAATTTGACACATTTTTCTTGTTATCTTACTTGCGATTGAACATTTTGTATGCTTAGATACGGTTTTTAAAGAGAATAAAATAGATGGTTTTGAGTTTTTACCTTAAAACAGTGACGATGATGATGAGAGAAAACAGAGAATGGTCTTGACTCTTTTGTTAAACTCTTCTCCAGGAACACTTTAAAACACTGAATTTTGATGGATTTTGCTTTAAAAATTGACTTCAATCTTGAAGAGAATTGGAGAATTTGCCGTAAGAAAATGAGTGATAAAATGGGAATTGTGAGGAAAATGAGTGAGGTGGTATGGTTTTACTTGAGTTTTTCTCAGGAGGGGTATGGGTCGAGGTGTGGGTTTTCTCTGCACTTCGGCCGAGAAAGTCAAGAAAATGATTTGAATGTTAATGATTAAATTTAAGTATTAGTTTATTATTATGTAGTGTTTCAATTGGGTAATTAAATTCGGTTTATACTGGTATGTGCACCGGTAACTCCCAGAATTACCAAAAATTTAAAATGAGACCATGTACGGTCTTTGTAGGACCTTAATGTCCTTGTTTGTGAAATTAAATAAATAACAAAAATAATTGTAACGTAAACTTGTTTATAATGTGTACGGATATTGACCTGAAATGTCGGGTGTCACATTCTCCCCTTGTTAAAAGAATTTCGTCCCGAAATTCAATTCGTGTTATCTTGAACTGGTGTATCCTTAAACAAGGATGGGTATTTTGTTTTCATTTGGTCCTCTCGTTCCCATGTATACTCAGGACCACGTTTTGAGTTCCAACGTACTTTAACCAGTTTGATTCGACTGCGTCTCAGTCTTTGAACTTTCCAATCTGAAATCTCAATCGGTTCCTCGATGAAATGCAACCTGTCATCTATGTGAATCTCATCAGGCGGTATAATTAACGTCTCGTCTGATAAACACTTCTTGAGATTTGATACATGAAACGTATCATGTACATTGCTTAGTTCTTGTGGTAACTTGAGCTTGTAAGCTACAGGGCCAATCCTAGCCAGTATTTCAAATGGTCCAACGTATCTAGGGTTAAGCTTACCACGGTTACCAAACCTTGCAACGCCTTTCCATGGTGAGACTTTTAACATTACTCGGTCACCAATTTGAAATTCTAATGGTTTCCGTCTGTTATCAGCATAGCACTTCTGTCTGTCTCGGGCAGCTTTCAGACGGTCCTTAATTTTGAAGATCTTATCAGTGGTTTCCTGGACAATCTCAGGGCATGTCAAATGTTTTTCACCAACTTCCGCCCAACATAACGGTGAGCGGCATTTACGACCGCATAAAGCTTCAAACGGAGCTGCTTTAATGCTTGTGTGGTAACTGTTATTGTAGGAAAACTCTGCTAACGGTAAATGAGTATCCCAATTTCCTCCGAAATCAATTACACACGCACGGAGCATATCTTCTAGTGTCTGGATAGTCCGTTCACTTTGACCATCTGTTTGTGGGTGATATGCCGTGCTCATGTCAAGACGTGTGCCCATGGCTTCTTGTAATGATTTCCAGATTCTAGACACGAATCTGCTGTCTCTATCAGAGATAATAGAAATTGGCACTCCATGCCTAGCCACAATTTCCTTGATGTAAAGCTTTGCAAGTTTCTCGGTTTTATCCGTCTCCTTGATAGGTAGAAAATGAGCTGATTTTGGTAAACGGTCGACAATTACCCATATGGTATCATAACCACTAGACGTCTTGGGTAACTTCGTGATGAAATCCATAGAAATCTGTTCCCATTTCCATTGAGGTATCTCGGGTTGTTGTAACAATCCCGACGGTTTCTGATGTTCTGCCTTTACCTTTGAACATGTCAGGCATTTACCGACATAAATAGCAATTTCTCCTTTCATGTTCGGCCACCAATAGTGTTCTTTCAGATCCTTATACATCTTATCTGAACCTGGGTGAATGGAGTACCTGGACTTGTGGGCTTCGTCCATAACCAACTCCCGTAAATTACCAAAACATGGCACCCAGATTCTATTCATGAAGTATATAGTATCATCTGACTTTGGTTCCAACTGTCTTATCATTCCTCGTAAAGCTTCATTATGAATGTTTTCTTCTTTGCTTGCCTCTTGTTGTGCCATCCGGATTTGAGTCGTGAGACTCGTATGAATTGTCAATCCTAGGGCACGAACACGAAGAGTTTTAACTCGTTCCTTGCGACTTAAGGCATCTGCTACGACGTTTGCCTTACCCGGGTGATACTTGATATCACAGTCGTAATCATTCAGTAACTCTACCCAACGACGTTGTCTCATGTTGAGTTCCTTTTGATCGAAGATATGTTGGAGACTCTTCTGATCAGTAAAGATAGTGCATCTTGTACCATAAAGATAATGTCTCCCAATCTTGAGTGCAAACACCACTGCGCCCAACTCCAAGTCATGGGTCGTATAATTCTTTTCGTGCACTTTTAGTTGTCGTGAGGCATAAGCGATGACTTTGTCTCTTTGCATTAACACACAACCAAGTCCTTGGTGTGATGCATCGCAGTATACGACAAAGTTGTCGATTCCCTCAGGAAGGGATAAGATCGGTGCACTACACAGCTTCTGCTTCAGCAATTGAAAAGCTGACTCTTGCTTGTCACTCCAATCAAACTTCTTTTTTTTTTCTGGGTTAATGTGGTTAAAGGCAGGGCTATTTTTGAAAAATTCTCAATGAAACGCCTGTAATAGCCTGCCAAACCCAGAAATTGACGCACTTCAGTCGAAGTTCTTGGTGCTTCCCAGTTTTTGATAGCTTCAATCTTGGATGGGTCTACGTGAATACCATTCTTATTGATGACGTGTCCGAGAAAGTGAACCTCTCGGATCCAAAACTCACACTTAGAGAATTTAGCATAAAGCTTCTCCTTCCTGAGTAGTTCTAAGATTAATTTCAGATGCTGTTCATGATCCTCCTTGGTTCGTGAATATATCAATATGTCATCGATAAATACTATCACGAATTTATCCAAGTATGGCTTGCACACGCGGTTCATGAGATCCATGAAAACAGTTGGTGTGTTCGTCAAACCAAATGGCATAACTAGGAACTCGTAGTGACCGTAACGAGTCCTAAAAGCCGTTTTTGGTATATCTTCTTCCTGAATTTTCAGTTGATGATACCCTGATCGTAGATCAATTTTTGAGTAGAAACTAGAACCTTGTAGTTGATCGAACAAATCGTCTATTCGAGGAAGTGGATATCGATTTTTGATTGTAACCTTGTTTAACTCTCGGTAATCAATACACATCCTAAAGGTTCCATCCTTTTTCTTTACGAACAAGACCGGAGCTCCCCAGGGTGAGAAACTCGGTCTTATGAAACCTTTATCAAGTAACTCTTGCAGTTGATTAGATAATTCCTGCATCTCGGAAGGTGCTAGTCGATACGGTGATCGCGCAACCGGTGCGGCTCCTGGTACCAAGTCGATTCGGAATTCTACTTGCCTCGGTGGTGGTAATCCAGGTAAGTCTTCAGGAAAAACTTCGGGGTAATCTTTTACGATTGGTATGTCTTCAAGTCGACGTTTCTAGGGTTTCTTCTCGACGACGTGAGCCAGGAACACGCAATAGCCTTTACGTAGGTACTTACGAGCTTTCATGCAGTTTATCATCCTCAGTGTCACTCCACTCTTCTCACCTTGAACCGAAAGAACTTCTCCGTTCGGGAGGGGAATATGAACAATCTTCTCAAAACAAACGATCTCGGCGTGATTCTTCGACAACCAATCCATACCAATAACAACGTCAAAACTTCCCAAGTCAATAGGTAACAGGTCGATACTAAAGGTGTGGTCTTTCAAACATAGAGTACAACCCTGAATGACTTCTCCAGTTTTAATTAATTTTTCGTTCGCTAATTCAATTGTATAATTTTGGTCTAGTTTGCTGGGTTTAATACCGAGTAGGGACTTAAAGTCATTTGACACAAAACTCATATCAGCACCCGTATCGAAAAGTATAGAGGCATAGTGATTATTTATCGAGAACGTACCAGTGACAATGTTTAGATCTTGTCGTGCGTCACCACCCCCCATTACAAACGCTCTTCCACGGGCCTGATTGTCGTTTCGGTTCTTCAACTTTGGACATTCTTTTCTAAAGTGCTTTGGATCTCCACACTCAAAGCATCCCTGATTCATCCTTTCTGCTCCTGGGTTGACCTTTTCTGCTACTTGATTGGTCTTATTAGGGTTCGCATTGTTCCAACAGTTATGGGCTAGATGCCCATGCTTTTTACATTTTCCACACTGGGTACACCTTCCACTGTGATGATACCCACATTTGTTACACTTCGGTAGTGTTCCAAGATATCCTTTCTGTTCCACGGTGTTGACAGCATAGGCTTTCATAGTTTCGGGTCTCTTGTAAGCTTGATTCTTGTTTTGATTACTGGGTTTTCCAAACCATTTCCTCTTTTCTCCAGACCTTCCTTCCTCGGTCTCCTTCTTCTCAAACAAACCATCACGCACAGCATTATCCCTTAGCTTGAATGCTAGAGTTATAGCGCTCTTGGCATCCATGGGGTTCGATGAAGTCACCATGCTTCGGATTTGAGGTGCGAGACCCCACAAGTATCTTTCAACCTTCTTGTATTCTGGGGTAACCATGTGTGGAACCAAACTTGCTAACTCATTGAATCGGTCAGTGTAACCAGCCACATCATCTCCTATCATTTGTAAATTCCACATTTCAGATTCGATCTTTTGCAACTCATTTCGAGGACAGTACTCCTCGATCATCATGGCCTTTAGATCATCCCAAGATAGCTGGTAGGCAGTCTGTCTTCCCAAGGTTTTCATCTGAGAATTCCACCAGGTTAATGCTTTGTCAGCAAGTGTGCAAGTGGCATATTTCACTATACAGTCGGCTGTGCATTCACTAATATCAATTACAGATTCCATCTTCTCAATCCACCTCATCAGGCCTACTGCACCCTCGGTGCCATTGAAGTTGCGAGGGTTGCAGGATAGAAAAGCCTTATAAGTGCACTTCTTGTTCGAAGCATCTGTAGGGTCACAAGTCAATATTTTAATAATGTTGTTAACTTAGATCGCGACTGTGTTATGGAGGTGTTTACACATTCTATTACCTCCAGAACCTCCAGTAGTGCCACTGCCTCCTGCACCTCCTCCGCTACCACTGCCATTTCCTCCGACGTTATTCCTATTGGCTTCGTACTGCTCCAAGGCGGCGGCTACACGTTGTGATATGAGTTGCTCAACTTCTGCAGAAATCGTCGTGTTGTTTTCACCAGTAGTGTCACGCGGTGTCCTTCTTTTGGGTGCCATGGGTCTGAAGTCGAAATGGGGTTAGTGTGTGACGATGTTCAGTGTCTACGATATCCGTACAATATGATGATAAGTTATGAAAGGCATATGCAAGGAAAATCGTCTTAGTGAGTCATTTAGATTATAGACTAGGTTCGATTTTAGACCCCTAGTTCGCTATAATCAATGGCTCTGATACCAATCTGTCACACCCCGCCAAGGCGGAAACGCGAGGCGCGACGTAACATGGTTTCCAAAGCATATGATTACCGCAAACACATATATGATAAATGGATACAAAATTAAGTTTAAATTTTTACATTCCAAAATGTAAATTGAGTTTACAAAAAGTGAAGATTTCGCAAATATGACTCTATTACAACGAGTTATACAAGAGAAATCCCCCAAAAGTTGTATCCATCGTGCATGCATGTATCCAACATTGCTAATCTTGCGATCACATTCAATTTCCTGAAAAACATACTTAAAATTGTCAACACGAGGTTGGTGAGTTCACAGGTTTAATCAAATAGTTCTTTGTAAAATTCAATCGTTCGTAAATAGTTTCAGGTGTATGTGATAAACAGAATAAGAATTGTTGACCCATTTGTAAACTAGCTAGGAATACAAATAATATGTTCATACATGAGGCGTAACCAAACCATGACAATTGTACACGCCCCTAATTTCGTTATCCGGTTCTATGCGGCCATAAATCCTCCAGATTGTGGTTAGCGCGACTAACCAGGGAGACGTCGCTCTCCATAGTACTATTCATAGGACCCTAGGCTACAGTTAATGGTTACTACATTGTTCCAGGGGACTTTAGCGGCCTCTCTTGTTGTTCTCATCTCATGTAAACATAAAAGTCGTGCCTTATTCTCTTGTTATCCCATAAAATAGTTGTAAGTATGTTTTTCCCCCAAATATTGGAAAACAGTAAAAAGGGGCCGTGAAACTCACCTTGAGTTTGTGTATACTTGTATGATACTTGTTGTAGTCAACCTTGACTATTCGTACCCTAGATACCAAGGGTAAATTGTGTTAAGACCGAACGTCTTATATTGCAAATTGTTCACCGACTTTGTAAATCTGGTCGTTTTTGTTTGAATATCTCCTTAGTTGTTCAACACTTGTTTTGTTATAAAAACAGTTTTGAGTTACTGCCCAAATGGGACTGTTGACCAGGTGTCGAAACTTCTTAGTTTCGATGGAGTATTTGAGTGTCGAAACTACCTAGTTTCGATTGAGTAAGTGTTATCGAAACAATCTAGTTTCGATTGACAAGAAGGGTATCGAAACTACCTAGTTTCGATTTGAGTAATATGTATCGAAACTACCTAGTTTCGATTGAACAGCTAGTATCGAAACTCCTAGTTTCGATTGAGTAACAGGTATCGAAACTCCTAGTTTCGATTGAGTATATGTATCGAAACTACTTGTTTCGATAGGTATCGAAACTCCTTGTTTCGATTACTGGACTTCTGTTTGACAGAATCAGTCCTGCATATTTATGTTTTAAAACTTGAATTTGACACATTTTTCTTGTTATCTTACTTGCGATTGAACATTTTGTATGCTTAGATACGGTTTTTAAAGAGAATAAAATAGATGGTTTTGAGTTTTTACCTTAAAACAGTGACGATGATGATGAGAGAAAACAGAGAATGGTCTTGACTCTTTTGTTAAACTCTTCTCCAGGAACACTTTAAAACACTGAATTTTGATGGATTTTGCTTTAAAAATTGACTTCAATCTTGAAGAGAATTGGAGAATTTGCCGTAAGAAAATGAGTGATAAAATGGGAATTGTGAGGAAAATGAGTGAGGTGGTATGGTTTTACTTGAGTTTTTCTCAGGAGGGGTATGGGTCGAGGTGTGGGTTTTCTCTGCACTTCGGCCGAGAAAGTCAAGAAAATGATTTGAATGTTAATGATTAAATTTAAGTATTAGTTTATTATTATGTAGTGTTTCAATTGGGTAATTAAATTCGGTTTATACTGGTATGTGCACCGGTAACTCCCAGAATTACCAAAAATTTAAAATGAGACCATGTACGGTCTTTGTAGGACCTTAATGTCCTTGTTTGTGAAATTAAATAAATAACAAAAATAATTGTAACGTAAACTTGTTTATAATGTGTACGGATATTGACATGAAATGTCGGGTGTCACAGATAGACATCCATATAGAGAAAACACTTAGAGCATCCTTAATAAGGGGGTTCTTCACCGTTTTTTAGGCAAAAGTGGTCGAGGTGTAGGAGAGATGGTGGAGGTTAGTTCTTGTGTATGAACGTGTAGGAGAGATGGTGGAGGTTAGATCTCATCTTCATACACCAAACTAAGGGTTATGAAGGAGGGAGGAGAGAGTAGGTTTTGTGGGTTGTGAGAGGTAGTTGTTATTGTAGGAGAATTCGATTAACGACAACTGACGATCCCAGTTACCTCCAAAATCAATCACACACACTATTAGCATATCCTCAAGAGTTTGAATCGTCCTTTCACCCTGTCCATTAGTATGAGGATGGTATGATGTACTCAGGTTTATGCGTGTGCCTAATTCCTTTTGGAAGTTAGTCCAGAATCTTGATGTGAACTGACTATCTCTATAAGAGATTATAGAAAGTGGCACACCATGCCGGCTCAAAATCTCATTGATGTAGATTCTGGCTAACTTGTCTATTGAGTAACTCTCATTGATGGGTATAAAATGAGTTGATTTCGTCATCCAAACAACTATAACCCATATCGCATTGTAACCTCGTTGAGTTCTTGGGAGCTTAGTGACAAAATCCATAGTCACATGATCCCACTTCGAGACTGGTATCTCCATTTGTTGTAATTGACCAGCAGGCTTCTGATGTTCAGTCTTGACCTAAAGGCAAGTCATACACTTCTCCACATATGAGCTATTGACCTCTTCATATTTGGCCACCAAGAACGATCTCTCGAACTCTTATACATCTTGTCAGATCCGGGATGCATTGTATATTTTGACTTATGAGCTTCGTCTAATAGTTTATCCCGAATATCTCCAAACTTCCAAATCTAGATTCTTTTACCGAATCTTAAGATCTCGCCTTCTCCTCTGCTTAACTGTTTCTGTTTCCTAACCATTCGTTCCTTCTTTTTGTTCTTATCCTTTAACGCCTCAGATTGGACTCCTTTAATCTGCTCCATCCAATCAACCTTAATGTCCAATCTCAAAGCCTTCACCGTAATCGGTTTAACCCCTCTTTCCGAATTAGGGCATCAACCACCACATTGGTTTTCCCAGGGTAATACTTAATCTCACAGTCATAGTTATTGATCAGTTCTATCCACCTATGTCTCGTATTTAGCTGCTTCTGATTAAAGATGTGTTGGAGGCTCATAGGGTCTGAATATATCACGCACTTAGTACTATATAGATAATGTCTCCAAATATTTAGAGCAAACACCATGGCACCAAGTTCTAAGTCATGCGTGGATTAGTTCTTTTCGTGAACTTTTAGTTGTCGTGATGTATATGCAATAACCCTATCTCGCTGCATCAACACATAATCAAGACCATTTCAGGATGCATCATGATATATTACAAAGTCGTCGTTTCCTTCTAGCAATGATAAGATTGGCGCACTACTAAATTTCTCCTTAAGAAGGTTAAACACTTCTTCTTTCTTTTGGCCCCAATCAAATTTCACTTCTTTTTGGGTTAGAGCAGTCAAAAGTGTAGCAATCTTCGAGAAGTCTTGAATAAACCTTCGGTAATACCCTGCTAAACCAAGAAAACTTCTAACCTTAGTCAGAGTCATCACTTCATAATCTCTTCGATCTTAGTTGGATTAACTTGGATTCCTTTCTCACTCATAACACGTCCAAGACACTGAACTTCATGCTTCCAGAACTCGCACTTTGAAAATTTAGCATATAACTTCTCCCGTCTTAAGGTCTCCGGTATTACCCTTAGATGCTTAGTTGTAACATCCATGATATTTCCGACCCTATTTTTATTTTAGTTAATTCAATAATAATCATTACATTTAAATTCTGTATTTATTCGAGCACATTGGTCACTTAACTCATTTTTTAATTAATATTTTTAAACCTTGAGTTCACATATAAATTTCTATAACACATCATTGGGTAATTATATATATATATGGATAATTAATTATATATCAATAAATGTAAGTATATTCATGTATCGAGATATATTAAACCCCGTAAGACTATTTCTTTTTATAAAGTTTAAAAAAAACCAAGTTATAAATATATATATATACTTACAATTTAAACAAACTAGCATGAACCCCTTAAGTCCTTGGACTCTCAAACCCCCTCTCCAAAATTCGAACCCCCACCCTTGGATTTGGACCCTTGATCCTAAAATTGACCATATTT
Source organism: Smallanthus sonchifolius (assembly GCA_023525975.1). Taxonomy (NCBI): domain Eukaryota; kingdom Viridiplantae; phylum Streptophyta; class Magnoliopsida; order Asterales; family Asteraceae; genus Smallanthus; species Smallanthus sonchifolius. The sequence continues at coordinate 14,271,729 of CM042026.1, read as the reverse complement.
CCCAAATTTTGACCACATTTGACTTTCAAAATTCAAACATGCCAAGCACTTGCAATTTCGTGAAGAAAATTGGATCGGGCTCGACTGTTTTGGACATGCATTGAGACCTGGAACAAATTACTGACCTCATCCTCGCCCAATATCATCTCCATTCGATCGAATCAGCGGCAAATTTCAAAATTCACGCAGGTTTGACTTCTCAGAGTCAAACCGAGCCCAAATCATTGCCTAATCTCGAAATTTAGATGCGTTCAATCACGCAAATCACGCGTAGACTAACCCCACATGTATTCAGACCATTTTCGCGACCCAATTCATTCCCAATTCACGCGTAATTCGATTAACAGTTGTCGCCTTCAAACCTGTAATCAAATCGTGCATTTAAGATGGAATTGAACAAATTAATTCGCCACACACCATCGCACAACCTCTCATAAACTCTCTTAATCCTCAATTGAATCACATTTCACCTCTGCCTACCGATCTAGCTCCAAGAACTCCGTGACTGAACTCCTAGCCGTCGACCTGCAATACTCGATCATATTAGTTGAGGTTTGTTTCATTCGATTCGTTTTTATGCATACATAGAAAGCCCCTTATCAATTCACAGATATCGGGTGTATCGAAACTCAATTTCTGTTGATTTCATAAACCTGTTCCTCGATTTCGAATAGGGGGATTTCGACTGATTCGCTTATTACATTTAAACTATCGGGTTTCATGTATTACCAGCGAAACCACTCGGTCCAACTGGTTAAGACATTTCACCATTGGACAGAGTGGCGTGGGTTCGAAACCCGCATAACCGGCCTTTTTACGCAAGCCTTAATCTTAAACCCGGCTCCACTCCTGCAGCATGATAAATCATTTTCAGTCGTTTCTGTATCAGGGTTCACGACCTGGTCTAGCGGTAACACACACACCCTCTACACACAAGCCACTCGGGTTCGAGTCGGGTGGCCTGTGTTTATTTTTTTGAACAGTTTTAAATGTTTTAAAAATTGTATAAAAATTATTTTATAAACCCAACCTTATTTAGATCAGATTAAAGCAATAGTTTACAATTTTTAACATAAAACATCTATTTTACAAATTTAATTGTTTAAAATCTCTTTTAATCAATTAAAAATACATTTTTAAATCAAATTATTAAATTTTAAAACCAAGTATTTAATTTCCTAATTTTATAAAAATTGTGACAAGATTTTTATAAAAAATACATTATCATAAATCATTTGTTTTTCTATTAAACTATATATACATATTAGAGTTTAAAACAAATAAAATTCTTTCTAATAAAAAAATATATATTAATAACTACATTCCTTATTTTAGAACATATTACTTTAATAATAAATAAATAAACAAATTTATTTATTAATTATCTTTTTACATTAACAAATTTATTTAGGGTTTTAATATATACTAATATATATATATATATATATATTTACCCTGTAGTTTGACACATTATTATAAATGAATAAATAAGATAGATTTATTTATTATTACTTTGAACCCTAAAGGAATTTATTTATTTAAATTAATTAAACATAAACCCTAAAGACAAATATTATTTTTCATATATACTTTGAACTTACAATATGACATATCAAACTTTTGTTGACTTACACATAAAATGACACAACCCTTGTACAAATCCACACATATCAAACCTGATGGATATTTGATCATGACTTAGACTCCGTGCACATTAAAAATGCAAGTTCATACATTTCATTCTAGGTTAAACTTGTGATTGAGAATCACTTGTGCTTCATTTTTGCTCGTGTTATCTACACAACTTATTCAAGTGAGTTTACATAGCCCCTTTTCCTTTTTGTACACTTTTGGGGTGAAACAAGATACTCAATAAACTCTATTTGCAATTACACACGTACAATTCTACAATATGATCATATGTGTTTATTTGTGCTTTATGCTTGAATGCTATTTGTTAAGGCTATATATACATGACACACTCGTGCAATCCTTAACACATTACATCAGGATAACCTTTGTGTTATGCCCTACATTAGGATAACATGTGTTGTTATGCCCTACATTAGGATAACATGTGTTATGCCCTTCAGTTACAAGGTTTGATTTGTGCACCTAGCTTAACTTAGATTCTCCATAAATGCTTTATAAACCATGTATCATATGAATTGTATAAAACATTTGAAATCCATTTGTTGTGTCAAAACCTATGTATGTTCACCAACTTTTTAGTTGACTCTGTTTTAATCATGTTTCAGGTACGAATGTTTGAGTTGATCAAGATTGCTTCACTTAAGTTATGGACCTAGTTAATTTAATAAAAGAACTCATTTTTGTATTTCAAATTTCTTGTATTGTGAATTTGATTTATTTGGATTATGACATGAAATGTGATGCTTTAATATATTACAACATAGTCAACCATGTGATCATGAACAATCTCCATGTCCCGCCCCAACGTTTTCGCCGCCGGTTGGGGTGTGACATTAGTGTGCTCAGTTGTTCTTAGAATAAATAAGAATGTCATCAATGAACATGATGATAAACTTATCAAGATACGATGTGAATACTCAATTCGTGAGATCCATAAATGTTGCATGGGCATTTCGGTCCGAATGACATGACTAGAAATTCATAGTGTTCGTATCTTGTCCTAAAAGTTGTCTTCCGTACATCCTCCTCTCGTACTTTCAATTGGTGATACCCAGATCAAAAGGTCAATCTTCGAAAAGTGACTAGCTCCTTGTAGTTGATCAAACAAGTCATATATTCTCGACAACGGATACTTGTTCTTCACAGTTAACTTGTTCAATTCCTGATATTCTGTACACATTAGCATGCCCCCGTCTTTCTCGACAACGGGTACTTATTCTCTCAAGTTTACCTCTCAAATTCCGTTTCTTTTTTCTTTTACTTTTTGTTATATTCGTTTATAAAAATTATCTTTTCCTATTTACTTTAGTTTCGTAGGTTTCTATCGCGCGGGCTTAATTGATACATTTTCCAAATATACCGTCGAGACGTCTTTTTTTTTTTGTGTAATTAAGCACGTCTAATACCCGCCGCAACGCGCGGAGTTAACTTACTAGTTATATATATAATTTGTATCTTGATTCACGATATTTCATCAAAATTTCATATACATTACATAGCTATTCAATATGAGTTGTATAAACATTCTTGGAATAGTTAAATCGTGAACACAGGCAATGTTTCTTATAAAATTAGAACAATTTGTCTCTTGATGTTTCCTTTTCGACAAAATGAGTGTTGTTGGTCAGAAAATTCTTATACCATCTTGCAGAAAGCTTTGGTGTCCGAGTTAGTGTTTGTCGATCCACATAGTACAATCCGTACCTTATATTGTAACCACGCGACCATTCATAACTATCCATAAATGACCATGCGAAATAACCACGTACGTCTGCTCCCCTTCTGTTATTTCAAACAAGATTTAATTACTTCATGTCAATGTCACACTTTGACTTTTTAAGTCAAACACCCAACTTTCAAAAATTCCCAAACCAACCTAAAGAAGCAAGGTATTTGGCATGATATTCGATTCGCTTCACGTCATTAATCAGCTCATTAACTTGTTGCACATGTGCATCTGGTGAAGAATACCCTACAAAACAAGTAGATGATTGAAAACGATCAATGAAAGATGGTTATTTAGTAAAATTGATTACCGTTCTCAGTGCTAAACATGGGCTTGTTATTGTATCGAATCTTGATAAAGTTAACAATCTCTTCCATGCCTCTAGGAACAACATATGATCCTTCTACCCCGGTCTGTTTTTGCAACAAACAAACATGTTGTTATATCAACTAAAAGAAAATCATGTCAAAGATTGTATTTTCCTACAAGTTCACCAATTAGCACGCCATCACGCTCTCCAACCGTCTCCAAAAAACCTTTGATTGCACGATTCCCAGTTGCAGAGCAACTAGAATTAGTACAATCCTTGGTGTATAAAGTCGAGTAATGGTTGATGCCAATAAAATCTATACTGTTCTTCATAAAATTCTTTTCATCAAGGGAGAAACTTGGTAATTCACTTCCAAGATATTCCTTAACTTCTTCTGAGTAGTCTCCAAAGATTGAGGGATCAAGTGTCCTGTTTGATGATAACAAGTTGAACGAAGATTATATTTTTTTTCTGTCGTTTATTTATTTATTTATGGCGAATATAGATTCAAAAAGGTTACCATCCAGAATGAAAAGCAAATGCCCTTTTGGCAGCATCGCGATCTAGTTCACTATTCGTTAATGGTTCATACATGTAACTGTGAACAGTGAGACCAATTGAGCCACCTTGTTTAGGCTGCACATAAAAACCAACAAGTCAAATAAACAAATCTTAAAATGGTTAGTGAAAAATGACTTAAAGTTAGTTGATTGCCTGGAAATTTTCATGATATAGCTTGGATGCCCTGCTATGGGCCAATAACATGTTGTGCATAGCGATGATAGGCTCAACGTCTGAATTTCCATCAAGACAGTTTCCAAAAGGCTCTGAACAACGAGATGGTGGAAAAATCCCCAATTCGTAAGCCAATTCTGCGAGTAATTTAGGTTCGTTTATCGTGATCCAATACTTCACTCGGTCTCCAAAAGACTTGAAACATATTTCTGCTAAATAAAAAAACTCTTCCCTGCCAGTAAAATAAATAATAAACTAACAAACATTTAAGGAACTGATGAAACAATGGCGTTTTTAGACATACTGCATTGCAGGGTTTAGCCAAGAACCATATCTATCTTCAAGTTCTTGAGGGAGATCTACATGGTGAATCGTCACAAATGGTTCAATTCCTGTTAATTTCAACCAAGATCCATGAAAAAAAAAGCTTTAATCATCAACAATCAGATAAAGAACTTCACTTCCCACAAATCATATTCCACCTTTTCACTAAATTAACAAACACATGAATCTTGAATTTGAAGCTGGTAGTCATAAAGATTTCGAAGATCAAATATAATTTCTATTCAACTATCAATTCATAGCACCTTTGAGAATGAGATTGTCTATGATCTTGTTATAGAACATGATGCCTGCAGGATTGACTTTGCCAAACCTTCCTCCTGGTGAAAATAAATTTTAATTGGAAACACAAAAAAGTAAGGAAAGTTGAGAAGATAATAGAAGTAATTGAGGGATGGTAAGATTGGAAAGAATACTTGGAAGAATTCTAGCCCAAGATATTGACAAAATACATCCCAGTTGCTTAAGGATTTTGCATCTTCAAGATAAGCTCCCTCAGCCTGTAAAACTTGATGTGTTAACTGTTAAGTGATAATGAGCTATGATGATGAAAGCAAGAGGGGAAGACGGACTTGGTAAGCAGAAGTGGCTGTTCCGAAGAGAAACCCGGGTGGAAAATCGGATCTTTTGATTTGGGGCTCTTCGTATACTTCAAGTATGAATCCTCCATCGCCATTGTTGGAGGCTTCAAGAAGTGGTGCAGGAGTGGAGATGAGAAAGAAGAAGAGAGAAATGATGGGTATTTGCAGTTTCATAATGTAGTCTCTTGTTCTTCTAAATTTGTTTGACAAATCAATATGATTATAAATCCACGAAACCAATTGAATAGGTTATTTGTAAATATTTTGATTTTGACAATAAAAAGGAATTATTTCATTCAAATTGTTTCACGTGTTTTTTTTTTAATTATTATTTTTTTATATTTCACTTTTACCCCCTTAAAATATATATAATATCGATATTTTCTAATAATTTCGTTTTTGTTTAATAATTTTCGTTTGTTAATTTTTTTTAAACGGAGTGGACGGCTGTTTTAGTTTTTTTAGTTAACGTTCCGCTATAATTTTTTTTAAAAACGAAGTTGTATTCTAAATAAAGTTTTTTAGTATCGTAGCATATAGTAAGTGCCGTTACCGTTGTGGAACCGTGACGAACCAAACTTGTTATGAGCGAACAATATTGCACGTATTGGTATTATTGGAACTATGGCCGGCCCTGAGCAGGTGCGGGGTGGGCGACCGCTCAGGGCACGGTTTTTCAGGGCCCAAAATTTTATATATTTTATATATATATATTATATATAAAAGAGTAAACGGCAGTTTTCGCCCCTTAGGTTTGAACAAAAAATCAACCTTCATCCACCTGTAACACATTTGATCCCCGACGTTTGATGTTTTAACACTTTGCGTCCCTGATCCTTAACTCCGTTAACTTTTCTGTTAGTTTTTGTATGAAATTACTGATATACCCTTAAGTTCATCTTCTTCATCAGACCACCCACCACCACCACCAACCCACCATTACTCTTCTCAATTTTATCGGCAAAGGATTCCTTACATGAGTTAGGAGAGTTCCAAACTGACTGCACCGCCTGAATAGGGTCCGGGGGCTTTTTGAGGCTAACATCTTCTGTAGAACATGACCCCCTCTCCACCGTACCACCATTGATGCAAAAAGTACCAGCTTGATCATCCCAAACGATCGAATGGACTAAGTATGGGTCACCAACAGGGGAATACATGCCAAAAACATAGGGATGTACAAATTATCACCCTTAGGTCTTCTGATGACACGATTTCCTTTGGATTTTGGTGCAACGTCACTCGACTGGCTACCCTCTATAGTCCCATGGCAACGATTTTGGCTTTTAATCAGAGAATCGGCTAAGCCTTGAAGAGGGGCCGACGGGATATGGTGAGAATCTGAAGGGAGAGGAGGGATTGGCGGTGAAATTGGGGGAAGAAGATGTTGTTAAAGGTATATCAGTAATTTCACACAAAAACTAACAGAAAAGTTAACGGATTTAAGGACTAGGGACGCAAAGTGTTAAAACATCAAACGCCGAGGATCAAATGTGTTACAGGTGGACGAAACATGATGTTTTGTTCAAATCTCAGGGACGAAAACTGTAGTTTACTCTATACCAAACCAAACCAAACCAAACGTACCCAGTATAATCCCACACATAGCTAACGCTATTAGTAGGGTCTGGGGAGAGTGTGATGAGGGCAAACCTTACCCCTATCCCAAGTGATAGAAAGACTGCTCCCGTTTAGACCCCCGGCTCCATGGGAAAAAAAAAGATAAAAATATAAATAAAATTAATGAGTAATAAAGTAAAATAAATCTAACAGTAATCTAACAATTAGCAGTTGTAGTTTATTCTATATAAAAATATATTTAATATAAACTGCAAGTTTAAAAAAATCACTAATGGGCCATCAAAGTTTAAAAAATAATTAGAATCAGTCCAAAACCATTGTCCAAATTAGAATCAGTCCAAAAATTAGAATCTAACCAAAAAAATTAGAATTAGTAATGGGCCATAGAATTACTAATGAGCCAATGAGAGCTAAACCCATTAAACAATTTTTAACCCATTAATGTAATTTTAACAATCAAAGCAAACAATAGATCGAGTGCTTTAATAGATCGATTGAATAAAGATGAGGACTCAATTATTCTTGATTTTTGGTGTTTTTCTCATCTCCAATTAAGTAAGTTTTTTAATTTTTTAATTCCTATGAGTTTATTTGATTATTGTCATATAGATTCTTTGTTTACTTGATTATTGATTTAATGATTTTTTGAAAGTTGATTATTGAATAGTTAATTTTTTGATTTCTTGTTTAGTCAATTACACACTTATAAATATAAATTAGAATTGATTATTAATTTCTTGATTACTTACTTATTGAATTCTTGATTGTTAATTAGTTTATTAGTGATTTAGTGATTATTATTTTGCACCTACAAGTTATAATTAATTATTATTTTGTACCTAGAAATTATGCCTCCTAAACCATTGCCTAGTAGTCAAAAACGTAAAAAGAGAAAATTAGATGAAGAATTAAGGAAGTCTTAAGCCCGGGCTCTACAGATATTTTAATGATTTTTTTTTCATAAAAAGAGAAACTAGATGAATTAAGGAAGTATCAATTTTCATTGTATTAATGATTTTTTTTTCATATATATAACTTTATATTTTAGTTTTTTAGGGGTCCATCTTTTAACTCGCATAGGGCACCCGAAATATCAGGGACGACCCTGATCGGAACCCGTCTCGTTATTCGCTTTTGTGATTTTCGACTACCCGAACCCCTAATTTTTTAATTTTGTTTTTTTTTTCCTTTTTTATTATTTAGTTTTATGTTTCTTTTTTAGTAACATGATTTTTGACCTTGGGAATTCGGAGCACGAAGCCAATGGGCGGAGCTGTAAAGTAAATGATGAAAACGTTTACGTGGACGCTTGACCAGAAATATTTATGATGAGATCAAGATGATGACGCTAAAGAGTTCAGCACGGAGTTAACAAGATGACAAAGGACCTTCATGGAACACGTTCTATATGAATAATTCAGTCGATATGAGGCACCAGAAGATCAGGGATGCTTTTTCCCCGAGCGAGACGACGAATAGCTGAGGCTTGTGAGCAGGCGGACTTCATGTTCGTACATGATAAATGAGATGCGGTTGGGGATCGCCTCGTAATGGTAGAGCCACATAGAGAAAGGTGAAACTCAGGAGGGGCACGTGCAAGATTACACATAAGTTACTAAGAAGGATATGCCTACGCTGTTAAATCCAAGACCAGCTTAATATGAGCTCCTGTGGAGCATTCAAGGAAAGCAAGCGTTTAGATGATTGAAACAAACACGACAAAGGTATATGAGCATTGAGAAACATCGAGAACTAATGAAGATGACCCTAGTGTTGGGCGCATGTACGTGCTTAAGGGACGTATTGAATGGATGATAACGAAGTAAAGAGGTACTGTGATAAAGAAATTTAGTGAAGACCAGGGTAGCTTTGCACGAGCTCCTGAAGATCATCGAATAAAATCATTAGTGATGCCCTTATAGGTAGGGCAATGGGCTAGCGTTTGAGGAATCATTGCAAGATGACCATCAGAATAATGAGATCATCAGGGTTATAGAAAGGAGTGACGTCATGCATGCTATGAGCAGATCAAGAAATGCGATAATTAAGCAACTAATTGACAATGTTGCGCCATAAGGGTAAAGGATGAGAGACGAGGGAAAGTGTAGGAGGGACCTACAAGTCCCAAGGTCGAAAGCGGGTAACAAAGCAGTCTTCTTTGAACACCAAGGGTAGTGGTCGAATTGCAAAGCAAGGTGATAGATTTGATAAAGGTGAAGGTGAATGCTTGACACCAGATGGGCTTGGTGCACGAGTGGGAACGGAAGAATAAGTCATGTTGGTTCGTACCGACGCAGGATTCGAGGACGAATCCTCTTTTAAGAGGGTAGACTTGTAATATCCAGAAATCGATGAGTCATCAGTTCGGGTTAACGGATAACCCGAATCACTGGCAAACAAAAATTGGTTAGCAAGATATTCATGTAAATCACGGGTTATCAAACTTAAAGGACCCGGTTAGCTATTATTGCTAAAGTTCGAAATAGAAACGCGTCAAATGGTTTAGGAGGGACCCGAAACGAAACATCAAGGGGTTTAAAAGCCACTTTATAGCAAACTCTAGGCCACAATCGGCCTAGGGTTGCGCACAGTAGCAGACGCAAAGGGGAGGGGAGACGCCGGACGACATGGTGAACAGAGAAGGGGATTTGAAGTGGAAACTCCATGACTAGCCAAGGTAATCCTCGTTATTCTTTTTGTTTCGCGTTTACCATTTTGTTTTGGTTAGGAACCCGGTGAGGGTTTTGAGTTCTCGGCTGTGAGCGACGGGAGGGTGAGAAAGATGGCGGAGGCCGACTGGGAGGAGTCGTGGCATGCGGCAGTGGTGGAAGACGGAAGTGGCCAACTGTGAGGGATGGTCTCGGGTGTAGAAGGAAATGGCATGAGTGGAGCCTGGTGGTGTGAGGTTGGTAGCCTTAGAGATAGGGAAGGAGATGGTGAGCGTGGCGGCACGAAGAGAAAGAACATGCGGTTAGCGGTGTCCGAGTGGTGGTATAAAGTGGGGTGTGGTGGAAGCCTTTTGGGGCTGCTCCATGGCAAGACGACAAGGACACTGGGTGATGAGGTTTGGTGGTGTTCCGGCTAGTGTCAAACAAGACCGATGGGATGAAGACGGGGAGCATAACGGACTTACACGAAGGTAACCGGGGGCCCGGATAGGGGCGTGCTCGACGAAAAAGGTGAGGGTGCATGGCTGTGGCGGTGTATGGTGGAGAGGGGGAGACCGGAGTGACGTATGGTTAGGGTTCCATTTGCATGACATGCATACGTTGAAAGAAACCGGCTCGCGCACGCGTGTTTCTTACGATAGGGTTTGCATGGATACGTGTACGTGCATGCATGGAAGTCGGGGTTCGCACATGCGAATCCTAAGCGGATCGAGGTCAATGTAGTAGGTAAACCCGTGAGGCTAGGGTTTGCGAAGAATGATGGACGAGCAGAGAAGACGAGTGTTGGGGTTCATTTATATGCATGTGCATTCGACGTGTGTTTACCACGTACTCTGATCTGAGATCACACGTTTGGCAGGTTGGGTTCAAGCATGGACGAGCGGGGATTGCAAGACAAGGATTTGGACTTAGTAACCGGTGAGTTTCTAATCCCATCTTTTGAAATGTTTTTAACGTTTTTGGGGCTATCGTACATACTTTTGAGACACGTTTTAGTACATCAAGTGTATATCGAGCTTTGGGGTCTAAACCGATGAGTTTATGAATTTAACTATTTAAACACGGGACTATGGGACTATTGGATGTCCTTGAGAGGTGTAGGTTAAAGGTGGGTAATGGTCGTGGACCGTATATTGATCTAATAGGGGTGAGTCAGGATTGTAATTACAGGTCGTACGGGTATGACTAGGAGGTGTCATAAGGGGATGCATGAACGTGGTATGTGCTTAGATAATGAGACATAGTATTTGTATGTGTGTTGCTATATAAGCAATGTATTGTGTGATGAGTTAGTCAGGGTGAGTCGGGATATAAGCTAAACGCTTATGACTACGTGTAGGATGTCTTATCCTAGTGCTATGTGCGAAGTACATATGCAGTTAATGAGTCATGTATATGGAGTACAATGTTATGTGTTTATACACGTGTTGTGTGTATTGTGTCGTTGTCCTTGTGACACGGCGGGTATTGTGTTTGCATGGTTGTCTTAATGACACGGCAAGCGGGATTGTGAAGGACGAAGTCCTTCGAGAGGCCACCAAAGGTGACGATGTCCAATAGGACAGTGATGAGCTCGGGGTGTGTCGAACGCCTTGACGAGGGTGTAGTGATGAGGTATGTGTTTATGTGCTTATATATTTGCGTTAAAATTGCATACAAGTGTTGAGTTATATTTATTGTGTATGAGGTAGTAATGATGTGGTGAGCCGAGTTAGATTGACCGTTGTGTTAGGATTGTGATGTGGTGCTTACAACTGTTATGTCAGTTGACTTGTAAGAGCCTTGGTCAAGGCTGAATAAGTTGATGTCTAGGGATTTGTTATGTTAACCAAGTGCTGAGTTAATACGTGTACTTGAGTATGAGTTATTAGTGTAGTAAGTCCGACCTATATCGATGAGACTGCGAGATTATCATTATTATGGGATGAGTCTTGGGTAATGAACTATGATGGGATATCGTGTGATAACAGGGGTTATCTATTTGTTAATGAATTGTGGACCTACTTTATTAGGACCGGAGGTCCTGAGTAAAGTTCAAATGTTTTTTTAGGCGAGTTGGCTCTTAATTAAACTAAACTATTAGAACTCACTCAGCGTAGCTGACTTTGTGTGTACGACAGGTTGTTTTCAGGTAAGTGTTGCGTTGACGTATCTTGGCTTGGGGGCGGTGCTACTCGGATTGGTGTGCAAGCATTCGTGAGGTAACTTAATGACATTATATACTAATTAATGTTTTTAGAAAGAGTTCCGTTGTAGTTTAATATATATCTAAAATGAGTATTTTCAAGTGAATAACCCGTTATGAGAACCAACTTTAGGGTGCCTGTTTGAGGCCTTACACTTGGCGACCAAATTAGGAGTAGATAAATTGGAGTTTAGGGGTGGAGGCTTAAAAGAACAACTAATCAGGTTTTTTCAAAGTTGCGGAAACCCTAAAATCGTCTCCCTTAATTGCCACCATCCCTCTATCGGCGTCGCCATCCTCCGCCAGAAGTCAGCCGACGCCGACCGGGCTTGTGTCAACCACCGCAGCCGGAATTAATTACAAAATGAAGAACATCACTATTTATACATCAAGGACGAATTGATATAACTCACCAAAACGAAAACACAAACGATTATTGTGAATAACTCCCACGTATATTAATTAGAAAATATAACTAAAAAAACTGATTACAATCTCTCAAACCATAACTCGGTTTCTCTCTTGATAAAACCCTAACCCGGTTTCATCTATTTATAGGCTCACCCAAACTTGGTGAACAAGAAATCTAATAAACCCTAATTACCATTTAAACCCATTAAACAAAATTGGTTACTTGGGTTGGGCCCTTCTCTCGGGCCAAACAACAATTGAGCCAACAATCACCCCCCAATTGTTGTACCCGACTCACCCCCTAATTTCCAACTTGAAATAGGTAGGTCTTCAACTTCACGCTTGTCATCTTTTTCTTTATTATCCCGAGGCACTTCTTGATCTCTTGCAGTGTTCTTTGGGCTCCACTTAGCTTGAACAAACACATGCTTCTTGTGATCACTACACGTCCTTCTTTGGGATTGAATCTCTTGCTTGACTTTTCCTTTGAATTCTTGAACTTTCTTCCTTGGACTTTGAACTTTGGAAATTGGATCTTTGATTGGAATCTGACTCGTACTTTGCTTATCATCTTTCGGTCCAACCCTTTGAAGATCCCCACCCGAAAAGTTCTTCACCCCAATGCTAGCTTGTATTTCCGAACTTGTTATCTTGATACTAATCTTGTATAGACGGTTCTTGGCCCTTGTCACCTTCATCAAAAGCTTTCCTGTATCATCATGAACGGTTAACAAATCATGTTTCATGTGGACGTCCCATCCAACTTCCGTTGCTTGACCAAGACTTATGATGTTGCTACGTAGGCTCGGGATGTAGTAAACATCGGTCAACATGCGCTGCTCCCCCATTTTCCCTTCTAGCAATACCGACCACTTTCCCCGAATATCAATACAAGACCCGACTCCGAATTTCACCTTTCCCGTGACTCGTTCATTCAATTCATAAAAATAAGCACGATTACCCGTCATGTGATTCGATGCTCCGTTGTCGAGATACCAAGTGTCTTTCTCCATTGGCTCGGCCTCAAAACATCTTGGTATTACTTTTTCTTCAACGAGGAAAACCGTCTCTTGATCACATCTCATCATAAACAAAGCGGGATCCTTGTCTTCGACCAAGTTAGCCTCTTCATGTTTCCTCACAGCTTCTTCCTGTTTCTTTATACGATCCGGACAATTTGACACGAAGTGACCGAATTTATCACAACGATAACACTGAATATGTGATATATCCTTCCTTTCCTTTTGGCGATCATTAGTTCTCCCTTGACCCAAGTTCTTTGATCCATAATCTTTATCATCATCTCGACCTTGTCTTCTTACTTGATTCTCATGATCTTCGTTTGTGTACCGCTTACCGGAACCTGAAAATTTAGATTTGTGAAACATAAGCTTACCTTGGGTCTCGGTCTCTTCCTCTTCTTCCCTGACCCGTTCCTCGTATGCTTTCAGTCTTCCCACAACGTCTTCAAACCCGATAGTCTTGAGATCTAAGACTTGTTCAATCGAAGCCACAATTTGAATGTACTTGCTCCGGGTAGGCTTTTGAGGAACTTCTTCACTAACTTTTATTCCTCAGTCACCTCTCCCAAAGCCGCCGCCTTTGATGCTGAACCCGAGAGCTTCGCCACAAACTCGTCTATAGTCTCTGTCTCCTTCATCCTCAGTCCATCAAACTCGGACATGAGTGTTTGTAATCTTTCCTCTTTAACCATATTGGCCCCCAGATTACGCGTCTTAATCACGTCCCAAATCCCCTTAGCCGTCTCTAGGTTACCCACTTGCAAGATCGTAGTCTCCAGAATCGATTGAAACAACAATGCTATAGCCACGTTGTTCTTGTCGGCTTCAACCGTACCCAGATCTATGGCATCCCAAACCTTATGCACGTTCATGATCACCTTCATCTGCATAGCCCATACCATATAGTTGACAGGGTTAAGCATGGGACATTGGAACGCCGTTGTGTTCCCGCTCCCACTGCTTGTCTTTGGAGTTTCTTTATCGCCCATATTTTTTCGGTTTCCTTTGGTACGTAACCGTCGTAGATGGGTTTTGACCTAGACTCGTCAAACCCTAGTCACGATGCCCCGATCACAACTTAAATGCACCACTGATTAAAAAAAAACAAAAAAAACAAGAATTGCTTGTTTCTTTTTTGTGTTAATCGCAAACTAAAAAAAACAATCCTTTCTGTTTTCTTTTCTTCACGAAACACCAACAACAAAAAAATAAAAAACCTTCTGTTTTTTTTTCTTTTAATATTTGACCAAAGATAAACACTCACCAACACTACCGATTCAAACCTCCGATCACTATTCCGCCGAGCGAAAAAAAAAGGCACCCCCGATCGCAAAAACACAACCGAACCACCGCCGGTCGCACAACTGTACCTCCAATCACGAGTACAGCACCGTAGATCGATACCACCGTAAACCGGACACCGTTGTCGCTGATTCTGGTTGATCACACCCGCGCACCGTCGTTGATCGTAAACGCACAGAATCAGCCTTGATTGATCTGCAAAAACAGGTGGGTAAGAGCTTAACCTTGCTCTGATACCAATTCAAGGACAAATCAATATAACTCACCAAAACGAAAACACAAACGATTATTGTGAATATAACTTAAAAAACTGATTACAATCTCTCAAACCATAACTCGGTTTCTCTCTTGATAAAACCCTAACCCGGCTTCATCTATTTATATGCTCACCGAAACTTGGTGAACAAGAAATCTAATAAACCCTAATTACCATTTAAACCCATTAAACAAAATTGGTTACTTGGGTTGGGCCCTTTTCTCGGGCCAAACAACAATTGAGCCAACAATACATTTCCAGATTCAAAGCAGAAATACTTTCGTCCAAAAGTATTGGACTTCAAGTTTTGATCTTTTAGTCTTCAAGTCTTGATTGTTTTGTATGCATCAGCCTATTTATAACCTTACAATTGAGAAGGTTAGTATGTACATATCACACTCATCTGTAATGTTGTAGTTAAATCGTGGCAGTCTTTGGTGTTTTTTAGAATATAGATTGAACAAAAATAAATTATTTGCTTTCTTAATAATCATTATTAGTTGATTCGTATCGATCGTTTGGAAATGAATACCGCAGGTCAACTAGATAATGTGTAGTCCGTTAGCCTGTGCATTGCAGCCACATCTGTGGTGGCGGTTACACGTTGGTTGTACAGGTGGCGAAATCCTAGGAGTGATGAAAATCTTCCCCCTGGTTCAATGGGTTGGCTATTACTCTCAACCCTCATATAGTTGTAATAAAAGGGTGAAAAGTGTTTTAGTACATGAAGTGAATATAGCACTGCAAACATTTATCTTCATTGCACACACGGATCATGAAGTATTTAAAGTCAAGTTTGTTTAGGAAGCATACGCACATCCTGAAAACTTTTTATTTAATCTGTCTCTTGATGTCTCCTTTTCGACAAGATGAGTGTTGTTGGTCAGAAAATTCGTAAACCATCTTGCAGAAAGTTTAGGTATCCGAGTTAGCGTTTGTCGATCCACATAGTGTAACCCGAACCTCACATTGTAACCAAGCAACCATTCATAGCAATCCATAAACGACCACGCGAAATATCCACGTACATCTGCTCCCCCTCTGTTAATTCAATCAACTTTTCTTCAGTTGACTTTGACTTTTGAAGTCAAACAAGCAACTTTCAAATTCCAAAATCATACCTAATAGACTTGGCTAAAGAAGCAAGGTATTTGGCATGATATTCAACTCGCTTCACGTCATTCGTTAGTTCATTAACTCGTTGCTCGTGCACGTCTGGTGAAGAATAACCTGCAAAAGAAGTAGATATATGAAATAACTGAAGTAATTAAATCCAAAAATGGTGACACTTACCATTTTCAGTAACAAACATGGGCGTGTTATTGTATCGAGTCTTAATAACGTTAACAATCTCTTCCATGCCTCTAGGAACAACATATGATCCTTCTCCCCCGGTCTGTTTTTGCAATAAACAAAATGTCATTATATAAAACTACACATTATCTACTCAAAAACTGTAATTTCCTACAAGTTCACCAATTAGCACGCCATCACGCTCTCCAACTGTCTCCACAAAACCTCGGATTGCACGATTCCCAGTTGGAGAGCAACTAGAATTAGTACAATCCTTGGCATACAAAGTTGAATAATGGTTGATGCCAATAAAATCTATACTGTTCTTCATGAAGTTCTTTTCATCAAGGGAGAAACTTGGTAATTCACTTCCAAGATATTCCTTCATTTCTTCTGGGTAGTCTCCAAATTCTGAGGGATCAAGTGTCCTGTTTAATGATACCAAGTTGAACAAAGATCGTATGTTTCTGTCGTTTATTTATTTATGGTGAATATAGATTCAAAAAGGTTACCAGCCAGAATGAAAAGCAAATGCCCTTTTGGCAGCATCGCGATCAAGTTCACTATGCGTTAGTGGTTCATACATGTAACCAAAAACAGTTAGACCT
Organism: Smallanthus sonchifolius; assembly: GCA_023525975.1. NCBI lineage: Eukaryota > Viridiplantae > Streptophyta > Magnoliopsida > Asterales > Asteraceae > Smallanthus > Smallanthus sonchifolius. The sequence goes on along the minus strand of CM042026.1, from coordinate 14,255,055 downwards.
ATTGAGCCACCATGTTTAGGCTGCACATACAAACTAACAAATCAAATAAACAAATCTTATATTCATCATCAAAATGTTCAGCCAAAATTTAAGGATGATTGCCTGGAAATTGTCATGATATAGCTTGGCTGCCCTGCCATGGGCCAATAGCATGTTATGCATAGCGATGATAGGCTCGACGTCTGAATTTCCATCACGACAGTTTCCAAAAGGCTCTGAACAACGAGATGGTGGAATAGCCCCCAATAAGTAAGCATATTCTGTGATTAATTCAGGTTCATTAATCGTGACCCAATGCTTCACTCGGTCTCCAAAAGACTTGAAACAGATTTCTGCTAAGTATAAAAACTCCTCCCTGCCAGTAAAATAAATTATACACGTAATAAGTTGCCTAACATCGAAGGAATTGATGAAACAATGGCGGTTTAGAGTTTAGACATACTGCATTTCAGGGTTTAGCCAAGAGCCGTATCTGTCTGCAAGTTCTTGAGGGAGATCTGTATGGTAAATCGTCACAAATGGTTTGATTCCTGTTCATTTTGATTAAGTTCCATGAAAAAAACTTTAATCATCAATCAATCAAATAACCAACTTTTTAGTACATGAATCTTGAATTAGAAGCTGGTAGTTATAAACCTTTGAGAATGAGATTGTCTATGATCTTGTTATAGAACATGATGGCTGCAGGATTAACTTTACCAAACCTTCCTCCTGGTGAAGAAATTTTAATTGGAAATACAAAAAAGTAAGCAAAGTTGAGAAGATAATGGAAGTAATTGACAGATGGTAAGATTGGACAGAATACTTGGAAGAATTCTAGCCCAAGATATCGAAAATTTGTATGCTTGTACACCAAGGGAATGCATCAACTCAATGTCACTCTGAATTACATAATTCAAAATGTCAGATAAAGAAACTGATGTAAAAGAAGTCGAAGAAATCTATAGATAAACAGTAATGAACCAAGAACGTATGATAATGATCATCTGCAATATCTCCGTTATCTCCCTTTTCTCCACAGCCTAATAAAAATGGTGGTGGATTCAAATTCAGTATTCATCACTGGAAATCAAAACTAATTTGTGGTATAAACATGAGAGAACCGATTATACTAACCAACAGAGTGACAAAACACATCCCAGATGCTTAAGGATTTTTCGTCTTCAAGATAGGCGCCTTCAACCTGTAAAACTTGATGTGTTAAGTGATGAAGAGCTATAATAAATGACAAGAAAAGGAAGCAAGAGGGGATGATCAACTTGGAAAGCAGAAGTGCCTGTTCCAAAGAGAAACCCGGGTGGAAAATCGGATCTTTTGATTTGGAGCTCTTCGTTTTCTTTAAGTATGAATCCTCCATCGCCATTGTCGGAGGCTTCAATAAGTGGTACAGGAGCAGAAATGAGAAAGAAGAAGAGAGAAATGGTGGATACTTTGAATTTCATAATAGAACAGAAGAGGCTTTCTGTTGTTCTAAGTTTGTTTTGTTGACCAATCAATATGGTTATAAAGCCAGGAAACCCATGAAGGGGTAATTCGTAAATATTTTGATTTTGACAATAAAAAGGAGAAAAAATATGTTTATATTACGCTGTTCGGTTTGAGTGATTTTAATAAAAATTCCGGGCTAAATCACTAACTATGGTTTTGAAAAACAGCAAAACAAACCGGTCAAAACGGTTTGGTTTTGTTTTTATATTTTAAAACTATTGATTTGTTTTAAAATTTTAAAAATGATAAATATAGTTATAATCATTGTGCATGGAGGATAATGTATTCTACAAATAAAAATAATAAATAATAATAAAAGTAAACTGTTAGTTTAGTTTACTATACACCTCAACTTCGGTATATTTTGGTATAAGTTATCGGTTTTAGGTAAACTATTTTCTATTTCATGTCTATTATTATATAAAACGGTAAAGTTCTCAAATTGTGTATAGTTATAATGAAAGAAGCAATATCCACGTGTTATTTTATATATTTTTTTATTCGTTGATTATTTTTACTAGAAAAAGATGTTTTATCATTTAACGCATATCAAGGCAACAAGTGCATGTATATATATATTTTTCTCTGCAAATCACAGAAGACACAATAGGAGTCAAACAATTGGACATGTTGCCCAAAAATCCACCGGACATCATACAGTCAAACTCAAGCTATGCACTAACTTCCCAAACATGTGGCCCAAAATCCCACACGCCCGGGAGCTGGTCATCAAGTTTTCACCCTTTTGGATAGGGCTATCTACAACCTTCCTCAAGTTCACCCTTAAGAATATCTCAGTATTTCTTGATGAACTTGAAGTTGAACCCATAAGGCCCTATTGCTTTTAATATCTCTCATTCTCTAATATTCCTCTCCATGTTTCATGCTCACTAAAAGGAGCCTCTAAATACAATTCTTCATCATGTGATGACAACTTCCATCTATCACTATTTAAATAAGGTCAATGTAACCGGGCATAGAATTGAAGGGTATTGTATTGAGTATTTACTTGATAATTACAAACAAAATCCTACCACTATTTATAGTTGAATTGAATACAAAGACAAATATATGGAAATGCTTTAATTGTAATGGGTGGAAAATGGTTGTGATTGTGGGTGATTGAGACTAATTTGAGAAGTGATGAGTAGGTTATGATCCGTAATAACTCATAAAACTAGTCTGTGACGAATTTCTCTTTTTAACACTCCCCCTCAAGTTGAATAGTGGGGGCTTTGATACTCAACTTGTCCAGACTCTTACTAAAAATTCTTTCCTTCACTACCTTTGTTAAATAGTTGTTATCTGATCTTCGGATCACACAAATGGTAACTCGACTATTCTTGCTTCCAACTTTTCTTTGATGAAGTGTCTATCAACATCTACATGTTTTGTACGATCATGTTGTACTGGATTCTCGAAGGTTTGGATGGTTGCTTCTTTATCACCCATGATTTTATCGGTGCCTGTTGGAGGAAAACCATTCTCAGTCAGAAGTGTTCGTACCCACAATGTTTCTACCAGGCCCTGAACTATTCCTGGGAACTCTGCTTCTGCATCGGACAGGGCAACCGCTTTTTGTTTCTTGTCTTGCTTCTCCAGGTAACTAAGTTTTGTCCCACCATAGTAAAGTACCTTGCCGTTGATCTTCTGTCTCCTTCGTCTCATGTCTAATCTGTATCTGTATATCCATAGATCTCTACATGTCCGTTTGATTTGAGCAGTACCCCATGGCAAGTTGTTCCCTTGAGATACCTCATAATTCTCCATACATCTTCCATGTGTGTTACTTGACGCTGATGTATAAATTGACTGACCACCCCGACTGCATAAGCTATGTCTGGGCGGGTATGCGAAAGGTATATCAGATATCCTACCAATCATTGATATTCCTTTTGACTGCTAGTTCTACTCCTTCCACCATTTGAAGCTTTTTACTTACCATTATCAGAGTGTATGCGGGTTTACAATCAACCATTCATATTTCAGCTAACAGATCTAGAACATATTTCTTCTGATAGATGAAGATTCCTTGTTTGGATCCCAATACTTCTATTCCAAGGAAGTAGTTAATTCTTGCCATGTCTTTCATTTCGAATTCTATAAACATATTCTTCTTCAGCTTTGCCATCTCTTCTTCATCATTCCCTGTTATAACCACATCATCAACATATATAATTAAACATGTTACAAGCTTTCCTCTTTCCTTGAGGAACAGATTATGATCTGAATTGCTTTATCTGTACCCATATCTTTTCATTACAAGTGTAAATCTGCCAACCTAGGCTCGAGGAGACTGTTTTAGACCATATATAGACTTCTTTAATTGGCATACTCCCTTTGTCTTGAAGTCTTCCATAAATCTAGGAAGAGCGTTCATGTACAATTCTTCTTTTAACTCTCCATGTAAGAAAGCCTTTTTTACATCGTGTTGATGTAGTGGTCATCCATTATTTGCAACTATTGAGAAGAGGGCCCTGATTATGTCGATTTTGGCTACTGGAGAGAATGTTTCTGAATAGTCAATTCATATGCCTGGGTATATCCTTTTGCCACTAACATGGCCTTATATCTTTCGATACTTTCGTCTAGTATAAACCCAACGACACCCCACTTGTTTTTTCCCTGGTGGAAGAACACATTTTTCCCATGTGTCATTCTTAATCAATGCCTTCATCTCTGTTTTCATAGTCTCTTCCCAGTTAGTTGATTCTAAGGCCTGCTCCACACTAGTAGGGATTTCTTCAGAATATAGGGAGGTGGCAAAGTTTTCAGCATCTTTGGATAAGTTTTCTTTGGCTCTGTTAGCCACAAGATACCTAGATCCTCGTGTCTTCTTTTCTGGAGAATATCGTTTTGGAGGGACTCCCCTGTTAGCTCTTGGAGGTAGCATGTATCTTTCTACCGTTTCTTCGAGAATTGATGGTGATTCAACTCTTTCACTGCTAGCTGTCTCATGATCAAGATTAGAAATAGTAACATGATCACCAGAAGATTCAAATGAGTTACTTACCTCAGATATCAAGTTAGGAGGAGTATTTTCAGTGGCAGTGGCACTGCTGATTGGTTCCTCGGATTGTGTGGGAGTTGAGTGTGACTCATCTTTGGTACTGTGATTGATTTCTTCTGATGATGGAACGAAGAATTGCAATCAACTCAGTGTGTCTAAATGTTCTGTCTCCCCCTAACCACTGTGTTAGGAAGTATAATAATACTCTGTTTCAAGAAAGTTACAATTCATGGTGGTTAGGTGGTATACATGTGCTTCGTTCTTGGGTTTTAACACATATATCCCTTTTGATTCACTCCATAACCAACAAACATGCTTTTCAACATAAGGATAAAGTTTGGTTCTATTGATTTTGGGTATATGGAGAAAGCTAGAACAACAAAAGATTTGTGGTTAGAGAGTAAGAGTCGGGGGAACTTTGGTGAATTCTGAGATTGTAAGACCCCAAACCAGGCACCCTACAGTTGGATCTCATCACTAGGTAAACTCATTAAAAACACTTAACTTTCATTTAAATAAACAACGGAAGTCTTTCTCAAAATAATATTATCTTTTAAACTCGTTAATATCCTTAACGTTACCTTACGAATGCATGCGCACCAACCCAAGTAGCACCGCTCCCAAGCCAAGATACCTCGTCTAGCAGACTCACCTGCAAAACAATCTAACACACACACAAAGTCAGCTACGCTGAGTGAGTTCTAATAGTTTAAATTAACAAAAGCCAACTCGTCTCATTTATTGTTCATCTCCACTCAAGACCCTCTGGTCATTAGAAAATAGTTTTATAAATTTTCGTCATATAGATAACCCCATGTTATCCTATAATATCTCAAAAGGATTCATCACCCCAGACTCTACCCATAACTTTGGCTCAATATGTCCCCGACATAGATCGAGCTTACTACTATGATAATACACAATTTTACCACATGTATTAACCATACATTGGTTAACTCATTCAACCTCTAAACACCGACTTACCAGTCCTAACCAGGACTCTCATAACCCGACTGACTCAACAGATGTACACGATGTACACTTCCCGACACAACGGTCAATCTGACTCGACACACCACATTGATTCCACCTACTCATCACATCAATATCATCTCGTACACAATTAATATAACTCGTCACTTGCATGCAATTTAACACATATAAATTCACACAACATATACCTCATCACTCCACCCTCGTCAGGGTTATCCCCATCTGGATACTCGTCCTAAGCTCAGCTCTACGCTTGTTACCGGGACCTGCCACTAATCATAGTGACACACTCGTCATCCATGATGACTACCTAGCCACCCACACGGTGACTATATCATCTACCATACGATGACCGACACATCACCCACACGATGACTGCCAGATCACACATACAATGATGACCCCGAATGACTCCGTCTTCCACACCACTGTTGACCCAACACACGGACAACAATGCAAGCACACAAAGCAACACATATACACACATGACACTACCTGGACATGTACTACGACTCACCACCCTTTCACGGATCACTTACGTGTGTAAACCAACACATACTTTAGACGTATCCTCTTAACATCTAGACACATTACCCAACTCTTTCCGAATAATTAATTATACGACACACAAACCCCATACTAAGTTCTAACCCGTATATACTATGGACATCCCATAGACCCGTGCAAACACGATACCCGTCGTGTCACAAGGACAGGGACACAATACACACAACAACAAGCACATGACGCATAACAGCATACTCGCGTCTACTTGACTTGTTAATGAAGCACGTACGGGTTCCCATGCTAACTCTCCTTATATAACCATTACAGGTTTAACTAAATTCCTAACTCACCCCGACTAACTCATACGATGACACACATAGATCATCACAACTCTTGTTCACCCACCCTAAGGACCCCATAACGACCCTTTGCTTCATTATTACTTAATGATCTCATAAAACACTTTCAATTTAAATCATAACTCGTACACTACTAGAAAATAAGCCTAATGCAACCTTTTAGAAGCAACCTTTTTCAAATGAGTTGCATTTGACTCTAAGGCAACTTCGTTCAACAATAAGGTTAACCTTTTTCTCAAAAAGTTGCAAAATTTTATTGAAATTGCAATCTTTTAATGAAAAGTTGCGAACTTTACTGAAAAACGCAACCTTTTTTTTGAAAATGTACAAATTTTATTATTTTTGCAACTTTTGTTAAATGGGTTGCATTGCTAAAACTTAAATGCAACTCTTATTTTAAAAGGTTGCATAATTTGTGACTATTATTTTAAATGACAACCTTTATTAGAATGGTTGTGTTGCTGAAAGGTAAAGAGGCGAACGTATATATATCAGAACGGGATCAAGTGACCAGATTGATTTTTGTAATTTTAGTAAAATGTATAGTATCAAAATTTTGAGCTAGCCAAAATTTTCGGGCATTGATAGGGCCGATCAAATCGGGTATACCCGAACTAAAACCGAACCCGATTGGAAAGAAATAGGACCGATTACCGTACCTAGGGCATTAGGCCTTGAAAAGGTTGCATTAGGTGTAATGCAACTGCTTCTAATGCAGCCCCCGATAAACGGTTGCATTAGGCCTAATGCAACATTTTACCGGGGTTGCATTAGCTTCATTTTCTTGTAGTGGTAATACGTTCGTATAATAAAACATGCGAGTAGGTACGATAGCCCCAAAACAGTAAAACGTTTAAAAGATGGGATTAGAAACTCACTAGTTATAGCGAGCCTCAGTCATTGCTCTGCAATTCATCCTCTTGCTCGAAAACCGAACATGTCCATGTACGATCACATGATCAGACACGTTCTAAAGATACGTCGACTAACGCATAAAATATAAATCCCAACACTGTCTTATCAGCCCGTCATTCTCTTCCACGAAACCCTATATTCACAAGTTCCCAAAAACTGGGTCGTCCTTGACTCGTTTGGAACTCGAATACCCGAACCGGCTCTATGCACGTAAGTAACCCATGCCATGCAAAAACCCTAATCTCACGAGGCGCGTGTACTCGAGTCGGGTTTCCATGCATGCATGTAAAACATGCCATTCAAACCCTAGTCGGGTAAACCCTAACTAGCCTCGTTATCGCCTTCTGTCTTCTCCACCGTGCACCACCGTGCACGCCGTCTTTGTCTTCCTCGTCGAGCCGAGCCCTACTCGGCCTCCACCTCCACGCCCGACTCCGATGGCTCCCATCCGAGTCGTTCAACACGTCGGGCGCCTCATCTTCATTGACCTCCTTCGTTCGCCATCACCGGACACTACCATAGCCGCCGTAGCCATCGTTAGAGTGCCACCATAGCCCCCACATCGCCCCTCCGTAACTCTCTCTCTCCTCTCGGCAGCCAACCAGCCACGCCAACCGGTTACTCCGGTGCTCCCTTCGGTCGTCTGCCACCACCGCGTGTCGCCGCCTTACCATTGACGGCAGCCTGTTACAGCTCGTAGCCACTGCCGCCGTCGCCTACGACCACCACCGGTCGTTCCTCAACAACTTCATCGTCATCATATGCCATCTTTACTCGAAAAAAAACCCTAATCTCTACTTCTCATGCAAAACGAGCACGTAAATGGAAAAGAATAGGAACGAATGTTACCTTTACGTGATATGGAGTTGCATGGTTGAAACACCCCTTCGAGCACCACCGTCGCCGGCCCCTCTTGATCTCCGGTGTCCGCCTCTCCCTCGTCCCTTGCCGCCGTCACGCACACCTAGCCAAAATGGCCTAGGGTTTGCGCATAGAGTGGTTTAAATACCACACGTGAGTTACGCTCTGGGTCCTTCTCTGTCCTTCTCGTACGTTTCTATCCCAAACTATCTCATAAACGACCGACCGCCCCTTTTTCTGATGTTAACACGCCCTTTCGTGACAAACCTTGCTCATCATAATATTTAATAAAGATTCGGGTCGTCCACCACCCGAACCATTGGCTTCTGGTTTTCCGGGATGTTACAGAGATGACTTGTAATGTGGTTTTTAGTTTGAGAATTTGGGTTGGAAGGTGGTGGATAAAGTAAGTGGTTGTGGCTAGGTCATCGGGCCAAAAAGTTTTAGGAAATTAAGATTCAATTAAAAGGGCCCGAGTAATTTCCAAAAGGATTCGATTTTTTTTTTTGTGTTCTACGACACCATTTTGTTCTGGAGTGTGTGCATAGGTAGTTTGATGAATTATTCCTTTAGTTTCAACGAAGTGTTTCATGTGTGTTTTAACAAACTCCCCATCATTAGCAGATCGAAGAATATGGATATTTTTTTGAAATTGGGTTTGAAACATGGCATAAAATAAGCAGTACATTTGTCAAAGACTTTTGATTTTATGTTTCAAGAAATAGACCCAGGTCATTCGAGTGCAATCCTCCACAAAAAGTAAGAAGAAACGAAAATTTTGTCCTCTAATCATTAAGGCGAGACCCCAGATATTAGAATGAATTAATGATAATGGTTAATCAACTCTTGTGTTAGTTTGGTTTAAAGGTTTGTCTATGACTTTTGGCTAACACACAAGTATCACAATTCGAAATAGTTTTAGAAGGAAATAATTTTGAAAATAAAACATGCAAATAACCTATAAACGGAAGTCCTAATCTTCTATGACATAACCAGGTCTCCCTATTTGTAGTCCCATGAGCTAACATCACAGTACCATGTTTAGTCATCTCGTCCACATAGTCCAACCCTTGTTGTTCAGTGCCACGCCCAATGATCGATCACTCCCTTCCTGATATCATGTAATAGGCAAAAAGTAGGATGCATTAAAACAGTGCAACTGAGTTCTTTTGTCATATGGCTTATTGATAGTAGCTTATGTGATAATGAGGGAATATAAAGACAATTAGAGAGTTTCAAGGTTGGTGAAATCTTTATAGTGACAAAAGTCATGGTGTCGCACCACAATCAAAAATCCATAACGTATTCTGCTTTTTACAATGAGTTTGGACCACATTAGCCTTCCGCAAGAATTCAGGGGCTGTTTTGTAATTTCTGAAATTTTCCTTTCTACTCAAAACATTAAGTTTGGTCTGTTTTGAATTTTAATTTCATTAGGGGCTGAACTTTTCATTTCCATTAACCGATAAAATTAGGGCTAAAAGAGTGGGGGGTCTAAGGACAAATCCTCAGCTCCGTTACTGTTTTTGAATTTTTAATTTCATTAGGGGTTGAACTTGTCATTTCTATTAACCATTTAGAGATAAATTAGGGCTAAAAGTGTGAGGGGGGGGGGGGGGGGGATCTGAGGACAAATCCTCAGCCCCGTTACCTGTCAACGACACATTTCCCTCTCCCATGTTCGTCGTTGCCATCCCGCCGAAACCACCATCGCCGAGAATGTTGGATATAGGATGTCCGATTATCAATTAAGTCAACGTTACTATTGATGTACGATGCAAAGAGTTACACTTTGGACAACAAGCAAATTGATAATATTTAATTGTAAATATTATTGTTCACGAAAGACAGTTTATTCAACGGCAAATAAATATTTAGAGAAATATTTATCGGTAAATGCGCTTATTAATTATTGGGAAATTGGATTTTAATAATCTCACCTTTTACTAATTGGCCAATAATAATCCCAGCTGATAATATTCTTTCCACAATTCTCTACTTTCAAACTATTTTCTTACATTGGACCCCCCGTTAAAAAAACTTAACGCCGTTAGATTATATATGACGTGGACATCTGCAAACCGTCGGAAAGTCGAGTCAAGCTAGCAGTGAGCTCATTGTGGGTTTTGACATTTGCTCTGGTGGTGTTAAATGGATCTCGTTTTTTCGGCATGTCCAAACGGAGACAACAGTGGTGTTTAACGGTGAAGATGGTGACAGACTAGGGTTTGCAGACCACCCCTCCGGCGAAGGCGGTGGCAAGGGTTCCGGCTTGGCTCGACTTTCCGACGGTTTGCAGATGTTACGTCATATAAAAACGGGGTTCCAATGTAAGAAAATAGTTTGAAAGTAGGGACTTGTGATAGAAATATTCTCAGTTAGGATTATTATTAGCCAATTGGTAAAAGGTGGGATTATTAAAATCCAATAATATAAAAAAACAAAAGGACTTGAACCCGGGTATTTCAGTTAGAAGACAAGGGAACTTAACCACTGGACAAGGAACATTTCTATTAAAGGAGTCCAATGAAGTTAAATATAAACACAAAAAACATTGTTAAATAAAAAAAATGGAGCGCCATCCAAATGATCCAATAAGGACTGTTTACTGTACTTGACATTTCATTTTAGTTTTTTTTTAACGTCTAACACCTGAATATTCTAGAATAATTGGGTTTTTTCAGGGCAACATCGGCAACATCCAGGTCAGCTCACCTCAGGAGAAACCCCTCAACTGGGTAAACCCCCTGACCTAGCCACAGACCCTTTTTTTGTTGTAGCAAGGATTCGAACCCAAGACCTCCAATATGGAAAGTCTTGGGGCTACCATTGCACCAAATGGTCAACGATATTTCATTTTAGTTAAGAGTAATTTACATAACTATATATCTAATAATGAGAAAAATATGTAAATAGTAAACGTTAGTAATACTAGAATTTATCGTCAAATAATATTGCTGAATTTTATATATACTCCTATAAAATGGGTAAATATTATATATACCCAATCAAAACTAAAAATATCATATATACCAGATTTAAATGATTTTTTACCTTATGAGTTATGACCATTCCACCCCTATCCATTATATAACTAGGTTAGATTCCCGTGTATCACACGGACTAAATAAATGCAATTTTATATACTTAGTAATAAATATTTACATATTACATATAGCTTAGAACCCACCCGTGTAATACACACGGGGTGAAAATATTAATATATAAAATTCTTAAATCTTTATTTGTATATTTTATATGTGTAAAAATGTATTACATATACCAAAGATAGAAAACAAAATTCAAAAAATATAAAAATTAATATATAATTGGGTTTCGAAAATACATTAATTAGTATTTAATGTAATTTGACTTTCATTTATTATTTGATTTAAAATAAAGTTACATAATTAGATTTCAAAGTTTATTATAATGAGTGATAATTTAAAATAAATGTGTTTTATTAGTATAATTAGTATTTTATTTAAAAATATATTATTATTAAAAGAAATAGGTGTATTTAATTATAGTATAGATTTTTTATAATCTAATTTTTTAGTTTTATTCCATACGTAAAAGAGACGGCGACCATCGCAATTCTCCAAACACATTCAGAAATGCGTTCTTCTATATATGATGTATAAATGTTGTAAAAGAAAATTGATAAAATTATAACAAAAAAACGAGAAAGTTAAATATAATATTTTAAAAAAACTATTGTTTATGGGTAAACTTAAATTTCTAAAGTTAAAAATGAGTAAAGTTGAAATTCTAAAGTTTTAAAACGATAAGGTAAAATTGTCATTTCTTAAATTGTTTTTAATAAAATGGGTATATATGATAGTTTTTATATGTTTGTAAGAGTATATATGATATTTGAGTAAACTGACATTTTTGTTCATATGGTATAGCCATTTTTGTCAGTTTCATCCAAAAAGTTTGTTTTTCTCCTTTGTCTTCTCGTGGTTTACAAAACTTATCATTTGCATCCAACTGATTAACTTCATTCATATTTTAACGTTAAATGAGAGATATTTGTGTCTTTTTATATATTTCTTTAAAATATATAAAAAGAAATGTATTGATGGAGTTAAGTGATTGCACGCAATTACCCATCATTTAACGTTAAAATATGGATGAAGTTAAGTGATTGGATGAAAATGACAACTTTTGTAAACCACAAGGATACACAGGAGAAAAATAATTTTTTTGGATGAAACTGTTAAAAATGATTAACCACATGGACGAACTTGACATTTTACTCATGATATTTTTAGTTTTGTTTAAGTATATATGATAACTTACATGATATATATAAAATTGTGTTATAATAAGGGTATATGAAATTGTTTCAATAATATTACGCAAACTATGCATTCTTTTGAAGCACATTAATATGAAATTGCTTCAATAATTTTACGCATACTATGCATTCTTTTGAAGCCCATTATATTAGGCCCACAATTCATAAATGGCTAGGAGGCCCTAACGTGACAGTCGACTAAAAAGTGTTAATCAATTTATGACTCACCCCTATAGGTGCACAAATCGGGTATTTTCAAGAATCGGTTCCGGTTTTAAAACCGGTTCTGGTTCTTACCGGATCCGGTTCTTGGTTGAAAAACCGGACCCTATTTACCGGTTCCGGGTATTCAAGAACCGGTTCCGGGTCTTACCGGTTCCGGTTCTTATCGGTTCTGATAATTCAAGGCGAGTATTTCAAGAACCTATTTCCAGCTATTCGAAAAACTTAGTTAAACATATAAATACATTAATTAAACATATAAATAACTAACTTAAAAAGTCCAATAACATTAAAAACTTAAAATGTTACAAAATAGACAAATGTTTAGCATAGTTAAACATATATTCCAGATGCAGTTCCATCAGTTTTGACTGAACCACCAATTGAAGAACAATTAGCATGGTTTGACTTCTTATATCTCTATCAATCTCCTTTATAACCAGATTAAGGTATATTCATTTTATAAAAGGGGAATATATATATATGGGAAAGTTATAATAAAAACCTTAGTGAGTTGAAAAAACCTTGCAAATATCATCTCAACCCTTCATTCTTGATCATCTAAGGCTGAGATGGTCTTTGGAAAAAAGGACATCGTAAATATTATTTAAATCCGATTAAAGTACCAAAAGGGCAAAAATGGAATTGAGTTGTAAGAGAGTATCCGTTTAGAACCGGGGTTTCCAATCAATTACAATATTAGATGTCATTCCCATATATCGAGAACACAAATTACAAAAAGAAACCCAGACATAGATTCACATTTCAAACGACAAAGAAGTTTCTTCAAATCGCAAGAACCAGAGGAGTGAAGATTCTGAGGCATCGAAGAAGGAGATTTTAAGGCATCGAAGAAGGCGAAGATTCTGATTACGCAGGCAAAAATGTTTAATAGTTTGTCGTTGAAGGGGATGAAACGAAGCAATAGTAAGAAGATGAGGAAATCAAAAGGGTATGTGTTTGAAAAATATAATATTTAGTATATTGCCCTTTTTCTTTGACAAAATCTTATGTTTAGTATATTGCCCTTTTTGTACTTTATTCGACAAAATGGAAGGGAATGATCTTGTAAAATTGAAGGAAATCGAAAGGGTAAATTTGGTTTTGTACAAAACCCTAAAGATATGTTTTTAGATTTTAAATCAGAAGAAACAGTGATAAAGTTAGAACACAATAATCTAAATGGACTCTTTTTAATCCAACCTTAGGTATGCTTCATTTTGACTTGGTAATTGTCAAAAGAACAGTGAACTATGCATTCTATATGGTATAATGTCCAACAACAGACATTTCAACATTTTGAAGGGTCTGTTTTATCAAGCAAAATGTGATTTTTTATATGATTTATTTTAGTTATATCAGAATGAACAATTCTGAATGAAAAATATACATAAACTTTGTTTTGTTCATGGACATTGGTTAGAGATAAAAGCCCTAATGATCTGTTATTTTTTATATATTTCAGAAAAAGTAGTGGTAAAGTGGGAAAGAAAACTTTGAGAATGTGGAGAAAAGGAACAAAGGAAAAAAGAGAATTGGACATAAAGAATATGGAAGAGGAGGACAAAAAAATCGGTTTAAGTTAAATGTGCTTTTTTAATAGATTAATCTGACTTGGATATTACCTAGATTAATATGCATAACTTGTTTTACTGTTTAAATAGATTTTAGTGACTCGAATGATGATCAAACACCACTTAGTTTACTATTAAAGAATAAAAAAGGTAATTATTTACATATGTAAAATACATGGAAGTATATATTACTAGTAGGAATGACATAGTAATAGTTGATAATTTTCAAGCAACAAAAAATACACAGTTGGGAAGTAGCTCAAGTGTTAAAAGAGATTTTTCAGACAGACATATCGACAGAATTAGGGAAAGGTGAAAAAAAATATTTTAAAAAGGCAAACACTTAAAAAAGTTTATGATTAATTAAAAGTTATTTAACAATGTTTGATTTTGGCAAAACAGGGAAAGAAAGAGAAGTTGGGGATACTTCATAAGTTAGAGAGGTGTTTCCAAAAGAATTACAAACGGTGACTAGGAAAGGTATTTTCTTGAAAAAAATGATATATTACTAATGGATTATTGGATTTTAATAATCTCACATTTACCAATTGGCTAATAATAATACCAACTAAGAATATTCTTACCACCGGTCCCTACTTTTAAACTATTTTCTTATATTGGACCACTCGTTAAAGAAACTTAACGCCGTTAGATTTTATATGACGTGGACATATGCAAACCGCTGGAAAGTCGAGCCAAACTAGCAGTGGTCTCGTGGTGGGTTTTGAAATTGGCTCTAGTGGTGTTTAACTGGTCTCGTTAAACACCACCGCTGTCTCTGTTTGGACTTGCCGGACAAAAGAGACCAGTTAAACACCACCAGAGCCAATTTCAAAAGCCACCACGAGACCACTGCTAGCTTGGCTCGACTTTCCGGTGGTTTGCAGATGTCCACGTCATATAAAATCTAACGGCGTTAAGTTTTTTTAACGGGGGGTCCAATGTAAGAAAATAGTTTAAAAGTAGTGACTGGTGAATATTCTCAGTTGGGATTATTATTGGCCAATTGGTAAAAGGTGGGATTATTAAAATCCAATAATCCTATTATTAAGGATTATTGGATTTTAATAATTCCACCTTTTACCAATTGGCGAATAATAATCCTGAGAATATTCTTACCACCAGTCTCTACTTTTAAACTATTTTCTTACATTGGACCCCCCGTTAAAAAAACTTAACGCCGTTAGATTTTATATGACGTGGACATCTGCAAACCGCTGGAAAGTCGAGCCAAGCTAGCAGTGGTCTCGTGGTGGGTTTTGAAATTGGCTTTGGTGGTGTTTAACTGGTCTCGTTTTTCCGGCAATTCCAAACAGAGACAACGATGGTGTTAACGAGACCGGTTAAACAATACTAGAGCCAATTTCAAAACCCACCACGAGACCACTGCTAGCTTGGCTCGAATTTCCGTTAGTTTGCATATGTCCACGTCATATAAAATCTAACGGCGTTAAGTTTTTTTAACGGGGGGTCCAATGTAAGAAAATAGTTTGAAAGTAGGGACTGTTGGTAAGAATATTCTCAGTTGGTATTATTATTGGCCAATTGGTAAAATATGAGATTATTAAAATCCAATAATCCTAACATTAATAATGTTTTACATTTGGTTTGTGAACTAGACTTAGATTCTGAATTCAAGGAGGTTCAAGTTGAGGAAAAAGAAATGGAGAGTGATATTGCAAATGCAGAAACAGAAAGGGAGGTTGTTGCTACTTTAGAAATTTAAAACACTATGGTACCAAAAAAAACAATTGGGGGTGCGAAAGGTAACTAAATTACATATGTAATATACTATTCCATATATGAGTTATATATATTGATAATAGTAATATGTGAATTAGAACTAGATATTGATGATGCATTCAAATTAAACGAAATTGACTTGGATGAAAAAGGTAAAATATTTTAAATTTTATTAAAGATTAAAAGTATATATTGGTTCTCACAAATAGCAATAGTAAAGATTTATATTCAAGCTGTATAGCATTCTAAATATTTAATATTTGGATTTCAGGTATAGAAAGTCAGTTGGTAGGTAGTTCAGAAGTTAGCAAATATACAGAAGGCGAAAATACAAGTGTCGGGGGAAAAGGTAATCAAGTTACATTTGTAAGATTTGTTTATAAGATAGCTAGTTTAAATTTAAATAAATGTGCACGTGTAACAAAAAATCTAAATCCACGTGTTTAGGTTTTGAAGTCAAAGAGAATAACGATATTGATAAATTAAGAGAGATTTGCTTGGATGAAGGTTTAAAAATGAAGGACATGGAGATAATGGTAAAGTTTATATATGTAACCGAAATGTTACTTACATAATTAATTCTATAAAGTAATTTATATTTAGTTGTTCATGGTGTAAACAGATGAGGAAGGTTCAAAGGGGATGGAGAATCCCATGGATGAGGAATCGGAAAAGAAGAAAAAGAGAGATATTTGTGGGACAGGTAATGAAATTACATTTTGGGGTTTTAGTTTTATAGTATGAAAATCTTTTTTTAAATATACATGTGTAACAAAAAATCAAATTCACTTGTTTAGGTCCTGAACTCAATGAGAATAATGATACTGATAAATTAAGTGAGATTTGCGTTGGTGAAGGTTTACAAATGGACAGGGAAGATAGTGATAAAGTTTACATATGTAACTGATATAAATTTACTCTAGTAATTATAAAGATGAATTTAATTATAGTTATTCATAGTGTAAACAGATGAGGACGGTCCAATGGGGATGGAAGAATCGATGGAGGAGGAGTCAAAAAAAAAAGAAAGAGAGATATATTTCTCAAAAAGGTAAATAAAATTAGCTTTTTGATGTTAAAATTCGTAGTATGAAAATCTTTTAAAAGTTTGCAGTAATAATTACATATGCAAAAAAAATAAGATTTACTTTCTGGTTTATATAAAACAGGTAAAAAACGGTGGAAAAATCAAGTGCTGAAACAAGGAGACTGGGTAGGTATAAATACAAAGTAAGACGCAGTGGAAGGCTAACAAAAAAGGCTTTGAGTAGGTTTACTAATACAGAAAAAGACCCAATATGTTTGGACACATATGAGAAGGTAAAGGGGGGAGAGTCAAAGAAAAAAGGAATTACTTTGAGAAGGACTCAACATATAAAGTGGTAAGAATTTTGTAAATGCATATATGAAAGTGTTGTATGTAGAGTAAAATAAACTAAAGTTAAAAATTTGTCATGTTTTGTTTCTGGTCTATAGAAGGAGATCTTTGTGAAATACTTGGAACACGTGAAACATGCAAAGACTCATGAGTTGAACGCTACAAAAATAAAGAAAGTGAAAATTCCATGGGCTACTACTGCAAATGCTTTAGACTGTGTAGTATTTGTGATGAGGCATATGAAAAAATACATGGGGGCAAGGAGAAATTCAATAGTGGCTTAAGTACTAATGATCTGAAGAAAAACAAACGGTTAAAGATTCTGAGGAAAAAGCATGCAGCTCACATCCTGTTGTCAGAGTGTAACAAATTGAGAGAGAAAATTCATATTGAAGCGTTGGGTAAGTAGTATGGGCATCATGTCTTTTTGGGGTAATGAACAATGTTGTTTTATCAAAGTGTGGTGTATGCTTTTGAATGTGTTAAACAGTTGAAACATGTCTTTTGGTGGTACTTAAGAACAATTGTAGTTTATTAGGCTGAATATTTTGATGGATGATCATTTTAATATATTAAAATTGCATATGGTATTTATGTTTTTTTATATATAAGTTAAACTATTGACACGTTTGCTAATATACATGATTGAGATGTTATAACATATGTATATTTTTAAGTATTATAACATATGTATATTTTTAAGGAAATAGGTCTAATATAAGTACAGTAGAAAAAAATAATGATCAAGCAGGTGTATATGTATGTTTGAAAGCAAAAAAACACTTATATATGGAGGACATGTATATATTTTACATATATGTGATGTAAAAAAAGGTTACATATGTTATTTGCCAAAACATTTAGAACCAAACAATTTAGTACCAAAAAAATACATTCTTACATATGTAAAAAAAAATTACATATGTTATTTGCCAAAAAAAAATTAAAAAAGAGTGAAAACTATTATAGTTACATGTATGTGATGTTTGTTGAAGTTCAAAATAGAATGGAATTTGTGTGAAAGGTAAAAAACACATAACATAATATTAGAAATAATATCATTACATAATAAGGTTGAGTTACATAATAAAAGGAAAAATACTTAACACGGTAAAAAAGACGATCGATAAGTCGATAACTAACATATGTAAGACCTTCTACTTATTGTTCTCGATTGCGTTGATCTCATCTTGATTGAACTCATCATCAAAAGGGGTGTAATGAGAATCCTGACTGAGCTCATCTTCCCATGGGTAGTGGTTATCCCAAAACATCAACGTCTTTGGAGATTCGACACGAAATGACGGGTCATCATCCAAAAGACAAGATGGAGATCTTAAAGTAGGAGATTGATTAAAGGAACGGTCCAAGGCTGAAATAGAATTACAGAATGAATAAACTTCGATCCATAATGCAAGGTCTTCATTAGTTACAGGAGGAGGTTCCTCCAATGAAATCTCGGGTTTAGGAATATACTCAGTTTTAACTTGAAAAGTATAGAGGATTGGGTTAGGGGCTAGTTCTTCGGGTTCTGACTTTGGGACTTTACGAACAGTAGATAGAGGCCTGAATTCCTTTTTAATCTTACAGTGGCGAGAATCATGATATGCACCATAGACCTTACAAGTTTTGCAAAATCTATCAATTCGGGAGGTTCTTGATGAAGAAGCCATAATTTAGAAATAGGAGGGGAGAATGCGAAAAAATAAATGGAGAAAAAAAAATTAAGCAAAAAATAATATATAAAAAGGGTTAGGTAGAAAAGGTATTAAGATGTTGATTGATGTGATTAAAAGGTAGTGTATTTTTTATTAAATACAACTTTATTCACATGGAGAGTGGTTTTTAAAAAAAACAAGGGACTACATTAGGAAATGTTACATTCTTGAGATTTGTATTGCTTTACTTATGGAAGAAAAAAGTAAATTCTGATTTTATGTAAGCATATAATGCATTGCTAACGTATGTAACAGTATGATAAGCAATAATGGTGAAGAAGAAATAAAATAGCATAAAAAAACAAATAAACCTGAAAAACATAAGTAGCATTGGTTTTCAGCAAAAAATAAAACATGCCTTAACAGAGTACATGGGGGGAATCAAAATAAAGACATCCATCTATAAATAAATTTGTTACATACGTAACAGTAATCTAGGGATAAGACCCTCAAACTGTTACTAGAAGGTAACAAATTTTCAAAAGACACTTGCAAGTACTAGATGGAAAACCCATGCGTGTTAACAATGAAAGAAGGAAAACACTTAAGTAGTGGAATCCATGTTGTTCCCTGTGTTTAGTTAATCAACATCAACAGTCTGCACCTTGTTCTTTTTCTTGCAATTCCTAGAATCATGATTTGTAACATATTTCATACAAGTTCTACAAAGTCTAGGGGCTTTTGGAGGCTTCTGAATTTGCGATTCCGCAGGACCAATAATACAACGATGCTTGCCACAACCTTTGTTACGAACACCATCACGATTAGTAATGGAGATTTCAACATCTATGGGTTGACCGATCAGTTGTTCAACAACAGACTCATGTGCTTCTATAGCTTCTGTAGCACGATGATCCTTATCTAGAATATTAGATCTCATTTCTTTCAACTAGTTAGCAAATACGGTAAGAGCATCAGTGTCACCCCTTAGCACATCAACACACTCAGTTATTAATTCCATAATCTGGCTCCTCAAAATGATTGGGGGTTGTTGTTTACACCGTATCGGTTTTTAATCGAAAAGATCCGCTTGGGAAGAATGTCCCTTCTCCGATGATTAGCGATATATTGTGAAGGGATACTATCAACTGCATTGAGCCTATAAACACAGAATACATGGCGACATGGATAACCAATACGCGTATACCCCATGCAAGAACATGTTGCAAAACAGTCAGAACGATCAAAGTTCACCTATGAAAAAAAAACATAAAAAATAAGATTACGTCTATCAAGATGGGAAACATAATAAAAAAGGAATATTATTTGAACCGGCCTGAAGGATAGTTACATATGTAAAAAACAAAATGTTACATATGTTATATAAATTACGTCGAATGAATCAGTGTGTAAAAAAACAAGAAGCAAACAATTACATGAAAAGTGTTGGTTAAATGGTTACGTCTGTCCAGATGGGAAACAGAATAAAGAAACTTGCCATCAACTACTTGAGTATTGGATATATAACAGGAAAACTTCCCCTTGATGATTTCTTTCTGAACTTCAAGGAATATAGTGTGCGTGAAATAATCAAAGGCGTGTTTCTCAATGGGCAGATCAGAGTAACTTTGGAAAGTAATAGAAGCAGATTTAAATTAAGTGACTCTTTGCCGATACCCTTGACTATCAAGACGAGTTTCAAAACACAACATGAACTGCACGATGGTATTGGCACTACTAGAGTTGACTTTGAAGGAAGAATTAGAACTCTCACAACGTGCAGTGGTCTTCATTAAACAGCACATGGGATTATCAATAAAATATGTTGGAACCCAACGATCGCGGATTTGAAACATATCATTCAGCCATTGGTTATCTTGCAGTCCAAACCTTTCAATAAGTTCATGCCATCGGTTTTCAAACGTGGAAGGTTTGATATAAACACTCCAAACAAGTCGATGCAAAGAAGACCTAATATATGTATTGTCTAACAAAGTACCATAAATCTGTGGGAACAAATATATAAGATATAAGAAGATGGTGTTAATATGTAAAAAAACATAATTAAAAAATAAATACCTTAGATGGGAGTTTCTTCATCACATGCCACATACACAACCTGTGACGAGATTCAGGAAAAACCTGTAAAATGGCTTGACGAATGGAAGAATATTGATATGATAAAACGAGCGTAAGCTGTTTCCCATGAGCATTAAGAAAAGAGGAAAGCAACTATTTATAAGATTCAATGGTTTCACTAAAAATCAACCCAACTCCAAAGGTGACACAGTTTTTGTGGTGATCCACACCCGTGAAGGGCATAAAAATCATATTATACCTGGGATAGTAAGATATAATTCAATGTATGTTTCAGGTAACAACTATATTAAGATACAAAAATTACATATGTTGTAAATTTTTGCAAAATTTAGCAAAAGTCATACAATTACATATGTAAGGTATATTAGTAACATATGTAAATTCTCTTAATAATATATGAAAAAACTAATGTATGGAATTTTTAACATATTTATTACATGTGTAAAAAATATCAAACTATAAAACATTGCATATTCAATTTCACGTTGGAAACATATGTATATAGTTCATTGAAAATTTTTATTCTTACATAAGTATAAGCTGTTGAATATAGAGATGTTTCATACATATGTATAAATTTAATAATCAAAAGATACATATAACATATAACAAATAAAGTGTATAGTATAAAGGGTTATTGGATTTTAATAATCCCACCTTTTACCAATTGGCCAATAATAATCCCAACTGAGAATATTCTTACCACTAGTCCCTACTTTCAAACTATTTTGTTACATTGGACTTCCCGTTAAAAAAACTTAACGCCGTTAGATTTTATATGGCGTGGACATCTGCAAACTGCCGGAAAGTCGAGCCAAGCTAGCAGTGGTCTCGTGGTGGGTTTTGAAATTGGCTTTGGTGGTGTTTAACTAGTCTCGTTGGTCAGGCAAGTCCAAACAGAGATAACGGTAGTGTTTAACGAGACCAGTTAAACACCACCAGAGCCAATTCAAAACCCACCACGAGACCACTGCTAGCTTGGCTCGACTTTCCTGTGGTTTGCAGATGTCCACGCCATATAAAATCTAACGGCGTTAAGTTTTTTTAACGGGGAGTCCAATGTAACAAGATAGTTTGAAAGTAGGGACTAGTGGTAAGAATATTCTCAGTTGGGATTATTATTGGCCAATTGGTAAAATGTGGGATTATTAAAATCCAATAACCCTAGTATAAATTAATGTTTGTTACAAGTAATAACTATATTAATATTTAAAATTACATATATAAAGTCAGTTAGTAACATATGTAAAAAATAGATGTGTGGCATTTTAATTAAAATTATTAAATATGTATAAGGTATAAGGTTTCTATTCACCTGTTACATATGCATATTTTTTTCATATATAAGTAGGATTATTGGATTTTAATAATTTCATCTTTTACCAGTTGGTAAATAATAATCCTAACTGATAATATTTTTACCACCAGTCCCTACTTTCAAACTATTTTTTTACATTGGACCCCCCGTTAAAAAAACTTAACGCCGTTAGAGTTTATATGACGTGGACATCTGCAAACCGCTGGAAAGTTGAGCCAAGCTAGCAGTGGTCTCATGGTGGCTTTTGAAATTGGCTCTAGTGGTGTTTAACTGGTCTCATTAAACACCACCGTTGTCTTTGTTTGGACTTGCCGGACAAACTAGACCGGTTAAACACCACCAGAGCCAATTTCAAAAGCCACCATGAGACCACTGCTAGCTTGGCTCAACTTTCCAGCGGTTTACAGATGTCCACGTCATATAAACTCTAACGGAGTTAAGTTTTTTTAACGGGGGGTCCAATGTAAAAAAATAGTTTGAAAGTAGGGACTGGTGGTAAGAATATTCTCAGTTGGGATTATTATTGGCCAATTGATAAAAGGTGAGATTATTAAAATCCAATAATCCTACATAAGTATAAGGCTTTTAAACTCCAAAATTCATAAATTTTATAGAGATGTTTCTTGCATATGTATAAATTTAATAATCAACACTTAAATATGCAAAAAAAAACGTTCCTTACATGGGTATAAAGTGGTTGATGTGTAAAATTTAGCAAACTTACTTGTTGGTTTGATAGGTTGCATCAAACACTAAAACGTCTCCAAAAACTCCGTAGTTCAACTTGGAGATCTCATCAGCCCAAAATATTGATCTCAGCTTACCATTAGATACAAGCAAATCTAAATAGAAATCTGGTAAAAAAAATTTGCGATCACGAAAACGATCAACAACCAACTGGGAATCTCGATCACCAATATAAACACGTAAATATTTGCTAAAAATCTTGAAATCAGATGCAGTACCATGTACATGATAGTGCCCCCCCAACAATGAAACCAAATATCTGTGAGATTTCACATGACCAACTCTATTCAAGCTCATATTATGAATAAATTTTTTGGTTGAAAACGGAAGTTTACGAGACATCTTTGAGAGATCACGATTGAAGACATCAACAAGAGAGTGGTTGTGATCCTCATAGAAACTTAACAAAATAAAACGGGATGTCTTTTGGAAAAAGTTGACACATATGTTGGCTGGACAGTCGGTAAGAGAATAAGTACATTGCCTAACACGAGTACTATGTTTTTCTAAAGTGTCAAATTTACGTTTAACTTGGGTTTTGCCGGCTCTGTTACAACGTAAGTATTTGTGAGTAACAATACCCTTCCATCTTTTTCCTTGACCTTTACGAATAGAAAAACCTGCTTTCTCACCATACTTGCGGTACATATAAAGGACTTGTTCAAATGTGAGGAATATAGAACCTACAACTGGCTTAAACTCAGAACTAACAATTGGAGTCCACATCTTAGTACCATTGGGAGATAAGTAGGTAGAAAAAGTATCCGGGATTTGGTCTACTACATTAAGATAAAAAAATAAATAAATAACAGAAGTAACTAAAAAAATAAGATAACTGAAAGTAACTACAAAAATAACATATGTTAAAAAACCTGGATTGTCATCATCTGCAATGGACCGAGTGGGTGATAACTGAGGCATATCTCCGGAATGAATATCTAATAAAGTAAGATAAAACAATAAATAAATGACATATTAGTAAAAAATAAAAAAATGAAAGATAAAATGAAGTGACTATAAAAATAACATATGTTAAAAAAACCTCTGCAATGGAAAAAGGAGGAGATAAATGAGGTATATATCCGGACTGAGAATCAAGAATATCATTGAAATCATCTGATGGATTTACATCAATAGAATTGGAATGGTTTGAAGAATTCTGATACAAGTAAGGATGAAAAAACGATTCATCTAAACACAAAAAAAAAAAGAAAAAAAAATCAGTAATAAAATAAGCATAAACCTTAAGAACACAAAAACTGTTACCTTGAAGATTGTTAACAACGGTTGTCGGGTCAACGTCAATTACAACATAATCAGGTAGGTTGTGAGGGAAAACATGAATTGGAGATTCAAGTAAATGAGGATCAGAAATATGCTCATCGGCATCAGAATCCATTAAAGACATTAACTCACTAGAAGTTAAAGATGATGCCATCAATTGAAGGTGAAAACATTAAAGATGAAGGTTTGTATTTCAAAAACAGAGGTATGAAGAAGAGGAAACGTATGGGGAAAGCAAAAAGTTGTATAGTGTGGTTATGATGATGTTACCATATGGCCCATGTGAGAATTTGAATTTATGATCAGCCCCTCTTAGTTATATAGTGTGGTTATGATGATGTTCGAAATCGAATAGGAAGTTCAAGAAAACTTGATTGTGATGGATAAACATACCAATATTTCGATTGTAAATGATCACATATGTTAGTCAATGTAAAACACAGAGTTTGAATTATTCATTAAACTAAGACATGCGTATAGATCATGGAAGGGAAAATTTTTAAAC
Organism: Smallanthus sonchifolius; assembly: GCA_023525975.1. NCBI lineage: Eukaryota > Viridiplantae > Streptophyta > Magnoliopsida > Asterales > Asteraceae > Smallanthus > Smallanthus sonchifolius. The sequence continues at coordinate 14,230,090 of CM042026.1, read as the reverse complement.
TTCCAAGGTATACTAAAGCGTCACGTGTTAAGAAGGATGGTCTACGAAAGGGCCTTTGGTTGTCCAATGATATCAAGGTATGTTGTATGGTATCTTATTCCCAAAAGGTTATGGGTTCTAGTCCCGTTATGAACAACTGGTGTAGATTAAGAGTATATTTAGAGCGTGTATGAGTTTGCCGTTAAAAAAAACAATAGTCTAACTTTTATCGGGACTGAAACAAAATTAAAATTAAGGTGTCTTATTATAAGTGTCCACTGCCTCTTTCGTATGGTACTATAATATTTTCTAAACCATACCATGTTTTTGGTTTCAAGAACTTTTACAAGTAAGAAAAAAAATTCTAGTTTATAAATACTTATGTATAGAGTTGTCCATGAGTTTTCGGATGCCCTGTGCAACCGGTTAAGATGTGCCCCTAAAATATAAACTTATATACATATATAAATTCACTAGCTTATATACATGTGTATTACACGGGTTGAATAAATGCAATGTTATATACTTAGTAATAAAGATTTACATATTACATATTTATGATATATTACATAGTTTTTTAATACAAATTTTATAAACGTTATATAGTTATTATTTAAAATGTTTTATAAAAATAATGAAAGAAATGTTCAATTTGTAAAAATGTTTTATGAACGAAACTATTTTTTTTAAATAAAAAGTGTTTTATAAAAAGAATTATAGAAATCATTATCTATACTATATAATAAATAAAAGTTTTAGTGGGACACTTGTCACTCTCATGTTCACCTTTAACATTTTTTCCCGCCTCTCTATCCTATTAATTATACAAATTAACTTAATTTTTTTTAAATTTTTTGTTTCCCGTATCTCTCTCCTATTAAATAATAATGATTTCTATAATTATTATATAAAACGTTTTTTATTTAAAAAATATGTTTGTTCATAAAATATTTTTATAAATTGAACATTTATTTCATTCTTTTTATAAAATATTTTTAAAAAATAACTATTTCACCAATAACATCCAACATACAAATCTTCATAGAAACTGTTGGTTTATAACAACTTGTTTTTATTCAACTCATGTATTACATGGGTTTTAACCTAGTTATTTAATAGAAGAGAGAAGTTGGAAACAAAAAATTATAAAAAACAATTAAACAAATTTGTATAATTAATAGGAGAGAGAGAGACGAGAAAAATAGGTTGATGATTCATAGGAGAGTGACAAGTCTTCCACCAAATCTTTATTTATTAGAGAGTGTAGATTAGTACGACGTTAATTGTTACAATAAAAAATAAAATTATTGTAGCAAAATGATATATTTTACATAGTTAAACGAATCACGGAGCTCTCTTAGTATTCTTCTATTAATGAAGCCGGGGCGCGAAGCGCAAAAGTGCACCGCTTCACGTACGCAAGGTGTTTCGTATTAAGTAAATATTAGTGAAATTATTTATAGATGATATTTTAATTTTAAACACTAACAAATAAGATATTAAATAAATACACACAAAAATAATTTTTTGTACAACCTAAGAAGCTTTATGTACAAGCAAAAGATGTTAAACTCTTACGTACAAACCATATAACTATATGTACAAATTACTCAAAAAATTAGATCTAAAAATCTTTTATATTCGTTAGTGTATATAAATAACATGGTCTACAGAAAGAGGGCTTTCTTTAATTACTCTCTTCTCACTGGCTCTCGAATATTAATCTAATAATCATTATTTGGTTTACATAAGGTTAGATCATCAGTAATTTCATCTTTTAATAATTCAACTTATTCTCAACACTTTTCATTATTAATTTAATTGGTATTTAGCATATTTCTTACAAATAATAATAATATAAAAATATTTAAGAAAAAAATCGTCTAAGTAATAAGTTTTAAATTAAATAAGTTCTAAATCGAAATTAATAAGCTCTAAATTAAATTAAATTGATATGTCCTAAATTGAATTGAGTGGTAAATAATATAAAGTAACGTAGTAAATGGTCACGGGTTCAAGTCTCATTAGTGACAGAATTCAAAGAAATCCGTCTTTCAAAAATAAATTTATTAAATTTAAACTAATCTACTCTAATAAATAAAAATAAAATTGGACACATGTCAATCTGTGGTACAACCTCACATTTATTTTCCCGTCTCTCTGTCGTATTAACTACGCCACTCTCTATTCAAGATTTTCCATATGAAACATAAAGCATATAAGGAAATTAAAGGAAAATTTTGAATAATAACATTAATCATAAAAATCAATTACCAATCACAACTATAATTATAGATATCATTTAAAATAATTAAATTTTTTCAATTTCGTTTTTTTTATTAAAATTTGTATTTTGTATTTTACATATTTTTGGTATACCAATTATATTTGCTAAAAATCTGTTTAAATTTGGTCAATTCTCTTATTTTTTGGTAAACCGATTATATTTGTTATACCTTCAAATCGGGGAAAATTTTATTTAAATTACTGGTTTTTTTTATTTCATCTTATATTTAATTAGAATAGGTTATAACAAACTACATTTAAGAACTAAATATATTGCAAATAATTATAATGATGCTCGTGTTCTTATTCTCCAATTTACAAAATGAAAGTTGTATCAAGTTTAAATTAAGTTCGGAAAAAAAACTTATATACATATTTATAAATTATATCGCTTTCAATATACAACCCGTGTAATACACGGGATTCTGACTTAGTTTAAAATAAAATAAAAAACATAAAGTTTTTCTCGTAAATCGAAGAGAAAAAGATTTTAAAAACATAATATATTAGATTTAGGTATTGTCTTTTTGCTCATATCCCTGTAGCTTTATCGTCTCCTTTCTTCTTCACGTCCGTCTTCAGAGTTCAAGTCATCCGTAGTGGTTTCACGGCCAAGTGATTCACGTCATGCCACACATCACTGCCACATCAGCACAAGGGCAATCACTGTGCAGACTCACTAAGGTGCGTAGTGGTTTCACGTCCCACGTTTATTTTTTAATAATTAACTAAATTTTTTATTTTTAATAAATAAAAAAACTAAAATAAAAAATATATTCTTAAATAAATAAAAAACTACATTATAAAATAAAAAAATCATTTAAAAATAGTTTTCGTTAAAATTTATACTTGGATGTTAAGAAAAATAAATAAATAAATAAGCCCGTGTATTTTTTTTTTAATAATTACTGAGCATTAGTTATTTAAGAAAAACCAAATTAAATCCTAAAGTAAATATTTGATTAAAAAAAAGAAATAATAAGTTGTCAGATTGTGATTGGGTTGGTTAGTGTTTGGTTTGACACCCCCCCCCCCCCCCCCGTGAATGCCCTCACGCCCAAACCCCCACCTCTACTTTCAAGCCTCAGGATGGCGGTGTTCCATGCCCATTAAAGGGTCAGGTGGCTCACGCCCCCTCTTCACGCCTCCATTACACATACCCTCACTTGCAATTTTGGGCTCCTCTCAAAAATGGGTCATATACGCTCGTCCACCCGACACAACCACAGGACCAGCCTTCCTTTTATAGAACCTACTAGTTTTATAAAAGATCCTTCAAGCAGCTCATTGAGTTTCGAATGAGAATTTTCTGATTATGTAAAAACAAAAAAGAAAATAATAATAATAATAATAATAATAATAATAATAAAACCAGCATATGAGCATAATTTTTTAGTGGTATATAAACCCTCTTTTATCTTGTTTGTAATACATCAACACCTCTTTTATACAACGCTTGTTTGTAATCAATTTATTAGTAGATCTATTAAATAGTTTATAGATTGTCAAAATATACTAGTACAAACGCCTAATAAAGTTATTACTTCTAGGTATTCTTCACCAATGTCTCTCTCTTTATATTCGAAGATGTTTGGTACTAGAGTTAGCATATGAAGGTAGCAAAAGTGGCTCGAATTACAACAAACCTAACTTATGACAGAAATAATACGTGAAATAATACGTCATGTAATACATAATAGTTTTCATATCCCAACGTTGTATTCACATTAACTATTTTATTTCCAATACCCTCCAACAATGTATTATAAAGAAATCATATATATATATATATGGGCATGTTCTTTTGAGAACCAACTATATGTTAAGAACCGAAAGAACCGCACAAAACGTGTACATATCGCTTTAGTGAAAAAAGTAAAATTCAACAACAATGTTTTATTTATCTCTTCCCACTCTTAGTTTGAGTTTATCTCCTCTCTCCTGAATTTTTTTAAGAAAAGTATAAAAATATGCATATATGCATTCATTTATACATATAGTGTGAGTGCATATATGCATTTAAAAAAACGACTATAAATTCGAGGTCTTTTAAAACCAAACCTTAAACATATTGAAATGTACATGAATTCTAGTCAATTTATATTATAAATAGAGGAAGAGTTAATGCGGTTCTCACGGTTCTTAACATATTGTTGGTTCTCAAAAGAACATACCCTATATATATATATATATATATATATATATATATATACACACACACACATACAAACATATCTATACTATATAATAAATAAAGGTTTCACAATGTCACGTGTCGCCTCCATATTCATTCTTATAAATTTTTTCCCGCCTCTCTCTCCTAATAAATATATTTCCATATTTTCAATAATAATATATTTTTAAACAAATTATAATAGTAATAAAACACATTTATTTTAAATTAACTCATATTATAAGAGACTTTGAAAAATAATTACATAGCTTATGTTTTCAATCAAATAATAAATGAAATTCAAATTAAATTGAATATTATTTAATGTATTTTTAAAACTAAGTTATATATTAATTTTTATATTTTTTTTATTTTGTTTTCTGTTGTTAGTATATGCAATACATTTTTCCACCTATAAGATATATATAAAGATTTAAAAATTTTATGTATTGATATTTTTTCACCCTGTGTAGTACACAGGTTCTAAATAGTATACATATATAAGGTGGTTATTGTACAAATTAAGGCTTATTTCCGCGCGAAATGTAGGAAACCACTAAAATGCGACACCTGCATTTTAGACGAGGGACATAAACATCCATATATAATTGCGTACAAGAGATATGTAATCACGATTTATATGTTTGGTAATTACGTATCACGTATATCACGCACCGTAATAATTGTTCAAAATCACGCAACATAATTATGTATCACTTACATAACTACATATCATCTTAAAAAAAAGAGTTAAATTCAGTTTTCATCCCTGAGATTTGGTCCAAAATCAACATTCGTTTAACTTTCAAACTTTTAACACTTTGGGTCACCCACATTTCAATTTTTAACACTTTTGGTCCCTAAATGTAACGAACCTAATGTTTCTGTTAAGTCAGGGTCATGTGAACCACTAATGAAGAACAATTACAGCGAGGGTATGAGATTTGTGGCAAGGAGGTGACGAGGAAGTATGGGTATTGCCGAAAGTTTTGGTTTTAAACGGTAAAACTCCTTATGAACTGATATATGATTTAAACCCTCTTTAAATCACCTTAGACTCTTTGGTTGTTTATGTTTTAGTACAATTTTAAATGCAAAGACATTTGAAATTCACGCTGAAAAATGTGTTTTTCTTGAATATTCAAATAAAAAAAGGGATATAAATGGTGGGGTTTTGATTAAAAACAAGTTGTGTTTTCGAGGGACGTGAAATTTTATAAATCTATTTTTCCATTTAACGAAAACATTATGTTACACAACTCAGATTCCTTGGTTAACAAATCTTCAAATTCATATTTTTTTTTGCTTTTTTTAAACAAACCGAAACAAATAAGTTTGGATGTGATATCATTCCCGATGATGATTAGAGGTTATAAATGATACCATACATCAGTTCCAGCAGCCAGGTTCTCAGCCTGATACTGTTAGGGCGTCCGGTATGCATAATATAATTCACGCCGTAGGTGACGTGGATTATGTGTCCCATGTCTATCTTTTTCAGTTTTATATGTTTTCTGGTGGGTAGTTTCCATTTGTTAGTGGTAGCTTAAATCAAGACTAGTGGGTAGTTATTTCTTTTCACGTTGCATGTAATCAGTAGAAGCCTATATGGCTATTATGTTCTTTTCATTCCAAATTAATCAAAAAATACACAAGTTGTGTGCCAAGAGTGTGTCTCTGTATTTTAACCTGCTTTAGAGTTTGTCTCTGTTCAATCACTTTCCACTTAACACGTCCGGTATGCATAATATAATTCACGCCGTGGGTGACGTGGAGGGCGAAAGTCACGCCCTGACCAAGGGCACACCGCCCCTTTGGTCGGCGTGACCGAGGCGTGGGTTATGCGCGTCAGAAAAGTGACGGGGTAAACCAAAGAGAGAGAGACGCGTTTACTGGTCAATATGACCGTTGGGGTTCAAAGAAAAATTAATTTTTTTTAAACCATCACACACTTTATAAAACCCATCTCATTTTCACCATTTTCACTATCACATTCATCACATTCTCTCTCAAATTTTATAAAAACTCCATCTTTTTTTAAACTCACCACCCAATCAATACCAACATGTCAACTTCATCTTCCGAAAACGATAGGCGACGGGCTTTGATGTTCCGGACCATGACAACCGCGGCGGTTACGTGGTGGCAAAATGTACGACGTCTACGTCGTACATCCCGACTACGACTCATCTTTTGAGTTGAGAGACATTATATATAAACGCGGTTATTATCTTGCAGATGAAATTTATCCCGACTACGCCACGATTGTCAAGTCTCTTACTTATCCCGAAGTCATAAGACGTCAAACCTACAAAGCGGCGCATGAGTCGGCGAGAAAAGACGTCGAACGTGCGTTTGCTCTTTTGAAGAACAAGTGGCATATCATTTTCCGACCCTCGCGTATTTGGTCTCAAAAGCGAATGAGACACGTTATGTACGCGTGCGTTTTCATGCATAACATGATTCTAGAGGATGACGGAGTTGCAATTTGCCAATACAATCCCGACGAAGAAGTGCCGCCTATTGTAGAACTTGATATCGACGCAAAAACCGCTAACCTATTAGAGATACGGGATCGAACAATTCATAATCAACTGACGGCGGATTTGATTGAGCATGTTTACGAACGATCGCTTCAGTAATTTTATTGTATGTTTTAAATTTTTAAATTGTATGTTTTTAATTTTTATTGTATGTTATATTTATTTTTATAATTTTAATATTATTATTTGAAAGAAAAAATGCGTTGATGATGTGGCAAAATGATAGCAAGATGATGGAGAGGAGTATTTCCCTTGCACCATCACTTGCCCATCACTTTTCTGACTGCTGACGTGACGCCCAGTTGACAAAGTGATGGGCAAAGTGATGGAAAGGTGATGGCAAGGTATACCCCTTGCGCTTAATGGTGGGGCTGATGTTAAGCAGCCAAACAGTTCAGAATCCGAGACGGGTGGGGCTGGAGATTTTATTGGTAGAAAAGATGAAACAAACTAGTCCGAGGGAACCAGTTTACAAAATAATTACCAACAGTTCTACAAGAAATGTCACTTTCCCACGAAATCTAAATGATTATATTATTGATGGGAAAGTTAGATATGGTGTGGAGAAGGTAGTTAATTATTCTAATTTTTCATTTGAAATTTGAGTTTTGTTTCCATGTTAAATTAAAGTAGTGAACCTAGGAATTACTATGTAGCAGTTAAGGATTCCTAGTTGGGTAACTGGTATGAATGAACAAATAGAGGCATCACTTAGAAATGACACTTGGGATATAATTTACTTAACTCCTAGTCGGAAAATTGTTGAGTGTAAATGGGTTTATAAAATTAAATATAAATCCTCAAGAGAAATAGAAATGTTTAAATTTGGATTGGTAGCTAAGGGTTTAGTCAAAGGGAGGGGATTGACTGGTGAAACATTTTCACCGATTGTTAAGATAGTTACTGTTACATGTGTTCTTTCACTTGCAGATGGCCATTATATCAACTTGACATTAATAATTCTTTTTATATGATACATTGAATGAAGATTTATATATGGTATTACCCGGAGGGTATTATTCTAAACATAAATAAAAAGTCTATACATTGAAAAAATATCTTTATAGGCTTAAACAAGCTCCTCGTAAGTGGAATGAGAAGCTTGTTAGTGTCTTACGTAAGTTAAAATTTGTGCAAAGTAAATGTGATCACTCTATGTTTGTAAAATCAAGTAATTTTGTGTTTGTTGTGCTACTTGTTAATGCGGATGATATTGTGGTAACCGGAAATAGTTCTGATGAAATATTGAAAGTTAAAAATTTTCTTAAATCGTATTTTTTTAGTTAAAGAATTATCTTAAATATTTTTTTGGTATTGAAGTGGTTAAGTTTGACGGTGGCATATGTTTATCTCAAATGAAATATTGTTTAGAACTACTAGATGAGTACGACATGATTGGGTGCAAACCGGTTGGTAGTCCGATTGAACAAAATCATGTGCTAACTTCTTTGTGTAACAAAGATAACACTATTTTGATAAACATTACTAGTTATCAAAAGTTAGTTGGGAAGTTGATATATGTGTCACACACTAGACCAGACATATAATATTCTGTACATTTTTTGAGTTAATACATACATAAACCTTCTAATTCTCATTTACAAATTGCTATAAGACTTTTAAGGTATTCTGTTTAGCAAAGGCTTATCGTTTGTTTTGAAAGCCTATGCTGATTTAGATCAGGGTAAATGTTTAGATACCAAGAAATATGTTATTGGATTTTATGTTTTTAGCGTAACTCATTGGTTTCCTAGAAAAGTAAAAAGCAGTCCACGGTATCTCGGTCAACAGCTGAAGTCGCCGAGCTATGTGTGCTGCGACATGTGAGATACTCTGGATAGTTAATATTTGGAGTGAACTGAATGTAGTGTAAAGTTGCTAGTTTCACTATTTTGTGATAGTTCTGCTACTGTTTCAATTACAACAAACCTTTTTTTCATGGATTTGGGCTGCTAGCTGTTGTGCTGTGGGCCGGAGATTGCTAGATGTTGTGGGTTAAGGATTGATATATGGGCATGAAGACTGCTCTCTACTTGGCTGGGTTTGGGTTCAAGATTCCGTCCCGCTCTTGGTAAGGTTCAGCTCTGTAAGATATGAGAGAGAGGGTAAGCTGTTTTTGAAACTCATACGCTCTCTCACTGATTATAGGGTTTCTTTGATTCATCGTGTTGTTGAGTCTGTTATACATTAGATCATTTTGATGATCTGAAGTAGGATTTTGTCTTACCTCGTGTGTTGATTCGTTCTTTGAGTTGTAATCAGATTTATGGTTTTATATTTATTGAGTCGAGTGTGTTCTTGGTCTATCTTACCATGTTTTTGACATATGCCAAGAGTTTAAAAGCCGGTATTACTTTTATGTAAACATGTAAACATAAGAGTTTAAAAAAAATGGGTCCAGGTTGGGCCAGGGAGTTTTCTCACCTATGTTGGGTTTCCTCCTGAGGGAGGTGGAGATGATCGGGTGAGTCAGTGCCCGTCAGTGATCCAAATTACCGTTAAAAAAATTTAGGATATTAAAGTATTTTCATTTTTAATTTTTATCCAACCAGTCTTGAACGTTATCATATTATATTATTATTAGTATTATTAAAAGGTAAACTCTAAAATGTTACACAAAAAGGTTTTGCATTTTGTTTAATAAAATAAAAAAATAGAAAAAGAAAATGAAAAACGTGGAAGACGTTTTTGGGTGTGAGCGAGCTGTAAGTTAAAACAGATAGCCTAAGACATCAACACGTGGAAAATAAAAATACAAGTTTTTTTTGGAGGTATTAAAAAACATTGACCACGTGGCATAATACACCGACCAGAGTGACGATGAGCACTGACTTTATTCAAAGTAAAGCCTCCACCTTTAAAGCTTTTGAGACATTTAAGGATGACACGCAGCCTTTTCATATTTTTCACCTTCATATAATATAAAAATATATAGCCATCAGGCCTTTATTCTGATGGAAAGAGGGTTTTATAATAAGATTTTTCTTTTATTAAGTTATCAGGTTTAATCGTTACAAGGTGCACTTTATAATTTCAGGAATACCTTCTGTGACAGAACTTGAACTCTAAATTAGATGAAGTTAGCGACATTCTAACCCAAATATCATTCTAAAAATATATATATAAAAATATATAATTATCTTAAGACGTAGATAATAATATATTTTTAAATACAAAGTATCTTATTTTACTCCGAAAAGTAAGGTGTGACAAATGGAATTTCGAATTTCTTGAAAAAAATGTTCACAGCTGGAGGATGGACATGTGATAAATTAGTTGGCATACTGGTTTACCGATTAGACCGGTTTTAAAAATCAAATTTATAAATAATAAATAACTAACTGGTTACGTCACATGTAACAATTTCGTAAGTTAAAAAAATTCGCTTAGTTTTTTCATTACTAACTATTTAATATTTCCTTTATTAATTTTTAAATCTTCATTACTATTTAATATTTATTTTATAATTTTTAAATCTTTATTACTAACTATTTAATATTTGAGTAAATTACACAAATCGTCATTTATGTTTATACCCTTTTTCAGATACTGTCCTTTAGCCAAAAATTTGACAGACATCATCCTTTACGTTTACAAATCTTGCACGTTACGTCATTTGCTCCTAACCCAGTTAAGTTTTTTAGTTAACTATGATCATGTGCAAGGCACATACGGGTACTTTGGTCTATTTATATAAAAGAAAAAAAATTAAAATATAAAACCAACTCTCTCTCTCTTTCAACAGACACACACTCTCTCTCTCTCCTCACTCTCTTCACTTTCTCTCTCTCTCTCTCTCAACATTTTCTCCACCACCACCACCCTCCGGCAACCACGAGCACCACTCCCAACCTCCGGCAACCACAAGAACCGCCATCATCTTCATAACCACCATCCGACCACAGCTTGAAACCACCACCATCTTCGTGACACCACCACCTGAAACCAACTTCTCCCCTTTCGTCGAAAACCACCACACCATTACCATCCGACAACCACCCCAACTTTTCCCCTTCCGTCACCGTTGAAACCGCCAACTCCGATTCCGAATCACAAGGGGAAGAAAAACCCTGGAACAACACGTATCACAATTGCTGAAATATCTAAAAACCCCTATGGAAGTCAAAAACTAAAAACCCTGGATGAAATATCCTCTCACCCTTACCATATCAAAACTCTAAAAACCCTAATGGAAGTTAATATCAAAATCGGAAAAGTCCATGAAGTAATTGGAATCCTCAATCAACTCATTAATCAGAGTTGGATGCATGACTCTTTCTAGGGTAGAGAGACGGTGGTCAAACGAACCGAGTATCGAAATCAGAGTTGGACGCATAGAGTGATTCTCTCATCATCGCTGCTTTATCGGTGAGATTATGCTGCTGAAATTGGAACCCTCATGTCCTGAATTTTGGGGAGAATCGAAGGGAGATAGTTGTAAATCGCCATCGCTGCTGAAAATGGAACCCTCATGTCCTGAATTTTGCAGAGGATAGAAATCAGATCTAAAACACGATTCGTCGGAGCATTTATGTGATTTAGGGTTAATAGTGCACGGAGAACGCTGAATCCGAGAATGAGGCCATTGGTGCGGCGGAGAAAAGTGATGAGAAAGATGAAGGGGGTGGGGATAGTGGTGGTGGCGGTGTTGATGGAGGGTCTAAGTGGGTAAAGGGAGGGTGTTTTATGACGGTGGTGGTGCTCAGATCGGAGGAAGGGGTTGTGCGGTGGTCGGCTGGTGGTCTGCTGGTGGTGGTGGTGTTTGGCGGTGGTGCTCAGATCGGAGGAGGAGCCACCAGATTTTAGAGAGAGATTTGAGAGAGAAAAAGAGATGAGAGAGGTTTATTATTTATGTTTATATATATATATATATATATATATATATATATATATATATATATATATATATATATATTTGTGAGTAAAAAGACCAAAACACCCTCATGTGCAAGGCCCATGTATAGAGTTAACTGAAAAACTTAACGACCGTTAGGCTAAAATACGTAATCCGCAAAACGTAAAGGATGATCACTGACATTTTTTTGGTTAAAAGACATACAGTGAAAAATGGTATAAACATAAAGGACGATTTCTGTAATTTACTCTTAATATTTCTTATATTCAACCCATATAAAACACATGGTTCTAATTTCTAACCTAGTAACATTAAAAAAAGTTTATAATTAAAAATTTTGTATGTAACAATATAAAACAAAACATGAAACTAATTTATCTTTTAGTATGAATTTGTAATGTTAATAAAATATAGAATTTAGAATATAAAAAAATAAGGAGGCTAAAATAGTAAATAACTAGTTGATGAGATATTAAATATGCATATACGTATTTAAAAATCCAGTGAGTTCTCGAATCAACCCCTTACTGTCATAACCAGCTGACTCAAACTATAATAGTGCATGAAGTACATATTATTAAAAAAAGGTTTAGGGTAATAATATAATATTATAAACTCCCACGTGTACGATGAAGATATGATCAATCTACACGAGTCACTAAACTTAAAAAATAGGCTTTCGTTCACGCATCCCCCCCTTCACTCATCAGGATAAGGTTGGCCGCTTGGATTACTTGTCATTTGAACCAATTACTGGGCCCACCATCAATACCGTGTGCTCAACTCCTATAAATATCCGCCGGTTTCCTCTTTTTTGAAAAAAGAAAACAATTTTTTATTTCACAAATCTCTCCCCCGCTGTAAATCGAGAAAAAAAATGGTTATGCGGCCGGTGCCGGTGACAGATCCGACGACTCAGCTGAAGTTACCACCGGGATTCCGGTTCTACCCCACCGACGAGGAGCTTATGGTGCAGTACCTGTGCCCGAAAGTCGCCGGGAACGATTTTACTCTTCAGATAATCGGAGATGTTAATTTATATAAATTTGATCCATGGGACTTACCAAGTAAGTGTTTTAATCATGAAATTTAGGTGTTTTTTTTCCTTAATTTTAATTAAATTTAAAGAAAATAATTGTGAAATTTTGATAGGTAAAGCGATGTTTGGCGAGAAGGAATGGTACTTTTTTAGCCCTAGGGATCGAAAGTACCCAAATGGGACACGACCCAATAGAGTTGCCGGGTCGGGTTACTGGAAGGCTACCGGAACCGATAAGGTGATCGTGTCGGATGGACGGAAGGTTGGAATTAAGAAGGCATTGGTTTTCTATGTCGGTAAAGCTCCGAGAGGATCCAAAACTAATTGGATCATGCACGAATATAGGTTATCTGAGCCTTCGAAGAACAACAGTAGCTCCCGGGTAAGCGAAGCTCCGACCCGTGTTTTCACGGTGATCGATTTTGCTTATAAATCCAATGTTTTCACGACCCGACCGGCTGGTCCAGTTAGCTTATTTAAACTGTTTTCCAACATGTTTTTTTTTTCTTCCTTCAAAATCTTTACCAAAATAAAAATTTTATAATATTTATAACATTAATCGGTCCGAGCAATGGACCTAATAAAATTTTTATAAGATTTATGACTTCGTCCAATTATTAAACCGGTCAGACAAGTAGACCTTACTTTTTATTTTTCTTTTAAAATATGTGAAATTAAAATTTTATTATTTACGGTTAGTGGACCGGTGAGACGATCAGTTTGATCTGGTTATAAAAATATTCTTGAATTCAATTTTTTTTTACAGTTGGATGATTGGGTGCTTTGCCGGATTTACAAGAAGAAGTCAAGCGCCGGGAACACGATTTCTGGCGGTCCGAGCACCGAACAGAGCCAAGGCTCTCCGTCATCATCATCATCCTCCCAGTACGACGGCGTTCTCGATTCACTTCCGGCTATCGACGACTCGTTTCTAAACTTTCCGACCGGTAATTCCGTGAATGAAGAAGATCAGAAGGTCGACATTCAAAAATCCGATACAGGGAACTACGATTGGCTGGGTGTAGGGGCATTCGGTTTACAGGATCCGAATTCGACTTCCATGGATCCGACATTCAACATGCAGATGAAGTTTATTAAGTCGCCGGAAGATGAAGCTCAAAACGGAATCGGAAGTCAGAGAATGGAAAACTCGGGTTATTTATTTTCACAGGGGTTTCTGAATGCATCAGACCCGTTTGCTATCCGGTACCCGACCCAACCGAGCAGCTCAGGTTATAGACAGTGAGAAGTGTTAATAAGTTGAGGGGGGTGAATGTAAATAGGTGAGTTCTTGGGGGTTGGCATGTAGATTTTAGGAGTTTGGTGGAAAGGTAGGCATGGTTTGGTTAGGTACAGCATGAACTCTAAAGTCAAAGATGAATGTAGATAGAGTCAAAAGGTTTTCGGTTTGGGTGCGTGGTTCATACAATCTTTTGTTTTTTGAATTTCTTTTAATTTCTAGTTTTGGAAATTTTGGTGGTTGATTTTTAATGGCACTTATTATGCACAGATCCTCACATTAACCCACATATCCTACTATGCTCTAAAAGAGCATTTAGCTTTACATGTCATATAAATCTCATTAATACTCTTTGATTCTCAAGAAAAGTTTGTTCTTTTTTGAAAAAAAAAATCTGATTAATTACTTTTTTAAAGACATATAAATTAACAAGTATTTATTATATTAATCTTAAAAAATATAATTAATTGGTTTTAAAATAATTAAATATTTATTTTATTTTTATAAGCAATACTATTTTAAAAATATGCAAGTAGAACAATTTTATAAAGGGTATTACTAATGGCACACGAGAATTGCTATTTGGACTTGGCCATATACGCATCGTATAGGGCAATACGATGCGTATAGCCCTTCACAATTTCTCATACCGGACATTCTCTTACAACATGGTCATTCCAATCTATATGCATCGTATAGGACAATACGAGGACGTGTAGCGTACGATGTACTTTCTGCAACTAGTCATCCATCACCTCGCTATACGCCTCGTATTAACCTATACGCGGCGTATAGCGAGGTGATGGATGACTAGTTGCAGAAAGTATCGTATAGGGCCTAAAATTTGTGTATTTAACCATAAAGAATTCTCATTCGAACGTATCATTTCTTACAAAAAATTCAAACAATCTCCCAAAAATTATAAAAATGTCTTGGTGGTGGGATGGTAACTACGGTTTTCAGGTAGATTCTAACGAGTAGCTGGAAAACAACATGCAAAGTTCTGGCGTTCAAGAGGTGAACTGGGAGAAGGTCTCGTCCGACGTTTATTCTAATCAACGGGTAAGGCTTCCAGATTTGAACGAGCCACTGAGCAATCCCGAGTTCGTATACGGTGAACCATATTACCTTACACAACCCACGAACGACTACGTATACGGTGAAGTCCCTTACCCGACACAACAAACCGACGACTCCGAAGACGAAGAACAAAACAATCAAAATGTGTCTTATAAAACTGACCAGAATTTTCAGTCTCGTGAACAGTTGGTTGATTGGGCTATCCGGAGAGAACGTGAGAATGGTTACGTCCTTGTCACCCGACGATCGATGAGAAAAGGCGACGATCCGACGGAACCGTTTATCAAGGTGTGGCTTATGTGTGACCGTCACGGCGAGCGTGCGTCTACTGCCACGGTTAGACGTGCCGGTAGCAAGAAAATAGGTTGTCCCTTTAAATTGGAAGGAGAGTACCAAGAAAATACTAAACGGTGAAGGATGACAGTCATAACCACGATCCCAGTCAACATCTTGTAGCGCACTCGTTTGCAAGGAGACTGTCTCAGTCGGAACAACTTTTGGTGGGGAAGTTGTATTCGCAAAACATGTTGCCATGAAACATTCTGGCAACTATAAGGGAACAAAACCCAGAGAGTAGTTGCATTAAAAAGGACATTTATAATGTGATACAAAAGATAAAAAACGAAACGAGAGTCAGTGAAACTCCAATACAGATTATGGAAAACCTGATTTCTTCTAAAAAATACGTCTACTATACTCGAGAAGATCCTGTCACAAATGGTGTGGAGGAGATATTCTTTGTTCATCCGAAATCGTACGAGATGTGGCGTGCATTCCCGCACGTGTTGATGATCGACGCGACCTACAAAACAAACATGTATAAACTTCCATTTGTCCAAGTGGTCGGTGTGACCTCCACACACCAGTCGTTTTGCGTCGCTCATGCATTTATATCAAAAGAACGGGAGGAAAACTTTGTTTGGGTGCTACTTCAAATAAAAGCAATGTTGCAAAAGTGTATGGAGCCGCGTGT
Organism: Smallanthus sonchifolius; assembly: GCA_023525975.1. Taxonomy (NCBI): domain Eukaryota; kingdom Viridiplantae; phylum Streptophyta; class Magnoliopsida; order Asterales; family Asteraceae; genus Smallanthus; species Smallanthus sonchifolius. Next base: position 14,213,922 of record CM042026.1, on the reverse strand, counting down.
GATAGTAATAGACAGGGACAAAGCTCTTATGAACGCGTGTAATAAAATATTTCCGGGCTGTTCCAAGAACCTATGTCGGTGGCACATACACGAGAATATCGCAAAACATTGTTAGACATCATTTACAGACGAAGACTAGAAAAATTCAAGTATTCATGGTCGGTATTATGTGAGTCTCCCACGCCAGATATATACCAGTACAACTTCAACCGGCTTTACGAACGTCTGTATGCAGCCAAACTAGGAAGTAAGTTTTAAATATTAAATATTTTCAGTATTTAAATATTTATTCAATATTAAATATTTTTCCAGGAGTTTATAGATTATGTGACTAAAAATTGGCTGGACCCGTATAAAGAAAAGTTTATATCCGCGTGGTCCAACAGAAACCTCAATTTTGGTCAACATACAACGAAATGAGTCGAGAGCCAGCATTCGCTCTTAAAGAGCTATCTTAGAAACGCTAACAGCTCGCTAGATAGACTTGTTGGGTTTGTTGATGAAATTGTATCAGATCAGTATTATCAGTTACAGTTTGGGTTTGGAACAAGCCTCATAAGGAAAATGGACAGCCACATAGCTATTGAATTGTTTGATAACCTGCACGGTAAAGTTTCACATAAAGTTCTAGATTTGATAAAAAACGAGTGGTACAAGTTATCAAATATACGGAAACAAAATGCAACGTGTGGGTGCCAACTTTTCAGTAGTTGTGGGTTACCGTGTGCTTGTCGTCTGGCAAATATCGAAGCTACAGGTAAACTGTTCTGACTATTTAGTAGTTGTGGGTTGTCGTGTGCTTTTCAAAATGTTCAAACTATTTCGTTTAAAATACAGGTGGCATAATCCCTCTAGATGCGGTGGACGTCTTCCGGAGGAAACTTGATTTAAAACCGTCGTTTGTCGATGATGAAAATGTAGACGTGGATAAGGTACTGGGTCAAGTGAGAAACAAAATTATGTCACAACCCGATCAAGTCAAAAGAAGTATGTTGTCGAGAATCGCAGGGGTTGTTTTTCCGAGCAAAAGTAACAAGAAAGCGCCTATGGTACAAAAAGATACTCGCGGTCGTCCAACTTTGAAAAAGCAACAACAAAGGAAACAGGATGTCGCGAGAAACAACTCATTCACAGGATCCCAACAAAGCAAATGTGACCATGCGAGACACAGCTCGTATATTGCGTCACAAGAGTCTATACAAGCGAGTTCGGTCTTTCAACACCGTCATTCAACGAAGGGTAAAGGAAAGCAACCGCAAGATGATAACGCCCATCTTAGGTTTCCATTGATTACGGGGAAAGATGCGGTTAACAATATAAATGTTTTAAGGATTCGATACCGTCTTTATTTTATCCATACATTTCACATATACAGGATGTAAATCCCGACGGTAACTGTGGTTTTCGATCGGTAGCTTTGGGCTTAGGGTTAAATGAAAACCGGTGGCTCTTTATCCGACAACAACTTCTAAATGAGATGGACAATAAAGAGGAATGATGGAGAACTGTTTTTGACAGAGTCGCCTTTCAAGAGTATGATAGGCTACGTCACACAATAGATTGGCAGGATGTGAAAGCCGCAGCAGTTAGTCGTTGGATGTCGATGCCATACACAGGACTCCTAATTGCTCAAAGATTTGGGGTGATTTTTCATCTTTTAAGCATCAACGGTAATCAAACATTTTTTCCATTGTGGTTTGGTCCTAACGTTCACGCTCAACATCAAGTCGTATCGTTAGTTCACGTCAAAAATGCTCATTTCATCCATGTCAAGTTAGACGGAGAATTTCCGATTCCTACGCCGAATGCACTTTGGAATTTGCACCGAAATGATGATGCAGCAAAATGGGAAAATATATACAATGATCGTATTGAACGATTTAAGAAAATAATGGCTACTAATAGATCTAGATTTCCACAATATTTCACGAATCTCGGATGATATTTCGTCTTAGGTTTGAACTTAAGAACTATACGGCTAGATTAGTGATTTTTAGGTAGATTAGCGATTTTTAGGTTTGAACTTAAGAACTATATGCCACGTATAGGGTCATACGTGGCGTACAGTTCATCTTAGGAAGACGATGAAGCCATACGCCACGTATAAGTCTATACGCTGCGTATGGCTTGGTTTACCCGGTCACTTGCCTGCGTATGGCCTGGTTTGGGTCGCGTATGGCTTGGTTTACCCGACAACTCGCCCGCGTATGGCTTAATTGGCCTGCGTATGGCTTATTTTGCCCGGCAACCGCCTATACGCCACGTATAAGCCTATACGTGGCGTATAGATTTTTTAAAAATTAATAATTATTATTATTATTTATTAATTCAATTAAAAACAATATATTAAAAATAATATATTATTATTATTTATTATTTAATATTTAAAATAAAAAAAATTAATTATTATTATTATTTATTATTTAAAATTTAAACAATATATTATTCTTTATTATTTAAATTAAAACAATATATTATTATTATTTATTATTTAAATTAAAAATAATATATTATTATTATTTATTATTTAAAATTTAAACAATATTATATTATTATTTATTATTTAAAATTTAAACGATATATTATTATTATTTATTATTTAAATTAAAAAATTAAAAACAATTAATTATTATCAGATATGGCGGATCATGATGATGATATTCAGATGGATCAGCTAGACGATCTTGCGCACTTCCATTTTCTGGATTTTTTGCCCAATACGGAGGCTTATTCCCGTTGCCAGAAGCTCCGGGAGGTGCAGATGGGTCCAGGTACGGCGGTGGATTGGGCCCTCCTCGAGGAGGTGCAAGAGGCCGAGCGAGCTAGGGCCATCATCGGTCAGGACATGCCATGGTCGCGTCTTTTTGGCCTTTCTTTTGCGGAGACATACCGAGAGCTGGTCGTCGAGTTTCTTTCGACGTTCATCTACTCAGAGACTGGGCTGCAGCCTCTACCCGGGGAGGCGCCGGATATTTATCCGGATCATATTTCTTTTTGTATTTTTGGGATCGTTTACCGTCTGACCCTCCGTCAGTGGGCCGTCACGATGGGCTTATACTACGAGCCTGAGACGGTCACGCCGCTTTTCACCGAGGCGGTGACGGAGGTGGACAAGGAGGAACTCCTTGTTTTTTGGGGCTTGATTTCAGATAGTCCTTGGTTGGGTACCAAGGGGAGGGTCTTGGGTATTAGAGACCCTTTGTATAGATATCTGCACCGGCTTATTTCGACGTCGATCGCACCGCGTCTGAAAAGCCGTGAGTGGTGCACTGATAGAGATCTTTTCTTTCTTTTATGCCTGCTTACTGGGAGGCGGTGTGACCTGTCCACAAGCATGGCGCTTTATTTTGCTTCTGCCTATATGCGACAGAAGCGCGGACTTTTATATGGCGGTGCTTTCATCACGCATATCATGCGGTCGGTCATACCATTTGACCACCATGAGCCTGCGATGTTACCGCCCATTCCCCCTGCCCGATTAGACTGTCGCACGGCGAGCGTCATGCGCATCACGCACCGATTCCCGCAGGGCCTTCGGTTCGTAGGGGCCGTCAAGGACCAGGTTTGCGTCCCGGTGCCGTTGCCGCAGATGCCTGGACAGGGGGACCCGCCTATGCCTCAACCGCTACATGGTATGGCGATTGAGGACGAGCCGCCACACGTCGAGCAGGTCCACGAGCATCTGCCACAGCATCCCCGACACGTACGTCGGCCTGTTAGGCTGGATAGGGCTACCAGGCATTGCTTGATGGCGTTGTTGCCGACTCACGGCGACAGGGTCGTCAACTCGATCGAATGGAGGACCTGATGATGTGGGCGGTTGGACAGCTCGTGAATTAGTCACGAGCCGCCGGCATCGAGCCACCCCCACTACCACCGCCACGTCATTATCCGGACGACCTCGTTCAGGGTGAGGGCGGGGCGGGTCAGGGTGACGGCAGAGCCGGTTAGGTTTAGTTCTTTTATTTGTATTTTGTTTCTTTCGTTGTTATGTATGTAAAACATTTTGATGTATATATTTAATTTTTTGATGTAATGTATATAATTTTAGTTTATTTATTTGGTTGTAATGTTTAATATTTTGTTTGGTTTGTAATGTTTAATATTTTGTTTGGTTTGTAATGTTTAATATTTTGTTTGACTAACAAACTTATATTAACAAAATTATATAAATTAAAATAAAAATAAACAAAATATAAAAAAAATAAAAAAAATTATAATTAAATAAAAAACACCTATACTTGGCATATAGGTCAATACGCCACGTATAGGATTATTTAACACCAAACTTTCAACTTTTGAAGAAAATTATTGTGCCCTGTCACATACGCTGCGTATAGGGCAATACGAATCGTATGGGACATGTATTTCAGACATAGAATGACACGTGTCATTCTTATGTCAGAGAGTGAACTCTATACGCCCTCGTATTGATCTATACGAGGGCGTATAGCGCGACGGCGGGTCCAATTAGCAATATTCCATGTGTGGTTAGAATTTCCCTTTATAAATGGTTAATTCCATACAAATTAAAATATTTTTCTTACTTTCTCATAAAAAGTCTTTAAACTAGTTTTAATATATTAAAATTACTCAATTTATAAAAAATATTCAACGGGAACTTGGGAGTTCATATATGAACTGTGTCTAGCTTGGATTGATCATGTCTTTCATCTTCTTGAACCAATTTCTTTTCACAGCTGTTGGTTGACCTTTAATCTCCTGTTTCAATACTTTAAATTCTTCATCGGTATCGATATCGTCATCCGGGTGAACAAATGACGGTGTGAAATCAATCTTCCGCCAGAACACATCTATCAAATTCAATTGAATTGGTTCACCTACATGTAGATAATGTGCAACAATACAAGTGCATGGCAAACCACAACTCGTTTTAAGTCGACAAACACACAGGGTACCAGGCGATTCTAACAAATCATTTAACCGCCCAATCTCTTCATATAATAGATCTAAAGCTGTAATTGAAACATTACCTCGTAAAAGCTTGAACATAAATGTCATATGATGATTGTATACTCTGATTTGACCTTTTTCAAAGCTTTCATTTATTTTTACTTCCTGATCTTTTATGAGTTTATCAGTACCTTCAACCATCTCATGTAGACGAGACTTAGGACCACTCAAGTATTTCTTGAAAAGTGAATGTTGGTTCTCCACTCTGTTGGTTGTTCGATTTCCAAAATTAAGCTTTTTATTAATCCAAGCAGAAACAAACATTTCTTTATAATTTGACAGCCGTGTATTATCCAGGTAATCAACAACTTCTGCATTGGATAAAAAAAAGGTCAAAACCACTTACGTTATACAAAAGGCATACACAAACAATAAAAGTGAGAAAGAAGATTATTACTATGATGGGGAGGTCTGAACTGCTGCTTAAGTAGCTTGTAGTTGTAACTGTATACGTAAGATGTTGGCGAATCAATTAGTACAGCCCACATACTTAGAAGTATAGCCCATTTATGTGCATCAAGACCTTGCTTACAGTGCTTATCAATATTCTGAGATATGTGCCATCTACATAATAACTGGGCAGCTTCTGGGAATACACATTTACAAGCATTCATTAGAGCAATATCTCTATCGGTAACTATTACATGTGGCTCCATAATCTTATTCGTTGTTTTCTTTAGGTTATTTAACACCCAGAGAAAATTATCTTTCTTTTCTTTACTAATTAAGGCAAAAGCAACACAATAAGTTTTCTTTGTGGTTGTTACAACAACAATCTCAACAAATGGCATGTTATACCTGTTGGTTTTGTAAGTTGCATCTATTAGCAACACATGTGGGAATGCACACCACATCTTATACGACTTTTGATGGATAAAGAACAACTGCTGCAAGACACCGTCAGATTCTTCATGTTCCCAAATATATTCTTCCTGATGCAAGATTGAGAAAAGAATATGAATTGGAGTTGATCCAATTTCTCTAGCTTTACGTATCTTTTGGAGTGCATTGTACACGGTTATGAGCGAATACACGTTTTTGGGGTTCTGCTCCTTTAGTGTTGCTAGAATGTTACGCGGCTGAACATCGTGCTTAGACAGGTCCTCCACCAAACGTATTTCTTGATCATTAAATCTCATTGCAAATGGATGCCCCTCTAAATGTTGAGCTGGTGGACGGTTATGTTCAGCATGTGACACCCGTAACATCCAACCTTTCTTTTCTTGCATGTAATTTCCAATCAACTGGAACGGACAACCAATTTTTCTTGTTGCAGAACGTCTAACTGTTGATGTTCCTCTATATACTCCACCACGATCACACTGAAGGTGAACTTTGAAAACTTCATCGCTTGCGTTTTTCTTCGATCTTTCTTTGACTATGACATAACCATGCTTACGTCCAATTTCTTGTGCCCAATGCATCATGCTCGAGAGAGACATGAACACCTAAAACAAAATACTTAACAATGGTTCAGTTAGATAACCACGGTTAAGGACGATATATTTAAGCTAAAACAAACATAATCATGAATATCAAACCTGCTGAGTGGAAAACTCTTATATATTGTTACACATAGTTAACTCGTTTTGTGTGAAAAAATGAATGAAAATATAACCGTATATATAGTATGTTTTCGAAGAATCTTATGTCGTATCAAATAATTTACGAAATCTTATGTCGTGTCAAATTACTCACACGCATCTCGAGGAATCTTGAGTCGTGTCAAGCTGTACGCACGCATCTCGAGGAATCTTGTGTCGTGTCAAAGGGTGTGCAATTAGTATGTCAGATACTTCCACGCATCTCGAGGAATCTTGTGTCGTCTCAAATTGTCCGCATCTCGAGGAATCTTGTGTCGTGTCAAACAGTTATTTGCACGCATCTCGAAGAATCTTGTGTCGTGTCAAGCTGTACGCACGCATCTCGAGAAATCTTGTGGCGTCAAACAGTTATTTGCACGCATCTCTAGGAATCTTGTGTCGTGTCGATCTGTACGCACCCATCTCGAGGAATCTTGTGTCGTGTCAAACAGTTATTTGCACGCATCTCAAGGAATCTTGTGTCGTGTCAAGCTGTACGCACGCATCTCGATGAATCTTGTGTCGTGTCAAAGGGTGTGCAATTAGTATATCAGATACTTCCACGCATCTCGAGGAATCTTGTGTCGTGTCAAACTGTTCGCGCATATCTCGAGGAATCTTGTGTTGTGTCAAACAGTTATTTGCATGCATCTCGAGGAATCTTGTGTCGTATCAAGCTGTACGCACGCATCTCGAGGAATCTTGTGTCGTGTCAAGATGTACGCGTACGAGTTCAAATACCGGCTATAAATTCCTGGACTCATTTTCACTCCAAGATTATAACTTTACTTCTAAAATATGGGTGGAGGGAATACTTTTCTGACTGAACTCTTACGCCGAGTAAACCCTCCTCCTCCGGTTGAACCAATACGGCCAGCAAACCCTCCTCCTTCAGCTGATGATATATGGGGATTAACAAATGAAGAATTGCACTTCGCATATGACCAGGTTTTTGGTCAACTAAAAATTAGGGACGAGCACGTCCCTAATTCAGAGGATGATCACATCCCTGTGTTAGGGGGTGATTACGTCACTGACCCGAGAGCGGAATACGTCACTGACCAGGGAGCGGTTCATTCTCTGGTACCGAACAAGATGATACCCCAGTATCTTTTCGTTGTCCCTTTGGTAGACGAAGACGTCTCTAAGGTTGTGACATCCAGTTTGATGATTTGTGTTTTGGCTGGGTGTGGTATTGTTCTTGATCGTTTTCTGATTCATGGTGGTTTTCCATTGTCAAAAATAAAGAAAAGTATTTGATGAGAAAGAGATAGAAAAGTGTGAAGAGCAAGAGATAGAGGCATGCTTTAAATAGAAGAGCTTATGGGCAAAATAAAGAAAAAAAAACACAAAATTATAAAATATAAAAATACTGAATATAGTTTTAAATTAGGGGTTCTAGTCCCACGTGTGACAAAATTATAAAAATTTAGACATGACATAATATTATGCAAAATTACAAAAATTATAAAATTTTATTTACTAGGCATGAAATAATATTGTGTAAAATTATAAAATTTGATTTTATAAAATTATAAAAATTTAGTTGGGTGTGGGATTAGATAGATGAGATGTGAGGGTGTGTAAAAATTAGGTTGGGTGTGGGATTGGATGGATGTGATGTGAGGGTGTGCAAAAATTAGGTTAGGGTGTGGGTTTAGTTGTTCCCTTTTTAATTCACTACCTTGTTTTTCGTGCTTTACGGTTCGCGTTTTACGGTGGGACGTATCTACGTAGATAAATAAAAAAAGACTTGAATAACCTTGTATAAATGAATACACACGCTTCATCGCGGGAGTGTGGTCGTTTTCTCCAATGTCGATTCGTGAAGAATGGACCATGAACTATAAATAGCTTACCGTCATAGGCTACGATACCAAAAAAATACTCAATTTCGAATACACCTCGGTTTAAAAAAAAATATATCGAAATGCTGACAAAAAAAAACAACGCAATCCGTTTAAAAAAATGTTAACGAACGAAAATTATTATAAAAAAGAGAAATTAATACATAATTAAACATGTTAAAAGCGTAAATTATATATACTATAAGAGGTGGAAATTAAAAACAGAAATTATTTAGCAGACTACTAGTTAAAATCCCGATCACCCCCATAAAATTTTGCTATAGCCCCCAGATCGACCCATATGAAGAAAAAAAATTAGTGTTATATACGCGTTATATATTACTACTCAAACGACCCTAAAAATTTCTGACATCTATGAAAAAAATTTGAGTCCGCTACAGTATTAGTGGCACCTACGGTTTTTCCTTACTCAAATAATATAGATTCAAATCTTACAAAGTATGTGTTTGTTTGCCGTTATAAAAAAAAGAAACACAAAAAATTACGAAATTAATTATTTTTCATGTGTGTTATTTTATTAGACAGATTTTATGTTTGTATTCATTACCTTGAATTACGTTATCTATATAATATGTTTTTTTTAAAAGTAAACGAAATCAATTAAAACCGAACCCCCCAAAGCCAGTGGCTAATAGGGGAAGAATTACAAACCCAACCCAAATTGGCCAAAACACAATACAATCATGTCCGTCATAAAATACTCCTCTGGAATGCTATCCAGTCCTCCCAAGTGATACTTCTCAGTTTTACTCTACATTATATCATGTTAGGTTGCTGAAATTTAAACTTGGGTATCATGTTAGGTTGCTGAAATTTTGGGTGTAAAAGTTATATTTGGTAATGTTTGTATACTTTTTTCTTTTACAAATTATTATTAAAATTCTCAAAGCAATTACTAAAATAAAATAAATGGTAAATTAACCAATTTATGTTATACATACTTTAACGGCCATACGTCTTCGTCTTATTTAATGTTTTACCTTTAATGATTAAGCGAAAAATTCTGATAACATAAAACGATATTGGTAGCATAACATGATTTAAATATAATACATTACTACATGTTTTACAAAAGAAAGAGACGTTTAAATGTATTACATGTTTTGCTCTCTCTGGAAAAAAAATATGTACCCCGAACAAGTATTGTATGTAGGGATGGCAATGGGTCGGTATGGGATGAGTTTTGGTGATTCCAATCCCATACCTGATTACAAAATCATGCCCCTTACATGTCGGGTACTCGTGTCTTAATTCTTATCGGGTATTTGGGTATACCCATAGGTATCTAGTATACTTGTTTATCATCTTATGTGGTTAAAGTTTACACGTGGGTACACAATACGCAAAACCCTATCTTAAAATTACTTCAAAAAATGACTTAAAATATCAAATACTTACTACACTTTTAGTAATTCTATAATTTTAACAATTTCAAGTTTTTAATAACCTCAGTTAGGGATGGTATAAAAAACCCGAAACATCTGGGACGAGTATTAAGGTATGAGACAAAGTATGTGATTAGTTTTAAAGATCTCTCGTGTGTATGGGGCGGGTATCAGATTAGGTGATACTTTTGAAGTATTAAGCTCTTAAAAAGACGTTGGCTTAGTCGGAAAAATTCAAAGGCTTAACCGGCAAAAACCAAACACTTAGCCGGCATAGTACCGGCTAAATGTCCATTTTGGTTTTTTTTACCGGCTAATGTCCATTTTAGTATTTTTCCCTTAAATTAAATCCATATCTATGATCATATAGTGTTACGCCAATATGAGTTGAATTACTACTTTACAAAAGTCCATTGGTATGGATTTTAGAGCAAGGGGTATACCCTCATCATCCTCTCCCGTGATCTTAGGTGGCACCCATGTGTTGAGTGATACACCGTCTCCTTGTGGTGTGATAGTTGGTGTAAAAAAAATCACGAGAGATCACACAAGAGATGAGGGAGTGGGTTGTGAGGTGGCATTGAGTGTGATTATTTTCACTTGAGTGATACACTACTCCCTTGACCAAGTGATTACTTTCACTTGAGGAGATCACTTGGAGTATACCGGATACTCTTACAATAATTTTCTAGTTTAAGTATTTATGCATCATATTAATACTTTTACAATAGACAGATATTTGAAACAAATTATTAAAAGTTTAATATCAAATATTTGAAAGAAGTTATCAAAAAATTAATAGAGTAAAAAGGAGATTTTGGTTAAGTAGGTTATGAAGCAATATTAATCATCATTTTTTTCTAATGAAGGACTCAGATTAAGTGGGGAGAAAAGGGGATAGAGGGGTATTTTTGGAATAATCATTATTGTTTATTTTTTTAAACTCTCTCACTTTTTTTAAAGAGTAAACTTCGTTTTTGACCCCTGTGGTTTGGTCAAAATAACGGTTTTGGTCTATTAGTTTCAATTTCACTTTTTTAGTCCTCGTGGTTTCATTTTCTTCTCAATTAAGCCCAGGGCACTAACAACGTTAGTTTTTTCTGTTAAAAGTAAGGGTATTTTCTCTTTTTACTTAAAAGGACTAATTATGTTATTTTCTTAAAGTAATTCAGGGACCATTTGTGTAAATTACTCAAACATTTAAAACCCTTCATCTTCATCATCTTCATCCCTCACATATCTGTGAGATTGAGGCAGGAGATAAGGGAGGGAGCCGCCACCACCTCCGGCGGGCTCCACCACCGCTGACCTGCTCCTCCTATATCCACCAGCCACCTCCTAGAACTTCAAATCCCCTCCCGGTGACCTGCTCCTCCACTTGTAAATGTTTACAGAGTGCTTTTGTTACTTTCAACAGTAATCCATTCACCGGTGACCTGCTCCTCCACCTGCTTTTGTTACTTGAATCGAAGATTGGAGCAGCTTCTGGTTCAGATTGATGAACAGAGAGGGATGAAATTAGGATTCTTTTGGATGCGCGAATGACCTGCTCCTCCACCGCGAAATCAGAATATCAGAGGGATGAAGTTAGGGTTCTTTCAACAGTAATCCATTCATCGTACAAAATATCAGACGAATAGCGGAATAAGACTAGTAGATCAATTAAAAACGGAAAATGATGCTTACGGAGCTGTGGAGTCGTCGGCGAGATCAGAAATCAGAATCGTTGAGGAACCGAGTTTGATCTTGGCGGAGAGAAGGAGCGGGAGGTCCTGGTCGGCTTTCCTCTTCGGATGAGTTACGCAGTTCACCTCCTCAGCTCCGAACGCGGCCTTGTAGAATGCAACGGCGTCGTTCACCTTTGAAGCTTCTACAAACAGTTGCGGCTTTAACGTCGTGAACGTCACTGGATGTGCTGTAGGAGCTGCTCCGTTTGTGGCCTCGGTTGCCATTTCCGGTGAGAAGGAACAAAGGTTCGAAATGCAAACAGATGGAGAGAGAAATGGAAATTTAGAGAGAGAAAGTAGGTGATTGGGTTGATGTGTGTATACGGATTTTATAGAAATAGAAGCGAGGAAGCGTAACCGTTTGTGGGTTTATGCTTTTTATGGATGCAGTGTTGCGTGTGAGATGATCGGGCGTCGGTGCTACCGTAGATGGAGGTATGGGGTGGTGCCAGAGGTAAGGGGTGGGGTGGTGCCGGTGGTGTGGGGTGGCGGTGACGGTGGAGGGTGGTGGTGGTGGTGGTGGTGAATGTCTACAAGAGGGAGTTGGGAGGAAGTCTAGGGTTTAGGTGGGTGATGAAGAAGATAGGTGAAGGGTGGTGGGACCCACAGACAATAAAATATACATTATTAATTTGAGTAAATTACGTAAGTGGTCTCTTAGATGTAAAGTGTCTAAAATACCCTCTCACTTAACAGAAAAAACTAACGTTGTTAGTGCTCTGGGCATAATTGAGAAGAAAATGAAACCACGAGGTCTAAAAAAGGGAAATTGAAACTAATGAACCAAAACCGTTATTTTGATCAAACCATAGGGGCCAAAAATGAAGTTTACTCTTTTTTAAAAGTTCATAACTGTTTTGTATAAAAAAAAAATTAATTACACCATAAAATTGAACATTTTTTCTCTTTAATTTGAGTATAATATTTCTACATAAAAAATGACGATTTAAAAAAATTCGTAAACTACGCTAAATTTTTGTGCCGTATTTTTCTATGCTATATTTTTATGAGCTATATTTTTGTGGAGTGGCGGATTCATTGTTAGGCCCGGGTGTGGGAAGGCACCCCTCAACAAAAACCCAATAGTGTAAAAAGTTCTAGAATTTAAAGTACATAATATTTGGGCACCCTATGTTTTATTAAAAGGCCCCTTAAGACTTAGGGGGTGTTTGGGATTACTTATTTAAGCTACTTATGACTTTTTCTCCAAAAGTAAGAATTTCTTACTTTTGGATTTTGATTTCTCCTTCTTATATCTTCCATCTTATTTTGAATTTACCAAACAAACTTATAACTTATTACCTCATTTCAAAAGATAATAAGTAAATAAGTTGTTTTGAAAAGTAATCCCAAACACCCCCTTAAGCCCCTTACCTGAACATGAATCCAGTAGGCAATTCATATTGTTTAATTTATTCATATACTAACTTAGACCCCATGTACTACACACGGGGTAAAAAATATCAATATATAAAATTCTTAAATTTTTATAAATATATTTTACAGGTGTAAAAATGTATTACATATACTAAGAATAGAAAACAAAATTCAAAACATATAAAATTACTATATAATTGGGTTTTAAAAATACCTTAATTACTATTTAATGTAATTTGACTTTCATTTAATATTTGATTGAAAATAAAAGTTATATAATTAGATTTCATAGTTTCTTATAATAAGGGATAATATAAAATAAATGTGTTTTATTAGTATAATTAGTATTTTTTAAATATATTATTATTAAAAGATAGAGGTGTATTTAATAAAAGAGAGGGGCGAGAAAAAAATCATGAGAATGAATATGGAGGCGATACGTGGCATGAAAAAACCTTTATTTATTATACAGTGTATATATATATATATACTAGGTTAGAAACCCCGTGTATTAAATGTGTTGAATAAATGCAATGTTAGAGCATTCACATCAGCTCCTTTATCCTCATCTCTATAATTTAATTAAAAATGATCATTTATTAAATTTATATCTCTGTTTTCAAAAAGCTTTCACATCAGACTTCTCATATCTATCATTGATTTCAATTAAATAATACTTATTTATTTATTTATTATTATTATTTTCTCTTTTTTTCACTCACACACACTTACAAAAAATATAAAATAATGTATAGAGGATGAAGATGGGGTGAATGATGACCCCCTAAATATAAAGGATGGTTATAGTTTCCTCTAAAAATATAGAGAATGTAAATGGGGATGAGAGAGCTTATGTGAGCATAAAATTACATGATTTTTTATTTTTCCTTTACAATTTAGAGATAAGGGTAGAGATGGAGTAGTTGATGTGAATGCTCTTATATACTTAGTAATAAAGATTTACATATTACATATTTATGACTTATTATATAGTTTTTTAATACAAATTTTAAAAACGTTATATAGTTATTTTTTAAAAATATTTTATAAAAAGAATGAAAGAAATGTACAATTTCTAAAAATGTTTTATAAACAAACCTATTTTTTTAAATAAAAAACGTTTTATAAAAAGAATTATAGAAATAATTATTATTTAATAAGAGAGAGACGGAAAACAAAAAATTATAAAAAAACAATTAAAGAAAATTTGTATAGAGGCGGAAAAAAAGGATGATGATGCACAGTAGAGTGTCCAAAACCTTTATTTATTATATAGTATAGATATAGATTCAATATTATGAGACCACACTCATATTTATTTTTATTTATTAATTTTACATTGTTCTTATTTACTTTTATTGTTAAATTATAGTCTGTTTAGGGCTATGAAAAGGTTTTAAAAAACTTTTAATTATTGATTTTACTTGCTTATTTACTTAGTTTGTATGGTTTTTGATTCAAAGACTTTTAGCTCTGTTCTCTAAATTAACGTAAGTTTTGAAACGCTTTAAACCGGGTACATCTCATAGTTGACACAAAACATAACAATCATAGTTCTTAAACCATAAATCAGAATCTATTACAGCTGAAGTCTTAAAATTAAAACATTCATCAACCAATAATGTAACTCATTGTCTAAAACATAAACTACTAGGTATAGAAATGTCAATCTTCAACACAGCACCCAATGTCCATGTTATCCAGCCCTCACGGCTCTTTTACTTTTCTTTCACTTTACCTTTTCTACCTGTCATGCATACTAAAAGTCAACTACGCTGATGAGTTATATCTTTACTTTAAACTGTAAAACTTTCTTTTAGGTAGCTTAGTTTTATAAAAATAAAATAAGATTTACTTTCTCTTTCTTTGAAAACACTTTAACTTTACTTTAAAACTTTACAACGTTACAATTATAACTGTTACGTTGGTGTCTGTTATTAAAACCTTAGCTTTGAGGAAACCCGCCAGGGTGTCCTCATGTACTATGTCTGGCTATCATTTCACTTGTACATGACAAGTGACTTTATCACACTTTAACTATCACATATGGATCATGGTCCGAGAACCAGATCCTTTTCTTGCTTACACCTTATGGTAAAACTTTTACTTTAGCGCTGCCCACACATCAGGGTGGAACTTTCTTTCTCGCTTGCACTTCAGTGCAAGACTCCTTTAGCATTGCCCACACCTCAGGGTAAGACTTTCTCGCTTACACCGAAGTGTAAGACTCCTTTAGCATTGCTCACACCTCAGGGTGAGACTTCTACTTTAGCATGCCTGCAGGACTTTATACTATGCAATGCAATTACACTATTACACAAATAAAATTGTAATCACACAAATAACACATATTAACACATAAACATATAACATGGTATTTGTCACTGTCATTATCATTGTCACTGTCACCGTCGAGCTGTACCGGAGTACAACTCCTTTATCGTTCTTCACTTTAGCTCTTTATTAACTTTCAAAACTTGTTTAAAAGGTAATACTCTACTCTTTAACTCTTTATATTTCATTTTATAAAAAATATATAATTCTTATAAAATATTCTTTAAATTTGAAAACTATCTCTTTAACAGTATGCATGCCAGCCCAAAACCGTTTAGGAAAAAAGGCAATAAGAACTCACCTGACTTCTACAGGTTTATCTCACTTAGCAAGGAAACTTCGAGCTAGTTGGGATGCTAACAAATCTGTCAAGGGTCACGAATGAAACAGGGTTATAACCTATAGGTTTCATCCGAAAACTTGTTTTCACCGAAATCTTTTTCGGTCGACATCTATCTTGGTCGAAATCATTTTCAACCGAAAATTAACTAGTTAAACATATCTTTTACTTATTAACTATTTCGTTCAAAATCACTTGCCTGAAAACCTCTTCGTTCGAAATCTCCCGTTCAAGAACTATCTCGTTCGAAAATATCTGTCCGAAATCATGTTCGTCCGAAAATACTTTTCAGACAAAAATAGTTTTCGGACCATTCATCGAGATTTCGGACGATTCAACTGTTCTTGATCAAATTCTTCTTTTTTGATCCAAGTTCCAATCTTTTTACGTCCAAAACTTATATCTAGCTTTCATGAAACTATGTATATACTTTTTAATCAAATTTGATTGTAAAAATTCCGTCTTTTATAAAACCCACTTTCAAGTCAGAAATCGATTCTGAGAACGATTTGATACCTGTTCTCGCGTTAATCCTTCTTCTCCAAACTTCATTAACGTTTAGCAACGATCCTGGACCGAGTATGAAGCTTTCGTGAGCGGTTTAGAACTCTCTCTCTCCCTCTCTCTCCCCCTCCCTATAGAATGTGTTGGTGAAGATGATGGAAATGTGGAAATGGATGAGGGTGTTAGGGTTTAACCCTTTATCCACCCCTGCGACTCCTTTGGCCCGGCCCAAGACCCGATCCCCCGAGCCCGCTACGTTTTCCGTTATTTCCCGAGCTTCGTTCGTAAACTTTATTTCCTATCCTTACTATTATTTTCGGGATGTTACAGGTTTACTCTGAAATCAATTACAAGAGGTTAGATTGAATTTGAATGTTTGTTTCATGGTTCCACAATTTTGAAGTCATGTCATAATCCTTGGAGTTTGATTTTGTTTGCTACGATTTAATATATTCTAACCCGACCTAACTTGACGTGACCGGCTGTGACCTGACCCATTTTATGCACTCACTGACGAAAAATCCTAAATCCGTCACTGTTTTTGTGCTGTATTTTCTATGTTATATTTTATTCGAAAAGGTGGATCTTTATTTTTGCTGTTTTTATCTGTTTTAGTATGTGTTGTTTTTTTGCTGCATTTTAATGTTGATTTTTGCTGCATTTTAGTGCTGATTTCGGCTGTTTTTTCAGTTTTTTGCCCGTTGTTTTTTAGTTTTTTGCTGCATTTTAGTGCTAACTTTTACAGTTTTTTTGTTGCATTTTAGTGCTGATTTTTTCAATTTTTTACTGTTTTTAGTGTTGATTTCTGCTATTTTTATGTATTTTTCTGCTACAAATTTGTGTTGATTTTTGTAGTTTTTTTGCTGCATTTTAGTGTTGATTTTTACAGTTTTTTTGCTACATTTTAGTGCTATTTTTATGCAGTTTGTTGGTGCATTTTAGAGCTAAAATTTCTATTGTTTTTTCCTGTATTTTTAGTAGTTTTTTTTTGCTCTAGTTTTGTGATGTATGCATATAAACACATAACCAATCAATTTTAAACAAAAAAACCCTAATCTGATATGAAGAAAACTAGAAAATGATAGAGTTGACTTGACGATTAGTGGACATTATTCAAGACATCAAAAATCACATAGTTAATTACTCGATTTCCTCAAAACACGTTCAAATTGGCAAATCTACTTCATAAAAACATTTTTTTTTAAAATTACACCATAAAAACGAGCGTTTTTTTATCTTTAAAACGAGTATAATATCGTTATAAAAAAAACAATTTTTTTTACGTTTTTTAGCTCATTGTGTAATTAGTCAGGTTAATGTGTAATACAAGTTCATTGTGTAATACAAGTTCAATGTGTAATACAAGTTCATTGTGTAATACCATGTCTGGTCATTGTGTAATAGAAGTTCATTGTGTTATATGTATTTATCATTGTGTTTTACGTTTTCCAGCTCATTGTGTAGTTAGTCAGGTCATTGTGTAATACAAGTTCATCGTGTAATACAAGTTCATTGTGTAATACAAGTTCATTGTGTAATACAAGTTCATTGTGTTATACCACGTCTGGTCATTGTGTAATACAAGTTCATTGTGTAATTAGTCAGGTCACTGTGTAATACACGTTCATTGTGTAATACAAGTTCATTTTGTAATACAAGTTCATTTTGTAATACAAGTTCATTGTGTTATACAAGTTCAATGTGTAATACAAGTTCATTGTGTTATATGTATTTATCATTATGTTTTACGTTTTCCAGCTCATTGTGTAGTTAGTCAGGTCACTGTGTATTACAAGTTCATCATGTAATACAAGTTCATTGTGTAATACAAGTTCATTGAGTAATAGCACGTCTGGTCATTGTGTAATATCTGGTCATTGTGTAATACAAGTTCATTGTGTAATTAGTCAAGTCATTGTGTAATACAAGTTCATTTTGTAATACAAGTTCATTGTGTTATACAAGTTCAATGTGTAATACAGGTTCATTGTCTTATATGTATTTATCATTGTGTTTTACGTTTTCCAGCTCATTGTGTAGTTAGTCAGGTCATTGTGTAATACAAGTTAATCGTGTAATACAAGTTCATGGTGTAATACAAGTTCATTGTGTAATACAAGTTCATTATGTAATACCACGTCCGGTCATTGTGTAATACAAGTTCATATTGTGTAATTAGTCAAGTCATTGTGTAATACAAGTTCATTGTGTTATATGTTTTCATCATTGTGTTTTACGTTTTCCAGCTCATTGTGTAATTCGCTCAAATATATCATGTCATTGTGTAATATGCTCATTGTGTAATATCACTTCATTGTGTAATATCAGGTCTGATCATTGTATAATATCAGATCTTGTATTACACATTCACCTTGTGTATTACACATTGACCTAGTGTATTACACATTGACCAGGTATACTACACATTGACCATTATACCCTCCCTTTAAAAACAATAAAATGACACATGTCAAGCTTAGAATCCTTCTTATTTTTAAAACCCTTTTTACTATAACCTAACCCTATATATATATATATATCACTAATGTGTTTCAAGAAAAATTCAAGAGTAAATAGTTTTCTGAGTTAAGTGCCTTTTTCATCTCTGTGGTTTGTTAAAAATTGTCATTTGAATCCAAAAGTTTAAATTTTGCCATTTTATTCCAAAGGTTTCATAAAAGTTGCCATTTGAATCCATTTGACAACACCTAATTAACATTGTTAACATTTTTCGTTAACCTTCCTCACTTTAGGATATTTCAGTCAAAACAATTAAAAAATAAAGAACCAGCCCACATGAGAGGTTTTATGCGTTCAATCTCTTTAAGTAATCGCAAAAAACTAATTCCCACCCTCAAAATCAATCTCTTTCGTCCCCATAATCAACAACAAACATAGTAGTCGCAATCGTAATTTCATCCCCAAAAACAATCGCAAGTAATGTTTGAAGAGCTCTGGTTTGTCCGTGGTCCTACGGACGATTTCGATCCACATGGGTTTACGGTAAGTTCGTTCGTTGCCGCCGCAGTCGCTATCACCATTGCATTAATGAATGTAATCGACCATACTGTTTGATTTGGTGTTTTGGCCCTATTTTGCATTGTTCTTGATTTTGTGATTATGCGCTACTATTTGGGCAAAATTATGTAACTTGAAGAATCGCTCACTGATCTTGGTGTTGATATTACCAACTAATATTGTAGTCTTTTGTTGTTGGATTTTTGTTGCTAATTTAATCTACTGGTATAGATCATTACTGGTGCTATTAGATGTTCTGTTATTGTTGTTGTTTTCATCATGTTTTAGGAGTTTATGTACTTATTTTTTTTAGCTATGTGGGGTGTTATTAATGAATTTTGTTAAAGCTGATTTAAGGGTCTGTAATCTTTCTTATGGCTAGTTGACTGGCATACCATGTAAGCATGCAATGACGATCAACTGGAACATGGCAGTCCATGGTATCGAGGTTGGCATTCCTTAGGTCTCTCAGGTTTGTTGGCTAGACACTTAGAAGAAGATATATAAGCATACATTTAATCCTATAAATGGTAGAGATATGTGGTCCCCATATGCCTTGCTAAAGAGATTGAAAGCACAAAACCCTTCACGTAGGGCTGGTTCTTTATTTTGTAATTGTTTTGACTAAAATATCCCTCAAGTGGGGAAGGATTAACGGAAAAATTTAACGGTGTTAATTAGAGGTAGTCAAATTGATTCAAATAACAATTTTGTTGAAACCTTTAGATTCAAATGGCAAGATATAAACCTTAGGATTCAAATGACAATTTTTAGCAAACCACATGGATGAAAAAAGTACTTAACACTAGTTTTCTTTATATTTTTGAGTAAACTGCAGTTTTCGTCCCTAAAATTTGATGGTTTTAACAGGTTCAGTTCACCCCTAACACTCTGAGTCCCTGAAGTTACATTTCTTAACACTTACCATCCCTGGCTCTAACGTCCGTCCAATCTTCCGTTAGTTCCCCTCAAGTGCCCCTCACGTGAGGGGTATTTTCATCTTTTCGCCTTGTCAAGTAATTGTGTCAAATATTTTTTTATCATTGTTTCTAATGTCAAATATTTTTCTAATGTCAGGTCATTGTGGCTAATTCCAGGTCATTGTGTCAAATATTTTTCATCACTGTTTTATATATAGTACATAAAAACAGTGAAAAAATAACACAAAATTATCTAAATCGTAAAACACAATGATGAATACATTTAATACAATGATGAAAAATAGTTGACACAATGACCTGACATTAGACACAATGACCAGACCTGATATTAGACACAATGATCAGACCTGACATTAGACACAATGACCTGACGTATTTGACACATGTCAAGTCCAGAATCCTTTTTACCATTTTTTAAATTAAATACCATTTTTACTATAACTCAACCCTAAAGACATAATCTATTACAAAAGTTTGTGTGATTCTTTCCAAAATATATTATAAAAAGGAATGATAAGTAATTTATTTATAAAATTTTATGGTATTTTTTATATTTTTAAAATAATTTTCTTTATACAGTAATTGATTATTGTATAAATCTTGATATTAGATTAATTTAAAGATTGATATATAGTTACTTAAAAGTTTGGTTTCTGAAACTGAGTTGGGCTTAATCTGGGCCTATTTTGGGTTTAAATGTGCAGTCCAATTCCAATATATATTTCACTGACAAACTCACAAAAGCATAAATATTGGTCCTTTTATACCGAATTCACTATTTAGTGATTCTAGACTCTAATTAAATTAAAATAAAAAAATAAAAAAAGTAAGATTATTAAATGCTAATTAGAAAGTCATGGTGATACCCCACTTGCTTAATTAGCCTAAACACCATTAATTTTATCTTGTTTGGTATATTTTGGTTCAATGACCCACATGTTTTAGTATTGTGTGTTATCTACCCTAAAAATCGTTTTCACAATTATTTGTATCTTTTCACAACTGTTCAAAGTTATAATATATATATATATATATAGGGGAGGGTTCCAGAGAAAACCACAAGTTAGGCGAAAACCAAGAAAACCACTAAAAAAATCAATTTTACCCAATCATATAATAATTTTTATTTTTTGTTTTATTTTATTTTTATTTATTTATAAAAGTATCAATGTAATATTAAACATTTTTACCAAAAAACATTTTTACACATAGTGTTACGTATACGTAAACATAAAACAAAAAAATTGCGGTTACGTATACGTAAATCAAAAAAATTGTTTTTGGATACGTATACGTAAATAAAAAAATTGCCTAAAATGTTATGGTTTTCTTGGTTTTCGCCTAACTTTGTGGTTTTCTCTTGATCCCTCCCCTATATATATATAAGGAAAGCTTGTTTAATTTCATTTTTCTAAATATCAACATATTTTATTAGTTGTTGAGATCTTCATGTGAGAGAAAATTATCAATTAATATTGACGAAATAGAAAATGGTCAGTGTATATCACAATTTATTTTCTAATATAGTCATATAATAGTCGAAACCCTCAAAATAAGGTATCAAACCAACAATTCTCAACAATGATGAACGATTGAACACCTTCGAGCAACACCATGCAAACCTATTATTCAAAATAAACTAGTGTTTCAATAATCTAACATCACGAAAACATCTATTACATTGAGAATTTAGGATTTAACAAACATTGTCTAATGGTCGTTTTCTTTAGTCAAAATCAAATTAGGTTTCATGTCTGAATCCGTAACTTTTATAATGAATGCAATATACCCATCCAGATTTGTCTTCATCACATCGTTTCTCTCAGCCACTAAAGTCATCAACAAAACTTTAATTTCGTCTTTACATTATATTATCAAGATTATGTATCCGTTATATATCTTATTTATCCTAAGAAAACTATAACAAAGACCGCTATCGAAAATGGTGCATCATGTAACTGAGACTGCATCATACTAAACTATACCCTCATATCGGATGCCAATGAGTTGAGGCTCAACTCAAGTTGGCCCTAATCATCCCCTACAAAAGTAATTTCTCTCTCTTTGAAAGGGGGGATCTTGTCCCTCCACCTTCAATAGGAGAATTCTCTCCATACACACTTATTGCTCTATTCCTCCCATCCATATCATACACATACATACTTATATGCTTATCAATTACAGATTTATGCTAACTTGACCGTTAGAGAGAGTGGTCCCTGAGGCTTTGGCATGAGGACTCCTAACGGATTGTTTATGACATCTAAAATCTCGTTCCTCGTTTCAGAATACAAGACGTGACTGATACAACTTTCGAGATGACTCAAAACAGAAAAAAAAACTCACGGCCACCCCCACCCCTCGCACTACTTTAGTCAGGTTTCAATCCCAAGAATTGTTGTAGCAACAATGGACATAACGGGTGACTTCAGAAACCAAACCTACAATAGGCTACACCATAAAACACATCAAAAGACAATAGAAACTTAGATCGAATATAATCAAGACTGTTACTTTAAGTTAAAGAGTATAAAATGAGTGATTATTATATATTTTTGTTTAAAATTAAATTGAATAAGATTTAGATATATATGTTTGCTAAATTAAAATTAATAGAAATTTTGTAAGTAAAAAAAACAAAATTGGTAATTTCATTTCATAAACAATATAAGATCACCCGCAATGGGGTGGTCATGGACGCCCAATGACCGTCCACGTGGGCATACGATGGAAGAGAAGAGCATGGAGGGCGCATTGCGCGGGTCCATGGCTTTCGAGGGGACGGATGACCATGGATGGGAGTTGTGGGCCCCTCCAAATTCTAATTATTTTTTTTCCTTTTCTTAAAAGTGAGTTATGTATTAATTTTATTTTTTAAGAATTTTAAAATTTTGTGAACCTTTAAAAAGTTGTAAACTTAAAACTTGGTAAAATTTTACAATCTGAATAAAACTTGATGACGTTGTAAACTTTAAACACTTTTTTTAAGAATTATAATAAAAGTTAAATTTTATAAATTTCAAACCGTCAAATTTACCTCCATTATTTCAAATTTTAAAAATTTTCCTGAAATTTGTTCAAAATTCAAAAATATACAACCCAACCCCACCCCTACTTTTCAAACCCCCTTTTCACGAGTTTGCTAAACCAAGGCACTGCCTGTGATTTTAAAACACCAAACATGTTTCAAGGGATCCTAGACCCGTTTCCATGCTCCGGATATTCACAATTCCATAAAATTCACAAATATACCTAGTCTCCGACAACCTCCATCACGCAGGGCAGGAGCTGACCATGGGTAGGGAGGGCGATCGCCAAGGGCCCGTTTTTCTGAGGGTCCAAATTTTTTTATATATATTATATATATATATATATATTTTAAATCCATTTACTTAAATTTGGTTTTTGCAGCTCATAAAAGAAAGGAGCCCACGAGAAGAAAAAATAATGGCTCACAAGGAAATCTTTTGTCGTTTGAGGCCTATTTTTCTAGCTCCCCCGGGCCCCTAAATCCCCAGCTCCGGCCCTACAACCATGTAAACCTCCACCATAAATTCAAACACATCACAGTGAGAGCCAGAGACCAACTGCTCGACCTGAGCTGAGACCGCCGCTCGGAGCCGCCTCCCCCAAACTCCAGTCCTTCGTCTCGCCAGTCGCATGTTACCGTCAAAAAAAAATTTGTTTAGATGAAAGTACGGTAAAAAAAAATTTGTTTACATGAAAGTACCGTCAAAATTTTTTTTTGTTTAATTTACATGAAAGTACGGTAAAAAAAATTCGTTACTCCTGAACTTTTGTTTTAAATCCGCCACTAAAACGAAGGGTTTAAAGTTTAGTTAATGGAAAGCGAAATTTTAGAAGATGAACAAGTTAAAATTATTTTAAATATAAAGTTTTTTATAAAAATTAAATTCAGAGTTCACTTTATAAACTTACGGTCCAAAACTAAACATCCTGAATATAAAAAATGGATGTTTGATAGGCTGTAATTATGTCATGATACTATGCATCTACTTCTATTTTTTAGATTACCTTTTGATTCTGTCGCCGATATTGAACGTGGGCCCTTTTATTAATGGACTATTCTTTTTCACCATCTTTTCACACGGTTATTGATGAATTTTATTTCAGAAAATAAAAAAACAAAAAATTTATAATAAATTAAAATTAAAAGTAAATATCTAATTTTAGCGCCTCTCTCCTAATATACACCGATCCGTCACAGATAAAGCTTGAACACTTAACCTAAAAGGGAGGTTCATCACTTAATTCTAAATGGCTTTTATCATCGGAGCAAACCTCACCCTCTTTTAAAACTCTTTTGAATCTATCTAAAGAATAAAAGATTCTTCAAACGAAAGCGAAAACTCAAATTCTATTTTTCAACGACTATCAAGAACTAAAATACAAATCAAGCCCAAAATGAAAGAGAGACTAAACCCTAAATTATGATTATTAAGTAAATGTTTTTTAAATAAACTTGATTAAGTAATATTAAATTATTTTAAATACTTATTTTTGTGTACGTTCTTGAACTTACCATCCATTAATTTTAAGCTTATTAACTTCTGCAAATTGGAGTGGAGCGGCACGTAACAACTCACTAAGAGCATCCTCAACGGAGCTTCTACCTGTGTGAGGCTCCTATAGACATGAAAACATTACTGAAAATAATATTCCCAATAATAAAACCTTCATTATCCTATAATGCAAGAAAATTATGTGTAGTGAGTTGGTACACTCCTTATTTGCCATTGATTATCCAATGGTTTTGAACTAGCATTCCTTCCTTCATCTATTTCAATTTTCAAGTACTTGTAGTCTCATGCATGCATCCATTTAGTTATAGAAAAATAAAACGCATGAGGTATAGGGTAGCATTGATAAACTATTTATAAGAGTACAATACTTATAATTATAAATGAGAAAAATGTTCAGGTAAAAATGATTATAATTCTTATTTTATTGTGAGAAGGATTTAGGGCCACTAGATCAAATTATAGAAAAGATTTAAAGGTTGAGATTAAATTGTAGGAGAAAAAGTTGTTGGAGGGTATTTAGTCTTTGCCACTTTTGTTGACTTTTTATCAAGTCTCCCCCCTTTTTTAAATGTTCATAACTTTTACATACGACATTATTTTTTTTAAAAATTACACCATAAAAACGAGCATTTTTTATCTTTAAAACGAGTATAGTGTCGTTATATACAAAAACGAAATTTTTTTTATGTTTTCCAGTTCATTGTGTAATATCAGGTCTGGTCATTGTGTAATGTCAGGTCTGGTCATTGTGTCAAATGTTTTTCATCACTGTGTTATATGTATTCATCATTTTGTCAAATATTTTTCATCATTGTGTTATATGTATTCATCATTGCGTTTTACGTTTTCCAGCTCATTATGTAATTTGCTCATTATTGTGTAATTCGCTTAAATATGTCAGGTTATTGTGTAATGTAAGGTCTGGTCATTGTGTAATTTGCTCATTGTGTAATATGCTCATTTTGTCAAATATTTTTCATCATTGTGTTTTACGTTTTCCAGCTCATTGTGTAATTTGCTCATTATTGTGTAATTCGCTCAAATATGTCAGGTCATTATGTAATGTAAGGTCGGGTCATTGTGTAATTTGCTCATTGTGTAATATCAGTTCATTGTGTAATATCAGGTCTGGTCATTGTGTAATATCAGACCTTATATTACACAATGACCTAGTATATTACACAATGACCTGGTATATTACACAATGATCATTATGCCCTCCTTTTAAAAACAATAAAATCACACATGTCAAACCTAGAATCATTCTTACCTTTCTTATTTTTAAAACCCTTTTTACCATAACCTAACCCAAATAAATGAAACCTAATCTAATCATAACTTCTAATTATAATAAAGATAATTACAATAAATCTTATCTACAAAACAAATCCTAACTACTATATTTTATTTAATCGTAACTGTATTCAATATACATAACATATATCGCTAGCATGCCCCCTCAAGTTAAACGCTGGTTTCGATAGTTGTAATAGAAAAACGAGCTACTTGCCTTATGTTATTAGCCTTGAGTTCGGGTTTGGGTAGGAATTGGAATCTCCAAAACTTATACACCCTTGCCCTAGGTTTTAATAATATCAATTTAGTAGGATAAAATAAGTAAAAAAAATTTTCAAGTCTTGAAAAGGAATAACCTATGAGGTTAGCTATTGGACCAATATGTAAAAATGTATTAGTGTAGGGTCTAGGTTGTAACTTGTGGTCTACAAATACATCTATTGTAAACCTTAATCACCTATTCAATACACAAACACATTACAAGATCCGACTTGGTGTCAGATCTAAGACAACCACAGAAGCAATCGCCGAAGGGGTGGCGGTCCCACCACCACCACAACTAATTGCCCTCCGCCTTCTTTTTCTTCTTCTTCTTCTTCTTCTCCTCTGTCTTATGCCGCCATACACAACCACCACAACATCACCACCACCGCCTTACCTATGGCAGAACAATAGCCGCCCACCACACTCAACAGCCACTACCTTCCTTCTGCTGCCGTCGTTAACCACCACATGCTTCAGCGCCGCCACCACCAAACCTTAAACCCCAGATCCAACCGCCGACATTTACGAAACCCTAACTCTGCCGCCTCCAAGCTGTTTTTTCCACCACAGGTACGCCACTGCACCCCTTCCCCGCATCTAGGGTTAGCAGATACAACCTGCTTTTGTGATCCTAGACGCCGTTGTCGCCACCATACAAGTGTGGCCTTTTTTTCTGGCGACTTACTCCTCGTGCAAGCCACAAAGCTTTCGGTCTTTGTTCTTGCGGGAGTTGCATCGATCTAGTCATTGTGGGGGAGAAGAAGCACGCACAGGGGAACAAACTCCACAAATTGGCGAAAGTTGATGATGATGATGGCGAAACTAGGGTTTGGCGAAACTATACTTTCGCCAAGAACACACTGTTGGCGAAACTGTTTGGGCGACAGTAAACGACGAAGTAGCTGACGGCAACACTAGATGAAGGCGAAACTCTAAGACGGCGAAAGTTGGTGAAACTAGGAGAAGATGAAGACCATGTATCCTTTAAAGTTATATGTTTTTACATTTTCAACCTGAATCGCTCCCGCGCTTAGTTTGCGGGGGAGTATTAGACTACTATGTAATAGTGTATTAGTGTAGGGTCTAGGTTGTAACTTGTGGTATACAAATACCACATCTATTGTAAACCCTAATCATCCATTCAATACACAAACACATTACAAGATCTGACTTTAGCCTTCATTTTATAATATACACACCTTGTTACATAACATAAAAATCACTGGATGTTTATGTGATTCATAAAATCTAGTTTCACATGTTTAATCTCATTAATATATTTAGGTCAAGAATTTATAAGTGAAATCTCTTAAAACTATATCATTTTAATTATTTATATCAACACTATCACATTTTAGTTAAATATCTGTAAACTACTTTCTCAATTTTATTATACACACAAAACTTTTTTTTTTCAATCATATACATTGTATTTGAAAAGTTGCACTAACCATTACAAAAGCAAGAGGTGTGACAAAAAATTATAAACGAAACAAATTTTGATGTGGAGAATAAAAAAAAATATACGTTGTAGGCATTTAACTAAAATGATGTAGTTAACCACAACGATGTGATTCGAGAGGTTTCGCATCTAAGCTTAAATTAACCACAACAATATATTCACACGGCTGACTCTATTGTATAAGGGAAAAAATGAAGCTTTAGGCCTCCACATTTACGGGGCCCTAAACTTTTTAGGTTTCGGTATGCAATGAAACTAAAACCTTAACATCTGCAATGTGTGATTTGTGCCTAAAGCAAAGAAGGTAGATCCACATGTTCCATCTCTACCATGTCTTTTTCAACCGTATTAAATTCAAGGTTAACTATCAGAGAAAATAAAGAATTGTTGTTTGACGGTCCGGATGAATCAAGTTCTATCTGTATATTTTTCTCATATTTTGATTTGTTCAATTGTATGATATAAAAATTCCACACGAAAAGTGAAGTTTCTTAAAAATGGACACCGGGAAATGATTTAGCGAACACGAGTATTGAAATCGAAGTATGACTACGGGTTTAAACAATCGAAAATTTTCAAATTTCTTGTTGTATGATTAGGAGTTTAAACATAAGAATTTATCATATTTTTGAAAAAGAAAAAAGCCTCAAATTTTAGTTTCGTTTGGTCCCCAAATTTTACGGGCTTCCCTTGCATATTCACAACTACCCTATTTAAATTCAGTTTTAACTTATTTATAAAAAAAACCTTTATTTTCAAAATATTCTTTACGGTTTAGTCATGTTATGCAATTAAAATATCTCAATATAAAAGAGTAAAACGTTAGTTAAAATTAACACATCACCAAAACTACATGTAGCTAGGTTGTACTTTCTTGAGATTCTTTATTTGTAAATTTTCTTCAAGTTCCCTCAAATCAAATTTACATATATTTTCATGGTTTTAATGTACACACTTGATCATATTATTGAAACTAAAACCTCTCAAGACCATTTACATACTTTTTATCATGATGTATTAAGAGATCAATCAAAACCCAAAATCTACGATCGAGAACCCACATCTTGTGTATCAATCATAAGTGATTCTAATACCATTCTCTGAGTTCTAGAGCGCGCATTATTCTAATTATTACAACACACAACGAAAACAATAAAAAAAATATGATGAATCGTAACGTGAATCCATTTGATTTAATGTACAAGAATAATGTAAACCATAAGAGGAACATGTCTATTGACGTAAGTTGTGAACTTAGTCTAATATAGGTCCGGTAAATATAGTATTGGGCTCATTAGGCTCAAAACAACTCGTAGCAGGTGGGCCCATTAGGGCGTACCTACTTGGCTCAAAACAGTTCACATCAGGTAGGTCCATTAGGGCTCAAAACCACCCACACAAGCAAAGGAATTCCCCTTCTACCAATATAGATCTTTTGGTCTCTATTTCCCGTGGTTTGGCCTCTACTCCACATTCTATTAACCAAGATTAACAATAAAGTCATCCTCTTTCTTTGTCTCTCTACTACCTAACAACACTTCTCGCTTATACTTATTTATACTTACATGTCATATATACTAAATGTGTCTATTATGTTTATCTCAATAGAAATCACTAACTTGACTTGAGTGTCGTACGGTGTTCCCGGGGCCTCGGGTTACCTTATAACGAGTTTTTTATGAGTTGCAGCTTTGATCTAAGCTATGGAATAGATCAGGAACGCTAGAAACGACTCAGCCTAACAACAAGATCCGCATAATAATAAGTGTAAGAGATGAACACATACTAGCCTTAAAGAACATGATCCTAATTGAATTTTTTTTCTCTTGTATGTCAAACACGTTATCATGGTGGCTAGAGTTTCACCCAAAAAATGTATCCACAAGAATGAGGAAAATATAACTACAAATGTTAAATATCATGTCAAAAAGATATATACAAAAAGCCTAGATTTGATTGTTTTTTACATGGAGTAGTATGTGGATCCACCAATACACATTACACCCATGCGTGTAATTGACCCTAAATGATTATCAACTACCGTATTTGACCCTAAATGATCATCAATGACCTTAATTGAATTTTAGTGACTCTAATTAATCATCAATGATCCTAATTGAATATCATTAACTCTAAACGAAAATCAATAACCCTAATTAACCACCAGTGACCGTCAATGATTGTAATTGACCATAATTTCCATAAACGACCCTAAACGTTAATGACTATAATTAACCATGAACGACCCAATTGACTATCATTGAACCTATTTGATTATAAATTACCCTAATTGACCAAGATTGATCTTAATTGGTCATGAATGATACTAAATGATCACGAATGACTATAGTTGAACAATATTGACAGGGACCATCAATAACACAAATTAAACATGCTTGACCATAAGTTTAATTGTTTTATTTTAAATTTTAATTATTATTAGGTTTACAACAGACATTTAAATTTAAAATTTTCATTTTCCCTTTTTTGTTACCATTTTGCGGCTGTATATGAACGGTCGCAAAATTTACTACTAACACACTGAATTTTAGTTAGTTTTTTCATTTTTCTATGACCGATTTACGACCAAAATAAAGTGGTCATAATTTTTACAACCATTATGTGCCGACATTTGAGCAGTCTCAAAACTTGCGACTGAATTTTACTTTTGATATACCTTTTCCTATTATTCAGCAACCGAAATGAAGTGCTCGCAAATTTTGCATCTGATTTGCAACGAAATTTTTATTTTATTTTCAAGCGACGGAATTTAACCGAAATAAAGCGGTTGCAAATTTTGCATCAAATTTGTGACGAAAATACAGCAGTCGCAAGATTTACAACCGGGATGATTTTCATAATTTACTACTGTTTTTTCATATCGTAAATGGTGTTTGTGTACCAGTGTATCTTCACTCACATTATAACCCTATATACCATTCTAGCTACTTGTTAGCGTAACACTAATAATCCTATTATAAGTTTGGTCACAATCTTTAAATTGATGATATATCAAATTATATCTTATCAAGAATTCCCGAGCTTTGTTATAGGTGAATGACCCAATATATTCTTATAACATTGATAATGACACTACTGTTTTTAAATAGTACAAAATCACAATCACTGATCCATAAAAGATAACTATGTTATCTCAAATCGTAATAAATGAGAATTTAAATACCCAAAAATATTAAAAATTTAGTTTGTGTCGTACGATAAATTATTTTTCCTTACAATTTGCCTATTTTTCATGTAGGGATGTAAACGAGTGATATCGCTTACGAGCTAATCGAAATCGGCTCGTTAAAAACTTGAATCGAACCAAGCTAAAATGAGCTCGAGCTTTAATTGAGCATCATTTAACAAACGAGCCTAAGCCAGTAAGCCCGGGCTTCACATATCAAGGTCGAGCTAACACGAGCTTTTAAAATAATTAAATAATATATATTATACTGTATATAAAAACTATAACTATATATATATATATATATAAAGTAATTATAAAAATATATTAATAAAATAATTATAACCTGAGCTCGAGTGTAAAAAACTATTAAGTATAGAAATAAAGCTCCAAACAAATTAATCTCAAGCTTCAACTCTGTTAAATTAAACAAATCAAATTTAAACTTAAACGTATTAAACTTAGCT
Source organism: Smallanthus sonchifolius (assembly GCA_023525975.1). Taxonomy (NCBI): domain Eukaryota; kingdom Viridiplantae; phylum Streptophyta; class Magnoliopsida; order Asterales; family Asteraceae; genus Smallanthus; species Smallanthus sonchifolius. Next base: position 14,182,651 of record CM042026.1, on the reverse strand, counting down.
TTCATGCAATTTATTAGTTTAAAATAACTATCATTTAAACCTTTTTAAAATAATATCAGTTCCGTCCAGAAAATATCTCGCCCACACATAAAAGATCTCGAGTTCTCTGGCCCCACTCCATCTCACACCGTCGTCCGTTCTCCTTTCGCCAAGTGTCATCCCCGTGGACGCGTGTCACCGTCTCAGTGGCATTGCTATTAAATTCTACTTACATCATCATCCTCTGCAGCCGTAACCCACTCAAAACTTTACAACTCCATTACTTAATGACGAATCTACCCTTTCATTACGACGTGTCATTATATTACTGCCAACCATAATACTCACATTAACCCCGCATTACACCTGATCCCGTACGTTTCACCCCATCTTAAATACCATGGGTCGTAAGTAATACCCACACTTCTTCACCTTACAACAACTTGTGTTTCTCTCTCTTCCTCTCCGTCACATTCCAAAGCATGCCGGCGATCCTCTCCGATCAACTCTGAAACCAACCCAGTCACCGGAATATTCTTCTTCAAGCATGGAGAGTACTGATCATTCAACTACGTGTTCACACCATCCGCAGCTCCCGCCGGGATTCCGCTTCCACCCCACCGACGAAGAGCTGGTGGTTCACTACCTTAAGAGAAAAGCTGCCTCCACCCCACTTCCGGCGGCCATAATCGCTGAAATCAACCTCTATAAGTATGATCCGTGGGAGCTTCCAGGTATAAATTTCTATTTAATTTCGATAATAAAATATTTTAATTCACTTGGGCTTCCTAGGTTAAATTAAATATATATATATATATATATTTAATTTATTACAGATCACTAAATTATGCGTGTTCTGTTTAAAAATGAGTAGGGTTTTCTGATTTTGTTTTATAAATTATGTGTGTAGCTAAGGCGGCGTTTGGTGAAAAGGAGTGGTATTTTTTCAGTCCAAGGGACAGAAAGTATCCAAACGGAGCTCGGCCGAACAGGGCGGCGACGTCGGGGTACTGGAAAGCTACCGGAATTGATAAACCGGTGTTGACGGCCGGTGGAACGCAGAAAGTTGGTGTGAAGAAAGCTCTTGTTTTCTATGGTGGTAAACCACCAAAAGGTGTGAAGACAAATTGGATCATGCATGAGTATCGACTAACTGATAATAAACCACCACCTGCCTATGATCCTAACAAAAATAAAGTATCTTTAAGGGTAATCATATATTCGGTCTTTAAAATACATAATCCGAATTTGTTAATTTGTCAAATATTTGATTGGGTTAATTATATGCAGTTGGATGATTGGGTTTTGTGTCGAATCTACAAGAGGTTTAATATGCAGAGACCAACAGAAGGCGACTATAGCGGTGGCGATCTTACCATGAACGGGATTCCAGCATCTCCACCGCCGTCATACAGCCACCAGTGGTTAATGAAACCCACCGGTGGTTACACAGGGTATAATGCAATTGTAGGGAATCATGAACATAACAACGTGTTGTTTGACAACATGCTAAGCAACCACCACCATCACAACACGGTTGTTTCCACCTCGAATCTGTTTCCGATGGCTACACAACCGACAGCGACGGAGGAAAGTAGTGGGCAGCAAACAATGTTGTTGGGTCCCGGAGAAAGCATTTTCCAGCAGCAGTATCAGCTGCCGGACATGAATAATTGGTATTCTTAGATGAAATTTGGGAAGTGGGTATGAATGGAACTTGAAGTTACATATGAAAATAAGACATTTTTGTTAATTTTGGTAAGGCAGATTGGTATACAGTTGGTGTGAATGTGTAGCTGGTTTGCTACCAGATTTAGGTAAGAAGCCATGGATTATATTGATAAATTTAGGTAGACTACATAGTTATTAATTATGTGAAGATTTATAAACTTTTGAATAAATTATTTATAAAGAATTCAAAGTTAGTATATATATAATTTGAAGAAATATCTTTTTTTTCTTCTGGCCAAATTCTAATGTGTTATATATTTGGATTTGAAATGCATGGTTGTATTACATGCACGAAGTCATGAGGATTTATTGCATTATCAAGAGAGGGGAAGATAAATAATTATGTGACAAATTAAACAATTATTTTGAAATCTATGATTTTCTATATATAATTTCAAGAAATGTTGAAATTTTCGTTTGAAAAGTTATATAGTTCAATTGAAATCGTTTGAAAAGCGGTTTTAATGCATGAAATGTCATTGTGGATGTTTATAATGATGCCTTAACGGTGACCAAAAACTCTAAAAGGTATAATGATATTAATCTTTTATGTGGCTCGTTTGTCTTGTACAGCTTGCATACTCTTTTCTCATTCCATGATCAATAAGAGAAAGGTGGAAAGTATGTGTAACTGGTTTTTTTTTTCTCATTGTGTAGGCGATCACAAGTGACTTTATTGATCCTAACGATCCCACTTGCCTAATACTTCGAGTTTAAGTACAAAGTGATTTTTATGTGTGTAGGACCCATGACATAATACGTTTATTTTAGGGCGAGTGTAGATGTCTGTTAAAATTACAAGTGGTTTTAGACGCACTATTATAAATTATATTCGCATGGATAGTTCATCATTAGATATTGACAACTTAGATGTATTGTTATATGTTACACACTGTTATAATTGGTTTAAACACACTGTTTATAACTAGTTTAGATGCACCATTGTAATTGAAAAAACTTAGACACACCATTGTAATTAGTTTAATTACACCTTTATAAGTTATAAGAGTGCATCAATATTTTAGAAAGAGAACGTTATATATAGCAAAACTATATTTAAATTAAAAATAATAAAATTCTTGATCTTATAGCATATTTTTTTAATAATGAAGTATATAAAACTTATTATTTAAGTATAGAAAATTGATGAAACTAAATGTAAGCTAAAAAAAGTCAACAGTGATTTATTTTTTATCCTTCGGTTATTTTGAACTTCCTATTATTTACAATCTTTTCAAAATATGTTAAGAACCGTTAGATACACTTTTAGCACGATCTATATATATATATATATATATATATATATATATATATATATATATATATATATATATATATATTTTGAACGGTAAATTTCTTTACTTAGTGGCACTTGAACCCATGACCTTGAGGTTTTTAAACGTTTAAGAAGTTTTGCCTCTACTATTAAACCACCACCCCAATGGCTTAGCACGATCTATATAATCTTTCAATTGTTCTTATAAATATAACAAAATAATGTGATATTCTTCCCTATTTTCATTTTCTCACATCTCTCCATCGATGTGTAATATCTTTTAAGTTCTTATAAACACTTTATCTAAAAAACAAGATGGTTTTCCTTATCGTCACCACAGAGCTAACAATAACTACTCAGTTTTTTGGACAATGATGATTTAGGTATTTGTGAGATTTGCAATGATTCTAAGTTGTAAACCTTGTATTCTTGACACGTCATTATCTTTTCAGAAAACGTTTTCTTTTTGTAGTCGTACATGAAAAAAAAATGCATTATTATATTTTTTAGGCTTGCACGTCACGTGTTTTTTTTTTCTTCTTAGAAAAAAAAAGTAGACTAAATGTAGTAATATTTTGTGTATGTTTTTTTTTTCTTTTAGTTATAGTATGTAGAGGTCATTCTTTTACTTTTCGGATGCTATGGCTAAAATTTAAGCTATGTGTTTTGACAAAAAATGATTTGAATATTTGCATCAAACATAAAGAGTTTGACATACCTCTTTGTAATCTCTTGACGCATCATTACAAACATGTGTATCATAACCTATTATAATTGTAATTCGAACTTGTAAAGTTGAGTGTACCGTTGTAATATGTTAGACACATCGTTATATATATGCCATCAAAACTTATTATAACAATGAGACAAAGCTGTGAAGTTGGGTGCAGTTTTGTAATGGATTAGACGCACTTTTATCAGGTCCGGTCCCGAGAATTCTCAAAACGTTTTGGCCAGGGACGTAAAAAAAATCTAGGCCTCTAAAATAAAAAGTCAATAATCATATATAAAAAAAATCCAAAATACATAAATATATAAAAAAAAATTTAAAATTTCGGGCCTCGGGGGTTGTCGGGCCTGGAGCGGTAGCCCACTCTGCCCCCCTATGAGCCGGCCCTGACTTTTATATAGGTGTATATAAATTAATTACTATAGTAAACTAAAAAAGTTAAGTGCACCAGAACTGTAAGATTTAACATTATATACATGTAAACTAATTACAACAAAAGTGAATCGAACCAAAGAAGTTAGACACATGGTTGTAATAGGTTAGGTGCACCGTTATATCAATATCCAACAAACTAAAACCGAACCTTGAAAGTTGGAGTCACCTAAATAGACACTAGGCTAAAAAAATTACCAAAATAGACTTAGCCGGTCGGCTTAACAGGCGGTTTTAAAAGGGGGTGTGCAAATTCGATTTTAGGTCGGTTTTGGCCTCTTCAATAACCATAACCGTTTGATTGGTTATGCCCTCTTGCATAGCCATAACCATAACCGCTTGGTCGGTTAACCGTCGGTTATGGGTCGGTTTCGGTTAATTAACCACTTTCGTTCCGTAATCACAAATTACATTTTTTTAGTAAAAGACTTGGGATTATGTTAGTAATATTATTTTTTTTAATCATAAATTCATAACTAATGCATTTATGAAAATTGATAGAAAAATTTGTGCATATATTTGTGAATATATATTTTCTGCACCCTTAACCATAACCATAACCATAATGAATAAGGGAAATCATTTATATTTTGTGCATATATCTTATGCATAGGGTTATATTGGTTCGGTTCAGTTAACGTTCGGTTATAGGACACCTTTAACCATAACCGCTTGATCGGTTAATCAAACCTTAACCATAACCGTCGGTTAATTTCGGCTATCGGTTAATTCGGTTCGGTGGCGGTTCGGTTATCGGTTAATTTCAGTTAACGGTTAAGATTTGCTTACCCCTAAAAGGAATTCGTTGGCTAAGCCGGCCGGCTAAGTCTATATTGGTAATTTATATAGCCTATTGTTTATTTAGGTAATTTTCCCATGTTTTAAAGTATATTTTAGACATTATTATTTATCTTTTAAATATATCATTTAAAAGTGTTTTAAAAACATGGGTGTTACAAATTGACGTGTTTGGATGTATAGTGTAAAGAATGAGAAGAAGTTTCGGTGTGTGGCATAATTATGAATGAGAAAGGCCGATCCCATGATGTTGTGGGTATAGACTATTCTTAAAAGAGAGAAAGAGGGCGGACGGTTTTCATTTGGGAAAGAGGGAGAAATGAGCTTTATAACACACACATATATACAATCCTTTCTGAGCTTTATATAATTTTTATTTTATCAAATAACAAATATATAAAGAATACTCGCCATTATAAGGAATAATCACCTCACTTCACTTTCTCCTAGCCCTCAATTCATCATGTTACGACCGATAAACACTTACCTATGAAAGATTTATTTTTCTATGTAACAGGTTTCCTAGAAGTAGCCACCCTTGAAAGAGTGCGTAATAGCTCACTGATCGAGCGCTCTTGCGCTGAAGATGAACGTGGCTAAGCGATCTGCCAAAGCTGTGGGATGTAAAAATACATCGGTAGGGGAGCGTTCCGCCTTAGAGTGGGTTGAAGTTGTGAAATCAGGCATAGGGTGTATGAATAGCACTGATCGTAGATTTTCGAGATGCTTATGGGGCTGAACATACCGATTGATTAGTTCCCGTGATCGTAGATCCACTTTAGCTAATGCAACTCGGGAAGAACCTGCTAAGATCCCGTCGCTTACAAATGTTCCAGTGTGAAATAAAGACTTTTTTAGGTACAGGGAGAAATTCGTACAATAGTGCGAGGACGGAAAAGAAAACGACCTTCTTTGACGCATGTTCTCCCAATAGTGCGAGTACTAACTTGTTCATAGAAAATAAGAGTCCTAATTAGTATACCATATGATATTCTTATTAAGCGAAATGAGAATGCCAATGTAGTGCTAAAAATGGCGAATATTAATCGGGCTAAATGTATGGCTTCGACTCCTAATTCTACCTTTAAAAGGCGGCCTATGGCTGTAAAAGTCAGTCTTTGAGAGCATAAAGAGGGCCTTCTAGTCTCGAATATTCACTTGTGGCATACCGTATCTCGATCGATTGACGTAATTTTTCTACCACGTATACATTCCCATAATGATGGTGTTTTTTTCCAAAATAAAACTTTGTTGTTCAGCGTCTTGAACTAGCCATCTTTTAGAAGGTTAAAAGATCATTAATTCCTAATGAAATCGATCCGGCGGTAGGTTGTCGGAAACCCAGAGTCTTTACTTGATCCAGGATATTTGGTGTATATCCTATTCCAATAGTGATCAATAAATCAACTTATTAGTGGATGGCAGACATGCCTATTTTCTTGGTTTTAATAGGACTCCTTACAAGCGTTGTTTCTATCTACTATTATTTAAAAATAATCAAGTTATTAATGACCGGACGAAACCAAGAAATAACCCCTCACATGCGAAATTGTAGAAGATTCCCTTTAAGATCAAACAATTCCATCAAATTGAGTATGATTGCATGTGTGATACCATCTACTATACCAGGAATATCAGTGAATCCAAATATTGCAATTGCTCAGGATACATTTTTTTAGTTTCTATGGTTTCTTAATTCAAGATCCCTCTTATTAACAGGAATCAAAGAATTAGTAGATCAATTCCGGCCAAAATAGTAATGGGCTTGAGTTATGAACTTATAATCTACAATATGATGTTCAAATCGATTCTATGATTATAAGTTCATTTCATACCTGACCAGACCAGAATAGGGTTGTATACATTCCCATTGTGAGAATGGGTCATTTGAGCGCATCTAAATAAATACTATATTTACATATGGATTTAAAATGATGTTACTGCATGAACAGGGATTATAAATATTACCATTTTCATCCAGTAAATAATAGTTAAGTATTTAAAAAATCCGTTTTAAATTGTCAAGTTGCAAATAGTTAGTTACCAAGATCTGATTATGGGTTACTACAAAAGAAAAAAATTCAAAATTATAAATTGGAAAGCATATTCCTAAAGGGCCCAATGAATTCCTAATTGGAATTAGGGGTCCTTTTTGATTGAATTTTTTATCACATACTACTTCAACAAGTGTGGGCGTGAGATATCATGCATCTGATGTTCGGATAGCGTATCCACAACTCCTTTACGGGCTCTCTAGCAAGAAATAATATACTCTGTTAAAGAGAGTCTAATTTGACAATTATTCTTGTATTTCTCATATGAAGTATAGTAATAAACAGGTTATATTATTTAGCCTAAAACCTAGTTATTTTAATGTCATGTTACTTTCTTGTTTCACACAGAATAAAAAATTGGCTTCACTAATATTATGTGACGAAGTAGATTGAATGACGCGCATCTAACGTTCAAACTTTATTAAAGTTCACTGAAATTCAAACTATTTTCCTTTTGTAACGATTAGTTTTCATCTGTACTTACATAAAGTAATTTCACTTAATTTCTAGTAACGATTAGTTTTCTTTATCTGTACTCACATCAAGACGAATAGAATATTAACCATATGTAATTTTTCTAAAAAAAATAGATTTAAGAAAATGAAATGAGATATAAATAATAATAATAATAATAATAATAAAAAAGGTCTTTCAATATTTTATTATTTCAATTAAATTTTAATTTGTGTGTTTTTAGTGCTGTCGATGATCGAGTGACTTCTGGGACCATTTGGGTTGTCATCCAAATGGAATCATTATCTTAAAACCACAGAAATTAAAATTACATTCGATGCATTCACTTCCATTTTAAGTATGGCTACAAAATTACAGATCGACTTTAATACACTGTTTAACTTAATTGATTACTTTATTTGGAATTACTATTGGGACAATTATGAAAGACTATCGGCTCTTTATTTTTCTCTAAAATGAGAGTTTTTTATGGGCTATTTTTAAATACCCATGTATATATTTGTATAATACGTGTCAAATATTTGAAATATCACATACGCATACGTATAAAAGTATATAAACCTATATAAATACGTAAACTAAATAAGTATTAGATATGTATAATGATCGAATTATATATATATATATATATATATATATATATATATATATATATATATGTATATGTATATAGGATTAGGTTCAGGTAAAAAAGATTTTAATTGTAAGAAGAGTGAGAAAGATTTAGGTCCATTAGATTAAATTGTAGAAAAGATTTAATGGTTGGGATTAAATTGTAAGAGAAAAAGTTGTTAGAAGGGTATTTTAGTCTTGGTCACTTTTGTTGACTTTTATCAAGTTCCCCCCTTATTTTTAAAGATTCATAACTTTTACATACGACATTATTTTTTCAAAAAAATTACACCATAAAAACGAGCGTTTTTTTATCTTTAAAACGAGTATAGTGTCGTTATAAAAAAAAACAAATTTTTTTTACGTTTTTCAGCTCATTGTGTAATTAGTCAGGTCAATGTGTAATACAAGTTCATTGTGTAATACAAGTTCAATGTGTAATACAAGTTCATTGTGTAATACAAGTTCATTGTGTTATACGTTCTTATCATTGTGTTTTATGTTTTACAGCTCATTGTGTAGTTAGTCAGATCGTTGTGTAATACAAGTTCATCGTGTAATACAAGTTCATTGTGTAATACAAGTTCATTGTGTAATTAGTCAAGTCATTGTGTAATACAAGTTCATTGTGTAATATGTATTTATCATTGTGTTTTACGTTTTCCAGCTCATTGTGTAGTTAGGCAGGTCATTGTGTAATACAAGTTCACCGTGTAATACAAGTTCATTGTGTAATACAAGTTCATTGTGTATTACCACGTCTGGTCATTGTGTAATACAAGTTCATTGTGTAATACAAGTTCATTGTGTAATTAGTCAGGTCATTGTGTAATTAGTCAGGTCACTGTGTAATACAAGTTCATTGTGTAATACAAGTTCATTGTGTTAGACAAGTTCAATGTGTAATACAAGTTCATTGTGTTATATTTATTTATCATTGTGTTTTACGTTTTCCAGCTCACTGTGTAGCTAGTCATGTCATTGTGTATTACAAGTTCATTGTGTAATACCACGTCTGGTCATTGTGTAATACAAGTTCATTGTGTAATTAGTCAAGTCATTGTGTAATTAGTCAGATCATTGTGTAATTAGTCAGATCATTGTGTAATACAAGTTCAATGTGTAATACAAGTTCATTGTGTTATATGTATTTATCATTGTGGTTTACGTTGTCCAGTTCATTGTGTAGTTAGTCAGGTCATTGTGTAATACAAGTTCATCGTGTAATACAAGTTTATTGTGTAATACAAGTTCATTGTGTAATACCACGTCTGGTCATTGTGTAATACAAGTTCATTGTGTAATTAGTCAAGTCATTGTGTAATACAAGTTCATTGTGTAATTAGTCAGGTCATTGTGTAATACAAGTTCATTGTGTCAGATATTTTTCATCATTGTGTTATATGTTTTCATCATTGTGTTTTACGTTTTCCAGCTCATTGTGTAATTCGCTCATTATTGTGTAATTCGCTCATTATTGTGTAATTCGATCAAATATGTCAGGTCATTGTGTAATATCAGTTTATTGTGTAATATCAGGTCTAATCATTGTGTAATATCAGACCTTGTATTACACATTGACCTGGTGTATTACACATTGACCTGGTGTATTACACATTGACCTGGTATATTACACATTGACCATTATGTCCTCTCTTTAAAAACAATAAAATGACACATGTCAAGCTTAAAATCCTTCTTACTCTTCTTATTTTTAAAACCCTTTTTACTATAACTTAACCCTATATATAATATATATATATATAGGGAATGGATCATTTGAGAACTCCTAAATATATTGAGAACTCTTCAAAAATCCAATCAAAATCATTTTTTTTGTTTTTACTATTTTTATTGTTAGAATACAACATAAAAAAAAGAATTTATATATGTAAATTTACATGTCTTCATATATTAAAAAATATATACACTTGTGTAAGTTTACCACTTACACATGTGTAAGTGTTTACCATTTACACATGTATATAAATTTTTTAAGGATAATTTAGAGAGAATGAATGAATTAATTGAAGAGATAAATTATTTTTTATGTTATATATTTTAATAATAAAGATAGTGAAAATAAAAAAAAATGGTTTTAATTGGTTTTTTGACGAGTTCTCGCGAGTTCTCAAGTATTTATGAGTTCTCATTTGAACCTAACCATATCTATATCTATACATACTAATAAATAAAGGTTTTGGATTGCCACATGTCACTCCCTCATGCCTTCTCACATTGGTTTTCTTGCCTCTCTCTCCTAATAAATGCACCTATATCTTATTAAATAATAATGATATTATAAATATATTATTAAAGAAGAATAATAATTGTATTAAATAAGAATATATAATAAGAATTCAAAATATAACTAATTAAAGAAAAATACTAATCTATACTCCCTAATAAATAAAGGTTTTTGTAAAATGGTTTTCCCACCTAAAGTTTAATTATAATTTAAGATTTTAAACCTCTCACAAATAATAAATGTTTAACAAATATAATTGTTAAAATTATTTAATATCATTTGACTAGAACTTAAAAACTGTTTGATTTGAAAATTTTGAACTTTGTATTATTTAAATTATAACAAAATCAATAAATTAACTCTCGCAAATTTACTATAATTAGATAATTAAATTGATAATTTTTTTAAAAAAATTAACAACTTATCTTTGTTAAGCAAATAACAATTAATCAAAATCAATTTTCTAAAATCAAAAAAATTTACCTTGTGTAATTTGGTTTTGTGAATGTAATTGTATTTTATTTTTTTTTACTATGTAAAGTAATTCTTATTTAGACACTTATGAATAATATACGTTTTTTTCATTAACCGTGTAATACACGGGAACTAACCTAGTATGTATATATATATATATATATATATATATATATATATAAGGGATAACATTTGAGAACTTCTAAATATTTTGAGAACTCGCAAAAAACAATAAAAATCATTCATTTGTTTAAAATAATAGCATTACTATTAAAATACAACATTTTTTTATGAATTTATATATGTAAATTTACATATACTTGTATATTATAAACATTTTCACATGTGTAAGTCTCTCATTTACACATGTGTAAGCTTTTACTATTTACACATGTGTAAATGATTATAATATACGAGTACAGGTAAATTTAGACATATTAATACATATATAAATGTTGTATTTTAATAGTAATATTAATATTTTAGATAAATAAATGATTTTTTATTGTTTTTCACGAGTTCTCAAAATATTTAGAGTTCTCATTTGAACCTAACTATATATATATATTGCGACAATGAACTATTGGCTTATTATTTTTCTCCAAAGTGTGATGCAGGCGCATCAGGTTTGGGTTTGTGGGGCTTTCTTAAAGTTAACGGGTTCATGAAGGATCTGTCTAGATAGGCCGATAGAATATATGATGGGCCAACCTAAAGGAAGGTTCATGGATTGAAGGTGACGACAAGAAAGAATGGAATGATGTTTGAAGATTTCAGCTTATCTTTTATTTTTTGTTTGAATTTTGAATTTTATATAGTGTGATTTTCTTTTCCTGATTTACTGTCTTCTCATCTATAAGATGGGATCTAGGGTTTGTTTTTTTTGGTAGACTATTTTTTATATTGTTTCTTAATTGAAATTTCTGATCAAAGCGTTCGACTTTCGAAGCATTTGGTTATTTCTGTGTGTTCTTGTGTGTGTCATTTGATTGTGCTTCCGTATGCATCAAATGATATCATAGTTACAGTAATCAAATGGCTCGTGGAAGAGGTTTCCCTCCTTTGCATAGAAACACTGAACGAGGCAATGTCGGAGATGCGATGGATCCGCGGGATGAGGAGATCGCTAAATTGTGGGAAAGGATCAGGGAGTTAGAATGAACCAAAATCAAACGGAAGAGACGGAGACAAACACAGTGGAAGGAAACAAATCGGAGACGGAGGATGATAACCCTTTCGGGGTTTTCCGTCAAAGTGACCGAGCCCCCAAGATATTCTGACCCACTACGGGATCTAGGTCTTAAGTGTAATGGGCTTAGGCATATGTCATGGGACTGCCATAATAAACAGATATCGACGCTAGTTAACGGCGTTCCTCCCATGTACGATGACTATGGAGAGTATGTGGATGGGAAGAACTGGTACTCCATGAAGAGGTTGTTGGGCCTGATCATGGGGAAGCACCCATCACTCAAAGGACTCTTACGACATTGACCGAGGCCGAAGCCGACAACGACTTGTGGAGGCGTCAAAGTCTATTTAGGACCAAGTGTACTTCCAAGGGAAAGGTTTGTACTGTAATCATAGGTGGGGGCAGCTGTGAGAACGTGGTGTCCCACGAGATGGTTGATCGACTTGGATTGAAACAGGAAGACCACCCAAATCCCTATCAGCTTGCATGGCTGCGAAAGGGAAACACATCCCGGGTAGACAAGAGGTACTTGGTCAGTTTTTTCTGTTGGGTCCCGGCATAGTGATGAGTTGTGGTGAGAAATGGTGCCAATGGACAGCATGTCATCTCTTACTTGGCCGACCATGGCAATTCGACATGAAAGTTGTATATGATGGGTACAAGAACATGTACTGCTTTCGAAGGGATGGGTTGAGCATTATGTTACTACCGTGGGACATCTGAGAAGAGGAGAAGAGTCTGTTGGCCTTGAGCCTACGAAAAGTTAACACGTTGCATGCACGAGGTAGCCACCACTTTAGCAAATCTTTTTCTCTTATGCCTACTGGTACGTTTTATCCTAGTCATTCATACGCATTATCTATGAGGGTTGATTTGGACGAGATTGGTGATATATCATGTGTTGTTACATGGGAAGGGCGTGGGGAAGCAGACACTGTCACGTTTATATTATCTACTCTTGTCCCCGTGGATTTTATTTACCGTAGGTTGTTGATATTGGTTAGAGGTGTGAGTAAGTTCACAAGCGATATGGCGAAACTATGGGTTTGTCGTTTACCCTTAACTTTTGGTAGGATTGGTTTCGATAAACTGTGGATTGAGGTGAAGAAAGAAACTAGTGGGCTTGGACTGACGTTAGCGGTAGTGTTATGGCCCCAGGTTAATCTTGTGGGGTTTTTCGAATGAAGGGTTGTTTCTTATAAGTGTGCTCAAATGCTATGGGGGTGGAGCTCAATGGGGCGTGTTTGGTTGGTGGTACATCCGAGGTTCACAAGTCGTGGGTCATAGGTGGGCCATTATGGGTTGGGGGTTCTTGAGCTTCGGGTTTTTCAATTCGGGTTGGTAAAGAATACCTGGTGGACCGCAACTTTGAGGAGGTTAGAAATTCTGGGCCATGTCATCCCAGGTGTTCCTTATAGCTTTTTTTGCTTGTGTTTTGTTGTCACATGCTTGTGGTGAACTAGGTCAGAAGATGTCATAATTAGGCTTTGTTGACTGTGTTGGTGGGTCATGGGGGAGAGGATGATGCAGGGGCATCGGGTTTGGGCTCGTGGGACTTTCTTAAAGTTAACAGGCTCGTGAAGGATCTGTCTAGCTGGGGCGATAGAATATATGATGGGCTGACCTTAAGGAAGGTTCGTGGATTTAAGGTGGTGGCAAGGAGGAATGGACTGATGTTTGAAGATTTCAGCTTATCTTTTATTTTTGGTTTGAATTTTGAATTTTATTTGGTGTGATTTTCTTTTCCAAAATTAATGTCTTCTCATCTATACGATGGGATTTAGGGTTTGGTTTTTTTGGTAGACTGTTTTTTATATTGTTTCTTAATTGAAATTTACGATCAAAGCTTTCGATTCGAAGCATTTAGTTATTTCCGTGTGTTCTTATGTGTGCCATTTGACTGTGCTTCCGTGTGCATAAAAGTGAGATAATTCTCATGGAATATTTCTAAATGCAGATGTATATATTTGTATAATACGTGTCCAAATATTCAAAATATCACATACGTATACATGTAGAAGTATATAAACCCTATATAAATACGTACAAGTACAAGTATTAGATATATGTAATGATCGAATCAAGTAGACATATTCTATCACTTCATTCCTTTTAAGGTATATGATTTAGATGCTCGAATTGAAAGCTACTAAAGCATATTCTATAATAGAAAACGATATTTCATGTTCTCATCCACATATTATTTAAAAGTTTTTAAGTTTTATTTTAATTGTTACATTATTTAATATTTTTAATCTTAATATGAAAAATGGAAATGGATAGATTTGAAATATAAATAACTATATGAGACCTCTTTAGTCATTGTGTATTAAGGGTCAATTTTACTTGGCGTTTTTGGGTTTAAAAATCAATCTTGATGATAAAAAAAGTTATAAAGTTCTCTAATCGACTATTTAACAATCGTCATCTTTGCTAAGAAGAATCAAATTGATGAGTTCATTCTTTGTTCATAATTAGGTTTAGCTATCTCTTTCCTTCTAATAATAGAATATATAAAACCAAGCTACACTTAAACCTAGCACGTTAGCAACCAACTCGGCGACAACATTTGGGATTAGAATTGGATTTGGAAGGATTCCTTTGAAATCCATAATGAGTTTGGTTAACATAATGGAATTGTAATGTAAAAATACCTAAAAGATAAAATTACTCTTTAAAATGGTGGGAGATTCTGAATTCCATTGAAATGAGAAGGGATTTTGAATTCCATTAGTTGAGTGATTTGGTTAGATTTAATTCCAATTCCAATTCATTTTCTTAACCAACCAACATGTCAAGGAATGGAATTTAAATTCCAATTCCACTGAAATGTCATGAATTCTTTTCAACCAAACAGGCTCTAAGAATATGATATGTGAGCAAGTTGATCCTATGTAAAATGAATTGACCATGTAAATCCTTTCTCACAAGTAAAATGGAAGTCAACCTCTATATGATCGTAGTTTACTTTCTAATCACCAGTGATTGAACTCCTTAACCATACGCTACGCTCCTTATGATACCTGTATTTTTGCAGCATGGTTTAAGAGTAACAGTTTACGCAAGATCACCTAATGAAGGTAACGAATAGTATGAGTCTAGCATAATGTAGCTAGTTCTTCATTATGCTAGACTGAAAGGCTATTAGCTTTTGGATTAAGTCTGGTGGCTTCAGCCCAAATCAGTCAAGCCCACCAAGATTGCCCAATACCTCCTTATAAAAAGGGATTCACCCAATGAGATATGAGGTTTTCTCTCCAGCAACTTTCTCTATATATGTCACCATATTATACACTTATTCATATATATACATGCTTATGATCCTCGTATACATGACTGACTTGACCGTCAGAGTGCCAGCGGAGTCCGGCCCCCGAGGATCTCCCAACGGTTTCTTGTGTTTACAGCCTCTACTCTGTCCTGGAAGATGAAGAACGACGTTAACCGCCACCGAGTTGACTGAACCACAGAAGCCTCCCTCTACAAGCTGCTGCTCAAGTCCAGGAACTAGATCCGCAGGTTATCGTAGCAACAATTACTGATAATAACAAAACTAATCTTTCAAATTAATCAAATATCACAGACCTACGTGAAGAGATCAGACACATTGGATTGGATCAAATATCAAACATGAAGATTTGTAATAACATACATTTGGTGAGTGTAATTTTTGTATTTTTAAAGGCTCAAAGAAAAACATGTTTGGTGATGATGGTGGTGACAGTCAAAAACTTCAGTTTTTTCTTTCTTCTTATTCAAACAATGACCTTGAAACTTGAACTTATAAGCTGCAGAAACCAAGGAAAAATAAATGGAAGATAATTGTACAGTATAATAATAAATTAAAACTTAAAAGAAAGTAGGTTACTTTTCAGCTGGCAATACAAGGTTATCTTGACCTTCCACCAGCTTTGCAGATTGAACCACATCCCCGGTCTTAATCTGAGGGAGAATATCTCTTCCAATAGTCGTGTATCTATACATTTTTAAGTTATTAGTTTAACAAAGGGCAAAACGGATGGATTGGATAACGGGTCAAAACATGTAAATTTATGATGACTGTGGTGAGTTTTAACCCTTTTGAACCGTTTCTTTTAAGGTAATATGTGTTTCCCCTTTGACCCGTTAGATATAAAATATAACCTGAATCAACTCATACATAAAAAAAATATCGAAATTGCCATCTCTAAGTTTTATGATACATAAAAAGGGAATAAGGGTTAGAAGACACACCCGAATACAGAAAACTGGCCCTCGTCAAAAGATAAACCTCCTAAGCCAGACTGTAGATACATGACCAAGAATTAGTTGTACGCAGACTCAAAATTCTGGAAAAATAAACATTATTATGATGTTTTCTCTTAACGATGTACTATGTTGATCAAAAGTAGTGGTCACTACAAGTGTGTTAAGACTGTTAGATGATACTCACATAGCTTTTATCATAAAGATAAAAGAAAAACTGATTTGGGGACGAGTATTCCTCAGAGACGTCATCGTGGGCCATAGCAACTGCACCGTAAACAGATAATGGAAGCACAGGCAGCTCTCCATCCTTCCATTTGGTAAATGTGAAACGTTATCGCAGAAAAGAAAAAAACAAGTATAGAAAGAAGCATTGACCATTTGACCACAAAATGAACCAACCTGTATGCTTAAAGTGGTTTTATACAGTGGCTCAAACTGTCCAGATGGCATTATCTCTAGAGGAACACTATAACCTATGCTTTTGTCAATCCCACTGTCTGACAGAATTGCTTGGTCGGTGCACTTTAGCTTCATCCCGTCATAGGCCCCATCAGTTACCTGAACAATCACTTCATTTATCTTTCTTGTTCTGAAATTATAAATATTTTCTAGTTCTTCTTAAAATGTTCGTTTATTACATGTACATGAAAGTTTAAGTGACTGATGAAGTTAGATAGATGAGTTAAAAAGACATGAAATATTTCACTACCTTACCAGTTTTGCAAAATTTCCTGTTGTCAGAGGTGCTGAATATCCATCCAAAACCACCTTTGTATACGGACAATGATCAGTTAAGGCCACAAAACCAGCATAGTGCTGTTCCCCAAAAAACACAAAATTCGACATACCTGGACTGTAGCAGCTTTTCTTGGAACACCACCAGCTTTTGGAGTAAACGTCGAACCATCTCCTTTTTCAATCACAAGTTCCACAACCGCCCTCCCCGTGAGCCTAAATTATACAAACACATTTGAAGAATAAAGATTAAGAAAACTAAAATCCAGTTGAACTTTTACCTAGGATAATTTAAATATTGTGCAGGCAGCAAGAAGGAAAGCCCAGGAGCCTGTCAAAAACAAAAAACTGCAATCATATACATAAAAAAGCATGTAACTTGAATATTCGGAATTTCTCAAACTGGGAATTGGTCTAGTACAAAAATTCAACATTGTTTTTAATAAAGCACAAATTCAAGTTGCTGACATGGAAAACAAATATCTGTGATCCTTTTGCATACAATACAGTTTGTATTGCTTGTAATGTACCTGTAAGAGCTCTAATTGGGCGATAGAATCCAGTGAAGATGCAAGAGCTATTGATACTCGATCTGGATCCTTATCCTTTATAAATCTAAGCAGAGTCTGTAATTCCCCCTGCAAGCCCAAAAACATTGTTCTAGAACCCGTGGCAAAATCTACAAAACTACTGGGCTAATTTATAATGTTACATAGAACATGAGTAAGACATTGAATTGAAAATTTATAAACAAACAAACATATCCAGTAACATTTCACTCACAACAGAGTTATTGGTAGAGTCTGGGGAGGGTGGGAGGAGGGCAAACATTTCCTCTATCACAGGGGATAGAGAGGCTGCTCCCACTGAGACCCTTGGCTCCAAAAACTTTTTTCCTTTTTTTGATGTGTACAGTATACAGTATAGTAATCCAGGAGGTTAGAAAACTTATGATGCGTATATTTTGGCACGTTTTCTTGCAAGGTACCTTCTCATCCGTAAGAGATGCATAAACTGCCAACCCTTTTTCCCTTTGATCAGCTGGTAGGCTTGCCAAAATAGCTTCCTTTTCATCGACTGCGATCTGTTGAAGGAATAAGAAACAATGAGGAAAAAGAATTAGGCCACTCTTCATAGTTCACATGTCTAAACGTGATCAAGTACCTTTAAAGCTTTCTTTACATTGCCCTCCATTGTTCCATAAGGCTTTCTCTGAGGAATCCTTAGCAAGTATGACAGTTCCTCCAGAGAATTCTACAAGAAAACAGAACAAATTTCAACATAAGACATATCAAAACTTTGAGAAAGTGTACCGTTTGATGGACCTGTATAGTTTTCATGTTTGTGTTGGCAGGGATGGCTTTTCTCAAAGCTAATTCTCCGGTACTGGGGACCTTTGTGTCGGGTGAATAGAGCACTGCTTTAGCAGGTGCTATAAATGATGCATCCCATCCGGATAATGGCACCG
The DNA here is from genome assembly GCA_023525975.1 of Smallanthus sonchifolius. Classification (NCBI taxonomy): domain Eukaryota; kingdom Viridiplantae; phylum Streptophyta; class Magnoliopsida; order Asterales; family Asteraceae; genus Smallanthus; species Smallanthus sonchifolius. The sequence goes on along the minus strand of CM042026.1, from coordinate 14,164,200 downwards.
GAGATATGAGTTGAATGACAACAAGAATTGCTGAAACCGTAGCTCCCAGTCTCATGATTCCACTCTGTAAAACTGGCATACATAACTTGATGATAGGTTTTTGGTGGTCTGAACATTCCTACATGACAAAGTCCTGCTTGTAAAATTGGGACTAATTTTGAGAATTGCACAACAATGCATCTCCAAATTAGAATCTAACCTAATTTTGACCTGATTACAAATCTAACCTAATTTTGAGCTGATTACTAATCTAATAGATTGTAATGATAAACAGAATCGTAAACATGTAATCTACATTGCGTAAACAATCAACGATGATTCGTGATTCAAAATTAAACACCGAGAACAACACTAGTGTAAGTATAACTCATACTAACCGTTGGATGCTCTGATTTTGACAAAATGCAGCTAATAAGCTTCGGCTGAAATGATTTCGGTGGACTTCTGTTGAGCAGGATCAAGGGCCGTGTATAGGCACAATATCGTCTGGAAACTGAGGGGTTAAATGAAACATTAACGGAAACTTTGGGGGAGATGATTGAAGAAGATAACTGGACCGCCATGGCCAGATTGTTGCAGGTTTTGGCGGGTAGTATCGTCATCATCCAAATCCTATCTATTCCGGTTACTTGCAGTTGGTAAAGCGAGCGCGTCGCGTGTGGATGTTTTCTGCCTCTTTCTTGCTCGTTCGTTTTTCATTGGGACACGTCAGCAAGGCATTGACAACAGCGTGGAACTGCACGTAGTCGATCTCATCCAAATTGTGTGGCAATTGATACCAAGAGCTCTAAACTATGCCATGCTGTCATCTTTAGTCCTTGATTAAAATTAAAATTAAAATTAAAACTAACAGGTTTATCCACCAGCACGATGCGGCAGGATAAACGTATTATTTAAAACCTAAAACCAATAATGTTAAATTAATTTTTCGGGGAATACAATTATACAATAATCTTTAACGTATGTTGCGCGACATCTGTTGGTAATTTCAGACTTCAAGTCACAAGTCGGTGAACTTGAGGGACCAATATTAACAAGTCGGTCAAAGATTGGTTATTAATTAAATATTCCTAGTTGAGTAAGATTAGGAAGCTATTATTTAGTATTTAATTTATTAGATACTAGTTATAGTCCAACAAGTATTGGTTGGATATATAAACCGAGTTATGGTTATTTGTAATCAAGTTTTTGAGTTATATTTATTGATAAATAAAGTTTGGGAGTTATCCAATTTTGTTTGTTTAATTCGTTTTTAGATTATATAGAGCGGTTTCAAAAGCTCAAATCGATTGTAACTTGTTGATCAAGTCGGATCAAGCCAAGTCAAGGAACCCGACCAAAGGAGTGGTCTGTTCCTCTGCCAAGGAATCCGATCAAAGACGTGATCCAATTCCTTGCGCAAAAAGCTTCTGTTTTGTCCTCAGACCAGGTGTGGTCCAATTGCAGAAGACATCCGATCAAAAGCAGTCAAAGAAGTCGGCCAGATTTTTGTTACCCACTATTTGGCCGAGAACCTTATTTGGGCCGATAACTTCAGTAGGCCCATAACTTCTATTGTTTCCTGATTTACAAGTTGCTTCCTGATTTCTTGAAGGTCCGATCAAGTTGTGATAAGTTCTTGCGAAGGAAATCCAACCAAGTCAGGGTTGGATTAATCAGTACAGAAGGCTGGATCAAGAGGATCCAGATTCGCCCAGCTCTACCCCACCTGTATCACCAAAATCTCCGGTTACGTACAGTCGAAGAAAAACCAGATCAATGGGTGAAAAATCTGATCCCGCGAAGGGAATTTCCAGCAGTCCTACTTCGCTCCAATGTCCCATGTTAACTCCCGTAAACTATACAATTTGGGCCATGCGGATAAGGGCTATATTCAACGTACACGGTGTATGGGAAGCTATTGAACCGGGAACGGGAGATGACGTAAAGAAGAATAACATGGCCATAGCACTTTTGTTCCAATCAATACCCGAAGAATAAATCTTGCAAGTCGGAAACATGACTTCGGCTAAAGAGATGTGGGAAGCACTAAAAACCCGTCATTTAGGTGCCGATCGTGTTCGTGAAGCCCGCCTCCAAACATTGATGTCGGAATTTGAAAACTTGAAGATGAAGGAACCAAGTACGGTGGATGACTTCGCGAGCAAGTTATCCGGTCTCTCTTCCAAAGCAGCCTCATTAGGGGCAATCATTGAAGAGACCCGGTTAGTCAAGAAGTTCCTTAACGGTTTACCGAGACGGTTCATCCACATGGTAGCTTCACTTGAGCAAACGGTTGACTTGAAGACCGTTAGCTTTGATGATGTAGTGGGACGTCTAAAAGCGTATGAAGAACGAGTAAGGGATGAAGACTTCCAATCCGACAATCAAAGTAAGTTAATGTTTCATAAAAGTGAGTCTTCCGGTAGGCGTACAAACCACGAACCGACACGGGGTCGGGGACGTGGTTCGTACCGGGGCCGAGGGGGTGGTCGTGGCCGAGAACAAACGGGATAAACCCGTAATTCACAAGAAAGGTCAAACGGGGGGGAGAAGAAAAAGGAAAAGAATCGGGATTATTCCAAAATTATATGTTACCGATGTGATAAGATGGGTCACTTTGCTTCGGTATGTCCTGATCGTAAAGCAAAAGTCGAGCAAGTAAATGTAGCTGAGACAAAGCAAGTAGATCCATCCCTATACATGGTAAGATGCATTCAAGAAACGGTGTTCTTGAATGAAGAAAAGGTAATCCCGAAGAACTATGAAAGTGGGGCAAACCAAGAAGACGTGTGGTATCTAGACAATGGAGCTAGCAACCATATGACCGGAAATTTGTCTTACTTCTTGGAACTCAATAAAAGAATCGGTGGAAAGGTAAAGTTTGGTGACGGGTCGTGTGTTGACATTTGTGGCAAGGGATCTATTTTACTTAAAGGTAAGACCGGTGAGCAACGTCTTTTATCGGATATTTATTATATTCCGAGCCTTCGAAGTAATATAATTAGTCTTGGGCAAGCTACGGAATGTGGGTGTGACATCCACATGAAAGACGATTATTTACTCATGCATGATGAAAAAGGTAAATTATTAATGCGGGTGACGAGATCCAAGAACCGACTCTATACTATTAAACTTAAAATAGGCAAACCGGTTTGTTTGCAAGCGAGTATGGAGGATAAAAGTTGGCTTTGGCATGCTCGGCTAGGCCACATAAACTTCGAGTCAATGAAGTTAATGGCAAGGAAAGGGATGGCTACGGGTTTGCCTCACGTGATGAAAGAAAACCAACTATGCGAGTCATGCCTAGTCGGGAAGCAAACAAGAAAACCATTTCCAAAAGTTGCCACCTTTCAGGAAACCCGGGTCTTAGAGCTCATTCATGGCGACTTATGCGGACCTATTTCCCCACCAACCATAGCGGGAAACATGTATGTGTTCGTATTAATCGATGATTATTCAAGATTTATGTGGACTTATTTTTTGAAGGCAAAAGATGAAGACTTTGAGACGTTCAAAAGGTTCAAAGCAAGGGCTGAGAAAGACACCGGGTTATTAATCAAGACACTACGAACCGATAGGGGGGGAGAATTCACCTCCCGGGATTTCAATCGGTTCTGCGAGGAGGAAGGCTTGAACCGACACTTAACCGCTCCATACACACCACAACAAAACGGTGTGGTGAAACAGCGGAATCGAACGCTTATGGAGATGACGAGAAGCATGTTGAAGGCTCGGTCCGTTCCAAATGAGATGTGGGGGGAGGCGGTTAGACACGCCACATATATTCTTAACCGGACACCCACTCGAGCATTAGAAGACACAACACCTTACGAGGCGTTTACGAAAAGAAAACCGAACATTGATCATCTAAAAGTATTCGGGTGTCTAGCTTATGCAAAACAAGTTGGAACATATCTCAAGAAGCTCGATGACCAATCCAGTCGGTTCATTTATTTCAGAACCGAACCCGGCTCCAAGACATATCGGCTTTATGACCCACAAGCACGAAAGGTGAACGTAAGCCGGGATGTTATTTTTGATGAAAAAATGTCTTGGAACTGGGCCAAAGCAGTTAGCACCGAAGGCGAGACGACGTTAACATCGGGAATGTTTTTGGTCGATTGGAAAGGTGTAATTGACACCGGAGTCGGACCTGTTTTCACCGACTCTAGTGGCTCTGTTAGCGAAGAAGATGACCATCTCAGCAGCTCCAACAGCTCCAAAACAGCCTCAACAGAAGCACACAACAGACCGGGCTCGAGCCCAGCTGCGCAGCCCCGGCTCAAACAAGAACCCGAACAACGGGCATTTCAGCCCTGTTTCAGCTGCAAACAGCAGTGTTTTAGGTCCAGAAACTCAGCCCAGCAGCGCTCAGTCTTCTGGTTCGATGGCAGTCCAAGTACAGTCCAAGAAACCCAAGCGAATGTACGAAGATCAACCCGGGTTCCGATTACTCCGGTCCGGTTCGATGACTATGTATTAAATTCTGAAGTAGTGGAATTTTTATTGCTAAATGAAGATGAACCGAGTCGTTTTGAAGATGCTAAAACGAAACCGGAGTGGATGAAAGCTATGCAAGAAGAGCTCGAATCGATAAAGAAAAATAATACGTGGCAATTAACCGAGCTACCTCGAGGTGCAAAATCAATCGGGTTGAAGTGGGTTTTTAAAGTTAAAAGAAATGCGGACGGGACCATAAATTATTATATAAGGCGAGATTCGTGGCAAAGGGTTACGTGTAACAACCCGGAGTCGACTTTGACGAGGTCTTTGCCCCGGTCGCTCGACTTGAGACGGTTCGTTTATTAGTGGCATTAGCCACCAACAAAGGTTGGGAACTTCATCATTTAGATGTGAAATCGGCTTTCCTTCATGGTGATCTTAAAGAAGAAGTGTTCGTATCTCAACCGGATGAGTTTGTGAAGACCGGTGAGCAACACAAAGTTTATAAATTATTCAAAGCCTTGTATGGATTGAGACAAGCCCCGAGGGCATGGAATACCAAGCTTGACGGTATTTTGAAAGACATGAAGTTCCAAAGATGTTCACAAGAACAAGCGGTGTACCGGAAGTTAATCGGTAATGACTTGCTTCTAGTTGGTGTGTATGTGGACGATCTAATCGTTACGGGTTCGAATCTCATTCGGGTTAGGGAATTCAAGCAAGGGATGGCAAAGAATTTCGAGATGTTCGATTTGGGTAAACTTACATATTACCTTGGAATTGAAGTGTCTCAAGTTAGAGACGGAATTATGATCAAGCAGGAGGCGTATGCTCGAAAGATATTAAAGGAAGCCGGAATGCAAAATGCAAATCCGACTTACGTTCCTTTGGATCAAAATTCCAAGTTCTCAAAAGCCGAAGACGAGATTGATGTGGATGCAACTAAGTATCGTAAGCTAGTTGGGAGCTCCGGTATCTAATTCAAACCCGACCCGATCTCGCATATTCGGTTGGGGTTATAAGTCGTTATATGCAAAGTCCTAAAGAATCTCATGCGGCGGCTATAAAACAAATACTTCGGTATTTACAAGGTACGGTTGGGTATGGTATATCGTACGAGAAAGGAAAAGGTGACTTAGTTGACTATAGTGATAGTAGTCACAATATTGACCAAGATGATGGAAGAAGTACTACGGGACATGTGTTCTATTTCGGGTCTTCCCCGATTACTTGGTGTTCACAAAAACAGAACACCGTAGCACTTTCATCTTGTGAAGCGGAATACATGGCGACAAGTTCGGCGGCATGTCAAGCGGTTTGGCTTAGAAATCTTCTAAGCGAGTTAACCGGAGAAACACCCCAAAAGGTTGTGTTAAGAGTGGATAACACATCGGCGATAGCACTCGTGAAGAACCCGGTCTTCCATGGAAGGACTAAACACATTAAGTCCCGGTATCATTACATTCGCGAATGTGTAGAGCAAGAAGAAGTGGCGGTCGAGCATGTAAGTGGAACCAAACAAAGGGCCGATTGTAACGGACCAAAATCCGGGTTTCGTTTTAAATAAATTAATATTTCTAATTAATATTATGGTGAAAATAATATTTTAGAAATAAGTTGAAACAAGTGGGTTTCAAGTTTGTAATGGGGTTTTGTTAGTTTTAACTAACTTTTGGATGAAATGAAAGTTGAGGGGCCAAAGTGCAAATATGGCAAATCTGCCATATTTGACTTAAGAAGTCAAAATTAACCTCATTTGGAGGTGTTGGTCGTTCAAGAGAAGAGAGCAAGAGGAGAAACCGGGTTTTGAGCTCAAATCGTGCAATTGAGGCTTGTTTTGTGAAGGTTTTGGCTCACACAACACCTTCATAACATCAAGTAAGTGATTCTCTTCCTCTTGATTTCACCATGAATGTGTTCTTGGTGGGTTTTGGGTGAAATCCGAAATTATGTATGCATGCGATGATATGGTGTTAGATTATTGATAATCTAGCTAAACTAAAGTTAAAGAATGATGATTAACATCCTAGAACCCTTTGATTTTGATTATGAGGAGTTAGGGTTCATATGGTGGAAATTGGGGGTGTTTGGATCATGATGCTAAAATGATGAATGAATGAAGATTAAGTGTTTTTAAGATGTTAGACACTTGAACAAACACCAAATTAACTTAATAATAATTTTTGAAAGAAAAATTAGTGTTAAGATTAAGATAATGAAACTCAAGTGGGTGAGTTTGTGGTGAAAGAGGGTGTTTGGTTATGAGGATAACCCAAACGGGTCAATTTGGGTTGGAAATGTGGAATTGAGTTGTGAACTCAATTGTAATGAAATTTTGATGTATGTTAGATTACTAAACTAGGTGAATTTGTTTAGGTAATCAAATTGCAAAGCTAGAAGGTGTTGCGGGATCTTCTAACTCAAAAGGTAAGTGCTTTGCACTTACTTAGTAATGATAGATGGTGGAAATTGAACATATTTGAATTACATGTTGGTTGTTCAAATATCTTATATGTGTTTATTTGTATGTTGATGAATTAAGTTAATAAACTTATATGGTGCAAAATTGACTTGTGTGGTAAAAGTCAAGCTTGTATGCATAATGTATGTTAAATTGGTGTAGTTGACTATGTGGTATATGGTCAAACTAAAAGGTAGAATAAGTTAAATTGGTGTAATTGACTATGTGGTATATGGTCAAACTAAAAGGTAGAATATGTTAAATTGGTGTAGTTGACTATGTGGTATATGGTCAAACTAAAATGTAGAATATGTTAAATTGGTGTAGTTGACTACGTGGTATATGGTCAAACTAAAATGTAGAATATGTTAAATTGGTGTAGTTGACTATGTGGTATATGGTCAAACTAAAATGTGGAATATGTTAAATTGGTGTAAATTGACTTATGTGGAATATAAGTCAAACCATTGTGGAATAATGATGAGGTTGGTGTAAATTGACTTATGTGGAATATAAGTCAAACCATTGTGGAATAATGGTGGGGTTGGTGTAAATTGACTTATGTGGAATATAAGTCAAACCATTGTGGAATAATGGTGGGGTTGGTGTAAATTGACTTATGTGGAATATAAGTCAAACCATTGTGGAATAATGGCGGAATTGGTGTAAATTGACTTATGTGGAATATAAGTCAAACCATTGTGGAATAATGGTGAAATTGGTGTAAATGGACTTATGTGGTATATAAGTCAAACCATTGTGGAATAATGGTGAAATTGGTGAAAAATCTACTTATGTGGTATATAAGTCAAGTGTAAGGAACCTTAGTTGACCAAATAGATGCAAACGGGTCAAATGGGTTAAATGGGTGAAAAGGGTGAAAACAAGTTGTAAATACTTGTTTGATATGTTTATATCATTACTAATGGTGTTATGTCAATGTGGTTATGCAGGGAAAGCTCCGAAGTAGGTCTATGTCAATGTCCAAGCGTGAAGGATTCTCGTATGCATTTTTGTGTTTTTTGAGGATTTGTGTAAAATCCTTGTAAAGTGGTGTGTTTGACACTTGAAACATGTTTTGGTGAATATGTAATGTGTTATGTTTGTGTTTGGTCAAAACCCAAGTGTTTGAAATTTTTGGTGTTGTTGGTTTTGAAAAAGTTGGAAAAAAATTGGCTAAGTATGAAAACCTGCAGGAAACTGAAACTCTTTGAGTTTTGAGTCCCTCGCGGTACGCGAGAGCCCTTAGAGGATTCTCTCGCGGTACGCGACAGACCGGGTTTCCGGGTTTGCGTTTCTGAGACTCCCTCGCGGTACGCAAGGGAGGTGGCTAGTATGTCTCGCGGTACGCGAGGAGTAAAAAAAAAAAAAAAAAAAAAAAAATTTCTTGGGATTAAGTCTTCCGCGCGTTTACGTATTTTTGAAAGTGGTGTGTTTCAACTTGGTATCAGAGCAATGGTTTGAGGGATTTGGTGCGCGAGGCACTAAACTCAAACCGGATGCTCTTGATAAGGGGGATATGATACGAGATTCCATGAAGGACTTGACTAAGACTCGGAGCTTGCTGAAATGAAAGGTTAGTAATGATTTGATAAAATGATAATATATATATATGGTGTATGTATATATGTATGAATGATTGGTAAAGTGTTATGTGTGCCGAAACTTGTCTTGTGAGTTGTTATATGAATATGATAATTGCAATTGGGCATAACGCATTATTAAACATGTCTGGCCAATATGATTAATAAGACGAGATGTGCAAGAGCTTTTATGATAACCATATGACAATGAACATTAGCAAGGAGTAGGTGAAGGTGGTTATATGTGTATGTATGTATGTATGTATATGGATGATTAGATGGGGGTAATACATATACACATAGATAAGATATAGTGCCTTAACAAGTGGGTAGATTAAAGACCTATAAGTAGGTAGAACATCTACAACTTAGTTAAAAATTGGTCGGGGAGACTAAGGGGCACTTGTGTAAGTAAAAGAAATGGGGGATGAAAGTCATCTTAAGGACTCAAGTATGTTAGAGTCTAGACGTGTATCACCTCGTGGGTGGTGAGGAACATGGAATAGGTTGGGAGAAAAAGAATGCATCAATCTAGCGGAGAATGGCTAGAGCTTTCTATCATGTTGTATCGATCTTCCTTCAAGGAAGATAAGGCTCTTTGAGGTGATCCTTGGGAGGAACAGTGTGAAGCCTAGAGAGCGGGAAGAACTACGGTTGGTGAACCGAAGTGGAAGGAAAAACCTTGTTTTCACAAGAGGGTTCGTGGTGTGCGAACCAAAGGAGTTAAAGGGTGAGAGTTAATAGCTGATTAATTAACGATGAATCACTATGATGGTCTTGTCTTTTGAAGCAATCCATTGTGATTGGTAGAGGGCGTATTACGCACAATGAGTCGACTCCGGGACGTGGCGGAGGATTGGTGAATTATTCTAAGTAAGGAGAAAGGCATAAAGGCGTGAAGGCACATGCATCGGGGGAATTCAAGAGATAACGTTGAATTACCATCGATTACAAGCCATGGTGGGTGGCATAGTGGAAGAGTTCCTTCATGTGCAGTGGACAACAGAGGTGATCAATAAGATTTCGGGCAAGTGTTTTATGACTGGTCGAAGTCGCTCGAATCTTGGAATCATCGAAGAAATGTAGATAGATCGGGTTTCTCGATGCTATCTGTTGACGTTATAAAGGGGATCCTTGCGTATAGGAGTACAACTCAGGTGGAGTCAATTATTAAATGCGCAAGGAAAGGTTGAACACAGGAGATAAGTGGAAAACGAAGAGTAAATGAGAAGTGGCTTCGTGAAAGCCGAAACATTCTAGCTGAGCTAGAAACCCTTTATGGGAAGAAATTCCGGACATTTGCTATATGTCTGGAGGATAACACAAATGGGGAGAAAATTTAAAATTTGCTTAGGCCTATGGGTCACGCATTTCTAATCACCATAGTCATGAGTGAAGCTTTTCGATCGTTGTGTTTGATGAAAGGCTAAGCAGATCGGTGGATTCGGGCGATCATCATTAAGGGTGTCATAATGTTGATGTTTACATGTTTTAATAACATGAGGTTGTGGATGAAACGATCACATGGATTTCGATTCAATGATTGTAAAAGAGGTGTTCGGTTACTTTGTAACCATTTTGAAGTCAAGAGTGACAAAGGGGTGGCGTGTTGATCTGTGCTCATTAGAGACATCGAAGCACGAGGTATACGAATTGGTGTACACATGGCTTGTGCCATTGACATCAACCGGGGATATAAAGGGATACTTAGTGTTCCAGTTGAGAAAGAGGGTTTGATTAGGGTCATTGCACCTGTGTGCTTTGTTCTAAAGCACATAAACTTTTCGGTGGAAAAGGAAAGTGGAAGAGTGCATTTTGGCACTGACAGTCAGTGGTAGGATAAGTCTGACAAAAGGTCTCGTGGTTTGTGGACTTTATGGTCAAGGGGTGAAATGTACATAGGTGGAATGTGTACATAAATGGTGGTTGAAGTCTTAGAACTTCATAAATAATGTTGGAAGTCTTTTGGACTTCACAAACGGTGTTTGAAAGCGAAGTCTTCGAACTTCAAAGGTGAATTCGGTGATTAAGATCCTTAAATCTCAAAGGAATGACTTATGATTAAGTCAATGGGGGTACTTAGGATGTTTGGGTCGCGGATGGGAATCTTCCTTCCAGTGTTGTAAAAGAGAATTCATGTAAGGAATTTGTAGTATCCTTACTTGAGGAGGTTGCATGCTTTATCGATTAAGAATGGTTGAGTTGAAGACTCGAGCTTCAAGGGGTGTTATGTATGGGTATTGGGATCCTCGAATCCCAAGAGGTATGAACTTGAGACCTTGAGTCTCAATGGGTGGATTGGTGAGGTAGTTTTAAAGTTTTCTTTTGAAAAGTGGTGATTCGGGTTTAAGATCATGGGATAATAGGTCCTCGTTTCGTTGGGTTGTCCAACATAGGGATTGTGAGGCGTAGTGTTGTTAAGTATGTGGAGAGGTGTCTCACATGCTTAAGAGTAAAGGCGGAGCACCAAAAGCCGTATGGAAAGCTTCAACCGCTTAAAATACCGCTTTGGAAATGAGAGAATATAGCTATAGATTTAATCACTAAACTACCAAAGACTCGAAAGGGTTAAGATGCTATATGGGTAGTAGTGGAACGGTTGACAAAGAGTGCACATTTCCTACCTATAAAGGAAACGTACTCTTCGGATAGATTGGCGGAAATGTATGTGAAGGAAATTGTGTCACGTCATGGTGTACCGGTGTCGATTATATCGGATCGTGATACGAGATTTACTTCTCGATTTTGGAAGAAATTCCATGAGGATATGGGGACTAGATTGAATCTTAGCACCGCTTATCATCCACAAACGGATGGTCAAAGCGAGCGTACGATTCAAACGCTCGAGGACATGTTGCGAGCGTGTGCTTTGGATTTTGGTGGTAGTTGGGACGACCATTTACCGTTGGCGGAATTCTCTTATAACAATAGTTACCATTCTAGTATTGGTATGCCGCCTTTTGAGGCATTGTATGGGAGAAAGTGTCGAACACCCGTGTGTTGGGGTGAAATTGGTCAACGGGAGCTTGGTAATGTCGAGGCGGTCAAGGAAACTAATGATAGTATTGACCAAATTAGAGCACGCTTGAAAGCGGCTCAAGATCTCCAAAAGTCCTATGCGGATAATAGGAGGCGGGCGATTGAGTTCCAAGTGGGGGACTTTGTGCTTTTGAAAGTCTCTCCTTGGAAAGGGGTGATACGGTTTAGGAAACGAGGGAAGTTAAGTCCTCGTTTCATCGGGCCGTTTAAGGTGATAGCAAAGGTGGGTGCGGTAGCTTATCGTTTGGAGCTACCGGAGGGACTAAGTAGACTTCATAACACATTTCATGTGTCTCATCTGCGAAAGTGTTTGGTGGATGAATCTACTTTTGTCCCATTGGATGATATTGAATTGGATGAAAAGTTGAATTATGTGGAAGAACCGGTGGCAATCTTGGATAGAAAAGTGAAGCGTTTACGCAATAAGGAGATTAGCCAAGTTTTGGTGAGGTGGAAACATAGAAGGGGAACGGAAATGACTTGAGAAACCGAAGAAGAAATGCTCAAATATTATCCGAACCTTTTTATGTGAAGTCGGGTTTCGGGGACGAAACCCAAATAAGGGGAGGTGATTTGTAACGGACCAAAATCCGGGTTTCGTTTTAAATAAATTAATATTATGGTGAAAATAATATTTTAGAAATAAGTTGAAACAAGTGGGTTTCAAGTTTGTAATGGGGTTTTGTTAGTTTTAACTAACTTTTGGATGAAATGAAAGTTGAGGGGCCAAAGTGCAAATATGGCAAATCTGCCATATTTGACTTAAGAAGTCAAAATTAACCTCATTTGGAGGTGTTGGTCGTTCAAGAGAAGAGAGCAAGAGGAGAAACCGGGTTTTGAGCTCAAATCGTGCAATTGAGGCTTGTTTTGTGAAGGTTTTGGCTCACACAACACCTTCATAACATCAAGTAAGTGATTCTCTTCCTCTTGATTTCACCATGAATGTGTTCTTGGTGGGTTTTGGGTGAAATCCGAAATTATGTATGCATGCGATGATATGGTGTTAGATTATTGATAATCTAGCTAAACTAAAGTTAAAGAATGATGATTAACATCCTAGAACCCTTTGATTTTGATTATGAGGAGTTAGGGTTCATATGGTGGAAATTGGGGGTGTTTGGATCATGATGCTAAAATGATGAATGAATGAAGATTAAGTGTTTTTAAGATGTTAGACACTTGAACAAACACCAAATTAACTTAATAATAATTTTTGAAAGAAAAATTAGTGTTAAGATTAAGATAATGAAACTCAAGTGGGTGAGTTTGTGGTGAAAGAGGGTGTTTGGTTATGAGGATAACCCAAACGGGTCAATTTGGGTTGGAAATGTGGAATTGAGTTGTGAACTCAATTGTAATGAAATTTTGATGTATGTTAGATTACTAAACTAGGTGAATTTGTTTAGGTAATCAAATTGCAAAGCTAGAAGGTGTTGCGGGATCTTCTAACTCAAAAGGTAAGTGCTTTGCACTTACTTAGTAATGATAGATGGTGGAAATTGAACATATTTGAATTACATGTTGGTTGTTCAAATATCTTATATGTGTTTATTTGTATGTTGATGAATTAAGTTAATAAACTTATATGGTGCAAAATTGACTTGTGTGGTAAAAGTCAAGCTTGTATGCATAATGTATGTTAAATTGGTGTAGTTGACTATGTGGTATATGGTCAAACTAAAAGGTAGAATAAGTTAAATTGGTGTAATTGACTATGTGGTATATGGTCAAACTAAAAGGTAGAATATGTTAAATTGGTGTAGTTGACTATGTGGTATATGGTCAAACTAAAATGTAGAATATGTTAAATTGGTGTAGTTGACTACGTGGTATATGGTCAAACTAAAATGTAGAATATGTTAAATTGGTGTAGTTGACTATGTGGTATATGGTCAAACTAAAATGTGGAATATGTTAAATTGGTGTAAATTGACTTATGTGGAATATAAGTCAAACCATTGTGGAATAATGATGAGGTTGGTGTAAATTGACTTATGTGGAATATAAGTCAAACCATTGTGGAATAATGGTGGGGTTGGTGTAAATTGACTTATGTGGAATATAAGTCAAACCATTGTGGAATAATGGTGGGGTTGGTGTAAATTGACTTATGTGGAATATAAGTCAAACCATTGTGGAATAATGGCGGAATTGGTGTAAATTGACTTATGTGGAATATAAGTCAAACCATTGTGGAATAATGGTGAAATTGGTGTAAATGGACTTATGTGGTATATAAGTCAAACCATTGTGGAATAATGGTGAAATTGGTGAAAAATCTACTTATGTGGTATATAAGTCAAGTGTAAGGAACCTTAGTTGACCAAATAGATGCAAACGGGTCAAATGGGTTAAATGGGTGAAAAGGGTGAAAACAAGTTGTAAATACTTGTTTGATATGTTTATATCATTACTAATGGTGTTATGTCAATGTGGTTATGCAGGGAAAGCTCCGAAGTAGGTCTATGTCAATGTCCAAGCGTGAAGGATTCTCGTATGCATTTTTGTGTTTTTTGAGGATTTGTGTAAAATCCTTGTAAAGTGGTGTGTTTGACACTTGAAACATGTTTTGGTGAATATGTAATGTGTTATGTTTGTGTTTGGTCAAAACCCAAGTGTTTGAAATTTTTGGTGTTGTTGGTTTTGAAAAAGTTGGAAAAAAATTGGCTAAGTATGAAAACCTGCAGGAAACTGAAACTCTCTGAGTTTTGAGTCCCTCGCGGTACGCGAGAGCCCTTAGAGGATTCTCTCGCGGTACGCGACAGACCGGGTTTCCGGGTTTGCGTTTCTGAGACTCCCTCGCGGTACGCAAGGGAGGTGGCTAGTATGTCTCGCGGTACGCGAGGAGTAAAAAAAAAAAAAAAAAAAAAAAATTTCTTGGGATTAAGTCTTCCGCGCGTTTACGTATTTTTGAAAGTGGTGTGTTTCACCGATATGCTAACTAAGGCTCTAGGGAGGATCAAGTTCAAAGAGATGAGAGAGATGCTTGGAGTGAAAGATTTCGGTAGTCCGAGTCCGAAACTACGGGGGTGAATGTTGGTAATTTCAGACATCAAGTCACAAGTCGGTGAACTTGAGGGACCAATATTGACAAGTCGGTCAAAGATTGGTTATTAATTAAATATTCCTAGTTGAGTAGGATTAGAAAGCTATTATTTAGTATTTAATTTATTAGATACTAGTTATAGTCCAACAAGTATTGGTTGGCTATATAAACCGAGTTATGGTTATTTGTAATCAAGTTTTTGAGTTATATTTCTTGATAAATAAAGTTTGGGAGTTATCCAATTTTGTTTGTTTAATTCGTTCTTGGATTATATCGATTCACCACGTGAACATCTTCAAATAGAGTGCTTTAACGATGAAAATTTTATGCGGTGGAATGAGTTGTATTTTTAAATCTTAACTACTTCAAACAAAATTCCAACAAAACAAATCATATTGATGTTTTTTTCTCTTAAATGTTAAGTTTTTTTTATCGTTTGTTTATTATGGTTTTGCGACGGTGACATTGACGTGATTAAATGGTTAAAGAGAAGCATATGAAGTTGCAACATCTCGATTGTAAATATCGAAACGTATATAAAAAAAGCACGTCATACCGATATATTCAGAAATCAAGGAAAAAGTATGTTGTTGTAAAAATAAGCGTTAAAAAACACGAAAGCGCATTTAAAAAGGAAAAAAAGAAGTATAAATATATCATATTTGACCCGGCTCAGTTTTGAATAAAATTATTTACTCGTGTGATGCGGTGGGGAGAACGTATTATTGTAGAACTTTAACGATAGAAAAATCCATACGATGTAATGAGTTGTTTTTTTAATCTTTATTGTTTCAAACAAAATTCTGAAAAAAAACCATGTTAAAGTTTTTTTCTCATAAATGTTTATTAGTTGTGTAAACTTCAGAATTCGTCTGTTGAACGTGTTTAGTTAAAAGAAACTTAAGGATGAGTGATCTCTAGGAAGGGTCAACTCGGATAACTCAAAACAAACCGGTAAGTTCTAATTGTACAAAACGAATAATATTGATGTATATGAGGGGATGAATGCTAATGTTTAGGTTAAAATCTTTTATTGTTATTACTAATCATATTTGAGTCTATAAAGATGACACATCATCTTGTTAATAGATAGATGTTACATTATATAATATATTTATAGTGGTTAAAAGTTAAATGAATATGAAATTATTAAATGAGTTTGTGAAAATCATTGTTTTCAGAACCGGACCAGGAACCGATCATAGAGCCGGTCCGATTATGCCTATTTGAATCATTTTTTTGAACCTGTCGGACCGGTGAACCGGGCGAACCGGACCGGGTTCATCTTTTATCTCACGGGGACTAGCCCTGTATTTTCGGGATACGCGGCGATGATGCCAGACTGGTTCACGTGGCTGGGTTTTCCCGCCATGTGCGCCATTCTGGTAGTAGTTGAGTTTCGTGAAGCCCCACACATGAAACTCAACAATTGGTACGGTGATGTTAAGAACTTGTTGGGATAGAAGTTTTCAAAAATTAAATCGTGCACCTTTACTATTGCTTCACAGTGACAACCTTGATCGAATGTGTTTCGTGGATCCTTTCCCCGTGTCGGCCAGTGCCGGGGCAGAGATAGGGACCATGAAAGCATGGGATTCAATCAAACCTTTTCGAATAATTCCTAACGCAGAAGAGGGATGCTAATAAGCTGACAGCTCAGGCATGGCTTCAATAGCGAAAGAAGTTCTTTCTGATTTGAATCATCTTCCTTTACCTAGGTATGGATTGGATGCTCCTCCTGCTCGGGCAGGACTCTCAGACGGCTATGATCGGACAATAGAGTATGTAAGATATAGCTCGTGCCCCTTAGGCTTAACAAGATGGGGTTCGGATGAAAACGAATCTCGCTAATCCAGTCTATTCTATTTTGGTTGGAAGATACCTTGAGAAAAGGTTTTCTCACCGATCTATCTTATATGTAATCCAGTTTATTCGAAGTCTCCCAATGACGTAAGGTCGCTTCCCCACGAGTATAGCATGATGAGCCCAAGTTATCCCGATCTAGTGAGTTGTCAGTAGAGTATGACTGACCAAGGGGAACACCCCTAAGCCTAAATTGAAGTAATGTACACCTGTCGATGCCTAATGGACTGTATTTTTACCGTAGAAAGATTTCATAAACTTACGATATGTAAAGATACATGGGCTGATGTTCTAAAAAAATACTATGTGATGTATTTTTACTGTAGTAAGATTTTGTAAAATTACGATATGTATCTATACTCATGGTTGCAGAAGTCGCTAGGCGCTGCCAGGTCGGTCGACTAGGGAGTTGCGAGTACTCGGCCTAGGCGGGAAGTACTCGGGGAGTACCCGGACATGGTAAATTACAAAGAAATAAATTTTTGAGAAATTATATATATGTCAAATATCATAAGTGTACTAATATATATAACAAAATACGTGAATATTATCATAAATAAAAAAGATACATGTTCAAATACTAAAGTATTTAAAAAATTGGTATTCATTCTTTTATATTATAGTCATAGAAATCATTTAATTCTCGTCTTCTAACGTATCTCCATGAAAAACAATGAAAATCCAATAAGAATTGGTGAAAAACAGCGAAAATCGGTGAAAAACAGCGAAAAACGATGAAAAACAGAGAAAATCGGAGTTGACCGAGTTGGACTGAGTTAGATTGAGTTGGACCGAGTTGGTCCGAGTTTGACCGATTCCGAGTAATGTTGACTGAGTTGAAGAAAAGCGCCTCGTCACCCTACCGAGGACCGAGTACTAGGCCGCCTAGGCCGAGTTTTACAAAACTGTCTATATCTATACTGTATAATAAAAGTTTTTTAATGCCACGTGTCGCCTTCATATTCATTCTCATCTTTTTTTCCTGACTCTCTCTCTTATTAAATACACCTCCATCTTTTAATAATAATATATTTTTAATAAAAATACTAATTATACTAATAAAACATATTTATTTTAAATTATCGCTTATTATAAGAAACTTTGAAATCTAATTATATAACTTTTATTTTCAATCAAATAGTAAATGAAAGTCAAATTAAATTAAATAGTAATTAACGTATTTTCGAAACCCAATCATATATTAACTTTTACATATTTTGAATTTTGTTTTCTATCCTTAGTATATGTAATACATTTTTACACATGTAAAATATATACATAAAGATTTAAGAATTTTGTGTATTGATATTTTTCGTCCCGTGTGTAGACACATGTTCTAAGCTAGTGGTTGCAATAAACAAAAAACATTATATATGAAGGTTAAATCTTTTCAGAACAGATTCGGATCGGCCAACTGGACTAGGAACTGGTCCGATTATGCATATTTGAACCAGCTGGTTAACGGTCGGAACGGTGAACCGGACCGGATTTCCAAAAATTGTTTTTTAACTCTTTCTTTCAAAATCTAATTTGTAATTAGTTTAGTATTCCAAGTTCTTTAGTTTATTTATTTAAGTATTTATATGTCATTATAACTATAAATTTACATCAAAACACAAACTATTTTTATATTTTATATCTATATATATAGTTTTAGTTTTTATATTATTTATGATATTAGGGTACTAGGGGCGTTCCTCAGGTAGAGATTGCGGGTATAATGGGTACACCATCGCAAGCTTCGCGAGTACCCCTTGCGGGTAGTGTTCTCGGGAAGCCATTGTCCAACATCTAATTCAACGGTATTATTACCGTTATTTTCAAAAAAAAATAAAAAAATTGAATTTTAAACATCATAAATACATCAACCTTTTTTTATTTTTCTACTCACACAAAAAAAAAATAATACACTCTTCTATCTAAAAACAATTTCTTTCAAATTTTATACTACAATATGGATCGTAAATTATTACTTCCACCCGGTTAATCGGATGAGTTCGACTTGAACGGGGCGTCTCTAGTAGTCTCTAATTTCTAACGGATATTGTCACCCAAGCCGAAGATGAAGACACGACATCATAAAAAGATACGTGCCACGTGATCATGAACAAGCTCTAGAGACGCTAATAAAAGATTATTTCGTCGATGAAAAGCCAAAATACGATGCAATTACATTTTGAGACAGGTTTTGAATGTCGAATAGATTATTTTTTAAAATTGTTGGAGATGTAGAAGCCAAATTTGAATGCTTTCTAGAGGACCTAGAAGGGAGAATGAAAAAGAGTTTAACGGCGTTACAAAAATGCACATCGGCATCAATCTTCTCCAACAATCTCCTCTATTTACCAACGAGCAGCTTGGAACAACACCTAAGTGTCCATTTAATGTCAATGGACGACAATGCAAACGTGGATACTATCTTACCGATGAAATCTACCTTACTCAGTTTACGTTTGTGAAATCATTCGCATATCCAACCGATCCAAAGGAAAAGAAATTCAAGAAGGTGCAAGAGTCGGCAAGAAAAGATGTCGAGTGAGCTTTCAGTGTTTTAAAAGATAAATGAGGTATACTTAGGCGACCCGCTCGGGCTTATAAGCCGGAAAAAATTAAGAAAGTGGTGTATGCGTGCATGTATTTCACAATATAATCTTAAAAGATGACGGAAATATAATATCACCGGTCTACATAAGAGATCCTCCAACCGATCCAATTATTAATGTTTCAGTTAATATCACCGGTCTACATAATGATTGTCCTCTTTGTATCTGGTTCTTAAATCGGGTCTAACCAAGTTTTATAAAAACCAATCCCAGTATCACTCTCTCTCGTAACGTTTAGATCACACCGAGGGTTATCAAACATGAGATCAAGTGAATCCCGGCAGTGACGGAAAAAGAGCCGATTAAATCGCAACCGTATAAAATCACACAGAAGGGGCTTTTTCAATCACTCAAGTAGGTTCTAATTTCACTCCAATTTCAACCATCCCTGTTGACAACTACACCTTTTGATCCATCTATTTCGGCATGATCGCGGCAGATTGATCCATTAGATGGCGAATTTCTTAGCTCAGTTTCTGTCCATCAAGAATTCTTGCGAACGCGTCGTCATTGCTGGTATAATCTACCATTCCTCTGTTATTCGTAGCCCTAGTTTTATCTTTCAAACGTGAATTTGTGTTCCTCTAATTTC
This sequence comes from Smallanthus sonchifolius, assembly GCA_023525975.1. Taxonomy (NCBI): domain Eukaryota; kingdom Viridiplantae; phylum Streptophyta; class Magnoliopsida; order Asterales; family Asteraceae; genus Smallanthus; species Smallanthus sonchifolius. The sequence goes on along the minus strand of CM042026.1, from coordinate 14,144,588 downwards.
ATACTTAACTGATCAGATCCAATCACTCTTGTATTGTTATCGAACAGTCCTGGACAGTTCAATGTTAGGATTGAATGCAAATGTAATCCGTAGTATTCATATAATTAAACTGAACATATGAATTATTTATTCAGGCCTAGTACCTTCAACTCAAAATTCACATATATGTTTTTTGGTTTTGGCTACAAAATTTCCAGATTGTGATGCTTTCTTTACAGGTTAATCTTGGGTGTCAGTTTTTTCTAGAACCTACTTAGTTCTTACAGATTTTGGAGCTAACTCATTTGCCACATAGAAGTCATTATTCGGTTTGTTTAAGTTATGAACCTTTTCATAGTGAGAGAAGAATTAGGAAGGATCGTATAGAATGGAGAATGAAGATAAATATCATGAGTTAATAACCTGTCTTTCTTTGGACGGAGTAGTTTTTGGATATAACTTTGATTTTTGATATAGACTAGTTCGGATCTTGGACAGTTGTCATTCTCATTATCTGCTATGAAGTTCATTGTAGTGAAGTCGAAAAGTTAACTGCTTGGTGTCAAAGTGTGTTCTTTTTCAAAAGAATCAAACCGCACAAGTTTTTATCAGGAAGATTCTACAGGATGAGATCAGTTTCTTTCACAAAGAAAGCAATGATTTTGACTCTGAATAGTAAAAATGAGACAAATTCTTGTCAGATTCCCTGGATTATGACTTACTGATGGTCCCTTTTGTATTTAGTAATCCTTTGCATCTTCATTATTCTTTATGTGGCAATATTATAGCTTCTCGAGCATTACTTACATGTCAAGTTGGTTTTTACTTGTTACCTTTTTCTCACATGTCTCAATATTGAAATCTTAAAATTTAATTAATTCCAGTTGAAGATGTAAGTGATTTGTGGCCACTTGTCAAGAAGGGGTTTGAAGAAAGGGTTCCATTTAAAAGAGCTACATTGAATAACAAAACCCGTAATCCTGTGTTTGTTGATAACCTGCCAGCTGAGTTTATACTAACAACAGATGCAAGGCTTCGCAGTAGGTTCCCACAAGAACAATTATTGTTTTCATTCCGAGAACCGTATGCAACTGTGGTTCTTGTGACTTGTGAGGTAGCTTATATTTCATATTTGCTGTAATTAAATTTTATAATATTTCGTACTCTACTTTGTAAAGGTTTGGTTCCATACCGCTTGTGTTTCAACAGGACCTAGATGAGTTCAAGACAATCCTAAAATCACGTCTGAAATTAATTGTGCAAAATGATGAACGAGAGTGGTTTATTGTCTTTGTGTCCCGGGCCCCACCCCACAATGATCAAGCAACGAAAATGGCAAAAAAGGTTTATGCCAAACTTGAAGTTGATTTTAGCTCAAAGAAGCGGGAAAGGTAAAGTTGTGAAGCTAATAAATGTATATACTAAGTTTCCTGCTAGTTTTCGTTTTCATTAAACTAGACATAAATCATGCACAGATTATATTCTGTATAAACGTGTTTACATTAGATAAAAATCTTTTTTTATAGGTGCTGTAAACTGGATATAAATGGACCTGAAGCAAGTTTTTGGGAAGATTTGGAATCCAAAATCACTGAGTGTGTTAGAAACACTCTTGATAGGCGTATTCAGTTTTATGAGGAGGAGATCCGTAAGCTTAGTGAACAACGTTTTAAGCCTGTTTGGAGCTTTTGTAACTTTTTCATTCTGAAGGTAAACAATCATTAAATTTGTTGAAGTTTTATATTCATTAATCAGTGAATAACTGTTTTAGTGATTAATAAATGTTAAACTTCTTGCACAACTGCAAGGAATTTCGAATTTTTACCTGTTATTAATAGGGTGTTTGGATTGACTTATTTGAGCTACTTATAACTTATTAACTTTTTAGAAAAGGAGATAAGTCAAAAGTATGTTTGGCTTTTCTTACTTTTTCTTCTCCTTTTAATGGTTTTTGAGAAGTAAGAGCTACTTACTTTTAACTTATGACTTATTACTTTTTGATTAAGGCAATAAGTAGTTTCAAATAAGTAACCCCAAACACCCCCTAAATAATTATGTCACTGTTTAGCAGTTTGCTTGTTGTGAATGTAATTGTATTATTTAAAATTTTAATTTCAATATAGGAAAGCTTGGCTTTCATGTTTGAGATGGCTCATCTTCATGAGGATTCTTTACGGGAATATGATGAACTAGAGCTCTGCTATTTGGAAACAGGTGTTCAGTGATTATGATGAACTAACATTTGTATTAACTGAAGTGGTTTTTATTGTATTTTAACTCTTTTAACAATGTGGACTTATGAAATCTGTTACTTTTTGGGCAATCAGTTAACATAGCAGGCAAACAAAGGGATTTTGGAGGAATGGAACATGGAGATGATCAGGCTGCGCTATTAAATCCTGAAAAAAAGCCACTAACACAGATTGTTCAAGATGATTCTTGTAGGGAATTTGAATTTCGACAATATCTATTTGCCTGTCAAGCAAAGGTAATCTAGATCTATTGCTTTAGTTTGCTTGGTAATTAGGTTTAATCTGACTATTTTAAGTAGGTTACTAATTCAATAATGGAACCTTTTGCAGCTATTGTTCAAGCTAAACCGTCCATTTGAGGTTGCATCAAGGGGATATTCATTTGTAATTAGCTTCTCAAAAGCATTGGCTATTCATGAGGTCAGGCATTCACTTCAGTGTCCATTTCCTATGCTATTTGGTAATAGACTAATAGTGTTGGTTTATCATAGAGAAGTTTGTAATCTCTTTAAACTGACCACTTAATTTTTTTTATTTTATTTCTGATTAATCTTCTTGCCTATTGTCTATGGATTCTGCAACAGAGTATATTACCGTTTTGTTTACGGGAAGTTTGGATTATCACTTCTTGCTTGAGTTTAGCCAATGCAACAGCGGCTCATTATAGTAATGGACTTGTGGCACCAGATATTGAAAAAGAATATTATCGTGTGCGTGGGGAATTATATTCTCTATGTCGAGCCAAGGTAAATACTAAAGAGTCTATAGAACACTATTTGTAGTTATTTTTAGAGAGAATTATGACAGTATCATCTTTTGAGGCTTGGAAAATACATATTTCAGTTTAATGTTAACTATTGAAAGTACTGATGAAATTGGCAGTTCATGAGGCTTGCATATTTACTTGGTTATGGTTCTGCTATAGAAAGAAGTCCTGTCAACAGGTATGGAATAATTTTCTTTTAATTTATGTTAAATTTCTTTCAGTTTATTCTCAATGCTCTTGTAAATTATGTTATTTTTCTTGTACAGTGCTTCACTTAGCATGCTTCCTTGGCCTAAACCAGCAATCTGGCCATCTGTTCCCTCTGATGCATCATCTGAAGTTCTTGCTAAAGAAAAGGTATGCATCCTTGTGTTATTTTTAACCCCTTTAATAAAAAAATATGCTCAAATAAATAAATTCGACTTCTGGAAATATGTTACAGATGATTCTTCAAGTTACACCAAGAGTCAAGCATTTTGGTATTCAGAGGAAACCGTTACCACTCGAGCCTAATTTTCTTCTTAGAGAGGCTAATCGCCGAAGAGCATCTCTTTCTGTTGGGAATATTTCTGAAATATTTGATGGAAGGTCAACTTTCATGGATGGGTATGGAAAGTCAACTGCTTCAAAATTTCCACTTTTTCTTGATTTGTTTTAATTTATGAGTATTATGTGTTAAAATACCACTCTGATCCACTTGTCATATGCTGCCAGCTCAGGTTCATATTCTGCCATGTCACGAACCAATTCTACACCTGGAAACTTTGAGAGCTCAATTGATCGACCTATGAAACTTGCAGAAATCTTTGTTGCTGCTGAACATGCCCTCCATAAAACAATTTCTGATCCTGGTTTATGGGCATCATTTTCATCTTTAGAAGAATTCGAGGTATATAATTCAAAAAATCTATTATCAAACTTGACACATATTTGTCTCATTTCATCATTTATGTCGCCACCAGCAAAAATATCTGGAACTGTCAAAATCTGCAGCAGAAAATTACCATAATTCATGGTGGAAACGACACGGGGTTGTTCTTGATGGAGAAATTGCTGCTGTGTGTTTTAAACATGGTAACTATGATTTAGCTGCAAAATCATATGAGAAAGTTTGTGCTCTTTATTCTGGTGAAGGATGGGAAGATTTGTTAGCTGATGTGCTTCCTAATTTAGCTGAGTGTCAGAAAATACTTAGTGATCAAGCTGGCTACTTATCATCTTGTGTTAGATTACTCTCTCTTGATAAGAACTTGTTCTTATCAAAAGAACGTCAAGCTTTTCAATCTGAGGTTGTTCGTCTTGCACATGGTGAAATGGAGCACCCTGTGCCTTTAGATGTGTCATCATTAATTACATTTTCTGGTAATTCCGGACCACCTTTGGAGTTATGTGATGGCGATCCCGGAATTTTGTCTGTAATTCTATGGAGTGGATTTCCTGATGACATCACTCTTGAATCACTCAGTCTCACTTTGACTGCTACCAGTAACGCTGATGAAGGTGTTAAGGTAAAATTTTTTGTTGTTTGTTTGTTCACTCAGTTGATATGAAGTTCAAACTCCTGAATTTTGATATATTTCATTATATTCAGGCAATCAGGAGCTCTGGTGCTACAATACTAAACCCTGGTAGAAATACAATCACACTTTCTTTAACCCCTCAGAAAACTGGTTCGTACGTGTTGGGTGTTCTTACAGGGCAAATTGGTCACTTACGGATCAGGTCTCATGGTTATGCTAGAGGTGGTCCTGCAGAAAGTGATGATCTTATGAGTTATGAGAAGCCAACTAGACCAATCCTGAAGGTAGTTACACCTAAATGAATCAAGATTTGTGAAAACTTAGCAGTTTGGTGTTCCTATATGATATCCAATTCAAGAAATACTCGGTTGTTATTCCTAAATCTCTAAAAATTAGCTAAAACAACTATTTAAGATTCATGAATAATTGGCAGTTGGGGTGCTCCTATTTGATACCAAGTGCAAGAAAGACTTGGTTTTTTCACCATAAATTCCCAAATTAGCTAAAAAGGAAGCTAATTGCTCATTGTCACCTTAAAGATTCAAAATTCATGAAAATAAGCAACTGGGTGGTCCTATTTGATTCCTCTTTCACGAAACTCAGTTTTTAACCAAAAATCTCAAAATTAGCTAAAAAGGAAGCTTATTAATCTTAAAGATTCAGATTCATGAAAAAAGCAATTGAGTGGTCCAATTTGATACCCAATTCAAGAAACTCAGTTTTTAACCCTAAACCCTGAAAATTAGCTAAAAAAGGAAGCTAATTACACTTCAAAGATTCAAGATCTATGAAAATAAATTTGATGCCCAAAAATGATGTGGCTAAGCTCTGTTTGTTTGTGGTCTGTCCCTAATTTAGGTACACAAACCAAGGGCTCTTGTTGATCTTGCTGCAGCAGTTTCATCTGCATTATTAATGAACGAGCCCCAGTGGCTTGGAATAATTGTAAAACCGATTAATTATTCCCTCAAGGGAGCTGTTCTACACATTGATACTGGTCCTGGGTTGAAGATTGAAGAATCACAGGCTATTGAAATGGAGATATATACAAATACATCAAAAAATGCAGATGGATTAAATGATAAAAATAATGCTTCTGATGTTATAGAAACGCAATTAACTTTAAAAGATGGTAGCATAGAGTTACCAGATTGGGCAAGCAATATAACAAGTCTTTTATGGGTTCCTGTTCGTGCCATTAACGATGGGTTAGCAAGAGGAACATCTGCAGGTTTTTATTTATCTATTATTATATTTAATTTTATGCATTTCTGTTAACATTTCAATGTAGTTTACTTACCTAATTATCTGTTGGCATTTCTTTTAGGGACGGTTTCTCCTGAAAGACCGAGTGTAGTGGATGGATTAAGAACAGTAGCTTTAAAACTTGAATTTGGAGTATCACATAATCAGATATTTGAAAGAACTATAGCTGTTCATTTCACCAACCCCTTCCACGTCAGCACACGTGTGGCAGACAAGTGCAGTGATGGCACTTTGCTTTTGCAGGTTATTATTTTCAGTTCATGGACATAATTTTTCTTCTTATTTATAAAAAAAGTTTAAATTTTTACGGTCTTCATCCTTTTCAGGTCATACTACACTCACAAGTGAAGGCCTGTTTAACCATTCATGATGCTTGGTTAGATCTACAAGATGGTTTTGCTCATACCGGTCAAACTGATGGGAGACCAACATCTGCCTTCTTTCCCCTTGTAGTTCCCTCAGCTTCTAAAGCTGGCATCTTGTTCAGTATATCCCTGAAAACTGCAATTACTGAAGGTAATTGTTTATTTATCTCCATCTTCAAAGCTACTCATCTGCAAATAAACTAATTCATTTCTTGATTTTACAGATGAAGCTAAGTTGATGAATCCCGATACTATTTTACATATTAGATACAAAATTGATGGGAACAGAAATCTTGGATCTCATACTCCTATGTCTGTGGGAATGAATGGATCCGGGGATGATGTCACACAGTTGATGACATTCAGGAGCGCAATCGTTTTACAACGGCCTGTTCTAGAACCTTGTTTAGCGGTTGGTTTTCTTCCTCTCCCTTCAGGTGGTCTTAGAGTTGGGCAGCTTTTTACAATGAAATGGCGTGTTGAAAGATTAAAATATCCTGAGGAGAAAAAAAATGTAAGGTTTACCGACCTTTTAATGTTCTAAAATCCTTTTTAGAGTTTCACCATAAATAAAACCGGCATTACCAACTTATGTGTTCCCTAATCTCAAGTGTGACATCAGTATTATACTTTCAAAAGGGTACGTAAGACCATAATTTCTTGACATGCGTGGTGTATAATCCTAATTTAGTAAACAAAAAGAAAATGTGTATGCGATCACATGCTTGTAGGCATTGTGTTTAAATTTTCTCTTGAAAAATATTTGAATTATCTATTCGATTTGCAGCAGGATGAAGTACAATATGAAGTGACTGCAAATTCTGAGCATTGGATGATTGCCGGGAGGAAGCAAGGTCATGTGCCCCTCTCCATAAAACAAGGTGTGTGAAACTCGACCCACTCTTGTGAAAACTTATTAATTTGGGTTGGATTTTGTTGAAAATGGCTACAGTAGGCTTAACAAGCTATATACAACACGTTCTGAGCCGGTTGAAAGTGACTTAAACGTGTATTTAAATAGGGGTATAAACGAGTTGAGCGAGGCCCGAGCTCGCCTAAGCTCGAGCTCTACTCGTTTAATTTAAGCAAGGTCGAGCTCGGCTCTTGAGTAGTTTTTCAATTATTTAATTATTTTATTTATATACATTTATACTTATAATTTTATATATAATATAATATATATTATTTAATTATTTTATTATGATTTTATATATAATAATAATCATTGTGTAAATATATATTAAACATATTAAATAAAAAATATATAAATAATGTCAAGCTCAGGATGTGAAGTTCGGGTTCGAGCTCAACTCGGCTAGATTCGAGTTTTTAGTGAGCCGATCTCAAGTAGCTCATGAGCAGCTTGGCTCGTTTATACCCCTAATTTGAAAGCTTACCTCTTAAATTGTTTAATTTAAAATTTATCCGATTTATTAGTTAACAGTATAGTTTTATACAGGTTCAAGAATCGAGATTTCAATACTATGCGTACCACTGGCGGCTGGATATGTTCGGCCGCCACAACTGGAGTTACCAAACATCGGTGAGGCAAACATAAGTTGTAACCCGGCAGGACCCCATTTGGTCTGTGTCTTTCCTCCACCTCTGAGCTCCTCTTTCTGCATTCCGGCCTAATAAGTTACACGGTTTTCATCTTCCGGTGACCGGAGATTGGTATAGAATTTGAAAATGGTGAGTTTTGTAGCATTTTCAAGACTGTTTTTGTTCTAATTATGTGTGTGTGTGTGGGAGGGGGGGGGGTGGTAATGGTAGGTTAGGTCATGCATTGGTGCATATACAGATGGATAGTGGCATCATAGTGAAACACTGAAACTTGACTCAATGGCTTTAGATGAAGTGTTGCTATCCCTTGGTGTGTTTTATGTTCATTGATCCCCAACTTTGTATCCTTGTTATGATTTGTGTCTATGATTTACTAAATATATATATTTTTTGTTTCTTTTGTTTTAATTAACATATATCAAATTTGGTTCCTGAGAATTTGTGAATGCTTGTTCTAATTTATAAAAATCATATTTTATCATATAAAATTATAATTTAGTAAATTTTTTTTATAGTTTGATGTAACAAATTCATAATTATTCGAGAAATTTGGATATGGTCCTGCAAAAGATAAAATAAAGAAATTAATAAACTATTTTTCATTTAGATGATTTTAGTATATGGATCAAATTATTTTTCATGAACTGTAAGTCTGTAATTATATGAGAAATAAATATGGTTTCACTCCCACTCTAAAGATAAAAAATATAGAAATTAGTTTTAACTATTTTTCATGAGTTTTTAATTTACATGATTTAATAAACATATGTTTTAATCACATACGTGGCTTGGACCTAACCTAAGTTTGTATATGAAAGTTAGCCCACTCCCTCCTATAAAAAAAGAAAGGTAAATATCTTAGGGTTCATTCTCATTATTCCGTCATTAAGTCATGCTAAAATTCATTAATCTAGATAGATATGATAAGTATGGTATCATATTCACAAGTATGTAGGATGTGGTTAGTATTATATAAATTGTTTGATTCCAAAGAGTTTTCTTCTGATTATGAATTTAACTTAAATTGCAAATAAATTAAGAAGCTAGACACCCATGGGAAACACAAGAACACAATATTTATTTGCAAAGATGAGAAACAAGTAATCACTTTCGGTCTTGGATTTGGTTCCTCAATTGTGAACTTAATTTTTGATAAAAATGTTTAATCTGTTACATACACATAACGTATATTGATCCTATGATTAACCTAGAGCACGACCTATGTAAGGCACATAAATCGTCTGATGCTTAACTATGGAGCGTTAATAGGTGGCAAGCATTGTGATAAGAACACATTCAATCATTTTGGAAAACCCAATAAGAACGACGTCATCATCAATATCGTTCAAATCCTAAACATGTTTTCTTTTGTATGCTTTCTAATGTTGTATTGATGTTTCTAGGTGAGATCTAGGAGAAAGGAGGTATTTTCGGAGTGTTCTAAAGCATCTTAGAGGTCCCCTAGATCGAAGCCAGCAACAAAAGGTCGATAGATCCAAAACTACAGTAGTGTGATGCTTTTAATGATCTAACACCGTTTTCTGTTTAGATGTGGAGTATGTTTATGACCTACGCCTCACATAATAGAGCATATGCTAGATGCTTCAAAAACTCATTTTTGACCTGCTTTATCATTGTTTTTAGTATTTTATTTCACCATTCTTCCCCTTTTGTATTCTTTTCTTTTCATTTTCTCTCATTTTTTTGAACTTTATTCATTTCTTATGATGCTTCGATAATCTTTTGTTCTCCCCTCTTCTCCAATGCAAATACGAATATATTTACGTGTTATGTCTTCTTTGACATAACATTTTTTAGCTCATTTTCACTTAACATGTCTAATTAAGGTAAAATAAGATACATGGAAAAGGCATTGATCACCTAGAAGTTCTTTGCCTTTCTCATTATACTCATCTCTCTCTCTTTCTCTCTCTCACACACTATACAAATGACACACACATGCATACACGTTCATACAATTATCTATGTTTTTTTTCTAGCTGATTTGACTGTCAGAGAGTGGTTTTGATTCTAACAAGTTTTTATGATGTCCATAACTCAACTCTCAGCTTAGGGGCCGAAGAACGACCCATCACGATTGCCAAAGCCACATGAACTAGGAGAACGTTCTTCAAGGCATTGTTGTGTAGCTCTAGTAATCCCGAGCTGACTATTTATCAGTGTTTAACTAATTGAAATAATGAAATAAAATCATTATCATCAACGAAAACAAAAATTACTTATCTAACTTCCGGCCTCTCATGCCAACAATAATGTTTACTTTGTCCACTAGGATCTCACGAATTTGGTTTTGGTTGTCCGGATGAAAACTTTCCAAGATGTCACCCATCCCTGGATTACTCTTACCCGGGCACGCTTAACTGTGGAGTTCTCCTCTCATTCACTGCCAATGCGCCTAAAACGCATTGTCGGCATTTGAGGTGGGACATTCCTTATGAACCAACCATCTCTCTTGTGGATAGAACATAACAAAACAATATAGGATTCCCTAAGGTATTACAACTTAACTATTAAAAAAGGGGACTACTAATGGGACACGGGAATTGCTATCTGGACCGGGCTCTATACGCATCGTATAGGGCAATACGATGCGTATAGCCTTCACAATTTCCCAAACCCGACAACATCGTACTCCTAGACATTCCAACCCTATACGCATCGTATAGGTCAATACGGTGCGGTTTAGGGTACGAGGTGACTTCTGCAACTAGTCATCCATCACATCGCTATACGCCACGTATAGGTCTATACGTGGCGTATAGAGATGTGATGGATGACTAGTTGCAGAAGTCACCTCGTACCGTAAACCGCACCGTATTGACCTATACGATGTTGTCGGTTTGACCAGGAGTCTATACGCATCGTATAGATCTATACGATGCGTATAGGGGCCAAATTTTGTGTATTTTACCATGCACAATTCTCATTTGAACGTATCGTTCAAAAATTTTCAAACAATTTACCTCAAAAAGTTATAGCAATGTCTTGGTGGTGGGATGGTAACTACGGTTTTCAGGTATATTCTAACGAGTCGCTGGAAAACAACCCGCAAAGTTCTGGATTTCAAGATGTGAACCGGGAGGAGGTCTCGTCCGACGTTTATTCTAATCAACGGGTAAGGCTTCCCGATTTGAACGAGCCACTAAGCAATCCCGAGTTCGTATACGGTGAACACTCTTACCTTACACAACCCACGGACGACTTCGTGTACGGTGAAGACTCTTACCCGACACAACAAACCGACAGCTTCGTGACGTATAAAACTGACCAGGTATAACATTCCTATATATATGCATACATTTAGTTTGTTGTTTCTTAACTTTTACCGTACCGTTGTTGTAGAATTTTCAGACTCGTGATCAGTTGGTGGATTGGGCTGTCCGCAGAGGACGTGAGAATGGTTACGTCATTGTCACCCGACGATCGAGGAGAAAAGGCGACGACCCGTCGGAGCCGGTTATCAAGGTGTGGCTTGTGTGTGACCGTCACGGCGAACGTAAATCTACTGCCACGGTTCGACGTGTCGGTAGCAAGAAAACAGGTTGTCCTTTTAAATTGGAAGGAGAGTACCAAGTAAATACTGGTGATTGGAAATTAACGGTGAAGGATGACAGTCATAACCACGATCCTAGTCAACATCTTGAGGCGCACTCGTTTGCCAGGAGACTGTCTGAGTCGGAACAACTTTTGGTGGCGAAATTGTATTCGCAAAACATGATGCCACGAAACATTATGGCAACTATAAGGGAGCAAAACCCCGATAGTAGTTGCATTAAAAAGGACATTTATAATGCAATACAAAAGATAAAAAACGAAACGAGAGTCGGTGAAACTCCAATGCAGGTTCTGGAGCACCTGCTTTCTTCTAAACATTACGTCTACTATACCCGGGAGGATCCCGTCACAAATGTCGTGGAGGAGATATTCTTTGTTCATCCGAAATCCTACGAGATGTGGCGTGCGTTCCCGCATGTTTTGATGATCGACGCAACGTACAAAACAAACATGTATAGACTTCCATTTGTCCAAGTGGTCGGTGTGACCTCCACACACCAGTCGTTCTGCGTCGCTCATGCATTTATATCTAAAGAACGGGAGGAAAACTTCGTCTGGTTGCTATTGCAAATCAAAGGTATGTTGCAAAAGTGTATGGATCCGCGCGTGATAGTAACAGACAGGGACAAAGCTCTTATGAACGCGTGTGACAAAATATTCCCGGAAAGTTCCAAGAACCTATGCCGGTGGCACATACACGAGAATATCTCAAAACATTGCAAGGCATCGTTTACAGACGAAGATTGGGAAAATTTCAAGTATTCTTGGTCGGTATTGTGTGAGTCTCCTACGCCAGAAGTATACCAGTACAACTTCAACCGGCTTTACGAACGACTGTATGCAGCCAAACGAGGAAGTAAGTTTTGAATATTAAATAATTATTATGGTTTAATTTATTTACAATATTAAATATTTATTAGGTTTTAAATTATTTTTGTAGGAGTTATTGACTATGTGACAAAAAATTGGTTGGACCCATATAAAGAAAAGTTTGTATCGGCCTGGTCCAACAGAAAACTCAATTTTGGTCAACATACCACGAACCGAGTCGAGAGCCAGCATTCGCTCTTAAAGAGCTATATTAGAAATGCTAACAGCTCGCTGGATAGACTTGTTGGGTTTGTTGATGAAATTGTAACATATCAGTATGTACAATTACAGCATGGGTTTGGAACAAGCCTAATAAGGAAAATGGACAGGCACGTAAGTATTGAATTGTTTGATAACCTACACGGTAAGGTTTCGCATAAAGCTTTAAATTTGTTAGAAAACGAGTGGTATAAGTTATCAACTATACGGAAACAAAATGCAACGTGTGGTTGCCAACTTTTCAGTAGTTGTGGGTTGCCGTGTGCCTGTCGTCTGGAAAATATCGAAGCTACAGGTCCGGTCAACCTTTTAATATTTATCTTGTTTTATCTAATTTCAAACTTTTCTGACTATCTCGTTTTAATACAGGTGGCAGAATCCCGCTAGATGCGGTGGACGTCTTTTGGACGAAGCTTGATCTAAAACCGTCGTTTGTCGAGGATGAAAATGTAGACGTGGATAAAGTACTTGGTCAAGTGAGAAACAAAATTATGTCACAACCCGATCAGGTCAAAAAAAGTCTGTTGTCGAGAATCGTAGGGGTGGTATTTCCGATCAATAGTAAGAAGAAGGCGCCTATGGTACAAGAAGATACTCGCGGTCGTCCAACTTTGAAAAAGCAACAACAAAGGAAACAGGATGTCACGAGAAACAGCTCGTTCACAGGATCCCAACAAAGCATATGTGACCCTGCGAGACATAGCTCCTATATTGCGTCACAGGACTCTCGACAAGCGAGTTCAGTCATTCAACACCGTCGTTCAACGACGGGTAAAGGAAAGCAACCACCAGATGATAACGCCCATCATGGGTTTCCATTAATGATTGGGGAAGATGCCGTTAACAATATAAATTGTTTTAAGGATTCGATTCCATCTTTGTTTCATCCCTACATTTCACGTATACAGGATGTAAATCCCGACGGTAACTGTGGTTTTCACAATACGTCACGAATTATGGATGAAGTTTGTTTGTAATAAAATACATGTTTATACTAATTATATCAAAAAAGAAAACAAAAAAAAAGAATACAATTATACTAATTATACTAATTATATCAAAAAAGAATACTAATTATATTAATTAAAAAAAAATAAAAAAAACATATACGCCACGTATAGATCCATACGTACCGTATGGAATTCCAAAGGTCATGAGCTATACGCCTCGTAATGTTCTATAAGATGGCGTATAGCGACCGGTATACTCAGAAGAGCCAGCGTACAGCACCAAACGCCCCCCATTTTTAACACACACACACATACGAGGAGACGCTAGATTGAGATTGTCGGGTCAAAAATTTCCTCTTTTACTCGTAAAGGTACGTATTCTAGACTCGTGATATATAATATAGGTTTAATTTTGATTATTAGTCATTAAAATTGCGTAGAAATAGAGATTTATAAGTTGAATTCGATGAACTATACGCAGCGTATAGAATTATACGTGGCGTATAGTTCATCAGAGGAAGAAGATGAAACAATACGCAACGTATGGGGCTATACGCTGCGTATGGTTTAAGTTACCCGTTAACTGGCCTGCGTATGGCTTGGTTGGCCGCGTATGGCTCGTTTTGCCCGGTAACTGGCCTGCGTATGGCTTGGTTGGCCTGCGTATGGCTTGCTTACCCGGTAACACCCTATACGCCACGTATAAAGCTATACGTGGCGTATAGGTTTTTAAAAAAATTATTTTAAATCATTTATTTATATTAAATAAACAATTTATTTATTATTTTAAATAATTTATTTAAATAATAAAAACAATTTATTATTATTTTAAATCATTTATTTATATTAAATAAACAATTTATTATTATTTTAAATATATTATTATTTTCAGATATGGCGGATCACGACGACGATGTTCAGATGGACGAGTTACAAGATCTTGCGTACTACCCCTATTTGGATTTTCCGGCAGACTCGGAGTGGTATGGCCGGTGCCAAAAGCTACGGGAGGTGCGTTTGGGGCCGGGGACGGCGGTGGACTGGGAGCTTCTCCAGGAGGTCCAGGAGGCGGAGCGGGCCAGGGCCATCATAGGCGAGGACACGCCATGGGATCGGCTTTTTGATCTATCATTCACCGAGACCTACCGAGAGGTGGTCGTCGAGTTTCTTTCGACGTTCATCTACTCAGAGGAGGGGCTAGCGCCCGTTCCCGAGGAGGCGCCGGCAGAGGAGCCGGATCAGGTCTCCTTCCGTATTTTTGGCCACCAAGTACCGTCTGACCCTCCGTCAGTGGGCCGTCATGACGGGCTTGTACTTTGAGCCCGAGACGATTTTGCCGGTTTACACCGCGGCGGTGACGGAGGTGGACAAGGAGGTACTCCTTGTTTTTTGGGGTTTGATTTCCGATAGCCCTTGGTTAGGTACCAAGGCGAGGGTTTCGGGGATTAGAGACCCCCTCTATAGATATTTGCACCGGCTTATCTCGACGTCGATCGCACCGCGTCAGAAAAGCCGTGAGTGGTGCACCGATAGAGACCTCTTCTTTCTCTACTGCCTGCTTACAGGCACGGGGTGCGCCCTATCCACATGCCTCGCTAGTTATTTCGCGTCTGCCTATATGCGGCAGAGGCGCGGGCTTTTGTATGGCGGCGCTTTTATCACTCAGGTCATGCGTAGTATTACACCATGGCATGCGCATGAGCCTGAGTTGTTACCGCCCATTCCCCCTGTCAGATTAGACCGCCGCACGGCTAGCGGCATGCGCATCACGCACCGTTTCCCGGGGCTCGGCCTACGGTTTGTAGGGGCCGTCCAGGACCAAGTTTGGGTCCCGGTGCCGTTGCCGCCGATGCCTGGACAGGGGGGCCCGCAGATGCCTGACCCGCCACTAGGTGTGCCGTTGCCGCACGTGGAGCCCATCCACGACCATCCGCCACAGCATCCCCGACACGCGCGTCGGTCTGTTAGGCTGGACAGGGCCACCCAGGCATTGCTTGAGACCCTTGCTGCCGAGTCACGGCGACTTGTTGCCGAGTCACGGCGACAGGCTCGTCAGAGCGACCGCATGGAGGACCTTATGATGTGGGCGGTTGGTAGCCTCGTGGATCATCACGAGCCGCCGGCATCGAGCTACCACCACTACCACTGCCACGTCATTATCCAGACGACCCCGTTCAGGATGACGGCGGGGCCGGTCAGGATGACGGCGGGGCGGGTCAGGCTTAGTTGTTTTTATTTGTATTTAGTTTGTTTCTTCGGTTATGTATGTAAAAACATTTTGATGTATATATTTAATTTTGTGATGTAATGTATATAGTCTTTTACTTATTTCTTTGGTTGTAATGTTTAATTTTTTGTTTGTTTGTAATGATAAATTATAAATGCAAAAATATAATAAATGTTAACAAAGTTATATAATTTAAATTAAAAAATATAACAAACTTATATTAACAAAGTTATATAAATTAAATTAAAAAAAACAACAAACTTAAATTAATAAAATACCCTATACGTGGCGTATAGGGCAATACGCCACGTATAGAGGTTTTTAAATCGACTTCTGCCAACTTTTGAAGCAAAATTAAAACCCGTGGCCCATACGCTGCGTATAGATCAATACGGCCCGTATTGGACCCAGCCGCCAGACCGGGAATGCGACGTGGCATTCTGTTGGCAGAGACTGAACCCTATACGCCTCGTATTGGCCTATACGAGAGCGTATAGGGCGGCGACGTGTCCAATTAGCAATATTCCGTGTCTTAATAGATTCACCCATAAAAAAACTAGTTAGAGAAAAGATAGGATAGGATAATGATTATGTTCTTTTACATAAAAAGAAATCATGCTTAGTTGGTTTGGTAGGAACACAAGTGCATGTTGTATGTAAAACGTAAGATGATTGTGCTTATTCTTTTCTACCAAAAGTCTTCTTCAATCATACCGTCTTTCTCTCCGCCACTAACGGTGCTTTTGTTTAAGTCGTCGCAACAACTGTTGATTTGGTAATAGTCACATACCTTAACAACATCATCATTTCTTTATTTGAATTTTATTTTAGTAAAAACCTATTTTTTTTTCAAATTAATTAGTATATAAAAGAGGTGTCCAAATATCTTAAAAACCCTTTTTAAAAGAACATAATGAACTTTAAAAATATATAATCATAAACACCCTATAAATAATAGTAGACGGTTAATGTCAATACGTCATGTGAAAAACAAAAGACGCGTTGAAGCTGGACCATCCCTTAAAGGTTTAAATACTAGTGTTTTGTTGTTATTGTATTTTTCATAAATAATTTTGTATTTATTTTCAGCATATGTAAGAAAATGGTTTTTTAATTGTTTTATTATCAAACCAATTATTAAATATGATGCTGTAGTAAAAGAAGTAGCAAATATGAACATTCTACAGCGGCACAAGAAAAGTTTATATGATAATTTTCGACTGGGAGATAATTTTTATAAAAATGGCACTTTGTATTATTATTGTCGTTTGAACCTACGGCATCAAAGAAAAATAGAGGTACTTATGGTTCGGCTTAATTGATTTTTGTTGGAATTTATAGGTTAAACCAGTAACTACTGTTTTGGAAAACGGTAAACCAACACCGCTAGAAAAAAAAAACTCATTTCCTACGTAAAATTTGTGAAACAAAATTTTTTATCGTAAATTATTACACATTTAGCTTTACGACAAATTTGCGTCAAGATAGTGACAAAAAAAAACTAATTAGTTTGTTGTGAAATCGTCGCAAATTTGCGACACGATATATGTAAGTATTTTAAGTTAACAGTTTATTCGCAAATGTTTCAGAAACAATTAAGCTATGTCCTTAATTACCGTTATAACAAATAATAAATAACATGAATTGGTTGAACCTTTAGCTTTAGTAATGCTAGATTAACATCCTTTTTCAATAATACACCCTCTACAACCCCAATTCCCGTCCATTAGGGTTCATCCACCCAAACCCCTTTTAAGAATATGAAATTAAATGAAGGAAATAAGATAGAGACGATTCTTACTTGTTATTATGAAGGTGTTGTTAATCAGCCCTTCAATCCACCACATGCAAGTTCCAATCTGAGTGTTTTTGGCCAAAACCTTCTTCTCTTTTCTCTCAAAAATCATGACCACCTCCATACAAGCCCAACCAGAATCGGCTATTTGCAATTCTAGTCCCTCAACTTTGTAATTAAACCGCTCCTTCCAAAACTAGGTTGTTTTATTGAATAAAAAGCACCCACCAACTTTTATTTATTTATAAACACCCCCTATAATATAATAAACATATTATAGGGGTAACCCGAAAGTTGATTCGTTACAGCTTACGTCAGCAATATTTTAAGCAATATTTTAAGCATGAAAATGGTTTGAGTAGTAAAATTGAAATAGCCTATAATTATTGACTTTTTTTTAAGTTCATCCATTTTTTTAAACATAGACAAATTTTTTACACAACAATTTTTTTAAATTATACCATGAAATTGAGTATTTTATTATTATTTTTTTTAAATTTGAGTATATTATTACTATATTTTCTTTTTACAAAAAACCCGACTTAAAAAAAACCTCGATGTGTTGTGCGTATATCGTGCGTAATTAATACTGTGAGTAATATAAACATAGGTTGTGTTATTATCATATATATTGCGTAATTATAAGTTGTGTTATTATTTGTGCGTAATTAGTTATATATGGTTGCTTAATTACTAATAGTGTGTGTACTTTATAATTATGCATGCAATTTTTACGCGTGATTATGCGCGAAAGGATTTACCTCTCGCCCAAGGATACGTGTTTTGTCCTGGTGGTTTCGTATCCTTCACACGATAAGAACCCTTTTGTACGATAATTCACACACATATATGTATATATTTGAACCCGGTTATTCAAAGCATAAATCGTGGATGAACAATATAAACTCTAAATTGGTTGAACAAATCGATTTACTTCAATTGAGATGGTTTCATCGGTTTAAACAGTTCATGAATCATGGTGTACAAAAACACATTAAATATATAAAGAATATGAAATCAGAGCTAAATAACTCAGGGTTACATATCACCATAATTGTAACACATGGAATTAAATTAGGGGTGACAATTTTCGGCACGACCCAAAATACAAAACGAAAATAATCACGTTTTTAACTGGCTAATATAACCCGTTTATTAAACATGTTAACCGGAACACAACATGTTTAATAAACATGTTAACCCAAACATGACGGGTTTAATAAACAGGATGACCCGTTAACCCGTTCAAATTTAGGATTTTTTTAAGTTTCTATTGGATTTTTTAAAAAGTGTTAACATTTAAGGTGCGATAAGTTGAATTTAAATTTTTTTTCTTTCGTCATTCATTTCTAAAAGTGATATTAATATTTTCTTTTTGAAAGTTTCAACAACTCTTCAATTCTAGCAAATTTATTCATGAATTTCAGCTACTCCTCACTTCTACATTCTCCAATCTTTTTCATTTGTTTCCTCTAATCTCGAGCTAAATATATATAAACCTAAGTTTGTTAGTTGAGAGTGAGAGATAAGGAATTTTTTTTTTTGAAAAGACACTAATTACAAAAAAAAGTTCATTTGACATTAATTTTTTAAATTGCGACTAAGTCACCATGTATTACTCATATTCGTAAATAAAAATTAAATGAGTTGACCCAAAACATGAAACGAATTTAAGTTTGTGCGAGTTACGGTTAATGTTTTTTGATACGAATAAATTAACAAGTCATATTTGGGTTCACCTATTCAACCTCCCAACTCGAAATCTTTCAACCCACCAACCCGAAACGATTGACACTCATAAATTAAAGTAATGTTTAGGGGTATTAGTAAAAAAATTAACAATATATTTATTTCGGTTTTAACATCGGCAATTAACTAAATATAAAAAAGAATATAAGAACCTAAATAGAGGTGAGTGTGTTACTTTTAGTTTAATCACTTTTTTTTTCTACGTAACTTTATTTGATAACATAGTATTAGTATGATAAACCTGTAGGTCGTTAGACAAAATGTAAAGAGATTAGGATAGAAAAGATATCATAAAAAAACATAATGATATATAGTAGTTCATATGTTTACTAATCCATGTTAATTCATTCCTTGGTCTTCCATAAAGATCCTTATGCAGTTCAACGGAAACAATTTCTCAAAGGTTCAAAAAGCCACAAAATCTTAACATTTTCTTGATAAATAAAATTCACCTTGGTCTTCCATAATGATCCTTATGCAGTTCAAAGGTTCAAAAAGCCACAATTTCTCAAAGGTTCAAAAAGCCACAAAACCTAAATAGTGGTTGAATGCTCTTTGGTAGGAGTCACCATACCTTGAATATCTCCGGCCAAATCACTGTCACTCTTGGCCACCATAACACCCTCTATAGCCACCTGATTACCACCATTAGCAACCTCATTTTCATTCAAAATTTCAACAAATGTTGGTTCGTCCTATTGAACGGTGAGAGCGCTAAGAGCTTTTAGCACCCAAAACACATCTGTCTTCATCAAGATCAATCCCGTCTTCATCATATTGGGGTTCTTCTCTCGACAAACTCTCCTGATTCGAGTTGTCTTCATAGATTGATTTAGGGAACCAAGGTTGGGGATGGCCGAAAGGATGCTCCTCTCCATCGTCACCTTCGTCCCAGACGAGGGTATCCAACTCGGTTTCCTTGCTACACGTCTCTTGTTGTAAATCAAGATCTCAGATTCGTTGTCGGAGCCGTTTGATCTTAAGATCCCGTGGGTCGGGATCACCTCTGTCGTTGCCTTAGTCGGCGGTTTTACGAACATGGGGTCGTTCTCCTCCAGGTCTAGCCATTTGATAATCATGAGCTGTGATACCAAATGATGCAGTTCAACAGAAGCAATCAAATGGCTAGAAAATGTCAAAGGTTTAAAGAGCCACAAAAACCGAAGGTTTTTTGATAAATAAAATTCAATCTTAAAAAACTCCCCTAAACATTCACTAGAAAACATTATCTATACTATATTATAATACAATTTAGAATGACATAATTGTCTTTTTACATTAATTTTTAAGAGTTTAAGATGTTAAAATTGTCTTTATGAATTTGATTATCTTGATTATCTTAATTATCTTTTACACACACATGACAATTATGTGATTAAATACAAAAAAATAGCTGAGTAATATTGATTATAAGTGTTAGGTTCAAATAAAAAGGAGTTTTAAACTAAAAAGGGTAAGAAGAATTTAACACCATTAGATCAAATTGTATATCAAATTAAGGGTTAGTTGAGATTTTTTATCAAGTCCCCCCTCTCTTTTTTAAACGTTTATAACTTTTACATACGACATTATTTTAAAAAAAAATTACACCATAAAAACGAGCGTTTTTTATCTTTAAAACGAGTATAGTGTCGTTATATACAAAAACGAAAAAATACGTTTTCCAGCTAATTGTGTAATTTGCTCGTCATTGTGTATAATATCAGGTCATTGTGTCTAATGTCAAGTCATTGTGTCAAATATTTTTCATCATTGTGTTTAACGTCAAATATTTATCTAATGTCAGGTCATTGTGTCAAATATTTTCATTACTTTGTTATATATAATACATAAAAAGCAGTGACAAAAATAACATGAAGATATCTAAAACGTAAAACACAATGATGAATACGTATAGTACAATGATGAAAAATATTTGACACAATGACCAAACCTGACATTTGACATCATAAAAAAGAGCGTTTTTTATATTTAAAACGAGTATAGTGTCGTTATGTATAAAAACGGAAAAAAAAATTACGTTTTCCAGATCATTGTGTAATTTGCTCATCATTGTGTAATTTGCTCGTCATTGTGTCTAATGCCAGGTCATTGTGTCTAATGTCAAGTAATTGTGTCAAATATTTTTCTTCATTGTGTTTAATGTTAATTTTTTTTTCTAAATGTCAGGTCATTGTTTCAAATATTTTCATCACTTTGTTATATATAATACATAAAATGCAGTGACAAAAATAACATGAAGATGTCAAAAACGTAAAACACAATGATGAATGCATATAACACAATGATGAAAAATATTTTACATAATGACCAAACCTGACATTTGACACCATAAAAACAAACGTTTTTTTATCTTTAAAACGAGTATAGTGTCGTTATATACAAAAACGAAAAAAAAATTACGTTTTCCAGCTCATTGTGTAATTTGCTCGTCATTGTGTCTAATGTCATGTTATTGTGTCAAATAATTTTCATCATTGTGTCTAATGTCAAATATTTTTCTAATATCAGGTCATTGTGTTAAATATTTTTCATCATTGTGTTGTATATAATACAAAAAAAAAACAATGACAAAAATAACACGAAATTATCTAAAACGTAAAACGCAATGACGAAAACGAGCGTTTTTTATCTTTAAAACGAGTATAGTGTCGTTATATACAAAAACGAAAAAATACGTTCTCCAGCTCATTGTGTAATTTGCTCGTCATTGTGTCTAATGTCAGGTCTGGTCATATTAGTAATTGTGTCAAATATGTCAGGTTATTGTGTAATGTCAGGTTTGGTCATTGTATCTAATGTAAGGTTATTGTGTCAAATATTTTTCATCACTATGTTATATATAATACATAAAAAACAGTGACAAAAATAACATGAAATTATGTAAAACGTAAAACATAATGATGAATACATATAACACAATGATGAAAAATATTTGACACAATGACCTGACAATACACAATGACCAGGCCTGACATTACACAATAACCAGCCCTGACATTACACAATGACCTGACATATTTGACACAATGACCAATATGCTCTCCATTCAAAAACAATAAAAGGACACATGTCAAGCCCAAAATCCTTCTTATCATTCTTATTTTTAAGACACTTTTTACCATAACCTAACCCTTGATTATAAATACCATAAAATAGTTACACTACGACTTCAATTTTGTAGTTATTACAATCAATAACAAAATTCCTTTATAAATCTAATTAGGTAAACAATCAATTTTCAATTTAACTAAATTCTCAAAATCGTTTTTATTTTATATGATTGCATATTTACTTTATTTTATAAACTTTAATTAAACATTCAAATCTATATGATATTTCACCAATTAATTGTTCAAACGCTTTACAAGTGTCTTTGTTATTCTGTTGTGTTCCCCAGGGTATCGCGCGAGCATCCTCTAGTTTGTACTAGACCCCTAACAATCTTAGAGATAAACACTCATAAACCAAATAAATAAAAGATTCGATAACTATAAATAAAAGATTCGATAATTAAGAAATTAATTATTCTCTAAATATCCGGATAATCTCAATGCGGATCTCATTCCAAAACAGGTTCAGCTCCCGGATCCTCAACCGCTTCAGATCCGCTTTCACTATTTTATATCAAAGTGTTTACCTTATATAATACTTTTTAAGATAATAGTCATCACCAATAACTTTTTTATTATCTTAACAAATATCACTAATTTTATCTCAAATAGAGATTACCTTTACAATTTTTTCTTGAACTTTATAGGGATCACTTAGAGCATTCGTAATGGAGGCGTAAAACACATGTCGTGATCCATGTTGGCAGTTTCACGGGCGTGAACACCGCCCCCCATGGGCATGAATGGGGCATTATTTGGGGGGGGGGGGGGGATCACGGGGAAGGGGGCAATCCTCATCAAAATCCATCCAATCAAAATCATCCACATAATAATTTCTTTTTCTTTTTTTTAATTAAATATTTAGTTAATTATTAAAAAATAAATATGGGACGTGAAACCACTGCGTACATTATTGATTCTGGACATTGATTGTCCCTGTACTGATGTGACGCTGACGTGTCTGGACGTTGACGTGTCTGGACATGAAACCACTACTAATGGCTTTATAACTTCTTTGTGAGACTCTTAACACGGATTATCACAACTTTACAAGTGAGCTTCTAATAAATATATGGTTATACTTTTAACAAAAGGACAATTTTAATTTATAAAAAAAGTGAAAGTAAAATGTACCCGGTAGAAGGAGCATGATCGCACCACAATCCGACTTGTAGGGAAACGGGCCTCAAAACTATTAGATTCATCAAAGATTGGGACCATTGTTATAAAAGAAAAACATTAATGAAGAAAAAATTAAATTTATTTTAAGTGAACAGCTCAGTGGCAGAACTTTCATGGTTCTTTCCGAATTAATACCAAATCAAAGATACGCTAGCCATAAATTAAATTAAATAAAATCACTTGTAAATCATTTTATACCAGCTGTTTTGATTGAATCAAACTGGTATTATTATGGGCTAGATTGTCATCTTGATTCTTTACAGTTTGTTTGTGGGTCCATCCACCGCAAATTTTTCTGGCAGCCTGTAAAGAGCTGTGTCAATTTCAGTGAAAATCTTCAACCTTTATAATGAATCTTTAATGGCTTCCTCACACTCAATTTAGATTCTTCCATCTTCATTTTCACTCAATCAACATCCCAATCAAAATCTTTGATGGATTTGTTTAGGTTTATAGGAATCTGACTGTAGTTTCTTGAATTCTTTGGGTCATTGGGTTATCAAATTGGATCACCCAATTTGCTTCTTTTCATGAAATGCGGAAGCATTAAGGTGTAATTAATGTCTTCTTGTGCTAATTTGGGTTTTAGGGTTCTACATTGGGTTTTTGAAATGGGTTCCTTCACTGTAAGTTAAGAGTTGCAAGAATCTCACTTTCTTGAATTATTTGGGTTTTTGGGTATCAAATTTGATTACCCAATTGCTTATTTGGGATTTTAGGGTTGAAATTTGAGTGTCTTGAATCTTTATTAGTTTCTTTTTCAGTTAATTTGGGGATTTAGGGTTAAAGATTGAGTCTTTCTTGAACTGGGTATCAAACAGGACCACCCAAGTTAGCTTCTTTTTCTGTCAGTTTTGGGATTTAGGGTTAGTATTTTCAAGAAAAAGAAAAATGAGTTTTTTGAATTTTGCACCCTGTGTTCTTGTTCTGTTATCATTATATTTCCACCAATCATCTTCTTCATTCACTCCAACTGATAACTACTTGATTGCTTGTGGTTCTTCACAAAACATCACATATCTTGGCCAAATTTACACCCCTGATTCATCCCAATCATCATTTGATCTAGAAAACCAACAAGATTCCAATATCATCAAATCGAATTCGCCTGTTCCATTACCAATCCAACAATTTGCTCGAGTATTCACTGCTCTTTCCACCTACAAATTCAACATCCAGAAACAAGGCCGGCATTGGATCCGACTCCATTTCTACCCGATCCCAGGCCACAACCTCGAATCAGCTTCATTCACCATAGTTACAGAAAACTTTGTCCTATTAAACAACCACAGTTTCAAGAACTACAATGACTCCAAATTCATTTCGAAAGAGTATTCAATCAATGTGACTTCAAACACATTGCTTCTGAATTTTATCCCATCAAACAACTCAATCGCATTCGTTAATGCAATTGAAGTTGTCTCGGCCCCTGATGAATTGATCCCTGATCAGGCAACCGGGTTGTCACCATACCACCCAGTTAACGGGCTATCAGAACTCGCGTTAGAAACAGTCTATCGTTTGAACATGGGTGGCCCGAAACTCACTCCTCAAAATGATACATTGGGAAGAATTTGGGAAAATGATGAGAAGTATCTTCATGTTAATAGCTCTGCTGCAAATGTGTCGATCAACCCTTCATTTGTGACGTATACTCAGGGTTTGACCCCTGAGATCGCACCGAATTGGGTGTATGCAACGGGTCAGACTATGGGTGATGCGAAAGTAGCGGATTTGAAGTTTAATATCACTTGGGTTCTTCCGGTTGATCCTGATTTTGCATACTTTGTGAGGGTACATTTCTGTGATATCGCGAGTAAGTCATTGAATACTTTTGTGTTTAATCTGTACATAAATTCGGATAGCGCTTATGCTGATTTGGATCTGTCGAGCCTCACGGGTAACTTAGATGTGCCCGTTTATAAAGATTTTGTCACGAATTCGACTGACGAGTCGAACACTTTGACTGTTGGTGTTGGGCCAGAATTGGATGCAGATGATGGGAATGCGATTTTGAATGGTCTTGAAGTCTTGAAGATTAGCAATGGAGCTCGAAGCTTAGATGGGGTTAGTGCAGTTGGCGATCTTGTTGTTTCCCCGGGAAAAAAGACAAAAAAGATTGGTGTTGTGATGGTGGCTGTTCTTGGAGCGGCTGCGGTGGTGGTTGTTTTGGGTTTGTGTTATTGTTGTGTGGTGGGTCGTGGGTCGAAAAAGGCGGGTGATTTGAAACCGTCATGGTTTCCGCCTCAGTTTTATGGAAATTCGGTCACCATGACGAAAACGTCGGTAACTGCAAGCTGCATTTCTTTAGCTTCATGTAATCTTAGAAGAAACTTTAGTTTTCAAGAAATCTTGGATGCAACTAACAAGTTTGATGAAAGTTTGCTACTTGGAGTTGGTGGTTTCGGGCGGGTTTACAAGGGAACCATGGAAGATGGAACCCGTGTTGCGGTTAAACGGGGAAACCCAAGATCCGAACAAGGTCTCGCGGAATTCCGAACAGAAATCGAGATGTTGTCAAAGCTCCGACACCGTCATCTCGTCTCACTTATCGGGTACTGTGACGAACGGTCTGAAATGATTCTCATCTACGAGTATATGGCAAACGGGCCCCTTAGAAGCCATCTGTACGGTACAGATCTCGCGTCGCTGTCATGGAAACAACGACTCGATATCTGTATCGGGGCTGCTAGGGGCCTACATTATCTTCACACCGGTGCATCACAGGGTGTGATTCACCGTGATGTGAAGACAACCAACATTTTGTTGGATGAGAATTTTGTTGCTAAAGTTGCTGACTTCGGTCTGTCAAAGGCGGGACCCGCCCTTGACCAGACTCATGTCAGCACAGCTGTGAAAGGTAGTTTTGGGTATCTTGATCCCGAATATTTCCGACGACAACAGTTGACTGAGAAATCAGATGTCTATTCATTCGGGGTTGTTTTAATGGAGGTTTTGTGTGCTCGGCCCGCTTTGAACCCGGTTCTTCCTAGAGAACAAGTGAACATTGCTGAATGGGCTCTAACATGGCAAAGAAAGGGGAAACTAGATCAAATCATAGATGCAAATCTTGTGGGGAAGGTGAACTCTGCATCTTTGAAGAAATACGGTGAGACCGCAGAAAAATGTTTGGCGGAATACGGTGCTGATAGGCTGTCAATGGGTGATGTTTTATGGAACTTGGAATATGTGTTGCAGCTCGAGGAGACGTCGGCTCTTGTGGAGCCCGAAGATAGCAGCATGAACCATATCCAGGGGATCGGGTTGGGTCAACTCGAACAGTTTGATACCAGTATGAGTATAATTGATAGGGATAAGTTCAGGGCAGATAATGAAGGGGAAACAAGTGGTGTGTTTTCTCAGCTTTTGCATCCGCGAGGAAGATGATCGATGGTTGATGAATGTGGTTCTTTGTTGGTGAGATTTATGTGAATCGGTTAATCGTCGTTTGATCCTTGTTTTGTAATGATTCGTTTGAAATTGAATATGTAAATACAGTACAAAGTGTTTTAAGCGATTTAGTTGAATATTTTGCATCAATATATGAAATAGAGCGTGATTTCTTAAAACCTAGCGAACAAAATCATAATATAAACATAAGATAGGAGTCAAATGATAACCAATATTTTATGTGATAACCACTGTTAACTAATCATATAATTTATAAATTATTTTTCTTTTAATTGTTAAAAAGTATTTAAGTATCTATCACATATATGTTGAACATAAATGCGGAAACGAGTAGTGTTACATTACATATATGTAACACTATGTCAACAGAAAACAGAATGATAATTGTTACATATACGTAACATTGTGTTATGCTTTTCATTTGTTCCCTACCCCAATATATTTATATTTATATACACATAGATTATAATTTATAAATAATTTATAAATTATGTGATTGGTTGAGAGTGGTTATCACTTATCATATAAAATATTGTTTATCATTTGAACCGCACCCTATAAACATAACACATGCTTTCCTATGAGCATTTAGGTACCCATTTTCGAGTAGCTCACGAGCGGCTCTACACGTTTACACCCGTAACGCATATACCACTTTGTTCATTCTAAAAAAGAGATCAAAACCTCTCTTGTCCGACCATTGCCGCCACCACCACACGTCAGCGAAAGTCGAACACATATCTTGTTACTATTCAAACAAACTGGAAGTAGAATGAATTGGATTTGAAATTAGAGTTTTTCAAAATAATTTGAAATTTAAATGAATTGAAATCTATTAAAGAAATTAGAATTTCAAATGCATTTGTTTAAAAAAACAATCATAAAGGAATTGGAATCTATTACCTTCGCCATCACCAACTAGTCGCCACCGCCACCGTTGTCGCCCTCACCCACCCCACCACCGTCGTCTCCTCGACCACCACCGACCCCTGCCCCTGCCAACCCCCCTCGCACAGCTATTGATAGCGAGGGTTGTCGGCGACGAGGGTGGGGTGGCAAGCGATGGCAGCGGTGACAGGGGCGGGGGTGGTTGGTGGTGGTCGATGATAGCAAAGGGTGGCTGTGGAAGCGGGGGTTGCGGCGTTGGTGGTTGTGGCAATCATGGCGGCGATGACGACGAAAACGGCATGGCGTGTCAGGGCAGGGTGGCGAAAGAGGCGGTGTGGTAGGGGCATCAGAGATGGGGGTGCAGATGCGACAAAAGTGAGTGGTCAGAGATTCTAATTCCTTTACTTGAATTCCTTTACAATTTGAAAGGAATGCTGAAATCATTTACTTGAAGAAATT
Source organism: Smallanthus sonchifolius (assembly GCA_023525975.1). Classification (NCBI taxonomy): domain Eukaryota; kingdom Viridiplantae; phylum Streptophyta; class Magnoliopsida; order Asterales; family Asteraceae; genus Smallanthus; species Smallanthus sonchifolius. The sequence continues at coordinate 14,116,438 of CM042026.1, read as the reverse complement.
TGGGGGAATTAATTTTAATTCTAATTTCTTTATCAACCAAACACGTTAAGAATGGAATTCAAATTCCAATCCCAACAAATTTACGAACCAAACATATTGAAAATGGAATTCAGATTCCAATTACATTGAATTTTACAAACCAAACGCACCCTTATATTATTAAAGTTATAGAATTGTTAATAGTGGTTTAATATTTGATAATTGAAATTAGATTTTTGTGGTGAGAATCCATGTAATCCCTAATTCACCGTCTATGTATGTTCTCTCAAATAAAGCCAAAAATCATATTCCTAAAACAAAAATATACACATGCAAACACACGTACACAAATACAAAATGGTGGTGGCAGTTGTTAACCGCGTTGCATGTGTCAATGGATGGTCTGTTGGCAACGATGTTGACAGTGGCCCGATGAAAGTGTCGGTGGTTGTAATAGAAGATCGATAGCTTTTAAATAATTATACAATAATTAAAGGAACAATTTATTAAAAAATAATCTTAAAAAAATAAAAAAAAATGGCCGTCTGTTTAATTGATGATTAGTTAGGTTGTAATATCACAAAACCAATGTTTTAAAAACCGGTTCAAACCGGCCGGTAATACCGGTTGAACCGGATCTCGGTCACTTGCCCGGTAAGTTTGAGCACGGTAAATTGAAAGAACGGTTTGTAACTTGAACCGCCGGTATTACCGGTAATACTGGGTTAGACCGTTATACCGGTTTTAGCCCAAAGTAAAATTTTAGGTTTAAACAAAAAAATTATCTTTTAAGTGTTAAATTTGGGTAAATGTTTTTCTAGACTCAAATATGATAAGAGATCCTATGATCAGGTTGATTATGAAAGTATTAATCATACGGAATTTTGAGTGGTTGAAGAAGAGCCGGTTGAACTTTTGGACTATTTTTTATTATGAAAAATTGGGTGCTTTTGGATTATTTTTTTTATTATGGATTAGCTTTTGGATTATTTTTTTTATGATGGAATAATGTACTTTTGGATTATTTTTTGAGTTGAAGTTGTATTTTTATGGAATTATAGGTTTAACTAGTTAACCCGGTTGAACCGCCCGGTACAATCCGGTACAACCGGTTAAACCATTTCTGAGCCCAACCCGATACGATTTAAAAACCGGTTTTTAAAACATTGCACAAAACTAAATAAAAAATAAGTATAATTAAGATAAGTTTACCCCCAAAGTTAATTACATAAAAGGTTCCTATGGTATGTTTATATTATGGATTGGGTTTTCAGTTTTAAAAAATTATAGATTAGGCTCAAAAGTATGACATCGGTTAACATAAAAGGTCCATAGCGTGGATGTTCGTTAAAAAAATATGTTAAGTAGATGTAGAATGACCATTATGCCCACCCTTTTCTTTCATTCGTTCGAAAATTTGTAAACTGGTTTGTGTTGATCGGATCCACACCTAGTGAATTTATAATTTATTGCACCTTCAATTTGCAGGTTGCTGATTTCATTTGGAAGTTTAATTTTGACATATTATCATGAAGGTCATTAGAATCGATTTGGAAGTTTAAGTACACCTTCAACTAACTTTCGCTGGTTGCCAGCGACTTAGGTTAGGCTGAGAGAGAAGATGGCAGAGGTGTGGCCGCAGTGGAGGTGTTTGCCGGAAACGATGTCGGAAAAATAGTTATTAATCGTCGGAGAAGATGACCTGACAGAGACCGACCAGAGTAGTGGTGGTGGGGAATGAGGTTGTGGTAGTTTAGTAATTTTAGTTTTTTTTAAGAAAGGGGTGTTTTAGTAATTTTATAATTTCTTTATATTTTTGTTTTTTTTAAATAGAGGTGTAAAAAGTATTTTTTTCTAAATTAACGAATAAAGTTAACGCCCATCCATGGCGGGGGCCTTTATCGTTACCCGCAGCCATACTTTTGGGCCAGACATGTATATGTTTAAAACTTGGGACCCAATACATAATATGAGCATACCACAAGACCTTTTATGTAATTAATTCTCAAGTATAACTAGTTTTAAATCTACTTGCGCGCTGCGGTGGGGCGCATGTTACAGCGGCACGGTTCTCATCATTGAAACACATAAAAAACATGTGGCGATAGTATATTCGGAAATCAAGAAAAAGTCACGTTATAAAAAAATGTTAAAGAAAAACGAAATTGAACTTTAAAATATCGTTTTTACGAATAATATCAATTAAGCTCGCGCGATGAGCGGGATTTGCGAACTTCATCACGCGTATTGTGGCGGTGACATTAACGTGAGCAAGTACATAAAAGAAAAATATGAAGTTGCTGCGACTCGGTTCTAGAGATCGAAAAATAGATAAATTGCGGCGCGAATATGAATTAACAATGGGACAAATTCGTTAAAGAAGTTAGTAAAAAGGTAAAAACAAAAATAAAAATATAAAAAAATAATTTTTACAACGAATATAAAAAGAAACGTAAAAGAGTAAAAAAAGAAAGAAAAAAACTCGGTTTGTCACACCCTAGACTCGAACCCGTGTCTGCGGGTTTAGCAGAGTTATTGTAGGAAAATAAAATAAGGAAAAAATAATGAGTTAAAAACGTATACTATATATAATATAGGGGTAAATCTGAGAGTTTAGAAATCTGAGTGGTAAAATTTTGTCCAGGGATAAAATTAAAACTTTAGAAAGCTGAGGGGTATTACTTGAAAATGTAAAAAAAACAAGGGAGATTCGAACTTGCATCCACTTAGCCAAAGGATAATATTTGTTTACTTTACTATGTTTAATTTATTTAAGGTAAAAGCAGGGTCGTGAATCTCGTTAAGTGAATGATATGACTTCCTGAGAAATTGGGAAACACGACGGGTGTTTCATCACATAAAAAGATCATATTCCTAATTCTGGTTTTCTAAAGATGAATCGTAAAGAGCAAACCCGAGCAATTACAGTCATTTTATCGTTAAAATTACAGATCGACCACCTTCTTCATTGGAAAAAACCAAAGGAACAAAAGGCAATAGTAGTTATCATCCTCATGCCCCCTATTTATGCTATTGATTCCTATCTTGGTTTGCTCCAAATTCACCTTCTTTGAGTTATTGGACTCCATCAAAGAATGCTATGAGGGTCTGGTGAGAATTAATTTGTACCTAATAATGTCATCTACTCATCTTGGTTTTAAAAAGCGTGAGACGCTCTGAGGCGTTTATGTCCAGCACCTCACACCTCAGGCACGCCTGACACGCGCTTTTATAAAACCAAGAATGTTATATTAACATGTGACATGCAAGAAATGCTTCAAATGTTCATAACCGGACCGGACGGTGGACCAGCAAAGTCGAACCGGATGACGTCATAAATAATAGAAAAATTAAAACTATTTATATATATGTAATTTAAAACAAAATATTAAAATACTATATGTTTTGGTGTGGATTTGCAATTTGAATAAAATATGAAGACTTAAATAACTAAAACATAGATCACGGAAAACTAAATCAATCAGAAAATGAGATTTTAAAGGAAAATAAATAAATAAAAAATTTGAAATCTAGTGCAGTTCACCCGGTTTACTGGTAACCGGCCGGTTCAAATAGAAACGGTCCAAATATGCATAACTGGAACGGTTCTATGACTGGTGCCTGGTCCAACCAGTCAATCTAGACCGATTCTCGATCCGACCGGCCGGTCTGGTCCGGTTATGAAAACACTGTTGTACTCTTCTCATTAGCTTAAACTTATTGTTAATCACATGCAGGTGATGGCCAAATTCTTGGCTTTGCTGTACACTTATTTGGATATATCTATAAGCAAGAATATAGTACCTGATGATATCAAAGGAAGGGTCATTCACCATTCATTCCCAATGACTCTTTTTCAAGTAAAGATCTTTTCTTTCCATTTTTCTTGAACTCGTAAACTTGCAAAAAGAACAAGAAAATATTTTTTAGAGAAACTATTTACAATTATATGAATTGCAGCCTCATAAAGTGTATCTGAACCATCACAAACTCCTCAAGTATTGGACATGGCAATTTGGAGTGATTCGACCCGTGTGCTCTGTTGCAATGATTGTTCTTCAGCTCCTTGAAATATACCCTGATTGGCTGAGCTGGACATTCACTATGATCTTGAATATATCGGTTTCATTGGCGTTGTATGCCCTCATGCTTTTCTACCATGTGGCTAAAGAATTGGCACCACATAACCCTCTTGCAAAGTTTTTATGTGTCAAAGGGATTGTCTTCTTCTGTTTTTGGCAGGTAAGGTTCTAATCTGAATTACACACGATTCATAAACGGTCATAATGGATGATGATTTGCAGGGAGTGTTGCTTAGTGTCCTGGTGGCAATGGATATACTCAAGTCTCATCATTGCTGGCTAGATGCTGCACATGTCCAGCAAGCACTTCAAAACATACGGGTGATTGTGGAGATGATATTTTTCTCAACATTTCAACTGTATGCATATACTGCTGATCCATACAAAGATAAAGTTGTCAAAGAAAAGAAGAAAGACTGATTGAGAAATTATTCATCAGTATGCAGAAATAATGTTGGTAAAGTAGTTGAATCGAAAGTATAAATTTTCTATTAGTAGGGTATCTGACATTATCACTTTCTTGTAATTTGACCCATCAAATTGTCTCATTTAAAGTAGTTGAATCGAATGTATAAAGAAATTATCTACTGGATCAACTACTACATGCATTTGAATTGTAGAAAGCATGAAAGATGAACATAAAGGAAAACTATAACCGAATCCATTCATTTCATCGTTAACATATCATTCACCAAAATACACACGCGACTTGCTTAAGGATATACATGCAGCAGTCAGATACAAGCCATGATAAGATGTCTACTCGTTTTTGTTGTTTTCCATATGAGCAATCTTCGGGACCATCAAGTCAAGAAACATGTGGTTTCCTACAAACTCAGTCTTCATGAATGTGTTGATCATATCTTTAGTCTTCTCAGATCCACCTTCAATTGCATTTTCAGAGCCGTTTTGGATGAAATTTTCTGGCTGTGAGGTTAATTTCATCACGTCTTTGTCCAATTTATCCACCATTGCCTGCATTGATTTCATTCCATCTTTATGATTTTTTTGTTTCACTTCACGCATTGTGTCTGAAACGAGCTTAGAGGCCACTGTTGCACCTACAAATGCACACACATAACTCGTTACTGCAAACACAGAGATATTTTCTTAAAAAGGTTATATCAAGTCTCGTATGAATTATATAAGGAATGCCTAAAACAAGAAAGATTTGGAGGAATAGGCTATTCTTTTCTTTCTGACTATGTTGACCGGAAGTCCAAGAATCATACTTTCTTGTTATATTAGTTCAAGAATATCCCAAACATCATGTTACATTATCATTCTTTCTAACACCAAATAAAGAGGACTAAGAAAATGAAAATATTATATATCCAGCATCATCTGATAAAGTTCATGAAAACAATAAAACCCTTATTTGATTGCCAATACATTTACCATTTAATCAACAAATCTGCATTCCAAAATTTCAGATTATTACAGTTTTTGTGGGATTGAAAGAGTAAAGTCAAATTAGCTAGCAGTAAAATCAAAACACATCTTGTTTCACACCAGATAACAAAAGAAGCAAAAGGTTTCAAATTTAGATCAATTTAGTAACCTTGACTGACTCTCTGTAGAGATAAATTGTTCAAGCGAGTGAAGAATAAACCCTAACGCTACCTCCTCTCCGAATTTCGAAAAATTGTGAAGTTGCATGTGAGCATTTAACCTAGAAAGGTGTGGATCAAAAGGATTACGAACTTTTAACCTAACAGTGCTCCAAGCTAAATACGTCATCAGATGATCGCTTGATTTCTAGCTTAAAATAGAGAGGAGCAAACCAGGAATATGTTTGAAGCCTTCATAGACGGCGTATTTGCCAGCGTTCTTAGCAAGCGTGGTGGTGAAAAGGCCGATCTGAGCTCTAGCTTCATCGTCAGGCCAGTACTGAGGCAGCTTCTGAATGCCATCGACTCGGACCACTTGATCGATCTTAATGACCGCGGCGGAAGTACAACTGTAAGCTACGCCGCCTGCACGTTTCACCGTTGAAATATCTGGTGTGATCCCCTTAACTAGGTCGCCGGTGTAGTATACGACGTCCCAAAACCCCATTTCTCTCTGTGGTTTGTGTTCTGCACCAAAGAGTAAAGGCACTACAGACTCCAGAGTCTGTCGATCCAAGAGCCGACCATTTATTTTCCGGATAGACTGGTTGTATCAAATTGTATCTTATGGTTCTTAGGATCGAAAAATTGCAAACTTAGCTTAAATATTTCATATCAGGTTGCACGTTTAGCCTCTAGTGTTAATAGTAGTTAACTTTTAATAGAAAATTATTTAATGTGTCATTCACGTGAGGGTAATTAAGTCTTTTCAAATCTCTAACCATAATATAACACAACCTTTTCCATTCCGATTACAAACTACGTCGCTCAACGTTTAACGATTCTCGATTCCTTCTAGTTCGTAGGTTCAAATGATGTAGGGGTTCCTTAGGATAAAGTATAATATTATAAATAAAAATAAAAGCTGTTTTACGTTTCCACATCAAAGTAAAATATAGTACTTAGTTCTTTTTTCGAAGACCGACCTCACTAAAGAGAATCACATGTTTGAGTACCCAGACGAAATGGATCTTCAACGACGTAGTTTGTAATCGGGAGGAAAAAAGGTAGTGTTTTATTATGGTTAAAGATTTGAAAAGTCTAAATTATCCTCACGTGGATGGCACACAAGGTAATTTTTTAAAAACTAACCGGTATCAACGTTAGGGGCCAAACGTGCAACCTGATATCAAATGTTTGGTTTAACGAACTGGCCTTTTAGACTCCAAGCTAGTCTCGTCTCCAATGAGCACCTCACATGTCTTATCTCTTGGGGACAGTTCTCTCTTCTCTTATCTAGTCCCGTATTGACAACTTGTTGGTGCCCTACAATATGTTAATCTCTTAAGGTCGGATATTGCCATTGCAGTCAACAAAGTGTGCTAGTATATGCATGCCCCGTCAAACAAACACTGGTCTATGATCAAACGAATTCTCATATATCTAAAAGGCACCATTATCATTGTCTACTCATTCGGCACAATTCTCGTTCCACTCTCCAAGCCTTCACTGACGCTCACTGGTAAGGAACCTTCAATATCCAAGCCTTCTCTGATGCTGATTGGGCTGATTTCCAGGATGATCGTCGGTCCACGGGGGGGTTTTCTATCTACTTGGGTTCTAATCTTATCTCCTGGACCGCACGAAAACAAAAAAACCGTTTCCAGGTCATCTACTGAGACGGAATACAAAGCTCTGCCAGATACAGTTATAGAATTAACTTGGCTAGAAGTTCTTCTTAGAAAACTTAGGATAAACACAAAATCTACTCCCACTCTCTTGTGTCATAACCTCGGTGCAACCTACTTTGCAGCTAATCCGATCTTTCATGCCCGAACAAAGCACGTTGAAATTGATTTTCACTTTGTTCACGAAAAAGTAGAACAAGGAAAATTCAGGGTTCAGTTCATATCATCGGATGATCAGATTGCAGAGATCCTCACCAAGCCGCTGCCGACTAAAAGATTTATGTTCTTACGTTCCAAGCTCCAGGTCGCTCACCGCCCTTAGCTTGCGGGGGAATATTAGTTCATATTGTAATTAGCCATAATATTAGAATGTAGTATTATGTAAATATAGTTATCATATATAACTCTTTTTGTAACCCTATTGTAATTACACAATCAATCAAGATAATCATAATTTACACACACTTAAGATTTAACTTTACGTGTCTATATATGGTGCTAGTTTCATTAGTTGTGAATCAGTCTGCAATTTCAAAATTTTAACGAACTTGTTAAATTTAAAACTCCCTATAAAAGGGCACCTCATGTGATGGTTCAATTATTAAGAAATTTACCAACTTTTATTTAAGAATTATTATCTGTGTTTATTCTTAGTTCCGCTCTAAATCAGCTATTCCATCTATAAATATATCATTTGATTGTTCAAACAAAAAAATATATTAGTCAACTAGATCTGACCCTTCTCCTTTTAACTCATACTAAATCTTTTTTAATTTGTTTACCTGCGGCCTTAGAATTAGTTTTGACCCGTTAACTGGTGTGCCGTTGGGCGTATTTTGCCATCTTTACTAGAAAAAGAACTAGCTAAAAGAGGTGTTTGCTGATTATTGAAACTTCAAGTATTAGAAACCCAAAAGTTGGTAGAAACCTAAATTCATTTCAACAGGTATAACGAACTAATGCACGTTAATTCAGTCTATAAAAAAGTTGAATAATCTTATATTTAATGTGTAATATTTTCGGCCTCACACTTTAATTGTTTAAGTTCCGCTACTGCAACCAATAATCTTTTGAAGCATTACTGTTACACACTTCATGACTTGTTCTCTATTTACTTATGCATCATATTTGGCGTCACTGTTCTCAAACATTGGAGCAACCAATCATATGACCATATATTTCATAAACTTGGACCACATATCACCTATATTGTGGTCTAGGCACACTCCTTTTTGGTAAATGTAAACGACTTCTTATCCTTCACATATGCTCATTGCACATACTCACTCTTTTAGTTTATACCGTATACATGTACCCTCCATATGCATACCCATATTATTTGTTTAGATAATAATGTCTACATTGAGATACACTCTTATTACCCTTTTGTAAAGGATCGGTTATAACCGGTCCAACCTAATATGGCATCCACACTATATGGTTCCCAACCATTCTCTTTGCACTTCAAAAAATCTTAGCATGTGTCGTCGAGATAGGACACCCAAATACGGCGACATGTCGTCGGCAATGGTCCCAGTCAAATTTTTTGACTATTTTCACCTTTTCTCGACGACATGTCGTCGGCGACGACATAAAAGGGCAGTCTCGATGACATGTCGTCGTAATTGCCCATTTTAATTTTTTGTCAGGTAGAATTTTAATTGTTTTTTTATTTAAAGGAAATACCTAATCTCGATGACATGTCGTCGAGATATGTGTATTAAAAAATCATTTTTATTTAATAATTAAATTAAATAAAATAATTAAAAAAAGACCCAATCTCGACGACATGTCGTCGAAACAGGTCTTATCTACGCAGGAAACCCTTTTTCCTCCTCATTTCACCCCCTTTTTCTCTCTACTCTTTCTCTCGGCTTTCACCATCAAACCCAGCCATTTTACTTGAAAATCCACCATGCTCCACCTCAACCACCACCATTACTCATCTTCTTGAAGTGGTAAGAGTCAATTTTTACTTTTTTTAGTAATTTTCCATTATAATTGAAATTTTTTAATATAAATCTTGTGTAGGTGAGGGTTTTGGTTAAGTGAACGGATTGGAAGCTAGATTGAGGCTTATAGGTATATTTTTGTTAAATTTAGTTTCGCATAGTTGTTTTAATTGTTATTTATTTAAATAATATAGATGAATATATAAATGTATGTATTATTTGTGAAATTGATGGTTAATTTGTATAGATGTATGTATTATATTTGTGTAATACTTTGCTAATAGGTATATATTTATGAAATTTAGTTTTGTATAGTTGTTTTAATTGTTATTTATTTGAATAATATAGATGAATATATAAATGTATGTATTATTTGTGAAATTGATTGTCAGTTTGCATAGATGTATGTATTATTTGTGAAATTATAGGTTTGTATAGATGTATAAATATATAAATGTATGCATTATATGTGAAATTGGTGAAATGTAGGTTTGTGTAGATGTATTATTGGTAGTGTTATGTATGTATTATTTGTATGAATTATATGTTGTTATTTATTTTTTGTGATGTATGGTTTGTATGAATATAGATGAATGTATGCATGTATATATGTTAGTAATTTAAACACGCATCGTTTCACTTGTTTTGACCCGAGTATTTATATGTATAATTTATTTGGGTATTTGTAGTAATGTAGGTGAATATATTGTTGTTATTTATTTTTTGTGAATATATAATTTGTATGAATATAGATGAATGTATGTATGTATATATGTAGATGAATATATTGTTGTTATTTATTTTATCCATTATAATTTAAATGTTTTAATATAAATCATGTGTAGGTGAGGTTTTTGGTTAATTGAACGGATTGGAAGCTAGATTGAGGCTTTTCCGACGGCATCTCGTTTACAAATTCGGAGGTATTATGTATATATTTATGTTAAAATTAGTGTATTTGGGTATGTAGTTTTGTATGGATATATAAATATATTTGTGTAATACTTTGCTAGTAGGTATATGTGTGAAATTTAGCTTTGTATAGTTGTTTTAATTGTTATATATTTGAATAATATAGATGGATATATAAATGTATGTATTTTATTGTGAAATTGATGGTTAATTTGTATAGATGTATAAATATATTTGTGGAATACTTTGCTAATATGTATATTTTTGTTAAATTTAGTTTTGTATAGTTGTTTTAATTGTTATTTATTTGAATAATATAGATAAATATAAAATGTATGTATTATTTATGAAATTGGTGGTTAATTTGTATAGGTGTATGTATTATTTGTGAAATTGTAGGTTTGTATAGATGTATAAATATATAGATGTATGCATTATTTGTGAAATTGGTGAATTGTAGGTTTGTGTAGGTGTATTATTTGTGGTGTTAAGTATGTATTATTTGTATGAATTATATGTTGTTATTTATTTTTTGTTATGTATGGTTTGTATGAATATAGATGAATGTATGCATGTATATATGTTAGTAATTCAAACACGAACCGTTTCACTTGTTTTGACCCGAGTATTTGTATGTATTATTTATTTGGGTATTTGTATGAATGTAGATGAATATATTGTTATTATTTATTTTTTGTGAAATGTATAATTTGTATGAATATAGATGAATGTATGTATGTATGTATATAAATAGATGAATATATTGTTGAGGGTTGGAGACATATGCACACTTCTCACGTCATATGGGTCAACGATCGGGCACAAAACGATTGGGTAAGTAAATATATTTTGTTACTATGTTGCGAATCAAAGTATAAATGAGTCAAAATGACACGTAACCATTATAAATTGGTCAAAATTACTCGTTTAACCTATGTCCACTAATACATGTATTTTGATACCTTTATTGTAGGGTTATTGATGTTTAAGAAATTATTTGCGTATTATGTTTGTATATGATTTTGCAATAACTTACACATTTTGTTTATTTGTAATAACTTACACATTTTGTTTATTTGCAATACTAATACATGTATATATTGTGTTTTGATACCTTTATTGTAGGGTTAGTTTTTATACCTTTATTGTAGGGTTATTGTAGTCGATCCGGCAATCAAGATGATGACGATGAAGATGATTAAATTGTTTTGTAGCATTTTATTTGAACGATTTGCAATAACTTACACATTTTGTTTATTTTTATTGAATGTTTTATGTATTATTTTATGTAATGTTTTAATTTATATAACAGGTTTGACAGGTTTTGAATTTTTATTTTGTATAAAAATCTGGAAAATTTTTAAAATAAAAAAAAAATAATTTATACCAATCTCGTCGAGATTGGGTTGTCGAGAAAGGGTATTTTTAATTTTATTTTATATTTATTTTTTAAAAGTAAAAACTTTTTCCGACTCCCTAATATCGACGACATGTCGTCGAGAAAAGGGTTACCTATCTCGACGACTAATTCTCGGCGACATTTTAAGCAGTCTCGACTAAGCTTTGCCGGCGGAAGCAATATCGACGCCACGTCGTCGAGATAGGCTTTCTCGACGACATGTCGTCGAGACAGGTCGTTAAAACTGCCTAAAATTCTTGTAGTGTTGACTACCTTGTCTCCACTACCTTATTTGTGCTTCACACTTAATTCGTATGTGTGCTTCACACCCAATTCCCCATGAAGGTCTCTTCCTCATTTGCTTGACTTTATTGCTTTATTCACTAACCTCAAGTGTGTCCAACATTTCTCAATGATTCGTATCTCTCTTTAGAAAAAAAAAAGGTATTTTTATTCCTTCACGCCATCTTTTATGTACTGAGCACCTTTCATGCGGTAAAACCTCCATTCTATATATAACTCTCCTAGAACTCAAACGCGTCATCCATAGACGTAAATATCATATCTTTGTGGTTTACATAATATCACTGTGGAACTTCACATTTATTATTATTTTTTCCATAACTTGTTAAAATATTAAAAACCATTAGTAATTAGTGGGTGTAAACGAGCACAACCGTTGATCACAGTAATTACTCGCATTATTTAAGATTAATAAAACAAGAATTGTTATCAATCGGAACTAATCTATTATGTTTCAAACAAGTTTTAACATGTTATATATTTAGCCTGTCTCGCCGCACAATTTACCACCTCTCATGCAAAATAGATAGCCAAGAGGGAATTTGGATGTGGGTTTTCAATGTCATTTTCAGCTTTAAAGTTTACAAAATAGTCGGTTAACTAGTGTCATATTCAACCAATAAAAGGGTAGGCCAACACTGGGAAACCCCTTATTTTCAACTTCAAACCAGATTATTTAGACTCAGTGCATCCAAACAAAAACACAGAGAACTACCACTAGCTGATTCAAAAGCGGAACAAAAATGCAGCTATAGAAGAAGCCAGCACCTTGCAGGTAAGAACACGATAACACAAAAGTTCACAATATATAACGACGTAACGCCCATGTTAAAAAGTTCACCTTATCTATGGAAAATAGAGAACACAACATAAAAATCACATACAACATTTTGTCTCTGTGTGTCTATCACCACAATAACAACAGGCAAATGTGAAATAAGTTTTAACTCCAGCTGCCAAGATGCCCTATACAAGAAAAGATGCTGCAGCTAGTTGATCTACATGAGTAAACTTATCCACATGGATACTTCCCTCATCAAGTTGATGCCTGCAGAATATCCAGCTCAGGAATTAACCATAAATATTAATGGTATCATAAGAACTTCAAAAAACGCAACTAGATCGAGCTAAATAAATAGATGTAGTACCTGATGAGATGATGTCCCGGCAGAAGTCTTTTTCACTTCCAGTATCATCTTTTCATCGGACTCTCTCCAGTAAAATGCCACTAAAAGAGCAATTACTTGTAGCTATAATAAACAAGTTATAATATCACACTCGAATTTGCAAGTTTAATATAAGAATCACCTGTGTCGCCTGCTTTCAAGTTCTTTGATTTCATAAACTCTTTTAGCCCTTGCAAAACATACGTAGTGTACTGTTTATGAACCCAGCAACGGTAGAAAAAATGCCAGGCTTTCCCATCTGTATCAAGAACATGCAACGTTACCCCTTGACCTTCTGAAATTTCCGGGAAATAAGCCTGCTCAAAATTTTGCATACTTTTTTCATTACGATAGGTGTCAAGTGGAAGTGCAGTGATGTATGCAGCTGAGGCAACGGGACTTTATCTTTATACTTGTCCGATTAATCAGTTCTTCAAAAGATCTTATCAAATTGTTGCATATATTTATAATTCCATAATATTTTGTATCTAGGGTCTTTTGGCCTGACCTTAGCATGTGTCTTGGGAATTACTACACGGCTATGCCTTAACTTGGCATCACTATGACTCATCAACTTCTCAAACAAAGGAATGCCAACAGAATGCGGGCTAAATTACAGTTAAGAAAAATTTGAAGGCTAAAAATGAAAGCGTTAAGTCGATAAATAACATATCAATTATCAAATATATATGATATATATACATATATATAAGGATACGCCGTAGAAGATTGCATCTCCAAATCTTGAGGGTTTGATCTACCTGTTGCGCAATGCAATGCCTAAGAAGTTTGAAATTTATAAAGTTAGTTTTATTTTGTGGCGGTAGAATATATACCAAGCTAATGCATGATAAACCGCTTCATCGATTTTGTAACACGTGATAAATTCTAATCCAAGGTTTCAAAACAAAATATGTGAGAAACGATTTATTATGAAAATCAAATCTTACTAGAACAAAGTCGGTCCTTGAACATTCTACGCATATAATCCCACCAAAATCATCCAGCGAATAATTGCTAAGTGACACAATGCAGCCACAATGGAAGAGCTGTGAAGGTAGAACACGACATCCATTACAAGAAAATGAAGAAATGTTGGGGAATATCGAAAATACATGTTTACTAAAATGATAAGAAGGTGATTTGGAGAAGTCAGAATTTTACTCACCCTTTTACAAGATTTACAGTCCCTCCAACCATCTTCTTGTGCATGAAATGTTTCACAGAACTGTCCTGCCTCATAAAGAGAACTATATATATGGATTCAAGATACAAATCCGGTTAGAAAGACTTCTAGCAAATTAATCTGCGAATATTGAAAGGTCATGACTATAAATTCTTGCAACCCCATAAGATTTTATGCACAGAACTGAAAAGGATATGTGCATATATCACATTCTTTTTTTTTAGTTTGAATTCTTAAATATCAACAATAAGTGCCTGATCTAGATAAACACATGAAATATAAGGTAAATTGTTTTTAAAACGCTTTTAGTCATGAATTTCAATCTTGGAGATAAATGAAGTATATGTCAATTTTAATCGACTTAGAACTCAATAATTCCGCCAAATTACTACAAATCAACCTTAAATTAGAACCAGTACTCAAGTGTTGAATTGATAAAGTAAGAAAACTCGTTATTTTTGGCCAACTCCCAAATGTTTATTATGACCAAGAAATTTGACTCTAAAACTTGATTAATTACAATGAGAACCATATATAACTCAGTTTATATAGGCTACTAACTCTAACCTATTCGATTACGATTATGATTGCTAGATTATAGGATATAACCAACTTGTTTTAACCCAACTCTAATACCTAAATTTGAAATTCAAATTATTAAGAAACCTAAACCAACTTGTATTAGGTAGCATCTAGAAGACCTTACCCCGACTTGTGACCAAGACTCGGTAATTCGCCAACAAATACAACTTCTCCAATGATCACATGAAATATAGGGTGGATCTAATTAAAAACCCTTGTAGTATGATTGAATCTCAAATAGAGAGTTTGTATAAGTGAAGTATCAAGTAAAAAGAACTCTAAAATTCTACCACCTATTCCAACCGGACTGTAAAGATCCAATCAATCCAACTCAATACAGTTATTGCAGATATTCACATGAAATATAGAGTAAATCTGATAATTAAACTAAAATAAAAACCCTTTTAGTAGACTAAAGTTTTAGTTTTGCAATTTGTATAAATAAGGTATCAAGTTAAAAACAACTTAGAACTCAGGAAAGCTGCCAACAGCAATAAATCGACCATAAAGAACCCACACAGTTATCTCAATGCATTCACTCAAGATGATCACATGAAATATAAGGTAAATCAAAATAAAATCCCTCAAGTATTTTATTTATCGGATTGAGGATGTTTGCATAAACAAAAGTATGAAGTCAAAAACGACTGAGAACTCAAGAATTTTCCCAACTTACTACAAATCTACCATAAAGAATCAATAAAATTATCTGAATTGGGTCTTTCTATAAATGAAGTATCAAGTATATAACAATTTAGAACTTATGAATTCTGCCAAAATTACTCTAAATCGATCACCATAAATAGTAACTCCAGAAAATCACATGAAATATAGGATAAATCTAAATAAAACCCCTTTAAATATCAATGGATTTCTGTATCAGTGAAGGATTTATGTACCAGAAAGTTCAATTGTAATCTGAGAGTGAGATAGGCAGATGAAACTTACTAGCAGCTACGACAAAGCTGGGTGTATCCACCGACGCGGGATTGCCAGCCGTTCATCAAGGGTTCGGAGGACGAGTGTTGGCATTGCATGCAAGAATTGATTGGAGATGAAGAACCGATCGAAGATGAAGAACTGATCGGAGATGAAGAAGCCATTTGAAAGCAACAAAACCCTAGACGGCGAAATTGGTTTGATTGTTAAAATCCGATTGCTTAAAAAGAGGAAATTTTGGGAAAAATTTATGACGAACGCGTAGAAACTTCCAACCCATCATAATTGTTGAACGTTGGAAGTGTGGAATCTTCCATTGGATGTGAGTCTTGTTTGTGAATTTAAACATCATTCTTTCAATAACAAACCTTTTAAAATCATGAAATATGTTCCAACAAGAAAACGATAACCCAGCCTCCGGCTACATCAACCGTCAACTTCAACTAGTTTTATATCCGTCCGGTGTTCGGGTGCCTTTAACGTAGTAACATGCAAAAAATTGTCTTTCTTTGAAATGTAAACAAAAGCAGACAAAGTGCGTGATAAAAGCACTATTATACAAAAAAAAAACTCGAATATAAACAGTAAAACAACCAAAAACCGATGCAAAGGGAAATGGTAGACAAAACGCATGCATGGTAGACACCGACGAACATGTGTCTTATTTTTATCTTATTTTTAATTATGTTATGCTAAAAAGCTGGAGATAATGGAACAAACTGAACTGCTATATTTATACCCGTCCGAGTCCCGGTTCCAGATTAATTAATAATAAAAGATTATAAATAATTAAATTAGGACTAATAAAGTAAAAATTAAATATTTAAGTGTTTCATCAAATAATGTACACTTCATCATCATATTTTAAATTATTGTAAGAAGAAAAAAAAAATATAAAATGAAAATATTTAAAATTATTTGTGCTAATAAATAAGATTTTTTTAGAAAAACCAATTCAGGAAACAATAAAAATAACTTTTTTTATTTTTCTTATACATATTTCCATTATTTAAAAATGTTTTGCTATTATTTAAAAAATTGCTTCTGTAAATTTTTAATATAAAAGTTTGCAATGATAATTGAGAAATATTAGTTTAATCGGGCATAAGAAAATTAATCTTTTTTAGTACAACAAAATTAATCTGAAATAATGTTTTATATATCAATAGTGGGCCCAAACTAAATGATTCAAAAAGTTTTGGAATTTCAAAAATAAATGAAAAATACAAAAAGTTTCAGAATTTCAAGAATACATGCAGAGCAAAAGCACACAAATGTGTGTGAGAGAGGGGTTGAAACTTGAAAGCATCCAGCGAGTCTTCCGGTTGTTCACGAAGACGACAACCTGTCAGCCGAAGCCAATACCCATGGACAACCCCTGTTACTCGATTTCAGCCATAGATCTTCGATTCTAGCTTCCATTAGTAGCGATTTCGGTTTATCCGACGGTTAGGACCTCCAATGTGGTTCACCGCCAAGACAGACGGCGACGGTCACAAAGGCACCGTTTGCAGGCGATGGCGGCTCTAGTGGGGTTTATGTTTACAGACGTGACTTCCGACGACCCAAAACAGCACCTAAACGGTTGAAACGGTGGTTGTTCGAAGGTCCAATGGCGACGATAACAGTATCTGGGTTTAGATCGGCGACGATAAAGACATACGGGTTTAGATCGGCGACTCCAGTTTTGCATTTTGATTTGGCGATTCTGGTTGAGAAGATGAGACTATAGTTTTATGGGTGAGGAGGAGATGTGAATTAACCGATGGGGGCAAGAATAACAGGGAGTTACAAAGACATGGGGAGGGGAGGGAGAGCTGAAGGTCGATCCGTGTGATTAACAGATCTTGATCCGTGTGATTGCTTGAAATGAGGTAACCGTCAAATATTTGGTCTTTAAACGGATGAGACTTGTTTAATGAGTAGTTATCAGCAGTTATTGAGACTTTCAAGGGGCTGTAATCTGCTATAAATCACTTCTTTATAACTGTTTAGTATTAAACGGTCAGGATTCATCATTCTGGTGATCTAAAGGCTCACATGATCAGGGGGAGAAACCGTTAAAAGCGGTTAGAATTAAGACGGACAGGATTAATCCTGCGTTGATCGAACGGCTGACGAGAATCATTGGAGCAGTTTTTCATCGGACGTAAATAATATAGGGGAATGAAGAAGTGAAGAGGAATGCTTAAGGTGGGTTTTTCTTTCTTAATTTTTTTTATTAATATAAGTGTTTGAAAAGTACTAATTATACGAAAATCTAAAATCATATAACTTCAATTTTAATAATACAAAAATGCCATTATCAATTTAATTATAAATTTCAGCATCCCACCCCAATACATATCAATATCTATACTATATTATAATACATCACCAAAGGGTATCTTAAATTTTAAGTAATACAAATAAGATTGCTCAAAGTACAACACTTAATGCATGTGTTTAAAACTTTTTGGGGGTAAATATGTCTTTTAAACAATACTTACACATTTGCCCCCTCAACTGTATTCAACTTTTGGTTATTATAATTACACTTTTAAAATAACTACCCTTCACGATTTTTAAACGGTCATAACTTTTTCATACCTTAATATTTTTTATAATAAGTTACACCATAAAAACGAGCAATTTATTATCTTTAATTTGAGTATAGTATTGCTATAATTTTTTTTAATAAAGAAATTTAACATGTTACGTGATTACATATCAACACCTTCGTTTTTGTTTCTTCTATAGTAACCGATGGTATCTTCGCGACAATACCGAAAAATTCTAAAATCCGCCAAACACCCCTAAAATAAAAATCTCCGATTCAATGATATAAAATCCGTCTACTTTGACCATTTTTCAAAAACACACATAACAAAGCAACCTAACTCTCAGTTTTTAGGTATTCGTATAATCAGCACCCACCCACTAACAAAAAAAATTATAAAAGTCTGTACATAAAGTTATATTTATTTAACAAACAACGCATCTCATAAAATTAATTAAGAATGATGGATTGTCATTTTAAAACAGTTTCGTTAATATCATATATTTGAACACTTTGAAAAATAAATAAGAATTACATATTAATTGGTCAATTTGTCAAAATTTAAAAGCTTGTCATTAACCCCTATGTAGTTAGGTTAGTGGATGAGTGAGGCTTAAATATTGACCACTTCAAATGCAAAAAAAAAATAAAAAAAAAAGTTAAAACTGAATAAAGGATCAGAATAGTTACCGAATGTTATACTCGGCGAATGTTATACTCGGCGAATGTTATACTCATCCCAGATATAGTAGTTACCCATTAATAACGGAAATAAAGAATAAAAAATAGACCCCTAAATATATAATACAAAACAATGCATAAATTATCTTTAAAGTGAATTTATACAGGTGAAAAATTTTGGTGCCATCAAATCGACTATCTGAGGTAAAAAAAAAATAAACATTAATGCACTAAATATATTTAAACGTTTTAACCAGAAAAAATGATATTGTGCTAACCTGAATTTAGTGAGAAACTGTATTTTTCGGTGGTTATTCTTCCATTTCTGTTAAACAGGTATCAACTGCAGCAATTAAATAAAAATGAACCTACAGTTTTGAATAGAAGTTAATAATCAATTTAAGTCATTATGTTTATAACTGATATTTTCTTATTCGGGGTGTTTGTTATTATTTAATTGAGATCTTTAAGGCATAAATAGACCACACTGATGCTACGAATAACAAAACTAATAGAAGTACAGTATATCACGAGATGACTGATAAACTAACAAAAACGAGTTTATATTATAATACATGTAAAGATATTAAATAGAAACAACTCACTAACCTGATTATTTATGTTCTAACACACAGAAATGTAATTTCACATAATAATGTTTTTAATAAAGAAACTTTACTTCCTTTTTTCCTAAACAATTTGTATATAAATATGATTTATAAAGTTAACCCTCACAAGATATTTGCAGTTCGCCAACATTGAACCTATAGTAACATATGTAAACCCTGGAATTGAGAAGGTCGAGGTTAATTTTTTTTATTTAATTGTATAAAGTTTTCAGAACGTTAATTTTGACGGTTTAACGCGCTATAACGCGCGCGGGTATAACACTAGTAAATATAAGTAGGGCAAAGTAAGCAGTTGTAATTATAGGAAAATGTGAGTTCAATGAAGAAAGTCTAGTAATTTGCCCTATTAAATCAAGGGCGACACAGTCTAGTAATTTACCCAGTCTAGCCGGGGGAAGAAATAAAAAATGTTGAGTAGAGAATTTAAACCCAGGTGGTTTCATGAAGGGCGACACAACATTGTTACCAACTCAACCGTATGTCTCACGTTATTTTTATTGCGCAAATTATTTATAGTGATCATAGTTCAATTCGAAACTTTAGGGGAGATTCGACTTTTGACATCATAGATTACGTATAAAAAATATAATGGGTATGCCCCTAGGGAAAAAGGTCTCATATCATATGTTTATGAAATTGTATAAGACTATTGTGGGGGTGCCTTTGATATGTTCATACGCCAAATTCAAATTTATGCTAACAATGAATTGTTTGTTGAGGTTCCTCCGATACTAAAAAAAAACTGTGTAAATACAACCAGTTTATTTAACTCACATTATTAGCTAACATTTAACGTAAACATAACCCGTTAAATTCTATTCTTTTTTTGTTAAATAATACAGTATTTTTAAATTATTGTCGCTGACGATATTTGATGATTAAGATTGTTAACAATAAATAATTAATATTTTATATTATTGTATTTATTTCACATATTGTTATATTAGGTAGTTATTTACCATAATAATAGGTCAATAAGTTGTTGTAACTGTAGCCTGACTGCTCCTACGAGCCCTACGAGCCTGACTGTATCTTGTATTTACCATAATAATAGGTCAATAAGTTGTTGTGAGGGCTTATTCTTCTCCACAATTGGTGCTTGTATCTTGTATATATTCCCAAAAGGTTAATGTGAAATCAAGTCCTTTTGACCATTCAATTCTAAATTCAATATGGTATCAAGAGCCTGACTGCTCCTACGAGCCCTCACAGCCTTCTTTTTTTTCTCGATCCTCAAACACCCTGCACTTTCTTTCTTTTCTTTCCGGTTCATCTTCGCAACCCTACCTCAGCCGCCACAAAACCAGCCATGGCTCCTAAACAGATTGTTCCTCTCACTGCTGCAACCCACTTTCCCATTAAACTCACATCCGCCAATTTCCCTTCTTGGCGCAAACATATCCTCTCAACCCTCATTGGTCTTGAACTTGACCACCATATCACCGGCGATTCTAAATCTCCGGCCAAGACAATCTCTACCGGTGATGTCTCTGAATCAAACCCAGATTACATGCTCTGGTTTCGGCAAGACCAAATGGTAATCAGTGCACTCCTTGGCAGCTGCTCTGATACCATTCAACCACTTATCTCTGCTTCCGACACTGCTCGACAAGCGTGGGACACTCTAAATGCCAGCTACGCCAGCGGCTCTCGCTCACGGATCATCTCCCTCAAATCCAAACTCTCCAAAAACCCAAAAGGTACTCGGTCTGTCACTGATTTTTTACATGATATGAAATCCATTTCGGACGAGTTAGCCCTCGCCCAAAGTCCTATTGATGAAGAAGACTTGGTGATTCACACCATGAATCAACTTGGCGACGAGTTTACCGGACTTGTTCAGTCCCTGAAATCACGGGATACCACCATCTCCTTTGCCCAACTATTTGACAAATTACTTGATCACGAGCGCACCAACAATGAAAAATCAACTGAACCACTCATTACAACAGTGAATCACACCCAACGCCAACCTGCTCGAACCTATCCTAAACAACAATCCGAACCCCGATACCAAAAACCAAACTCGTCCCGCCCTTCCTGGAATACCCGTGACAAACCTACCACGCCAAACCAAAGCCGTCCTAACAGAAACACTGCCTACTGTCACTTCTGCAACATCCCGGGTCATGAGACAAAGGACTGTCGCAAACTCAGGCGCTTCCTTCGTGACTATAACTACCCGCTTCAAGGTACTACAGGCGTGGCGCCATCAGTTAATTACACCTCTGCATACCCCACTACAGGGTCCGCACCAGCATGGATGTGGGACACCGGAGCTTCCGGTCATACCACCCCAAATCCGAACTCGTTATCCGTTCTCTCAAAATACGGAGGCCCGGATGAAATTATCTTAGGTGATGGTAAATCTCTTCCCATTACACATATTGGTCATACAAAAATACAAACCAAATCACGACCACTCTTGTTAGATAATGTCCTCGTTGTTCCTCACTTACGTAATCATCTTATTTCCGTTGCAAAAATATGTCGTACTAACCGTGTGTCTGTTGAATTTTTTCCATCTTATTTCATGGTTAAGGATCTACGCACGGGGGCACATCTCATGCGGGGAGTGAACGTCAATGATGTTTATTACGGACCATTTCCGTCATCTCCTCAAATTAATGCAACCGGGACAAGATCACTACTCGCGTGGCACCATACACTTGGCCATCCCTCGTACCAAGTGTTTAAGTCCTTAATTACTAAAATAGGACTACATTGTAATAAAGTGTCGCCTGAGTCGTTTCATTGTAAATCTTGTTCCTTGAATAAAAGTCACAAACTGCCATTTGGTCATAATTCTTTTGTTGTGTACAAACCTTTGGAACTCATTTATTCGGATGTTTGGGGACCGGTACAAAACTCCATTGACGGATTCAAATATTATGTCATATTTGTTGATTTTTTCTCCAAGTATGTTTGGTTATATCCCATGCAACGCAAATCCGATGTTTCTACACTTTTTCCCCAATTTAAATCTCTCGTTGAACGATACTTAAAGACCCCTCTCGTGTCCCTATTCACTGATAATGGTGGTGAATATATCGGTCTCAAACCCTATCTCACTTCAAACGGAATCTCTCATTACACCACTCCGCCCCATACACCCGAACAAAATGGAGTTGCCGAAAGGCGTCACCGTCATGTTGTTGAAACGGGCCTTGCCCTTCTACACTATGCTAACCTTCCTAAAAAATTTTGGCCCCATGCCTTCCAAACCGCTACTTACCTCATAAATCGCCTTCCTACTCCCATTCTTAACAATCAAACCCCGTGTGACATGTTGTTCGGGAAACCACCCGACTACACGAAACTCAAACCATTCGGGTGCCTTTGCTACCCATGGTTGCGCCCGTATACTACCTCCAAGCTACAACACCGCTCCCGTTCATGCATTTTTCTAGGGTACTCGACCTCTAGATCGGCGTTTAAATGCTTTGACCCAATCACATCTAAGTTACATTATTCAAGACATGTTGAATTCATCCCACACATCTTTCCTGAACACCCCACTGCCCACCCACACTCCAATCCTGTTCAAACCTATTCTTTTCCTATTCCTCCTTATAACCACTCATCAACACCACTACCTCCTGATCCCACACCCAATACCCCATCTCCTTCTACTTCATACTCACATTCTACATCGTCCACTCCTGTTTCATCACCATTATCTCATAACAATAGTCCCACATCTACTGTTTCTCCCAGCCCTCCCAACATCCCACCTACGACTCCACCCCATTCCCCTCACCACTCTCATCCTCCTTCCCCACCATCGTCCACATCACCACCCTCACCTCCTCCTACCACTGAACAGCCCCACTCTGATTTGCATCCTCAATCTCCCACCACTACTCCACACTCCAACGACACTCCCAACACCACCCCTCCTCCTGCCAAACGACAAACCAAACCAAACAGCAAATACTTCAACCCAAACTTCATAAATTCCACCACACTACATCCTTTACCTAAAACACTTGAACCCGCAACTCATATCCAAGCTATGAAGGATCCCCAGTGGCGACATGCCATGGATCTCGAGTTCAATGCTCTCCTCCAAAATCACACATGGGAGCTGGTACCGCGTACTGACCAACACGTCATTGGCTGCAAATGGATCTTTCGCATCAAGCGAAAGGCTGACGGCACTATCGACAAATACAAAGCCCGTCTCGTGGCAAAGGGCTTCCATCAACAATTTGGCAAGGACTATTTTGACACCTTTAGTCTGGTGACAAAACCTGTTACGATAAGAACCGTTTTATCCATTGCCCTTTCTAAACGGTGGCCCCTACGGCAACTCGACGTCAATAATGCGTTTCTCCATGGTACCTTACATGAGGAGGTCTTCATGATTCAACCACCTGGTTTTGCACACTCGGAGTTTCCAAACCACATTTGCAAACTTCGTAAATCTCTCTACGGTCTTAAACAAGCCCCACGGGCATGGTACAACGAACTCACCTCATTCTTGCTTCACTTTGGCTTTCAAAAATCGTTATCCGATCCATCTCTATTTGTCTATCATCACCATGGTGTCACATGTTATCTACTCGTCTATGTAGATGACATTATCATTACCGGTAGTGACAACAAACTTCTGGAAACCTTCATTAGCTCTCTTGGCCGAAAATTCTCCATCAAGGACCTTGGTCCTCTTCATCACTTCTTAGGCATTGAGGCTATTCCTACACCTCAAGGCCTCTTTCTCTCACAACATCGACATATCCATGACATTCTTACCACCTTCAAAATGGATGGCTCCAAGGATGTTCTCACTCCGATGAGTGTATCCGACCCTCTCTCACTAGTTGACTCAACTCCCTCCGTTGATCCCACCCCATACCGTAAACTCGTTGGCTCTCTACAATACTTAGCCTTTACACGACCGGACATCTCTTTTGTGGTCAACAAACTTTCTCAATTTATGCACTCACCTAGACAATCTCATTGGCAAGCCCTCAAACGGGTTCTTCGCTATTTGAAAGGAACGGTACACTACGGGTTATATTTGCATCGTGACTCTCCTCTAACACTCCGTGCCTTTTCTGACTCGGATTGGGGAGGAATCAATGATGGGGGGCGGTCTACTACGGCGTACATTCTATACCTTAGCTCCAACATAATATCTTGGCGCTCCTCTCGTCAAAAGACAGTCTCTCGTTCCTCCATCGAGGCTGAATACAAAGCTGCTGCCAACGAGGCTGCAGAAATTGCGTGGGTACAGAACCTCCTTCAGGAACTTGGAATTCAGTCGACAAGCACTCCAAAACTGTTCTGCGACAACACAGGTGCAACATACTTGTGCGCCAATCCGGTATATCATTCTAGAATGAAACATGTTGCCTTGGACTATCATTTTGTTAGAGAACAAGTCAATGCTGGCAAGCTACAAGTCCTGCACATTAGTTCCAAAGATCAACTAGCCGATGTTCTCACTAAGCCACTACCGCGGACACCCTTTATCTCCATTCGATCCAAGATTGGAGTCTCCAACGGATCCTCCATTTTGCGGGGGCATGTTAACAATAAATAATTAATATTTTATATTATTGTATTTAATTCACATATTGTTATATTAGGTAGTTATTTACCATAATAATAGGCCAATAAGTTGTTGTAACTGTAGCTTATTTTTCTTCACAATTGGTGCTTGTATCTTGTATATATTGCCAAAAGGTTAATGTGAAATCAAGTCCTTTTGACCATTCAATTCTAAATTCAATAAAGATATCCTTAGAAATGTGTAACATAATAACAAATTCAACTTAAAAGATTCTTTTCCAAGTTGAACAAGATTATAAACTAACTCAACTAATTCTTCGTTCATATTTTACACATCAAATTAACAAAAACGAAAGAATTTCTAGTAGATTCATCACATGTAACAGCTTCATTTGCGAACAAAATATTACAGACCAATATAATCTGAATAAATGGCCGATTTAATGTCTTAATGAAAAGGGTTACTGAAATATGGTAGGAGATATTAAAAAGAAATAAAGTGTAATTTTGTTTGTGAGAAATTGTAAATGTTAAAAGATGTTTGGAGGTAATAGATCATTTCTATTAGTTTTCTCATCACCATCCTTATAATTTAATTAAATATTATTATTCTTTAAATTTATCTCTCATTTTTTTTAAACTTCTCACATCCCATTCCTTATCGATATGTTTATATATTTTTTATTATTTTTTCCTTTCTTTCATTTATAATCTTAACTAATAACTATCTTGTCTTATTATATTTTTCTTCTAAAATTGATTTGTAATAAACATTTTACACGACGGGTCCGGGTCATAACAGGTTCTATTTTAAAATGATTATTTTGGTTCGAGTTAGGACAAATTGATTTAATAAACAACTAATTAAATCTAAATATAAAGATTAAAGTTGGGGTAAGCTTAAATTGAAGGCGTGGTGGCCTACCCGGATTTCTAACTACCTTTTTTTATACTAATTAAATTCAATTTGGGTTTGAATTGAGAAAAGTGTTTTCCTTGAAGCCGTGGTTGTATGTGCATATATGACTCAATTCGTTGTTGGCATTCACAACTTCACTAAAGTTATTGTTGGCACGTATAAAATGTTGAAATCGTTGTTGTCACAATTTTTTTAATTAAAGTCGTCGTTGCCCCAAGCAAATTCAAGTGAAGTCGTTGTTGCGACGCAAGTTTCCATTTTCTTGCAGAGAATATTCGATTGCTAGAATTCGAATCACATGAAATCAAACTTCTCAAGTCTGGAGCACACTATATACTTGTCTAAAAACATTTCGTTATACACAATTTCCCTAATTTGCTTTACTATGTGTTTACGATTGACATTCAAGATCTTGGCATTAAAAATATATCAAATTAATAAGCATATATGAAATAAAAGGAAACAATATATATACATAACCCATGAACCTAAATGCCTGAAATATGGTTGTAAATTAAAAGTATTTACTATAGTCAATGTGATGCTAGCTCACTTGATAGAGACACATGTCTTTTAGTGGGAAGGTTACAGGTTTAAAGCTGGGTAATGAAATAGTTTATAATTATTGGTTTATAGTAGAGTAGGAGTAACATTTTTCGTTAAAAAAAATTTACGGTAAATTAAAATCGATTTTAAAAAAATCGTCTTGTGTTTTTAAGATGAAATTACTTTAATTATTACCTCTCAAAATCTAGTTGAAAAATACTTATTTATTTTATAGGTTATAAAGGGATAATTTCATCACCAATTTATATTTGTTTAATAAATATTTTAGAAACCTCGAATTGGCTTTTCCACTTTTACCATTTCCTCCAAAATAAGTTTCTGTAGATGGACTTATGGCTTTTCTTCTCCAATGTGATCAGATTTCTCTTGCTCTTTTAGCTTCTTTTGGTTTTTATGCATTTTGGGTATGAGTAACGGAAACGATCAGTCCGTGATTTTGAAAGTATCATGTGTTATCACACACCAACAAAAATCCAACGGAAGTTTCCACAAGAACAACGATCGATGAATATGCTGAGCTGGATTATTATGTTGTTCGGGTCTATGATCATAAAGTGCCTTCCAAAATTTCCCTTTTTTAATCCTTTTCAAAGAAAGGGGGTTTAGCATTCAAACCCCACTGCCAGATATCCGTCTAGGGTTTGTCCCAAAAATTAAATGGACAACCCCTATACGGACCGTATAGCTCAATACTACCCGTATAGGGTTTCATTGGCATTAAATTCAAACCTTATACGGCCCGTATAGCTCTATACGGGTCGTATAGGTACGATGTATGAGATTTGTACTTGATCGTCTGACGTTGCAGAAGCCGGTCTGCAAAAAGTGTACGCTATATGGGCAGTGTAGGGCTATACGGGCAGTGTAGGGCTATACGGGCAGTGTAGGGCTATACGGGCAGTATAGGGCTATACGGGCAGTATAACTTTCTGGTTGGTACCCTATACGAGCAGTATATGGCTATACGGTCCGTATAACTTTTTGGTTGGTGAAGCATTAAGCGCTATACGAGCAATATAGCGCTATACGAGCAATATAGCCTTATACGACGCGTATAGGGCGAGAATTTCTTTTATAAATTCAGCATACGAGGACCATTTCATCTAAACAAAATTTCACAAACCAACCAATCCGATCAAACCATTCGTATCACGATGTCGTCTTGGGACATTAGTTATATTTTTGGCGAATATTCGAACCAGTCATACTGGGACCATTTCATCTAAACGAAATTTCACAAACCAACCAATCCGATCAAACCATTCATATCACGATGTCGTCTTGGGACATTAGTTATATTTTTGGCGAATATTCAAACTAGTCATACGGGAACCATTTCATCTAAACGAATTTTCACAAACCAACCAATCCGATCAAACCATTCGTATCATGATGTCGTGTTGGGACATTAGTTATATTTTTGGCTAATTTCGAACCAGTCATACGTCTCCGGTAGCGTTTTCGGACCTTGCGTTGAACGATGTGAGGAGGTTGTGTCCGTGGTTCGTTGTGATGACGGGAGAGTGCAGCCCGATTTGAACGAGGTAAAAAATATATATAAGATATGATGTCATTTTGGTTACCAAAGTCTCACCATTAAGTTGTTTCAGGAGTTCGTAGACGAAGCTAAACCATCTTACGTGGCACAAAGCAATCCGCAATACTCATACGGGACTTACCAAAGCTATCCGCAGTACGCATACGGGTCTTACCATTCGCATGTGGAACAACAACACATGAACGAGAACGAGGAAGGTGCTGGCGACGAGGAAGGTGCTAACGACCATGAAGAACCTAACCCGGATATTTCTTTCGAAACCGGTCAGGTATGACATTCCCGTCATTTACATGTTTTAATTGTTACATTTACTCGATATATATAATGTTATTACATTTTGTGTGGCAATACATCAATTAAGATTGTGTAGTTGATTGTCTAGGATGTGACATTTTCTAGCGACAGCGACATGTACTTTAACGTTTTACTTGTATCTTTTGATTATTATTGTACAAACTCATGTTATATATTATATTTTTAGTCGTTTATTTATATTATTTGTTTAAATTGTTCGTTATGTAATACATGTTTAGTTTGTTTGGTTGTTTGTTTTATATAAACGTTTGTATTCGACACGTTTAAATATTTATAACGATAAATTATTTTAAAACAATAGCTATACAAAAATATATGAATTTAAAAAAAAAATACCTATACGACCCGTTAAAATTTGATAAAATTTTATAATAATAGTTAAACAAAGAAACAAATTATATAAAAAAACAAAATTCTATAAAAAATTTTAAAGTTTTTTATAAAAAAGTACCTATACGATCCATTAAAATTTGATAATAATAGTTAAACAAAAAAACAAATTTTATAAAAATTTCTGAGTGATCTTTAAAAAAAAAAACCTATACTGGCCGTATAGCCCTATATTATGCCATTTTGCTTCTCCCAACCTTGCTTTTCCTCTAAAAAATAATACTAGTGACCTATACGAGACGTATAGGGCTATACGAGCCGTATAGAGTACCAGGATGTCCAAATAAAATCAAGATTCTCCTTGAATGGCGTCTCCATCATGCGTCAAGATTTGTCTCCATCGTCAGGACTCATCCTCCGATTCCTTGAGAAACGGATGGGATTTAAGCACCGGCAAATTCGCTCAGCTTTGCGATCGTTGCCAGTAAGTTCAATCAAATTCCTTGCAGATCGTATGTATATATATATGAGTTAATTGTATGATTCTATGTGAAAAAATTGCGATTTGATGTAGTTCTGGAATTCTAAGTTGTTTTTTACTTGATATTTTTTGTATACATTCGCCCAAATTGAACTCGATCAAACTAAAAAGGGTTTTTACTACGATTCACCCTATATATACTGCATGTGGTTTATATGAGATTTCAAACTTAAACAAGATAAGACAGTTTATGATTTTGCCTAGTATTTTTCAGTTTTGTGCAAAAGATCTTTTGGATTGATGGGCATAATCTTTTGAAATATGCAAACCATACCAAATTGATTTATTAGAACTCTTTTCTAATCTTGTTTCTATCGTGAAAGGTGATCGTTGCCGGTATATAAGTTCAATCAAATTGATCGCTAATTCCATTCAAGTCCAAGAATCAGTTACCGATTTTTGGACTTGAATTGGTATCAAAGCCAGGTTCTTAATAGCTAACATGTTTTAATTGATTTAGTCTGCAGTACTTTGGATTGAACTGATCGCAGGTTCTTGATCAATATCAATCCTCGGTACTTGACTTGAATTGGTCACAGGTACTTGACCAATTCAAGTCCCTAAATCTTTGGGCCGGCGTCTTCCGTTACTCGATTACTCGGCTGGGTTACGATCCGTGTACTTGATCGTATAGCTCCAGGTCTTTAATGCAGCTGCTACGATCTCAGTTTCTTGATCGTTCGCTTTAGATCTCGGTTCTTGGCTCTGATACCAATTCAAGTCCCGAATCGGTATAAACACACATTAATTTGGCTAACTACCAAACACGTTTATTATATCAAGAAATCTCTCTCTAAAACTTGATTATATGTAGCAAACCATAACTCGGTTTACATAGACTATTTGATTACAATTCATACCCTACACGGTATATATATAGCTAACTTATCACGTTAGACTACTAATAGGATTCTATTTAATTAATTACATAATAATTATATATAACTAATCCTAACATAATCCATTTAGGACTCTTGATAATTATCCTTCATTAATTAAATATTATAACTTGCCTTGCACTCCAAGGCTCCTTAGCCATCCCAACTCAAACACCTCCATGTGAATGGGTCGGCCCAACTCCTAGCCGGCTTGCTAGAGTCGGGAATTAAGCCCAACATCCATCGGATCATATATGAGTTACTTTTATGATTCTTTGTGGAAAATTTGCGATTTGATGCAGTTAATTAATAATTAGACCTTGAGGATTGATGGGCATACCCAAATTGATTTATTAGAACTCCTTTCTAATCTAGTTTGTATCTTGGATCCATATAGTTCTATTTATAAGTCTGGAAACGTTTCAAAAAAAACAACATGATTGGAGGAAGTGCCAATTTTGTAGCAAGGTGAGTCAAATTGTTAATTTTGTTTCTAGAAAAAGATGTATGTTAAAGGATGCACTTCTTCTATTTATTGTAACGGATATAATTTTGTTTATTTAAGTTTGCTTCTTCACTGATCTTTTCATTTTGTATGCCTTCACACTTCATTTTTTTTTTTTTAATCTTTTTTTGTTAATGTAAGTACAAGCTAGTAATTGCTCTTTCAGTGACATTTTCTCGACTGATGGACCTTATGTCATAGGATTTAGTACCAACAAACCATCTCGTAAGGAATCTGTTTCTTTAAATTAATCACCATATATATATATATATATATATATATATATATATATTATATAGGGGTATGTTCTTTTGAGAACCAACAATATGTTAAGAACCGTGAGAACCGCATTAACTCTTCCTCTATTTATAATATAAATTGACTAGAATTCATGTACATTTCAATATGTTTAAGGTTTAGTTTTAAAAGACCTCGAATTTATGGTCGTTTTTTTAAATGCATATATGCACTCACACTATATGCACAAATGAATGCATATATGCATATTTTTATACTTTTCTTAAAAAAATTCAGGAGAGAGAAGATAAACTCAAACTAAGAGTGAAAAGAGATAAATAAAACATTGTTGTTGAATTTTACTTTTTTGACTAAAGCGATATGTACACGTTTTGTGCGGTTCTTTCGGTTCTCAAAAGAACATGCCCCTATATATATATATATATACATATACATACACGCGCGTAACCAAGTTCGACTAGTTGCAGTTTTCAAACTTAAGAGATACCATTAAAACTTATGATGAACATTTTAATTATCACGTATCCAAACAAACAGTTGCCATATATATTTTGAAGTGATCAATGAACCCGCTTTTTTTAACCCAACTTAATGGCTGTGTTTGACCTCAATAATGATGTGGAAATAATTGATTTTCGGTTTCCACCAACTTTTTATATTAAATATAAGATTAACTTTTTATAGACTGAATTAATGTGCATTAGTTCGTTATACCTGTTGAAATGAGTTTAGGTTTCTACCAACTTTTGGGTTTCTAATACTTGGAAGTTGCAACAA
The DNA here is from genome assembly GCA_023525975.1 of Smallanthus sonchifolius. Taxonomy (NCBI): domain Eukaryota; kingdom Viridiplantae; phylum Streptophyta; class Magnoliopsida; order Asterales; family Asteraceae; genus Smallanthus; species Smallanthus sonchifolius. Next base: position 14,084,686 of record CM042026.1, on the reverse strand, counting down.
TATTAACTTAATTTAAGTTAAAATACGCATGCAAACACCTCTTTTAGCACACTAGTTAATGGGTCAAAACTAATTCGAAGGTCCGAGCTAAACAAATAAAAAAGTGATGCAGATACGGAAGCAATCAAATGACTTACAAGTCTAATGATTATTCGTATGTTTTAAAGAACCAAATGGTTCAAGAACAGGGTTCTTTTTTTCTATTCAACTCCAAAAACAGTTTAACAATAAACCTAACATCCCCTATTTAATTTATAGTTAGAGAATCATAATTTAATTAAGAAACAATTAAAATAAACTAGGAAATTAAAATTTAAATAAATAATAAAAGATAGCTTGAATATCGAAAGAATAATAAAAGATCTTCTCAATCTTGAATTCAAATAAGCTATCTTGTTCCACACTCCAAGGTTTCTTCCTCGCAGGTCGCCGTTCGGGTCGGGTCAGATGCTCCGGCATCATACTCCCCATCTTTAGAAAAACTCGTCCTCGAGTTTTGCACAAGCCTCCCGGATCAAAAGGATCATCAACCCGAAATAGTTCCTTGTTCCACTTTTTTGTGATGATCGCGTATTTTAAATCGGTAAATTAACCTTCCAAAAATAAGAAAGTATCATCACTAGTCGGAATTTTTGGACTCGTACCTTTAGTCGGCGAATTGGTATCAACATTCGACGGATTGAAATCTATAGGAATGGAACCAAATTGGATCTGTTGTGCATTGCTCTTTGGTCCACAACACATGACATCAATTGGCTCGCAACTAACACTAGGTTCCTTTGGCCCATCACTTTATAATCCACCATCACTATTATTTTGTCATCCCACGTGAGATGCATGTGTCTTTGATTGTGATCCAGCGGGTGGCCTAATGACAACCGTAGGAATGAAGGGCCCATCATCATTTTCTTGAACAGGTAGAATATTAATAATTTGAACCACAACCAAATTGGGCTTTGTATGCATGGATACCACGTAACCCCGATTTTTAGGGACATCTATCTTATCAATAGAAGTGTATATCTTTTGTAATACAATCGTAACTGGCATTTGATTTTGAATTTGCGGATAAGGCAACTCATTATTCAACTTTCCATCAATATTAAAATCATTTCCAATTTGAAATTCCACATTCATAGGAGATACTGTGATGCAGTCGTCAATATTCAAACTTTCCAAATTAATCGGTGAGATTATTGTGTCCTCCAAGGACAACGCCTGACCACCCTTGACCACTGAATCACAACCCACGACCACCGTAGCACCTATGTTGGCAACTGCGTCATCCTTCACGAATTCAGCACAAATACCGGTAGAATTTTTCGCATATTCTTTTCTTGCCTCATCTCCGTCAGTATGTTCGTCGTCTTCTCCATCATCACTTTCGTCCCCGTAGTCATCATATACAGGAGGCGAATCAAAAATAATGTCGCCATGGGTAGGATGCTCCTCATCCCAGGTGAACTCGTCCCCGACGAATCCTTCCAGTTCCGTTTCCTTCCATGTCGACAATGCCACAAGATCTTGGACCCGTTGCTTGAGTCGCTGGATCTCGTGTTGTAACTTGAGGTCTCGGACTCGTCTCCAGAGTCTTTTGATCTCAAAATCCCGTGGATCACGGTTTCTGATCTCACTGCCTCTTCCGGCGGATCTACGTCACGGTAGAATTGATCTTCACGAGCACGTGAATCACCAATGCTCTTGTCGATGCCTCGGTCGGCGACTCTTTAAACAAGAAAACACTCGCCTCCACGTAGAGCCATTTGATAAACCAAAAGCTCTGATACCAAATGACGCAGATACGGAAGCTATCAAATGGCTCACAAGTCTAATGATTATTCATATGTCTCAAAGAACCAAATGGTTCAAGAACAAAATTATTTTTTTCTATTCAACTCCAAAAACTGTCTAACAATAAACCTAACATCCCCTATTTATAGTTAGGGAATCATAATTTAATTAAGAAACACTTAAAATAAACTAGAAAATTAAAATTTAAATAAATAATAAAAGATAGCTTGAATATTGAAAGAATAATAAAAGATATGCTCAATCTTGAATTCAAATAAGCTATCTTGTTCCACACTCTAAGGTTTCTTCCTCGCGGGTCGCCGTTAGGGTCGGGTCAGATGCTCCCGCATCAGCCAATCTCTAAAACGTACAAAAATCTTCTTACCTAATTAAAATAAATTAAATATTGCAAACTCTAAACATATTATATCTAATACTGACCGAAATAATTCCAACTTGTTCTCCAAGAAACCTTGATCTCCAAGTTTCAAAATTATGTCAACACCATGCACGCCCGTACATAGTGATGACCTATGGTTCAACATAAGCCATGAGTAAGCATCTAAGAAGTCCTTGCTCCTTGTTTCGGGTTTTAGTTCTCTTTGCAAGAACCTCAAGCAGTGACGGATCCAACATATTTCGTTAGAGGAGGCAAAAATATGGGTCAAGTTAGGGGCGGCAATTCCTGACATGGTCCGAAGCCGACACGAAAAACACAAGTTTTGGGTCAGCTGACATGACCCGTTTAAAAAGTAGGTCAACCCGAACATGACCAGCTTAATAAGTGGGTTAACCTACTAATTCGTTAAAAGGTTTTTTAAAAAGTTAGTATTTATATTTTTGAGATGAAAAGTGTTAATGTTTAAAGTTAAATATTTTGATTTTAATTTTTCCTCTAACTATTAACTTTTAAAGGTGAAACTAATTTTCTCTTTTGAATCATTTCATCAACTTTTCACTTCCAACAATTTTATTTTATTAGTTTTAAGTTTTAACTACCAATTTTTCCAATCGCTACTTCTAATCTCGAGCTAAATGTTTTAAACCTAAGTTTGTTCATTGAGAATGAAAGATAAAGACACAAAAACAATAAAAATGACAGAAATTACAAAAATGTTTCATTTGAATTGAAGTATTAATTGTTTAAATTATTACTAAGTCGCTAAGTATTACTCATTCATAAATGAATACAAAATGGGTCGACCAGAAACACAAACTGATTTTAAGTGGGTCGACACGACACGAATAAATATACGGGTCGAGTTAGGGTTGAAGAATTCAACCCGTCAATCCAACACGATTGACACCCCTAGGTCAAGTCAAAGAAAAAAAGAAATCATAACAAAAAGCTATTTAATGTAACTTAAAAACACTGTTTAGAAAGGTTGTCGTTACCGTTAACAAGTTTCATTCATCACTTTTAGCTCGATATTTAAAGTTGAACGTTTCATGTTCATTCCGTCTGCTTTTGTCCCGTATTTGAAGTTCTTAAAACATGTACTTTAAGTTTAAGTGTTCATTTAAAACTAAATTGATTTAGTGGTGCAGAACTGAATTTATATGCTTGTATAGAAAATGATAAGTCAACAATAAGACATTTAAAATAAGAGGTTGTGAAAAAGGAAATAAAATCAAAAGTCTTGTGTTGTAATCCCACAAAAAGTCGATTAGTCAAACTAAAAGCAAAATTGTGGTAGGGCTTAGTTTTATAAAAAAATTAAAATGAAAACTTTTGTTGTATGGCAACTGTATGTGGGTCCTAGAATCAGCAAATAATGCCTCCACAAGATAAAGCCCATTTCCAGAACCGGAAAACTAAAAGAAAATAAAGGACTGAAAGCATGTTCTTTATTTTTTTAACGGCAAACTAATCTACTCCTAAATTCTACACCACTGTCCACCGCAAGACTAGAACCCTCGGCCTCTTGGAAGGGGCACCATTTAACACACCTTGATACCATTTGGACAAATGCCCTTTGGTGACCGAAAGCAGGTTCTAGTAATAAAAGTAATACAAGTGATCTTGCTGACAACACTAGACCAAAATCCAGCTCACCTTCTACACCATGCCGTAAATCTTTTAATTGATGCTTTTGATGGAAATTATGCAGAAACCATATTTGATGGCTTTTGAAAACAAGCTCAAGCCTTAGCTTTACACTGTTCAAAACTTTTTCGGTTACAAATTAACAGACTCTGGTCGAGAAATGTTCACTACAGATTAAAACGGAGTACCTGAGCTGGATTGTACATTGAAAATCCACCAAGTAAAGACAAACCCTTGCTTATGCTACCTCCTTAAAGGACCATAGTTCCTTGTTACCTGCATAGACAGCAGTTAGATTGAAGGTAATAACTTGCTAAATCAGGAATTATTTCAATCATTCGATCAGAAACATGAGAAATGTTACGAGGTGGCAAAATAGGTTGGTTGGGTAACCATACAAAATGAGTGACTTGCGTACTGGTCGGGTTGGTTGACCAGGAGCATTTATTGTCCAAATTTTAGGACATGTAAATATTAAAGATTCAAATATGATGATAGAAAATTGTATATCTTCAATGATGATCTGGTTTCTTTTGAATAAAATGATTTATGATGCTTTACGCCCTAAACGTACACTTAGGGTGTCTTTCACCCATTCAATCCGTTTCCATATTAGCTACTTTTTCAAGTTTACCTTTTGGAGACAAAACGTAACCCAATCGACCCGTTCTTAAGTAAATGGGTTGAAACTGACGCCTACAGAAATATTTTAAGGGATACAAGGATGGAACCAAGTTGGCTAAGAGGAAGTGCAGGAATATAGTAAAACAATAATAGTGCAGCGCATCTTAGAAACCAGTTTTGAAAGAGAGACATGTAAGTAAAAAGACATCAGTTACCCTTGGTTGAGGCTTGTTCATTCTCTTTGGCACATCATCATCATCGTCTTTACTCATCTTCATTTGTTGAATTGAGGATGAAGTGTTGTCTGATTTCCTTCCCCTCTTAGCAGCAGTGGACCCCCTACCTCTTCCCCTTGTAGCACCTCTTTTCCTACCCTTACCTTGCTGCATGCTCTCATTATCATCCTTCAAAACAATCAACGCTTCAAGATTTTACATTTACTCACAAAAATGTCTTGGTAAAGATTTACAAAAACAATGTAATTTCAATTGTAATCTAAACATAATTTTTTGTTGATATATACAGCTTTGAAGGAGCATTATTCATACCGAACTATCATGAAGCTCATTTATTCCATATTGGACTGGTTCATCATCCGAATCAGAATCCAAGTTCTCTTCATCAGCTGCTATACTTTGAACTGAAGCTGATGCTGATCTGGCAGGGAAAAAAGATGAACATGTTAAATGCATAATTTGTTACCTTCACTAAAAATAAGAAACATGCCTGATACTCCTATTTCTATGATGTAACATAGCTATAAATAGCATAATTATGTTATATGCAAAAAAGGATTATGTTCAATTGTTCATTATAACCTAATAAAATAATGATAATATAATATTACCTCTCAGAACGACGGGACATGAAAGTTGCATCAAGAGTTGTCTGCTTTAAACTATTAGATCCCCTACCTCTCCCCCTTCCTCTTCTTGGAGTCTTGCCAACTTCAGAAACATCACGAGCAGATCTAAACTGTTGTAATGACCCTTTTTTACCTCTGCCAGTTGATTTTGTCCCATAAAATTGTGTGGTTTCCTCATCATCACTAAAAGAAACTGCACTTCCAATTCCCCCAGGAGCTTTATTTATCATATTCTGCATGAGTTTATAGCCGAAAAATGATTTGCAGTGATCGAAAACCAAAATTATAGTCCCACACACCAAGAAGTTAGGATATAATACCTCCATGAACTGAGCACTAGATGTAAATAGTTGGTCTTCTTTGGATCTGGATCTTCCCTTCACACGCTCCTGCATATATTATATTTTTTGATAAAAAAGATGTAAACGTAAATACCATACTTAGATAAAGAGTTCAGCTTCTTGCCTCTAAGCAGTTTTCAACTTTCACAATTATATCTTCAACTTCAATTTTCATATTTTCTGGATCCCGAGAAATACTTTTCTGTTTCATAAAATATATAATCATATAATCAGCAGAGTAAAATGTTAACATTAACCAGAATTTCAGAAAAATAAGTTGAAACATTAATTACACGGGTTTCTTCAATGTTGTATTTCAAGCAAGAATAAAACGCCATCCTGTCATCCTTGTTGATAAAATTCTGTAATGCTTCATCTAAATCGTTCACAGGAAGAATCTCCATTTTCTGTAAGTATTGTTCATATTAAGAGGACAACATGACAAGAAAATATAAAATATGTTAACAACAAACACATCTACTAGAGTCCAAGGCCTAAAGTTTCACCTATTAAGAAAGTATGTAGATAATTATACACCAGATAAAAGAAGTCAGAGAGATTTGATGACTGCATACCAGTTCACTCTCAGCAACTAAAGCTTCAATGTTTTGTTGATTCAGTTCTTCTGGTCGAAGCCGTTCCGAGTCCTTAATTTTTGCTAAAGCCAACAGGAAGTTTAACCATTACCATGTAAGCATCAAATGTCATCAAACAAATTCAAAACAAAAAATGATTAGCCAAAAAATATAATTATATAAATTAAAATGCAGGAAGCCGTAGTATGTAACTTTACTAACCATCACCCTGAGCTCTCTTTGAAGCTTTTGAAAAGATGAGAATATCCTGGGGATTAGCAACCTAAGATTTCTATAAGATGTCATTTTTTTGAACAATTGCAAGGTTTCCATGGAAATTTACTTTACATTAAATGATAAGTACCTTGCCCACATACTTTTGACCAAATCTTTGAGGATTAATGGTCATGAACCCAGAATAATCAACCTGAAAATGTACACATTAAATGCTTAATTCCCTTTATTATTTTTTCAAGTAAAATGAAGTACCTTTACACGGATAAGTGGAAGCATTGGCTTTGAATTTCTAGTATCCCTTCGGTTACATTTTTCTATTAAACTGTTTACCTAAATTAATTAAGAGTCAGCAAGATAATTCACACAACATCAGAACATCATACAACACCATACGATCTGCAGAATCTTCATGAACAAGAATTACTTACCACATTGTCCAAATGCTCAAGAATTGAACTTTGATCGTTTGGGTCAATGTCAGGTTCGTCCTTTAATACTACCTGCGTCACAAACATTAAACAACTGAAAAGAACTAATACTATATGTGCAAGTATAACTTTATAAATAAATTATATCACAAAACATATTAACCTACCTCTTTATATTCAAAAGGCCTTACAGAATTTAGCGGTATCTTGGTTGGCCGATATTGATTTCCCTGTATAAAGATTTTATAAAAAAAGTTGGAATCCAAATAAAATAAAATAAAAAAGTGATAGATTTTGTTAAGTTGGGTTTGTTGGAACAACCTTAATTTCTACCAGAAGTACATGCTTTGGTTTTGATTCTCCATCAATAAGCGATGTTGCAACAGAAGAGCCAGGTTGAGTAATGTGGAAACCCATACCAGGAACTTCCTGTTAAGAATTAATATTGAAATGAATCTTTAGTCACACTCTTATGAAATACATTAAATCGACAAAGATTATGAAGTTAATTTCACCTGAGGATCTACAAGACATTCATGTTCATGCCCCCAAACTATAAAATCCAGGAACCGAGGTAGAAAATGCTCATTTATGGCATTCTTAGGATTTGTCTTCACTCTGCATATAAACATACACTTTAGTGTTGCTACATTAAGATATGGTGCCTCAAAAAACGTTCCGCATACATATCGATCAAAAGAGGTGACGAAATGCCTAGGTTGGTCAGATTGGGTAGCGGGTAATTTTTTAGTATGATTTGCTTGGGCCAACTCACATACATTTCTTGAAACATTTTTTAAATTTATAATAATTATTGTGTTATATACAAAAAAAAATATGCTATTAAAATGATAATCTAACCTTTTTTAGTTAAAGAGGTTTAGGAGGCTTATCAATTATGAAACTGAATACAATTTAAATGACTCTCAACCGGTTTGACTTGATAGAGAGAAAACATAACCCAAATCAACCCATTTATAGGTAAATGGCCAAAATTGCCACCTATATCTATCAGGTTTAGTGTTGGTAGATTTCACAGTATCATTTATAACCTGTTTTGATGAAGTACTAGAATGTTAAACCAGTCTGACACTTGACAATTTTCTTGAGGTTCAGGACGCATCCATTGTACAGCATGTGGAGTCTATCATTCTCATAGAAACAAAAGTTAGAAACAGAAAATATAAAACCAAATGCTTAAATATGTGAACACGGTTGAAATCAGTTGTAAAAATATGCAGTTTTGAGACAGAAACCTGAAACATTCTATTCAGACGTTCATCTCTAATATTTCCAAGGCCGTACAGAGCAACAGAAGTTGAACCCTATAAGCATACAATATAATTATTTCACGTGATTATGTGAGAAATTTACTCCAATAAACTTAACAAAAGAACTTATTGCAGACCTTTTTTATAAGAATCGGGTAGAGAGTGATCTGCCCAACCCCAGAACCTTCAAGAACCATTTTTCCAAAATAGTTTACAAGATTGCATGCTGAAAGGATATCAACTGCAGAAAGGTTATCATGTAACCAAATCAAGAGTTTAAAAGGCTGGCTCCATAGGAATTAAGGATAACGCTACAATATATACTAACAAATCACAACAAAATCTGTTGTTCTTATAATAAAAAAAATATAGTCATAAGAAGATTGATGTGTAATGTACTATAAGGCATAAGCACAAAGATTACCACTCCAGCAGGGTCATCATGATTTCCATGAATACTGAACACTGGCAAGCCAACATTGAAATGAGGATCTTCATAGTTTACATGACCAAACCTGTTCATATTCACATCAAAAAAGTTTAATCAAGGACGGAGTTAAAGAACTTAATAAAAAAAATTATAAGTAGTTACACGAATTTTTCTTTTACCATACTTCCATTTGTTTTTCCTTTCAATGGTAAATCATTGTTGCATAGCCAGTTTGAGAAGTTTACAAATAAAGAATACAACCAGGACTATGCCACTAAAAACATTTCATGTACAGTCAACTCAAGTCAACCACATGGGCAGAATAACTTTGTATTAGAATAAAAATGCTAGCAGGAACAGATCATTACACGTTTGCAAAGTTTATAGTCTGGTCACTGACAACTTGGAATTGCACTGGTTTATCATTAAGAGAATATCGACGCAGAATCTCTATTGTTTTCACTAATGTCATCCGTGAAGGCTTATTTTCATGAAAAAGATCACCACCAAGAAGTACGAAGTCCACCTAATATTCAGATAAAATATTAGCCCTTATCAAGTTAAATCATCAACATTGAGTGATCTTTCGAACTCAAGATACTTATACGATGTAATACTAAAAAAATAGTAGTTTCTTGCTTATTACATTTTTCTGCTCTGCTAGGGAGCAGATTTCTTCAAATGCTTGAAACGAGTCATGCCTGCGAACCTCGTCTTTTTCCATATATCCCAAATGACAATCAGTAGCAACAAGGACCCGAACCGTTTTGCTATTGTCCTCCCTAATATCATACACAATAATCCATGTTGAGCATAATTGAGGACAAGAATTAGAAACATAGGAAGGTTTATAGGTAGTTTAAAACAGTCAAGTTTTTCTCTAATTAGTTACTTGCAAAATGATATCTGAATTAAAGTTCAAGAAACACACTACACTGCAAGTTAAAGTTATTACAATAATATATACATATAGATACAGGGAAAAGATGAAAAAAAAAAAGATTAACCTTGACAAATCACCCATGACACTATAGTTTGAGCTTGTTAAACCCTACAATAACACAAAGGAAATCAATAATTAGAAAAACAACCAAGTGTTAATTAAAACTGAAGTTTCCATCCATATAATCTCTACTATGTCCATAGAATTTAGAAACCCTAAATTTCTATACAATTCATAATCGAACATCAATCTAAAACCCTAAATCAGTTAGGTTAATCCTAAAACAATAAATGAGATACAAGCAAGCAAACTTGCTCTAGACTTCTAGTTGATTCTCAACCAATAGTAACAGGGAACTGAAAGCTTCACGGATTCAGCTCGGATCAACTTCCAAAAATAGTCCATGAAAATCCACAGAGAAAGGAAAAAATATTAAAATATAACAACAGAAATAGTGACGATGAAGATGAAAGAACTTCACTTACAAGCAGGATAAATTAAATGTCGAATGAATTCAAGAATCACGGAATTCCGGCAACACCGGTGGAGCAGTGGCGGGAATTTGAGAGGGGAGATCGAAGAAATCCCGACGCACGAGCGAAGTTTTAGATTTCTGGGAATTAGTTGGGCTAAAAATGTGGCATGACAATATGGCCCATTATCATTTTTGAAATTAGGCCCAACTCATATAGGCGATTTCTAGTATTATAATTCTTTTATTCTAACTTATAGGTTGGAATCTATCTATTATGGGTTACGAGGCTTGAATAAATTTAATGTTATATTAATAAAAAATTATGTCTTTAAAAACCCGTATATTATACGGGTTGAATAAACCTGTATATTATGTAATTTGTTAATACATATACTCGTCAAAATGTCTTTAAAAAATATACTTTGACGTGACGGTTATAAATTCTGTTAAGTTAATTTTTAAAACATTTGTTTTTCAAATGGGTATTAATTTTTTTATGTAATTGATAAATGTTATTTTATATTAAATTCAATTGATTAATGATATAATAACTATCCATAATTAAATAATAAGTATCCATAATTAGATTTATATTAAAAAGGGAAAAACACACCAAGGATGCACTAGAAAGTGACACGTGTCCCGTTAGGATTTATATTTATTAGTATAAAGATTGTATTTTTTTTATTTTAATTTAATATAAGAAAATCGTAGATGTAAAATCTATTACTTAGAAGCAGTGTTTTCAGAACCGGATATATAAACAGTCTGGTTGTGTGTAGTTGAACCGCTTTCATTTGAACCGGTCGGTCATCGGTCGGACTAGTGAACCGGACCGGGGGTCGGACCGGATTTCAAAAAAAAATCTTCAAAATCTCATTTTCTTATTAATTTAGTATTCCAAGTTGTATATTTTATTTATTTAAGCTTTCATATAACACTAAAATTGTAAAAAAAAATTATGTTAAAATAAAAAATGTTTTATATTTTGTATCTATATACATATTTTTTTGTTATTATATTATTTATGACGTCATTCGGTTCTTAAATCCGATCCGACCGATTCAACCAACGGATCTCTAAGGCGACCGGTTCGCTAGCTGTGCGGTCCGGTTCTGAAAACATTGTTTGGAAGAAGGGTCATTTAGGGAAAATTACCAAAATGGACATTTGACCAGTCAAACTTACCAAAATGAACAAACTTTTTCAGCCTACTAAGTTGTGGTCATTTAGACCATTAGTCGACTGAAGCCGGCTAGTTCATCCTGCTTGAAAATCCGTGCCCAACTTTCTTTTGTCAGATTTTTAACCAACCAGAAAGTGACACGTGGAGGCTCTGAAACCCAAGTCGGCTGAAGCCCACTTCCAAGTAGGCTAAACCGGCGTGTTTTTTTTTTGCTCGATTTTAGCCTGTTATATGTCTTTCCTTAGCCTGCTATTTGTCTTTGTTTAGCCGGCTATTTGCCTTTGTTCAGCTGACTGTTTTTTTTAAAATAAACACAACAATCATATAATAAGTAGTCAAAAACAATATAAGTTTAATGTTTTAAAATAAACACAACAATCATATAAAGATAAAATAGAATATCAAATACAACAATATTGTATTTAATCACTATTTTTTATATGATTGTTGTATTTATTTAAAACATTAAACTTATATTGTTTTTTACTACTTATTATATGATTGTTGTGTTTATTTTAAGAAAAATAGCTAGCTAAACAAAGGCAAATAGTCGGCTAAACAAAGGCAAATAGCCGGCTAAACAAAGGCAAATAGCAGGCTAAGGAAAGGCATATAGCAGGCTAAAATCGAGGAAAAAAAAAACACGTCGGCTTAGCCTACTTGGAAGTGGGTTTCAGCCGACTTGGGTTTCAGAGCCTTCACGTGTCACTTTCTGGTTGGTTAAAAATCTGACAAAAGGAAGTTGGGCACGGATTTTTAAGCAGGCTGAACTAGCCGGCTTCAGCCGACTAATGGTCTAAATGACCACAACTTAGTAGGCTGAAAAAGTTTATCCATTTTGATAATTTTTTCTAACAATTTACTTTGTACCTACCATCCTGACTTATTTTCTGTTGTCTTGTGAGTTTTCATTAGTCATGATTGAGGCTATGATGTGAACATCAACCAGCATGAGAAATACTTTAATGAATATAAACGTATTGGGTTTTCACTATTCATGGAAGTTTATAAACGTATGGATTTTAAAAGTAAACGAGTGAGTCGAGTCGAGTCAGTATAAACTTTGGCTTGAGCTTATAGCAATATGAGTCGAGCTGACTTGACTCATAATCTTCAATCCAAGCTGGAAGTTAAGCTCATATTCGGTTCACATCCAAATTGAGTTAGCTCAGAGGATCAACTCGTTTTTCTAGATCTTAGTGATTTTGTATTTTTTTTTTATAATCTTCGAATAAAAGTTAACCAGATGAGTTATATACACGTTAAAATCCATGAAAAAAAATTAGTGTTATATAAGTGTACGGGCGGACCTACATAGAGGGAATGGGGGGCAGCCGCCCTCCATGAAAAAAAATTAGTGTTATATACGCGTTAAAATCTCGATCGCCCACATAAAATTTTGCAATAGCCTCTCGATCGCACTCCATGAAAAATTTTAGTGTTATATACGCGTTATATATCGCTAGTCAACCTACCTAAAAAATTTCCAACCCCCATGAAAATATTTTCTGGCTCCGCCTCCACCATCATACCCATAATGTCAACTCAGGGACATGAAGGATAACCCTCCCTAAACCCTCATCTTGACAAGCTGAAACACCTAGGGTTCGGATAATACATAACGTTCGGAGCACCTAAGGTATGCTGATAACGTGGGTAGCTTCATGAGGTTTCCCACTCAGTAAGCCAAAGACGAGTAGACAAGGATACCCGAAGGTAAGATGGAAAGGGAAAGCCCGCAAGGAAAGGCTAAGGTAAATTAGAGATAGACCAAGATACCAACAGATAAAACGAAGTATACTGAGGTGACAAGACTGATCAGTGAAACAGTGCAAGCAGAATGGGAAGACTACAAGGATGTTAATCTGCGCAGCACTTCCCAACACCACACAAATAAGGAAAAGACAGAATGCGTAGGAACACATAGTAAAGCTCTCCTTTTTCCCTTCTTGACAATAAAGCAGGACGCGTCAGAAAGGGAAATCAAGATAGTCCACCTATTACGCCATTTTGGGTGTCCCTCACAAAATCGAGGAGTACTCCTCCACCAAGGAAGCTCAAGAACCCCAAAAAGGGCAAATAAGGATACTAGGAATTCTTGTCACCGTTCCAATAACTTAGGCTATAAATAAAGGAGGTTCACTACCAGTATATTCATTCACTCTCAACTATTTTCAAGTACTCTTCACTGATTTTATACATTCGTTCCAAAAGGCATCCTTATCTTACTCTAACGCCGGATGTGGATCACAGGGGACCCTCCCCTGTACTGAGCCTAACGGTTTATTCATCTTAGCAGGATCTGCCTACCAAGCATTTTATGTCCTTACACCGGGCGTACGACCACCAGGTATGGAATGTTCTAACAATAACAGTAAAAGCACCCGCATGAGTTTGTTGTCAAGCAATAACCACTAACACATGGATCAAAGATTAATACCATGGTCCTCTGGATAATACATTAGCCGCATACAATGTTATGACAAACTATAAGATATTGTGCACAACATTTATGACATAATAGTCCAAATGCATTACACTATAAATACCTAGGAGATACAATTTAATTTTCTTTAACTACACAACATTTACCCCCTCGGTGTCATACCATTTCCATCTTTTGTAGCAAATCTAACAGTGATTGCATGTCTGTAAACTAAAGAAGAGTGATTGGACCGGAGGATCAACAATCAAGGCACTACTACCCGTTTCTAGTACCATATATGCGGATCTTTGTTGCAACACGAGTTGAGTCGAGCCAACGTCAACTTAAGCTCGAGCATATATCAATATGAGTCGAGTTGGCTCGGTTCATACGCTTCAACTTGAGTTCGAACTTGAGCTCGTATAGTCGTATCATGTTCACATTCAAAGTAAGCCGTCGGCTCAAATAAAAAAAATTAACAATAATATAATATTACAAGTCTCAAATTACAGGTACTAGACTATCAACATACAAGAAAATCCATGAACAAATTAAAATTTATCCAAGCGAGTTATCTTATACTTGCCATCCAGTGGCGAAGTTTGAAGAAAAACACAGGGGGGCTGAGATTTTTTTCTATTAAGGGGGCCGGAATTATAAAATTTTCGGCCGAATACGTATAAATTAACACTACTGAGCGAAAAATCAGGGGGGCCGGGGCCCCCGGGCCTTAACTATACTTCGCCCTTGTTGTCAACTATCTCGAGTCTAATCAGCACGAGTTAAATTACAAACGAGTAATGAAACACGAGTTAGTTAAACAATCAGGGGCAAAGGATGTCTAGCTCAGTTGGTCGTAGGCCCCTGAGTTAGATTGATGGGTTTTTACCAATGAGAGACCACTAGTACAGAAATGAACATTAGGGGCGGTTCATTTTTTTTGGGGCGGTGATAATGTAAACCGCCCCATAAAATGCCACATCGTACACAATACAGTAATTTTTTTAAATACCCGCCTCAAAAAATGATTTTTAGAAGCGGTTTAGTGATTCACCGCCTCAAAAAATGATATATATATATATATAGTCGATTGTTTTAAAAGTTATATTTTTATAGACTTGTTGTGAGAAAGAAATGATTAAAGATGGTAGTTATTTTCTTGGGCTGGAAGATCCAATAACTAGATGTTTTGGACCCGAGCATGGTGGGCGAACACGAACTGTATCTGATGTAATAGGTAACATCTATATTATATATACTAGTTTTTTGAATTAATAATATTCGTTTGTTTGACGTAAATTTGTAAATATTTTGTTTGTAGGTTCAACTATGGTGCATGGAGTTTTGTTCAAAAGATGTAGGAAAAAGATTCGGAATGAATCTGGGATGGACGGGAGCACGAGTATTCGTAGCTCTAGTATTGCGTCCGGTGGACATTGTATCGACTATCCACCGATCACGGTAACATATTTGTAGGTTATTATACAAAAAAGTTATATATATAATATTTGTTTAATAAAAATGTTATATGGTTTTGCAGGAAGTTTCCAAGTGTGATTTATTATTCCCGTACGATATTAGTAGTGAAGTAATTGTAGCGAGCGGGCAGGTGTATCCTTCTACAATTAGGATATTACACGGGCGTCAAATGGACGAGGGCTATGTGAAAGTCCAAGTAGAACGCTTCGACGATGAAAACGCGAGCATGCTTCTCCCTACATCGTCACGCTACAAGAACGTGACTTTACTTTAACAAACATTACGTAAGTTCATTCACTGGCCAAGATCTGCAATAAAAGTATATTTTTTAAATATATAACTATATATATATATTATATGTTTTTTTTCTTGTAATAAGATTTTCACTAATATTTTTTTTGTTAAATTGTTGCTTGTGAACAAAGAGCCATCTTGCCATAACCAGTCCTCGAGTCACAACCACCCGAGGCATACATCGTCACAAACAATAACCCCTGACTCAGTATATCACCCACATGTATTATGTTATATCCATTTATTAATTTTTTTTATATTATAATAAACTGTTTGTTGTTTTAGTTGGACGATTACAATGAAGAAGGCGATATTCAAATCAATTCAAACTTTTTAAAGGATTTTCCAAATTTGGTAAACAAAATCCGAAGTCCATACACACACACACATATATATATATATATATATATATATATATATATTATATTTAAATACCATTTGTTAATTAATGTAGTTTGGAGATACCCATTTACAACCTAATGAGGAATTAATTTGTGCCTTGGACAAGATCCCGAATGAGCGGCCTCCAAAAATTCAAGACATGGCTGCGCAACCAAAAGATTATTTTGGTGATGAAATTAGCATCCAAATTTCATCATCATTCGGTATGTATCCCGAAGAGCCAAAAGTTGATCCAAACTGACTATCTGGATTATGAGGGCGTTTTAAACTGTTTCTGTAACGGTGAGCTTGATATTTGCTTTATACATTGGTGTGAGATGTAAGTTTTTGTAATTAATTTATATGGTACAATATTATTTATTAAATAAAATTGGTTTTAATTAATTTATCATATTTATTTTTCTTGATGTAAAGTATTTATACGAGTCATCCAATAGTAGTGCTTCTGCATCTCAATGCGCCTTCTTTAGTACACGCGCTATCACTAGTTTTGAGTGCTCGGAAAATTTTAATAATGTTAAAGATCACTTACTCTCGGTTTACCAACTCCACAATGACAAACAATATTTTCTGGCACCATTTTTTATCAGGTAATATAAATTATTGCTTTTTAGTTTATTTCAATTATTTTCCTTTAATTTATTACTACATTTAAGTTAAGTATATTAATATTTACTTTTTGTAGTTGTCATTGGGTGTTGTTTATTGTTTCCCCCTCACAACGAAAAGGATACATATTAGACTCAATAATGGCAAAGAAGAGATACGAGAATTACCCTCTTTCGTGAGTGATGTGTCATTTTTAATATATGAAAATATATAAATATATTTTTATGATAGTTTTACGAGATCAGGTTTTAAATTTATAAAATGATAATTACTTTAACTTAAAGTCACACACAATAGGCAAGTGTACCTATCGCAGCGTAATATAGTTTAGGTAAGAACCAAGTATCGAACCAATGGACACGGTCGAGTTCCAATACTCAACTTTTGTTATCGTTTAGCCGGATCAATTAGTGAGTGGGTTTTGTGTGCTTGTGAAGCGGAATAGTAAATGACAGAAAAGTAAATAACGGTAAAGTAAATAACAGAAAAGTAAAAACGTGCATGAAGTGTGTAACAGAAATGTAACGAACAGAATAGTAAATAGCAGGAAGGTAAATATCTTGGAAATGATCAGGTCACGAAGAGTATTGCTTTGGGCTTAGAATCAGCTTGGTACGTGATAATGTTAAGTTGAATAATCCAGTGATATGACTACTACAAACTTGTGACCCGGGTCACCGCTAGAGCCTCGTCCTCACGACATTTGATTCACGAATTAAAATCTTTAAATTAAAATAGTAGTGCCTCCCGTTAAGGACAACAGTTACCCTCAACTATTCGAATGGTCATCTCCGGGTTGGATTAAGATATCGAACGTAAATGCTTTGTATTAAGATTAAATAGGTGATTATATTTTGCTCACCGGGGGGTGGTGTAACAATGGGACCAAGTATAAAGACGTACCGTTCCCAACATGAGTTCACCAATTATTGGTCGCATAAGAAGTTCGTATAAAGACGTATGACCTTAATAATGTTGACTAAGCCTTGACTTATCAATCTCTGCTTGTATAAAGACGTACAAGTTTTAAAAGAAGTTTGATTAAAAAGGTTTTACGATATTACGCTTTAAAATAAAAAACACTCACAAATATAAAGACGAATTTAGACAACAATAAAAGCCCACCAAATGGTGGTTTTAAGGACGAATAATTAAAGACATAAACATACCACTAAATTAATATGTCAAACATTAACATGCACCAAACATCATCTTCACCCTAGCAATACAAGAAGCTTCACCACGAATGGCCATGCTAACTAGCGTAACGCTGAGTTTCATAGGCTCCCCTATTGTGGAACAAGGAGGAAAGCCCCTCTACTCTCTACTCTAAACTAGAAAATAAGCTCTCGCTGGTGTGTTCTTGAGATATGGATGGGTGTATGGAATGAAGAACTCAAGTCATCTATTTATAGGCCTCAAAATGAGCAATGCACGGTCATGCATTGGATTGCACGGGCGTGCAAACACCTCGGGAATCAAACAGGGTACACGGGACAATGTACTGGTCCCTTGGAGAGCAAGTCGGGCTTTGCACGGTCGTGCAATGGGATGCACGGTCGTGCATCCCCTCCCTGCCTCCTGGTTTGTCTTTTAGCTGCTTGTGATGACATCCTTTGACCTGGTTTGACTTCTTGGGGGTCAATGCTCGGGTTTGGTCCTCCAAAAGCTTAATTTCTTCATGTTTTAAGCTGGTTTTTGCTCTGTTTATCTCGGGGCACCGAATAACCTGCAATTGTGAAATATTAACGCATTAAGTATCATTTTCAAGGCTTTTGTTTGATTAATACCATAATATGGTGATTATTATGTATGCAAAACATGTATAATTTAAGACATATCAGCGAGCAATTGAAGTTTCATTTGGGGGTCCATTTGAATGGGAAATGGTGAAAGTACGTATTCTGAATTTTTCTTGTTTGATTCTCTTGTATTTTTAAATAATTAAGTGATTCTTATGTTAATTTATTCTTTTCTTAATTCTATGTAGTGTAATCGACAGAAGGGTAATCAACAGAAGGGTAATTGGGAATGCGGATATATGGTTGTAAAACATATGTTCGAGTTTGTCATGCATCTTCAATAAACTTTTCCGGATAATGTAAGTATTTTTCTCCTAATTTATATACTTCTTATGTGAGTTGTTCGGGTTAATCGGATTCGGGTTGTGATGATACGAATACGTTTTATTATTTTTAATAAATAAGACATTTGACCCGAACCTATTTAGACCCGCTTTTGGAAAATCCGACACCACTTTGTCTATTACACTATCTCATCTTTTTTATTTATTTTCTTTATAGACTTGGAACAACAAGGCTTATATTACCCAACCGGAAATCGACGCGTTACTCGAATTTGTCATGCCAAGATTTTTTAGTACGGTATTTGGTAATGCATAGATTTTTATGTAGTAGTTTAATTGAATTCAGAAAATTTATATATCATGGATGTTATTTTAGTGTATTCTGATGGATTTCTATGAAATTTTGATCGATTTGTATGAAAATTGTTGGAGCATTTATATGAATAATTGGCTTGAAAGCATGTATTTTATATAAAAAATGGCTGGAAAAAATGCTCAAATGACTCAAAAAAATAGCTGAAATAGCTCAAAAAAATAGCCGGGTATTTTTTAGGGCGGTTCATAAATTTTTTGGATATTATTTTTTAGGGCGGTTTAAACGCTTTTTTTAGAGCGGTTCTTATCATTTTTTGGGGCGGTTATTTGAATTTTAGGGGCGGTTCTATCTTTTATTTTGTGATTAATACACTTGATTTTCAAGATCTTTTGGGGCGGGTAGTTGATTTTTGGGGGCGGTTTTGAAACCGCCATTGTATTTTTTGATGCGATATTTGTAAAAGCGGTGGATAAACCGCTTCTAAAAAGTATTTTCACCGCCTCTAAAGCTAATTTATGTACTAGTGGACCATGGTTCGATCCCTGCTAAGGGGGTTTTATCCCTCAAGCCTAAGGGGGTGTATGGATTTACTTTTTAAATTACTTATTACCTTTTCCAAAAAAGTAATAAGTCAAAAGTTCATTTGGATAAATGGTGAAAAAGTCATTTTTAAAATGATGGAAAAGTTGTTTTGGAAAAGTAGATAATTCTTACTTTTGCAAAAAGTCAAAAGTAGTTTTTAATAAGTAATCCCAAATACCCCCTAAAAATGTGGGCCGTTCTCTGTGGGGTTTTTTCCTTGAACGCTCGCCAACCTCGACGTCAGGTGGGCCCGGTTAAGACAACATATTGGTCAGGGTTGGTTGAGGCTTCCCAATATGACGGGGGGTGCGTCACTCTATTCGACAGTTGCAGTTCAAAAAAAAAAGTTAAACAATCAGGGCCGGCGCAGAGGGAGGGCGAGGAGGGCGACGATCCCGGGCCTGGACTTGCCTAGGGTCCGAAGTTTTTAATTTTTTTTTATATTATATATATATGTTTTTTAAATCTATATATATAAGCCCAATTGTTTATAAATTTAAACCCAAAACCAAGAAATAAAAAAAATGTATATATAAGCCCAATTTTAAATATATATATATAAGTCCGTATTATGTTTTTTTTATATATATGATTATTGAGTTTATATTATAGAGCCCGATTATTTTTATACATGTTCCAGACCCAAAACATTCTAAGAATTCTTAGGACCGGCCCGTAAACAATCATATCTAAATGCAGCAAAGTTGAAGAAATATTGTGGGACACATCCATTCTCTCAAATCTTTAAAATTAAAAGGAAAAACAATAATTTTAATCAAGGTTTATACAAAACCATATGTTTCGAATTTACTTTGGCTTAACTAGTTTATGTGAAGTATATTTACTAATCGTTGCAGTTTTGAAAAATTAAATATTTGTAATATAATTAACTGAAATAACTTGCTATAAATAATTAATTTTTTTTATTTATTATATAGATCATAAATTTAAATAATTGCTAAAAAAATACGAGATAATTCACAGATAGTAGTAATTTATAAAATTCTGACAAGACGGTAACAGTATTATCAAGGAAAGGTCTTAATAGCTTTAAAATATAAATTAATATAAAGAAAAATCTTAAATACACGTAAACATGCCCCCCAACAATTAAAAAAAAATTGCTATAAGAAATTATTGACATTTGGACCATCTGGTTTGCCTTGTGCCTTTGACAGAATGACACTGCATGCATAATCCACAAAATGTTTTTTGTTTCAGATACATAAGAAATAAGAGAGAACATTTGCACAATCATTGTCTTGGTAACCTTTTATTTATTATTTTTATTTACCTGTTACATAATTATTAAGCATTTAATTTGATTTTAACAAAATTAAAGCTTTAATTAAGATAAACAATATAATCTTATTCTTTAAATTCTATTTTGTTAATATAAGTTCCTCTATATGTGTATTCTGGTTCCGTGGTTAAAAGTATAAATATACAAGTCTACATATCTTTAAACTAAATAGTCCTTTAATTGTATATATTTTTAATTATAATCATTTAAACTTTATACCAAGTTGTTATATTGTGTAAAAATGTTTAATTTGTAAGATGATTATTACTTAAATGAAATGGTCTTCGGTCTAATTGTAACCATGTGTATTTAATGTTTCGTTCAAGGTTAAAAATTCGAGTCTCACATGAGAAAGAGTTGTAGAAATTGATGAGTTTATAGTCTATATTAGTTTTTACTTTAAAAAAATATATTTCTCAAAATGTGCGCGTAAAACAATTCCTTAGGGTATGTGTTATACATGCGGGAAGGGTATGCTCTTCACACCGTGACTAGCGTGAAACACCGCCCCCTTGGCCGCGTGAGAGGGCGTGAGGGTATGGCGTGAAAAAAATCACGGGCAACTCAATGGAAATTGTGAACATTTTTTTACTGGTATGATAATGCCGTTCAACGGCTAGTTTTTTTTTAATTATTTTTATTTCCAAAATAAAACTATAAATGTAACCTTTAAACACTAACTTTTTACTCACAAATTCTAAACTCTCACATCTAAATTTACACACACAAACTTCGCTTTATTTTTTATTTCATTTTGAAAATGAATCCCAACGATCCAAACAACCCGATGTTTTGGATGCATTACACGCAACAACAAAATGTGTTCAACGTACGCCCTCAACAAGCGAATGCGTTCAACCAACCACTCTCGTTCAACCAACCCGATTACATACCACAAATGCCTAACCCAACCACCCCCGAGCCGGAGTTTGTTCCTGAAACACAAGTGATGTCGGAATCTGTTGCCAAAACACAAGCAACATTTAGTTGAAGGTCCCGCAAAAAGAAACCAACACAAACAACAAACGTGCGGACCACGAGGAAGTGGGAGCAGGATGAGGAATTGAAATTGGCAATGGCGTTTATCGACGTGTCGGAGGATCTCGTGATCGGTATTTATTTTAATTATTACAAATTTATTAGTTAATTATTAATACTTTAATATACTAATTCTATAAAATTTGTAGGTAACGCTCAAACATCTCAAGCCCTATGGTCCCGTATAAATTTAAAATTTCATAATCTAATGGGCGAACCCGAGTATAAACGGTTGGACCAGCTAAGTTCTAAATGAACTCATATTAGTACAGGAGGTTGTGTAACTTTATTTATGTTTATTTTTAATTTATGTTAATTTATTTATGTTTATGTTTAATTAATATTAATTTGTTTATGTTTATTTTTAGTTAACACTAATTTGTTTATGTTTATTTTTAATTAATATTAATTTATTAATGTTTATTTTTAATTGATATTAATTAAAAAATAATTAATGCTCACACCACTCTCACTCACTTGGGTATACCCTTTATCAAGTGAGGGTGGTGTGAAAGTTGTAAGAGGTGAGGTGGTGCCACATAGCATACACGTTTTTCTTCACAACACCCTCACTCACTTGAGTATATCACATACCGTTAGGTCAACGGGTATACCCCATGTGAAAACACTCCATGTCAAAATAAAGTTACGCCACGTGGGCGCCAACTCACCACATGGAGTTTTCACATCACTTTCACATGATAAAAGGTATACCAATGTGAAAGTGAGTGGTGTGAAAATTAAATGTTTATTTAATTTATAATTTTAATTAAATATTAAACACACATTATACATAAATTATATAAAAAAAATACATAAATTAAATAAAAAAATGCATAAATTAAATAAAAAAAAGAATACATAAATTAAATAAAAAAACAGAATACATAAATTAAATAAAAAAAAATACAAACTAAACTTTTAATTAATATTATATTTTTCCTTCAATCTTTGTTTTTCATTATTAAAAAAAAACACGTTTCGGTTCGTGTACGTGTGAAAGGTCGAGGGCTAAAATTTTGAAGTCTTCCCGCTCTTGTCTTTTTCTTTTTATTTCGATTTTCTCCTTTTGATACAAGTTGAACTGTCTCATTTCGTCGACCATTTATTTACCGATATCGTTGTGAGTGGTAGCGTCACCCGAGCCGGAAGCTTGTTGTTTTCCTTTTTTCTTTCCAACGGAGCGTTGTATTTCTTCCACATCTTCTAGTGCGTCATTGTTTAGATCGTAGAAAGTTCTTCCGTCAGATGTGGTCTAACTTTCCAACATCTCGGCTGATGATCCTTTCCTTGACAATCCACTACTAGGATCCGACACCGCTTGCCATTTCGGCGAATTCCTTAAAATTTCCCATATCTTTAACGGAGCCGCTCCACTATGTTCCTCTTGGTAACGGGTTGTTGCGATTCGCAAAACATCGATATCGCTACAACCGCTTCGCCGACTCCTCTCGGCACCTTGATAAATCCCGTGAAACTTTAGTACCTTTCTGTTAATATCCTGCCATTTTGAACTAAGTTGAGAGTCAATACGGTACTCGGGTTCGCCCATTAGGGTGAAGGGGGCACCCTACTCGACTTGGGCCGAGTAAGAAAGAGGGTGGCCGGGTAAAAAGGGTACACCGCCCCCATTAAACCGAGTAGCTCAATCGAGTAATTGGGCCGAGTAATTTTACTCGCTTGTGGGAAACCAAATCGAGCCATTGGAGAGTCAATATAGCCATTGGGAGGGTTTAAAAAAAAAATACTAAACTTTCATATATTTATATATATATATATATATATATCTTTCATACTCACAAAATCTACACAACAAACATATTTACACTCTCAAAATCTTCATACTACTAAAAAATGGAAGAATCATCAAAAAAATCAACCAACGCTAGAAAATTTAGGCCAAAAGTTCAATCTCAACCGCAACCCGAACGAACCCAAGCCGCTCCCCGACGAACCCAACCACCTCCTCAACCAATTCCAAACTACTTCTCGCAACCTCAATATTCAAATTACCACCCCTAAGGTTCAACCGATCCAAATATACCATCTCAAGATATGGATCCAAATATATTATCTCAATTTTCGTGTGGCTAATTCTCGTTTCAAGATATGGATCCAAATATATTATCTCAATTTTCGTGTGGCTAATTCTCGCTTCAAGATATGGATCCAAATATACTATCTCAATTTTCGTACCAACACCAAAATCAACCATATCGTGATCCAAATGACATCATCCGTTCAGAATCCGAAGACGAAGGAGAAGATGAGGATGTTGATGAAGAAATGGAAGATGGGCAAGAAGTTGAAGTCGAAGATGTTGGCGCCAAAACCGAAAAAGACAACACAAAAACCGGTTACCACCAAAGAAATAGACTGAAGATGAAGATCTTGCCATGGTCAAAGCTTATATTCATAAGACCCAAAATAAAAGAAAAAAAATCAACAAAAAAAGGATTCGTATTGGAGGAAAGTTCTAGAGCATTTTACCGCTTTATTTGGTGGAAACGATCGAACTGTTGACCAAGTGTCTTGGAAGTGGAATGATCTTAATAAAAAAATGACTGTCTTCAACGGGTGTTACCAACAAATGGTAAGATTTATTTTCAAATTATATATATATTTTTAATTTTCTAAGCTAACGTTTCAAATTATATATAAATTTTTAAAATTTTATAGAAACAAAGAAGGTCGAGTGGTACAAATGATTTGGACCTTGTTGATGCAGCTTTAAACCATTACAAGAAAGTGTACAAAAAGACATTCACCAACTTGAAATGTTGGGAGGTTATACGCAACAATGCTAAATGGGAACCCAAGGCATTTATGAGTGAGGATTTAGAAGGAAGTCACTCCTCAAAAAGAACAAAAACTTCCGATTCGAGAACCCCAAGTGACACGGATGGTTTTACAAACGTCTTTCCCGACCTAAATGTGAACGCCGAACCGCAAGACGACACGACACCGACAAGGCCAAAACGTCCGGGGAAGAAAGCGGCCGAAAGTTCATCTACAAGGGAAATTTGGTAGACATAGTCGAAGAATACAAAAGTATGAAAGCGTTGGAAAAAGAAAAAAAAAGAAAGTATTCGGGATAAGATGGCGGAAGCAAAATTAAAAAGAGAACAGGCGGCGATTGAGTTGATGATTGAAAAACAAAAAGACCGTGACATCAAAACGTTCACCGAAGCGCATGATCATCTCGTAGAACCGTACTTGTCGATTGTAGTGCAACGTAAACGTGAAATTGCGGCAAAGTATGGATGACAATGCACCTTTTAGGTTTTTTATTTTTATTATCTAGCTTTTATTTTTTTGTTAATTTTCTAGTTTTTTTAATTTTTATTTGTAGGCTTTTTATTTTTATTTTTCTAGTTTTTAATTGTATTATGTTAATTTTTATTTAATGAAATTGACTTTTTTTTTTATCTAAATGTTTATTTTTTTTTAAAGTTGGTGAGTAAAAGAGTAGTTTGAGTAGTGTGTTTCCAATGAAATCTGAGTAAATGAGTAGTTTGGATAGTTTTGAGATGACAGAATTCTATTAGACAGTTTGGTGAGTAAAGTTGGGTGCCCCTTCACCCTTAGAGTATAATTTTTTTGCTGACACGGTTCCACAGGGTAGTGTTTGATTGAGCGTTACCTATAAATTAAAAATAAATTTAATTTTATAAATTAAAAGTAAATAATAAACAATTAAAAAAAGTAAATTCAAAAACTATTAAAATAAAAATACCAATCACGGTTCTTTCGACACATCGACATACGCTTTTGCTAGGTTCAACTCCTCGTCAGGGACTCGCTTCCTTATTTTTCGCTCGGACGACCACCCGTTTTCTTCTTGTGTTTTCTTTTTGGTATTTCTTCGGTCTCCTCAACAGACTCGGGAAAATCTTGCGTTTCTGGAACAAGTTCAGGGCCGGGTTCGGGGTTGTTTGGTTGGGACTGTGGAAATAACATTGGGTTCATAAACGGTACGTATCCGGGTTAGACATATGGGTTTTGTTGAATAAAGTGATTCGGTTGTTGAGGAGCTTGGTTAAAAGCGTTTTGTTGTTGAGGAACTTGCCCAAACGCGTTTTGTTGTTGAGCGAAATGATACCAATTCAAAACGTTGTTGGGATCATTGTGATTAATTTTGATTTGAATATGAAATGGAAATATAGAAGAGAGAATTGATAGTTGTGTGTAAAAGATATAAAAAAGTGGTATTTATAGAGTATGTTAGTATGAAACATGGTATCTAAAAATCAAACTGATTCTACTAGAATTTTCATCTTAGTATGAAACATGGTATCTAAAAATCTCGTTTAAAGTCATTGTATTATCATTTAACCCGATTGACTTAGTTGTTATCGGTAAAGTCTTTATATTTTAATTGTTTGACCATAATAGCATTTTAGGTTGGTTCAAAAGAATCCAAAGTGGAGTCTTGCTTGTGATGTTGTAGGACCATAATTTTTAGGGTTTGGACAAGAAGGTATAATACCCCCAAACGGGTAAGAAGTATAGTAAGCTTTTGATGTAGAAAACCACCAAAAAGATGAGGCCAAGGCTCTTGTGGTCCATTTTTGTACAACCAAAATTGTTATCTTTATTCATGTGAAGAGAATATAGTCCAACATATATTCTAGCTAAGCTTGTCCTTTTCATTTGTTTCATATACAAATGTATTTTATTTTATTCATTATTAGTTTCTTGACTAGAACATCACAAATATTTCTATTATGTATTAAGTTATGTTATGTCTAGGCAATTATTGTTACTTTTTGAAAGATTTGATTGTTATTTTTAGATGAATTTATCGGTATGGCGTCTCATCATGATTATCTGTTACTCTTGACTATGCTTGATAATCATGAGTCATTTATTTAAGAAATGGGTTGGTTTCGATGAGTTTTATATGCTAAATGGTTTGAGTTGGTCTATTTAAATTATACAATATGCTACTCTTATAAAATTTTCTAACTTAGACTGGATCCAAAATGGACTAGCAACACCCAACCCTAATGTCTGTCACGGGCTTGGTTTGAGGAAAGTATGGTGCATATCATCAGAGCTTTGAATTGCATTTATTTGGTCTCTGGGTTGAAAATAAATTTACATAAATCAAATCTATTTGGAATTAGAGTAGATTTTATTGACGTTCTTCGTATGGCGTCCTTCTCGGGATGTAAAGCGGAAAAATGTCCATTCAATTATTTAGGGATTCCGGTGGGGTCGAATATGGCGAAGTCAAAAGGGTGGCATCTGGTTATCAAGAGGTTTCATAAGGGACTTCCAAATTGGAAAGCGAATACGCTTTCTATTGGTGGAAGATCAGTGCTCGTTTCTTCTATTCTCGGGTCGACTGGTATTTATTTTATGTCTGTTTCTAATGCCGGTGCAGGTAAATAAAATATTGGAGGCTATTAGAACTAGATTATTCTGGGGTGGAGATGAAAATTCTAGACGTATGCATTGGGTAAAATGGGAGTTGGCTCTTGCAGACAAAGAATGTGGGGGTTTGGTAGTTTGGATGCTTTTAATCTTGCTCTTCTTTAGAAATGGCGTTGGAGGTTTGTAAATAATCCGAATGCTCTTTGGGTTAGGGTTATTAATGCTATTCATTGTCGAAATAGAGATGCTATTGTTGATTCTCGGGTGGGAAAAGGTAATGGGGTTTGGAACAGAATTGTCACATAACCCTGATGGCAAAGGTGTGGTTCCTTTATCTTCATTACAAAAAAAGGTTGGTAATGAGGATAAGTCATTTTTTTGGTATGATGTTTGGTTGGGGGGTGAAGCCCTTTCTGTTTGGTTTCCAAGAACTTTTAACTTGGAATTGGATAGAGATTGTCTTATAAAAGATCGAAGATGGCATCATGGTTGGAAATGAGGTGGCGTCGAAATCCAAGAGGGGGAATCGAAGAAGCTCAGTTAATTGAGCTTCAAAACGATCTTATTAGTTATTCTTGGTCTGAAGAGTCGGATGTTTGGATTTAGGACTTGGATATACAAGTTGATTTTATTGTAAAAGAAGTTAGAAAGCATATTGATCGGTATATTCTTCCGGATGTAAATCAGTCTACAAGATGGAACAAATTTGTTCCTAGAAAAGTCAATATTATGGTTTGGCCTCTTCTCATGGATCACCTTCCTACAAGACAGAATCTGAGTAATAGAGGTATTGATATTCCAAATATTTTATGTCCTATTTGTGCTAATACTATGGAGACGATTGATCAACTTTTCGGTGAGTGCAATATTGCGGTTAGGACATGTCAAGCGATTTGGAGATGGTTGGATCTGGTGACTCATGTTTCATTGAAGTCGAAAGATGTGTGTGTTTGGTTAGATTTGTTTCTTACTACCAGGGTGAAGAAAGATACCATTGAAGCTATCATTATGACGAGTTGGTGGATGCTATGACATTTCAGGAATGATTACATTTTTGGTGCAGATGATCGAAATAAATACCTTATTTTTAATTCCATTGTTCACTTTTCGTATTTGTGGTTTAGTGATAGGAATCGTAAGGTTAAAATTGGTTGGGTTGATTAGTTTAAAAACCCTCTTCTAGTCATGTAATTACTGT
Source organism: Smallanthus sonchifolius (assembly GCA_023525975.1). Taxonomy (NCBI): domain Eukaryota; kingdom Viridiplantae; phylum Streptophyta; class Magnoliopsida; order Asterales; family Asteraceae; genus Smallanthus; species Smallanthus sonchifolius. The sequence continues at coordinate 14,056,362 of CM042026.1, read as the reverse complement.
TTGTTTTTTTGGTCTCTATGATTTATATACGGGCTTTGGTTATATATTTCAACTTTTTCAAGAAAAAAAAATGGCTATAGCCACCACCTACTGGTTACTGCCTCGTGCCATAGTCTTTGCATGCGGATGTCACTAGCCGCCATAAAAAAACAATATAACGGACTGATCCATTTTGATATTTTTTTCTAAAATGTTTTTATCAAAATCCGTTTTGACCCAAACCAGATTAATATTTTTTTAAACAATTCATTTTGTGAGACTTACTCGTGAACTTGTGAAGCAATTACGTTGAATTGGTCAAAAGCTTTTTAGTTAAGCATCTAACTGACGACATATTCCATCTAATACGTCTAGATGTGGTGTGCTTGGCGGTATTGATTGTAACCCTTGGTGAAATTAATAGATAGGAGGCAAAGATGAATATCGCCCGTGAATATTAGTCAGAGAAAAAAAATCAAATCATGATATTGTTCATCTAGATTGGTTTTAAATAAGATAAATATTAAAAAAATTGATTAATAATTAAAAGTTAGGAAATTTGCTAGTAAGTAAAATGTTTGTAGGAAGAGTAAGTTCAAAACTAAATTTTATAGTAGGGACTCACATTGTTAAAATGTGTGTACATGGACCAAATATGCAGGAGTAACAAACTTTAATTAGTTGTTTTATAATACACTATTAAGCTTGAGATTATGCGAGCATCCTCCACATGAGTGTGGCACACTCAATGGTGTAACATCCCGAAATACGAAGATTTAATAAATAGGGTTCGGAAACAAAAACGAATAATAGCCGGGGACTAAACGGGTTTAACCCGATAGATAAAAGAGGAAGGGAGGGAGGGCCTTAACCCTAGCCGCCACCCTAGCCCCTCCTCATTCCCTTCTTTTTCACAAAACTTCTAGAGAGAGAAAGTGCTAGAATCATCCATTCTTGCCTCCATCTTGCTCCTAGATCGTTGCTGGAACATTGTTGAAGCTTGGAGGAGAAGAATCACGCGAAAACAGGTAATAAATCTGAGGAGAAGAATCACGCGAAAACAGGTAATAAATCTGTCTAGATCTGAGTTTCTGTTTGAAATGTGGGTTTTAGGGTTTTTAACATATAGATCGGATTTTTACATATGAAATTGAAAAGAAAACTTAGATTTAGACTCATGGAAGTTAAACAAATGATATAGACGTAAAAAGTTAGATTTTTGGATAAAAAACGGGCATGGAATATGAAGATGTTCTTTAGACGACGCTGAGCGGCGACATTGTTCTTGGGGCGACATTAGTGTTCCAAGAAATGCCAATGATTGGCGAGTCTCGCCATATCATGTGGCGATACTAACCACTGGCGACACTAAGATAGATGACACAAGTCCATAACGTAAGTTATGGCGACACTGTCACCAACGACACTAAGTGTCTGGCGACACTAGCCTAGCGACACTATAGGCGACACTAGAAAAAGTTGATTGATTTCACGTAATGATTTCGAACAGATTTCCGTAGTGACCCGTCTAGCTTTAAAGTTCGATATTTGGTCAGTGATAGCAGGACTAGTGAGTTTCTATTGCCCATTTTCATATGTTTTTGGGCTGATGTGCATACTTAAATAGAGATTTTGGAAGAGAGTATTATTTTATAAAAATTATATTTTTATAAAAGAGAAGAAACATAAACAGAGTACATATATTATCTTTGAAATAAATTATGTTTTAAAGAAAGTAAAGAATGACAGAGAAAGCAGTACCTCGGTACTGGTTGATAGTGACAGATGTCATGTTACGTACTTATATTCCCAGTAACAAAAAATTAAAATAAAAAAACTTGTCTAACGTATTGTTACATACATGTAACAAAATAATATTGTTCAAAATGTTACACATGTGTTACATCATGTTACACAACAGACATTTTTTTTACTTTTTAATGTGAATCAATATGTTAGACATTTCATTTTTGGTTAACGGAAAGATAATAACATATATTATGTATGATAAAAAAAAGAAAAAAAATTGTTACATAGGATTTTCATGTGTATTCTCAACTGAAATGAGTTTTCAAGTTATACTTTTTTTATATACATATGTGTGTACATATATATATATGTATGTATATAAAGGGACAAATTAGAAATAGAGGTCATTTAGGTCTAAGTGATGGGCGTCCATTTTATACGACCCCTGCTAGATAGTCGAAATATTTTGGTGTTTAACCAGAAATTCTTTATGAATGATAAAAAATTTATAATTTAGATACGAATGCTCTATTGGTTTATACTTCATGTGAAATTGCTAGTTTGATCTTTTAAGTTTAAAATTAATGTGCATGATTCATAATTTTGAAACTTAATAAATTGCTTCTCGGTACAAATGAAATGACGTTTGTCTACTCAGTGGCGTCTCAATCAATTTGGGAGCTCAAAGCGAACTAAAAGCTTGAGCCCCTTTTCTAAATGTCATGTTGTAAACTTCCATCCCTTTTGTGTCCATATCGGTGTCTTGTTCCTGTTTTATTTTTCGTTTAAAATAACCGGATTTATCTTTTCGATTACGATTTGACATGGAAAAGACAAAGTAGGTCAAATTCACAAGCGCTTAAAGGGGATTAAGGAACAATCAACAATCACAGATTTGTCACAGATTTATCACATTTTATAACAACTTAATTAATCATCAACTCCAATTATCAACAATTTGTCACAGTTTAGGTTGTTATCTCAAATTTATCAACATTTTTGTCAACTTAGATTATAACAGTAGCAGATTTAATTAATACACCTAGTAATGCTCCAATTTACACGGGCCGCTTAATGGTTAATCGGTAACACTTTCGGTCGGCCCAAAAACACATATATAAAAATCATTTTTTTAAGGAATTGGGGGCCCTAAGTCCTAGCTTGGATTGACAACACACTTGAGCCAAGCATAAAATGAATCAAATACATCCTATTAAAAAAAACCGCATCCATCCGTTTTATCACTTAAAGACTTTTCAGTCTTGTATACGGACCACCCTTGATCACCAAGGCATATATGTCCAAATAGCCACACCACTATTCACCTTACAGCACCTCACCTCAAACCACCGGCCACCGCAACGCCATCGTACCAACTATCAACACCAACGACAAACCACCGGTTTCAAATAGAAAAACCAGGGATGAGGGGTTGGGGCTAGTGTTAAGAGGGGTAGTCCAACGGTCAAGAGTTTACAGGTTTTAACCTTGCCCATAAAAAAATTCACGGTTAAAAAAAATAGAAAAACCAAACTACTGGTTCAATTCTCACACACACATCCAGAAAACCTAATAAATGATAACTATGAAAATTGAAAACGACTTGTCTTTTTGTGAAACAGTTGCATTAATTCCAGGTGGGCAGAAAGCATATGGGCACCAATAAATAATTTTCTGGAAAATAATTAAAAAATTAGAATTTAAGAGGTTTAATATAATATTATATTTTTCATATAACTTGAATAAAAATTTCAACTGCTCTCTAAATTGTTCATTTACGGATTTATCTCTTTCTCATTAAAATTAAGTAGTTTTAAGATTAGGGTTTAAAATCATTTATGTCTTTGCACGTATGTTTAATCATCTTCTCTCAAGAGTGACTTGAAACTGTACATCACACACGTTTAATGAAAAACGATAAATGAATACAAGGACAATTATACATCACACAGCATGAAAACAATGATTCCAAGACATAATCTAAAGAGCGAATTACATCCTTTAAGTATTACTAAAATTTCAAAATACGTTTTTTAACTAAGGAAATTACAGAAAACGTCATTTATTTTTAAAAAACATTGCACGTTACGTCCTTTAGACTAACGGGCGTTAAATTTTACCGTTAATTCCAGTCATGGTGAGGGTATTTTCGTCCATTTACCATTTTAATTAGAGTGAATTACAAATTACGTCCTTTAAGTATTATCCAAATTTCAGAATACGTCATTTAACTAAGGAAATTATAGAAAACGTCCTTGATGTTTAAAAAACCTTGCACGTTACGTCCTTTAGGCTAACGGGCGTTAAATTTCACCGTTAAATCCAGTCATGGTGAGGGTATTTTTGTCCATTTACCATTTTAATTATTTTTTTTTAAAATAACCCCCTCTCTATCTCTTGATTAAATCCCATTGCCGAATGCTAAAATGCAGTAATGCCACCCTACCACTACCTGAAACCTGCCGACCACCACCATCATCGGCCACCCACCACCATCTCAAGAGTAAATTCAAATTCAACAAATTCAAATTCTACCTCTTCTAATTTCAAATTCAGCCATAACTTATGCCATAACTTACTCGTATATGCTTCCCATAAATCAACCACGCCAGAAAACTCACAGCCCCCGTCTTCATAGCGGGAAAACTCACAACCTATGTCTTCCATTGAAGCTAGCTTAGATCTCTTAGTGATTTTTCAGATCTGAAATTCGAATATGGGGGTGGGGACCAAACCAACCTGCACGACCTGCAATTCCAATGAAGGGTACCAAACCTGCACGACCTGCAATTCCGAATTGGGGTTTGGCAACCATTGTGTTAGGGCAGAAGATGAAAAGACAACGGGTTTGGTTGGATGGAGACGGTGGTGTTAGAGGCATTAGGGAAGGCGACGGTGGATGGTGAGATGATGGTGGATCGGCGGAAGCCGGAGGGTGTTGAAGATGGCGGAAGCCGAAAGTTCTTATGGTGGGGGTATTAGCTAAGTTTCACATTTAGCCCTTTAAGGATCACATTTTACATTTAAGGGTTTAAGTTAATTACATATTTAGTCCTTGTATAGGTGAAATGACACATTTGCCTTCATATGCCTTGCATATGACTGGATTTAACGGTGAAATTTAATGCCCGTTAATCTAAAGGACGTAACGTGCATGGTTTTTTAAAAATAAATGATGTTTTCTGTAATTTCCTTAGTTAAATGACGTATTCTGAAATTTGGGTAATACTTAAAGGATGTAATTTGTAATTCGCTCTAATCTAAATAAACATACAACTAATAATAAGCTTAATAGTTTCTAAATATTAAAGTATACACGTGATTATGTAAACAAATGCACATAGACATGTATTTCTAACATTAAAATTCCATTTCCACTCAATTATCGTTACACGACTATATGATCTAGGAATTCTGGGTTCGTGTATATGATGTGACCTAGATTATCTGACAATCATGATAGTTCACTTTCAGATTGAATTATTTCTGTGGTATACACATAATTCAATCGGATAAGAATCAGATATTGGAGAACGAATATGTGAAAGTCTGTTAGATATTTCGTATATTATACAACTAGCTTACAACCCGTGTACACACGGGGTGAAAAATATCAATACATAAAATTCTTAAATTTTTATGTATATATTTTACAGGTGTGAAAATGTATTACATATACTAAGGATATAAAACAAAATTCAAAATATGTAAAAGTTAATATATAATTGGGTTTCAAAAATACGTTAATTACTATTTAATGGAATTTGACTTTCATTACTGTTTGATTGAATATAAAAGTTACATAATTAGATTTTAAAAGTTTCTTATAATAAGGATTAATTTAAAATAAATGTGTTTTATTAGTGTAATTAGTATTTTCTTTAAAAATATATTATTATTAAAAGATAGAGATTTGTTTAATAGGAGAAAGAGGCCGGGAAAAATGATGAGAATGAATATGGAGGCGACATGTAGCAGGAAAAAACATTTATTTATTATATAGTATAGATGACCAAATTCGCAAAAAGGGTAAACAGTTACATTGGAACGTTATGACGGTTATTGACTGAAAGCTATCACAACCGTTAATCCATAACTACTAAACCATTCTACTCAGCAGAGGTGATCTACTCAGGAGAGGCAATCTACTCAGGAGAGGCTGTAGGTCAAGATTTCAATCGGAAATCACTCAACAGATCGATTACACACACAGGCGGTATCTGTGTGTATGGTGGTGAAGCAGAAGGTAGAAACAGAATTGATGAAGATAACAGCTAACCACACAGGAATCAACACAAATATGATGTGAAATTGTAAGAACAAAGCATTAAACAAATGCAGATTGTATTGATTCTTCAAGAACAGTGAAAGAGAAAATTCAGGGTTACAGCCGCTACTCACACCCTAAACATTCTCAAACTAGGCTATTTATAGAAAGCTGATAGGATCGAAACTATGCTTACCGAAACTAGTAGTTTCGGTTGAGCATTTACAAATGAATGAACCTCCTATCGAAACTACTAGTTTCGATTGAACAAACGCCCAGACTTAGAAATAAAACAGAAAATTACATAAAATGAAATTACAAGTAATCAACACTTAAACTAAACAATGTTCAAAAGAAATACATTGATGAAAACAGCTTATACAAAAAATAAGACTCTACAATCTCCCCCTAAGCTACTGCATCAATGTCTTCAAGTATTTTCTAAGCAGTTGGCCCTTGACTTGGAATTGGATTGTATGGTTTCACATTCAAAGTCACAACTCTTTGGTATGCGTTTGCATCTGCCTCATCATCCTCACTAAATACTTGGATATGGAACTTAAATAATACTTCCAAATCTTCAGGTTGAAGCTTCAGAAGCTCCATAGGTTCAAAGATCACAATGTCTTCCTTGCCTTCACATTCTATCACAGCACTTCCAATGTTTGGATTGTAGAACCATCTTTTGAAATTTTGGAGTTGAACAGGTATCATCCTTGGCAATGTAATGGATTTGACAGTTTCTGCAGGTTTGTACCAAAGTCTTACCCAGGGCTTTTGTGTTCTAGGATGAATCTTGGTTTTGGATATAATTCTCTTTGGAAGAGTGGTCTTCATTGACCTGAAGTCATTGAAGGCTTGTTGTTTCAGAAACTGCTCAAAGTTACGTGCCTCATTGACTTTTCTAGGATTCTGTAGGGGTAATTTGGCAAGTGCCCTAAGATCATATCTAGGAAGGGAGCTGAACTCATGAGGAGTTTTAAAGTGTTCTACTCCTCCCTTGTATCTCATGACTATATATAATCCTCTTTCATTGTCATATTTCCATCCCACGGGGGGTCTTTCAGATCTTGGTATTCTGCAAACCATTCATAGTACTTGGGAGGCTCCTCTACAAGCAGCTTCCTCATCCAAGGCCTTTTAGGGTCGGGATAGTCTGGATTTGGTTTAGGAGCATTGATTGGTTCAGTTGGGGTGGATTCAGTGTGAGTTGTTTGAGTTGTTTCAATGGGGGTTGGTTCAGTATGTACCAGATCAACTTTAACACTGTTTTAATCATCATCAGAGAGTGCATGGATCTCTTCTCCTTCCTCTGTGAAGTATCTCACCTTTTCTTTGTGCAGATCTTCTATAGTCATTATTTCTGGATAATCATTATTAAATCCATAATTGTCAATCTCATTAAGAAAAGCATTCAACTAATGACCTGACCCAATTTCCTCTTCATCAAGAATAACGACATCAACACTTGATTCTATTCCTTTTCCTCTTTCTCTATTGGCTCTCCTTTCACTAACTGATGGAAGATCATACCCGGTTTCTTCAATCTTGACTTCCACATCATCCTTTGTCTTGGCAGCTTGGCCAGTGAAGATTGTTAGTGCATACTGAGTATTTGAGACAAAGGCATGGGAAGAGGGTCCACCAGCAGAAGTGGTCTCCCCCAGACCTGCTGAAGGGGTTTCTTGTTGAGAAGATTTAATCATTGAAGCCTTGATTTGTTCAACAGTATCAGATAAGGCTTTAAACTCTTGTTGTTGCTGAGAGATTATCTCATGTTGGGTTTCCAGTTGGGTATGTAAGCCGCCAATTTCCAGTTTAAGATCTTTTACTTCTTGATTGCTCTCTCTTAGTTCAGCCTTTAGTTTCTCAATCACTTCATCTTGCTTTGTTACTGTTTCCTGTAACCTTTTTACCTCCAAGCTTAGGGTTTTAACTCTTGGGACAGATGGTGATAGATCAGGGACATGGGATGCAGGTGGTGTAGGAACAGGTATTTGTAGAGATGGTTGTGGAGAAGGTGGTGGAATATGAGTATGTGAGTGAGTGGGGGTTAAGTGTTCAGGAATGTCAAACAGTGATTCTTCAGAAGAGGTCAAAAACTCCAGCCCGGTCTTGATTTTCTTTGCAAGGGTTCTAATTCATAGTCGGACTCGGTATCAGCTGGTCTTTTGGAGGATGATGTAGGATGCATAGTTTGTTCACCGTCTTCTGACTCATAGTCCGACTGATCGTATTTAGTACCATAGATGCCTTCGTCCAAGGTTTCACTTGACTCGGCTTTATCATGTAATTCTGCTTCTATGTTTTCAGCAGGTTGCTCTTCGATTACATGCTCAAGATTCTCTAACAGTTGATCCATGAAAGGAACTTCCAAGATAGGCTGTTCAACATCTTGCTCTATCTGTTGGTCAGCTTCAATATCTGGCTCTTGGTTCCCTTGACCTTGTTCTCCCTCTTCTTCTTCAGATGATGATTCAACTTGTAGTTGTGGATCTATGTCAAGAACATTCTCTTCTTCTTCACCAAATATATGACCAAACAGAGGAATATCAGCAATCACTCTGTTGGTTCTTTTGCTTGAACTCTTCATGTAGCTTAGGGTCTTGGCAGTCATATGATCAAAGACGAATACATGCCCATCTTGTTGTAGGTTAGGATGAAGGTGATTGATAATGATTTGAAGAAACCTAGGATAGACCAAGAACTTTTCCTTCACTCCTCCAGTCAAGTTTTCCTTCAACTGCCCAAATACTAGCCTAGAAAAGTTGTAATCCCTCCCTTTAATCAATCCTAAGACTGCAGATGCCACCATGGCATTGGCTGAATCAAAACCACCTTTTCTGATAGACATGCAGTGAATAAAGACATGTACATTGTATCTCCATAGAGGTGGAAGGGCATTCTTGATAATCTGTCCGCTCTTGAATTCGTCTGGATGCCCCAACCTTCTGAAACATTCTTTAACATAAAAACTTGGAAATTCCACCGGTGCTTCATGATTATCATAAAAGTGCAGCACCTCTCTGATAGTTGCCTCAGATAGTAGAACTTCTTGAGTATAAACTGTAGCCCTGATATGCTCCACATTGTCTATAACTGTTGTAGTTGCAGTACTCCAGAATTGCCTTATAGTAGTTTCGAACACTGGCATGTTGTGCTTATAGCAAAACTGATGTTGGAGTTGGCTAGGAAATCGAGTACAGGTATGAAGTCTGCATTTTTGGGATCAGTAGTATTCAACACAGCACACACATTGTGCCTTTTGACAAATAAGAGATCCATATCTACATAGAAACAACACAAAAAAAATATCAAACATCAGTCCAACACTTAGAAAAAATTCAGAAAGGCCTGACCGAAACTACTAGTTTCGGGTGAAGAAAGCATATCGAAACTACATAGTTAGGGCACCAAAGGGTATCGAAACAACTAGTTTCGATAGAAAAACCTGTTCAAATTCTGAGACTCATCATTTTAAAAATAAAACACCCTTTAATCGAAACAATTAGTTTCGATGCCTGAATTCTGAATAAATGTACAATCAATCAAAAGTAGAAAAAGCTAAGCTAAAAACTATATACAGATTATCAAAAATAAAAAAAACTAAAATTATAAGAATGGTAGAGTTCGCCTGAGGTGTCGAAACTTCATCATACCAATTTTTTTGAGGAAATCTGCAAAATTAAACAATAGAAGAGTGAGATATTAACAATGATGAGTTCATAAACAGGATCTAAGCATGAAACAACCCAAAACACGCGATTTCAGTTGTAAAAAGGGTAAAAATGTAACCCTAGCCATCGCTATATAAAACAGTAGCAAACATTTTTTAGGAATCAAAACTGATGAAGACGACGACGGAGGAATCAGATAAGGGAGACTGATTTTGCAAACTTAGACCGATGACTCTGAGCTTTTGTGTGTGAAAACGACTGTGAAATACGTTTCGAAGAGTGAGAGTGAGAATGAGCATGCGGCGGAAACTAAGTATGAAGACATTTAATTTGTGCTGACAAAAGACCAAAATGCCCCTTGTCGAAGCTACTAGTTTCGATAGGGCAAGGTAGTTTCGGGTGGGAGGTAGTTTTGGGCGGTTTGAGTAGTTTCGATGGAAAGTTGTTTCGGGTGACATGAGATACTTGAGCAGAAATAAAAGAAAATTCTCATATGTACACAATTTAAACAAGCTAATAAGAAATATTAAGAAATTTATAATAAAAACTAAAAGTAAAAAAAATATTTGAAAAAGATCCAACGTGAGATCATGTCTGGTCAAAACCCTTGAAACACTTCATTTTACACTCAGCTATTGTGAATCCCTGAAGATAGCCGATATTTGTAGAAGATAAACCCGAACATTTGCTTGTACAATGATTTCATGTGATTAAGTGGTACCATTTGAGCACGAAACATGGCGTACCCCACATTTTGAAATAAAATGGTTTTGAAAGCCTATCAATCCTCAAGAAATACCCGCATTCATCTTATCATCTCTTACAGGTTAACCAGGGCACCATCTTGGAAAGTCAAAATTACCGCCAAAAGTAAAATAAGATCCAACTGGATATCAGAAGTTGTAAAAAGAAAAATATCCAAGTGGATATTAAAAAGGTACGAACATTCTAGGTCTTTGCGTAAGTAAAACAGAAGAAGCCGTAAAATTATCCAAGTGGATAGTAAAAGGTTGAACACCCGAGATCTTTGCGTAAGCAAAACAGACGGGGTCAAATCATCCAAGTGGATGGGAAAAAGATGAACTCCCGAGATCTTTGCGTAAGCAAAACAGACGGGGTCATCGGCGGTAACTTTCGTTACTTTGACGGTCACCTGGCGCATGATTCAGAATCCAGCACGTAATCCTATATCTGATTGAATCGGTTTTCTTAGCTTAAAATGGGTTAGATGTTTCAAAAATGGGTTCAAACACACGTGTACGATTTGATAATTAGGTTTTCACACTACTAAAGAGTTATAACCACATGTCGGGCCTACCGGCTATACCTCGGTAAGCACCATCGCTTATGGTCTATTCCATGTTCAAGAAGTGTGATCAGACTATATCATTTCTCACAAGGTCGGATCCGATTTTCCTAAAACAAAACATGATACTTACAGTGAGTTTTTCTTAAGCAAACAAAATTTTGACTATGCAAAGCAAATCTTTTTCTTACTAACTACAAATTCCAATTTCTCCACCAAAAGTTTTGCTTTCATAAACGGAAAAAGGAAACAAATTTACAGAAAAATAAAATCTTTTTGGAAATCTTCCCGATTAACAAGTTTAAATAGAAAAGACAATATGCACAAAGGTTACTGAGAGTTGATCATGTCGAGCATCTCCACCAATTTCTTAAATCTGACAGAATCAAATGCTTTTGTAAAGATGTCAGTTGTTTGCTTGTCGGTTTTGACTTCAACGATTTTGATATGTTTCTTTTCGACACAGTCACGAATGAAATGATGTTTGATCTCAATGTGTTTGGTTTTTGAATGCTGAACGGGATTTTTAGTGATATGGGGAACGGCGGTGTTATCACACAGGATGGGGTTTTATGGAAGGTGATCCCGTAGTCAAGCATTTGATGGTGGATCCACTTTACTTGGGAACAACAAAGGGTTGTGGCAATGTATTCAGCTTCAGCTGTGGATTGGGAAACATTGGTTTGTTTCTTACATTGCCAGGAGATGAGGCGGTTGCCAAGGAACTAACAACATACAGAAGTGGAATTTCGGTCTAAGTTGAATCCCCCATAGTCTGAATCTGAATATGCCAAAAGATCAAACAAGTTATTTTTGTGATACCAAAGCCCAAGTTTTGGCTTGCACTTCAAATATCTTAAAATACGTTTGACAGCAATTAAATGAGAGAGTTTAGGATTACCTTGAAAGCGTGCACACAAGCACACTGCGAACATGATGTCTGGTCTGCTAGCAGTGAGATACATGAGAGATCCTATCATCGAGCGATAGATGTCACACCCCAATCGACGGCGGAAACGTCAGGGCGGGACATGTAGACTGTTCAAAAGCTCAAGGTTTGCTAAAGTTTAAGTATTTAAACAGCCAGTTTCATATTACAAATAAACATAAATCCAACAATACAAGGAAAATAGAAATACATAAGTAGTTTCATTAATTTAGATTCTAGGTCCTCGGTCCTAAGTGAAGCGGTTTGTACTTATTCTTAAGCATTAGTACCTGAAACATGATGAAAACAAGGTCAACTAAAAAGTTGGTGAGCATACATAGGTTTTGACACACAACCAAGTTTACAGTGTTTTATACAATTCATACGATACACGTGTATAAGGCATTTATGGAGAATCTATAGTTAAACTAATTGTGTACAATCAAACCTTGTGACTGAGGCATAACACGCATGTTACCCTAATGTAAAGTCGGTAACAAACACCCTAATCGGGTGGGTTTGTCAGACACAATAGATCTATCAATGTTAACTGTTGGCTTGTACTGAGTTAATGATTATACTAATGCCATGTATATGTAGTCTTAACTCATAGCATTCAAGCATAAAGCACAAATAACACATAACATCATATTATTGAATTGTATATAAGTAAATGCAAAGAGTTTCAAAGAGTAATCATGTTTCACCCCAAAAGTGCAAAATGTAAAAAGGGGCTATGTAAAACTCACTTGATTCAAAGGTGTAGCTAACACGCGAGGTTAGATAACAAAGTGATCCTTGCAACACACCACGTTAACCTAGTGTGTAATATATATTGAATTAAAAGTGTGTACATAAGTCTATGTCAAACTCTAGGATTGGATTGGATGTGTGTACAAAAGTAGTGTTGTAGTATGTGTAGGAGTATAGGAAATTGTGGTTTGTACTTAAAAGGTGTTGTATAAAACGAAAGATTTGGAATGAATAGTTTTAGAATATTTTAATTAGGGTTTGGGTTTGAATAACTAAATAAATTAAATAATTATTATTTATTTATTTAGTTATAAAAATAATGTAGGTATTAGGTTTAGTTAAGTATAACCTAAATAAACAGTTTTGTTTACATATAAATTAAATAAATAACTGTTACTTTATTTATTTATTTATAAAGGTATGTAATTTATTTAAATATAATTACATTCTATGCATGATTTATAAAATGTAACTTATATTTAAATATAATTAAATTCTATGTATGCTTTTTATAAATAAAATAAATAATAATTTGATTTATTTATTTATTTTCCATTTAAATTGAAAATGATAATTAATTGTATTTAATTAAAAAAAAAATTTGAGTGTTAGAAAAAAAATTTAAATTTTATAAAACTTTGTATAAAGTGTTTATAAAAATTGTCACCAGATTTTATAAATAATTTACTCAAATAAATACATAATTTAAATTGAGTATTTAATAAATAATTTTATAAAAATAGAGATTTTTATGTAAAAATTATAAAACTGGTTTTATTTTGTTCTAATAATTGTAAAGTTTATAAAAATATTTTTTTTATAATTTTTGGAGCCTTAAAAACGGTTTAAAAAAAATGGGCACTGCCGCTGGACCAAGGAAGTATCCCTGTCACAGAGTCTGTCCGAATTTGAGTTAACGTGTCTTTGCATGGAGACCGGATTCAGTATTTGAAATGGATTAAAAAAAAAAGTGTCGGGTTATGGGTTTCGAACCCGCAATCGAACGTGTTTGTGTCGAGTGGTTTAACCGGTGGGTCTGGGCGAATGCCTTGACAATTCACGGGTGTGCAAAATAGAAAAACCCTTACAAACCCAAGCCCCTTCGTCCCCAATGTGTATCCCGGAACGCTAGCCCCAAATTCACTCAAATTTCACATAGATTGCAAAAGGTGTGTTAGGGCTTTCGTTCGTGATATTAAAACGAGTTGAATGACATAAAGATTACCTGGAATGGTTGCGTGTGTAGGACGGTCGAGTGGAGCTTTCGTTTCGTTGTTCTTGATGTTCGATCGGGTTCTAGGAGTGAAATGTAGGTTGATTTGGGGTTGGGGTGGTTTGTGGTGGATTGTGCGAAAGTGAGAGGAGGTATTAATTTGGTTAATTTCATCGTATACGCTCGATTTGGTTCGGGCTTAGCCGATGACAGATTTTGACACCAATCACGCGTTAATTCGAAGTCAGAGGATGAATTGGGTCCTGATTTTTTGGCGTGATTTTCGGGTTCTAAAACGCGTCTAATCTCTTGATTGAGGTTCAAATTTAGTTTGGTTTGACCTCGGATAGTCAAACTGCTTGAAATTCAAATTGGGTCGTGAACATTGTTAAATTGAATGGTTAATTGTGTTTAGGAGTGAACGAAAATTTGTCATGCATACATGGAAAGTTTATGAATTTCGGATTTGATTGATTCGGAGGCCGATTTGCAAGGAATTTGTCCTTATTGACTTTAAAAGTCAAAGGGAAAGGTTTGGAGTTCAAAATCATTGTGTAGGTTCAATTTGGGGTTCAAACTAGTTAAATTGTGAATTTGTTAATAAAAAGTTTTTGTATATATAAAAAAAATGCAACATTATTAGTTTTATTAAAATATATTTTATAACAATAAATTTTATAAACGTAAGGTTTCACCTAATTTATTTTTATAAAAGTTATCATTTGTATAAATGAAAATTTTATTATGATAAAGGAAACTACATATATATTTATAGTTTTTATAAATATATATATATATTTAATACAAGGGAGGCAAAACACCTTTTAGTTCATAACATTTTATTTTCGATTCAATTTATCATAGAGCATATATATATATATAACTATGAATATAATATGTTATATATACAATGTAGTTGAAATATTAGAACTTTGATTTGATACATGTTTAAAATAAAAGAATTTAAGGTGTTATTCTAAGATGAGCAAACTTGGATAGAAATAAGGTATCATTAGTTAAATTTTCAAATAAAATAATGCTAGAAAATCTTGGATGTTACAGTCTCCCCATGTTAAGGGAATTTCGTCCCGAAATTTAACTTGTGGAGACTAGGAGGTGAGAGTTTTGGGTTTTCAATGTGTTATGAAGGTTGGTTTTAAGGAGTATAACTTGTGACAAGACACATATTTTTGATATTCAGGATCAGGTATGAATGATGATAATGAATTTAGTTTTTGAAATGTTTTTAAAAAGGAACTGTCAAATGATATTTTGGTTTCTAAGTATGAAATATATTGCATGAAATGGGATTGATGGAAATTGATGATTTGGGTTTGTTTAAGATATAGTCTAATGTGCCCAAGAATTGTTAGTGGATGAGGCATTTCACAACTATTGATCTAGGTCAAAACTTCACGTGACACGAACAACGTTACTTCTGATAATATGATAGAGCACTTATATATAGGAAGTACCATCGGCGTATCCACCATGCCCTTGTCATATTGCATTAGTTTCGTTGTTATATATCACGAGAATGTACTATGTTTTCCATGCGCTGATTCTTATAATTCCGTGTGCACCCGTAATTACTCGAATCATCGCATGGTCCGTATAGATCCGCCTGTTGTGTGCGGGTCAAGGTGGACACAATTTCACTTAGTTCATGTCTATCGTCTTCACATGAGAGTTGCTAAAAGTAACTATGTCTTTAGGTAGGCCGGTCAGTTAGCAACTAAAGAGTAATAAGGTAGTATAACTTAAAGTTCCATAGTTTACTCGTGTTTGAACAAGAATACGTCAAACACCGAGTTGTTTTAAAGTGTTACAGCTTCCTCGTGTTTGAACAAGCATACGTCAAACCCCGAGTGGCTCTAATGTGTTATAGCTTACAACTCTGGTGAACAGAGTGTATGACCATTATTTGTGTATAATGTGATTAATCAATTGCAACAATTGTAAGCAACTTAGTTTCATGTATAATGTAACACACAAGTCTCATGTATGATCTAGTGTTATGGAGCTTGTAATCAAATAGGTTTCATGTGTAACGTGAACAACTTAGCACCATGTATTTTGTAGATTAATAAGTTTCATGTTCAATGTAGCCAATCTAGTATTATGTACCAAGCAAACAATTGTTATGTATCATGTATATTGTTAACAACCAAGTTCCATGTGTTCAACCCAGTAGCATGTGTATTGCAAATAAATAAGTTTCATGTATTATGTGATTGTGCTGTGTATCTTGTGAACGTGCATACGTAAGTTATTGCATTTTTTTGTGTGACATATACTAACGAGTTTTGCATGTGATCAAGTGTTGCGGAGCAGCGTGTTGGTTTATGTTCGTGTAGGATGTGGTAGTTAGGTTCTAGCTCTTTAAATCTCTTTGAGGTTTGTAAGGGATGGTTAACCGTTTACGTGAAATGGGTCGTCTCTTGAAGTGGTAAGTGAGAGATAACAAAGAGGTTCTGAAAACATTCAGGGAAATGTGTTTACAAATACTGATCTTTGTTTGAAAATAGAAAGTGATAAATTGTTCTTGGTTGTAGATATATAAAGTAGTGAAACCATTGAGTTATATAATTTAAATAATTAGATAGTTTATAGGAAAAACTTTTTTTTTTTAACTTTCAATTATTATAAGGAGAATATTTTTAAGATAAATTATTGGCTAATCAAGTAGTTGTACATCAATTTAGCCAGGTTTTAGAAATAATTACTTAAATGGGGAAAATCGTACTTATTTATCAATTTGAAATGATGCTTTTATAAAACAGGTTGTATTGAGTTTTCTCACAAGATGAAAATGTTTATAGAAAACTCCTATTTCTGATACTATCTAAAAGTTTGATAGACGTTTTGTTTGAAAAAAATAACAAGGTTGTTTAAATCAAATAATAGGATGATTTGTTTACGGTGAAGAGTGTCGGTAGTGAACTAAATCGTATTGAATGAAGAAGGTGATACTTGAGAAAATTTTTTTTTTTTTTATGAAAATATGATGGATGAAATTTACATTCAACGTGTCAAATCAATGGATAATAACTTTAGAGTTGAAATATATAAAATTGAATCAATGTTGAAATGTTAAACATTACTCAAAACATAGGGAAATGGCTTTCAAACTGAAAATTTAAAATATCCACTTTTAAAATAACATATTTATATCATTTTCAAACCCCGACTTCGTATGAAATAATATATTAATATTATTTTTAACTCGTGACTCCTATTTCTAAATAATATATGTTTATGTTATTTCACTTTGTTTAAACACCTCGTATAATGTTTTAAACCGTTTAATAATATAAATTGTTATATTATTTACCTACGTTGTTTGCTCGAATAAAAATAACATGTTTATTATTTTTGCCAATGATTAATTATTAATCTTACGAATCTAAAATAATATATTAGATTATATTTTCCTAACTTTTGTAAACGACTCGAACGTACGAATCTAATTATTTATTTGTTTATTATTCGTTATTAACGTTCGACACGTAACGCATATACCTTAATTATTATATATATAATTCCGTAGACACGTTCGTCTACTCTTAAATTCCTAGAATGTGTTAAGGCATTAAATCTTCCGTGCCGTCGTCACAAATCCCAACTTGTCCCTAATTTATGTGTTTATAATTTTAGGGCATACGTAAGTCGTCTGAGACTTAAACTCGTGGTTCCAACTTTTTCCTTGTGTGATCCAAATCTCTACTCAAGCTCAGGTGAGTTTTCACGACCCCTTTTTACTGCTTTTAAACTGGGGGAGAAAACATGATGCAAACTCTTTTTAATTTTTGTACTTCATTTTATATCACTTGTTATGACTATGCGTAAACTCTATCATGAAAGTCCTCACATCGAACCGTTTAAATATGAATGTAGCGAGGTATGTTGGGTAGTACTACTGGGTTTGACAAACCTCACCCGCGTTAGTCGCGCTAACTCGATTGGATATCGAACGGGTGTAATATTGACCTAAACGTGCACCGTGGTTGATAGACCTGGTGGGAGGCAATACAAACAGTCAGTTTATGGTTGCGAGCGTAATAGCAAACATGAACATGGGTTAGCTACTCATTGGTATATATATGTTGATTGTACAATAAATCTGGTAAACGTTTATTTATATATTGAAACCTGTGAACTCACCAACCTCGTGTTGACACTTTTTCTTACATGTTTTCTCAGGACGCTAAACTAAGACACAGGTGCACGTTAGGGCATGCATGGGATTCAACTGCTTTGCTTTGTGTCTATTTATGTTTGGTTGAATTATTTTATTGTACTTGGTTTGGTTTGGACGTTTGGACTTTTGAGACTTTTGGACTTTGGTTTTGGGCGCGTGTATTTTGCGCATTTACTTTCTTTACGCTTCCGCATTGATACTCTGATTTAAAAGATATTTTCATTTTGAGTCCCATGTAGAGTCGTTCAATGTAACTAGTGTCTGAAATCCTGGTTTGTCACTTCCCAAAACGGTAATACTCCGTTAGTTGAAATTGGGGGTGTGACAGATTGGTATCAGAGCCAGGTTTTAGAGAACTAGGATTGCATACTAGACTATAGCCTCACACATTAGTTACATGTCATTTGGATGTTTGGTACTTATACATAATGTTGCAGGATCATGTCGTCAACCCCACCTCCATCACCTAACGCATCAGGGCATAAGGCACCTGTACTCTCATCCCCGGAGCCCAAAAGGCGCCGGACTACCTCAATTGACCAAGGCGAACCGAGTAACGCACAAGCATTGGTTTATGCTCTCAATTGGGATGTATACCCACATATGATCCAAAGGTGGATCGAAATGGGAGATGTTCCATCACCTTACTTTGGATCCGCATCTTCATAATCTACACTACCTAGCTTACCATGCACCATGGAACAAGCCTTCGCAGCATTCGTATCTTATATGATGAAGGAGTTGAGTTTTGTACAAGATGCCACCGAGGAGATACCTAAACTTATGGAGAATGGACCCCAAGTAGAGAAGAATAAGGTAGGAGTAGAACACTTGACTACCGAACTAGCTGCAACGGACCATGTCCACAACCTTTTAGTGGATCGTGTGGCACATCTAGAGACGAGGGCTGACACTATGGATGATGATATGGAAGGAGTTATGGAGAGATTAGCTGCTATGGAAGCTCAGCTACATGTGGCAAACCACACTGCTGAAGGACTTCAAGAGAGGGTGACTCACTTGGAAGCCCAATTGCAAGCGGCCCTATTTTCGAAGGACATTCCAGTATCTGACGATGAGGAGGAACCTTTTGAAGAAGAGCCCTTCGAGGAGGAGCCCTTAGAGGGGGAGCCAGCTGAGGAGGAGCCAGTGGAGATCGATGATGCACAGTCATACGTCTCTTCTGATGACGAGGATGTTTGATGATCTCCCTATACTATCTTCTTTTTCATGTTTGTTTTTGCTTATGTTATCTCTCTTTCCAAACCTAGATGGGTAAGGTTGTTCCCATCCAATAAAAGCATGAGAAGTTTAATATTTGAGTTATTTATTTTGTAGCCTTACAATTTATTTAATTTTCAAAATATTAGATGTTGTATCTCCTTACTCGTACCTGAATAATGTTTAATATGCGATATATTTCTCATTGTTTGCCATTTGTGATTGTGAAGAATCATGTTTGGGAGAGGACGCGAAGGCCGTGCCAGTGGTCGTGGTACCATTAACATGACGGCAGCAGAGCTAGCAGCTTTGATAAATAATAGTGTGGCAGAGGCCCTAGCAGCACAGAATGTTGCAGGTAAATGCTTTAACTATTGACTAATAGTGTCAATCATTCTCCTAAAAACATTTTTTCTAAACTCTATAATTCCAATTCAATTGGTACTTCTAAATCCAGGTCAGCAAAACCAACAACCAGCCTATACTTTCAAGGCATTCATGGATTGCAAGCCCCACACCTTTAGTGGAGCTGAAGGAGCCGTTGGATTACTTCGCTGGTTTGAGAAGGTTGAATCAGTAATAGCCATGTGCAACTGCCCCGTGGCTAACCAAGTGAAATTTGCTGCTGGAACTTTAGAAGGCCCGGCCCTAACATGGTGGAATGCCCAAGTTCAAATGTTGGGACTGGCAATGGCAAATGGACTCCCGTGGGAGGAATTCAAAACAATGATGAAGGAAGAATACTGCCCATGAGATGAAATTCAAAAGCTAGAGGGAGAGTTCTGGAACCTTAAGATGGAGGGTTAGGAAATTGAACTCTACACCACCCGTTCGCACGAACTTGCTACCATGTGCCCACACATGGTGACTCCGGATTACAAACGGATTGAACTATACATTGGAGGTTTGGTACCTCAGATTCAAAGCATGGTGACCTCATCCAACCCTACCACCATCCAACAGACCATCAGACTTGCTCACAAATTGACCGATCAGGCGGTGACACAGGGAACTTTACCTCCAAGAGGTTCGGTTTCTGAACCCACCGAAAAAAATAAGCGCAAGTTCGACCATCACTCCCACTCCCACTCTAATTCTAAAGGATCCCAACCCAACCAACCTCAGCACCAACAGCAGTGAAAGTTTGAGCCTGCTAGGAACTTTAATCAAACGACCTAATCAGGTCCGAATCAGGGAGAATATGCTAGGAGGTACCCCAAGTGCAACAAATGTGGCTATCACCACACGGGGACTTGTGATCGACAACGTTGCCAGCGGTGTGGTAAGATGGGCCACGCTGCGAAGGACTGTAGGGTTGCACTCCCGAACAAACAACCATTTCAATCACAGGGATTCACGAGAGGATGTTTTCAGTGCGGCAAGGAGGGGCACATCCAAAGGAATTGTCCTCAGTTGAAGAGGGGTGGAAATGGTAATGGCAGTGGTAGTGGTAACAGTAATAACCAGGGCAACAATGGTAAAAACCCCAATCAGAACAATAATGATGGGAATAACAGTAATAACGGTAGTAATGGAGGGAATGGGGCGAAAGGAAGAGCTTTTGTACTGGGATCTGGAGAAGCTCGCTACGATCATAACGTGGTCACCGGTAAATTTCTCTTAAATAATTACTTTGCTTCTGTCCTTTTTGACACTGGTGCTGATAGGAGTTTTATATCTAAGAAACTTAGTGTTATGATAAAAGGAACCCCAACTCTGTTAGAAGTTAAGTATGTAATAGAGATAGCTGACGGCCAAACAATTGAAGCAACCCACATTCTTAAGGGTTGTAAGCTTGATTTAGCTAGCCATATTCTTGACATCGACCTTATGCCGGTCACACTTGGTAGTTTTGACGTAATCGTCGGCATGGATTGGTTGTCTAAAAATCAAGCGGAAATCATTTTTCATGAGAAAATCGTTCGCATACCCCTCCCAAGTGGAGAAATCCTTTCAGTCCAGGGCGAAAGGGTTGGTGCTGTCATAGGTATCATATCGTTCATGAAAGCACAAAAATGCCTTCGGAAAGGACATACCGCTATCTTAGCTCTCGTTGTCGAACAGCCATCCGAAGAGAAGAAGATTGAAGATATCCCAATTGTACGGGAATTTCTGGAAGTATTTCCTGAAGATTTACCTGGCTTACCACCGCACCGTCAAGTGGAATTTCAAATCGATTTAGCACCTGGAGCAGCGCCGATCGCTCGGGCACCTTATCGATTAGCACCCAATGAATTGCAAGAACTATCTACACAGTTACAGGAGTTGTTAGATAAAGGTTTCATCCGACCTAGTTCATCACCGTGGGGAGCTCTAGTCCTGTTTGTTAAAAAGAAGGACGGTACTTTCCGTATGTGCATTGATTACTGGGAATTGAACAAGGTAACAATCAAAAATTGTTATCCCCTGTCGCGTATTGATGACCTCTTCGATCAACTCCAAGGGTCAAGTTTCTATTCCAAAATAGACCTTAGATCTGGTTATCATCAGCTGAGAGTCCGAGATGAGGATATCTCTAAGACTGCTTTCAGGACAAGGTACGGCCACTATGAGTTTATGGTTATGCCTTTCGGATTAACCAACGCACCTGCGGTATTCATGGACCTCATGAACCGTGTGTGTAAACCTTATCTTGACCAGTTCGTTATTGTTTTCATCGACGACATCCTCATTTATTCCAAGAACAAGGAGGAACATGAGGAACATCTACGCCTAATTTTGGAACTACTTAAGCGAGAACAACTGTATGCTAAGTTTTCCAAGTGTGAATTTTGGATCCGGGAAGTTCAGTTTCTAGGGCATGTGGTTAATGAGAAAGGGATACATGTCGATCCATCGAAGATAGAAGCCATCAAGAATTGGGCAGCACCGTCAACTCCGACTGAGGTGCGACAATTTCTGGGATTGGCTGGTTACTACCGTCGTTTCATAGAAGGATTTTCTAAGATCGCACAACCCCTTACTGCTTTGACTCAAAAGGGTAAAGCCTATATCTGGAGTGATAAACAAGAGTCAGCATTTCAACTCCTTAAACAGAAACTTTGCAGTGCACCTATACTAGCCCTTCCGGAAGGAACGGACGACTTCGTAGTATATTGTGATGCGTCCATCCAAGGGTTAGGTTGTGTTTTGATGCAGCGGGAGAAAGTAATCGCATATGCATCACGTCAGTTAAAAATTCACGAGAAAAACTACACCACTCATGATCTAGAATTGGGAGCCGTAGTTTCGCACTTAAGATATGGAGACACTACTTGTACGGTGCCAAATGCACCATCTACACCGATCACAAGAGTCTTCAGCATATCTTTGAGCAGAAGGAGTTGAACATGCGACAACGTCGTTGGGTTGAACTTTTAAATGATTACGACTGTGCGATCCGATACCACCCGGGTAAAGCTAATGTTGTAGCTGATGCCCTGAGTCGAAAAGAAACAAAACCCAAACGAGTTCGAGCATTATAGCTTACTATTCACCCTGGATTACCTGACAGAATTCGTAGTGCTCAACTCGAAGCCCTAAAAGAAGAAAACCTACCGCTGGAAGGTACACGCGGTCTGGAAGCACAACTTGAAGTCAAATCTGACGGTATTCGATACTTTGCCGAACGAATATGGGTTCCAGTATTCGGAAACCTAAGGGAACTAGTTATGGATGAGTCTCATAAATCTCGTTACTCTATTCATCCGGGTTCCGATAATATGTACCATGATTTAAAGATACTATATTGGTGGCCAAAGATGAAGGCTGATATAGCTATTTATGTGAGTAAATGTCTAACATGCGCAAAAGTTAAAGTTGAATACCAAAAGGCTTCTGGTCTTCTACAACAACCAGAAATCCCCATGTGGAAATAGGAACAAATATCTATGGATTTCATCACCAAATTACCACGAACGCCTACCGGATGCGATACCATTTGGGTAATCGTTGATCGTTTAACAAAATCCGCTCATTTCTTAGCCATCAAGGAAACTGATAAGATGGAAAAGCTTACTCGTATTTACTTAAAAGAAGTAGTATCTAGGCACGGGGTGCCAATCTCCATTATTTCGGATCGTGATGCACGATTCACTTCTCGTTTCTGGCAGTCGTTACATAAGGCCTTAGGCACGCGTCTAGATATGAGCACAACATACCATCCTCAAACGGATGGCCAAACAGAACGTACTATCCAAACTCTGGAGGACATGCTACGAGCTTGTGTGATCGATTTCGGTAACACTTGGGAGTCTCATCTACCGTTGGTGGAATTATCCTACAACAACAGCTATCACACTAGCATCAAGGCAGCCCCATTTGAAGCACTTTATGGATGGAAATGCCGTTCTCCCATTTGTTGGACCGAGGTTGGAGATAGCCAACTCACAGGTCCTGAACTTGTATTTGAAACTTCCGAAAAGATCGTTCAAATTAGAAACCGTATGGCGGCAGCTCGTGATCGTCAAAAGAGTTATGCCGACAAGCGTCGTAAACCTTTGGAGTTTCAAGTAGGTGACATGGTCTTACTCAAAGTCTCACCTTAGAAAGGTGTCATTCGTTTCGGGAAACGAGGAAAACTGAATCCTCGTTATGTTGGACCATTCAAAATAATGAAGAGAATTGGACCAGTTGCGTATCAACTGGACCTACCTGAAAGACTTAGTGGTGTGCACAACGTCTTTCACGTCTCAAATTTAAAGAAATGCCTGGCAGACGAATCACTCGCAGTTCCTCTGGAGGAACTACATGTTGATGAACAGTTACGGTTCATCGAAGAACCTGTCGAAATTATGGATAGGGAAGTAAAAACGTTAAAGCGCAGCAAAATCCCCATTGTTAGAGTCCGTTGGAACTCGAAACGCGGACCGGAATTCACGTGGGAGCGCGAGGATCAGATGATGCGCAAATATCATAATCTGTTCAAGCACTCCACATCAAACTCTTAAGGTACTATTTTAATTTTCGGGACGAAAATTCTTTCAACTAAGGGATGATGTGACATCCGGAATTTTTTTTATTTTAATTTTCGGGACGAAAATTCATTCAACTAGGGGACGATGTGACAATCCGACTTTTCAAGTTATCTCCGTTAACAATTCCGTTAAGCTTTCTGTTAAAAACTTAACCCAGTTAGCTAATCCAGTTAAATTCAAACCCCAGGGACCGATTCTGTTAATATTTAATATCAAAACTATAGGGGTTTGTCTTGCAAATATGCAAAACCTGATTTGTTGACTTCCATTAGTCAAAATCGAAGAAAATCGATTCTGTTGACTTTTTAGAAGTCAAACCCGCAACCAATGTGACTCAAATCCGTATATCTCGATCATGTCGACTGAAATTCGTAACCGAAATCGACTTCAATACTAATCACGACCATTATTGAACATTCAGTCCTCGTTAATTTTTCGAATTAAACTAATTATATTCTAAAAATCGTAACCGTCGAAGTTCATCTACTATACACACGAATTCGTATCAATTTGATCGCCATTCCGGAAATTAACCCCTGTCCACCTTAATCAATCATCTTTGGAACTGTTGCACACATCAATTCAGTCGAAATCACAGTAGAAGTCACCAAAGACGAACCCGCGCGACGACGGAGCCGAATTCAGTCGATAGCCATCAATTGGAACTCGATCCTGGTAATTGATTCCACCATTAGCTTCGTTTTTGTCCATTGAATGAAAGCCCTATGGTTATTGGGGCTCATATCATTGAATTAATCCAAACCCGTAATCTAGGGTTCATACGAAAATGATTTGGGGGTTCCGACCCTAAACCCAACCTCAATCAAATTAAAATACATCAACAGTTTCGAAATCCTAAACTCATTGAAAACCCTTTATCAATTTCTCCTTTTATCATCGAATTTAGTATGAACCCGAATCTAGGGTTCATACGTTTCGGGTTTAATCGAACTCTAACCTAGACACAGTTTTAATCCAATCAAACTATATGGTTAGCATCGCCATCACCCACTCTTTGAAAACCCTATGGTGATTCAGTCTTATATCATCGAATTATTAATGATCTAGAAATTAGGGTTTGTTCATATGACAAATTGGGGATTTCGATCTTGGATTCAACCTTAACTCAATTAAACCTGTTGGTCAGATTCGCAAACATCTAATCAGTAATAGCCCTATGATTTCATCACGTTATATTATCAAATTTGTTCAATTGAGTTTAAGTTAAAAACTAGGGTTTCGGCATTTGAAACCGAAATTTAACCACTTTAAAATCCAAGATTTCACAATTAACTCTATCCTCTGATTCGCACTACCGTGTACTTCAAAACCCCTGTGTCAATTCGATGAAATCGTGGATGAATTCGGTGTTGTTGGGAGGGAATCAATCGCGACTTGATTTGGGAAAGGGGGGCTCTCGGTTATGCTTGATTAAAAGCATTTCAGTCCGGATCATATCGCGATAGCCTAGCGGCCGGGACTGGTTAAGACTGTATGCTCACAGGGAGGGGACCCGGGTTCGAGTCTCCCTCCCCCTGTTTTGGTTTTATTTATTTTTAAACCACTATTTGAATATTAAACCTATATATATATATTATTATATTAATATATTAAAATGTTTTTAAACCGGAAAACACCCGTAGGCTCGGGTTTGATTCGTAAACCGCATTTATTTAAAATATCCACTTTTAAAATAACATATTTATATCATTTTCAAACCCCGACTTCGTATGAAATAATATATTAATATTATTTTTAACTCGTGACTCCTATTTCTAAATAATATATGTTTATGTTATTTCACTTTGTTTAAACACCTCGTATAATGTTTTAAACCGTTTAATAATATAAATTGTTATATTATTTACCTACGTTGTTTGCTCGAATAAAAATAACATGTTTATTATTTTTGCCAATGATTAATTATTAATCTTACGAATCTAAAATAATATATTAGATTATATTTTCCTAACTTTTGTAAACGACTCGAACGTACGAATCTAATTATTTATTTGTTTATTATTCGTTATTAACGTTCGACACGTAACGCATATACCTTAATTATTATATATATAATTCCGTAGACACGTTCGTCTACTCTTAAATTCCTAGAATGTGTTAAGGCATTAAATCTTCCGTGCCGTCGTCACAAATCCCAACTTGTCCCTAATTTATGTGTTTATAATTTTAGGGCATACGTAAGTCGTCTGAGACTTAAACTCGTGGTTCCAACTTTTTCCTTGTGTGATCCAAATCTCTACTCAAGCTCAGGTGAGTTTTCACGACCCCTTTTTACTGCTTTTAAACTGGGGGAGAAAACATGATGCAAACTCTTTTTAATTTTTGTACTTCATTTTATATCACTTGTTATGACTATGCGTAAACTCTATCATGAAAGTCCTCACATCGAACCGTTTAAATATGAATGTAGCGAGGTATGTTGGGTAGTACTACTGGGTTTGACAAACCTCACCCGCGTTAGTCGCGCTAACTCGATTGGATATCGAACGGGTGTAATATTGACCTAAACGTGCACCGTGGTTGATAGACCTGGTGGGAGGCAATACAAACAGTCAGTTTATGGTTGCGAGCGTAATAGCAAACATGAACATGGGTTAGCTACTCATTGGTATATATATGTTGATTGTACAATAAATCTGGTAAACGTTTATTTATATATTGAAACCTGTGAACTCACCAACCTCGTGTTGACACTTTTTCTTACATGTTTTCTCAGGACGCTAAACTAAGACACAGGTGCACGTTAGGGCATGCATGGGATTCAACTGCTTTGCTTTGTGTCTATTTATGTTTGGTTGAATTATTTTATTGTACTTGGTTTGGTTTGGACGTTTGGACTTTTGAGACTTTTGGACTTTGGTTTTGGGCGCGTGTATTTTGCGCATTTACTTTCTTTACGCTTCCGCATTGATACTCTGATTTAAAAGATATTTTCATTTTGAGTCCCATGTAGAGTCGTTCAATGTAACTAGTGTCTGAAATCCTGGTTTGTCACTTCCCAAAACGGTAATACTCCGTTAGTTGAAATTGGGGGTGTGACATAGCTGGTTGTGGAGATGGGGTGTCTGATACGGGTTCCAGGGTGCGGGTGATCCAGATGTTCGAAGTCTTGGGCCGGTGTACCTAATCCAATCTCCCTCTACATCGAACCTTGGTCTAGCAGCTGGGGGTGTTGGTGACCGATGCACGGGTGTCCCGATGTCTTCTTCCCAATCAGACTCTTCTCCGGGACGGTATACCGGGGAGGGAGGAGAGTAGGAGTCCATGTCTAGCAGGAAACAATAAAAGGTTGTAAGTGATAATGAAATATGGAGTGTTAGACATAGGAGTTCTCATAAGTTTAGAGTTTGACTAGTCATAACACCGAGTCTTCACAATAGTATTTTAGAAATACACTTGACCTATAAGCAATGTATCCCTGAGGTGAATTCCCATGAAAGAGGGGTGGGTCACTAGGACACCCTTAAGTACCCTGTATTTCCTTGGCCAGAATTCCTCATGGGCCTACACACTCTTCCAGCCATCATGTACTAATAACACTATTGTTGGACTCATGGTTATGATGAGATTTGTTGTAAACTGGTCCTTGTGGCCCGAAAGTAAGGTTTATGCATTTCAGTGGGCTTCTTCTTCTTGGAGGATAAATGGGCTTCTTAGTTTAATATTAATGGGTATTAGGCCCAATAGTTTAAGTCTTTGTTCACAAGAGGTGATGGTATCATGTATGTGAGTTCAAAGGTGTATGAAGAATTTGGTGTGTATGTTAATTTTAGGATAGCACTTAATAAAACACATAGGTAGCATGTATTGAAATTACTTAGGATAACATGTAAAAATATTCACACAAGTATTAATCATGTAATCATATAGTAGCATGGCATATTGTGGGTGTCCTAAGGTTATAGTCTAGGTCAAAAGTGTCTAATAACCTAATTCCCTATAACCAAGGCTCTAATACCAATCTGTCACACCCCAACCGACGGCGAAAACGTCAGGGCGGGACATGTAGACTGTTCAAAAGCTCAAGGTTTGCTAAAGTTTAAGTATTTAAACAGCCAGTTTCATATTGCAAATAAACATAAATCCAACAATACAGGGAAAATAGAAATACATAAGTAGTTTCATTAATTTAGATTCTAGGTCCTCGGTCCTAAGTGAAGCGACTTGTACTTATTCTCAAGCATTAGTACCTGAAACATGATGAAAACAAGGTCAACTAAAAAGTTGGTGAGCATACATAGGTTTTGACACACAACCAAGTTTACAGTGTTTTATACAATTCATACGATACACGTGTATAAGGCATTTATGGAGAATGTATAGTTACACTAAGTGTGTATAATCAAACCTTGTGACTGAGGCATAACACGCAGGTTACCCTAATGTAAAGTCGGTAACAAACACCCTAACCGGGTGGGTTTGTCAAACACAATAGATCTATCAATGTTAACCGTTGGCTTGTACTGAGTTAATGATTGTACTAATGTCATGTATATGTAGTCTTAACTCATAGCATTCAAGCATAAAGCACAAATAACACATAACATCATATTATTGAATTGTATATAAGTAAATGCAGAGAGTTTCAAAGAGTAATCATGTTTCACCCCAAAAGTGCAAAATGTAAAAAGGGGCTATGTAAAACTCACTTGCTTCAAAGGTGTAGCTAACACGCGAGGTTAGATAGCAAAGTGATCCTTGCAACACACCACGTTAGCCTAGTGTGTAATATATATTGAATTAAAAGTGTGTACACAAGTCTATGTCAAACTCTAGGATTGGATTGGATTGGATGTGTGTACAAAAGTAGTGTTGTAGTATGTGTAGGAGTATAGGAAATCGTGGTTTGTACTTAAAAGGTGTTGTATAAAACGAAAGATTTGGAATGAATAGTTTTAGAATATTTTAATTAGGGTTTGAGTTTGAATAACTAAATAAATTAAATAATTATTATTTATTTATTTAGTTATAAAAATAATGTAGGTATTAGGTTTAGTTAAGTATAACCTAAATAAACAGTTTTATTTAAATATAAATTAAATAAATAACTGTTACTTTATTTATTTATTTATAAAGGTATGTAATTTATTTAAATATAATTACATTCTATGCATGATTTACAAAATGTAACTTATATTTAAATATAATTAAATTCTATGTATGCTTTTTATAAATGAAATAAATAATAATTTGATTTATTTATTTATTTGCCATTTAAATTGAAAATGATAATTAATTGTATTTAATTAAAAAAAAATTTGAGTGTTAGAAATAAAATTTAAATTTTATAAAACTTTGTATAAAGTGTTTATAAAAATTGTCACCAGATTTTATAAATAATTTACTCAAATAAATACATAATTTAAATTGAGTATTTAATAAATAATTTTATTAAAAAATAGATTTTTATGCAAAAATTATAAAACTGGTTTCATTTTGTTCTAATAATTGTAAAGTTTATAAACATGTTTTTTTTTATAATTTTTGGAGCCTTAAAAACGGTTTAAAAAAAAATGGGCACTGCCCGGGTCGAACCCGGGTCTGTCCGGTGAAAGTATCAAGCACCAATGGCTGGACCAGGGAAGTATCCCTGTCACAGAGTCTGTCCGAATTTGAGTTAACGTGTCTTTGCATGGAGACCGGATTCAGTATTTGAAATGGATTTAAAAAAAAAGTGTCGGGTTATGGGTTTCGAACCCGCAACCGAACGTGTATGTGTCGAGTGGTTTAACCGGTGGGTCTGGGCGAATGCCTTGACAATTCACGTGGGTGCAAAATAGAAAAACCCTTACAAACCCAAGCCTCTTCGTCCCCAATGTGTATCCCGGAACCCTAGGCCCAAATTCACTCAAATTTCACACAGATTGCAAAAGGTGTGTTAGGGATTTCGTTCGTGATATTAAAACGAGGTGAATGACATAAAGATTACCTGGAATGGTTGCATGTGTAGGACGGTCGAGTGGAGCTTTCGTTTCGTTGTTCTTGATGTTCGATCGGGTTCTAGGAGTGAAATGCAGGTTGATTTAGGGTTGGGGTGGTTTGTGGTGGATTGTGCGACAGTGAGGGGAGGTATTAATTTGGTTAATTTCATCGTATACGCTCGATTTGGTTCGGTCTTAGCCGATGACAGATTTTGACACCAATCACACGTTAATTAGAAGTCAGAGGATGAATTGGGTCCTGATTTTGGACTGAATACATTCGAAACTGATTGGGCGTGATTTTCGGGTTCTAAAACGCGTCTAATCTCTTGATTGAGGTTCAAATTTAGTTTGGTTTGACCTCGGATAGTCAAACTGCTTGAAATTCAAATTGGGTCGTGAACATTGTTAAATTGAATGGTTAATTGTGTTTAGGAGTGAACGAAAATGAGTCATGCATACGTGGAAAGTTTATGAATTTCGGATTTGATTGATTCGGAGGCCGATTTGCAAGGAATTTGTCCTTATTGACTTTATAAGTCAAAGGGAAAGGTTTGGAGTTCAAAATCATTGTGTAGGTTCAATTTGGGGTTCAAACTAGTTAAATTGTGAATTTGTTAATAAATAGTTTTTGTATATATAAAAAAAATGCAACATTATTAGTTTTATTAAAATATATTTTATAACAATAAATTTTATAAACGTAAGGTTTCACCTAATTTATTTTTATAAAAGTTATCATTTGTATAAATGAAAATTTTATTATGATAAAGGAAACTACATATATATTTATAGTTTTTATAAATATATATATATTTATTTAATACAAGGGAGGCAAAACACCTTTTAGTTCATAACATTTTATTTTCGATTCAATTTATCATGGAGCATATATATATAACTATGAATATAATATGTTATATATACAATGTAGTTGAAATATTAGAACTTTGATTTGATACATGTTTAAAATAAAAGAATTTAAGGTGTTATTCTAAGATGAGCAAACTTGGATAGAAATGAGGTATCATTAGTTAAATTTTCAAATAAAATAATGCTAGAAAATCTTGGATGTTACAATAGAGGTGCTGATCAACGCTTTCACCATCCAAATCAGGAGACAGACAATGTCGAACTTCCACGGGAGTCTTGTAAGGATGAGACTCAGTCATTTTGAACTTGGTCAGGATTTCTTTGATATACTTCTCTTGATAGATAAGAATTCCTGACTCAGACTGATCTACTTGCAAACCAAGAAAGAAATTCATTTCTCCTATAGAACTCATTTCAAACTTAGAACGCATCACTTCCTAGAACTCTTTACATAACTGAGGATTTGTGGATCCAAATATGATATCATCAACATAGATTTGCACAAAAATGGTATCAGCACCATCCTTTCGTTTGAACAAAGTTTGGTCAATTGCGCCTCGTATGAAACCATTATCAAGCAGATGCTTAGATAACATCTCATACCACGCACAAGGTGCTTGATGAAGACCGTACAATGCCTTGTCAAGTTTGTAAACTCTGTCAGGATAAGTTGGATCAATGAAACCCGGTAGCTGCTTGACATAAACTTCCTCTTGAACCTTTCCATACAGAAATGTGCTTTTTACATCCATTTGATGAACTGTAAAGTCCATATAGGCTGCATATGCGAGAAACATTCTGATGGCTTCTAAGCGAGCCACTGGTGCAAAGACTTCCTCAAATTCAATCCCTTCTTCTTGATAAAACCCTCGAACCACTAAGCGAGATTTGTTATGAATCACGATTCCCCCTTCGTCCTTCTTGTTACGAAATACCCAACGAGTGCCAATTGGGACTTTGTTCTTTGGAAGGTCTACCAGATTCCACACATGTAACTTGTTAAACTGCTGCAATTCTTCCTGCATGGCCTCTACCCAACTGTTCTCAAGCAAAGCAGCTTTGACATTCTTAGGTTGAACTTGAGATTTGAAGCAAGTGAAGAGACTGTCATTCATTGCTTCGGTGGCACTACGAGTTCGAACTCCCACATTGAGTGGACCAATGATGTTGTCTGTGGGATGATCCTTGTGAATTCTTAGCTTTGGAATCTCATCCTCTTCCAAGTGGTCATCCAGATTGGTAATGTTGTTGTCAGGAAGATCAGCTTCCTCATTAATAGGACCTTCAACAAATGACTGTGGAGCAACATCCACTATTGGAGGAGTTTCTTCCTCAACAGTTTTACTTGTTGCCATAGAGTCTGAAGAATCCTGAATTGATGATGAAGAGGAGCCTAAAGCAGGAGAGGTACCTAGGATATTCACAGACATAAGAGGATTAGCTGAGACAAATATGATAGTGAAATCAGGAAGATTAATTGATTTAAATAAAGAATCGACATCAAAAAGCCAATCAGGACCGCCCCCAGCGTCTGTATGATTGCTTTCATGCCAGTTGATATCAATGGACTCCAGCACATCCTTCGTCTCTTGTTGTAAACACGAAAATCTCTTTGGTTAGAAGAATAGCCCACGAAATAGCACTCATCTACTTTGTCTTCAAACTTATTCAGCTGATCAGAAGTATTCAGCATTGTGCAAACACACCCAAACTTCCTGAAGAAATCAATAACAGGCTTACGCTTGTACATAATTTCATAAGGTGTCTTGTTGCAACTTTTGGTGATGAGAACTCGATTTTGCACAAAACATGCGGTATTGACTGCCTCGTCCCAAAACGTTACAGGAAGCTTAGAATCAACGATCATAGTTCTTGTTGCTTCTATCAACGTGCGATTTCTTCGTTCAGCTACACCATTTTGTTGTGGAGTACGAGGTGTACTGAATTGCCGAGAGATACCCTTACTTTCACAGAAAGAATCTAAAATGGCATTTTTAACTCTGTGCCATGATCACTGCGAATAGTCTTTACACTTAGATTGAACAGATTATCGATTTGTAGCAGATGAATTTTCAGAATCTCTGGCATCTCATCTTTCTTTGCCAGGAAGAATACCCAAGTAAACCGAGAAAAGTCATCGGTTACCACCAAGCAATATGATTTTCTTCCATGACTCATGACACTCACAGGACCGAAGAGATCCATGTGAAGCAATTGTAGAGGGGAGTCAATAGAATTGGTGGTTTTGGGCTTGTGAGATGATTTGTGTTGCTTGCCCTTGGAACAGGAAAGACAATGTTCCACGGGTGAGAAGTCTTTTAGAGGTAAACCGGTGACAAGTTTTCCTCGAACAAGGCGATTCATTGTCTTGAAATTCACGTGTCCTAATCTCTTGTGCTAAAGAAAGGACTCATCCTCTGAAGCTTTTGAAAGAAAGCAGGATTCGATTCCTGATGGGTTATTCATATCCAGACTGTAGGTATTGAATCTTCGAGGAGCACGCATGAGGATTAGGTCTTCGGGAATAACCACTCCAGGTCTCAGAATCAAACATTCTTTTGAGTTGAAGAGGGCACAAAAGTCTTGATCACAAATCTGGGACACACTCATCAGATTATACTTTAGCTGTGGTACGAAGTTGACATTCTCCAGGCTATTTACACCGTTGGACACAGTTCCTTGTCCTTCAATCTTTCCTCCTCTTGGATTTCCTGCAAAGGAAACAAAATCTCCGTCTATAGGATGGTAATCTTGCAATAAAGAAAAATGATCAGTCATATGTCTTGAGCAACCACTGTCGACATGCCAGATATTATCTCCAGGCCTCCTTGATTATCCCTGCACAAAATGAATCATTTAGACATTGGTACCCAAGTCATTGCTAACTTGGAACGTCTTAGTTTTACAAGATGCATTTCGTAAATCATAGTCAGAATCCTCCTTTAATGTATTCTCAAAAAGATCATTGTTCTTAATTTTCCAAATCCTTTTCGGCCAATTTTTAGCATTTTTAATCCTTTTACGTCGCAGAGTTCTACTATGTCGAGATTTAGAGAAAACATTTGAAACACAGTCAACTGAATTTTGAATAAAAGATGGTACGTTTTCTTCCTTAAAACGATATGTAGACAGTTTACATGTCTTAAAAACATGAAAGAAATATCACATGTCGGCTTAGCCTGATAATTGTCATCACAAGATGATGAAGATGACTGTGATGTTGAGACATCAGAACTAGAGGCAACTCGTTCTTCAATATTTCTTTCATGAAGGCTTTGATCTTCCTTTAATCAGACAAATTCTAGATTGCTCATAGTTTCTTGTGGAATGTCAGTCACAACAACTCCTGCACTTTTAAAATTTGTAATACAACTCATAGTATTTACAGATTTAGGAACAAAAGGCAAAGCATTCTTAAACTTAGAAATAGCATTTCTCAATCTGTCATGCTCAGAAGGCACAAAACCAAAATACAAATTTTCAATGTGTTCACAAATATCTGGTTTTGACACGGACATATTATTACATTCATCCGACTCAAGTTCATTTAAAACATTTCCCTTACTAGAAATCTTATCACAATCATCTTCGAAACCTACACAATCTGACTTTGCACAGGAAGCAAAACTGTCAGAATCTAAAGTTTGGATATAATCATCAGCAGATAAATTGCAAACAAAGGGTGTTGGAACATGAGGAACTGGCATATCAGCAAATCTACCAGACTTGGAATACGGAGGAGGGTGAGAGTTATCCCGATGCCTTCTGTGACCTTTTTATGAATTTGATTATCAATGATTCCAAAAAGAATTTTCTGGTCCATACCCATGTGTTCAACTTGAAAATTTGCCTTTTCAGCCTTTTGAAGTCTTTCAGTTAGAATTTGATTATTATTCTTTTGTGTAGTAAGTTGTACAATCAAAGATCAATTTTCTCCACAAATATCATGAATTTTCTTTAAGTAAAGTTTCTCATTTTTAGCCACAGAATCATACATCACCTTTATGTGATCATGTTCATCAACCAAAGTCTGGTTGATGAATCTATGTTTCTGAATCTCATTTAAACAAGATTTAGCATTGCAAAGTCTAGACATTACCTCAGCTGGTACGACGGTGAGATCCTCGACTGGTTCAATCATTACACATTTTTCTTTCTATTCAATGTCTGCCATCAGTGCCTTGTCAGATGCTTCCCCTTCTTGATCTTCCCAATGATAGTGTCCATCAGCTTGACAGACCAGAGCTGTTGAGCTGGAAGTTGTAGTGGATTTGGGAGAGATGGCAACTTGCTTTCCAGATGAGTTCTTCTTCTCAGGCTGCTCCTTTGATAATGGCTCCTTGCAATTTCTTGCGAAATGACCCAGCTGGCCGCAGTTGTAGCATCTCACCTTTTTGATGTCAAACCCTAGAGTCTTTCCTTGCTTGAATCTATCCATCCCAGTCCTCTTGATGAATCTTTTGGCTCTCAGAGTCAGCATAGCCATACACCATTCAATATCCATCTTTTCCAAATCATCCGGGTTGATCTGATCCAAGTCATCAGGTTGAAAGCTGACCGGTGTCAGGTTTTCAGAAATTAGTGCATCATAGCACGACATGAAAGCAGTCATGATAGGCAGATATTCATCGGGTATCATAGTGGTTGGTTTCCGAGAAGTGGATGAAATAGTAGGCTGAACTCCAGAAATTGAAGGTGGGACATCAGTTTGAAAGTATGCCATTGTAGTTTTGTTGGATGAAGTGGAAGAACCTTGACCAGCAAGAAGAGCTGTGTTTCCAAACTGATTAGTTGGAATGACTGCACCCTTCTTTATCTCCAACTCTAAAGACTCCAGAATGCTGTAGAGTTCTTGCTGTAATAAGTCACTCAGCTTTTCAGTTTTCTTGATCATAATCCGGTACATATTCCATTCATCGGGCAATGAATCAAGCAGCTTCTTGTTTAACTCAACAGTGGGATACTCAGTTCCCAAAACCTTTAACTTAGAAACAATGCTTGAGAATCGGTTGATCAATTCAGACATGGGTTCTCCAGGGACACTACTAAACATCTCATACTGCTTCTTGATCAAGTCCTTCTTGCTTTATCTAACCTCAGCACTTCCCTCATACCTTGTACATAAAGCAACCCAAAGATCTTTGGAAGTAGTATACTCTGCAAATATGTTGAACACATCCATAGGAAGAGCCATAGCAATAGATCCATAAGCCTTGTTATCTCTGGCAGTTAGGGCAATATCCTTTTCATCATATTCAGAGAGGCTGAACATCTGCAGTGGTAGTAACTGGCTTGTGTGGACCATCAGTGATTGACTGCAAAAGAGTATGGTCATGGAACTGAAAGAAAGTCTTCGTTTTCTTGGTCCAATCATCAAAGTCCCTAGTGGACACCAAGACAGGTGGTTTGTTTCCTCTAGCATATTCATTGTTGCTTGAAGATGCCATAACTCAGACAATCTAAACTCAAACAGTAGCTAGTTTCGGGTGAACAAGGTTGATCGAAACAACTAGTTTCGATAGAGAAAAAGCTAATCGAAACTACTAGTTTCGATAGATCAATGCTTACCCGAAACTTCTAGTTTCGATAGAGAAAGCAGAATCCAGAAACAACTAGTTTCGATGAAGAAGAAGAGGCAGAAAAATCCAGTAAACGCAGTAGAAACTACAAGTTTCGATTAAAACTAGTTTCGATAGGGCAGTAGTTTCGGTTGATTAATCTGCAAAGGTTAGATTCGATATAACAGGACAAATATCTAGTTTCGATGATACCTTCTCCAGACAAGAGTACAGACAAGAAGTTTCGATGACCAACAAAAAGCAGAAATTGTCTCCCAGTAGTTTCGATGCCTTCTTCCCCAAGTTTCAGAAAACCTCCATTGAAGAAAAGCTTCAATAACCAATAGCGAAGAAATAATAATCCAAACCAGCGAAAAGCTTCCTATAATACTCCAGATCACGAAAATAACCTCTAAACTTTAAAACTCGAACTCAGACAGCCGGAAATCGATGAAACAGTACTTCCAAAACTCAGATGCAGAAAAACTTCAATAAAATACTGATAAACACCTAAAATCGATCACAAAAACCTGAATATACTCATAATTCAAGAGCATAAAGCTCTGATACCAATTGTATGTCCAGATTTTAATCGGAAATCACTCAACAGATCGATTACACACACACAGGCAGAATCTGTGTGTATGGTAGTGAAGCAGAGGGTAGAAACAGAATTGGTGAAGATAACAACTAACCACACATGAATCAACACAAATGTGATGTGAAATTGTAAGAACAAAGCATTAAACAAATGCATATTGTATTGATTCTTCAAGAACAGTGAAAGAGAAAATTCAGGGTTACAGCCGCTACTTACACCCTAAACATTCTCAAATTAGGCTATTTATAGGAAGCTGACAGGCTCAAAACTATGCTCACCGAAACTAGTAGTTTCGGTTGAGCATTTACAAATGAATGTACCTCCTATCGAAACTTCCTATCTATCGAAACTACTAGTTTCGATTGAACAAACCTTAATCGAAACTAGATAGTTTCGATGGCCTAGACTTAGAAATAAAACATAAATTTACATAAAATGAAATTACAAGTAATCAACACTTAAACTAAATAATGTTCAAAAGAAATACATTGATGACAACAACTTATACAAAAAATAAGACTCTACATAGGCAATCTACTCCGGAGAGGCAAAACTCACTCAGGAGAGCAAACGTACTCAGGTGAGCAAACTTACTCAAGAGAGCAAGTTTACTCAGAAAGAGCAATTTTTTACTTAGGAAGAGTAAACTAGTCAGCATAACCAATCTGGTTCGGAAGACCATCCTTCAGTAGTTTTCACTTCCAAACTCAGTTTTCCATGCATAACAAAACATGCAAAATAATTTTTTTCCAAGCTGACCTGACAACTTAACCCCAGCCAGGGGTGTTGCCCCTTGGACCCCACTAAGGGCTGTCGCGTGCCATTCCTTGACGACACTAACAGTGTCGCCAATGGTATTTGGCGACATTAATGTGGCGACACTGAGGTCCAACGACACTAAGTCCAGAACGCAAGTTCTGGCAACACTGCCTAGGCGAAACTGAGAGTGTGCCTGGCGACACTGTAGGAGACACTAAGCGTGTAAAGTATTTGCCATAATTGTGTGTTGGTTGATGAAAGGAAAGCATTTACTATACATGTGTGTTTGTAAACGAATGAAAAGAAAG
Organism: Smallanthus sonchifolius; assembly: GCA_023525975.1. Classification (NCBI taxonomy): domain Eukaryota; kingdom Viridiplantae; phylum Streptophyta; class Magnoliopsida; order Asterales; family Asteraceae; genus Smallanthus; species Smallanthus sonchifolius. Next base: position 14,018,072 of record CM042026.1, on the reverse strand, counting down.
TTTTAAAGTAAAGTTTGAAAGAGGAAAATGTATGTTTATGTAAGTAAAGTTGTTATGAAAGATAACGATAGATAAAGAAAGTTTTTAATAAAATAAAGAAGGTCAGCAAGATAGAAGTTATACATTTGCCTATAATTGGGAAGGGAAAGGTTCCTATGAGAGCGATAGTTATGTGTATGTCATGCGTACGTCCCGTTTGAGTATGTCAGTCATGGCATTACCTTGTTAAGGGCCTTTATGGCTAGCCAATGGTTGTACAGCTGGTTATGTGTGATAAGGAGTAACGACGGTTACTCATGAGTAAACATAACCTCATCTTTGTGATAAGCAGCTGTGTGTTAAACCTGTGTGATAAGTGTCTATGTGATAAGCCTTTGTGTTGAGTCTGTGTGATAAATCTGGTGATAAGCGTCTGTGTGATAAGTCTTTATGATGAGTTTCCTAGGTTATGATATGTGCAACATATACATTTAATGTATGACTTGAAAGTAATGAACAGTGAAAGTTTTGCCTTTGCCGGCACTATGTAAGAAAGTGTAAATCCTTCTACTTTTACTAAATGTATGTTTTATGTAAAACTAGAACTCACTTAGCATTAGCTAACTTTTAGTATGCACATCAGATTAAGTGTAGGTATGGTGAAAGCTTTGGATTGCTTGACTGGCTGAGGAGAGTTACCCGGCATCGAAGGTTTCTGGCCTCCCGTATGTTAAGAATGAAAAGTTGTAATAGCTGAGACAATGATTTCATGTTTTAATTGGTTGACAAATTGACAATGATGTAATGACGTTTATTTCCGCTGCATGAATGAATGATATAAGTTTAAGAACTTTTTGTGAATAAGTAAATCCAACACGTGAGGCCTCCCGGGTTTGGGGAATTCAAAGTTGGTATCAGAGCAATAGTTTGAGAGATTCAGACATCCTAGATGTCTGGACTTAAACTGAGAATGGGACCAAGTAACGGATGCCAGATACGAGTAACTCACAGCTAAGAATCATGCAAGTGTAGTAAGTATAATTTTTCCAATAGGGTGCGATAGATTAGGACAAGGGCGTTTAATGTAATTATAAAGGTGATCAAGTAGAAACCGAGAAGTGGTGTAGTAGTTAATTGCAGATGGACAGTGTATATTAACAACTTGCCTTACTTATTGTGTTCTATTTTTTAACTAGCATGGTAACATTGAATTCCTTATTCCTTATCTTTCAGTAAAGTAGAATGGCCAGAAGGAGAGGCGAAAGGCGTAATGGGGGTCGTACCGGAAATATTAATGAACGTAAACAAACATAAACGAACACAAACAACACATAAATGAACACAAACGAACAAGTCTAATACATCATAATTCATCCAAAAACACATATAAATCAGGAAGTCCGATTGTTTCTCTAAATAATCTAAGAAAATATTAAAAGCCAATGTTTTATAGTATAGAAAGCAATCCCAAACATTTTTTTTATTATACATTTATATCGGTTCTTAAGGATAAATAAAATAAAATAAAAACTTTTTAACACATTTATGATAATACAAGGTTCATATATATTTAATTGTTTTAGAAAATTAAAAATATATAAATGGGTTTAAAAACGAACGGACATATATTATATATTATATATATATGATTTTTTTAATAAAATTAAACAAACGAACATAAACGAATGTAAATAAACAAACATTCACGAACATAAATGAACGAACAAGACATGTGTTCATGTTTGTTCGTTTAATTAAATAAACAAAATTTTGTTATCATGTTCGTTCATTTATTTAAATGAACGAAAATAAACGAATTTTTCGCCGAACAGTTCATGAACGTTCGGTTCATTTACATGAGGCCTAGCAAAACTCCCTCTAGTAACGAAGAAAGCTCGGCCACTTGAACTACTTCAACCCCCCCCCCCCCCCCTCCTCTAGGACATCTACTCCATTTCCCCAATTTATAAACATCCTTGACAATTATTGTTCGATCGATTTTAACAATTTTAACAATTTATAAACATCCTTAACATAATCCGGCTAGTTTTGGTTAGCATTTTCTTGAGGTTGGAAGAAAGGTGATCAAACATGTATCTTTTCAACAACAGGAAAAATAATCAAAACCAACATTTGCAAATAAATATTAAATAATATTGAAATGCATTATATTATATATTTGATTTTGTTGATAATCAAACCAGTGATGAAAAAAGACGTGAACAAACGGAACAAGGACATGAATGATTGGATGTTTGAAGGACAAAAGTCCAAAACAAGAGAAGCTACGAAGAACCAGCAGTTGTTCAAACTTATTCAAACATAAGGAAACTTCCTTGCTCTTTGCCAAACCATATGATGATTGTTTCGTCCCCAACTCAATTTATGTGGGCCATTTTCGATCTTCATCCATCAATCCTGTCATACACCAGCATATTTTCATAGATACGATATAGCGTTACTACATACATGGATCGTAATTAAATGTCGTACGCCATTTATGCTAATAATAATTGTTGGTTGTTAGAATCAAGAACACAGTATAAAGTACGACATCCATAAGTTTAAGTGTCGAAATCTCGTCGGTTAAACAAGATGACCGGGCATTTTCACTTTTTTTGGCCTAAAACCTTGTAATTTTTGTTTAGGTGACGTGTCATCGTGTGATTGGTTGTTCATCACGTCGTATTTTATTTTTAACGACAAATACCGCGCAAAAGTTGATTTTTAAGACTAAAAATGTGCTTGTGATACATAACTCCAAGCGATGTCTTTTAATTGGGTTATACTTTTATCTAACAATTTATTATAATCATGGTTATATTTTTTAAATGGTTGGTCAAATGTCTTTTTAAGTAAAAATATCTATAGAAATAGCTGATTGTCTCAAATTAATTTAGTATATATATGGAGCTCATCCACCAACTTTCTACCTGTAGATCTTTCTGTGTAAGCCAGTAAATTCTTTTACGTTGTTATCGTACGAATGTAGTTCATGTTTTGTACGAAACTTGATTTGAATTCCGACAAATCCATAGTCATGTAGAGGTGATTGCAACAAATATGTCCATCTGATTAGGACTATTTTTTTTTAACGGCAAATTTTTATTGTATTGGATGAGGTTAGAACTCATAACATTTTGGTTGTGAGACTCTACTCTTACCACTACACCCCAACCCCCCACCCTTGATTAGGACTATTAGGAGTTGAAGATGGTTGTTACTTGTTACTCTATTTTTACATCTATTGTGACAGTATACTATAATCTTTATTTTTAAATATAATAAACATTTTTTTCTAAGAGTAATTATCTAATATTTTTTTTAACGGGCACATTTAATATAGAACCAAAATTCGGCAGGGTACGGCGAGAAACGCATACACACTTGTACGTATACGTAGTGATCTTAAGATGTAGCCGGATAAAGAAAGAGAGGTGGTTGTGTTATATAACCACTTTATGTAATTACAAATGTTTATACAAGTATCTCGGTTTTTAGTGACCAATCCCCGATTTCACCCCCACCTCCAATTTCGCCGATTTCATTGCCACCTCGTCACCCTCCACCTTCACCCCCACCTCATCATTTTCCCAATCCTCGATTTCAATCGGTAAACCCACTCCGTATAGCCTAATACTAATCACGTCTTACCAGAAAGTCAAACTTATTGTTAACTTTTTCTAGAAATCAAGTTTTTTTAATTGTGAAAGTGTTCTTAAATGTTTATACATGAGTAACATAAATGAAATACTTATGAATGATATTTAATACTTAATTGCTTAATGATATTATTTTCATTTATTACCTAAAATAATATATATATTTTTTTGAACAACAAACTCACACACTCACTGATCTACTTCTGAATTACACCACTTTGTCCACAATCAGAATTAAACCCTCATCATTTTAGCGGGAAATTCATCGACATCTTAATACCATTTGGTTACAAGCACTTTCTTACCTAAAATAAATAATAACAAATCTTTAAAACTACTTTATTTATGGGTCATCAAGTTTCACAACTAAAACATATTGTTTCCTTTCATTGCACGTCCGTTGACTTTTAACTTAACTCTACACGATATAGCCGGTACAGACGTGACTTAGTGGCATTTACGGCATGTGTCGTCGCGCGATGCACGTAATTTTGATAGTTTTCAAGGGGCATAAAATTTTTAAAATTTATATATATATAAAATTATATTTTATAAAAAACTATAAAGTTTAAACCCATATATTAAAATTCAAATTTATTTTGGCCCAAATTTAATTTAAACACAATAGTTTTTTTAACTCAATTCAATTTTTTTAAATATAAGTTCATATTCTATGAGGCATTTCTCTATAGTCATATTGGGCATTTGAAATCTCGAAGACGCCTCTGAACCGGTAAAAAAGACAGTTTTTATAAGCTACCTCATAAAAACATGTTAATTTAACAATTCTATTTTTTTTTTAAATGACTAGGTTGATAATTGCATTCTTTTGAAATGAATTAGTTTAATAATTTAATGATAAGCCACCTCCTAAAAATGTCACATACTCGGGTAAGTTAAAAAACCAATTATCAAGATATCATATTACTTAATTAACTGATTATATAAAACTTACAATTACAATACATTATTAAATCTAAAGTTGATGAAAAATAAAGACTCACATTACAACAAAAGGATAAAATCATGTAATAATAACTAAGGTTTTATATTATTCTAATGAAGTCGTTTACGTTATTTTTAACTATAAAAATCACTAAAGTTTCATTTATTTTTCCATTATTATGAAAACTTTAGAGATTTTTATAATTAAAAATAACGTAAACGACTTCATTAGAATTATATAAAACCTTAGTTATTACATGATTTTATCTTTTTCTTGTAATTGTAATGTGTCTTTATTTTTCATTAACTTTATATTTAATAATGTATTGTAGTTGTAAGTTTTATATAATCAGTTAATTAAGTAATATGATATCTTGATAATTCGTTTTTTTAACTTACCCGAGTATGTGACATTTTTAGGAGGTGGCTTATCATTAAATTATTAAACTAATTCATTTCAAAAGAATGCAATTATCAACGTAGTCATTTAAAAAATGATTATTGAATTTTAATAATCTCACATTTTACCAATTGGCCAATAATAATCACAACTGAGAATATTCTTACCACCGGTCCATACTTTCAAACTATTTTCTTACATTGGACCTCCGTTAAAAAAACTTAACGCCGCTAGAATTTATATGACGTGGACATCTGCAAACCGCGGGAAAGTCGAGCCAAGCTAGCAGTGGTCTCGTGGTGGGTTTTGAAATTGGCTCTGGTGGTGTTTAACTGATCTCATTAAACACCATTGTTGTCTCTGTTTGGACTTGCCGGACAAACTAGACCAGTTAAACTCCACCAGAGCCAATTTCAAAACCCACCACGAGACCACTACTAGCTTGGCTTGACTTTCCGATGGTTTACAGATGTCCACGTCATATAAAATCTAACGGCGTTAAGTTTTTTTAACGAGAGGTCCAATGTAAGAAAATAGTTTGAAAGTAGGGACCGATGGTAAAAATATTCTCAGTTAGCATTATTATTGGCCAAATGGTAAAATGTGGGATTATTAAAATCCAATTATCCTTTAAAAAAATAGAATTGTTAAATTAACATGTTTTTATGATGTAGCTTATAAAAACCTTGTCTTTTTTATAAATGTTAATTTTTTTTTAAAACTAAGTGAACTAAATGAAACATAAATGACTTGATTACAATATTTAGTAACTATTTTTTTCAAGTTGACTTACATTGTTCAGTTATGAAATTTGTTATTATGAAGTCGTTTACATTATTTTTAACTATAAAAATCACTAAAGTTTCATTTATTTTTCCATCATTGTGAAAACTTTTATAAATGTTAAATTTTTTTAAAAACTAAGTGAACTAAATGAAACATAAATGACTTGATTACAATATTTAGTGACTATTTTTTTTCAAGTTGACTTACATTGATCAGTTATGAAATTTGTTATTATTTAGTTAATTTTGTTCACAGTAACTTCGAACTTCAGGTTAAAATTGAAAAAATAAATAGTAAGTTTCATACGTGCTTTATTCACCTCACTTAATTAAAAAAACACATTTATAAAACAAATTTCACAACAATAGAATAATAAATGAAACTTGAGTGGCCTTTTAGATAAAAAAAAATATAAGTGACTGAGATAAATGTAACATCCCAAAATACTAATAAAAAGAACGACATGGTACGCGGGACGCGAATTAAATAAAACGAATAGACGAGAAAAAAGGAACAACGGCGAAACTAGCAAAGGGGCGAAACTAGGGAGGGGAGGGGCCTAGCCTAGCCGCCACCTCCACCATCCCCTCATTTCACTATTTCGCCTGGTTAGAGAGAGAGAGATATTCAAGCTAGAGAGAGAAAGTGATAAGAAAGGAAAACCGAGCTCAAGGATCATGTATCATCATCTACAGAAGCTAAAGATCGAAGAGTTGGGCTCGCAAAAGGTAGCTACCGAGTTAAATCCGAGTTTTCGTCAGAGTGGGTTTTTCGGGTTTGATTCAATCAAAGGTTGGGTTTTTAAACATGGAATGCAAAACTAGCCTTAGATCTAGGCTCATGGGATCGAAACACATGTTTCTAACGTAAAAAGTTGAAAACTTGAATGTGTGGAGATCTGGTCGCCATCTTCACGTAGAAACTAGGGTTTCTACTAAAGAAGACGATCAGGCGACACTACTAGGTGAAACTGGTTAGTGTCGCTTGAAAGACAGATTCACTTGAGCCTTAGTTGTAACACCCTAGGCGAATCCCACATCGGCCGTGGACAGGAGAGATTCTTGGTTCATAAGGAATGCCCTGCCTCTTAAATCAACAACGCGTTTTGGGGCTTAATGTAGTGGATGAGAGGAGAACTCCACAGTTAAGCGTGCTCGGGTGGGAGTAATCCAGGGATGGGTGACCCCCTGGGAAGTTTTCACCCTGGCAACCAAAAACAAATCCGTGAGCTCTTAGTGGGCAAAGCGGACAATATTGTTGGTACGAGGGGCCGGATGTTACAAATGGTATCAGAGCCACTCCTGTGCCGTTCGGGATGGTGGGGCAAACCTCATCGAGTATGGTGAGTCCCCGGGGGTGTTCAGAGGGACACCTTAGGCAAATCCCACATCTCTGATTGGGATGGTGGGGCAAACCTCATCGAGGACGATGAGTCCAAAAGGGGGGGTGATTGTAACACCCTAGGCGAATCCCACATCGGCCGCGGACAGGAGAGATTCTTGGTTCATAAGGAATGCCCTGCCTCTTAAATCAACAACGCGTTTTGGGGCTTAATGTAGTGGATGAGAGGAGAACTCCACAGTTAAGCGTGCTCGGGTGGGAGTAATTCAGGGATGGGTGACCCCCTGGGAAGTTTTCACCCTGGCAACCAAAAACAAATCCGTGAGCTCTTAGTGGGCAAAGCGGACAATATTGTTGGTACGAGGGGACTTGTAACATCCCAAAATAAATGAGGATTTTAAATAACGGGTTGAACCGGGACGAACGGGATAAAAGAACGAGGCGTAACGGGCCGGGCCGGTTGGGCCGGCAAACTTGAAGGAAGGGGGGTTTCCTCCCTTTAAATAGCCAACACACACACCATTTCTCTCATTTGCAAGAATCTAGAGAGAGAAACCGTAGAGAGAGAAAGTTGGCGGATCGACCCGAGATTGAAGGAGCTTGTTGCTACTAAGCTCGTGAGCAAAACCTCCGGATCAGAATCTCGAAATCAGGTAACACCCGAACCAAATCTGAGTTTTTGTTCGTTTTTGGGTTTTCGGGTATTTTCGGGAAAATGACGGGTTTTTATAAACCAAATGAGGAAAGGGTTATAAATCTGGAATCACGAAGGGAAAATACACGTTTTGAATGTAAAAAGTCCGGATCTTGACCAGGTCGGACCTGCATTGCGAAAGTTAGGGTTTTTCACGGGGAAGATAGCTGAGTTCTGCAGGTATCGAAACTAGAGTTTCGAGCGGCCTGCAGGTGTCGAAACTAGAAGTTTCGAGCGGCCTGCAGGTGTCGAAACTAGAAGTTTCGAGGGGCCTGCAGGTATCGAAACTAGAAGTTTCGATGGGCCTGCACCTGTCGAAACTAAGTAGTTTCGATAGGTCTGCATCAGTAAGTGAAGTCAGTGTATTCACCTGTAACAGAACGAGTAAACCGTTAGAGTCGGGATTTAGGTCTGATGTGTATTTAATTAATCAATTCAGATCGGAAGTGACGTTGTTGGACCTTTGTTTAGGACAACCGAGACTAGCTTATAAGGTGAGTTCTAGAAGCCCTTCTTTAAATGTTTTAAATAATATTTTTGGGCTGGTGTGCATACATACGAAACGATGTTTACGAAATGATGTTTACGAAATGAGGTATATAAAACGATGTTTACGAAGGACGATGTTATGAAATGTTTTGCCAAATGAAGTTTATGAAAGGTTTACGAATGAAGTGTTATTTAATAAAACGTACGAATGCTTTAACTAAAACGAGGTAAAGTTTTTATGAAAGTCACGAATGAACGAATCTGCCACGAGTTCCTACGGGAGCTAAGGTATGTATGTATGTATTGGCCTCACCTTACGGGGGCCTATGTGGCTGGCTAACGGTTGTACAACTGGTTGAGGATGGGGTGACGACGGTCACCCATGGGATTACCGGGATCCCGATGGAAGGTACTATTCCTTGCGGGGAAATATTGCCTATGGTATGTTTAGTCTTCCTAGAGGTAACGAGCCTTAGGAGACGTATGTTTAGTCTTCCTAGAGGTAACGAGCCTTAGGAGACGTATGTTTAGTCTTCCTAGAGGTAACGAGCCTTAGGAGACGTATGTTTGGTCTACCTAGAGGTAACGAGCCTTAGGAGACGTATGTTTGGTCCACCTAGAGGTAACGAGCCTTAGGAGACCTGGATGACGGATGACTTAGAGGTAGCGAGCCTTAAGTTCATCCGCTGGTATGCGATGTATGGGTTTGACGGTTACGAGAAGGCGCAGATTCGGTTCATATTGACTAGTGTTATGATGCTATGTTACGATGTTTTGATGATGTTAAGTTATTGCATATTTTACGTACGCTTTTATTAAATAAAGTATGATGTTATGTTTTTGGCAAATATTTGATGTTAATGATTTATGTTAAAACTAGAACTCACCAGCGTAGCTGACCTTTTTAGTATGCACATTCAGGTTAAGGAAGTTATGATGATGGACGGTGATGCTGGGCGGCTTGAGGAGTTACCCGGATGATATGAAGACTGGCATCCCGTTACGAGTTGTTTTTGTTATGAACATGTATTTGAAAATGTTACGTTTCCGCATGTTAAACGATGTAATGTTATGTTTGAAATGAAATTTTCCGCTGCGTTATTTGATATTCTAGTTTGAGAACTGTTTGTGAATGAGTAAATCCAACGCGTGGGGCCTCCCGGGTTTGGGGCCTCACAAGTTGGTATCAGAGCAATAGTTTGAGAGATTTGGACACTCCCTGTGTCTGAACTTAAACTGAGAATGGGACCGAAAGCGGATGCCAGTACGGGTAACTCGAGCCACAGCATCAGGTATGAAGGTAGTGTATATATATTTACATATATAGTATGCCTTAGGAAGTGTTAAGGTTAGGACTTGGGTTCTGATGGAAATCACAAAGGTGGTCAAATCGAAATCAAGAGGTAGTGTAATGGTTAATTGCAGATGGCCAGTGTATATTAACATCTTACAATGCTTGTTGAATTCTATTTGTTAACTAGCGTGATGACATTGGATTTCCTTGTCTTGTAGAACGGAATGGCAAGAAGAGGGAACGGAAAGCGTGGTGGGGGCCGTACCGGTGGTCGTACCGGTGGTGGCCGAGGTAGAACTCCTATTCACCAGGAGTACAGTGAAGAAGGAAGTGTTCACACTGAGCCAGAAGCTAGTGTGCACGGGACTGAGCCGACTCATGCTGAAGAACAACAATTCACTTTTGAACCGGAAGTAAGAGCGGCTCTGGCACGTGAGTTCACCGAATTGATGAAGGCTTCTTTGCCAGGACTACTGGCAGAAGCACTAAAGAAGGCTAATGAGGAGGGCGGATCTAAACTGACAACTGATATTCCAAACATTGAGGCCGTTAACGCACCGCCTGCTCGCGGCTGCGACTATAAGTCATTCAAGGTATGTGACCCGCCGGTTCTGACTGGAAAGAAGGACGCGGTGGCTACTTTTGACTGGGTAATTCGTATGGAAGCCGCCATTCGTCTGAGTGAATGTCGACCGAATCAGGTCGTGAAGTTTGCTGCTAACTCCTTGAGGGAGGAAGCATCTCACTGGTGGGAAGGTGTACGCCAGGCTAAGGGGAACGAGGTGGTTGATTCGATGATGTGGGATGATTTGAAAACTTTGGTGATCAAGAATTTCTGTCCAAGGAATGAGATCGAAAAGGTAGAAAGGGAATTTCTGGGTTTGAAGGCTGGGAGCATGACGCACCGGCAGTATACGACACGGTTCAATGAACTGGCACGTCTGGTGCCACACCTTATCACTACTGAAGGAAGAAAGATCGCTTGTTATATTCAAGGGTTGCCGGACAAGGTCCGCACATATGTTAAGGCAAACGCCCCTACTACCTACGATTCGGTAGTAGAACTGAGCGGCGTGGTATTTGATGATCTGGCACTGAATGTCGTTGCCATTGAAGAGCCTAAGAAGAAGCTGAGTTTTCCCGCTAAGCGATCGGGTGGGAAGTTGTTTGGGGCTCAGGACAAACGGGCCAGGGTAAATGAATTAGCAGTCTGTGGGAAGTGTGGGGGAAGGCATGCCGGTGAATGCCGGTTGGGATCAAATTTGTGCTACAAATGTGGCAAGACCGGGCACTACTCCCGAGAATGCCCGAACGGTATCAAATGCTACAACTGTGGGGAGAGTGGCCACATGAGCCGGGAATGCACTAAGCCCAGGATGGGCGAGACCGGGAAAGGGAAAGGCCCAGAGAAGAGGGAGGAAAGGCCCCGAGCGAAGACTCGAGCGTATGCACTAACGCAAGAACAGGCCAGGAATGACCCCGATGTGGCGTCAGGTACGTTCATCCTTGACAACACTTTTGTTTCAGTGTTATTCGATTCGGGTGCCAGTAAGAGTTTTATATCTGCAACTTTCTGTAAACGAGTAAAGTACACGGTTAGTAAAGTAGAACGAGCCTTTAATGTAGAAACCGCTGAGGGTAGAACCGTAATGGTAACCGAAGTAGTTGACGATTCCACGATAAAGATAGAAGGCCATAGATTTCCCGTCAGACTATTTGTTATGGTTTTGGGAGGGTTTGATGTCGTGTTAGGTATGGATTGGTTAACTGCCAACGAGGCTCAAATTATATGCAAACGAAAGATAATCCGACTCAAGGCTCCGGACGGTAGCGAAGTGGAAGTACTTGGGGATCGCGATGCCCCGATGCCCAACGTCATCTCGATGATTAAGGCAGCAGATTACTTGAGGCGCGGATGCGAGGCTTATCTGGTATACGTAATTGACAAGTGTAAGGAAGTGAAAGAACTGGACGATGTACCCGTGGTACGCGAGTACCCGGAGGTGTTTCCAGAGGAGTTGCCTGGGATACCACCCGATAGAGAGATTGAATTTCGAATCGACTTAGTACCAGATGCCCAGCCCGTGGCTAAGGCTCCATATCGACTAGCACCAGTGGAAATGAAAGAATTAATGGCACAACTAGACGAGTTACTTGAGAAAGGATTTATCCAACCAAGCATCTCGCCGTGGGGTGCTCCGGTGTTGTTTGTGAAAAAGAAAGACGGTTCGATGAGAATGTGTATCGATTATCGCGAGTTGAACAAACGAACGGTAAAGAACAAGTACCCTTTACCAAGGATCGATGACCTGTTTGATCAATTGCAAGGCGCAAGTTGGTTCTCGAAAATCGACCTTCGGTCCGGGTACCATCAGTTGAAGGTGAGGGAAGAAGACATACCGAAAACTGCATTTCGCACGCGTTATGGACATTTCGAGTTCCGCGTAATGTCTTTCGGATTGACGAACGCCCCCGCAGCGTTCATGGATTTGATGAATAGGGTGTGTCGACCGATGCTGGACCGATCGGTAATTGTGTTCATTGATGATATCCTCGTCTACTCCAAGAATGAGGGTGATCACGCTTGTCATTTGAAGGAAGTGTTGGAAGCTCTAAAGAAGGAGAAGTTGTATGCTAAGTTCTCCAAATGCGCGTTCTGGCTTAGGGAAGTCCAATTCCTAGGTCACGTCATTAACCCGAACGGCATTATGGAAGACCCAGCAAAGATAACGACGGTAAGGGACTGGGATATTCCTAAGACGCCAACGGAGATCCGCAGCTTCTTAGGGTTGGCAGGCTACTATCGGAGATTCATTCAGGATTTCTCGAAAATAGCTTCGCCATTGACAAAGTTGACACGAAAGGAAGAAAAGTACGAATGGGGTCCGAAGCAGGATGAGGCATTTAAGGAGTTAAAAGAAAAGCTAACCCAAACTCCAGTCTTGGCCCTTCCCGAGGGCAATGAAGACCTGGTGGTATACTCTGACGCTTCGGGTCAGGGGTTGGGGTGTGTGCTGATGCAACGTGGAAGAGTGATCGCATACGCATCACGACAGCTGAAGGTTCATGAAGTCAACTATCCGACTCACGATTTGGAACTTGCTGCTGTTGTGTTTGCATTAAAAATTTGGAGGCACTACCTCTATGGGGTAAAGTTTACCATATACTCCGATCACAAAAGTCTGAAGTACTTCTTCGAGCAAAAGGAGTTAAATATGAGGCAGAGGCGATGGTTGGAACTTTTGAAAGACTATGACTGTGAAATCATGTACCATCCTGGAAAAGCAAACGTGGTGGCTGACGCTCTAAGCCGGAAGGATGTGCCTGCTCCTATTAGAGTGAAAGCTTGCCAAATGGTGGTAACGTCAGATGTGATGAGGGAAATTGAAAAGGCTCAAGAAGAGGCACTAAAGGGGGAAAACATAAAGAAGGAAAGGATGGTTGGCCAACAGGATAAGTTAGAATATAACACCCTTGGTGTTAGGACACGTTTTGGTCGAGTATGGATACCTATGGGTGGCGAGCTTAGGACCAAAATCTTGGATGAGGCTCATAAGTCTCGTTACTCTATCCATCCCGGTACCAACAAAATGTACCAAGATCTGAAGAAGGAATACTGGTGGCCTGGGATGAAACACGAAGTGACGAAATACGTAAGCAAGTGCTTGACTTGCTCACAAGTGAAGGCCGAACACCAGAAACCGTATGGGAAAATTCAACCACTTGAGATACCGGAATGGAAGTGGGAACACATTACTATGGACTTCATAACCAAGCTACCTCGCACAGCTAAAGGTCATGACACCATTTGGGTAATTGTGGACCGTTTAACGAAGAGTGCTCATTTTCTACCTATTCGCGAGACGTTCTCGTCGGAAAGATTAGCAGAAGTATTTATTAATGAAGTAGTAGCACGGCACGGGATGCCTTTAACGATTGTATCCGACCGGGACACACGATTCACATCGAGGTTCTGGAAAAGATTTCACGAGGCGATGGGTACGAGACTTAATATCAGCACGGCATACCACCCGCAAACGGATGGTCAGACCGAAAGGACCATTCAGACGTTGGAGGACATGCTTCGTGCTTGTATTATCGACTTTGGTGGCAGTTGGGACAGTCATCTGCCATTAGCCGAATTCTCCTACAACAACAGTTATCACACGACGATAGGCATGCCGCCTTATGAAATGTTGTATGGGAGAAGATGCAGGACCCCGGTTTGTTGGGGTGAGATTGGACAGAAGGAATTGGGAAGTCTCGAAGTCGTTAAAGAAACATCGGAAAGGTTTGATCAGATCAAAGCACGCATGAAGGCCGCCCAAGATCGTCAGAAATCCTATGCGGATAAACGACGAAGGCCTATTGAGTTTAATGTTGGGGATAGAGTAATGTTGAAAGTGTCGCCTTGGAAGGGAATCATACGATTCAGAAAGAGAGGAAAGTTAAGTCCGAGGTTTATCGGACCATTCAGGATTATGGCACGGGTTGGTGAAGTCGCATATCGGTTGGAATTGCCTGATGAGTTAAGTGGGATTCATCCTACCTTCCATGTATCACACTTGCGAAAGTGTTTGGCGGATGAATCGGCTCACGTACCACTTACGGACATCGAGGTCGACAACAGCCTTAACTACATCGAAGAACCTGTGGCCATCCTAGACAGGAAAGAGAAACGTTTACGTAACAAAGTTATCCAGTTGGTTAAAGTCCAGTGGAAGCACCGGAAGGGATCGGAAGCTACATGGGAAACAGAGACGGAAATGAAGGAGTCGTACCCTCAACTGTTTGACTTATGATAGGTTTCGGGGACGAAACCTATTGTAAGGGGGGTAGACTTGTAACATCCCAAAATAAATGAGGATTTTAAATAACGGGTTGAACCGGGACGAACGGGATAAAAGAACGAGGCGTAACGGGTCGGGCCGGTTGGGCCGGCAAACTTGAAGGAAGGGGGGGGGGTTTCCTCCCTTTAAATAGCCAACACACACACCATTTCTCTCATTTGCAAGAATTTAGAGAGAGAAACCGTAGAGAGAGAAAGTTGGCGGATCGACCCGAGATTGAAGGAGCTTGTTGCTACCGAGCTCGTGAGCAAAACCTCCGGATCAGAATCTCGAAATCAGGTAACACCCGAACCAAATCTGAGTTTTTGTTCGTTTTTGGGTTTTCGGGTATTTTCGGGAAAATGACGGGTTTTCATAAACCAAATGAGGAAAGGGTTATAAATCTGGAATCACGAAGGGAAAATACACGTTTTGAATGTAAAAAGTCCGGATCTTGACCAGGTCGGACCTGCATTGCGAAAGTTAGGGTTTTTCACGGGGAAGATAGCTGAGTTCTGCAGGTATCGAAACTAGAGTTTCGAGCGGCCTGCAGGTGTCGAAACTAGAAGTTTCGAGCGGCCTGCAGGTGTCGAAACTAGAAGTTTCGAGGGGCCTGCAGGTATCGAAACTAGAAGTTTCGATGGGCCTGCACCTGTCGAAACTAAGTAGTTTCGATAGGTCTGCATCAGTAAGTGAAGTCAGTGTATTCACCTGTAACAGAACGAGTAAACCGTTAGAGTCGGGATTTAGGTCTGATGTGTATTTAATTAATCAATTCAGATCGGAAGTGACGTTGTTGGACCTTTGTTTAGGACAACCGAGACTAGCTTATAAGGTGAGTTCTAGAAGCCCTTCTTTAAATGTTTTAATTAATATTTTTGGGCTGGTGTGCATACATACGAAACGATGTTTACGAAACGATGTTTACGAAATGATGTTTACGAAATGAGGTATATAAAACGATGTTTACGAAGGACGATGTTATGAAATGTTTTGCCAAACGAAGTTTATGAAAGGTTTACGAATGAAGTGTTATTTAATAAAACGTACGAATGCTTTAACTAAAACGAGGTAAAGTTTTTATGAAAGTCACGAATGAACGAATCTGCCACGAGTTCCTACGGGAGCTAAGGTATGTATGTATGTATTGGCCTCACCTTACGGGGGCCTATGTGGCTGGCTAACGGTTGTACAACTGGTTGAGGATGGGGTGACGACGGTCACCCATGGGATTACCGGGATCCCGATGGAAGGTACTATTCCTTGCGGGGAAATATTGCCTATGGTATGTTTAGTCTTCCTAGAGGTAACGAGCCTTAGGAGACGTATGTTTAGTCTACCTAGAGGTAACGAGCCTTAGGAGACGTATGTTTGGTCCACCTAGAGGTAACGAGCCTTAGGAGACCTGGATGACGGATGACTTAGAGGTAGCGAGCCTTAAGTTCATCCGCTAGTATGCGATGTATGGGTTTGACGGTTACGAGAAGGCGCAGATTCGGTTCATATTGACTAGTGTTATGATGCTATGTTACGATGTTTTGATGATGTTAAGTTATTGCATATTTTACGTACGCTTTTATTAAATAAAGTATGATGTTATGTTTTTGGCAAATATTTGATGTTAATGATTTATGTTAAAACTAGAACTCACCAGCGTAGCTGACCTTTTTAGTATGCACATTCAGGTTAAGGAAGTTATGATGATGGACGGTGATGCTGGGCGGCTTGAGGAGTTACCCGGATGATATGAAGACTGGCATCCCGTTACGAGTTGTTTTTGTTATGTACATGTATTTGAAAATGTTACGTTTCCGCATGTTAAACGATGTAATGTTATGTTTGAAATGAAATTTTCCGCTGCGTTATTTGATATTCTAGTTTGAGAACTGTTTGTGAATGAGTAAATCCAACGCGTGGGGCCTCCCGGGTTTGGGGCCTCACATCCTCGATGAGGTTTGCCCCACCATCCCAATCAGAGATGTGGGATTTGCCTAAGGTGTCCCTCTGAACACCCCCAGGGACTCACCATACTCGATGAGGTTTGCCCCACCATCCCGAACGGCACAGGAGTGGCTCTGATACCATCAAAAACAGTTCTCAAACTAGATAATATTATGATATTATCATAATCTAAATAATATTATGATACAAAATCCAAAATAATATCATAATATTATGATACAAAATCCCGGTGTTAAGCAATTACCTTGTAGTTCTACTTGGGATGTAACCGGTATATCGCATTGAACACAAGTACAAGAGAAACTTAAAGGAAAATTGTGCATTACATTGAACCATACTACATGCTTCTAACGAAAGTACAAATACAAGAAAAATCTCTAAAACAGTACAAAGTGTCTCAATGCCTGACTACAACCAAAGTATATAATCATAACTAGAAACAATAGTTCAAATCCAAAAGCGAGCCCTCATAAAAATCTCTTCTTCAATTCTGTTTACCTGAAAGCATGTTTCGAAAACGGGTCAACTATATAAATAGTTGATGAGTTCGCAGGTTTTACGACTCTATAAAAAGTTTCGGATAAAAATCCAAAGTGATCAAAAATCCATTGATCGAGTACACATGTATTAGACAACATATTACCATGAGCCGCAATCAAAGCCTCGACAAAAAAAATAAAGTACCCCATACGGAAGTCTAATGCAAACAACCGCCTAAAAAAAATTGGCTAACTTTGCGCCCAAGTGACCCTACAAGTCTGGTTGGCGCGACCAAACCATGAGCGGGGGTGTCAACCCAAGTAGTACTACTCAAAATTCCCAACGGCTACGCTCAGCTAATTGATTACCTAAAAATTTGGGGAATTTAAGGCATTATAAAAAAAAAATAACTCATGTAATCCTTGTATCATATAACATGTGACTAAATAAATAAAAACGAAACAGCTTTCCCCCAAAAATGGTAAAACAGTAAGTAAAAAGGGGCCGCGAAAACTCACATGAACAACGTCGGTGATAAGTGTGACATAGTCAACAAAAACCGCAAAGTACGGTTAACATCCAAATTCTATCAAAGTCCAACAGCCAAATGCAAGCAAAGTGTGGCTAGCAACTCAGTGCTACCAAGGTACGGCTAAATCCGAAAGAACCGCAAAAACAGGTGTCCTAACCGAGTCCTACTAACCAAGTAGACATAAAAAAATAGCATTTAGGACGCCTAAAGTATAAAACTGAGTCTACTACTCAAAAGTGGCTATGTAGTCGGTTGCATACCCAAAACCCGTGTACACACGTACGAATCGCTCAAAAGTTGTAAAACGAGCCTTTATATAAATCCGTGACTTTGAAACCTTAAGTTTTAGATTTTATTAATTAATATCAGTAGTTATAATGTCATATATGATAAAATCTCAAGTCACAGTTTCGTTTGACCAAAAACGCGGTTACGCGCGTAAAGTCCGGTTTACGGTTTAAAAATCTGATTCATCCGAAATTAGGGTTTTAGTGTGATATTAGCACCCAATTTAAAAGTCAACTTTTATGTTTTAAATGGGGTTATACTTCTGCCCAAAATCCCTTATAATTTTTATAAAAATTTTCCAAAATTAATAACTTTTTATAAAATTTAAATGGACCATAATTCCAAAACCATACTTAGACATAAATTTACTGCTTAAAATTTTTACAAATTGATCATGTATATAAATAAAAATTTCTGACAAATTTTCATATTTTTTTAATATCCAGATTATTTAATATGAATTTAATATTGTTAGAATTTTACAAATTCGGGAAAAATAGCTAAACATACCAAAACTTTACCAAATTTCTACCATATTGGTTTTAAGTCAATATAAGATCCCATACCAAGTTTCAAGTCCTGATTTTATCCAGAAGTATACAAACCATAAATCGTCCGTTTAAACTTTATAAATACTAAACGTATACTTAAACAACTCCAATTTTCATAAAATTTTGACAGGAGTCTTAGTTCATCATATAACTATCACTGTCCAATTTCAAGAATTTTTCAATACTCATAAGTATTTTTCCCAAATTTCCATGTATTAAACTTGTGTGAATTTTAATAAATAATATATAAAGAGTTAGATAACCAAATTTTCCATATACTCATTTTAAAACATATTCTACTGATTAAAATCACTTTTGGGTGCTAGATCAACAATTTTTAAAAATTTATCAAAACAATTGTCGTATAAAAATAAATATATTAGTTTCATTATTTGTTTCACGTGAAACAGGGTTGGGTGTATAACTTAATAACCACTAAAAATACCAAATATCTCAATACTAAATATTTTCATGTTCAATTCTCAAACAATGACTTATAAAACTATTCTAACATAAAATCAAAGCTTAACGGGTAAAGTTTATACCTTCCGTATAAATGGTTCGCGTACGCGGAACCTCCCGTATCACATGCAATACGAACCAAAAACACCATTAGGATCGTTTTTATCTCCCGAGCATTCCGACATGCTCAAAATTGACATGCAATGCCGTTTCGATGGCCATGCAACCCGATCAATTTCCTGTTTTCGATCCTAGAAACTGTTACAATCTGTTCGTATTCAAAAATATACTTCCCAACATCTGATCGAAATTTCCTATGGTGAAAACATTCACATTTATTCCAAGAAACTACTGTCCAAAAATCGTAACGATCCAACGGTCGGATCTCCGGGGATCGACGATTCTTTGAGACCCAGTTTTTCAAATCCGAAAATCCGATCAGTCACATTCGAGGGTATGAAAAACATACCTAGAGAGCTCTGATAAAAAATTCCTCCGGTAGAGTTTTGCGTCTCTGTGTTTAAAAGATCATATCCAAAATTCATGCATTTCTAACGGTCGGATTTCCGGGGATCGTCCGATCTTTAAAACTGCGCATGCATAAAACTTTCTGGACAGATTTTAAAAACTCTTTTTCACGAATTTAAGCAAGGATTTAGAGAAATATGAGCTTACCATTGCGTTCGTAGCGTCGAGAAATGGTTCCAGGTGAAAAACCGCATCTCCGACCACCTTCGGCCACCGCCGGAACACCGCGGACCGCCGTCGGCCGCCACCGGACCGCCACCGGACCACCACCACCACCTGAATTCTCTCCAGCCCTCTCCTCTCTCTCTCTCTCTAACTTCTCTCAATGAATTCATCAAATGAGGGAAAAAGAGGGTAGTGGGGTATATATATACCTCGCGGTCTCCGATCGCGTGCCGGTTTCTCGCTTAAACGAACCCGATAAAAAAATAGAGGCGTTATTTTATCCAAAAATAACTTATTATAATTTATTATTTTCCCTCGAGTCCTTGCGTCTCGTAAATATATATCCTTTCGGATTTAAATTAAAATTTACGAAACCGTTCGAATCGGGTGTTAACGCGTATAAACTAGAACTTGATCAAATTTTTGACATTATAACACCCAAATAAATCTTCTATTATTTTTCGTTCACTAACGAGTTCCTTTCGTTTGAAAGTATATTTCACATAATAATAATACTACTATTATTATTATTATACGAACTCGTCGAACACAGGTGTTGACCGTAAAAGTCACGGTTGTCACATTCTCCCCCAGTTAACAGAATTTCGTCCCGAAATTCAACTGGTGTAATAGTTGACAAGTTCTTTTTCGTAATTTGATTCATGTACGATCATCAAGGGAAATCTAGTTTCTTAGATACAGTAGGAAAATTTGACAAATCGAGATCTAAGAATCATAGAGAGTATGTTACACTTAGAAAGGCTCAAAAGAAAATTGAATATTCATGAGAGAAAAAATCTTTCGAATTCCAAAGATTCTATAGATCATTTATTTACTGATCAGTCAAACGGTACACTGTTGATGTTATTCGGAAGATTAAGAAATCCGTTATAAGATTGATATACACAGGTATACAAAGTTGGTACAAATCCAAAATCAATGAAGCATTGAAGTATCATTTGAAGCTTTAGTTGTTCATTGTCGTGTTTATTTCTATCATTTGTAGTTCTACTATGGACACCGAGCGGCTTGTATACCTTTTGTATCATAATATCATAATAAATGGGATATTATGATTTAGTATCATTTAGAAACGACTTCTTAACACGTGCTCTAGGGAATATGAATCTATGACATTAAACATTCATTCCATCAAATTTATGGCTTAAACTCTTATGCAAAGGATTTTAAGGCTATAACCAATATGGGTGAAATACGAAACGGTAAGTCATAATGGTACCGTTCGAAAGCCAAGAAAGTTGCAGGCATACTGTACTACCAGTTATTGGCAGATAATCTATTTGACCCCTTCAACGCGAGATCTAAGGACAAACTTTGAAACCTTATGGTCCATTTCCATCGAATTTAATGGAAAAGCACGGACCTAAGTTGAAATTTGAAAATCTTATCATTTGAAAGATGCGTCCTAAATCATAGTAGAGCAATTTTGAATTTATTTCTATGTTCTACAATTTTTAACCAATTAAAGTTGTACGCTACCACGAAGAGTAACAAGGGACGAATCATAGTTTACTCTGCTCTCTTGAACATCCGCTTGGGATTGCATTATCTTTAAGGGACCTATGAGCATGACGTCCTCACATTTGGCAAATTCCTGAAGATTTACTTGATCCTCTCCTATTTTTTTTTGACGTCTACTTTATGAGAATCAAATCCCAGGCTAAATTGACAATAATATTAAATCAAAATCTACCCATTTTGTGGGTTATCAAGCTCATAATCATTTTCGGGAGACACTATTTTTATGAGATTATTTCCACAATATGACTGTTTATTTCCTCATCTAGCTGAATAGTGGATTACTTCCGAATCATTTCAATACACATCAAGAAAGATGCAGACGTCTAATGTTATCCTATCAAATTTGGTCGACTCGATGTGAAGAGTAGACCATCTTTTGATATGGACTTCTTGTTAAAATTTCAGAATTCCATTTCTGACCGTTAACCAAATTCGATTTCTGGTGTTAGTCAATCCAATGTCCAAATATTGAACTTGCACCTAGTCATTTAACTAATCTACTTGATTAGATCGTCCTAGATCTTTAGTCACTTTCTATATCTAGATCTTGTGGAGATTTGATTTTTAGTATAACTCATTGCTAACCTTGGGCAATATGTATACGATCCTTTAGTTAAAAATCATCAAACACGGTTATATTATATCGAGACTAACACGCGAGTTAGTACCGAATCCTAATGTTTTGTGGTGAGGTTACATAGCAGCGGGTCATCGCTGACATCTATTTTATGATGATGACTCATTTGCTATAACACTTCATAGGATTGAGATAAATTTGGTAAATTTGACTCTTAGCAAATTTATCTCGACAGAATCCTAGTATAAACTTCTATGTTTGTTAATCTTCGGTTTAACGACTCGAGTTTGGTACAATCATATTGGTACTCATTATATACTTGCTTTGTAAACCTTTAAGCTCGGATTACTCGTTATTAATTCTAGTACAAGAAGTGTGAATCTCGTCCTTTTGTTATGGTGATTTTCAAAATTCCCTTGTATCTGCTTATACGGTTATGTTTTATACACACTAACCATGTTGTGTCGCCTTATGACGCAACAACGTACTGACCATTATGAGTAATTACTATTACTAACAATAAGTACATACAACAACCTGAGATCCCACAAAGGGATGTGGGAACAAATTTCAATAGATTTCGTTACTAGGCCTACCTAGAACATTGGGCGGCTATAATTCATTTTGGGACATTATTAAACAATTAACGAGCTCTGCACATTTCCTACTTATCCGAGAGGAGTTCTAGGTAGAAAAGCTAGCTCGACTGTATTGTGGTGAAATTGTAACAAGCATGTAGTGCCTGTTTCCTTTATCTTCGATACGGATAGTCGCTTTACATCCCATTTCTAGCAGACACTACAGAAGCTTTGAGAACGCGCTTAGATATGAGCACCGCTTACTATCCTCAAACTGACGGACTAAGTGAACGAACTATTCATACCTTGGAGGATATGCTCATGGCTTGTGTGATAGAATTTGGTGGCAATTTGGATACTCTTTTACCTTTGGTCCGATTTCCTTACACTAACAGTGATCACATTACCATTAAATGAGCAACATTGGAAGCTTTGTTTTGATACAAAGGTTGATCACCATTTTGTTGTGTTGAGGTTGGTAATAATCATTTGATTGGTCTTGTTGTTTACAAACTGAAACTACCTCAGGAGCTTAATGGTATATACGATGCTTATCGTATATCGAGTTTCAAAAGGTGTTTAGCCAACAAATCCGTAATTATACCACCTAAGTTAGTTCGTATTAACGAAAAGTTTCATTTTAACGTGGTGTTATCTATCTGTATTCTAAGTACATGATATGATCATCCTTCATAACCTATATTATTTGTTATCGCTGTGACGCATTTTTATTTCAATGAGTCATGGTGATTCTACCGACTCTTTGAACTTTAATAGCACATCTCCTGTTAAACCATTATGGTTACTATTTATAATAGTATTCCTTAATGAAAACAAGCAGAATGATACTTTTCCTTGCTTATAAAACGATACTAAATCACCGGGATTTTGTATCATAATATCATTTTGGATTTGTACCAACTTTGTATACCTGTGTATATCAATCTTATAACGGATTTCTTAATCTTCCGAATAACATCAACAGTGTACCGTTTGACTGATCAGTAAATAAATGATCTATAGAATCTTTGGAATTCGAAAGATTTTTCTCTCATGAATATTCAATTTTCTTTTGAGCCTTTCTAAGTGTAACATACTCTCTATGATTCTTAGATCTCGATTTGTCAAATTTTCCTACTGTATCTAAGAAACTAGATTTCCCTTGATGATCGTACATGAATCAAATTACGAAAAAGAACTTGTCAACTATTACACCAGTTGAATTTCGGGACGAAATTCTATTAACTGGGGGAGAATGTGACAACCGTGACTTTTACGGTCAACACCTGTGTTCGACGAGTTCGTATAATAATAATAATAGTAGTATTATTATTATGTGAAATATACTTTCAAACGAAAGGAACTCGTTAGTAAACGAAAAATAATAGCAAGATTTATTTGGGTGTTATAATGTCAAAAATTTGATCAAGTTCTAGTTTATACGCGTTAACACCCGAGTCGAACGGTTTCGTAAATTTTAATTTAAATCCGAAAGGATATATATATTTACGAGACGCAAGGACTCGAGGGAAAATAATAAATTATAATAAGTTATTTTTGGATAAAATAACGCCTCCATTTTTTTTTATCGGGTTCGTTTAAGCGAGAAACCGGCACGCGATCGGAGACCACGAGGTATATAAATACCCCACTACTCTCTTTTTCTCTCATTTGATCAATTCTTTGAGAAAAGTTAGAGAGAGAGAGGAGAGGGCTGGAGAGAATTCAGGTGGTGGTGGTGGTGGTCCGGTGGCGGCCGACGGCGGTCCGCGGTGGCCGAAGGTGGTCGGAGATGCGGTTTTTCACCTGGAACCATTTCTCGACGCTACGAACGCAATGGTAAGCTCAGATTTCTCTAAATCCTTGCTTAAATTCGTGAAAAAGAGTTTTTAAAATCTGTCCAGAAAGTTTTATGCATGCGCAGTCTTAAAGATCGGACGATCCCCGGAAATCCGACCGTTAGAAATGCATGAATTTTGGATATGATCTTGTAAACACATAGACGCAAAACACTACCGGAGAATTTTTGATCAGAGCTCTTTAGGTATGATTTTCATACCCTCGAATGTGACTGATCGGATTTTCGGATTTGAAAAACTGGGTCTCAAAGAATCGTCGATCCCCTGAGATCCGACCGTTGGATCGTTACGATTTTTGGACAGTAGTTTCTTGGAATAAATATGAATGTTTTCACCGTAGGAAATTCCGATCAGATGTTGGGAAGTATATTTTTAAATACGAACAGATTGTAACAGTTTCTAGGATCGAAAACAGGAAATTGATCGGGTTGCATGGCCATCGAAACGGCATTGCATGTCAATTTTGAGCATGTCGGAATGCTCGGGAGATAAAAACGATCCTAATGGTGTTTTTGGTTCGTATTGCATGTGATACGGGAGGTTCCACGTACGCGAACCATTTATACGGAAGGTATAAACTTTACCCGTTAAGCTTTGATTTTATGTTAGAATAGTTTTATAAGTCATTGTTTGAGAATTGAACCCGAAAATATTTAGTTTTGAGATATTTGGTATTTTTAGTGGTTATTAAGTTATACACCCAACCCTGTTTCACGTGAAACAAATAATGAAACTAATATATTTATTTTTATACGACAATTGTTTTGATAAATTTTTAAAAATTGTTGATCTAGCACCCAAAATTGATTTTAATCAGTAGAATATGTTTTAAAATGAGTATCTGGAAAATTTGGTTATGTAACTCTTTATATATTATTTATTTAAATTCACACAAGTTTAATACATGGAAATTTGAGAATAATACTTATGAGTATTGAAAAATTCTTGAAATTGGACAGTGATAGTTATATGATGAACTAAGACTCCTGTCAAAATTTTATGAAAATTGGAGTTGTTTAAGTATACGTTTAGTATTTATAAAGTTTAAACGTACGATTTACGGTTTGTATACTTATGGATAAAATCAGGACTTGAAACTTCATATTTACTTAAAACCAATATGGTAGAAATTTGGTAAAGTTTTGGTATGTTTAGCTATTTTTCCCGAATTTGTAAAATTCTAACAATATTAAATTCATATTAAATAATCTGGATATTAAAAAAATATGAAAATTTGTCAGAAATTTTTATTTATATACATGATCAATTTGTATAAATTTTAAGTAGTAAATTTATGTCTAAGTATGGTTTTGGAATTATGGTCCATTTAAATTTTATAAAAAGTTATTAATTTTGGAAAATTTTTATAAAAATTATAAGGGATTTTGGGCAGAAGTATAACCCCATTTAAAACATAAAAGTTGACTTTTAAATTGGGTGCTAATATCACACTAAAACCCTAATTTCGGATGAATCAGATTTTTAAACCGTAAACCGGACTTTACGCGCGTAACCGCGTTTTTGGTCAAACGAAACTGTGACTTGAGATTTTATCATATATGACATTATAACTACTGATATTAATTAATAAAATCTAAAACTTAAGGTTTCAAAGTCACGAATTTATATAAAGGCTCGTTTTACAACTTTTGAGCGATTCGTACGTGTGTACACGGGTTTTGGGTATGCAACCGACTACATAGCCACTTTTGAGTAGTAGACTCAGTTTTATACTTTAGGCGTCCTAAATGCTATTTTTTTTATGTCTACTTTGTTAGTAGGACTCGGTTAGGACACATGTTTTTGCGGTTCTTTCGGATTTAGCCGTACCTTGGTAGCACTGAGTTGCTAGCCACACTTTGCTTGCATTTGGCTGCTGGACTTTGATAGAATTTGGATGTTAACCATACTTTGCGGTTTTTGTTGACTATGTCACACTTATCACCGACGTTGTTCAGGTGAGTTTTCGCGGCCCCTTTTTACTTACTGTTTTACTATTTTTGGGGAAAAGCTGTTTCATTTTTTTTTGTCACATGTTACATGATACATTGATTACATGAGTTATTTTTTTATAATGCCTTAAAGTCCCCAAATTTTTAGGCAATCAATTAGCTGAGCGTAGCCATTGGGAATTTTGAGTAGTACTACTTGGGTTGACACCCCCGCTCATGGTTTGGTCGCGCCAACCAGACTTGTAGGGTCACTTGGGCGCAAAGTTAGCCAATTTTTTTTAGGCGGTTGTTTGCATTAGACTTCCGTATGGGGTACTTTATTTTTTTTTGTCGAGGCTTTGATTGCGGCTCATGGTAATATGTTGTCTAATACATGTGTACTCGATCAATGGATTTTTGATCACTTTGGATTTTTATCCGAAACTTTTTATAGAGTCGTAAAATCTGCGAACTCACCAACTATTTATATAGTTGACCCGTTTTCGAAACATGCTTTCATGTAAACAGAATTGAAGAAGAGATTTTTATGAGGGCTCGCTTTTGGATTAGAACTATTGTTTCTAGTTATGATTATATACTTTGGTTGTAGTCAGGCATTGAGACACTTTGTACTGTTTTAGAGATTTTTCTTGTATTTGTACTTTCGTTAGAAGCATGTAGTATGGTTCAATGTAATGCACAATTTTCCTTTAAGTTTCTCTTGTACTTATGTTCAATGCGATATACCGGTTACATCCCATACTTCCGCCTTGTTGGGGTGTGACAGACTTGGTATCAGAGCCAGGTTTCGATCAATGATACTAAATCATAATATCCCATAATATCATAATATTATTTAGATTATGATATTATCTAGTTTGAGATTTACTTGAGGCCCCACGTATCATAATATAAAACTGTAAGGCCCCTTTCCCGGGTGACCTCACTTGTTGGATTTACTCATAAACATAGCCATAAATACTGAACTTAAATTTAAAACATTCATCATTCAATTACATTACATAACAGCGGAAGTCTTAACAATTAAAAACACAACATTGTCTTAACAAACAAAAGTGGGATGTCAGTCTTGTGCCGGGTAACCTTCACGCCATCGCACGACCTTTTCTTCCTTTACCTGAAATGTATACTAAAAGTCAGCTAACGCTGGTGAGTTCTAGTTTAATGCGATTTGATATAAACATTCTTTTCTTTACTTTATAAGTATGCATTACTGTATAGTCATTCATAATAATACGTATTCAGAACTTTTGTCTTTCTTTCATCTTTCTTTTCTGTATCTTTGTGATTTCATATATATATATATATGCATTCACCCTTTTCTTTTCTTTTCTTTCTTTCTTTAATTTCATGGGTCATACTATATAAGGGTGATCAACCCGTCATTTGCTTACGAATGTCACAAAGACAATCGCCGTGGTCCATCGTCATGGCCCACCTATACTTACAACCGTCCGGCAACTAGTGCCGTCCGTCATTTTATTCTTACAACCGTCCGGCAATCTTTGTCCGTCCGTCATGACTTACAACCGTCCTACCGTCGTAGGCCGTAATTCGCCCGTCTACCCGAAGGTATCCGTTTCCCATGCGACTATTATTTATACAACCGTTCTACTATAATATGCCAATTGCTTCGACCGTCCTTTAATGGCATTCGTACGTCCTAGCTGATGAAGGAACGCACTTGTCCCGGTTGTAAAATAATCACATGGTCGTCCGTCTACCGAAGTAGCCGTTATCATCGAAGCGTCCATAACATTTTCTGTACTTGGCAAGCAATATATACATGGATATAAAGCAGGATTTCATTCTTTCATATTGTGTTATACTTTCATTCATTCTTGATAATCATGCTTTTCATTCTTTATTCATAATTTCTCTTTCATGTATAGGTATATATATATATATATATATATACTTGTATAACACATATGATCACATTGGCATTCATAACATTTATTCACTTAGTGTATACATCTCAGCCCCAAAACATTTGAAAACATTTGCACATAACATAGAAGGGGGCACATAGAACTCACCTGATGAGTAGTTTCTGTAATACACTAAGCTGGCTACTGGGCTTCACTAATGTCACTCACGATCTGTATAATAAAGTCATACACATAAGATGGTGCTCCTAGATGACACTAGACATTACTATGCTTAAACTCAGTAGTTTCGGGAGGTGGGTCGCATCAAAACTATGGTAGTTTCGAGCTATGGTCTTACACTCGAAACTAGGTAGTTTCGAGTCATAATCCTTCTATCGAAACTAGGTAGTTTCGAGTCATGAGATCCTATCGAAACTATGGTAGTTTCGAGTCATTAACTTATGAAAAATCTTAGTTTAGGTTCAAGGTGACACTCGAAACTAGGTAGTTTCGAGTCCTGAGTTCCTATCGAAACTATGGTAGTTTCGAGTCATTGGCTGCTATCGAAACTAGATAGTTTCGAGTCAAACATGACTATCGAAACTAGAGTAGTTTCGACGGGTCTGTATGTATCGAAACTATAGTTTCGAGTCATGGGTCTGCATCTTCCCTGACCAGAACCTTGCTCCAGCCAACTTATTTCCAATCGATTAAACCTTGAGCATTTTACGTTAAACACCTTCCTTTATCGTTCTTGAGTTCAAATACGTGATTTGTTTCAAGTTTCGTATGCAAAAATCGTATCTTTATTTGATTTAAACCCGAGACATGCAAAGACTCATAATCAGAGGCGATGCTTACCTCAACAGGCCCGATTTCTGTTGCTATGCGTTGAAATGGTGGAGTCGGATGATTCCCGAGCCCTTGAGTCTTCTCCTTGCGGTTTTCTTCACAAGCCGATCGCTCTCTCTCTCTCTCTTTAGTATTCTTGCGCAGGAAGATGAAATGAGAGGGGTTTGGGTTGAAGCTGCTGTTTTGTAATGCGGTTTCCCCCTTTTCTTTTCGGCCCATGGGCCGAAATTTTGGCCAAGCCCACTTTATTTCCCTTTTCTATTTGTCTTGTCATTATTTGGGATGTTACAAGTCTACCCTCCTTAATGAGGTTTCGTCCTCGAAACCTGTTACACGTTAAACAACTGGGGATACAGTTCCTTCATCTCGTCTTCTTTCTCCCAAGTAGCCTCGGACCCCTTTCTGTGTTTCCATTGTATTTTGACTAAAGGAATCGACTTATTGCGTAATCGTTTCTCAGCTCGGTCAAGAATGGCTATTGGTTCCTCTACATAATTCAGACTGTTATCCACTTCGATCTCGTCGTAAGGTATGTGAGCTGTGTCGTCAGCTAGGCACTTGCGTAAGTGCGACACGTGGAACGTAGGGTGTATTCCACTAAGCTCGACGGGTAGGTCGAGTCTGTAAGCAACTTGACCCACTCTTGCTACAATCTTGAAAGGTCCGACAAACCTTGGACTTAGTTTGCCACGCTTTCTGAACCGAATGATTCCTTTCCACGGTGATACTTTCAACAGTACCATGTCCCCTACTTGAAACTCTAAATCCCTCCTTCTCTTATCCGCGTATGATTTCTGTCTGTCTTTTGCGGCTTTCATACGAGCCTTGATTTGATCAAATTTCTCAGAAGTAGCTTTGACCACTTCGAGACTTGCAAAATCCTTCTGTCCAATTTCCCCCCAACAAACCGGGGTCCTACATTTCCTCCCATACAACATTTCAAATGGCGGCATGCCAATAGTCGAGTGATGGCTGTTGTTATATGAAAATTCTGCTAATGGTAGATGGCTGTCCCAACTCCCACCGAAGTCAATGATACAGGCCCGGAGCATGTCCTCCAAGGTCTGAATGGTCCTTTCCGATTGTCCATCGGTTTGGGGGTGGTAAGCGGTGCTGATGTTCAGTCTAGTGCCCATTGCTTCATTGAATTTCTTCCAAAACCTTGACGTGAATCTAGTATCCCTGTCAGACACAATCGACAGCGGCATACCATGTCTGCTCACAATTTCCTTGATAAATACTTCTGCTAGCTTTTTAGAAGAAGAAGTTTCTCGTATTGGCAAGAAGTGAGCACTCTTTGTCAAGCGGTCGACGATCACCCAAATGGTATCATTGCCTTTAGCTGTTCGCGGTAGCTTGGTAATGAAGTCCATTGTGATCTCTTCCCACTTCCATTCCGGTATTGGTAAAGGTTGCATTTTACCGCATGGTTTCTGGTGCTCGGCCTTAACTAGAGAACACGTTAGGCACTTGCTCACGTATTCTGTCACATCATTCTTCATGCCAGGCCACCAGTATTCTTTCTTCAAGTCTTGATACATTTTGTTTGTCCCGGGGTGGATAGAATAGCGAGACTTATGGGCCTCATCGAGTATTTTGGCTCTAAGCTCACCAATCTTAGGTATCCACATCCGGCCAAACCTAGTTCGTACTCCGTATGCATTCGCATCTAAGTTCCCTTGTTGTCCTACTATTCTTTCCCGTTTCACATTTCTTTCTAACAATGCTTCATCTTGTGCCTTTGATATTTCACCCATTAAGTCTGGCGTTATAATTAACTGACACGCTTTGATCCGGATAGGTGCCGATTCTTCCTTTCTACTTAAAGCGTCAGCCACTACGTTTGCCTTGCCTGGATGGTACAATATCTCACAGTCATAGTCTTTCAGTAGCTCTAACCATCTTCTTTGCCTCATGTTTAGTTCCTTTTGTTCGAAAAAGTATTTCAAGCTTTTGTGATCGGAGTAGATGGTGCATTTAACTCCATACAAGTAGTGTCTCCATATTTTCAACGCGAAAACTACTGCTGCTAATTCTAGATCGTGTGTTGGGTAGTTAACTTCATGAACCTTTAGTTGTCGCGATGCATAAGCAATTACCTTTCCTCGTTGCATGAGTACGCACCCTAAACCTTGCCCTGAAGCGTCAGAGTAGACTACTAAGTCTTCATTTCCCTCAGGTAGTGTTAATACTGGAGCTTGAGTTAATCGTGTCTTAAGTTCCTCAAACGCGTTGTTTTGGGTTGGACCCCATTCATACTTTACTTCCTTCCGTGTCAGTTTGGTTAGCGGCGAGGCAATTCTTGAGAAATCTTGGATGAACCTTCGATAGTAGCCTGCCAACCCTAGAAAGCTTCGTATCTCTGTTGGTGTCTTTGGGATGTTCCATTCCTTTACTGTCTCGATCTTTGCAGGATCCACCATGATGCCGTTTGGGTTTATTACATGACCTAGGAATTGGACTTCCCTAAGCCAGAACGCGCATTTGGAGAATTTTGCGTACAACTTTTCCTGCTTTAGCACCTCCAATACTTCTCTTAGGTGGCAGTGGTGATCACCTTCATTCTTTGAATATATGAGGATGTCATCTATAAAAACTATTACTGATCGATCCAACATGGGTCGGCATACTCTGTTCATTAAATCCATAAATGCTGCTGGTGCGTTGGTTAGTCCGAAGGGCATCACAAGAAATTCATAATGCCCATAACGCGTGCGAAATGCGGTCTTTGGAACGTCTTCTTCTCTTACTTTCAACTGATGGTAACCCGACCTAAGATCGATCTTTGAGAACCAACTCGCACCTTGCAGTTGATCAAAAAGGTCGTCTATTCTAGGCAGTGGGTATTTGTTCTTTACTGTTCTCTTGTTCAATTCGCGGTAGTCGATACACATGCGCATACTGCCGTCCTTCTTCTTTACAAATAGTACCGGAGCGCCCGATGGTGAGATGCTCGGCCTAATAAATCCTTTCTCGGTTAGTTCCTCTAGTTGGGACATCAATTCCTTCATTTCTGACGGAGCCAATCGGTAGGGGGCTTTGGCAACGGGCTCAGCTCCTGGCAGTAAATCAATCTGAAATTCTATTTCCCGATCGGGTGGCAACCCAGGTAGATCCTCAGGGAATACTTCCGAAAAATTGCACACCACGGGTACATTCTTGAGTTCTTTCGTTTTCATTCTATCATCTATAACATATGCCAGATAAGCTTCGCAGCCGCGCCTCATGTAACTTTCGGCCTTAATCATCGAGATGACGTTCGGCATTGTGCAATTCCAATCCCCATAAACCGTAATTGGACTGCTGCTAGGACCTTTGAGGTGTATCCTCTTACGTTTACATATGATTTGAGCTTCGTTGGCAGCTAGCCAATCCATACCCAATACTATATCGAATCCTCCTAAGGTGAGAAGGAATAATCTAGAAGGAAATTTATGACCCTCTATTTCTATTATGCAATCCTCTGTTACTTGGAATACTGCCGAATTTTTACCAACGGCAGTTTGTACACTAAAGGCCTTTACTACTGTGTTGATAGTGCAATTCAGTTTTCGACTAAAGGCATTTGATATAAAGCTTTTACTAGCACCCGAGTCAAATAAAATAGCAGCATGTTCGTTATTAACTAGGGATGTACCTGACACAACATCAGGGTTTCCCCTTGCTTCCTCTTCAGTCAGGGCGTAGCCTCTAGTCCTCGCCTTCTGTTGTTCCTTTTCTTTTCCCAAACCAGA
This sequence comes from Smallanthus sonchifolius, assembly GCA_023525975.1. NCBI lineage: Eukaryota > Viridiplantae > Streptophyta > Magnoliopsida > Asterales > Asteraceae > Smallanthus > Smallanthus sonchifolius. The sequence goes on along the minus strand of CM042026.1, from coordinate 13,985,720 downwards.
TTGTCTAGTTCTCTTGCAATTCTTGGTTAGGTGTCCAAATAGTCCACAACCTTGGCATTTAGTGTCTCTTAAACATTCGCGAGAATAGTGCCCCGCCTTCCCACACCTATAACAGACGGTGGAATCAACTAGGCACACGCCTTGGTGTTTCCTCAAACATTTCTTACAAGCTTCGTATTTTTCAGTTCTTGGCTTCTTAGCCTCAGCTATATAGTTCCCCTTTCCAGTTCCTTTAGATGCGTTTTTCCCTTTTCCTTTTATGTGTCTCAGGTAATAGACCATGCAATATGCTCTTTAGTGTCAGTACAACCTCACGGGCAATAGCATCCCTAAGTTGGTATCAGAGCAATAGTTTGAGAGATTTGGACACTCCCTGTGTCTGAACTTAAACTGAGAATGGGACCGAAAGCGGATGCCAGTACGGGTAACTCGAGCCACAGCATCAGGTATGAAGGTAGTGTATATATATTTACATATATAGTATGCCTTAGGAAGTGTTAAGGTTAGGACTTGGGTTCTGATGGAAATCACAAAGGTGGTCAAATCGAAATCAAGAGGTAGTGTAATGGTTAATTGCAGATGGCCAGTGTATATTAACATCTTACAATGCTTGTTGAATTCTATTTGTTAACTAGCGTGATGACATTGGATTTCCTTGTCTTGTAGAACGGAATGGCAAGAAGAGGGAACGGAAAGCGTGGTGGGGGCCGTACCGGTGGTCGTACCGGTGGTGGCCGAGGTAGAACTCCTATTCACCAGGAGTACAGTGAAGAAGGAAGTGTTCACACTGAGCCAGAAGCTAGTGTGCACGGGACTGAGCCGACTCATGCTGAAGAACAACAATTCACTTTTGAACCGGAAGTAAGAGCGGCTCTGGCACGTGAGTTCACCGAATTGATGAAGGCTTCTTTGCCAGGACTACTGGCAGAAGCACTAAAGAAGGCTAATGAGGAGGGCGGATCTAAACTGACAACTGATATTCCAAACATTGAGGCCGTTAACGCACCGCCTGCTCGCGGCTGCGACTATAAGTCATTCAAGGTATGTGACCCGCCGGTTCTGACTGGAAAGAAGGACGCGGTGGCTACTTTTGACTGGGTAATTCGTATGGAAGCCGCCATTCGTCTGAGTGAATGTCGACCGAATCAGGTCGTGAAGTTTGCTGCTAACTCCTTGAGGGAGGAAGCATCTCACTGGTGGGAAGGTGTACGCCAGGCTAAGGGGAACGAGGTGGTTGATTCGATGATGTGGGATGATTTGAAAACTTTGGTGATCAAGAATTTCTGTCCAAGGAATGAGATCGAAAAGGTAGAAAGGGAATTTCTGGGTTTGAAGGCTGGGAGCATGACGCACCGGCAGTATACGACACGGTTCATTGAACTGGCACGTCTGGTGCCACACCTTATCACTACTGAAGGCAGAAAGATCGCTTGTTATATTCAAGGGTTGCCGGACAAGGTCCGCACATATGTTAAGGCAAACGCCCCTACTACCTACGATTCGGTAGTAGAACTGAGCGGCGTGGTATTTGATGATCTGGCACTGAATGTCGTTGCCATTGAAGAGCCTAAGAAGAAGCTGAGTTTTCCCGCTAAGCGATCGGGTGGGAAGTTGTTTGGGGCTCAGGACAAACGGGCCAGGGTAAATGAATTAGCAGTCTGTGGGAAGTGTGGGGGAAGGCATGCCGGTGAATGCCGGTTGGGATCAAATTTGTGCTACAAATGTGGCAAGACCGGGCACTACTCCCGAGAATGCCCGAACGGTATCAAATGCTACAACTGTGGGGAGAGTGGCCACATGAGCCGGGAATGCACTAAGCCCAGGATGGGCGAGACCGGGAAAGGGAAAGGCCCAGAGAAGAGGGAGGAAAGGCCCCGAGCGAAGACTCGAGCGTATGCACTAACGCAAGAACAGGCCAGGAATGACCCCGATGTGGCGTCAGGTACGTTCATCCTTGACAACACTTTTGTTTCAGTGTTATTCGATTCGGGTGCCAGTAAGAGTTTTATATCTGCAACTTTCTGTAAACGAGTAAAGTACACGGTTAGTAAAGTAGAACGAGCCTTTAATGTAGAAACCGCTGAGGGTAGAACCGTAATGGTAACCGAAGTAGTTGACGATTCCACGATAAAGATAGAAGGCCATAGATTTCCCGTCAGACTATTTGTTATGGTTTTGGGAGGGTTTGATGTCGTGTTAGGTATGGATTGGTTAACTGCCAACGAGGCTCAAATTATATGCAAACGAAAGATAATCCGACTCAAGGCTCCGGACGGTAGCGAAGTGGAAGTACTTGGGGATCGCGATGCCCCGATGCCCAACGTCATCTCGATGATTAAGGCAGCAGATTACTTGAGGCGCGGATGCGAGGCTTATCTGGTATACGTAATTGACAAGTGTAAGGAAGTGAAAGAACTGGACGATGTACCCGTGGTACGCGAGTACCCGGAGGTGTTTCCAGAGGAGTTGCCTGGGATACCACCCGATAGAGAGATTGAATTTCGAATCGACTTAGTACCAGATGCCCAGCCCGTGGCTAAGGCTCCATATCGACTAGCACCAATGGAAATGAAAGAATTAATGGCACAACTAGACGAATTACTTGAGAAAGGGTTTATCCAACCGAGCATCTCGCCTTGGGGTGCTCCGGTGTTGTTTGTGAAAAAGAAAGACGGTTCGATGAGAATGTGTATCGATTATCGCGAGTTGAACAAACGAACGGTAAAGAACAAGTACTCTTTACCAAGGATCGATGACCTGTTTGATCAATTGCAAGGCGCAAGTTGGTTCTCGAAAATCGACCTTCGGTCCGGGTACCATCAGTTGAAGGTGAGGGAAGAAGACATACCGAAAACTGCATTTTGCACGCGTTATGGACATTTCGAGTTCCGTGTAATGTCTTTCGGATTGACGAACGCCCCCGCAGCGTTCATGGATTTGATGAATAGGGTGTGTCGACCGATGCTGGACCGATCGGTAATTGTGTTCATTGATGATATCCTCGTCTACTCCAAGAATGAGGGTGATCACGCTTGTCATTTGAAGGAAGTGTTGGAAGCTCTAAAGAAGGAGAAGTTGTATGCTAAGTTCTCCAAATGCGCGTTCTGGCTTAGGGAAGTCCAATTCCTAGGTCACGTCATTAACCCGAACGGCATTATGGTAGACCCAGCAAATATAACGACGGTAAGGGACTGGGATATTCCTAAGACGCCAACGGAGATCCGCAGCTTCTTAGGGTTGGCAGGCTACTATCGGAGATTCATTCAGGATTTCTCGAAAATAGCTTCGCCATTGACAAAGTTGACACGAAAGGAAGAAAAGTACGAATGGGGTCCGAAGCAGGATGAGGCATTTAAGGAGTTAAAAGAAAAGCTAACCCAAACTCCAGTCTTGGCCCTTCCCGAGGGCAATGAAGACCTGGTGGTATACTCTGACGCTTCGGGTCAGGGGTTGGGGTGTGTGCTGATGCAACGTGGAAGAGTGATCGCATACGCATCACGACAGCTGAAGGTTCATGAAGTCAACTATCCGACTCACGATTTGGAACTTGCTGCTGTTGTGTTTGCATTAAAAATTTGGAGGCACTACCTCTATGGGGTAAAGTTTACCATATACTCCGATCACAAAAGTCTGAAGTACTTCTTCGAGCAAAAGGAGTTAAATATGAGGCAGAGGCGATGGTTGGAACTTTTGAAAGACTATGACTGTGAAATCATGTACCATCCTGGAAAAGCAAACGTGGTGGCTGACGCTCTAAGCCGGAAGGATGTGCCTGCTCCTATTAGAGTGAAAGCTTGCCAAATGGTGGTAACGTCGGATGTGATGAGGGAAATTGAAAAGGCTCAAGAAGAGGCACTAAAGGGGGAAAAACATAAAGAAGGAAAGGATGGTTGGCCAACAGGATAAGTTAGAATATAACACCCTTGGTGTTAGGACACGTTTTGGTCGAGTATGGATACCTATGGGTGGCGAGCTTAGGACCAAAATCTTGGATGAGGCTCATAAGTCTCGTTACTCTATCCATCCCGGTACCAACAAAATGTACCAAGATCTGAAGAAGGAATACTGGTGGCCTGGGATGAAACACGAAGTGACGAAATACGTAAGCAAGTGCTTGACTTGCTCACAAGTGAAGGCCGAACACCAGAAACCGTATGGGAAAATTCAACCACTTGAGATACCGGAATGGAAGTGGGAACACATTACTATGGACTTCATAACCAAGCTACCTCGCACAGCTAAAGGTCATGACACCATTTGGGTAATTGTGGACCGTTTAACGAAGAGTGCTCATTTTCTACCTATTCGCGAGACGTTCTCGTCGGAAAGATTAGCAGAAGTATTTATTAATGAAGTAGTAGCATGGCACGGGATGCCTTTAACGATTGTATCCGACCGGGACACACAATTCACATCGAGGTTCTGGAAAAGATTTCACGAGGCGATGGGTACGAGACTTAATATCAGCACGGCATACCACCCGCAAACGGATGGTCAGACCGAAAGGACCATTCAGACGTTGGAGGACATGCTTCGTGCTTGTATTATCGACTTTGGTGGCAGTTGGGACAGTCATCTGCCATTAGCCGAATTCTCCTACAACAACAGTTATCACACGACGATAGGCATGCCGCCTTATGAAATGTTGTATGGGAGAAGATGCAGGACCCCGGTTTGTTGGGGTGAGATTGGACAGAAGGAATTGGGAAGTCTCGAAGTCGTTAAAGAAACATCGGAAAGGTTTGATCAGATCAAAGCACGCATGAAGGCCGCCCAAGATCGTCAGAAATCCTATGCGGATAAACGACGAAGGCCTATTGAGTTTAATGTTGGGGATAGAATAATGTTGAAAGTGTCGCCTTGGAAGGGAATCATACGATTCAGAAAGAGAGGAAAGTTAAGTCCGAGGTTTATCGGACCATTCAGGATTATGGCACGGGTTGGTGAAGTCGCATATCGGTTGGAATTGCCTGATGAGTTAAGTGGGATTCATCCTACCTTCCATGTATCACACTTGCGAAAGTGTTTGGCGGATGAATCGGCTCACGTACCACTTACGGACATCGAGGTCGACAACAGCCTTAACTACATCGAAGAACCTGTGGCCATCCTAGACAGGAAAGAGAAACGTTTACGTAACAAAGTTATCCAGTTGGTTAAAGTCCAGTGGAAGCACCAGAAGGGATCGGAAGCTACATGGGAAACAGAGACGGAAATGAAGGAGTCGTACCCTCAACTGTTTGACTTATGATAGGTTTCGGGGACGAAACCTATTGTAAGGGGGGTAGACTTGTAACATCCCAAAATAAATAAGGATTTTAAATAACGGGTTGAACCGGGACGAACGGGATAAAAGAACGAGGCGTAACGGGCCGGGCCGGTTGGGCCGGCAAACTTGAAGGAAGGGGGGGGGGGGTTTCCTCCCTTTAAATAGCCAACACACACACCATTTCTCTCATTTGCAAGAATTTAGAGAGAGAAACCGTAGAGAGAGAAAGTTGGCGGATCGACCCGAGATTGAAGGAGCTTGTTGCTACCGAGCTCGTGAGCAAAACCTCCGGATCAGAATCTCGAAATCAGGTAACACCCGAACCAAATCTGAGTTTTTGTTCGTTTTTGGGTTTTCGGGTATTTTCGGGAAAATGACGGGTTTTCATAAACCAAATGAGGAAAGGGTTATAAATCTGGAATCACGAAGGGAAAATACACGTTTTGAATGTAAAAAGTCCGGATCTTGACCAGGTCGGACCTGCATTGCAAAAGTTAGGGTTTTTCACGGGGAAGATAGCTGAGTTCTGCAGGTATCGAAACTAGAGTTTCGAGCGGCCTGCAGGTGTCGAAACTAGAAGTTTCGAGCGGCCTGCAGGTGTCGAAACTAGAAGTTTCGAGGGGCCTGCAGGTATCGAAACTAGAAGTTTCGATGGGCCTGCACCTGCCGAAACTAAGTAGTTTCGATAGGTCTGCATCAGTAAGTGAAGTCAGTGTATTCACCTGTAACAGAACGAGTAAACCGTTAGAGTCGGGATTTAGGTCTGATGTGTATTTAATTAATCAATTCAGATCGGAAGTGACGTTGTTGGACCTTTGTTTAGGACAACCGAGACTAGCTTATAAGGTGAGTTCTAGAAGCCCTTCTTTAAATGTTTTAATTAATATTTTTGGGCTGGTGTGCATACATACGAAACGATGTTTACGAAATGATGTTTACGAAATGAGGTATATAAAACGATGTTTACGAAGGACGATGTTATGAAATGTTTTGCCAAACGAAGTTTATGAAAGGTTTACGAATGAAGTGTTATTTAATAAAACGTACGAATGCTTTAACTAAAACGAGGTAAAGTTTTTATGAAAGTCACGAATGAACGAATCTGCCACGAGTTCCTACGGGAGCTAAGGTATGTATGTATGTATTGGCCTCACCTTACGGGGGCCTATGTGGCTGGCTAACGGTTGTACAACTGGTTGAGGATGGGGTGACGACGGTCACCCATGGGATTACCGGGATCCCGATGGAAGGTACTATTCCTTGCGGGGAAATATTGCCTATGGTATGTTTAGTCTTCCTAGAGGTAACGAGCCTTAGGAGACGTATGTTTAGTCTACCTAGAGGTAACGAGCCTTAGGAGACGTATGTTTGGTCCACCTAGAGGTAACGAGCCTTAGGAGACCTGGATGACGGATGACTTAGAGGTAGCGAGCCTTAAGTTCATCTGCTAGTATGCGATGTATGGGTTTGACGGTTACGAGAAGGCGCAGATTCGGTTCATATTGACTAGCGTTATGATGCTATGTTACGATGTTTTGATGATGTTAAGTTATTGCATATTTTACGTACGCTTTTATTAAATGAAGTATGATGTTATGTTTTTGGCAAATATTTGATGTTAATGTTTTATGTTAAAACTAGAACTCACCAGCGTAGCTGACCTTTTTAGTATGCACATTCAGGTTAAGGAAGTTATGATGATGGACGGTGATGCTGGGCGGCTTGAGGAGTTACCCGGATGATATGAAGACTGGCATCCCGTTACGAGTTGTTTTTGTTATGTACATGTATTTGAAAATGTTACGTTTCCGCATGTTAAACGATGTAATGTTATGTTTGAAATGAAATTTTCCGCTGCGTTATTTGATATTCTAGTTTGAGAACTGTTTGCCCTTCTTTAAATGTTTAATTTAAAAGTTTTGGGCTGGTGTGCATACATACGAGATGATGTTTATAAAACGAGGTTTATGAAATGATGTTTACGAAACGAGGTTTATGAACGATGCTTCCGAAAGGGGAAGATGAAACGAGTTAATGAGATGTTTACGAAATGAGGTTTACGAGATGATGTTTATGAAATGTTTTGCCAAACGAAGTTTATGAAAGGTTTACGAATGAAGTGTTATTTAATAAAACGTACGAATGCTTTAACTAAAACGAGGTAAAGTTTTTATGAAAGTCACGAATGAACGAATCTGCCACGAGTTCCTACGGGAGCTAAGGTATGTATGTGTGAATGGGCCTTACCCTTATGGGGGGGCCTATGTGGCTGGCTAACGGTTGTACAACTGGTTGAGGATGGGGTGACGACGGTCACCCATGGGATTACCGGGATCCCGAAGGAAGGTACTATTCCTTGCGGGGAAATATTGCCTATGGTATGTTTAGTCTTCCTAGAGGTAACGAGCCTTAGGAGACGTATGTTTAGTCTTCCTAGAGGTAACGAGCCTTAGGAGACGTATGTTTGGTCTACCTAGAGGTAACGAGCCTTAGGAGACGTATGTTTGGTCCACCTAGAGGTAACGAGCCTTAGGAGACCTGGATGACGGATGACTTAGAGGTAGCGAGCCTTAAGTTCATCCGCTGGTATGCGATGTATGGGTTTGACGGTTACGAGAAGGCGCAGATTCGGTTCATATTGACTAGCGTTATGATGCTATGTTACGATGTTTTGATGATGTTAAGTTATTGCATATTTTACGTACGCTTTTATTAAATGAAGTATGATGTTATGTTTTTGGCAAATATTTGATGTTAATGTTTTATGTTAAAACTAGAACTCACCAGCGTAGCTGACCTTTTTAGTATGCACATTCAGGTTAAGGAAGTTATGATGATGGACGGTGATGCTGGGCGGCTTGAGGAGTTACCCGGATGATATGAAGACTGGCATCCCGTTACGAGTTGTTTTTGTTATGTACATGTATTTGAAAATGTTACGCTTCCGCATGTTAAACGATGTAATGTTATGTTTGAAATGAAATTTTCCGCTGCGTTATTTGATATTCTAGTTTGAGAACTGTTTGTGAATGAGTAAATCCAACGCGTGGGGCCTCCCGGGTTTGGGGCCTCACAAGTTGGTATCAGAGCAATAGTTTGAGAGATTTGGACACTCCCTGTGTCTGAACTTAAACTGAGAATGGGACCGAAAGCGGATGCCAGTACGGGTAACTCGAGCCACAGCCTCAGGTATGAAGGTAGTGTATATATATTTACATATATAGTATGCCTTAGGAAGTGTTAAGGTTAGGACTTGGGTTCTGATGGAAATCACAAAGGTGGTCAAATCGAAATCAAGAGGTAGTGTAATGGTTAATTGCAGATGGCCAGTTTATATTAACATCTTACAATGCTTGTTGAATTCTATTTGTTAACTAGCGTGATGACATTGGATTTCCTTGTCTTGTAGAACGGAATGGCAAGAAGAGGGAACGGAAAGCGTGGTGGGGGCCGTACCGGTGGTCGTACCGGTGGTGGCCGAGGTAGAACTCCTATTCGCCAGGAGTACAGTGAAGAAGGAAGTGTTCACACTGAGCCAGAAGCTAGTGTTCACGGGACTGAGCCGACTCATGCTGAAGAACAACAATTCACTTTTGAACCGGAAGTAAGAGCGGCTCTGGCACGTGAGTTCACCGAATTGATGAAGGCTTCTTTGCCAGGACTACTGGCAGAAGCACTAAAGAAGGCTAATGAGGAGGGCGGGTCTAAGCTGACAACTGATATTCCAAACATTGAGGCCGTTAACGCACCGCCTGCTCGCGGCTGCGACTATAAGTCATTCAAGGTATGTGACCCGCCGGTTCTGACTGGAAAGAAGGACGCGGTGGCTACTTTTGACTGGGTAATTCGTATGGAAGCCGCCATTCGTCTGAGTGAATGTCGACCGAATCAGGTCGTGAAGTTTGCTGCTAACTCCTTGAGGGAAGAAGCATCTCACTGGTGGGAAGGTGTACGCCAGGCTAAGGGGAACGAGGTGGTTGATTCGATGATGTGGGATGATTTGAAAACTTTGGTGATCAAGAATTTCTGTCCAAGGAATGAGATCGAAAAGGTAGAAAGGGAATTTCTGGGTTTGAAGGATGGGAGCATGACGCACCGGCAGTATACGACACGGTTCAATGAACTGGCACGTCTGGTGCCACACCTTATCACTACTGAAGGCAGAAAGATCGCTTGTTATATTCAAGGGTTGCCGGACAAGGTCCGCACATATGTTAAGGCAAACGCCCCTACTACCTACGATTCGGTAGTAGAACTGAGCGGCGTGGTATTTGATGATCTGGCACTGAATGTCGTTGCCATTGAAGAGCCTAAGAAGAAGCTGAGTTTTCCCGCTAAGCGATCGGGTGGGAAGTTGTTTGGGGCTCAGGACAAACGGGCCAGGGTAAATGAATTAGCAGTCTGTGGGAAGTGTGGGGGAAGGCATGCCGGTGAATGCCGGTTGGGATCAAATTTGTGCTACAAATGTGGCAAGACCGGGCACTACTCCCGAGAATGCCCGAACGGTATCAAATGCTACAACTGTGGGGAGAGTGGCCACATGAGCCGGGAATGCACTAAGCCCAGGATGGGCGAGACCGGGAAAGGGAAAGGCCCAGAGAAGAGGGAGGAAAGGCCCCGAGCGAAGACTCGAGCGTATGCACTAACGCAAGAACAGGCCAGGAATGACCCCGATGTGGCGTCAGGTACGTTCATCCTTGACAACACTTTTGTTTCAGTGTTATTCGATTCGGGTGCCAGTAAGAGTTTTATATCTGCAACTTTCTGTAAACGAGTAAAGTACACGGTTAGTAAAGTAGAACGAGCCTTTAATGTAGAAACCGCTGAGGGTAGAACCGTAATGGTAACCGAAGTAGTTGACGATTCCACGATAAAGATAGAAGGCCATAGATTTCCCGTCAGATTATTTGTTATGGTTTTGGGAGGGTTTGATGTCGTGTTAGGTATGGATTGGTTAACTGCCAACGAGGCTCAAATTATATGCAAACGAAAGATAATCCGACTCAAGGCTCCGGATGGTAGCGAAGTGGAAGTACTTGGGGATCGCGATGCCCCGATGCCCAACGTCATCTCGATGATTAAGGCAGCAGATTACTTGAGGCGCGGATGCGAGGCTTATCTGGTATACGTAATTGACAAGTGTAAGGAAGTGAAAGAACTGGACGATGTACCCGTGGTACGCGAGTACCCGGAGGTGTTTCCAGAGGAGTTGCCTGGGATACCACCTGACAGAGAGATTGAGTTTCGAATCGACTTAGTACCAGATGCCCAGCCTGTTGCTAAGGCTCCATATCGACTAGCACCTGTGGAGATGAAGGAACTAATGGCACAACTAGACGAATTACTTGAGAAAGTGTTTATCCAACCGAGCATCTCGCCTTGGGGTGCTCCGGTGTTGTTTGTGAAGAAGAAGGATGGGTCGATGAGAATGTGTATTGATTATCGCGAGTTAAACAAACGTACGGTGAAGAACATGTACCCATTACCAAGGATCGACGACCTGTTCGATCAGTTGCAGGGCGCAAGTTGGTTCTCAAAAATCGACCTTCGATCCGGGTACCATCAGTTGAAGGTAAGGGAAGAAGACATACCGAAAACCGCGTTTCGCACGCGTTATGGACATTTCGAGTTCCGCGTAATGTCCTTCGGATTGACGAATGCCCCCGCAGCGTTCATGGATTTGATGAATAGGGTGTGTCGACCGATGCTGGACCGATCGGTAATTGTGTTCATTGATGATATCCTCGTCTACTCCAAGAATGAGGGTGATCACGCTTGTCATTTGAAGGAAGTGTTGGAAGCTCTAAAGAAGGAGAAGTTGTATGCTAAGTTCTCCAAATGCGCGTTCTGGCTTAGGGAAGTCCAATTCCTAGGTCACGTCATTAACCCGAACGGCATTATGGTAGACCCAGCAAAGATAACGACGGTAAGGGACTGGGATATTCCTAAGACGCCAACGGAGATCCGCAGCTTCTTAGGGTTGGCAGGCTACTATTGGAGATTCATTCAGGATTTCTCGAAAATAGCTTCGCCATTGACAAAGTTGACACGAAAGGAAGAAAAGTACGAATGGGGTCCGAAGCAGGATGAGGCATTTAAGGAGTTAAAAGAAAAGCTAACCCAAACTCCAGTCTTGGCCCTTCCCGAGGGCAATGAAGACCTGGTGGTATACTCTGACGCTTCGGGTCAGGGGTTGGGGTGTGTGCTGATGCAACGTGGAAGAGTGATCGCATACGCATCACGACAGCTGAAGGTTCATGAAGTCAACTATCCGACTCACGATTTGGAACTTGCTGCTGTTGTGTTTGCATTAAAAATTTGGAGGCACTACCTCTATGGGATAAAGTTTACCATATACTCCGATCACAAAAGTCTGAAGTACTTCTTCGAGCAAAAGGAGTTAAATATGAGGCAGAGGCGATGGTTGGAACTTTTGAAAGACTATGACTGTGAAATCATGTACCATCCTGGAAAAGCAAACGTGGTGGCTGACGCTTTAAGCCGGAAGGATGTGCCTGCTCCTATTAGAGTGAAAGCTTGCCAAATGGTGGTAACGTCGGATGTGATGAGGGAAATTGAAAAGGCTCAAGAAGAGGCACTAAAGGGGGAAAACATAAAGAAGGAAAGGATGGTTGGCCTTCGGGATAAGTTAGAATATAACACCCTTGGTGTTAGGACACGTTTTGGTCGAGTATGGATACCTATGGGTGGCGAGCTTAGGACCAAAATCTTGGACGAGGCTCATAAGTCTCGTTACTCTATCCATCCCGGTACCAACAAAATGTACCAAGATCTGAAGAAGGAATACTGGTGGCCTGGGATGAAACACGAAGTGACGAAATACGTAAGCAAGTGCTTGACTTGCTCACAAGTGAAGGCCGAACACCAGAAACCGTATGGGAAAATTCAACCACTTGAGATACCGGAATGGAAGTGGGAACACATTACTATGGACTTCATAACCAAGCTACCTCGCACAGCTAAAGGTCATGACACCATTTGGGTAATTGTGGACCGTTTAACGAAGAGTGCTCATTTTCTACCTATTCGCGAGACGTTCTCGTCGGAAAGATTAGCAGAAGTATTTATTAATGAAGTAGTAGCACGGCACGGGATGCCTTTAACGATTGTATCCGACCGGGACACACGATTCACATCGAGGTTCTGGAAAAGATTTCACGAGGCGATGGGTACGAGACTTAATATCAGCACGGCATACCACCCGCAAACGGATGGTCAGACCGAAAGGACCATTCAGACGTTGGAGGACATGCTTCGTGCTTGTATTATCGACTTTGGTGGCAGTTGGGACAGTCATCTGCCATTAGCCGAATTCTCCTACAACAACAGTTATCACACGACGATAGGCATGCCGCCTTATGAAATGTTGTATGGGAGAAGATGCAGGACCCCGGTTTGTTGGGGTGAGATTGGACAGAAGGAATTGGGAAGTCTCGAAGTCGTTAAAGAAACATCGGAAAGGTTTGATCAGATCAAAGCACGCATGAAGGCCGCCCAAGATCGTCAGAAATCCTATGCGGATAAACGACGAAGGCCTATTGAGTTTAATGTTGGGGATAGAGTAATGTTGAAAGTGTCGCCTTGGAAGGGAATCATACGATTCAGAAAGAGAGGAAAGTTAAGTCCGAGGTTTATCGGACCATTCAGGATTATGGCACGGGTTGGTGAAGTCGCATATCGGTTGGAATTGCCTGATGAGTTAAGTGGGATTCATCCTACCTTCCATGTATCACACTTGCGAAAGTGTTTGGCGGATGAATCGGCTCACGTACCACTTACGGACATCGAGGTCGACAACAGCCTTAACTACATCGAAGAACCTGTGGCCATCCTAGACAGGAAAGAGAAACGTTTACGTAACAAAGTTATCCAGTTGGTTAAAGTCCAGTGGAAGCACCGGAAGGGATCGGAAGCTACATGGGAAACGGAGACGGAAATGAAGGAGTCGTACCCTCAACTGTTTGACTTATGATAGGTTTCGGGGACGAAACCTATTGTAAGGGGGGTAGACTTGTAACATCCCAAAATAAATGAGGATTTTAAATAACGGGTTGAACCGGGACGAACGGGATAAAAGAACGAGGCGTAACGGGCCGGGCCGGTTGGGCCGGCAAACTTGAAGGAAGGGGGGTTTCCTCCCTTTAAATAGCCAACACACACACCATTTCTCTCATTTGCAAGAATCTAGAGAGAGAAACCGTAGAGAGAGAAAGTTGGCGGATCGACCCGAGATTGAAGGAGCTTGTTGCTACTGAGCTCGTGAGCAAAACCTCCGGATCAGAATCTCGGAATCAGGTAACACCCGAACCAAATCTGAGTTTTTGTTCGTTTTTGGGTTTTCGGGTATTTTCGGGAAAATGACGGGTTTTTATAAACCAAATGAGGAAAGGGTTATAAATCTGGAATCACGAAGGGAAAATACACGTTTTGAATGTAAAAAGTCCGGATCTTGACCAGGTCGGACCTGCATTGCGAAAGTTAGGGTTTTTCACGGGGAAGATAGCTGAGTTCTGCAGGTATCGAAACTAGAGTTTCGAGCGGCCTGCAGGTGTCGAAACTAGAAGTTTCGAGCGGCCTGCAGGTGTCGAAACTAGAAGTTTCGAGGGGCCTGCAGGTATCGAAACTAGAAGTTTCGATGGGCCTGCACCTGTCGAAACTAAGTAGTTTCGATAGGTCTGCATCAGTAAGTGAAGTCAGTGTATTCACCTGTAACAGAACGAGTAAACCGTTAGAGTCGGGATTTAGGTCTGATGTGTATTTAATTAATCAATTCAGATCGGAAGTGACGTTGTTGGACCTTTGTTTAGGACAACCGAGACTAGCTTATAAGGTGAGTTCTAGAAGCCCTTCTTTAAATGTTTTAATTAATATTTTTGGGCTGGTGTGCATACATACGAAACGATGTTTACGAAATGATGTTTACGAAATGAGGTATATAAAACGATGTTTACGAAGGACGATGTTATGAAATGTTTTGCCAAACGAAGTTTATGAAAGGTTTACGAATGAAGTGTTATTTAATAAAACGTACGAATGCTTTAACTAAAACGAGGTAAAGTTTTTATGAAAGTCACGAATGAACGAATCTGCCACGAGTTCCTACGGGAGCTAATGTATGTATGTATTGGCCTCACCTTACGGGGGCCTATGTGGCTGGCTAACGGTTGTACAACTGGTTGAGGATGGGGTGACGACGGTCACCCATGGGATTACCGGGATCCCGATGGAAGGTACTATTCCTTGCGGGGAAATATTGCCTATGGTATGTTTAGTCTTCCTAGAGGTAACGAGCCTTAGGAGACGTATGTTTAGTCTTCCTAGAGGTAACGAGCCTTAGGAGACGTATGTTTAGTCTTCCTAGAGGTAACGAGCCTTAGGAGACGTATGTTTGGTCTACCTAGAGGTAACGAGCCTTAGGAGACGTATGTTTGGTCCACCTAGAGGTAACGAGCCTTAGGAGACCTGGATGACGGATGACTTAGAGGTAGCGAGCCTTAAGTTCATCCGCTGGTATGCGATGTATGGGTTTGACGGTTACGAGAAGGCGCAGATTCGGTTCATATTGACTAGTGTTATGATGCTATGTTACGATGTTTTGATGATGTTAAGTTATTGCATATTTTACGTACGCTTTTATTAAATAAAGTATGATGTTATGTTTTTGGCAAATATTTGATGTTAATGATTTATGTTAAAACTAGAACTCACCAGCGTAGCTGACCTTTTTAGTATGCACATTCAGGTTAAGGAAGTTATGATGATGGACGGTGATGCTGGGCGGCTTGAGGAGTTACCCGGATGATATGAAGACTGGCATCCCGTTACGAGTTGTTTTTGTTATGTACATGTATTTGAAAATGTTACGTCTCCGCATGTTAAACGATGTAATGTTATGTTTGAAATGAAATTTTCCGCTGCGTTATTTGATATTCTAGTTTGAGAACTGTTTGTGAATGAGTAAATCCAACGCGTGGGGCCTCCCAGGTTTGGGGCCTCACAAGTGACCTCACTTGTTGGATTTACTCATAAACATAGCCATAAATACTGAACTTGAATTTAAAACATTCATCATTCAATTACATTACAGCGGAAGTCTTAACAATTAAAAACACAACATTGTCTTAACAAACAAAAGTGGGATGTCAGTCTTGTGCCGGGTAACCCTCACGCCATCGCACGACCTTTTCTTCCTTTACCTGAAATGTATACTAAAAGTCAGCTAACGCTGGTGAGTTCTAGTTTAATGCGATTTGATATAAACATTCTATTCTTTACTTTATAAGTATGCATTACTGTATAGTCATTCATATAAA
Organism: Smallanthus sonchifolius; assembly: GCA_023525975.1. NCBI lineage: Eukaryota > Viridiplantae > Streptophyta > Magnoliopsida > Asterales > Asteraceae > Smallanthus > Smallanthus sonchifolius. Next base: position 13,970,117 of record CM042026.1, on the reverse strand, counting down.
TACGTATTCATAACTTTTGTCTTTCTTTTCATCTTTCTTTTCTGTATTTTTGTGATTTCATATATATATATGCATTCATCCTTTTCTTTCTTTTCTTTCTTTCTTTAATTTCATGGGTCATACAATATAAGGGTGATCAACCCGCATTCATTTATGCGTAAGTCACGAAGACATACGCCCGTCCTACCGTCGTAGTCCGTCCTCCACAACATCCGGCAAACCTTCGGCCATCTGTTATGCTATACCGTCCGGCAAACCTTCGGCCGTCCGTCTTAACCGTACTACCGTCGTAGTCCGTCATATTCGCCCGTCTACCCGAAGGTATCCGTTTCCCATGCGACTATTATTTATACAACCGTTCTACTATAATATGCCAATTGCTTCGACCGTCCATTAATGGCATTCGTACGTCCTAGCCGATGAAGGAGCGCACTTGTCCCGGTTATAAAATAGTCACATGGTCGTCCGTCTACCGAAGTAGCCGTTATCATCGAAGCGTCCATAACATTTTCTGTACTTGGCAAACAATATATACATGGATATAAAGCAAGATTTCATTCTTTCATATGGTGTTATACTTTCGTTCATTCTTTATAATCATGCTTTTCATTCTTTATTCATAATTTCTCTTTCGTGTATAGGTATATATATATACTTGTATAACACATATGATCACATTAACATTCATAACCTTTATTCACTTAGTGTATACATTTCAGCCCCAAAACATTTGAAAACATTTGCACATAACATAGAAGGGGGCACATAGAACTCACCTGATGAGTAGTTTCTGTAATACACTAAGCTGGCTACTGGGCTTCACTAATGTCACTCACGATTTTGGTCCTAAGCTCGCCACCCATAGGTATCCATACTCGACCAAAACGTGTCCTAACACCAAGGGTGTTATATTCTAACTTATCCTGTTGGCCAACCATCCTTTCCTTCTTTATGTTTTCCCCCTTTAGTGCCTCTTCTTGAGCCTTTTCAATTTCCCTCATCACATCCGACGTTACCACCATTTGGCAAGCTTTCACTCTAATAGGAGCAGGCACATCCTTCCGGCTTAGAGCGTCAGCCACCACGTTTGCTTTTCCAGGATGGTACATGATTTCACAGTCATAGTCTTTCAAAAGTTCCAACCATCGCCTCTGCCTCATATTTAACTCCTTTTGCTCGAAGAAGTACTTCAGACTTTTGTGATCGGAGTATATGGTAAACTTTACCCCATAGAGGTAGTGCCTCCAAATTTTTAATGCAAACACAACAGCAGCAAGTTCCAAATCGTGAGTCGGATAGTTGACTTCATGAACCTTCAGCTGTCGTGATGCGTATGCGATCACTCTTCCACGTTGCATCAGCACACACCCCAACCCCTGACCCGAAGCGTCAGAGTATACCACCAGGTCTTCATTGCCCTCGGGAAGGGCCAAGACTGGAGCTTGGGTTAGCTTTTCTTTTAACTCCTTAAATGCCTCATCCTGCTTCGGACCCCATTCGTACTTTTCCTCCTTTCGTGTCAACTTTGTCAATGGCGAAGCTATTTTCGAGAAATCCTGAATGAATCTCCGATAGTAGCCTGCCAACCCTAAGAAACTGCGGATCTCCGTTGGCGTCTTAGGAATATCCCAGTCCCTTACCGTCGTTATCTTTGCTGGGTCTACCATAATGCCGTTCGGGTTAATGACGTGACCTAGGAATTGGACTTCCCTAAGCCAGAACGCGCATTTGGAGAACTTAGCATACAACTTCTCCTTCTTTAGAGCTTCCAACACTTCCTTCAAATGACAAGCGTGATCACCCTCATTCTTGGAGTAGACGAGGATATCATCAATGAACACAATTACCGATCGGTCCAGCATCGGTCGACACACCCTATTCATCAAATCCATGAACGCTGCGGGGGCATTCGTCAATCCGAAGGACATTACGCGGAACTCGAAATGTCCATAACGCGTGCGAAACGCGGTTTTCGGTATGTCTTCTTCCCTTACCTTCAACTGATGGTACCCGGATCGAAGGTCGATTTTTGAGAACCAACTTGCGCCCTGCAACTGATCGAACAGGTCGTCGATCCTTGGTAATGGGTACATGTTCTTCACCGTACGTTTGTTTAACTCGCGATAATCAATACACATTCTCATCGACCCATCCTTCTTCTTCACAAACAACACCGGAGCACCCCAAGGCGAGATGCTCGGTTGGATAAACCCTTTCTCAAGTAATTCGTCTAGTTGTGCCATTAGTTCCTTCATCTCCACAGGTGCTAGTCGATATGGAGCCTTAGCAACGGGCTGGGCATCTGGTACTAAGTCGATTCGAAACTCAATCTCTCTGTCAGGTGGTATCCCAGGCAACTCCTCTGGAAACACCTCCGGGTACTCGCGTACCACGGGTACATCGTCCAGTTCTTTCACTTCCTTACACTTGTCAATTACGTATACCAGATAAGCCTCGCATCCGCGCCTCAAGTAATCTGCTGCCTTAATCATCGAGATGACGTTGGGCATCGGGGCATCGCGATCCCCAAGTACTTCCACTTCGCTACCATCCGGAGCCTTGAGTCGGATTATCTTTCGTTTGCATATAATTTGAGCCTCGTTGGCTGTTAACCAATCCATACCTAACACGACATCAAACCCTCCCAAAACCATAACAAATAATCTGACGGGAAATCTATGGCCTTCTATCTTTATCGTGGAATCGTCAACTACTTCGGTTACCATTACGGTTCTACCCTCAGCGGTTTCTACATTAAAGGCTCGTTCTACTTTACTAACCGTGTACTTTACTCGTTTACAGAAAGTTGCAGATATAAAACTCTTACTGGCACCCGAATCGAATAACACTGAAACAAAAGTGTTGTCAAGGATGAACGTACCTGACGCCACATCGGGGTCATTCCTGGCCTGTTCTTGCGTTAGTGCATACGCTCGAGTCTTCGCTCGGGGCCTTTCCTCCCTCTTCTCTGGGCCTTTCCCTTTCCCGGTCTCGCCCATCCTGGGCTTAGTGCATTCCCGGCTCATGTGGCCACTCTCCCCACAGTTGTAGCATTTGATACCGTTCGGGCATTCTCGGGAGTAGTGCCCGGTCTTGCCACATTTGTAGCACAAATTTGATCCCAACCGGCATTCACCGGCATGCCTTCCCCCACACTTCCCACAGACTGCTAATTCATTTACCCTGGCCCGTTTGTCCTGAGCCCCAAACAACTTCCCACCCGATCGCTTAGCGGGAAAACTCAGCTTCTTCTTAGGCTCTTCAATGGCAACGACATTCAGCGCCAGATCATCAAATACCACGCCGCTCAGTTCTACTACCGAATCGTAGGTAGTAGGGGCGTTTGCCTTAACATATGTGCGGACCTTGTCCGGCAACCCTTGAATATAACAAGCGATCTTTCTTCCTTCAGTAGTGATAAGGTGTGGCACCAGACGTGCCAGTTCATTGAACCGTGTCGTATACTGCCGGTGCGTCATGCTCCCAGCCTTCAAACCCAGAAATTCCCTTTCTACCTTTTCGATCTCATTCCTTGGACAGAAATTCTTGATCACCAAAGTTTTCAAATCATCCCACATCATCGAATCAACCACCTCGTTCCCCTTAGCCTGGCGTACACCTTCCCACCAGTGAGATGCTTCCTCCCTCAAGGAGTTAGCAGCAAACTTCACGACCTGATTCGGTCGACATTCACTCAGACGAATGGCGGCTTCCATACGAATTACCCAGTCAAAAGTAGCCACCGCGTCCTTCTTTCCAGTCAGAACCGGCGGGTCACATACCTTGAATGACTTATAGTCGCAGCCGCGAGCAGGTGGTGCGTTAACGGCCTCAATGTTTGGAATATCAGTTGTCAGCTTAGACCCGCCCTCCTCATTAGCCTTCTTTAGTGCTTCTGCCAGTAGTCCTGGCAAAGAAGCCTTCATCAATTCGGTGAACTCACGTGCCAGAGCCGCTCTTACTTCCGGTTCAAAAGTGAATTGTTGTTCTTCAGCATGAGTCGGCTCAGTCCCGTGAACACTAGCTTCTGGCTCAGTGTGAACACTTCCTTCTTCACTGTACTCCTGGCGAATAGGAGTTCTACCTCGGCCACCACCGGTACGACCACCGGTACGGCCCCCACCACGCTTTCCGTTCCCTCTTCTTGCCATTCCGTTCTACAAGACAAGGAAATCCAATGTCATCACGCTAGTTAACAAATAGAATTCAACAAGCATTGTAAGATGTTAATATACACTGGCCATCTGCAATTAACCATTACACTACCTCTTGATTTCGATTTGACCACCTTTGTGATTTCCATCAGAACCCAAGTCCTAACCTTAACACTTCCTAAGGCATACTATATATGTAAATATATATACACTACCTTCATACCTGAGGCTGTGGCTCGAGTTACCCGTACTGGCATCCGCTTTCGGTCCCATTCTCAGTTTAAGTTCAGACACAGGGAGTGTCCAAATCTCTCAAACTATTGCTCTGATACCAACTTGTGAGGCCCCAAACCCGGGAGGCCCCACGCGTTGGATTTACTCATTCACAAACAGTTCTCAAACTAGAATATCAAATAACGCAGCGGAAAATTTCATTTCAAACATAACATTACATCGTTTAACATGCGGAAGCGTAACATTTTCAAATACATGTACATAACAAAAACAACTCGTAACGGGATGCCAGTCTTCATATCATCCGGGTAACTCCTCAAGCCGCCCAGCATCACCGTCCATCATCATAACTTCCTTAACCTGAATGTGCATACTAAAAAGGTCAGCTACGCTGGTGAGTTCTAGTTTTAACATAAAACATTAACATCAAATATTTGCCAAAAACATAACATCATACTTCATTTAATAAAAGCGTACGTAAAATATGCAATAACTTAACATCATCAAAACATCGTAACATAGCATCATAACGCTAGTCAATATGAACCGAATCTGCGCCTTCTCGTAACCGTCAAACCCATACATCGCATACCAGCGGATGAACTTAAGGCTCGCTACCTCTAAGTCATCCGTCATCCAGGTCTCCTAAGGCTCGTTACCTCTAGGTGGACCAAACATACGTCTCCTAAGGCTCGTTACCTCTAGGTAGACCAAACATACGTCTCCTAAGGCTCGTTACCTCTAGGAAGACTAAACATACGTCTCCTAAGGCTCGTTACCTCTAGGAAGACTAAACATACCATAGGCAATATTTCCCCGCAAGGAATAGTACCTTCCATCGGGATCCCGGTAATCCCATGGGTGACCGTCGTCACCCCATCCTCAACCAGTTGTACAACCGTTAGCCAGCCACATAGGCCCCCCCATAAGGGTAAGGCCCATTCACACATACATACCTTAGCTCCCGTAGGAACTCGTGGCAGATTCGTTCATTCGTGACTTTCATAAAAACTTTACCTCGTTTTAGTTAAAGCATTCGTACGTTTTATTAAATAACACTTCATTCGTAAACCTTTCATAAACTTCGTTTGGCAAAACATTTCATAAACATCATCTCGTAAACCTCATTTCGTAAACATCTCATTAACTCGTTTCATCTTCCCCTTTCGGAAGCATCGTTCATAAACCTCGTTTCGTAAACATCATTTCATAAACCTCGTTTTATAAACATCATCTCGTATGTATGCACACCAGCCCAAAACTTTTAAATTAAATAATTTAAAGAAGGGCTTCTAGAACTCACCTTATAAGCTAGTCTCGGTTTTCCTAAACAAAGGTCCAACAACGTCACTTCCGATCTGAATTGATTAATTAAATACACATCAGACCTAAATCCCGACTCTAACGGTTTACTCGTTCTGTTACAGGTGAATACACTGACTTCACTTACTGATGCAGACCTATCGAAACTACTTAGTTTCGACAGGTGCAGGCCCATCGAAACTTCTAGTTTCGATACCTGCAGGCCCCTCGAAACTTCTAGTTTCGACACCTGCAGGCCGCTCGAAACTTCTAGTTTCGATACCTGCAGGCCGCTCGAAACTTCTAGTTTCGATACCTGCAGGCCGCTCGAAACTTCTAGTTTCGATACCTGCAGGCCGCTCGAAACTCTAGTTTCGATACCTGCAGAACTCAGCTATCTTCCCCGTGAAAAACCCTAACTTTCGCAATGCAGGTCCGACCTGGTCAAGATCCGGACTTTTTACATTCAAAACGTGTATTTTCCCTTCGTGATTCCAGATTTATAACCCTTTCCTCATTTGGTTTATAAAAACCCGTCATTTTCCCGAAAATACCCGAAAACCCAAAAACGAACAAAAACTCAGATTTGGTTCGGGTGTTACCTGATTTCGAGATTCTGATCCGGAGGTTTTGCTCACGAGCTCAGTAGCAACAAGCTCCTTCAATCTCGGGTCGATCCGCCAACTTTCTCTCTCTACGGTTTCTCTCTCTAGATTCTTGCAAATGAGAGAAATGGTGTGTGTGTTGGCTATTTAAAGGGAGGAAACCCCCCCTTCCTTCAAGTTTGCCGGCCCAACCGGCCCGGCCCGTTACGCCTCGTTCTTTTATCCCGTTCGTCCCGGTTCAACCCGTTATTTAAAATCCTCATTTATTTTGGGATGTTACATTAGTATCGCCTGAATAACAGTTTCGTTTAACCAAGTAGTTTCGTGTGGCCATGTAGTTTCGCGTGGCCATGTAGTTTTGTTTAGGGAACATAGTTTCGTTTGAGAAAATGGGTTCGTGTGGCCACATAGTTTCGCTTGATCAAACCTATCATTCCGCTTGGTCAAACCTATTGTTTCGCTAGATCTCAGATTCGCTAGAACTAGGAACAGCGAAACTAGTATAGTTTCGCCTGAGCAAAGGAAGTGAAATTGTTTCGCTTGAACATAGAAAGTGCGGATTAATGATATGTTAAATTGTTAATTCAGATATAGAGTAAAGCGTATTGGACCAGTTCTAGTACACAGAGGATAGCTTGACATGTGATTTCTTATTGCCTTTTTTTCTTAACGGTTTTGGGCTGGCATGCATACTCATAGAAAGATTTGAAAGGCAAAGTATAGTATTTATAAAAATGTTATTTTTATAAAGTGAAAGAGAAAGTTATAGTTTTTATAAAAATGTTATTTTTATAAAAGAAAGGTAAAGTGTTAAAGAGTAAAGTACTATCTTTGAAATAAATATTTTAAAGAAAGTAAAGACAGAGAGTAAAGAACGATAAAGGTGATGTACTACAGTACAACTCGACAGTAACAGTAACAATGACAGATGCCATATTATATGCTTATGTGTTGATATGTGCTATTTTTCTATATGAAAGTTTATGTGATTGCATTCTATTTTGTGAAATATGTAAATTGCATTGCATATTAGTTGCATAGTAGAACGTCCCGCAGACATACTAAAGTAGAAGTCTCACCCCGAGGCGTGAGCAAGCTAAAGTAGAAGTCTCACCCTAAGTTGTGAGCAATGCTAAAAAAGTCTTACCCTGAGGTGTAAGCAATGCTAAAGGAGTCTTACACTGAAGTGTAAGCGAGAAAGAAAGTCCTACCCTAAGGTGTAGGCAGCGCTAAAGTAAAAGTCTTACCCTGAGGTGTAAGCGAGACAGGGGTCTTGATCCTTGGACCATGGTCCATATGTGATACTTAAAGTTTGTGAAAGTCATATGTCCTGTACAAGTGAAACGATAGTCGGAAAGAGTAAAGGAGGACACCCTAAAGGGTTTCCTCAAAGTAAAGTTTTAATGAAAGATAGTAACGTAACAGTTTTATAATTGTAACGTTGTAAAGTTTTAAAGTAAAGATAAAGTGTTTTAAATATAGAGAAAGAAATGCTTATTTTATTTTTATAAAATTAAGCTACTAAAAGAAAGTTTTCAGTTTAAAGTAAAGATGGAACTCACCAGTGTTAGCTGACTTATAGTATGCATTACATGTAGCAAAGGCAAATCAAAAGTAAAGTAGAGGAGTCATGAGGGCTTGATAGCATGGACATCGGGTTGCTGCGCTGAAAGCTGACATTTCCATTTCCTGGTAGTTTATGTTTAAACAATGAATTATGATTTTGGATTATGAATGTTTTGAATTAAAGACTTACGATGTAATAGATTCTGATTCCGATTTAAAAACTATGTTTGTCATATTTTGTGTTAATTATGAGATGTATCCAATTTGAGATGTTTTAATAAAACAATACAAAAAATTTGGTTCCTATTGGATGGAATATTTCCTACAAGAACACAAGAAGACGTAAATTTCTATTGATTTACTCACATAAAAGAATCAAAGCGAATCTCTACTTGACCTTGAAAATATCTAGGATCATAAATAATTAAAACCAAAACAAAAGTAAAACTACATAAATAAAGTACTATGTTTGATAGAAGAGTTTGTAGAAAAACAAAAATGTACTTTTGTCATCTAAATAGATATATAGCAATTTTTAGCTTAAGTCGTTAAAAATGTTTCACTTGTTGGGTAAACTTTTTTTTTTACTAAATTTACCTTTTTCATGAGAAAAGTTGCTATTCTCTCCTTAAAATATTTTATATTCTAGCAAAGTAAATATGATAAACCAATTTAACCAACAACCAAACTGATTTAATTAGCTGAACTTCAAAGTTTCGATTAACCGATTTAAATGGATAACAAACCAAATCACCCTTTAAAAACCAATGATCAATAATCGATTAATTAAGCTAGCCCGATTGATAATGGTTTTCTAGTAACTGAAATATTCAGTTATGATTCCGTTTAAGACAACAATTGAACCGAACCTACCATGCTCGCCCCCTAGAATCGAAAATATATTGACGGTCACGACAAACTTAGTGCTAACACGACATAAGAAGTCAGTAAGGAGTTGGTAAGTGTGATACCATCCACACAAGAAAGTCGAATCAATTTGCCAATTATAAGACATATTTCCATCTATATATTCAAAGGGTCTCACTCATGTAGATGGAAACTAGGAACATGATATCGATCTTCGTATATGGAACGAATGAGTGATCGATTTTATATTTTTTGGTTCACTGCCTTTGCTGCTATTAGTACTAAACTGGCATGTCGTTTTCTTATCTTATGGTTCCTATGTGGAACCTCCATGTGTGGTGTTTTGGTTTTTAGTACAATTCCCGCTTCCCTAAAAAAAAACCTTCTAGCTCATTCTCATAATAAAATAATAAATTTGTGATAAACTAAAATAATAGGTATTATCATGCGTGTCATTACATTCCCTATTAACTCTGTATTAATTATCAAATTGGGTTTACTCACAAAAAAACCATTATTTATAAATGTACAAGCATAACAGCACATAATACAAGCAAATAATGCATTTTTTTTCCAATTTCAACCCTTATACTATATATAATATACGCTTTTAGTCCGTTTCATTTTCTATTAATTTCGTTTTACTTTAATAACTTTCGTTCGTTAATTTTTTTTCAGAATACAGAGTGCGCGGCTGTTTTTATTTTTTTTTTTGTCAATGTTCCGATATAATTTCTTTTTAAAACGGAGTTGTATTCAAAATGGAGTTTTTTCATATCGTTGTGTATAACGAGTGCCTTCACCGTTGTGGTACCGTGCCGATTCGAACATATTGTGAGCGAACAACATCATTGTTGGTATTGATATTATCGGAACCCATATCGGTATTCGATTTTATGGTTTTCGACGATCCGAACCGGTAAATTTTTATTTTGTTTTTTTTTCCTTTTTATTATTTAGTTTTATGTTTCTTTTTTATTACCATTATTTTTGTCATTACGTCTACGTCTTTATTTAAATGTTTTTTTTTCAATTTCAACCCTTATACTATATATAATGTACGCTTTTAGTCCGTTTCATTTTCTATTAATTTCGTTTTCCTTTAATAACTTTCGTTCGTTAATTTTTTTCAGAATACAGAGTGCGCGGCTGTTTTTATTTTTATTTTTTGTCAATGTTCCGATATAATTTTTTTTAAAAACGGAGTTCTATTCAAAATGGAGTTTTTTTCGTATCGTTGTGTATAGCGAGCGCCGTTACCGTTGTGGTACCGTGCCGATTCGAACATATTATGAGCGAACAACATCATTGTTGGTATTGATATTATCGGAACCCATATCGGTATTCGATTTTATGGTTTTCGACGATCCGAACCGGTCAATTTTTATTTTGTTTTTTTTCCTTTTTATTATTTAGTTTTATGTTTCCTTTTTATTACCATTATTTTTATCATTACGTCTACGTCTTTATTTAAATTTTAGTAACAATGAACACGACACCCGCCGCGAAGCGCGGGTATAACCATCTAGTTTCATATGATTTTAGAAAACTTAACAAAAAAATATTGGAAATTCTTAAAAGTTTATTTTAAAATCCCTAAATGATTAGATTATTTTATGGTATTTTTTAGAACCCATTTGTGATGCATTTAGTGTTCATATAGACTTTTAAGAATTACTAAATAAGATTAAAAAGAAGCAAAGAGGAATAGTAACCTTTCCATACAACGTAGGCCGTTTCAATTTTTTTTTAAAATTTTCATCCCTTATTATATTTAATATACGTTTTTAACCCGTTTAATTTTTTATTAATTTCGTTTTTCTTTAATAACTTTCGTTCATTAACTTTTTTTAAAGAACGGAGTGCGAGACTCTTTTTAGTTTTGTTTTGTTAACGTTTCGATATAATTTTTTTTGAAAACGGAGTTTTATTTAAAATCGAGTTTTTTTTGTATCGTAGCCTATATCGAGTGTCGTTACCGTTGTGGTACCGTGACGAGCCGAACCTATTATGAGCGAACACCATCATTGACGGTATTGGTATTATCGGAACCAAACCGTTGATATTTTATATTTTTTTAGTTTTATGTTTTTTTATTAACATTATTTTTACCGTTGCGCCTACGTTTTCATTTAAATTTTATTAACGCGCCGCCCAAAGTCCGTCGCGGAGCGCGGGTAAAATCAACTAGTTGTATATTAATGAAAAAAAAAATCTAGTACTTTCACCTGTATCAGTTTTTAGCTTAGGAGAATTATAATTTTCAATAGTTGATGTAAAGCTAATTAGGAATTACATAATAAAAATGGTTTATTTGATGCCTTTTAAACGAACAAGGAAATAATTTTTTTAGTGGTAAATGTTACTTTTACTTTACTTTAAATGAATAAGGAAATAATTAACAGTGATCTTTGTATTCCTTCCGGTTTACATTTTTTTTTTATGACAATACCTAGATATTCTTAGATAATTGGGTTTTCTTGGGGCAACACTTAGAACATCCATGACAGCTCACCCCAGGAGTAACCCCCCAACTGGGTAAACCTCCTGATCTGACCACATACCCATTTTTTGTTGTGGCCAGGATTCGAACCAAGACCTTCACTATGGTAACTATTAGGGCTACCATTACACCAAATGTTCAATAGTGTATATACCACTATAAATGGATTTGAATGATTTTTCACTCAAACAACTAGTATTGTGCCTTAATGATTACATTAAGTCTAATTTTAATTTAGGTTATTTGTAATTTTATATAGTTATCATATTTATTTATTATAGAAAATTTAAATAATTTAATATATATTTTCAGAAAGTATGATTTAGATAAAGATAGCTAATAGTTATCTTGTGATTATTTTTATACTTATCTATTAGATTACCGTTATCTGTCTTATTTTTGATAAAAGGATAAAAAAATGAATGTAAATTATGTAATTAGTTATATACGTTTAAATCACTTAAATAATATAAAACAAATTAAACACTAGTGTAAATAAATATTTTTATTGAAATTTTTATAAGATTTATTTAAATGTATATAAAATAAAATATAGTAATATATAAATCTTAGATTATATATATAATGGACGTAAATAAAAATTATCATATTTGAATTAAAATCTATCTAATACAAAATGAACATGATAAAAGGAAAAATTAAACACCTACTTGCAGTATGACAAGTTTTTATTTATATGTTTATAAAAAATACATTGATTTTTTATGTAAAATCCCAAGAATATATTACAATTATATAAAAATATATAATAACTATGGGTATTACTATACTATTAATTAATTACAATATGAACAAAATCTAAGTAACTTCTTCTTTATATATCATTTCCACAAGTTAAATTCTAATTTTCTTCAATATATCACTCCTACCCTCCAAAAAATCTTTGCATATATTCCCTCTGTTCTCTTCCTGACTAGAGTCACTCTAACTCCATCCCTCTCCTCCCCCCTCTCTCTCTTCTCTCTCACACACAGTGAAGGTGAAAACACACCCACATATATATAATTTATATATGGCTAGCAACCATGACATTTCAGATGCTTCCACTGATACCAACACTGAAGAAGATCAAGAAGAAGAGGAGGTTGAATTAGAGGGGTCTAAAAAAGAATGCAAAGATATGATCCTTAGCACGTGCCCTCCACGTGGGAGGGCGTTCTTGGATCCTAGATCCGAATGGGTTCAAGAGTGGAACCGTGTGTTCCTTCTAGTCTGCGCCACGGGTCTGTTCATCGACCCGCTTTTCTTCTACACGCTCTCCATAAGCGACTCATGCATGTGTGTGTTTGTAGACGGGTGGTTCGCCGTCACCATCACGGTTCTCCGGTGTGTTACCGACGCCTTGCACGTGTGGAACATGTGGCTGCAGTTCAAGATGAGCTGGTGGTGGCGATCACCGCGCCACCACCGTGGATTGAACCATGACGGTGGTATTGCACGTAGCGTTGCGGCTCGGATCATAACCAATGCCAAGAAAAGCTTGATTTTTGATCTCTTTGTTATCCTCCCTATACCCCAGGTTTGATATATGTTATACCTAATTTTATATTCCTTTAATTATTAGTTTGATTATTTGTGAAATTACTTAAATATATACAACATCAAATGTAGGGAGTATTGAAAAAATTATATGTTAATAATTATTATATCATAAACTAGAAAAACGATTTAGGGTTTCCTTTTTTTTCGGTGAGAGACAACCTTCAACTAACTTATATAATTAAGTATAATTAGTTAGTTTCTAATTATGTAATTTTAAATCTAAAAATTCAATTCACAATAATCGCTTTCAAAATGCATATTCATTTCAACTACAAACCTACCACTTACATTATTAGAAATCATTCAGTTTATTATCATATATCAAAAGTTTCGTATTACAGATGTCGTATTTAATTAACCATCTTTCATGGATTTTGATCTACACATACAATAACAATAGGGTTTCTAATTGTCAATGGCTCGTATCGATCTTCTTTCAAATATTGAGATCGATCGGTTAAGTGGTATCAAAGGGTTTCTTGTGGACTACTAGATCAGCTTGATTGAACCATAACCTGATTCAATCTTATGAGATAAATTCATCTTTGTTCTTATAAAATGAAGTTATAATTAGACGACAGGAAAAAACAAACAACCTAAACCAAGAATACAAGATCTGTGCAATGATGAAGAATGTATAATACGCTAATTATTTGAGTTTACTTAGCTACTGGTACATACCCCATTACGAATGACAGTGGACACTATGTTTTTTGGCAGTTTGGTTATTGTGTTATGATATATATCCAATATTTTTCATTAATTTAAATAGTTGTTTTCTGAACAAACTTAACAATTTGGATCTTATTACGAAACATGATGTTTCCTGATAGTTGATATCACTTAATTAATAAGAATATTCAGATATGAAATTTCATGCGATTTGATAATTACTAATTAGTTAACACGACAAATTCCTTTTTAATAATAATAATTATTATTATTATAATAGCAATAAGAAAGATAACATGATAATCACAGAAAATATGTATCGTAGGTGTCCATTTCTTGTCTAATAACGACTAAATCAGTTAAACCTAAACAATTTAACAATTTAAAATTTTGTGATTAAATAATCTGGTAGAGTTAATATATGTAGTTTATTTTAGTGTATTTTATAAATTGTATATCAATTTACGTTAATCATTGTAATATATTATACTATGTTAGAATCTCATGTATTACACGGGTAGAATATGTGTAATACTATATATTTAGTAATAAAAAATTTATATTTTTAAAACCCCGTGTATTACACGGGTTGAATAAAATATAATATAATTTGTTAACACATACACTCGTCAAAATATGTCTCTAATAAAATGTATTTTACGTGACAGTTATAAATTCTGTTAAATTAATTTTCAAAACAATTTTTTTAACTATGTATTAAGTTTTTTTATGTAACTGATAAATGTTAATTCGTTTTAAATTCATTTGGTTAATGATATAATAACTATTTATAATTAAATAATAAGTATTCATAATTAGATTTATATTAAATATATTATTTTAATATCATTATTTAATAAGAGATGGAGCCTGAAAAAGCATGCTATATAAGGATGCAATAGAAAATGACACGTGTTCTTTAGGATTTTTATTTATTACTATAAAGATTTAATAACTATAACTAATGTTGGTTATTGATTTAATTATTGGTAAATATGTAATTGGACTAAAGATATATTGGATTCCATAAGAAAGTGGCTATTTCAAATTTAGTAGATGTGTGTTTATTAGGGTTGTTATGTTGGCACAAACACAAAACCGGTTTTTGGTTTTGGTTAACAAAAAGTCAAAACCTATTTTTGGTCAACAAAAGTTAAAACCGGATCTTGTAACTAATTCGGGTGTGAAACCGGTTTGTGAAGTGGAAAATGATCTGTTCAAGTTGGTTTAAACCCGGTTTTTAATTGGTTCAGTTCGAGATTTTAAGGAAGAGTTTACAAACCGACACCAAACAGGCAGTTCTGTTAAAACCGGACCGGTTTTTTTCACGTGTAGCACAAACAATCAAATCAGTCAAATAAACCTGACACACCGTTTTTAGTTGGTTTTGGAGGTCTACCCTAGTCCAAGGCTTTGATTTGTAAAAATAGTAAAATACCAAACCAAAACTGGTGGTTAATTTGACCCATATTTTATGGGCCAAAAAACTGATTCATGAGTCCACATGAATGTAGATTAAGGGCAATTTGGTACATTCCTTGGACGTATGTATCTTTGTACAGAAACAACCTGCATAACGCATCAAAACATCACACTTGTACTAATGTCTTTTCCACGCGTACCCCTCTTGCCTGTTGTATAGAGACATATATGTATGCGTATATCCTGTTTCCGTTTTCAACTTTTCATTCACTTTGACACACCGACGAGATGAAGGGTTAGCTAGGGTGGACTATATTCAAAATGAGTAGCAGAAATGAATTTTCCGGTGCTTATTACTCCGACACCACCGACGACGACTCCGGCGATGAAACGGCAGAAGAGGTGTCCACCGACTGCAAAAAGTATATTCGGGGTAGTCTCGGTGTAGGTATGCTACAGGCTTGGGACCCGGTTTACGTTCTGATATGCACCACCGGTCTGTTCATTGACCCGCTCTTCTTTTACGCACTCTCCATAAGCGACTCTTTCATGTGTGTGTTCATTGACGGGTGGTTCGCCGTCACTATCACGGTGGTCCGGTGCATGACCGACGTATTGTTCGTGGCTAACCTGTGGTTGCAGTTCAAGTTGCGCAGGTGGTCGCGCCACGACGTCAGAACACGACGTGACGACAGAAAGCCATGCAACGTGGCAGACCGGGTTTTAGCGGTGGCTGGGAGGGGGGTTCTGTTTGATCTCTTCGTCATCCTTCCCATTCCTCAGGTCTACTAATTAATTATTAAAATAAAAAAATCATGTTTATTAATTAATTATTAAAATAATAAAATCATTAATTATTGTTTGGATTTTTGTCAACTTCCAAGAAAATATATAAAAATAAATATTAACATATGCTAGAATATATGATTAATGTTTTATATATATATATATATATATATATATATATGTTGAAATTAATTACTTATATAAAATATTGTTGGCAGATAGTGTTGTGGGTGGTGATCCCGGCGATGTTAAAAAAGGGTAAGACGACGGAAATAATGACGGTTGCTTTAGTTATGTTCTTATTCCAATACCTTCCGAAGATCTATCACTCGATATGTCTTTTGCGACGGATGCAAAATCTCTCCGGGTATATTTTCGGGACGGTTTGGTGGGGAATCGCTCTCAATATGATTGCTTACTTTGTTGCCTCTCATGTAAGCTTAATAAATTTCTCTTCTTGTTCTTAAAGAAACCGATTTGATTGCTAGGAGCTTGCTGGTTCAATATAAATGACGGTTATTGAATGTAGGCTGTAGGAGCTTGTTGGTACTTGCTTGGCACGCAAAGGGCTGCAAAGTGTTTGAAAGAAAAATGCATGGTAGCCGACGGACGTTGTCTGTGGAGGTTTTTGACGTGTCAAAACCCTATATACTATGGCGAACACAACTACGCGAGAGATCCGACGAGGCTCGTGTGGGTGGCAAACAAAGAGGCGAGATCGACTTGCCTTGAGAATGACGATAATTCTAGCTATGGAGCTTACAAATGGACACTTCAACTCGTCACAAATGATAGCCGGTTGGAAAAGATACTCTTTCCTATTTTTTGGGGACTTATGACTCTTAGGTAACCGGTTCGTGTGCTTGTGAATTTGTGGGTTGATTCTGAAACAAATTTGGTTTATGAGGAATCCGCTCCACTAACTAACGGGCTCAACAGTTTATGAGCAAAGATGGCATGACTAGATTAATAAACATCATCGCTTTGACAAAAAAAAATGTTGAGTCTGTGTTTCTGTCTGTCTCCATCTTTTGTCAAAATAGTAGATTTAAAGATATGAATTTGGTTTGTGGGGTAAGGGACTCAACAATTTCTTACATGGATCCGCGCACATTGGTCAGCGGACACTAGAAAAGATGACATGACTAGATTAATAAAACATTGTTGCTTTTACAAAATTTTTGTTAAGTCTGCTAGTTAAGGGAGCAGACTTTCCATAAACCAAATTAGTTTTAGAATTAACCCATAAACCAAATTCATATATCTTGAAGTCCACCATTTTGATAAAAAAAAATTCGCATGTCTCTTTGTATAGAAAGATCGATTTGTATGGATTTAATCGTTTGTATGATATATAGTACATTTGGCAACTTGGAGAGCACAACGGACTGGCTGGAAGTTGTATTTATCATCATCGTTCTCACAACCGGTCTTCTTCTGGTCACTATGTTGATTGGAAATATTAAGGTATGTATGCACATGCGTATGAATACGATGATTTGACGTAAAAGGGTCAAGATTTGAATGATTTAAAGTTGGATTTGGATTTATATAGGTGTTTTTGCATGCAACAACATCAAAGAAACAAGCTATGCAACTGAAAATGAGGAATATAGAGTGGTGGATGAGGAGGAGGCACCTCCCTCAAGAGTTTAAACAAAGAGTAAGAAACTATGAGCGGCAACGATGGGCGGCAATGCGCGGTGTGGATGAGTGTGAGATGATACGTAATCTCCCCGAGGGCCTTCGGAGAGACATTAAGTATCATCTTTGCTTGGAATTGGTCAGGCAGGTATGCAACATTATAATATTTCACCAATTGTTTAACTATTTGGACTTGAATGACAAGAATGCAAACTAGTGAGGTGGAAAATAGAAATGGGACAAGTCATGGAGGGGTGAGATGAAATTTCCGTGCTCTTTGTTTCTTACCTTGAAAAGTTGAAATCTTACCATGAATGTTTAATTCAGGTACCTTTATTTCAACATATGGACAATTTGGTCCTCGAGAATATATGTGACCGTGTGAAGTCCCTCATTTTTACCAAGGGAGAAACTGTAAGTCCATATAAACCCCAACCTTTATAGTTCGCTTCAATTCTATGTATCTTTATTCAAACTAATGAGGTTGCTAACATAAAATACATGTAGTTAATAGTATTTTTTTTTTGCCCAAGATATTCTCTCTAAGAACATAATGAACACAAACACGAATTTAACTTTTATTTACAAACGATTGTCACCAACGATCATCACACATGATCGTTGGCCTTGTTTACAGACTCGAACGTCGACCTTTTGTAGCCCTAAAATGGGAACGACACGTTGTATATTGTAAACGTCGTATCCTTTCCCTATTTTACAGTTTCTACATTTCGACTTGACATATACAACCCCTTAACTTCTAAGTATTACATAAATGACACTAAATACAACTTTGAACTAATCACACATTGACCCTTTAACTTTACCCAAAATTGTTTAACAATTAAAGCTAGCAATCACCCCTCTGACTATTAACCCAAGTTTGATTCTTCATTTCCAATATCTTCCGTCTCTTACTCCATGCTTCTTTGTAGTTGCTTCTGATTCTATGATTGAAACCAGCAAACCCAATCCTTTCGTTTCAAACCAACACTGATCTTCAACACCATGATGCCCCTTGTAACCTTTCTCTATTACAGTCTCTGCACTACTGATGCCAAACCCAATGGCTTCGTCCGAACCCTTTTCTTCTTGAACCATCTACGATCGTCCATGTTGTATGACCCCTTGTGAACCTATCCTGGCCATCTCTTGGACTAGAATCATAGTCTCTGCCTTCAACATTAAACCCGGTGGCTTCGTTCGACTTCCTTGGATTTCTTGGTTTCTGATCAACGAACCGACAAACAACAGCCTCTTCTTAATGCAATATGAACATTTTTTTACACTCTTTGTATCAATATTCCCTTCCTTTGAATCAACAAACAGCCCTACAAGTTTTTTCTTTTCCTTTGACCAATGTGAGACTCTTTGTCTCCTTTTCTTTTGACTGATCTACACACCCGAACAACCCCTCTTTGGCTTCGGATCTCAACAACAAACAGACAACAAAACGGTTCAATTCTGTTTCACAATAACGAACAGTCCCAACAGACTCAAACATCGACCTTTTGTAGCCCTAGAATGGGAACAACGCGTTATATTGTAAACGTCGTAACCTTCCCTATTTTACGGTTTCTACATTTGGACTTGGCATATACAGCCCCTTATCTTCTAAGTATTACATAAATGACACTAAATACAACTTTGAACTAATTACACATTAACCCTTTAACTTTACCCGAACTTGGGTAACAATTAAAGCTAACATCATTAATTAAAAATGGGCTTCGGGCTGATTTCAATCCATTTAACCCATTTGAAACAAAATACAACCCTAAATCTAAGGATGTCAATTGTGTCGAGTTGGATGGCAGGTTAAATCGTTGAATTCGATCACAACCCATATATTTATTTGTGTCAAAGACATCAACCTAACCCGCACATTTAGATTATAATCGTGTAACTTGAACATCACCCGTTAGCCCATTTATCTAGAACGAGTCATACAAGGTGGCGGGTGGCGGGAAACATGTTAAAAAAAGTTATAAATGGGTTGACGGGGTGCAATAAATTTATTATACATGTAGATAGGTTTACTTGTTTAACTAAATTGATGAGTCGACCTCCTTACATAGACAAGTCAACTCGAACGTACATGACTTTTTATTAAACAAGTTAGATATAACAACCGTCCTTACATAGACATGTCAACTCGAACGTACATGACTTTTTATTAAACATGTTAGACATAACAACCCAAAACGGCTTAATTTCCTTTCTTGTGATTTATCGCAGATCGCAAGAGAAGGAGACCCTGTACAAAGAATGTTATTCATAGTAAGAGGCCATCTTCAAAGTAGCCAAGTACTCCGAGACGGTGTAAACAGTTGCTGCATGTTAGGCCCCGGAAACTTCAGTGGCGACGAGCTCTTATCATGGTGCCTTCGGAAACCCTTCATCGAGAGACTACCACCGTCATCATCAACACTCGTGACCCTCGAGATGACTGAGGCTTTCGGGCTAGAAGCCGATGATGTAAAATACGTGACACAGCATTTTAGGTATACGTTTGTAAACGAAAAGGTGAAGAGAAGTGCACGATATTATTCTCCAGGGTGGCGAACTTGGGCGGCAGTAGCGATTCAATTGGCGTGGAGGAGGTACCGGCATAGGCTCACTTTGACGTCATTGTCGTTCATCAGACCAAGAAGACCTTTGTCGAGGTGCTCTTCGCTTGGGGAAGATAGGTTAAGACTCTATGCGGCTTTGTTGACTTCACCCAAGCCAAATCAAGATGATTTTGACTTTTGAAATCATATATTGTGCTATTTGTATGTTTGTGTGTAGAATTAATAAAAAAAGACTATATTAATTTACATATGAAATATGTTCATTTGTTTATAAAGTTGAGTTATTCGATTATCCAATGTTAGAATTACATTTGAAATTGACAGAATTAAGATGTTAATTTGTTTAATGGGAAAATCACCGAAATATATATTTTAAACCATTTTTTTGGAGTAAATTACAGAAATCGTCATTTATGTTTATATCATTTTTCAGATGTTGTCTTTAGCCTAAAAATTGTCAGAGAACATCCTTTACGTTTACAAATCTTGCACGTTACGTCCTTTGGCCCTAACCCAGTTAAATTTCTCAGTTAAGTTTGGTCATGTACAAGACAGATGAGTGTAATTTGATCTTTTTACCCATTTATATAAAAAACAAAAAAATTAAAATATAAAAACCCAAAACACTCTCTCTCTCAAAACACACACACTAGTCTCTCTCTCTCTCTCTCTCCTCACTAGTTGTGCTTGAGTAGAGCGCAGTAAAGCATCCTTTTCTGATGCTTGTTTCTTCACTTCATTGAGCATGCTATGAACAGAATCAACATCATTCTTTGAAGCTTTTGCTGCCTTCAAGATTTCATCTTTCTCCAACAGTTATCTCTGCAAATCCTCCACTTTCTCCCTTAATTCCACCAGTTCTTCCCTTTCTTTTGTCAAAAGAGCACTCGACGAAAACATGGAAAGCTCGTCACCGCCTCCATCTTGCTCATTACCGCCGCGTTTTTTCCCAGGAATCGATTGAGCATTTATATCTTTTCCTTCGGTTATCTGAAAACCCTTCAAGATTACACAGGTCCAGTTACTTACTAATTACAAAACGAGTTCTCAATATAACTTGAAAATCAAAGCGAAATGTAGGTTAAACTGTGAGAACAATTACCTTATTAGAAATGGATTCTCTTGAAGGTGTTTTCATGTAGATCATCGAACCCCTACAAGTATACGAACTACTCGCCTTTCGATCATGTTAAGAGAAACAAGCCCCATATCGAATTTCATATTCATATAATTTGGGGGGAAACCAATTTCAAGATGACCTAACTGAATCAAACTATCAAAGTATACATAAGCACACAAGACATCCGAAAATTAAGAAAACCTAATCCAATCAAAGTATATAAACACAATAGAAATCAAAATAAAAGAGTGCAATCTGTTTCACTTGGAACAAATTTCAATATAATCCCCAAATTCGAAGTACGCATAAACATAGGGTGAATAGTGTGTGTGTCTGTGTTAGCTAGGTCACATACAAACACACCAAACATACACACGCATATGTGCGTATACCAGAGAGAAAGAGAGAGATCGGAGGAATGAGGGGAGGTGGTCGGCCACCTCGTGCCCCAGACGGCGGTGAAAGATGCAGGTGAACAAGGAGACGACAATGATGGTGGAGGGGACTACCACGTGCGGCGGCGACTAGCCAGAGCTGGCGGTGAACGAGAGGAACATCTGGACGAGGTCATTGAACAAGAATGAGAGAGAGTGTCTTTTGGGTTTTTATATTTTAATTTTTTTATATAAATAGGTAAAAAGAACAAAGTATCCTCATGTATCTTTCACATTATCATACTTAACGAAAAAAATTTAACTGGGTTAGGGTCAAATGACGTAACATGCAAGATTTGTAAACATAAAAGATGATCTATGTCAATTTTTTTACTAAAGGACAGTCTCTGAAAAATCGTATAAACATAAAGGACGATTTGTGTAATTTACTCTTTTTTTTTATTTTTATTTTTTTAGTGTAATGTAAAATTATAATCATTTCTGTTGAAAAGAAGGACAATTACAATAAAGTGGCAGGTAAACGGGCAACAAGTTGCGCTGCAACCCCCTTTTGAATAGCAAAACCGATCCTACTAAAAACAAAGCTTTGGGTCTTAGGCGCCGAAATATTACTATGCATGACTCGTTGAACCCTTTTTAGGAATTCCACTGCCTCCGGTGCTAGGAACCCAAAAGTATCAAAAGCAAAAGGGATAAACACGTGTTGGTTCTCTAAACAAGTTTTCTCGTGTTTAGCAACTTTGACTGATTCCGCCTTTAAAGCAGCATGACCCGCCACAATCCCATTGTCCCTGAGTCTCACAGAAGGGGACACTCCTGTAAGGTCCACACAAGCGTGTTTCCCCCTGCCCAACCAAACACAAGAATATCAGCCGGCCGTAAAGTAGACCTCCCTTCAAGCGGATATGTCAGAAAGTTCACGGGAGCCTTTTTTTTAGCAGAAATTCGTGCCCGTTTGAGAACATCCCTAACAAAATCATGCCTATATTTAAACCCCGGGTAACTCTTTGCAATGGACCGCATGCTCGCCAAAAGAATCCAAATAAGCCTTGCGGTAAACTGGGCAGGGCTCATCAGTCGGAAACAAGGTGATCATTAGCCGATACTTGAGGATAGCTCAGTACTCCACAGCCGACATATGCTGGCCCAGTCCTTCAATGGGGATAATTGTTAGAAAATCTTGAGCCCGAGGAGCTCGGAGATATTCAAACACCGCTTTTTGGCGAGATGATAAATCAAACTTTACTCCCACAATCTGAACGATTCTGCTAAATAAGGCATTCGCCAAAGCATGTTGGGCTTTAGGGGGCGGTGTCCTTATTAGAGAAACCGCTAAGATCGAAATCAGGAAGAGACATGCGCAAGCGATCCATCGCACGCCCATAATCAAAGTCTAACCCATCAATATCACAACCCCGAAGAATGTGGTCATGTAAACTCCAAGATTGTGTCCTCGAGGCCACAAATGCATAAGCAGATACATCTTGAGTGTAACATTTCTGGTTTTTACCGTGTAATCGTTTGAATACAATAAACAAGTATTTCAGTTTTAATTCGTGTACAACAACTATGAGGCCATTACATATACAAACTATTCTATTACAATAACGACTTAAACAAAACACCATTATCTCACAAACCCCGAGGACCAAAACTGACAAAACTCAAAAACTACAAAACTAGGCAAGCACGGTCGCGCCTAGGACTAGGCACGGTCGCGCCTGCCGACCTAAGCACGGTCGCGCCTAAAGTAGGCACGGTCGCGCTGATGAACCCACTTGACTCTGCAGAAGTCAAACCATACCATACCCTCTGAATTCGTGAAATTTAAAATAAAGAAAAGCCGGTTTTCACGCGTCAGACCTTACTCGACTGAATTCAACTTGCAACACGCCTAAATTGTCCTCCAATTTGCACATTTGTTTAATCTCATACCCACCACAACCAAGTCTCGCGAATTAAACAATTGAGAGCAAGTTGCAGGCTTCCTACACCCTCATATACACCCACTCAATCTCTCAGAACTCTCACTCGACGCTCACAACACCTCTGTCGTCCGATTGATCGCCAAGAAACGAAGCCGCTCGACCCGTAGCCGACCACATTCGATTGCCCACTTTCAGCAAGTAAGTAACACGTCTTCAGCTTTGTATCTACCTCTACTACGAAAGCCCTATATCAATTCGTAGTAGAAACACTCAAATCGATCCGATTTTGAACCAAAAAGCCAAAACATAAATTTTACTCGAACTACACTCTAGACAAGATATAAATACAATTAAATTATGTAGAAACATTCGTAATCATCCACTAAGTGAAAGCCCTAAGAATCCAGAAGCTATTAATATAAGAATCGATCGAATTGCGTCTGAAAAAGGCCCGACACGGTCGCGCTCATCCCTGAGCGCGGTCGTGCCTGACCAAGCACAGTCGTGCCCCAGGTGTGGCCCGGTCGTGCTTACCGAGCAAACGAGTCTTGACCAAAAACAAACACTAGACGCGGTCGTGCTCTATGTCCAGACCCTCTGTACTGACTTCTGACTCGACCACGGGCGCGCTCAGAACACCACGGTCACGCCCGGCAACGAGCGCGGTCGTGCCTCTCGCGAGCACGGTCATGCTCCTTGACCAGAAACTTTAATTTTATTATTTTCAAACTTAATTTAATATGTTTTTATTTAAACATTTCAAAACTTGTTTATAAAAATTTAAGTTATAAAATTCCAAGACCTGGGAATCATTTATAAACCAAATCTTTGATTTAGAAATTTAAAACGATTAATTCCCGATAGTTTCAAAACCGATGGAATCATGAGTTTATATAATCATTTTTATAAAACTATTTATACAAATATATATTTTGATTTAAACAAATATCGTTTATTTAAATTTTATTTAAATAAATATATATCGCTACTAATTTATTATTCCAAAACCAACCCTAAACACACAAACCACCAACGAACCCACTTTGGACACAAAATAACACAAACAGTGACACGTGTTATACCCTCATTCGATAGGTCAAACGTAGCGACCTACAACACGCTTGGTATTTTTGTTGATCTGTGCAAACTACACGCTCCAACACAAGTGAGTTACATAGCCCCTCTTTTACTCTATTTACAAACTTTTGGGGTGGAACATGCGTTCTATTTACTATGTTTACAAACTACACAATATACAATTCCACCCTACAATCATGTGTTACAATTTTGAGCTTTGTGCTTGAGTACTAGGTGTGTAGACCAACACGCAGTTTGCTATTCACGTGCAATCATTAACTATTTTATAGCCTACAGTAAACAGTGATAGATCTATTGAGTCTGACAAACCCACCCAGGTAGGGTGACTGTTACTGCCAACACGCGTTTGTTTTGCATGCTAGTTACAAAGGTTTGATTGTACTACCAGGTCACACGATGGTATCTCTCCATAAATGCCTTAATTGCCATGTTTGTATGAATTGTATACACACAACACTATATTCTATTACATGACACGAAAACCTATGTATTCTCACCAACTTTTTAGTTGACTTTGTTTTTAACCATGTTTCAGGTGACAATGTTTGAAGTATTACAAGCTGCTACATATAGGATTTAGACCTAGCAATTAATCTAAACTATTTATATTTTGTAATCGCTACATTTGGTTCTTGTATGGTATGAACTTGCTACGTGTAATGAAAATGAATGTTTAAATTATTCAAACTTTAGCAACCATGAGCTATGAACAGTCTGCACAGCTTCACGCCCCGACGTTTTCCGCCGTCGGTTGGGGTGTGACAGATTGGTATCAGAGCCTTGGTTATAGGGAATTAGGTTATTAGACACCATTGACCTAGACTATAACTTTAGGATACCCAACAATGCCATGGTATGTGAATTATGTGATATGTGTTAACATGCTATGTGGTACATGCTTATTAAACTATGTGTTAGTTATTTGATACTGAAATTATTAAAATGCATGACGTACCAAGCATACTTAAATAAAAAGTTAAATAAACCGTATCCATACCCAAATCCTAAGCCACATATCCTCCTTGCCTGCTTCTATGTCATCCTCATCATAATTTGTGGAAAAATCATACTCGTAGACATTAGTCTATCAAAAATATTTTTACATACCCGTTAAGGTTTTAGACTCTGTTAATAATTAAAGGACATGTGCAATCTGGAAGGGTGACACCTGTATTCTGGGTTTTCTGTCTAGGAAAGCATTTCATATAAATCCCAATCAACCGAGGGATCCGTATGCTTTCCTGGGAATTCCCGGGATGAGTGTTTACCTATAGGCTAAAGCACGTCTCCTTGAAAATTATATAAGTCTAATTAACCTTAATATGTCACAGTGTTCAAGTAGTAATGTGATTACTTGAATACAATCCGAACTATGAAATAAATGTGTTATTATTCCTCCTATCCTAAATTTCAGCAAATTTTTATAAATTATCACAACTCTTTTATATCATTCTCTTTTGTATAGAATGTCTCCTCGTCGTAACAGCAACCGCAACAACACCAATACTAGCAATGCCAACAACAACAATAATACCAACCTTGTTGCTCTCCTCACTCAGCTAGTAACCCAATTTACCCAAGCTAATAACAACGCCAAAAGTACAATGAAAGCCACTGACCCAGCAGCCTCTTCCGAGCCCTCTAAGGAAAACAAACCCAGACCTCCTCAATACAATAAGAAACGCAACTTTGCTGTCGTTATCGCTGCTATACCGATCAACCAAGTTGCACCACTAGCCCAAGCCCAGAATAAGAGACCATATAGGGGCAACAACCCTTTGTGCAACACATGAAATTATCATCACTTCCTAAAAATGCCATGCCGTCTATGTGCTAACTGTGGGAAATATGGCCATACTGCCAACGATTGCCGATCTGGACCACCCATTACTCGAGCCAACCGGGGGAATAGGACCAAGCAGCAAGTGATAAACCCAGTGGTCCCGGCTATTACCAACGGACGAGCTTGCTTTGAATGTGGCGACCCAAACCATTTCCGTCACCGATGTCCCAGGATTGTCAATGTTGCCCAGGGTGATGCTCGTGGACGCACCCTCAACATAAACACCAACAAAGATCAAGTCAGCACCGAGCCAGTGAATAAGACCAATTGAAGCTAGTGCAAGATGGAGGCAAATGAAGATCTAATTTAGAATAAAAATTTCGCCTTGTAATCATTTATGTCATTTGTCGTTATCCGAACTACTTACGCCTACCACAGTTTGTCACTATTACTAAGACCAAGTTGAACTTACGAGCTAAAGTCCGAGGGAGCTAGAATTGAGACCCGTTTTGCTATCCGAGTGACCGTAACCATGTTCTTTCTAGTACTCATCTGCTTCCTTGTTAAAGCTACCTGAGACGCTAGCTGGGTTGTTTTACTTTGTCTTTAAATTTCTGTTTGAAACTATCATCCTATGTTGGGATGAAGTTTTTGACACTTTATCATTTATGTTAAGTTTTATTTTACAACTTTAATACCATTACTCGTTGACTCAATATTACCACCATATTTTCATCAAGATCACACAAACACCATCTTCTCATTCATTGCGAATTAGTACACGTACCCAAGCCTCCTTTGCAAAACTAATCATTCTATTCATTTAAAACAACATCGTTTTTGTACTCAAGCAAAAGCATCTATCAAACTCTGGATTTGTAAATATTACTTAGAATATAGATTTCCAACGAACCTTTTTACCTTGTAAAATATTTGTATATACGACTTGTTTTATAAAACCTTTTCTAAATAAATTATAATTTTGATTTTTAAACCTTTGGCTTAATTAGTCACTATTTTTGTCCTTCTCTGGGACTTTCTCTCATTGATTAAAGTAAAAGATTCTAAATTATTCATTTCGCTCACTTGGTTATTCAAATTACTATTTCTGCTTATTTAATCAAATCACAACCAAGGATAAATTACAATTTCTTACCCACTTACAAACAAGCTCAAATCATTTACTCGCAAACAAATCACCCTAATTACCCACAACACCCTCTCGCTACCTTACACCTTCAGAAACCTACGAGTATACTTCCCACTTCAACGAGATGAAGCGTTTCGCGTAGACGTTAACCCTTCCTACAAACCACAGCAAGATCTAAAAAGCTAAAACCCAACTACCCGCATTTTACATGAATATCAAACAACACGCTTGTCCTCAACACTCGACCACCTATACAAACGAATTCGTTAATGTACGTCACTCATGAGATTCAATAGCTTACACACAAACATCCACAAAATCAAATGAAACTCAGTTATTCACAAACATACATGCAACGTAGTAGTTTGCCATATACGCGATTGAGTACATGCTACATGAACCTTAAGCTATCTACAACATACACGATACAAGATCAATTACATAATACATAAAGCTTGGTTGCTCACGATACTCAATGTGTTTACATTATACATGAAAAACTATTTGTTTCCATTATACATGAAACTCATTTGTTACTACATACATGGTACTAAACTATTCACACTATACATGCTTACAATGTACATAACACTAGATCATACATGGATGTAGTGAGTGCTTACATATTACACGGAACTAAATTGCTTACAATTGTTGCAATTTACCTTACTATCTAGGTATACAATTATTTGCAACACATACGTGAAAACAGTAGTTACAAATTATGTGAATTTTTGTGTTACCCCCCCCGTCCCACACACATAATGGGATGAACTATACGGACCATACGACGATTTGGATAATTACGGGTGCACACGAAATTATACAAATCAGCGCATGGAAAGCATAGCAAATTCTATAGTGTGTTATGACGTGAAACCTAGCATGATATACAATAACGAAACTGTTGAAATACGACAAGGGCATGGTGGATACGCCGCTGGTACTTCCTATATATAAGTGTTCCTATCATATTATCAGCAGTAGCGTTATTCGTATCACGTAAAGTTTCATGTTGTTTAACGGGCCAATGTTTGTGAAACCACTTAACCACTGACAATACTTAAGCATAGTAGGTTACTTCTTGAACAAATTATAATCATCAAATTCCCATCAACACTGTTCCCAGTAATGCATCTCACCTTTGGAGCTCAACGTATCCTTCCAACAGATTCTCCTTAATCCTCTTAACCTAACTCATTAATACTACTCATACCTGACCTCGGGTAACAGACCTAAGCTGGTTGTTAATTACTATACCCCCCCCCCCAGTCAAATCCCCTACCTTAAATCCATCGGAAATTCCAGACGCGGTCCCGAGTTTACATGGGAACGCGAAGACCAAATGAAACTCAAGTATCCTCACCTATTCACAAATTCTGCAGCCTCAACTAGTTGAATTTCGGGACGAAATCCCCTCAACAAGGGGAGACTGTAACATTTCTGGTTTTTACCGTGTAATCGTTTGAATACAATAAACAAGTATTTCAGTTTCAATTCGTGTACAACAACTATGAGGCCATTACATATACAAACTATTCTATTACAATAACGACTTAAACAAAACACCATTATCTCACAAACCCCGAGGACCAAAACTGACAAAACTCAAAAACTACAAAACTAGGCAAGCACGGTCGCGCCTAGGACTAGGCACGGTCGCGCCTGCCGACCTAAGCACGGTCGCACCTAAAGTAGGCACGGTCGCGCTGATGAACCCACTTGACTCTGCAGAAGTCAAACCATACCATACCCTCTGAATTCGCGAAATTTAAAATAAAGAAAAGCCGGTTTTCACGCGTCAGACCTTACTCGACTGAATTCAACTTGCAACACGCCTAAATTGTCCTCCAATTTGCACATTTGTTTAATCCCATACCCACCACAACCAAGTCTCGCGAATTAAACAATTGAGAGCAAGTTGCAGGCTTCCTACACCCTCATATACACCCACTCAATCTCTCAGAACTCTCACTCGACGCTCACAACACCTCTGTCGTCCGATTGATCGCCAAGAAACGAAGCCGCTCGACCCGTAGCCGACCGCATTCGATTGCCCACTTTCAGCAAGTAAGTAACACGTCTTCAGCTTTGTATCTACCTCTACTACGAAAGCCCTATATCAATTCGTAGTAGAAACACTCAAATCGATCCGATTTTGAACCAAAAAGCCGAAACATAAATTTTACTCGAACTACACTCTAGACAAGATATAAATACAATTAAATTATGTAGAAACATTCGTAATCATCCACTAAGTGAAAGCCCTAAGAATCCAGAAGCTATTAATATAAGAATCGATCGAATTGCGTCTGAAAAAGGCCCGACACGGTCGCGCTCATCCCTGAGCGCGGTCGTGCCTGACCAAGCACAGTCGTGCCCCAGGTGTGGCCCGGTCGTGCTTACCGAGCAAACGAGTCTTGACCAAAAACAAACACTAGACGCGGTCGTGCTCTATGTCCAGACCCTCTGTACTGACTTCTGACTCGACCACGGGCGCGCTCAGAACACCACGGTCACGCCCGGCAACGAGCGCGGTCGTGCCTCTCGCGAGCACGGTCGTGCTCCTTGACCAGAAACTTTAATTTTATTATTTTCAAACTTAATTTAATATGTTTTTATTTAAACATTTCAAAACTTGTTTATAAAAATTTAAGTTATAAAATTCCAAGACCTGGGAATCATTTATAAACCAAATCTTTGATTTAGAAATTTAAAACGATTAATTCCCGATAGTTTCAAAACCGATGGAATCATGAGTTTATATAATCATTTTTATAAAACTATTTATACAAATATATATTTTGATTTAAACAAATATCGTTTATTTAAATTTTATTTAAATAAATATATATCGCTACTAATTTATTATTCCAAAACCAACCCTAAACACACAAACCACCAACGAACCCACTTTGGACACAAAATAACACAAACAGTGACACGTGTTATACCCTCATTCGATAGGTCAAACGTAGCGACCTACAACACGCTTGGTATTTTTGTTGATCTGTGCAAACTACACGCTCCAACACAAGTGAGTTACATAGCCCCTCTTTTACTCTATTTACAAACTTTTGGGGTGGAACATGCGTTCTATTTACTATGTTTACAAACTACACAATATACAATTCCACCCTACAATCATGTGTTACAATTTTGAGCTTTGTGCTTGAGTACTAGGTGTGTAGACCAACACGCAGTTTGCTATTCACGTGCAATCATTAACTATTTTATAGCCTACAGTAAACAGTGATAGATCTATTGAGTCTGACAAACCCACCCAGGTAGGGTGACTGTTACTGCCAACACGCGTTTGTTTTGCATGCTAGTTACAAAGGTTTGATTGTACTACCAGGTCACACGATGGTATCTCTCCATAAATGCCTTAATTGCCATGTTTGTATGAATTGTATACACACAACACTATATTCTATTACATGACACGAAAACCTATGTATTCTCACCAACTTTTTAGTTGACTTTGTTTTTAACCATGTTTCAGGTGACAATGTTTGAAGTATTACAAGCTGCTACATATAGGATTTAGACCTAGCAATTAATCTAAACTATTTATATTTTGTAATCGCTACATTTGGTTCTTGTATGGTATGAACTTGCTACGTGTAATGAAAATGAATGTTTAAATTATTCAAACTTTAGCAACCATGAGCTATGAACAGTCTGCACAGCTTCACGCCCCGACGTTTTCCGCCGTCGGTTGGGGTGTGACAGATTGGTATCAGAGCCTTGGTTATAGGGAATTAGGTTATTAGACACCATTGACCTAGACTATAACTTTAGGATACCCAACAATGCCATGGTATGTGAATTATGTGATATGTGTTAACATGCTATGTGGTACATGCTTATTAAACTATGTGTTAGTTATTTGATACTGAAATTATTAAAATGCATGACGTACCAAGCATACTTAAATAAAAAGTTAAATAAACCGTATCCATACCCAAATCCTAAGCCACATATCCTCCTTGCCTGCTTCTATGTCATCCTCATCATAATTTGTGGAAAAATCATACTCGTAGACATTAGTCTATCAAAAATATTTTTACATACCCGTTAAGGTTTTAGACTCTGTTAATAATTAAAGGACATGTGCAATCTGGAAGGGTGACACCTGTATTCTGGGTTTTCTGTCTAGGAAAGCATTTCATATAAATCCCAATCAACCGAGGGATCCGTATGCTTTCCTGGGAATTCCCGGGATGAGTGTTTACCTATAGGCTAAAGCACGTCTCCTTGAAAATTATATAAGTCTAATTAACCTTAATATGTCACAGTGTTCAAGTAGTAATGTGATTACTTGAATACAATCCGAACTATGAAATAAATGTGTTATTATTCCTCCTATCCTAAATTTCAGCAAATTTTTATAAATTATCACAACTCTTTTATATCATTCTCTTTTGTATAGAATGTCTCCTCGTCGTAACAGCAACCGCAACAACACCAATACTAGCAATGCCAACAACAACAATAATACCAACCTTGTTGCTCTCCTCACTCAGCTAGTAACCCAATTTACCCAAGCTAATAACAACGCCAAAAGTACAATGAAAGCCACTGACCCAGCAGCCTCTTCCGAGCCCTCTAAGGAAAACAAACCCAGACCTCCTCAATACAATAAGAAACGCAACTTTGCTGTCGTTATCGCTGCTATACCGATCAACCAAGTTGCACCACTAGCCCAAGCCCAGAATAAGAGACCATATAGGGGCAACAACCCTTTGTGCAACACATGAAATTATCATCACTTCCTAAAAATGCCATGCCGTCTATGTGCTAACTGTGGGAAATATGGCCATACTGCCAACGATTGCCGATCTGGACCACCCATTACTCGAGCCAACCGGGGGAATAGGACCAAGCAGCAAGTGATAAACCCAGTGGTCCCGGCTATTACCAACGGACGAGCTTGCTTTGAATGTGGCGACCCAAACCATTTCCGTCACCGATGTCCCAGGATTGTCAATGTTGCCCAGGGTGATGCTCGTGGACGCACCCTCAACATAAACACCAACAAAGATCAAGTCAGCACCGAGCCAGTGAATAAGACCAATTGAAGCTAGTGCAAGATGGAGGCAAATGAAGATCTAATTTAGAATAAAAATTTCGCCTTGTAATCATTTATGTCATTTGTCGTTATCCGAACTACTTACGCCTACCACAGTTTGTCACTATTACTAAGACCAAGTTGAACTTACGAGCTAAAGTCCGAGGGAGCTAGAATTGAGACCCGTTTTGCTATCCGAGTGACCGTAACCATGTTCTTTCTAGTACTCATCTGCTTCCTTGTTAAAGCTACCTGAGACGCTAGCTGGGTTGTTTTACTTTGTCTTTAAATTTCTGTTTGAAACTATCATCCTATGTTGGGATGAAGTTTTTGACACTTTATCATTTATGTTAAGTTTTATTTTACAACTTTAATACCATTACTCGTTGACTCAATATTACCACCATATTTTCATCAAGATCACACAAACACCATCTTCTCATTCATTGCGAATTAGTACACGTACCCAAGCCTCCTTTGCAAAACTAATCATTCTATTCATTTAAAACAACATCGTTTTTGTACTCAAGCAAAAGCATCTATCAAACTCTGGATTTGTAAATATTACTTAGAATATAGATTTCCAACGAACCTTTTTACCTTGTAAAATATTTGTATATACGACTTGTTTTATAAAACCTTTTCTAAATAAATTATAATTTTGATTTTTAAACCTTTGGCTTAATTAGTCACTATTTTTGTCCTTCTCTGGGACTTTCTCTCATTGATTAAAGTAAAAGATTCTAAATTATTCATTTCGCTCACTTGGTTATTCAAATTACTATTTCTGCTTGTTTAATCAAATCACAACCAAGGATAAATTACAATTTCTTACCCACTTACAAACAAGCTCAAATCATTTACTCGCAAACAAATCACCCTAATTACCCACAACACCCTCTCGCTACCTTACACCTTCAGAAACCTACGAGTATACTTCCCACTTCAACGAGATGAAGCGTTTCGCGTAGACGTTAACCCTTCCTACAAACCACAGCAAGATCTAAAAAGCTAAAACCCAACTACCCGCATTTTACATGAATATCAAACAACACGCTTGTCCTCAACACTCGACCACCTATACAAACGAATTCGTTAATGTACGTCACTCATGAGATTCAATAGCTTACACACAAACATCCACAAAATCAAATGAAACTCAGTTATTCACAAACATACATGCAACGTAGTAGTTTGCCATATACGCGATTGAGTACATGCTACATGAACCTTAAGCTATCTACAACATACACGATACAAGATCAATTACATAATACATAAAGCTTGGTTGCTCACGATACTCAATGTGTTTACATTATACATGAAAAACTATTTGTTTCCATTATACATGAAACTCATTTGTTACTACATACATGGTACTAAACTATTCACACTATACATGCTTACAATGTACATAACACTAGATCATACATGGATGTAGTGAGTGCTTACATATTACACGGAACTAAATTGCTTACAATTGTTGCAATTTACCTTACTATCTAGGTATACAATTATTTGCAACACATACGTGAAAACAGTAGTTACAAATTATGTGAATTTTTGTGTTACCCCCCCGTCCCACACACATAATGGGATGAACTATACGGACCATACGACGATTTGGATAATTACGGGTGCACACGAAATTATACAAATCAGCGCATGGAAAGCATAGCAAATTCTATAGTGTGTTATGACGTGAAACCTAGCATGATATACAATAACGAAACTGTTGAAATACGACAAGGGCATGGTGGATACGCCGCTGGTACTTCCTATATATAAGTGTTCCTATCATATTATCAGCAGTAGCGTTATTCGTATCACGTAAAGTTTCATGTTGTTTAACGGGCCAATGTTTGTGAAACCACTTAACCACTGACAATACTTAAGCATAGTAGGTTACTTCTTGAACAAATTATAATCATCAAATTCCCATCAACACTGTTCCCAGTAATGCATCTCACCTTTGGAGCTCAACGTATCCTTCCAACAGATTCTCCTTAATCCTCTTAACCTAACTCATTAATACTACTCATACCTGACCTCGGGTAACAGACCTAAGCTGGTTGTTAATTACTATACCCCCCCCAGTCAAATCCCCTACCTTAAATCCATCGGAAATTCCAGACGCGGTCCCGAGTTTACATGGGAACGCGAAGACCAAATGAAACTCAAGTATCCTCACCTATTCACAAATTCTGCAGCCTCAACTAGTTGAATTTCGGGACGAAATCCCCTCAACAAGGGGAGACTGTAACATTTCTGGTTTTTACCGTGTAATCGTTTGAATACAATAAACAAGTATTTCAGTTTCAATTCGTGTACAACAACTATGAGGCCATTACATATACAAACTATTCTATTACAATAACGACTTAAACAAAACACCATTATCTCACAAACCCCGAGGACCAAAACTGACAAAACTCAAAAACTACAAAACTAGGCAAGCACGGTCGCGCCTAGGACTAGGCACGGTCGCGCCTGCCGACCTAAGCACGGTCGCGCCTAAAGTAGGCACGGTCGCGCTGATGAACCCACTTGACTCTGCAGAAGTCAAACCATACCATACCCTCTGAATTCGCGAAATTTAAAATAAAGAAAAGCCGGTTTTCACGCGTCAGACCTTACTCGACTGAATTCAACTTGCAACACGCCTAAATTGTCCTCCAATTTGCACATTTGTTTAATCCCATACCCACCACAACCAAGTCTCGCGAATTAAACAATTGAGAGCAAGTTGCAGGCTTCCTACACCCTCATATACACCCACTCAATCTCTCAGAACTCTCACTCGACGCTCACAACACCTCTGTCGTCCGATTGATCGCCAAGAAACGAAGCCGCTCGACCCGTAGCCGACCGCATTCGATTGCCCACTTTCAGCAAGTAAGTAACACGTCTTCAGCTTTGTATCTACCTCTACTACGAAAGCCCTATATCAATTCGTAGTAGAAACACTCAAATCGATCCGATTTTGAACCAAAAAGCCGAAACATAAATTTTACTCGAACTACACTCTAGACAAGATATAAATACAATTAAATTATGTAGAAACATTCGTAATCATCCACTAAGTGAAAGCCCTAAGAATCCAGAAGCTATTAATATAAGAATCGATCGAATTGCGTCTGAAAAAGGCCCGACACGGTCGCGCTCATCCCTGAGCGCGGTCGTGCCTGACCAAGCACAGTCGTGCCCCAGGTGTGGCCCGGTCGTGCTTACCGAGCAAACGAGTCTTGACCAAAAACAAACACTAGACGCGGTCGTGCTCTATGTCCAGACCCTCTGTACTGACTTCTGACTCGACCACGGGCGCGCTCAGAACACCACGGTCACGCCCGGCAACGAGCGCGGTCGTGCCTCTCGCGAGCACGGTCGTGCTCCTTGACCAGAAACTTTAATTTTATTATTTTCAAACTTAATTTAATATGTTTTTATTTAAACATTTCAAAACTTGTTTATAAAAATTTAAGTTATAAAATTCCAAGACCTGGGAATCATTTATAAACCAAATCTTTGATTTAGAAATTTAAAACGATTAATTCCCGATAGTTTCAAAACCGATGGAATCATGAGTTTATATAATCATTTTTATAAAACTATTTATACAAATATATATTTTGATTTAAACAAATATCGTTTATTTAAATAAATATATATCGCTACTAATTTATTATTCCAAAACCAACCCTAAACACACAAACCACCAACGAACCCACTTTGGACACAAAATAACACAAACAGTGACACGTGTTATACCCTCATTCGATAGGTCAAACGTAGCGACCTACAACACGCTTGGTATTTTTGTTGATCTGTGCAAACTACACGCTCCAACACAAGTGAGTTACATAGCCCCTCTTTTACTCTATTTACAAACTTTTGGGGTGGAACATGCGTTCTATTTACTATGTTTACAAACTACACAATATACAATTCCACCCTACAATCATGTGTTACAATTTTGAGCTTTGTGCTTGAGTACTAGGTGTGTAGACCAACACGCAGTTTGCTATTCACGTGCAATCATTAACTATTTTATAGCCTACAGTAAACAGTGATAGATCTATTGAGTCTGACAAACCCACCCAGGTAGGGTGACTGTTACTGCCAACACGCGTTTGTTTTGCATGCTAGTTACAAAGGTTTGATTGTACTACCAGGTCACACGATGGTATCTCTCCATAAATGCCTTAATTGCCATGTTTGTATGAATTGTATACACACAACACTATATTCTATTACATGACACGAAAACCTATGTATTCTCACCAACTTTTTAGTTGACTTTGTTTTTAACCATGTTTCAGGTGACAATGTTTGAAGTATTACAAGCTGCTACATATAGGATTTGGACCTAGCAATTAATCTAAACTATTTATATTTTGTAATCGCTACATTTGGTTCTTGTATGGTATGAACTTGCTACGTGTAATGAAAATGAATGTTTAAATTATTCAAACTTTAGCAACCATGAGCTATGAACAGTCTGCACAGCTTCACGCCCCGACGTTTTCCGCCGTCGGTTGTGGTGTGACATTGAGCCACACATAAGCCCAAAACGGGTTAGAAGTGATGCCAACCTCCATTGAAAATCCCGAAAAAAAGCACCACCACAAACCACGATATCCTCGATCGCACCACGGAGGCCCTTGTCAAAAATTGAAACAGCTTCCCCCACATACATAGGCTGGCATGTTCTAAGGCCGAATAATAGCTTTGCAACTCCCATACACGAGCGGAGCAAAAGGAGCTCGCATTGAGGGTCCCGCAAACGTAGGAGACAGCTCATCAGTTCCACCGCACAAGAAGCCCTTTTCACAGCCAAATTACTGATGAACCCTGTATCTCTGCTAACGGCGCCCCCAAGGAGTTTCACACCCAGCACTGGCCTTCCAATCTCATAAGGGAACAATCCATCTTGTAACTTCACCCCATTGCACGACGGCCAAAAAACTTGCGTTTTCTTGACGTTAAGTTCAAGGCCCAAACAGGGCCCCTCCGACCTGATAATAGCTAGGGCTTTAGCCACCTCTTTAGCATCTCCGATAATCGTACCATCATCTAGTTACCATGCATGGAAGAGAAGCTTGCAGCAATCCCTGATCTGATGAACCAGCGGATGCAAAACTAAGGCAAAAAGGAGAGGCCCCAAAGGTTCCCTTGTTGAACCCCAATGGTGGACCAAATATGGTCATCACCCACATATAACCTAGTCGGCTGCCCATATAAAAAATCCACCCATAGCGAAATGGACGGGCCTCGGGTCCGAACCTCTTGCAGGAGGGCAGTCCTATCCACTAAGTTGAAAGCATTGGAGAAATCAACGATAAGCATAGCCAACGATCCATCCGAGTGAAACTCATTTAAAAATATGTTCGCGCTATGGAACACAGCCTCTGCCCCATTGGGAACTCCCACCCCAAATTGAAAGTCACACAGATATTTAGCCATATCCTTCCCAACACCCTCATGGCCACCTTAGAGACCAATCTCCTCCAGATCGCACCTACGGCAATAGGTCTAATCCCGTTGTCCGGTTTGAGCAGCGGTGTGAGAGGGGCTGAGGCAATGAACTCCGCCAAACCCCTAGGGCATCTCCCCCGAAACATAAATTAACCACCACAGAAATAACCTTGAGCAATTCAATGGCGATCGTAAACCCTTCTCCACAAAGAGCATCCAAAATATGTTGGGCTCTCAATCCGTCCCTCCCACAAGAGGTCCCTTTGGGGAAAGCTTTAATGCATTCAAGCACGACATCATCATCCATAACAAGAGGAGGCTCAGAAAGTAAGGAAACAGGTATAACCGAAGGGGGCAGGATGGGATGCTTTGCCACCAACACTTTCATAGTATCATTATCGAAAGGTGCAACCGCTGAAGAGCATAATAATTTGACCGCAGTAGTGAAATGCCCATCCGTAACTTTTCGCAAACATTGTTTAACATTGTTGCACGCCATAGAATTATCGTACCCAGGGACAAGCTCTACACGACACGTGGTCGGCCCCAAAGGTTGGGCAAAAAGTGATAGGATGAGCTCCTCGAAACCATCCCCATCATGCCAAGCTGCCAGCGACCGTTGAATACTATGACATTGCAAAGACTTCCTATTACCAGACCTGCGCTCCTGACAGTTAGAAGGCCTGAAAACTCGCAACGTGCAACGCGGTAACAACAAAAGTCTCACCCATGCCTCAACAGAGTCTGGCATAGCCGCCACTTTACCGAGGGCAGCAGTTAATGCCTGGGAAAACGTCATCCGACAATTATGAGGGATGCTCTTAACAGTCATGATAGGAAGAGAGAAGACGCGTTCAAGGAGACCTCGTCCACAACCACCCCTCCCAAAGGAACATATTCCCTCCCAGCATTCGGCTTCGGAATCCCCACTATAAACTCCTCTGCATCTCCTGCAACCCATTTGAAATGGGCTATCCCATCCACATGGTGGCATACCCGACTGAGAGCATGTAGGCACATACACACCCCGCACAGCCACTGGCCTGAGACCTTTAAAGCCTCACCAACCGAAACAAACAAATCATAATCTGTGGAGACCGCTCCCGCAAGGTCCCTTTCCGATAGTCCGATGACAAATGGAGTCGCTTGATATGTGCAACCAACCAAGGAAACCCCTTGGATCCTGACGTTCCATCCGGGCAGCAATGGAAACCTTTAAATGGACACAGCCAAACACCTACCTCCAATGGAGGAACCACCTTGTCATCCCGAATCCCAGACATAACAACAGCTCCTGACAAAAACCCCGAGCTATGAAACCAAACCAAAATCATACCACAAACCCCAAAAACACTCACTATCAAGGTAAATATAAACCTCACCACAAAACCACAACCCTAACCTCCCTCCCCCTCCACCCATCCGATTCGGGGAGACTACATGTTGGACACTACATAACAAAATTCAAAATCAGGTCAAACCGGAAGTTCACCTTCAATGTTGGAGAAGAAAGGTCGCCGAACAGGAAGTTCGCCTTCAAAGAGAGAGGTTCAATAAACCCTTACATACCAAGAATTCCGATGAGAGGTTCAATACCAAGAATGCCTGGAGAGGTTCAATAAACCCTAACAACCAAAATAATATGTTGTGATGATTTCCTCTGTTGTTTCGCATCTAATTCCAATCTCAGATTGAACCCAAAATTGTGATAATATTCAACAAATCGTTCTTTCAGACATTTAAACAAACAGTTGGTGTGCACCCTTCTCTAATACAAACAGCAAATTGAACAGAGGGGACTTCAATTAATCGAACATAAACGAGTGGAAATTTCACAGATTGCACCCTTTGTTGCCTCTTGTTTTGTATTAGTTGTAGTAGATGATTCAGCATCAAACGTGAATAATTTCACTCCTGTAGTAGGTGTTAATTCAAAACATGAGTGTAGAATCGCAAAGCATTTGAATTGTCTCCATTGGAGAAGCAGTTGTTTCCCTTGAGTTTGAATTCCAAAGCAGATTCCTTGTTCTTGAGAAACCATTGACGTATTCGTGTGCGCTAAATCTTAAACCATCTGGTGAAATTGGGGCAACTGAATAAGGATCGAGGTGCGTGAAGATCGAGGCTGGAGTGAGAGAGAAAAGAGGTTCTTCTTTCTCTCCCTTCGTCGTTTGCGTCTGCCTACTTCTCACTGTACATAAAAAAATCATTTAAGCTAACACGTGTTAGCTACTAGACTTTAGCTGACGCATAAAAAAAATATAAAAGAGAAAGCACATGGGGTTCACAAAACTAACCAATCTGAAAACGACACGTAAGCTAACTTAATAAAATCTAGTTGGTTACTTCCTAGCCGGTTAAAATTCGGTTGGCAAATCATCGTAATCACGTGGCAGATTTATATTGGACCAATGAGTTGCCTACTGATTTTTACCCGTTTGTGAAGTAAGTTGTAGATTTGAGTTGGGTTAACTTGTATGTCATTTTCTTATAATTAGTTGGTTTTATGGACCTCGTGTGCTGGTTATAGTTTTCTTAGCAGGGTTAGCTTACGTGACATTTTCTTATTGTTTAATTTTGAATATGTTTATTTTTTAGTGGGCTAAAAGTCGATGTTTATTTCAGTAAAAAGGTGAATCAAAATATTTATTTTATTTTCCCTTGTTTAATTATGAGGTAAAAAGTTAATTCAACGGCAGTTAGATTGGAAGATTTGGCACCGGTAAACAACGATTTTCGCTATGAAGAGAGAAGCTTGGTTTCTGCATGCTGATGAAATTCCATAAGAGGTTGATTCCACCTTGATCTGTCAACGCCTCAACAGCCCGGTGCAGGCGGCCACCGACAAAGCTTTCCTTTCAGCTTCACCACTCATGTTCGCTCGTGATTTTGTCAGAAAGAATCACACTATGTTTTTCGTTTTGGGAGTTGGGAGATGGTGATGTATGTAGAAATGTGTATGAATGGAAGGACACATGAGGAAGATGCACCCCACTTGTTCGACGAAATGACAAAGAGAAAAACAAGTAAGCTAAGGAAATCGAAGAGTCGCTTTCTCGGATCAGACTTTAAAGTTTCACCTTTAAACACTAGAACCAATAGACGTCTAGTAATCCCAATTGGTCCGTACCCTTTGTGTATTATTGTTTGTTTTTTTTAGCTTTGAGAGTGAAGGAACACGACTCTCATTCCTATACACACACCACTAAGATATAATACGTGCTAGATGAATACGTGTCGTATAACGTGATAGACTGGTATATCATAAGACAATAATTTTTTATACGGGCCGTATTAGATAGTGTCGTCAAAATATATGACCTTAATGATTTGATACACTAATATGAAAATGATTGATGTGACTAATGAAAAAGTCATACGACTATTTTTGTAAACAGGTCGTATGATGATGTCGTCTGATATTTGTATAACATTACTGGTGTATTTATAGCAACCCCTTGTATTTTAATATCCAAATATGTTATTAAAAAAAAGGTTCGGTAACAATAAAATTTGATTGGTTTTATTGAAATGATTCTATCGGAAAAAAAAACTAAAACTTAGTTGTTATTATATTATTTTATCTCTTATTTATTTCGGTGCTGAACTGAAGTATAACACTAGATACTTTTATTCAATTTAATTATTCTTCTAATCTAAAAAGGCCCCACGCTTGTTCGCAATCCATTGGGAGTCCTATTATTTATTTGATTTCTTGTGATATCAAGTTATCAACCATGAAATAACATACTTATAAATAGGGATGAGATTGGTACCGTGTATTGAAAATAATGGTCCCAAATTTTATTAAAAAACGGGTATTGATATCGATACCGAAAATATAGAATTGGTACATGTACCGGTACCGGTACGGTACCTGTATTTCGGTACCCGGTACCAGTTTGGTACCCGAATACAGATTTTCATAAATTATTAGTTTTCATAATAAGAAGTTAAGAACTAATGCTACCAATAGCAATATCATCATCTTTTAAAATATCATCTATGTCATCCATAATTGGTTTTCTCAACTTTCACCCAATCTTGAGTGCAAATCAAAGCTTCAACAATATTAGATGACAACTTTGTTCTTTAGTCATTTAACTTATTCTGTAGTCATCTAATTTACAACCGCTCGTACTTTTTGATCAAACCTACTGTTGGTTCCATACACAAAACATATTTTCTACAATTATATCAAACAAAAATTAATCGATCTAGAATTTTGAGTGGGGTTGGGGATGACGGTCCGTTCAGATTAGCGAGTGGGGTTTTGGAAA
Organism: Smallanthus sonchifolius; assembly: GCA_023525975.1. Taxonomy (NCBI): domain Eukaryota; kingdom Viridiplantae; phylum Streptophyta; class Magnoliopsida; order Asterales; family Asteraceae; genus Smallanthus; species Smallanthus sonchifolius. The sequence goes on along the minus strand of CM042026.1, from coordinate 13,927,923 downwards.
TTGGAAAGGTGATAGATATTGTGAAATTGTGGTATTACAAAATAACAAATTCCCATAAAAAGGACCCCTCTTATTTTCGGGAATAAAAGGGTGTTTTTCGGTAAAGTACAGGTACCGGTACCGACAAGTACCGATACTGAAATCAGAGATAATCAAGTCCCACTACCGGTACCCGTTTTGGTTTTTCGGTACCGGTATAGGTACTGGGTACCAAAAGCTCATCCCTACGTATAAATAGTAATAGTTCTTTTCAGTATCGTGATTGATTTGGATGATCTTAAAAATAAATTTTTGGTTTAAAGATGAACCAATCAAAATTTAAATTTAACTAGTTGGGTCTACCCGCACGTTACGCGGGTTCTGTTTATGAAAAAGCTCGCGCTACATGGCAGAAGTTTAGTCGTTTCTTCCCTGCGATTCGTGGCGTGACATTGGCTCGGCTCATCGCAAACTATAAAAGCGAATAACTACAAAATGAATATCGATACCGGTTCCGAAAACATCATTGCTGTTCATAAAATCCTAAAACATACCCCGTATATAAAAACACGTCACACGGGTTGTCAGTCCGTCTTAAAACCCTAAAACATACCCCGCCGTAAAAGCGAGCGTCACCACTCTGGTCTTAAAAAAACTGAAAGCATAGCGTTAAGTAACCAAAACACAAATCTAGATTCAAAAACATGTCACAATGGTCGTCACTCTACCGTAAAACCCTATATATCGTACCCCGTCGTAAAAGTGAACGTCACTTCACCGTAATCCCTGAAATCGTAGTGTCAAGAAACGCAAACGCAAAAGAAAAAAACAAAAGAATTAAATCAAACGTAAAAAAAAATCTGGACGCAACAATTAAAAAAACAAAAGAAAAAAACTCAAACGTTGTACCCCGTCGTAAAAGCAAAACGTTACTTCACCGTAAAATCTTAAAATCACGAACATAAATATAGATTAAACAATTGAAAAAACAAAAGAAAAAAACTAAAAAAAATCACTAAAAGACAAAATGTTACTGTTTAGTTCTCAAATATTTAAATTTAATTTTAACATGTGAAGTCCAAAATCGATTGCGCCTGTTAACTCATCATTCTTGTCTATTCACTCTCGTGGTCTACTTATGGCCTTAACATGCCTGTCACACTACCAATTTAGTATTAAAATAAAATTTTAATATGTAAATCAAACAATTACTTAACAATAAAATTAGATCAAACGGGAGTGAACAATAAAATAACTTATTGAAGTATTTATTTTGGGGTACACGGACACCTCCGACGGTTCTTTGGACACCCATGACACATATACGACTCGTATAGGGTCATACGTGTCTTATATGTGTTAGGGGTCATATCGTATTTGGTGGCTACCTTATATAACTTGTAAGGCCCTATACGAGTCGTACAAGTGTTAAGGTTATTTATTTATTTATTTTTATCTTGATGAGTTTATCTATTGGTTAAGACTAAAATGACTAGAAGCTACTTTGCTAATTTTATTCTCCAAAAGAAAAAAAATTCGATCACAAATGTATCATGGACATCGAAAATTATACTGTTATTTTTTCTAGTTATAAAAGTAATAGACGAGATAAGAGAAACATTTTAAACGAATAAACAGAATAGATTTTGATGTGAACAGAAAAATTAGACTAAATTACAATTTTGGTCCTTTATGTTTGTTAAAATTATGGAATATGTCTTTTAAAGTTTTGACTTTCACTTATTTTCTTTTATTTGAAAAGTTCCCTCGTTTATTTATCCTTTACACTAACTGACGTTAATTTTTTTAGTTAAATCACCTCATGTGTATTGCATATGACGACATTTTTATCTTTTTACGTTTAAAGGACAATTTTTGTAATATTATTATTATTATTAAATACTCTCTCCCTCCCTCCCTCCCTCCCTCTAAATTCAGGAATTTCCAACCACTCCTAAATCCTAATTCGTAATTGCAGTCACCAACTTCATCACTCAATCAATTTTGTGGCAGTAATTCAGCTTCACAAATCATTAATTTCTTAGACAAATGAAAGATAGGGATGCAGCGAAGAAAGAGGGCTTAACGGTGTCGTTGTTGGCGACAACCACTAACGGCAACGGTACAATCGGTGGCGCCGGTGCTTTATTCAGTAAAACTCGGTACAAGTTCTGGGCAATCGCCGCGATCTTGCTTCTAGCTCTGTGGTCCATGTTCACCGGATCCGTTACTCTAAAATGGTCCGGCGCCGGCAATGTTAACAATCCGCTTTCTGATTCCTTCGATTCCCCTATTCGCTTTCAGAGGTGTTGTGCGGCGGTGAGGTGCGGCGGTAGAGATGGAGTGGTGGTGGTGGTGGTGCGGCGGGGAGGTGCGGCGGTGAGGTGCCGTGGAGAGATGCGGCGATGCATACAGGAAGATGGAAGAATGGGGTGGGGGCTTCTTTTGGGAGATTATATATATATATATATATATATATATGAGAAGTATTATAAGAAAACTCATTTTTCATAAGAAAATTAAAAATTATTTATTAAAGGTAAAAAAAATAATAAAAAAATCATAATTAAAAATATAAATTAAAAACTAAAAAACCGCTTCGGAGACCTTGTTTCCCACGTCGTCCTCTTTCAAAAAAAAATCAGCGTTTTGCTACATATGTGTAACATAGTTAGCTTTGAGGGTGGTTTTTTGGGTTTAGTTTAGCTTTTAGGTTAGATTTTTATGTGGTGGGTGGGAGGTTTAGGTTTTTTGGGGGGGGGGGGTGTGGGGGGTTTAGGTTTATGGGTGGGGGTTAGGCTTTTGGGTGTATTACACATTTGCAGGTCCTTTAATGACGAGTTTTTTGGTTTTCTCATTAAAATGAGTTTTCTAGTAAACTCACTCCTATATGTGTGTGTATATATATATATATATATATAAATAAATTTATTAAATTTAACTAAATTACAAAAATTGACCTTTAGATGTAAAAAGACAAAAATGCTCTCATGTGCAGTGCATATGAGGTGACTTAACTGAAAAACTTAACGTCAGTTAGTGCAAAGGACAAGAAACGTGGGAACTTTTCAAATAAAGGACAATAAGTGAAAGTCAAAACTTTAAAGGATCAATTCCATAATTTTGACAAATATAATAGACAAAAATTGTAATTTAGTCAAAAAATTAAGAAAAATAGTTTGTAGGCATCATTTGATGTAGGTTAATGTAAATTAGTTAACTAAGTGACGTAGTTTTAAAAGATTATAAATTTAGGTGCGTAACATCATATTTGTTATCCATTATATCTTATCCATTATATCATATAAAACTTGGGGAAATTTATGCGCTAACAACAATCTGGTAAGCAACCACGTCACCACGTGTTCAACACATGTTGGTCTAAATTAGTCATATTTTAGTGTGGAGTTTCAAACCTTTAATTCCTTTTTCAAATAATGCTAGATTGGCATCAGTTAAGTAGCCAAATGTGTGCTTTATGTGAGAGATTATGGTCGCTGCTACGATGGTTGTTTCTTTAATTGTCTTAATAGTTTTTTTGCAGTTGCTGTTTCGTCACAAGGAAGGGGTTGTTCCCTGTGACCTTCCTCCGACATGAGGATAAGAATTGGTTCGTCGGAGATGATTTGTTTAGTACAAACTTCTTAGGGTTGATAGTGCATACCCGCCTCTGCTGAAATTACCAGTATTTATAATAACTTTTTGTTGTCTCTTTTCACATATGGGATGGGTCCCTTTGTAAAATAATAAGAGAATGTGATGTTGACATTTTTCATTCTATTAGGCTATCCGTAGTGGTTTCACGTCCCTCTGCGCCAGCGTTACATCAGCACAAAAGTTTTCACTGCCCATTTTCACTCAGGTGCGTAGTGGTTTCACGCCCCACGTTTTATTTTTAATCACTAACTGATAATTAACTAAATACCAATAAAATAAAATTAAAGTCATTAAAAAAGTACATTCATTAAAAAAAGTAGTTTACGAGCACCTCCGGTAAGGTGGTCGAAGTTCATACTTAGAAACTTGATATCTTGTAGTTGTTGTTTATCTTGTTTAAAAGAAAGTAGCTTTTCAAACTTCGAGTCTAATCTTTCAAAGAGGGTGTCCGGTGTTGACGAAGAAGCAACCCGTTTACCTTTGTTTCTTCCGGGCGGACGAACTGGTTCTTCCGATGCTTCAACTTCGTCATCGGTATCATTTAGATTAATTCTTGAATGGATTATTTGGATTCCAATGATTCATTGTGATGTTTGATGATTTAGTGAGTAAAAATTGAGAAGTTGGTTTGATGATTTAGTGAGTAAAAATTGGTTGGTATGTATATTAGATTTTGGAGTAAAATATATTTATTTTTTTTAAACGGTAATTTTTTTTTAAACGGTAGTATTACCGTTGGAGGGGTTGTGTGTTGGTGAGAGTGAGCTTGCGCCCGTGAAATGCCCCACGCCCTCCCTTTTCACACCACTTTCACTCCTAGGGGATGGTGTACACTGGACGTGAAAAGCCTATGTGGCTCACTCCACCCCCTCTCACGTCGTTGCTACGGATGGACTTAGTGGTCACGGGGTCATGCTTTTCGTGAGGCATGTCACCTCATCATGGTTAGTTATTCTCTTTGATGTCTTTTTTTTTATTATTGTCATGGGGTCCGACCCGGGTTGGTATCATATCTCTTCAATATCAGTCTTTTTTGTATTTACTCGAGCAAGCTTATATCGACTAAAGTTTTCATGAACTAGTTTGACTCGAGCCAAATTAACTCGAGTTGGAGTCATGTATTTAAACGGTCTTTCCTATCTTTTGGTAGTTCCTAATCCAAGTCCCAAAACAAATCGTACACGTTTTAATGAACAAGGTACAAATTCTTATAGCTATAGTAACGTTTCCTCGTCAAAATAGGGAACCCTCGTGTCACGAGTGGAGCGAATCAGACAAACGCGTTGCGTCGCCTCCACAATCAACCTCCGATCACCCAACCGCAATCGCAACCGCCATGTTCCTCCGTCGGTAACGGCCAGGATCACAACAGCCACGAAGATGATTCAATAATTAAGCTGGTGAAAATGCCGGCTTGTATCCTTTTTTACCTAAGGACTTGCCACCGATTTGTATCTGATTTCCATGGCCTTCTCAAGGTAATGTGTCTTATCACTTTTTCATAAGCATTTATGTTGGTTTGAAGTTCATAAATAATTAACCAGCTATTTTTGATAGATTAAGAACGGTGGTTTGAAATTAGGGTTTAATTCATGACTAGTATGAATAGCGAGATAATAGTGGTGTTAATCACCTTAGCTATTGGCAATTCGAAAATGAATCATTCCAGCCTTTTAGTTATGATTGTCAAACTAAAAAGATTAGAACTTAGGTTTTCACATATCGGTAGGCAGCAAGCTAGGTTCTATGTTTCTTATGTTAATTAAGCCTTTTAGCCATGAACATTAGGGTTCACTTAGCAATTCTTTCCTTTTTACATTCCAATATCCTAGGTCAAGATGTAGAAAGCAGACATGAGTTTAGGTTTAACTAAGCAATCACTATTTGGATATTTAAACAGATGATCAATATTAGCAGGCATCGTGCTTCTAACGCGCTACTGACTATTGTCGGTTTATACTTGAAAACACTACAGTATTGGTAATTGTTTAAACATGAAGTGGCTACTATATGATCATACGATATATTGATCTTACGTATTTGACATGATAATAGAGGTGGTATATTATTCTATGCAGGATGTTGGCTTTTGCCAATGTTAGAAGGGCAGCACGTTCCTTTAAACCAAGTCATAAGATCTGTTTCTCTGATGTAAACAATCATGGAGCTCAATTTGCAGTTGGGTTTCCCCGCTCCTACTATAAACTGTATTCACAATATAATATTCATGGTAAAGGCCTCGCTTGTTGTACATTCCATCAAGTAAAGGGAACCTTATGGAGTTATAGACATTTTCGAAGATTTTATTTCATATCAGCAAGTACTAAAGTTTCACGCCATTCTCAAATTGCATGGAGAAGGGTTTCCCAGATTTGTACCTATAATTGGCCATCCCAACCAATGAATAGGATTGCTTGTGCAGTTAGCTTTGCTTTGAGTAGATCACAGTTGATTGCTCCTGGTATATTAGCTTTTGTATTAGGCGAGCTGGCATGCAGACAAAGGACATGGGCTGAAGCCGAAGGGTTTTCTTATAAAAGTGATCTTTACACACATGCACAAGATGGGCGTGTTTACTTAACTTCATTTATGTTCTCTCTTGTAGAAGTTTTAATACTATGCTTTAGAGCAGTATATTTAGCATTTCTGTTTGCACCATGCATAGCTATGGCTCCTTTTGCAGATTCATTTGGCGTTGAGTTTCGTAAGAAATGGCTACAATATGTTCATCACACTTTAGAAAACGCCGGGCCTGCGTTTATTAAATGGGGTCAATGGGCTGCTTCAAGACCTGATCTTTTTCCAAACGATCTTTGCACAGAGCTTGCAGCACTTCAAACAAAAGCACCAGCTCATAGCTATGCATACACAAAGAAAACTATTGAAAAAGCATTTGGCCGTTTATTACCTGAAATATTTGAAAATTTTGAGGAAGAACCAGTAGCTTCCGGAAGTATAGCTCAAGTTCATCGAGCAACTTTAAAGTTTCGCCATCCTGGTCAGCGTATTAAGCCCATTCTTGTTGCTGTTAAGGTTAGACATCCAGGAGTTAGTGAAGCAATTAGAAGGGATTTTGTATTACTAAATTTATTTGCAAAAATCTCAGCATTTATTCCTACTTTGAAATGGCTGAGACTTGATGAAAGCATACAACAATTTGCGGTATTTATGATGTCTCAAGTTGATCTTGCCAGAGAGGCAGCTCATTTGAGTCGTTTTATTTACAATTTTAGAAGTTGGAAAGATGTATCATTCCCTAGGCCTTTATATCCACTGGTACATCCTGCTATTTTAGTGGAAACTTTTGAGCATGGTGAAAGTATTTTGCATTACGTGGATGAGCTGGAAGGACATGTAGGCATTAAATCTGGCCTTGCTCATATTGGGACTAATGCACTTCTAAAGATGCTTTTGGTATGTTCTTATATATTCTAGTTCTACTGTTCTTTCTCGCTTTATTTATATGTTGGAATTAAGGAGCCAAATGATATTTGGAATTAAGGAGCCAAATGATATGTTTTAGGTAGCGTTTGGTATACTGAAATCAGAGAAGGAATGGAATGGTCTATTCCATTGGAATGAATAAATGTTAGTTTGTTTTGTTTGATGGAAGTGACTGTTCTTGAATGCATGTGAGTCCTTCCATTTAGCTGATTTTTATTCCATGGCAAGAGTTGTTTATTTCTCATTCCATCATTGAATGTAACTCAATTTTATTGATGTAATATTCATACAACAGAACTTTTTAATAAAATTTGAAACTTTAGCTAAATTATTTTTTTCTAAAAATAACTACAAAACATATATTTTATTGTATATTTGAAGGGTACTTGCACTGAAATGCAACATACTTTCACCTTTTTTCACATTGTCTACAACTTACTGTTTACTATTCTATGTAAAACTCACTTGTATTTTCATGCAATTGTATGCAGTATCTTTATATTAAGTGGTAAAAAAGGTGAGAGTTTTCTCTCTCTAATTTGGTGCGATTATTTTACATATAATTGCACAAAAGTATAAGCATTATTACATACAATGGCAAAATGAAGTAAATTGTATACAGTTGGAAAAAGGTGATGTTACTATGTTACATTTTTTGATTTGGTGCCATTTAACACTGGTCATTGAGGTTGTAATGATATGTTATTGTGTTTAATTTGTATTCTTTTTACATAAATTTTTATAACTTCATGAAATAATGTATAAAGTAGAGATAAATTTAGACACTGTTTTTATATATAGCATAAAAGGTTCACGTTAAAACTCATTCCATCTTTACAGGTAATGATCCATTGCATTACCTTGATGATTTACTTTGTCCATACCATTCTTTTTCCAGCCAATCATATCGTTTCCAAAATAAATTCTAAAAAAACTTAAATCTGAACCAGACTCTAAACCACAAAGATGTGGTTAGTGTGTTGCTTCACCATTTTCTTGTGTATTAATTACCATTCTGCCCCTAAACTTGTTTTAATTTTCATTTCCAGGTTGACAATTTTATCCATGCAGACATGCATCCAGGAAACATTCTTGTAAGAATGACACAGAGCAAAGTTTCAGATACAGGGCTGTTTAAATCTAAACCTCATGTAATTTTCCTTGATGTTGGCATGACTGCTGAACTTTGCAAAAAAGATCGAGTCAATCTGATTGAGTTTTTCAAGGCCATTGCTCTTCAAAATGGCCGTGCTGTTGCTGAACACACCCTTAAATTTTCCAAACATCAAAGCTGCCCAAACCCTGCAGCTTTCATCAAGGTCAGTCAATCTCTTCTGTATGTATGCCATTATTTACCTCAAGTTATATATAAGCACATATTAGTGATATTATATCGATGTTTCTAGTTTCTAGAAGCGTGCAACTTAAAAGGAAGTGATTTGTGACAGGATGTTGAGAAATCATTTATGTTATGGAGATCTGCAGAAGGTGATTCTTTAAATTCTGCAGACTACATGCAGCAGTTGCTTGAGCAAGTTAGGCGTCATAGAGTTAATATTGATGGCAATGTGTGCACTGTAATAGTAACCACTTTGGTTTTGGAGGTAATTTCTTGCATCATTGAGCATTTTTTCGGTTATAATTACAAAAAACCAACATACTTTTTTCATTTTGCTGTTTTTGCACGAAAAAATCACTCAACCCAATTTTGGTATGTTAAAGTCCTTGAACTTGTTTAAATTGCGTGTATTCGTGATTTCAACGATAAACATCTGCAGCTACTAGCGCACTCATTACATATACGGGTGCTATGCAGATGTTTTTATTGACATGAATGTTATGTAGAATCTTTTTTTTTACGAGGAACACTACCTTATCCATTTATGACTGCTTTATATACGAACTTATACCATCTTATATGATGAAAAAAATATCCAATGTCAGCATTTTTGCACCTTTGGAATGACAAATTCATCACATTTTGACCTGTTTAAGGAGTAAAGTCATTATTTTTTTTATAAGTACGTGTGTTTTGAACACGTTTAGGGATTTTAATGTAAAAAACTGGGTTGAGGGACCTTTTCTTTTTTTGCAAAATAAGAATGTATGTTAGATTTTTTTATGTATGTTAGATCTTTTTATGGTATTAACCTTTTTCTTTATTTTTTTTTTCTCTCGCATGATCGTATTACAAAGCTTACCGATTTTGATTATTCATTTTACCAATTTTCTGAATTTTGCATTACTTTTCTTCATTTTGGTTCAGAGTTGGCAGAGGAAGCTGGACCCTGAGTATGATGTGATGCACACATTGCAAAATCTTTTATTTAAAACAGATTTAGTGGAGGATCTGTTCTATACAATTGAAGGACTCATGGCTCCTTGAGAAAGGTCCCATCCACTCCTCCCCTATAAAAATATTGATGCCATTTTCTTGTCTTCAATGTGTTTTTCAGGAATAAGAAAGAAAAAAGAGTTCTAGTACTACATGATTTTATTGTCTTGTAAGAAACAATAAACACACACCCGCACCCTCGAGAACGAAAGGGTTGTTTTTTTTCTTTCCATTTTGAGCATGTTTTGTATAACTTGTAACATTTTTGATGATTTTGATCTGCCACGGGCGTTAGTAACAAGAAGATTGAAAATGTATCAGAAAAGAAGTAAAAACATAATTGAGTACAGTGTCGATGAAAAATCATGATCCGATGCGATTTCATCAACGCTGCACTCAATGATGTTTTAAGTTCTCTGAGAGTCTGGGCCGGCCGGTTTATGGTTCTAAATAAATGGGATTATGCTTATTTATAGGAGTTAGTTGACTAGTAATCGGGGTAGTTGGTTTATGTAGTACGCAGCATGCATTATTGCATTGTACTTCATGTGTTGGCTTACATGGGTTTTTGCTAGTTGTACTTATTCTTCCACCTTGTACTTATTGTACTCATCTTTTGTACTACAAGAAATATATAAATGTGTATATATATTTCTCGTCAATAAATTTATATATAAAAAAATTATTAGCATTTGTTATATCTTTTTTAAAGAACTGATTTTACAGTACTTATAATACCTTTTTATTAGTTGCTTACTTTTCCACAAAGAAAATGTGAACATAAACATGTATCAACTACTATGTTTTAATGTATTTTTTCATGTTGATTAGGTGTTATGGGTGGGCATAAAAACCGAATAATTGGAAAAACGAACTGAATATGAATTTGGTTAGGTTTTAACCGTAACCAAATTGGTAATTCGGTTAATCGGTTCGGTTATCAGTTAGACAAATTATGAATTTGATTATAACTGAATTTAACTGATTAAACCATAAGCCTAGATTTTTTTAACCCTTGTTTAATCTAGTTTTATAAATTTATATGAGTCCATTTGGTTTATAAGTCCATATTCATTTGACCCGTCATTTATTCAATCCATTATCCACCAAGACATCAATCGATATTCGAGAATCTAGAGGACCGAAGTGAGCCCTAGATCGCTTATTATTCTTTTCTATCTACATTCATATAATCGTAAATTACTAAATCGTTATCTTCTTTTCCGTCTACATCCTGTTGACGACCACCCATGAATCGATTTTAAATTCAGACAAAAAAATCAATTCGATTAATTCGGTTATAACCGAAAACCGAACCGAATGGTTAATTCGGGTTGGTTAAGATATATTTGAATTCGGTTCGGTTTCCAGTTACGACGGAAAAAATTCCCTAACCGATAACCGAATCGATTAACACCAGGGGTTTCCCTGGAAGCAACCTCTCTATCCTCTGGGATAAGGTATGGTTTGTCTACATCCCATATTCTTTGAATCTTACCAATAACTCTGTTATTGGTGGGATATACTAGGTATGGTTATTGTTGTTGATGTATCATATACTATATAACATAGTTGTTGAAGCGCACAATGCCAGTTTTTTTATGGTAATAAAACAATATTATTGATGGGTATTTGACAAATTTATAAACTTAATGGATACAAAAATAAAACGTGAAGTGGTTTGTACATATCTTAATTCTGGAACAAACAAAAGCAAGAATCCCAAAATGGAGATTCTAAGCCCACCATGGAGCCTCACCGGTTCTGAAATCAGTCTCCACCCATGGAACAAACACAACTTTCCCATCATCAATATCCGCATGAGCCAATGCCAATGACTGTTAAGATGGTTCAAAAATATTACATCTCTGCTTGTACTTTACGCATCCAAACTTGTACATTGTCTTATGAAAGATAAGAAAGGGGTATGGAGTACTTACCAGAGGAGCAGGACCCCTAACAACTTTGCCTTGGTTGTTGTATTGAGAACCATGGCATGGGCACATGAACTTGTTCTCGGCCTTGTTCCACGGCACCACACACCCCAAATGGGTGCACACCGCGTTGATTCCATATGTGGCTAGGGTCCTGTCATTCTCGACCACTAGGTATGTCGGGTCTCCCTACAAGTTTCCATGATTCAAACCATATCATAGAGGCCATAAAACCATCATCATCTACTCAAATTGTTATCACCCCTTGTAAATATTTAAATAATTTGTCTAGATTCGGTCATTCCAGTAAGTACGAACCAAGTTTCAATATTATTCTAATAAAGTCACTCATCCGTCAAGTTTCATTTATTATTCTACTAGCTTAAAGCCCGTGTTTTACATGGGTTGAATAAATACAATTTGTTATAAAACAGTGTTTTCTATGAAAATTTATATGTTTGATGTTATTAGTCATATGTTAAATAAGAAATAATTGAAATTTTCTTATGATTTAGTATTTTTTAATAAAATATTAGAATATATGTTAGATATTTAATTATTTAATATCATCATTATTTAATAGGAGAGAAATGCGAAAAACAAAAATTTAGATTTTATCAGAAGTCGACACAAAGCAAGTATAGTTATTCATTTATTATAATATAGGTTAGAAACTCTGTATATTATACATGGTGAATAAATGCAATGTTATACATACTTAGTAATAAAGATCTAATATTACATATTACATAATTTTTTAATACAAATTTTAGAAACGTTATATAGTTTTTAAAAATGTTTTATAAAAAGAATGAAAGAAATGTTCAAATTATAAAAATGTTTTATGAACAAAGCTATTTTTTAAATTAAAAAATGTTTTATAAAAATCATTATTATTTAATAGGAGAGAGAGACGAGAAACAAAAATTATAATTTTTTTTATAGAAACTTGTATCATTAAATAAGAGAGAGAGTAATTTTTTTTATAGAAACTTGTATCATTAAATATGAGAGAAAGGCGGAAAATTTTTTTTGAGGATGAACATGGGAATGACATGTGGCACCCTAAAACCTTTATTTATTAGTATGTATATATTACTTTTATAAATATTCAAAATTTTAAAATTAAGTTAAATTAAATATATATGAATCTTGATTACTATTTAGTTAAAAAAAATCAAGTTGACTTAAATCAAATAATTATGAAACTTGGTTAATAATGGTTATTATTTAGTGAATCTTTTTTTTTCACAATTACCACCTACTCCATGTTAAACTTTAAAAAGAAATCAATAAATAGAAACAAAGGATCATACATGTTCTATTTAAGCCACTTAATTTTAAAAAAAAATTACAACAATGGAACAATATTAAAACTTTAGTGAGTTTTGTTGTCAGAAAAATGTATGAGTGACTTTAGTGGAAGCACGAAGATCTTGGTTATTATTGACATAGGCGGACCTATTAAGGGCTTATGGGGGCGGCCGCCCTCCATGAGAAATTTTTTTTAGTGTTATATACGCGTTAAAATCTCAATCGCCACCCATAAAATTTTGTATAAGCCCTCCGATCGCCCTCCCATGAAAAAATTTTAGTGTTGTATATGTTTATATGTTGCTAGTCAACCGACCCCAAAAAATTCCGACCCCAATAAAAAAAAATTCTGGGTCCACCACTGATTATTGATTATTTGATTGGAATATTTCCCCAACAAAAATCGGTTTGGTTTTAAATAGGCCGTTTTAAGCATGAGAATATATTAAGTAATTAATATTTTTCTACAAATTGTAAGAATTTGAACAAATCTCGTGGTAAAACACGCGATTTGATTAAATATTATGACAAAAACAAGACTATATAGACAGATTTTACAACAAAAGGTGAGGTAGTAGGTCATTAACTATTAGCTAGATGTAGTTTTTTTTAAAGCAACACCTAGATTTTCTAGGATAAATACATCATATATGTATTTTACAGGATTTGAACCCCAACCTTTTGGTGTAAGGCAGACCACTTAACCACCAGGATGTCCTCTTGAAAACAACTAGATTTAGCTCTGGCCGGTTATCATGAGTTAACGAAAGTTACCTTTAGACCTTGTGAAAGCGTGCGGTCACCCGGTCCATGAGTCTTTAGCCATTCAGTTGCAACGATATCATTGCCAAGTGCATCCTTTGCGACGATACCACCACTTCCCCCTCCTGAACTGTTTTACACAAACACATAAGCAAGAGTCTGTTATGGTTTAAAACTGAACCCGTAGCCGATGTTATGGTTTAAAACGTAACTTATAGCCGATGCATTAGTTTTTTTGTATTTTCATAACCGATCAATTCATTTACAAATTAGGTAAAGATGGTTCGATTAACCGCCGGTTGTGGGCATGCACCAATTCAAATCCGTTTCAATTAATAAATCCAATCAAGTTTTCTTGTTCATTTTCTTACATATAGTATACTATATATTATTTTTATTTATAAAATATAAGTTTTGTTTCAGTGACGGTACTGTTCAGTTATTTCAGTTATTTATACACGAAACACTAGTTTATTTGGTTATTTAATAAGTTATTATGATTTATGAGTGAAAGAACAAACCCAGGTGGAACGAAGAAATAGGTGTAAGGAAGCAACATCCCGGCGGTGGGGAGACCGATAGCACCAAGAAGGAGCAAGTTCATAAGCTTCCTCTTCTCCATATCCGGAACCCGATCGGCAGGGATGCTCGCGGCCTGACACGTCACCTTCATCCCTCTTTCTTCCCTTCCCGCCACCTGGGTTTTGGCGGAGGATTTTGCCATCAGCCCTTGCGCCGGCGAGAACAGTCCATTGTTACCAGATCGCAACTGTAGAAATTTGATTGATTAGTAGAAGATTGAAGAAAATGGAATTGAGATTGAAAAATCACCTGAGTAGAAGTAGCAGGAGAGAGAGTAAAGGCCGCCATGGAAGGACAGAAATTGAAGAGAGGAGATGGAAGGATAAAAGGGAATGAGAGATGGAGGAGGAGGAGGAGTCTCGTTACACAACCACATATTCATATTCCAGATATCTTCTTTATTTTCATTTTTATCTTTTCTTTTCTTTTAATTTATTATTAAATAGCACTAAAAACCTCTGTATATTTTTTTAACGTCAATTTGGATCACTGACCCATCCGATCATCTTCATCTCCCTCAGGAGGAAACCTATCATAGGTGAGAAAACCCTCTGGCCCAACCTGAACCCCTTTTTTGTCACAAACGGGACTTGAACCCAAGACCTCCATATTTTAATGAAGTCTTGGGTATACAACTTTGCCACTAGGCTAAGTTAGTGGTTGTAAAAACCTATGTATATAGCAACTGATATATATATATATATATATATATATATATATATATATATATATATATATATATATATAAGGTCTGATTATTGTACAAAAGGTTTTTAGCGTACGAAGGCACCAGCATGCGACACGTGTTTAGTGGGCGATGGGTAAATACGTCCGCGTTATATTCACGTATGTTCATAATAACGCATGACCATAATCACGTATGTTTTATAGTAACACATGACCATATTCACGCAATCACGCATGCTTTATAATAACGTATGACCGTAATCACGCATGTTATACACATAATCACGCGTGTTGTATAATAACGCATGACCATAATCACGCATGTTATACGCACGCACATCACATCGACATTTAAAAAAAAGTCAACTTTTTTAAAATAAAAAGTATAGCAAAACTATACTCAAATTAAAGATAATAAAATGCTCGATTTTATGGTGTAATTTTAAAAAAAAAATAATGTCATAAAAAAGTTATACGTGTTTTAAAAAAATGAAAAAACTTGAAAAAGTAGATCAATGATCCATAATCCTTCGTACCCTTCGCACCATAAAACCCACTTGTTATTAAAACTTCCTATATATATTAGGTTAGAAACCGTGTAAAAAAATATTAAATAGTTAGTAATGAAAATATTTATTAGGTATTTATACCCGTCCCAGTACGGTAGCATAACGTAATTATAGAAAAAATTGTATTAGCTTTGATTTGTCCAATGATTGGATATTTTAATGTAATGAAATTTCAACATTTTTTTTATTTGAATTATAAACAAAATTAGAATAAGTTTGAAAATCAAAGGACCACTCATTTAACTTTAGAGTTAAGAGTAGGCAGCTACACTAATACAATTACAAAACAATAAAAAAACTGTAATTGATGCACTAGTGAAACATGGGATTGTGGGTTAGTCTTTGAAAGAAAATTTTTAATTAAAATACATTCACTGATTCTTACTACAAGTGATCTAAGCCTTAAAAACTAAGTTTAGTTTAAACAATAAATAACATTTGGAAATAATGAAAAGTATATCAAACTAAAATCTAAACGTTAATTAAAATGAGTCGAAACAAAATGCATGAGAATGTTTAAAGAAAACGTCAAAATGAACATTAGTCTACTATTTCAACAAAAAAAGGAGAGAGAGGCGGTTTAAATTTTGAAATCAAACATATTAATAGCCAACCTAAACATATAGATAACAAATTCTTTAAGTATTTGAAGTTTTTATTTATTATGTTGAACTTCATAACAAATGGCAAGAAAATCCGAAAATCCATATCTAGATTGGAAAATATAAAGTCATGGGTTGACTCCTTACAAGAAATCTTGAACTAACCTGAGTGATAAAGCAAGTTTAGGTTCTGGACCTAATGCAAAAGCCATTACAAACATGGCATGAACATTTTGCAAGTATTTGAGAACAACTTATAACCACAATGAAGTTTATTATGGGTAAGGCACACAGAAAAACATTAAAATATAATATATTAGAAATACCCATCTGTTTCTTTTCTTTTCCCTTCTTTTCCTTTCTCTCCAAATCTTTCCAAATTGGAAGGATGGAAATAAGCTTTGTTTTCTCTTCATTTCCCTCCTTAAAAAAAACTAGAGAACACTCATCCCCCCATTTCCTTTCTTTTCCCCCTTCAAAAAAACTCGAAAACAAGGGTTTATTTCCCCTTTCTTTCTTTTCCCTCCTTAAATGAGACTCGGGAACACAATCTCTTGCATCCTCGACATTTCTGCAACCACTAAGCTAACAATCAAGTTGTTCAAGCTTGTTTAAGTTCAACTTTTATTGAGCTTTAGAATTGAGTTTCTTTAGCCACTCAAATATTTTCAAGTTTTCAAATTGAGTTCAAATCTTTCTTAACCAAGTGTTTCTCAAAGGAAAATGTTTTGGAATCACTAGGAGAACGAAAATGAACTGGCCAGTTTTTAAAGTGTTCTACTCACATCGGTAACCCGAATCCATCGTTTTCTTAGTGAGATTGTGAGCCTAATTTAGAGCATGCATATTATATAGCATAATTTCATTTGTTGAGTGTTTTAACCAGCATGATTGCATATATTTTAGAACTTGTGCGTGTTATACGACTTGAAATCATGACTGAGACTGTACACAGAAATGATAGATGTATTAAGATAAACCAATTTGTGTTAGCCTTTTTCATTTGTTTTACCTACCCAAATATTAACCCTTAGTACACCACTTTGAGCTTATACACTTCCGTTTGTTTAACCCACATTTCACACCGATTAAGACTTTTGTTTTTAACCTATGTGTTAACAATCCTGATGCAGGAGCATCCGAACCAACAATTGGACCGAACCGAACTCGCATCCACGGACGACCAGTATAGAAGATAATGGAAAGTGGCTATTTATTTGGAAGATATCAAGACCATATTTTTAATAACTTTTAATTTTTATTTTCATATACATCTTTTAGTTGTTTAGTATAAGTAGGGCAGGTTTATTATTTTTTAGACTTTGTTTTGATCAGAAGATTGTAATCGAGACCTTTGGGGCTTGAGACAGCCGACTTGGCTGGAACCTTCGGGTTCAAGGCCGTTGAATAAAATCATATGTTACTGAGCCATTTGAGTATTACCGTGAATTCGGTATCAAATCCGGTTCAAGTTGACATCCACAGGCGATAGATAGCGATATACCACCAGAGAAAACATTATCAATAACAATCCAACACTATACAATAATTTAATCATCACTGAATGAAACAATAGAAATCAAGACAAACTAGATTGAGACTTTGAATAAGATGAAAACTTGTAGAATCGAACTTTCTTCCCCATCAACACAATCGGTAGGCTAAAAAATATGTCACCGAATCTAGGGTTTCGAACGGAAATCTGATCCACGAAGAATGCCCAAAATCGATCTTACAAACCGCCACCAAGAATCACCAAACCCTAGATTCATAGAACAAAGACTAAATCCTAAGGCCAGTTACAAGAGAACACTATAGAGCCCTTTGGAGCTGAGATACCATGTCAAGAAAACAAGGATCTGCTTTAATAATTCAAGAAATCTCAAAATACAATACAAAACTTGTTACAAGTTCTAGAATACAATCAGAGATGACTAAGACAAAGAACAAATCTCAGATTATCAACATGATAATCTGATACAAGAATAAGCATCAGAAAATACAAAATAAATCACAAAGAAACCATCATCGAATGAAACCCTAAAATGATGAACACAAGAACAGAAAAAAACAGCAGCCTGTGCAAAAAGAAAAATGACATGTTCTTACTATCCAGTCTTTAGCCCAGCAAGCTTTTCTTAGTTCAACTACAACCCAGTCTTATTATAACATGAACAAAATAAAATAAACCATATGATTGATAGAGCACAAAAGACCTTAAGACCGATTACAAAATCATCAAACAACCGCCAGTGAACCTTCAAATCATCCAGTTCCCACCCCACCACCACCACCACACGCTCACTCTAATAAAACTAATTTTGAAACCCAGACCCACCTTCACACTTGACTCGTAACCCACATACAGCCACACTCAAATCGTAACCCATATCTAGAAAACAAGATGCGCTTAAAATCAAGATGAAGATCTAGAAAGGGTAAATCATGTAAAAAGAAAGGAGGTTGTGCTTTATAATAAAAAGTGTAACGTGCTATTCAGAAGGTTAGCAGATACATCAAGCTGTAGGTTTTAAAAAATTGATTTTGGTAACCCGATACATACAATAATAACACATACATTTTTGTGTTTGCTGCATAGGAATAAAATTAAAAAAATTTAAATGTACCACAACAAAAACATTGGCTTCCTATGCCAAGAATGTTGCAGTTGAACACAAATTGAGATGAGCAATTTTGTAACAACTTTTAACTGTCAGCTGTCTTTTGCACCAACACAAAACAAAATATAAGATCCCAAGACATGGTACAGAGCGAAAAACTGAAAGTTAGTAGAGCCCATAACTACTTTCTCCCCCCCCCCCCCCCCCCGCGCGCGGTTTTGTTTTTCCCTCTTCTGAATACAAACCAAATTCTCAAGGAAGAAAGAGATATTCAGGTCAGACAGAGACACAGTTGAGTCAAATGGTAGCAGAATAAGATCGAAACCATCTTTTTGATGAAAATAATCGCTCAACTTTGAATCCTTTCATAAAAGTAGAGGTACGCCATGTCTTTTGGAGGGTTTCTAGATACACCCACTTTATCATCATTAAAAATCACCCACCTTCCATCTTTGTACACGTGTGCAACATAGTGCCCACACTGGGTCGAGGTACCCATGTGACTCACCAGCCCGATCAGTCGGTATTCTGTAAAACAACAATATCAATATCTTCATATAATCTTTCCATATACACCAAAAGTATATAAAGTATTCTGAGAAACTAACTTCCATCGCCATCAGATAATGTAGCCTCCACAGCAGGTCCACCACTGCTTGATGTAGCATCCATATTGGACGGACCAGATGCAGCAGCACTCGGGTTAAATATCCAATCTGTTGCTTTCTCAATGTCACCGCCCTGTAGCAAATAAAAATTACAAAAAATAATTCAAAGAAGTAAAAAAGAGAGAAAAAAGAATCTTTACCGAAGCCTTCAATGCCTTGCAAGCTATTTCTTCATCAAACCCAAAAGATACCAGTATAGCAACCTTTGATGGATCAACCTCGTTTTTTGCCTCTTTATGAATGGGAGCATCAATGTCTACATAGTTTAAATAAGTGGAAGAAAATAAAAAGTATTGCCCATCAAGATATTGTTTGATCTTAAATAAGTACAAGTGAATTTTGTAAATAAATAAAAAACCTGGATCATCCATGTGGGAAAGCAACCAGTTCATTGCCTCTTCCACCCCAGCATTTGAAGTGTTGATTGCAGCTTTTTGACAATGAAGATGATTAAATCCCATTGAAGCAAGTTGAGAAACAATATCTTCATTAGGCAAAAGCTTTGTTGACTCTTCCTCGCCTCCAGGAGCTACATGGTAACAACAAAACCATCAGAGCTACAAATTGTTGAAATTAAAGTAACACTATATACTATATAGTAGCATGACATACCATCTTCAGGTAACAACTCTTCGCCAGGCTGAAGACCTTTGCTTCGCATGTGACTGATGTCAATGACATCACCAACATCTATGCAGACGTCTACAACCAGAACCAAAAATGTGAACATGATTTTACAATAATTAAGAACAAATTGTATAGAGAAGGTGTCAGTGTGTATATACCAAGCTTCTTGGGCACCCAGCCAGTCTCCATAACAAATTTCCTCATATGCAGCACCAAATAATCAGGGAATGTAGTCAGACCTGTAGTTCTATTGGGAACCCAAAAGCAGCAACAAATACAAAAAAATAAATAAATAAACAAAAGCAAGAAACACACGTGAAAAATATGTGCCGACAAAAACTGGGCACGCTGGGTTGACGTGAGACTTTTTGTCCAAAATTTCAACTTTGTATATATAATTGGTGTATCGAATATGACTACAAAAAAATATGTTATTTAATTAATAGTCAAAAGATTTTAATAAAATAAATGGTCGAAATACAACTTTGGCTAAACTTATACTGGTTAAGAGAAAAAATATAACACAAATCGACCCATTCATAACTAAATAAGTAAAGAAAACTGAAAATGTGGCAGAAAACAGAAAAGATTACTTGATTGCAGTTGTCCTAGCTTTTAATGCAGTGCTATAGAAACCTTGCACCTCTTCTGGATGAGAAAAGCTATCTAAGCAATCACTTAATGGTACCCTCGGGCGTACAATTTCATCAGGAGACCTGTTACAAGAAAAAAATTATTTCAGGAATTGTCTGTTCTAAAAAATTATAAAAAAGCCAGTAAAAAACAAAAGGAATATCTGACTTACAATTCCTTTCCCTCTGCCTCTTTCTGAGCCTTCAATTTGTGAAACTCATCTAGCTCCTCTGAAATTTGAATAACCAGTAAAATAAATTAAAAATTACTTCTAGCCAGAAAAAACTTAAATATTAAAAGGGATAAAACTCACTTTTGTTGGTAGCCTTCTCTAGTGGAATATTTAAGGAAAGAATGTAGTCATTTCTTTTATTGTAAGCAACCTTCCCAGAAGGGCACTGAAGGCGCTCTTCAATACCAAACTTGAAACTCCTTGCGGGGTCTGCTTCAGGATTACCAGCATTAGCACGCTCAACTTGGTCAATGAAATGTAGAAAAAACTCGAGTGCATCCTAGAAATAATTTAGTTTCAGTCAACTACATAAAAAATATGCTAACAGAAAATACGAACAAACAGAACAAAAGAAATTTTGAAATATTTGATAATACCTGCTGACGCATGGTTGAAAATTCGGGATGACTAGCTGCAATTACCGCTTTGAACATTCGGGGACGAATGCCTTCTTGTTTCTAAAAGAGTAACAGAAAAAAATAATCTGTTAGTAGATACAAAATTGCAAAAGAGAATATATAAGTATAAAACAAATATAAAAAAAACTTAACATCACATAAAGAATTAATTCATAATGAACTCAAGTTTCACCAATAGATGAGAACACGTGAAACTGCAAAAAGAAGTCAAAACTTACAGCACTTGAAGATGAGTCCACAGCATTTGCCACATCATCATTCTGGAGAATAAACAAGTGATGACCAAGTCACAATAAGAGAAAGAAATGCAAAATAAAGCTAATTACTATCATCAACATACCTGCACAGCTGGAATAGAATATTTACCAGAAAGAAGACCATGAGCAAGTTTAGTTCTGCAAAACAAGGTTTAGGAAGTGATGACAAATCTCTCATAGAATTTAGTAATGTGACAACACACTACACAGAGTCCATATATATACATATATATAGGGTTAGGTTCAAATGAGAACTCATAAATACTCAAGAACTCGTCAAAAAACCAATTAAAACCATTTTTTTTTTCACTATCTTTATTATTAAAATATAACATAAAAAATTATTTATCTTTTCAATTAATTCATCCCTTCTCTCTAAATTATCCTTAAAAAAAATTATATACATGTATAAATGATAAACACTTACACATGTGTAAGTGGTAAACTTACACAAGTGTATATTTTTTTTAATATATGAAGACATGTAAATTTACATATATAAATTCATTTTTTTATGTTGTATTCTAACAATAAAAATAGTAAAAACAAAAAAAATGGTTTTGATTGGATTTTTGACGAGTTCTCAAAATATTTAGGAGTTCTTAAATGATCCATTCCCTATATATATATGTATGTATATATATATATATATAAATGACATACTCTTTTTTGTTCTTGATAGTATTTTAGGATATCTGTTAGGGTCAATTTATGCAATAACAACTTACAATTGCATATTCAGGTCTACAGTTGGATCAGCAGGAGCAATATCAAAAGCCGTTTTCAAACTTTGGTTCTTGTAGTATCTGGCAAAGATGAAGACAAGATGATATTAAGCACGAAGAAATTTAACAGGTATAGAGATCATCAAAAGGCAACAATATACAGACCGTGAACAAAACGAATGAGTTGAGAAGATAACTTGCATAGTTGCAGCCAAATAGCAACTGCAAGGAACAAAAAAGGAGCAAAACAAAGATGGAACCATGAGGCATTAGCACAAATGACTATAGTTTCTATATTATTCATCAAAAGAGAACATACCTGTTACCAAGATTAGTAAGTCCTGTATACCCGGGTCCAAAAAGTGGTTCAACTTCCTGCCCACTTTCTTGAATCCGATTCCAGTCAAAGCTGGTATTCTGGTCAAGTTCCTTTTCAGCAGTTGTCATTTCTGTCTGAAATTTTTATTAAGTCATATATCAGTGTCCTTATTTAACCATCCAAACAATGTTTATCAAGACATCAGAAAATGTGAAAACTTTAGAGCAAAGCAAAATGATTTACTAAAGTATTAAATAAGCGTATTATTAGAAATTTTGGGGGATTTCTTCAGAGGCTATGAATTATGATTAAAGTATTAATCAATTTCTATTTTCTCCAACAAGATCACGTGCTATAAATAAATTAGTTCATAAGTTACAATTTGCACAAATACAAAAGGCAAAAGAATTTACTATACTTACCTTCTGCAAGGAGGAAAAATCAATACCAAAAAATGCTAGATGATCAGCCAGAAGAGGATCCGTTACACTTTCATCCTCGGGGTAAGAAAAAACATCTGAGCTGCCAAAATATGGAACTCATAATTATATTTGAAAAAACATATAATGTATGCAATAATGGTATGTGATGTATGGTTGCCATTGAGCATGATGACTTGGAAATCTACTTAAACAAGATGGCATTACCTGCTCCTTCCAGATCAGAAGTTATTGTTCCAAGCTTAACAGCAAGAGGATAATGAGTTTCATTGTAACGTTCAATGGCATGGTTATTACCACCACTGCCATCCCAAAGTTTCCGCCCACACAGGATCATTCCATCAGTTAAATTCAACCATAGATTTTCAGTTTTGTCACACTTAGCACATTTCCATCCAGACGGAGGAATTATGACACCATTATCTATCTGTTTCAGGGTCAATGCATGTTCACTAATTTGCTTTTTATCAGCTGTCCATGATGCAATTTGCTCCTTCCTTTCAGCACCCTCTGCAATTAGAATTGCATCAACCGCCAACCTTACCTGTTAAGGAAACATGAATTAGCCTTTTTTAGATAACAAAATCGTGGAACTTAATATCATTTTAAGCCATAAAGTAGAAGTGAAAGAAAAACCTTTTCAGGCAACGCCACTGATGGAAAAGAAAAGGTTGCATAATCTGGTAATATTACTATGCTGTAAGTTTCATCATATTCGGGTTCTTGGTTGTCAAATCCTCCATCAATACCTACAAAAATAAGCCATGTAAATAGAATCAACCATACAAGTTTAATTTTCATAAGGTTCATTTATGATTTTATAATCCATTACTAAAAAAATGACACAGGCAATACCTATAGCCAAGAGAGTAGGTTTCTTCAAAGGCCTATCTTCAGGAATCGGATTCTTAGTTTGTTTTATATGCAAATAAACTGGGTTACCGGTTTTCTCGAAATTCCAGCCAACATAATCTTTCCCAAAGGCAAGAAACGTGTTCATATCCACAAACAATCCACCTTCAGACCTCTGAAGAAAGAGAAACACGCGTTATAAAAAACGCGAAGTCAAATACAGAACATCACACAGTGAAAGTTTAAGAAACTGATTAAAAATAAGCACACACTTCAAATGAAATAAATACCAATCTATGTACTTACAAAACTGTTAAAACCAATTATTTGCTGACATTGTTGTACTGAGTTCAAAGCAAGAATATAATATTACCCCCCTTCAATCTAAAGAACTTAGCTATTAGTTTCCAATTTTAACTCTTCAAGAACAGATTTCTAACAGCATAAAATAGCATTTAAAAAGTATCAGGTTTGGCATCAAGAGTCATTAAGGGTGGCTCCCACAATGATCTGTATCTTCAGAAATCAACAAAAAGAATGGTGAAGTTTCTCACAAGACATCATTATGCATATATGCAAGACAATCATATCCTCATACCAAATCCTTAGTTGCAATCTAGTCAAAATTGACCTCCACCAAACTAAAAATTTGCAAAGATTCCTAGTTTATATACTTCCATAAGCCATATTTCACCCATCATACGCGCATTCACATTAATTGTCCACATATGCAAGACAATCATATCCTCATACCACACCCTTAGTTGCAATCTAGTCAAAACTGATCTCCACCTAACTAAAAATTTGCTAAGATTCCTAGTTTATATACTTCCATAAGCCATATTTCACGCATCATACGCGCATTCACATTAATTGTCCACATATGCAAGACAATCATATTCTCATACCACACCCTTAGTTGCAATCTAGTCAAAACTGATCTCCACCTAACTAAAAATTTGCAAAGATTCCTAGTTTATATACTTCCATAAGCCATATTTCACACATCATACACGCATTCACATTAATTGTGCACATTTGCAAGACAATCATATTCTCATACCACATCCTTAGTTGCAATCTAGTCAAAACTGATCTCCACCTAATTAATAATTTGCAAAGATTCCTAGTTTATATACTTCCATAAGCCATATTTCACACATCATACGCGCATTCACATTAATCAAACTAAGAAAATTGAAAACAAAATAATAAAAAAAGAAAGACAGAAAAGTTTAACAGTTCATCCATAACACTGTTAGCATTCGAAAATAGTAACGTTTGGCATCTAAAATCATAGTGTAGCTCTCTCAAGATCAACAAGTTATCATTCTAGACCATAGCAATAGTAACCTAATCAGATTACATAACCCTAGCTTTTACTTAACAGAAATCGCACAAAACCCTATTTTATCCAACTTTCAGACAAAATGAAAGAAACGAAAAGGAAAAGTAAACAAACTCACCGGAGTATGGAAACTGATACAGCATTCGTGCTTGTAGATGCGATTTGTAGGCTCCGGAATACGAACCCTTGACAGATTCGTTCGGAGGAGTTCCATTTCCATAAAGTTCTGTTTGAACGACGATTTCTACTGCTCAGATGTCGGTTCTGATGAATTGATTGAACGATTAAGAAGGATTGTATAATCGTGTATTCGCTGCCCTAACGACTTTCCACCGGAGAGACCTCTGTGAGTGAGTGTGTGTGTTTTCTTGGAAAGCAGTCCTTCCTGTTTAATTCTACACGCCGAAATAAAAGTGTCGCTTTTTTGTTTTCTTCATTATAGGCCCCTGTAATTTGAACAATTTTGCAATAAGCACCTTTATGTTTTGGTGATATTTTAAATATTTTTATTTTTATTTTTTTATTATTTTTTTTACATCAAAATAGAAGTCAAACAGCCAACAAGCTGCGTCGCTAGCCCTTTTTGTATAGTAAAACTAAGTCTTTTAAAAACTACATTCATAGATCTTGGGTCATAACATTACTATGCATGACCCGTTAGTCTCGACCAAGTAGCTCCACAGTCTCAGACGCAAGAAAATCAAAAGTATCAAATACAAATGGAATAAACACGTGTTGATTGTTAATGCACGATTTCTCGTGTTTAGTCACTTTACATGAAGCAGCTTTTAATGTAGCATGACCCATCGTGTATCTGTTAAAAGCAATGCACCATTGACGAATATACCTATTAATAAGGCGAAAGTGAAATATGATATATATGTGGTGTTGGATTTGTAATTAGTTAAATATAAGGGGTTTAAGTGCACATTAAATATTTGCCGGATCTCTTGCGTGTATCGGTTAAAAGCGTCCGCTTGTTGGGCCCAATGGATTCACCCAGGCCTGACAAACAATGGAAAAAATAGACCACAATTCTTACATATCCCTTAAAAGTTAAAAGCGTCCTACTAACCGTGTTAAAAGCGTCCACAATTCTTGCGTGTATCGGTTAAAGGCGTCCTATTAATCGCACACGGGAATTACTATTTGGACCGGGCTCTATACGCATCGTATAGGGCAATACGATGCGTATATCCCTTCACAATTTCCCATGCTCAACAGCCTTGTACAAAGTGGTCATTCCAACCCCTATACGCATCGTATAGGGCAATACGATACGTATAGGGTACGAGATACCTTCTGCAACCAGCCATCCATCACATCTCTATACGCCGCGTATAGGTCTATACGTGGCGTATAGAGATGTGATAGGTGACTAGTTGCAGAAAGTAACTCGTACCCTAAACCGCATCGTATACGATGCGTATAGGTGTTGGAATGACCACTTTGTACGAGGCTGTCGGTTTGACCAGAATTCTATACGCATCCTATAGGGCTATACGATGCGTATAGGGGCCAAATTTTGTGTATTTAACCATGCAGAATTCTCATTTGAACGTATCGTTCAAAATTTTTTCAACAATTTCCCTCAAAAAATTATAGCCATGTCTTGGTGGTGGGATGGTAACTACGGTTTTCAGGTAAATTCTAACGAGTCGCTGGAAAACAACCCGTAAATTTCTGGATTTCAAGATGTGAACCGGGAGTAGGTCTCGTCCGACGTTTATTCTAATCAACGAGTAAGGCTTCCAGATTTGAAAGAGCCACTAAGCAATCCCGAGTTCGTATACGGTGAACCCTCTTACCTTACACAACCCACGGACGACTACGTGTACAGTGAAGTCTCTTACCTGACACAACAAACCGACAATTTCGTATACGCTGAGAACAAGCCGGCTAACGACTCCGAAGACGAGGAACAAACCCTAATAACCGTGTCGTATAAAACTGACCAGGTATAACATTCCTATATATATATATATATATATATACACATACATTTAATTTTTTGTTTATTAACTTTTACTGTACCGTTGTTGTATAATTTTCAGTCTCGTGAATATTTGGTGGATTGGGCTGTCCGCAGAGTATGTGAGAATGGTTATGTCATTGTCACCCGACGATCAAGGAGAAAAGGCGACGACCTGTCGGAACCGGTTATCAAGGTGTGGCTTGTGTGTGACCGTCACGGCGAACGTAAGTCTTCTGCCACGGTTCGACGTGCCGGTAGCAATAAAATAGGTTGTCCCTTTAAATTGGAAGAAGAGTACCAAGTAAATACTGGTGATTGAAAATTAACGGTGAAGGATGACAATCATAACCACGATCCTAGTCAACATCTTGAGGCGCACTCGTTTGCCAGGATACTATCTGAGTCGGAACAACTTTTGGTGTCAAAGCTGTATTCGCAAAATATGTTGCCACGAAACATTCTGGCAACCATAAGTGAACAAAACCCAGAGAGTAGTTGCATTAAAAAGGACATTTATAATGCGATACAAAAGATAAAAAACGAAATGAGAGTCGGTGAAACTCCAATGCAGGTTCTGGAGCACCCGCTTTCTTCTAAAGATTACGTCTACTATACTCTGGAGGATCCCGTCACAAATGTCGTGGAGGAGGTATTCTTTGTTGATCCGAAATCGTACGAGAGGTGGCGTGCGTTCCCGCACGTGTTGATGATCGAAGCGACGTACAAAACAAACATGTATAGACTTCCATTTGTCCAAGTGGTCTGTGTGACCTACACACACCAGTCGTTTTGTGTCGCTCATGCATTTATATCTAAAGAACGGGAGGAAAACTTCGTTTGGGTGTTACTGCAAATCAAAGGTATGTTGCAAAAGTTTATGGAGCCGCGTGTGATAGTAACAGATGGGGACAAAGCTCTTATGAACGCGTGTGATAAAATATTCCCGAATAGTTCCAAGAACCTATGCCGGTGGCACATACACGAGAATATCTCAAAACATTGCAAGACATCGTTTACAGATGAAGACTGGGAAAATTTCAAGTATTCATGGTCGGTATTGTGTGAGTCTCCCACGCCAGATGTATACCAGTACAACTTCAACCGGCTATACGAACGACTGTATGCAGCCAAACGAGGAAGTAAGTTTTGAATATTAAATATTTATTAGGGTTTAAATTATTTTCAATATTAAATATTTATTAGGTTTTAAATTATTTTTCCAGGAGTCATAAACTATGTGACCAAAAATTGGTTGGACCCATATAAAGAAAAGTTTGTATCCGCATGGTTCAACAGAAACCTCAATTTTGATCAACATACAACGAACCGAGTCGAGAGCCAGCATTCGCTCCTAAAGAGCTATCTTAGAAATTCTAACAGCTCGCTAGATAGACTTGTTGGGTTTGTTGCTGAAACTGTAACACATCAGTATATACAATTACAGTTTGGGTTTGGAACAAGCCTCATAAGGAAAATGGACATCCACGTAGCTATTGAAATGTTTGATAACCTACACGGTAAAGTTTCACATAAATCTCTAAATTTTTTAGAAACCGAGTGGTACGAGTTATCAACTATTCGAAAACAAAATGCAACGTGTGGTTGCCAACTTTTTAGTAGTTGTGGGTTGTCGTTGGCTTGTCGTCTGGCAAATATCGAAGCTATAGGTAAACCTTTTAATATTTATCTTGTTTTTTATAATTTCAAACTGTTCTGACTATCTCGTTTTAATACAGGTGGCAGAATCCCGCTAGATGCGGTGGACGTCTTCTGGAGGAAGCTTGATCTAAAACCGTCGTTTGTCGAGTACGAAAATGTAGACGTGGATAAAGTACCTGGTCAAGTGAGAAAAAAAATTATGTCACAACCCGATTAGGTCAAAAAAAGTCTGTTGTCGAGAATCGTAAGGGTGGTCTTTCCTAGCAAAAGTATCAAATAAAGCGTCTGTGGTACAAGAAGATACTCGCGGTCGTCCTAATTTGAAAAAGCAACAAAGGAAACAGGATGTCGCGAGAAACAGCTCGTTCACATAATCCCAACAAAGCAGATGTGACCATGCGAGACATAGCTCGTATATTCCGTCACAGGACTCTTGACAAACGAGTTCAGTAATTCAACGTCGTCGCTCAAAGACGGGTAAAGGAAAGCAAACACAAGATGATAACGCCCGTCATGGGTTTGCATTGAATAAGGGGAAAGATCTTGTTAACAATATAAATTGGCAGAATGTGAAAGCCACACCAGTTAGTCGTTGGATGTGGATGTCATACACAGGACTCCTAGTTGCTCAAAGATTTGGGGTGATTGTACATCTTTTAAGCATCGCCGGTAATCAAACATTTTTCCATCATGGTTTGGTCCTAACGTTTACGCTCAACATCAAATCGTATCGATCGTTCACGTCAACAATGCTCATTTCATCCACGTCAAGTTAGACGAAGATTTTCCAATGCCCATGACGAATGCACTTTGGAATTTGCACCGAAATAATGCTGCAGCAGAATAGGAAAATATATACAGTGATCATATCGAATGATTTAATAAGATAATGGCTAGTGGTAGACATAATTTTCCACAATACTTCACGAATTTCGGATGATGTTTTAATTAATTTTTAATTAGGTTTTAATTAGTTTTTAATTAATTTTAATTAGTTTTTATTAATTTTAATATATTTAAATTAATTTTAATTAGTTTTTATTAATTATAATTAGTTTTAATTAATTGTAATTAGTTTTAACTACTTTTAATTGTTTTTAATTAGTTTTAAAAGATTTAAAAAAAAATACTATACGCCACGTATAGGACTTTATTGGAGGGAATACCTGAAATTTTCAAATGTAAGATATTTATTTCCTATACGCTTTGTATAGATATATATACGTATCGTATAGAATACCAAAGGTCAGGGCTATACGCTACGTATTGGCCTATACGTAACGTATAAGCCTCTGATATACAGTCTTACCCTTCGTACAGAACTAAACGCGCCCCACTTTTTACACACAAACACATACGAAGCTTCGATTGAATGGGATTGTTGGGTTCAAAATCTTCTCTTTTACTCGTAAAGGTACGTATTCTAGACTCCCGCTCGATAATATAGGTTTAATTTAGAGTATTAGCCGTTAAATTTGGGTAGAATACGATTTTAAACACTGAAATCGATGAGCTATACGCTGCGTATAGCCATAAACGTAGCGTATAGTTCATCTTAGGAAGAAGATGAAGCCATACGCTACGTATAGGCCTATACGCTGCGTATGGCTTAGGTAGCCCGGTAACGACTTTCGTATGGTCTGAAGTTGCCTGCGTATGGCTTGGGTTGCCCGATAACTGACCTGCGTATGACTTGGGTTGCCTGCGTATGGCTTGGTTACCCGGTAACAACCTATACGCCACGTATAATGCTATATGTGGCGTATAGGTATTTAAAAAAAACTTTTTAAATTAAAAAACATTATATTATTATTATTAAAAAAACTATTTATTATTATTTATTTTAAAAAATATTTTTATTAAACAAATTATTATTATTTTATATTATTTATATTAAAAAAACAATCTATTATTATTTTTAAAATTAAAAAAGAAAAAACAATTTATTATTATTTTATATTAATTATATTAAAAACACAAATTATTATTATTATATATTATTTATTATTATTTTTAGATATGGTGGATCACGATGTAGATATTGATATGGAGGAGTTAGATCATCTCACGCACTACCTGTTTTTAGATTTTCCGCCACACTCAGAGTGGTTTGGGTGTCAGAAGCTACGGGAGGTGAGGTTGGGGCCGGGGACGGCGATGGACTGGAAGCTTCTCCAGGAGGTCCAGGAGGCGGAGCGGGCCAGGGCCATGGAATCGCCTTTTTGATCTTTCATTTATCGAGACATACCGAGAGGTGGCCGTCGAGTTTCTTTCGACGTTCATCTACTCAGAGGAGGGGCTGCAGACCCTTCCCGAGGAGGCGGCGGCAGAGGAGCCGGATCAGGTCTCCTTCCGTACATTTGGCCACGTTTACCGTCTGACCCTCCGTCAGTGAGCCGTCACGACGGGTTTGTACTTCGAGCCCGAGACGATCACGCCACTTTACACCGAGGCGGTGACGTAGGTGGACAAGGAGGATCTCCTTGTTTTTTGGGGTTTGATTTCAGATAGCCCTTGGTTAGGTACCAAGGGGAGGGTCTCGGGGATTAGAGACCCCCTCTATAGATATTTGCACCGGCTTATTTCGACGTCGATCGCACCGCGTCCGAAAAGCCGTGAGTGGTGCACCGATAGAGACCTCTTTTTTCATCGGCTTATTTCGAACTTTCGCGTACCCAAAAAAAAAAGCAGACGGCAAACAAAAAAAATTTAAAAAAACATATGGCGTGGAAGCTAAAAAATAGAAGGAAATAAAAAAGAAAAAAAAAAGGATTGAACCGCTAGGGGCTGGGAGATGGGATTCAAACCCGGGTGGAATGGGTAGGAGTGGAATACGGAAACCACCAGGGCCAAACATGCTTTCTGGTTATGAAGCACTAGAGCACTATGATGTGTATAAATTAAAGAATGAAAGTCTAAAAATCTTTAGGAAAAAAAAAATACATGGTGTCACGTGGCAGCCTTTGATTGGGCGCTGCTTATGAACGGTAGAAGTTGTGAGATAGCCGACATTTGGTAAATGTTATTTATATAATTACATTATATAAATAAAGCACTAGTGCACTATGATGTGTATAAATTAAAGAATGAAAGTCTAAAAATCTTTAGAAAAAAAAAAAAAATACATGGTGTCACGTGGCAGCCTTTGATTGCGCGCTGCTTATGAACGGTAGAAGTTGTGAGATAGCCGACATTTGGTAAATGTTATTTATATAATTACATTATTTTATCTATCAACATTAAAATTAAAAAAATAAATAACGAGGGTTAGAAATTTTGTCTTTTGTCCTTTAAAAATTTAATTAATTATTGGGTTTTGATTTTGAAATAATTTATTATTGTAAGAGCACCATGGCCGCCGCCACGACGACGACGACGGCGACGTGTTTGAATTTATTCAACCTTATATAGTTACCTATAAACAAATTAGTTCTTAATTTAACTTGTTTGTACATAAATCCATATTTGAATAATTTCAATTATTCGAACACACTTTAATAGGTACAATTAACCATTTGAAACTAATATTTCAACTTTTATTCAAACTATTCTGTATAGATGAGGTCTAAGAAGCTACAGGCTGATCTGTATAGAGGAGGTCTAAGAAGTTACAGTAGGTCATGTATTTAGAAAAACCAACGTGTGACAGTGACATACAAAACACAGATTTTACGTCATATAACCGCTTTGCCCTATTGCCTTGTTCTTTGTGGACATATAACAGCAGCCTCTTTCTCCATTGCAGCCACCTCCCTTCTCATCTTTTTTGCGTCAACCTCCATATCCTTATATCTACCTTCTTTGGTAGCATCTGAAACCTACATAGTAATTAAAACACAAAATAATAACTTTATGAGCAAATAATAACAATAGAGAAAAAGAAAAACAAATTGACGTCAATCGCAATAAACTTTGAAATTTGGAAAAAAAAAATGGCTAACTATTGCGAGAGATTATATAGCATGGATAAATTGAGATATTGTGTTGCCTGATAAATCAGAAATAAGATCACAAATGTATAAGCATGTATAAATTGGCATAAACTCAAAAGAAATTTGATGTTCATAATAATAATTTACAGTGCAATGAAAGTGAGATCTGTAAGGGTGGACCATCTTCAGTTCTTCACCAAGGTCACTGATGTTAATCACAAATCCAACATTATATGCATACATGACCTACTCTAGAGGTGCACAAATCGGTTTTTTAACCCAAACCGGTTCAAACCGACCCGAACCGGTTTGGTCAACGAAAAGTCAAAACCGGTTTGGACCCAAACCGGTTCGGGTTAAACCGGTTTCAGAGAGGGAAATATGTAAACCGGTCAAACCGGTTCGGGTAGGTTTTAAACCGGTTTGCCCCTTAAACCGGTTTAAACCGGTTTTTATTAAAAAAAAAAAAATCAAATAAATTTTATGTTTTTAATATAAAATCCAAAATAAAATATAACAAAATTAAAACATAAAGTTCAACGTTTATTAATATTTGGATAGTTCGGAAATTAAAAAACATAACAAGATAAAATTATAAAACATTACAAAAAGTATAACAAATATAAAACATTAAGTTCAACGTTTTATTTTTTGGAATATTGATTGATTATTCTTGTGCGTTGTCTTCGGAACTAGAGCTTCGTAGCCTTGCATCTTCGGCTAGTTCTTCATCCGTGACTGGTTCGGATATTCCAAGATCAACCTCGTTGTTGTGTATGACTTCTTCGGCTTGAATTTCATCTTCGAGAGAAGTTTGGTCTTGTATCCTATCCATCGCATCCAAATGGTCCTTCAAACAAATGCACATTTCCATCGCTAGGGGTGTGAGTCTAGTCCTTCGTATCGATAATACCCTGCCACTAAAAGAAAACGCAGATTCCGAAGCTACCGTGGAAGCTTGGACGGTTAGTACATCACGGGCCATGGCGGAAAGAATCGGAAACGAAGCTTCGTTTTGTTTCCACCATGCCAAAATATCAAACTCCTAAAAAACAGTAGGAGGCATAAACGCTAAAAAGTTTGTGCCAACATACCTTCCGAGTTCGCTACTCGGGGTGGTACCTCGAACACGTTTACTAAATTCATTTAACATTTCGTTATATAAATTCAAGTTAACATCTCTCGAGCTACTACTTGATGATGTACCCATTGTATCATGTGGAGTCGGAGTTGTACCATATTTATGTAAATAAACATCAAATAAATCTTGTAAACATTTGTTAAAATATGTTTTTGTGCCTTGTGCAAAATGGATGTCTTCGCTATCCAAATTCAAAGCGTAAGTAATTCTATCAATCAAGGTTTCAACCCCGTAAACATTTATGGTAGTGTTTTATTTGATTTTTTTTTATGGGTCCAAAAAACTATTTATAGTGTCAAAAAACTCCAAAAAAAGGGTCAAAATCAACCCCAACGGCCATATAGCCGTTGGCCAACGGCTAGAATTCGCCCAACGGTTCAAACCGGTTTGAAAACCGGTTTCCTAACCCGGTTTAGCAAAAACCGGTCCCAACCCGATTTTTTTCAGAAATCCTCAAACCGGTTTGAAACCGGCGGTTTTTGGGCAACTCGAACCGGTTTGGTCCAAACCGGTTTAACCCAAACCGGTTTGCCGGTTTGAACCGGGTTAAAAAAAAAACCGGTTTTTTTGTGCACCACTAACCTACTCTATCATCATCACAACATAAGTTAGTTTAAAAATGTAATAACAGATGGTAAATTTCAATAGATATGATATTATAAACTGAAAGCTAGACAAATCACAAATCATACACTAAACCCCATTTAAATTCATACTAAACTTCAACAAAAGATACCTGTTCAAGAAAATAATATATAAGTATAAAACCCCAACAACAAATTTCAGAAGCATCAAGAAACCAATTTTTTTTTTTGACAAAATCCAACAAAAACTACGATCGATGTAGGGTTCATCCTATTTCAGGAAATTATTACTGAAAGAAATAAAATAATGAGGTACTACTCATGAGCTTTTGGTAGGGTGAAGCAGTAGGTGACTGTGACGCTAATCACTTGCGATGATTTCGCTGCCCTAATTCCCCTTTCTCGCAGTCAAAAGTGCTGGATACCGGACCCCCACCATAGCCACCGCCACCGGATACGGAAGCAGAAAGGGAATAAAAACCAAACGCGAAAGAAATTGATCC
Source organism: Smallanthus sonchifolius (assembly GCA_023525975.1). Classification (NCBI taxonomy): domain Eukaryota; kingdom Viridiplantae; phylum Streptophyta; class Magnoliopsida; order Asterales; family Asteraceae; genus Smallanthus; species Smallanthus sonchifolius. Next base: position 13,893,123 of record CM042026.1, on the reverse strand, counting down.
AAAACCTACATTCTATCGACCGACAAATTGCTGCTTCCTCGTCTCTGGTCCAAAATCAAAACCGAGCAACGAAACGGAGATCCAAAATATGGCAAAGATAGAGAGAGAGGATGTAAGAGTCGGTAAAGAAACACCTGGTTCTCTTTCTCTCTCTCTTTCCCAATTTCTTTAGCTAGCAGCGGTCGCTTTGCAAATTACTAAACTTCAGTGGTACAATTCTAAAGCAATGAAAGTTCACTATTGAAGGAGACTGTCTTTTAATCTAGAGTATAATGTGTGCATGCATTCATTTTCAATTAATTTTTATAAAACTCAAATTTTTTTTTATTTACTTACTATGCAACTATTGTATAAAGTAGTTTTAACCCTTCACATCTCGAATTCGTTTCTTATGTTGAAATGTAAAATGAAGTAGGCTCACATAGTTTTTTAACAAAAATAAACACCTTAATCATAACTATAGTTGATTTTATAAAAAAAAACTATGTAATCAATGATCAATTTCGAATTATGTACCAAGAGCTTGTGAGTTTAAACCTTGTCTAGGGAAAAAAAATAATAATAAATAAAGTCGTCGTTAAAAAAAGGGAAAACATCACAGAATAGTAAACAAGTTTCAAAAGTGTTCCAATTAGGTCACTCACCATAATATACCCGAAGGTATATACCGTGTAAAATGCGTATTGAGTAACCTAATTGGAACACTTCTGAAACTTGGTTACTATTCTACAAAGTTATCCCTTTAAAAAAAGGTTTTTTTACATATTTCCCCCTATTAAACTTCTAAATTACATATATCCCCAACCCCTAACTTTAATTAAATATTTTCTCAGTTAACTTAAAATTACCTAATTGCCCCTCACAAATATTTAGGAAGGGGATATATGTAAATATTACTTTAATTGGTTTATTAAGGGTAAAATTGTAATAAAATAAGTTATTTTAAATGAATTGGATAAATATGTAATATATAGGTTTTAGGAAGGGAAAATATGTAATTAAATTTTAGGGTTGGGTAAATATGTAATAAAGGAACTTAACAAATTGATAAATGTAAATGCCCTTTAAAAAAAAACTAACAAATCATAATTTCCTTTATCCCATTAGCCTCAATAATATATAAAATTCTGAAAAAACGTTGCCCGTCCGTTTCTCTGAAATATCGATCTCCCTTAATTTTAGCAAGCCAGATTAATGCATACAATCCCTCCCTCTCCATCTTTCTCTTTCGGTGAGAATTGAAATCATGGATGAAGGTTCAAGCAAGAGGAAGAAGAGGAAGAGAGGCATAAGCTTGATTTTTAAAACACTTTTTCCCCAAACGACCGCCGGAGATGATAACGCCGGCAAGATTTCGGCCTCCGATGACAATTTGGTCTATTGTGACGTTACCAACAACGGCATTCATGGCGACCCATATGCCAAGACGAAATCTTCGTCATCTCGTGGTCGTATGTCTACCATATTTAAAGCCGTTTTATTTGATACAGCAATGGTAAGTTACTAATCGTGTTTTAACTTTTAAACATTTTTTTTAAATGGCATTGGCTTTTAGCCCGCTCTAAATTAAACACATCCAAAAGCAACTAATTAGACTATAATACGTAACTCAAGCCGGCTAAGAAAACTAAATTTTAGTCGTTACGGAAAAGAAAAAAAAAATTATGGGTTTACAAAATCAACCAGTTAAAACAAGCCATGTGTATTTACATGCTAAAATCTAGCCGGCTTCTTCCCAAGTCCAACCCGGCTAAAACTTAGCTTGGCTAATCATCGAACCAATAAAAAACTCCCACGTGAACTCCCACGTGTGGGAGTCTTTTATTGGTTCGCTATTTGCCGGCTAAGTTTTAGCCGGGTTGTGAAGAAGTCGGCTAGATAATTAGCCGACAAGTACACGTGGCTAATGGTTTGTTTTGATTGATTGGCTTTGTGTGCCAACTAAATTTTAGCCTGGTTGGGGAGAAAGCGACTAAATTTTAGCTACATTAGCTTACGTGACGTTTTCTGATTTGTCTTTTTTTTTGTGCCGGCTAAAATCTAGCGATGTTAACTTAAGAGGCATTTTCTGATTAGATGGTTTTGAATATGTTTATTTTTAATTGGGCTAAAATTCAATATTCATCTTGAAAAAAAGAAAATTGGGTCTTAAGTCAACATGTAATTTTGGTTATTTACCTTATATTTAAAGATTATTTTGAACTTATGTTTTATTATACTGAATGAGTTTGAATGATCGATATAGAAGAAGAAAATGCGTGGCAAAAAACCTTCAAAACCTACAACCGGGTCAACGAATTCAGCACCGGTTTTAGATGAGAAAACTGACAACTCGTTCAACAAGAATGATCAGAACGTTGTGAAAGTTTTAGAGGCCGACAATAATTCTTCAAACGATGGTTCAAATGCAGTTTCATTGTCACCGGAATCCGATGCATCTCAGGTGGCTTCACCGGGGGTTGACACTGGTTCACATGTGTTGACCGAGAGAAAAATAACGTCACCGGTTGGTTCACAAACGTTGACCGAGGGAAGAGTAGCGTCCCTAATTGGTTCGCAGACGTTGACAGAGAGAAAAGTAACGTCCACGCTAAACTCAACAGACAAGAAGCCGCCTCTTCCATCAGGTTTACGATCACCGGTGAAACTTGTTTCTGAACGACCGGGTAAACCCGCCACCTTGAACAACTCGATGATATCGCGTTTGTGTTTGTTAATCGTCCTTGTAGTTTTCGTGTCGGTGGTTTTGTGGATGAGTTTCAAAAGTAATGTAACCGAGTCACCAAATCTTGACTCGGGCCCGGATATGAACATAGTTGTCGTCGGAGACGAGTTGTAATCGCTTTGCATCGGTACATTTGTGGTGATATATTTAACGATGCACATAATAGTTGGATTGTGTTAGATATATGTAATTAGTTAGCATTTTCTTAATTTCTTGGAACAATTGAATTATGATCTATTTGAAGCTGCAATTATGGAACTAGCTAGATATAGCGGTGGTAATTTATGACACGGCCCAAGATACAACATGGGCATGACACAAAAATAATTAGTTAATCCGGTGTTAGGTTGTCATATCTAATCATTTATTTAAATGGGTTGTGTTCAAAATTGGGTTTGGAACTGGCATCAGGAAGTTAGGGTAGTATTGAAGAATCGCAATTTAGTGATGTGTTTCGGCTTCTCCAAGGATTCAATATTAATGAGGTTCCGGCTAGGTGGATTTGTGTAACGAACCAACTTTCGAGTTTATTATTATAATATAACTTTATTATATTATATGGATGTAAATAAATAAATAAATTGAAAGTTGAGGGATTGATTTAAATAAGACCTATAACTAGTTATTTGATAGTTTTGAATAAAAGGAGACAAAAAGTTGAAATAGAGAGGGTGTTTTGCAAAATTGGCAAAGCTGCCATATGGTGGCTTGAGGGTGTCGACACACACACAATTGCATCTGTATGTGTGTCGAAAATTTGAAGGAGAAAGAGAAGAGAAGAGTTGAGACCAAAAATTAGTGAATTGAAGTTGAAGATAGAAGGATTTGGCTTGCACATCTCCTTTCTAGCTTCAAATAAGTGATTCTAAACCTTTTTAATTCACCATACATGGTGTTCATGGAGTTCTTGGAGTGAAATCTGAATTGGGTCGAAATTGGGTGAAATTGGTGATGAATAACTTACTATCTAGCTTGATTAAGGTTGTGGGGATGTGTTTAACATCCTTGAACCATCTATATTCGTTTTAAGAAATTAGGGTTCATAAGTGGTAAATTGGGGTTTTTTGATTTGGGGTGTTTAGATGTTAAAATAAAGGTGAATAAGTGTCCAGGGTGTTAATGGACACATGATTGAATGAGAAAACTAAATCAATTTTATGGAAGTATGGAAATTAAAATTTGGGTATTTAGGATAAAACCAAACGGGTCAACTTGGGTTGAAAAGGGTGTGCTTGGGTAAAGAAAGTATCACCCAAACGGGTCAATTTGGGTTAAGGAGTGCTTGATGGATATTAAGGGTTTGATCATGTAAATCTAACCTAGACATTTCTTAATGTTGATTAATTGGTGTTAGGAGTGTGTTAGAATCTCAATAAGTGTAAATTGGGATGTTTAGACTAATGTTGAGGTGTGTTGTATAGGTGATCACGTGGCTAAGATTGAAGCTAAATCGGAATCATCTAAATCACTGCACTTACTTAGTGATGATAGGGGTTGGTAGATACACATAATGGATTTACATGTCGGTTGTTCAATGTTTTTTATGTGTTTAAAAATATTTGTTGAATTTGGGGATGTAATATATGGTGAAATATGCAAGGGTGGGTGTATGGTGTTTGACGTCTAAGGACTTCATTATGTTATTTGGAAAATTAAGTTATTAAACTTACATGGTGTAATGGTGATAATAAGAATTTGTAAAAGGTGAAATACATAGGTGAAATATGTATTTAAATGGTGATGTACATGGGTGAAACATGTGCATAAATGGTGAAATACATAGGTGGAATATGTATTTAATTGGTGATGATACATGGGTGTAACGTGTATATAAAGTGGTGATGTATACGTAGGTGAAATATGTATACAAATAGTGATATACATGGGTGATACATGTATATAATTGGTGATATATACATAGGTGAAATATGTATATAATGGTGGCATACATGATTGTAACATGTATGCAAAAGGCGAAACAAATTCCTAAAATTTAAACGGTTGAGTCGGTGTTTGAGATTCATAAGAATCATGTGGGGGTGTTAAGAGTGGGTTATTGGGTGTTTATAACCATGCCTAGATGCTAACGGTTGAATAAATCGACCGGGGGTCGAGTCGGGAGGGTTGGAAACTAAAAGTTGCTGCAGGGGGACATGACTATGTCTATTCTGCACATGGTCATGTCAGAATTCTTTAGTTTCATCATGTGGACATGGTTATGTCAGTCTGCACATGGCCATGTCTGTGAATTTTTGTGGGCATCAGGTTCACATGGCCATGTCTGATTTTGCACATGGCCATGTCAGAATTCTTTAGTTTCATCAGGTGGACATGGTTATGTCAGTCTGCACATGGCCATGTCTGGGAATTGTTGTGGCATCCGGTTCACATGCCCATGTCTGATTTTGCACATGGTCATGTCAGAATTCTTGTTTCTTCAAAATTCCTCATTTTTGGGGTAATTGCTTAGGTTTAACCCATGGGGGTTTAAGGGAGGTCGTATGTCACACCCCTACCGACGACGGAAACGCGGGGCGAGACATGGAGAGTGTTCATGAGCACATGGTTGTCTAACGTTGTAATAGATTAAACATCATATTCAAATTCAAAATTCAAACCAAACAAGATTCAACGAGTACATGAAGTAGAAATACAAAACAAGTTCTTTTATTTAAAATTAAACTAGGTCCACATCTTATATGAAGCATGCTTTTGATCAATCTCAAACATTTGTACCTGAAACATGGTTAAAACAATGTCAACTAAAAAGTTGGTGAGCATACATAGGTTTTGACTCTAAATGGTAGTATTGTGTTGTGTGCATACAATCCATACAAATCATGGTTAATAAGGCAAATATGGAGAGATACACAAATCGTATTCTAGAAGCTCAACACGTCTCGTTCACTGAGGGCAATATGTACGAGGAAATATCGTGTGGTGTTGAACTCAGCTTGAATCTAAACACAATGGTCTGCTCTACTACTTGAATCGTATTTGGGTTCTCGATCGTGATGATCTCCGTGCATTTCTCATGAACGAGGCACACAAGATTGGTTATTCTATTCATCCCGGTGCGGATAAGATGTACCAAGATCTTCGCCAACAATATTGGTGGCCCAGTATGAAGAAAGACATTGCACTCTATGTTGCAAAATGTCTAACTTGCTCCAAAGTCAAAGCCGAACATCAACGTCCTTCCGGTTTGCTTGAACAACCGGAAATTCCCGTGTGGAAATGGGAAAACCTAGCCATGGATTTCATTACCAAACTCCCTCGCACTTCAAGGGGTTATGATAGTATTTGGGTGATCATTGACCGTCTCACTAAATCAGCCCATTTCTTACCCATCCGTGAAGAATACGGGGCTGAGAAATTGGCCCGAATCTACATTGACGAAATTATGAGCCGTCACGGTGTTCCATTAAACATAATCTCCGATAGAGATGCCCGTTTCACCTCCCGCTTTTGGCGAGCTCTCCAAACTGCTCCTGGTACACGACTGGATTTGAGCACGGCTTACCATCCCCAAACTGATGGTCAAACCGAGCGAACAATCCAAACCCTCGAGGACATGCTTAGAGCTTGTGTTATCGATTTTGGTGGCAATTGGGATTCACATTTATCCCTCATAGAGTTCTCTTAAAACAATAGCTACCACACAAGTATCGACATGGCTCCATTCGAAGCTCTTTATGGTCGCAAGTGTCGTTCTCCTATCTGTTGGAACGAGATTGGTGAAGCACAAATCACCGGTCCCGAGTTAATCCAAGAAACATCCGACAAGATCATTCAAATCCGTGACAACATTCGAGTAGCGAGGAGTCGGCAAAAGTGCTATGCCGACAAGCGACGAAAACCCTTGGAATTCCAAGTCGGTGATCTTGTACTTCTAAAGGTGTCTCCTTAAAACGGCGTGATCCGGTTTAGGAAGAAAGGCAAACTAGCACCTCATTATGTGGGTCCATTCAAAATCCTTGAAAGGATTGGAAGAGTGGCTTACAAACTCGAGTTACCCCCATCACTTGGCAATGTGCATCCTACTTTTCACGTATACAATCTGAAGAAATGTCTTGCTAACGAGAATCTCCATATACCTCTTGACGATGTGCGCATTGATGACATAATGCACTTCGTTGAGAAACCGGTAGAGATTATGGATCGTGAAGTAAAGCAACTCAAGCGAAGCCGTATTCCTATTGTCAAAGTTCGTTGAGATTCAAAAACGCGGTCCTGAGTTTATTTGGGAATGTGAGGATCAAATGAAGCTCAAGTACCCACACCTTTTTGCTGATTCAGTAGCCTCAACTAGTTGAATTTCGGGACGAAATCCCCTCAACACGGGGATACTGTAACATTTCTGATTTTCTTGTATTGGTTTTTAGTGCAATAAAACAACACTTCAATTTCTATTTTAGTACAATACATTATGCTATCTATGCAAGCATTATAACCCAAGGTTCCATGCAATACAATCTCAAAGTTTTACTTGCACACACACTTTAAATTAAGTCAGAGGGGTTTATCACACTTTATTCTCTATCTCTCTCTCTCTATATATATATATATATATATAATCATTAAAACAAATTGGCCTTGAACCTTTTCGAATCCTTGAGCGACAAATTTTGAATTCTAACAGGGTTGACTCTATGGAGTCAAACCTGTATCAATTTAACATCAATTTGTGCTATCAACGAATTCCAACTCCGCAAATCACGCGCAAATGATTTCCTGCATGAATGTAGACCCTAATCGCGATTCAATTCATCCCCAATCAAGCAATTACGCGTAATCCGTTCCTGACAGCCGTCATATGCAAGGCTCAATCGAATTAGCCATTTAAGATAATAGAGAACGAATTAAATCCATCACACACATTCGCATACTCACACACAAACTCTTCGAACCCAGAATCACATCCCATATCACGTCGAATCCTCGATCGAGCACCAAGAACAACGAGCGTTTTGACCTAGCCGTCTGCACTCTCCACTAAATCAAAACAAGTAAGTTTCATACCTTTTGATTCGTTTCTGGATGCTTATCAAAAGCCCCTTATCAATTCGCAAGAACAGAATCGAATTGAACTAATTTAAAATCTAGGGTTCATGCTATACGAATTTGGGGCTCGATCCTTGTTTTTCTATATAATTAAACGGGTTACTATATAACCAGCGAACCCACCTGGTCCAACCAGTTAAGTTACTGCGCCGTTGGATTGGGTGGCGTGGGTTCGAAACCCAAAGACCATGCATCCGACTCCCTTTTTGCGCCTTCCCCCTGAGCGGACCCGACCCTCCTTATCGTTTCCTGTTAAAACCATGCGAACCAGGATTTGCATATGGGTTGTACCCCTGGTCCGGTGGTAAACCGTTGGTGCCACACAGAATCCACCAAGATTTAAAAATGGTTTTAAATAAAAGGAATGCCACCCGGTTCGAACACATAAATACATACATGTTATACATATACAATGCTAGCCTAAATTTAGCGACAAGTTTCCATCCGTTGGAAAATCAGAGATCAAAACACGGCATATTCGGTTTTGAGGCTCAACTCGAGCTTCGACTCTTTATCATTAATCAAAGAAAAAACACTGAAACCACGAAATTACATAGCCCTACCCATCTATTTATACGACAATCATAACACCAACCAATAAACATAAACTAAAGATAAACCAACAACCAAACTCGATCGGAAGCCAGCATTACTCGATCCGACCACAAACGGATCCAAACCAATAAACATAAACTAAAGCTAAACCAGCAATTAAATATCCAAACGAAACTCGGAAGCCAGCCATAACATGATCCGTAGAATACTGCAGATTCGCTCCATGGATCCCGATCACCGGAAGTGAACGTTTGGGATAGAAGGACTAAACGAAGGGAGAGTCATCTTCTTCAACCATTCTTGATGCAGAAACCGTTCAAGCTCCTCCACACCATGTCCTCTGTGCACCGGCTTGTTTTTCTTCTCCCTAGCCACTGAAGTTGTCATGATCTAGAGAGAGAAAGTTCTAGAAAGAGAGGGATTTTTGTGTTTGGGTTCTGGTTCCTACAGTGAAAAACTTGAGCAATAATATATAGGAATTACAGTTTTATTATTTCCAGGCAATACTTACTACTTCCAGGAGTATCCATCTTTTGTCTTTTACTTTCATGCTTTAAAAAGATGATCCGTTTCATTTTCACTCCACAACATCACCATCTATGTTTTATTATCTTTCACTTTTATTTATTTAAAAAAAAATTATATATTAAAAAAATAAAAGGTTAAAAAAAAGATACAAGTTTCATAAAAAGGAGAAAAGGCTAAAACGTAATAAAACTGACAACTACTTGGTTTACTCATTATTAACCCATATATATATATATAAATCTTGTTAAAATGGATACTTTTAATGCACAAAAAGTCAAAAACACAAAATCTGTGGTCCTCGCAGGTCAGGTATCAAATAATCCAAACGGCGTTCACCAACGTTACTATCTTAGCCAATCGCCAAGAAAAATGTGAGGTATGAATCCAACCAATAACACATCGCCACGACATCTAGTGGGCCCATACCTTTAACCCGATTCAGCTTTCCGTTAATCTGCTCCGTAGATTTAAAGAAAACAGAATCCGATTGAAAATACCAGAGAATCTTGGTGTGAACATGGCTACCTTTTTTTTTAACAGCAATTAGTGGATATATTGATGAATATGGCAAGTAAGGTTGAGGGTCCACACCCTACCATGTGGTGATACCACTACTCGGAAATAAGGGCTTCACTAACGGACGATCGGAAATCCAATCATCATCGACGAGAATTGTCGGTGAAGCTTCGTCGGAAAAATGGTCGTGGGTAATTTTTTTATGGAATTACGGCTAAGATTAGCGACGGACATTTTACCGACGCTTTTTCTCCGGCTACGGATTCATTCTTTGCCGAAGGATTACTGACGACCTTGTTTTCCGACGGATTACCGCAGACCATTGATATATTACCTACGGATTGGCCATCGGTCATCCCGTCGGTATTTGTCTTTTTAACAAATAAATTAACTTTAATATTTTTTAATTTCTTGCAAACAAAAGACAAATAAAAATATGCAAAAACCATTTATTTTCTGCAATACAAATTACAAAACTTAAATTATATTACTATACTACATTATAATCCAAAATAAATTCTCATGACGAACTTGTGATGGGTTGGTGTAACACCCACTACTTTAGACAAAATTTTGAAACAGCTTGCGAAAATTAGGCCCAAATTTTTCTTTTTAAAACTCACGTAATAGAGATGTCACCCCAAATATATAACGACCGCATTAACTTCCGTTTGCATAAGGCAACCGTATTAACTTCCGTTTGCATAAAGCAATCATATTAACTTCTGTTTGCATAAAGCAACCGTATTAACTTCTGTTTGCATAAAGCAACCGTATTACGATCACCGCATTAACACATTAAGGCATTCAATCATTAAAGTACGCTTTGTCAATCAATGCCACATATGATAAAAATCTTTCATTATCATCTATCTTTGCTGATCAATGTCACGTAAAAAGGACACATAGAACTCATTGGATTGACGGCTAAAGAAACGAACTGAAGGCCCTAGCTTAGGTTGAATGCTTAACGATCTCAAAACACTCAGAATCTTGAGCTCAAGCTATCTCTAACGTATAAAACATCATATTTTAAAGACTTTAAGAGGAGAACAAAAAAAGTATACGAAACTTTGAAGCAACTTTTATGGCTTGTACTCTCGTGATTCGATGATTTGTACATCATCATGAAAACATGGTTTTGAATTAAATTTATATCGGAATTGTAACACCCAAAAATTTCGACCAAGTTTTAACTTCCAGATACGCGGAAAAATAGGTTCCATAAAACACCCTTGATTTAACGACACTTGTCAAAACTATGATACGACAAACAACATAGTTTTTGTTTATAAACAACCAACCGACATCTCAAAACAACAAGTTTATACCTCCAAAATATAATTTAAAACAAGTTTAGTGAACCCTAACAAGGAGTTCTAACTCCAATCATTAACATCCACCAAAACAACAAAGAATCCAATCCAACACGAAGCTTGACCCGAGACATCAACCTGGAGCTTTAACTACAAGAGAAACACCACAATTGCACAATTAGTAATGATATATAACCCCACGCCCTTACAACAAAAATCGACAAAAAACGACATTTCAACATTTTGGGTGTAAACAGCTCTCACGGGCGTAATTTACGCCGGGCTAGCGTAATTTACGCCCAACCAACGTAAATTACGCCCCCCCCCCAGGAAACCCCCCCTTTTGCTGACCTTTAGCCTATCTAACCCATAAGCAGCCATTTCCAACTTGGTTAAATCCCCAAATACATTCTAATACATACATTAACACCTATATATGAAATCTGAATTCGATTTTCCTCCAATTATCCCGGCCGTACATCTTTGTTAGGTTCTAAAGAGCCCAAACACCACAAAACGACTTGTGAATATGACCTCAAATAACTTCCGTGTGAGGTTTTTATACTTCAAATACCATAAAATGACTTGTGAAGTTTATGACCTCAAATAACTTCAGTGTGTGAGGTTCTTAGACTTCAAACTCCTTTATATGATCATATTAACTCCCATGAGAGGTTCAAAGATCTCAAACAATAGTGAAGTTCATGACCTTAATTACTACCGTATGAGGTACTTAGACTTCAAACACCAATGCTTTAACATACAACAAGTGTACACACACAACACCAGCCAATTTTTATAACCCATACATTATTTACCGACATATGGAATTCAAAGATCCCAATTCCCCCTTTCCATTTGTGAAGTTCAAAGACTTCAAACAATGATTCACTCTCCTAACCCTTGCATACAATATATTCATACAAGCATTACCACATTAACAAATAGCAATCAAATTGTATGACCTACTCACTAATTAAGTAAGTACAAAACAGTTATCTTTTGCTGCCAATCAATTTGCTTTTTGTTCCAAACGAAAATTATATAGAAGTAAAAAAAATCAAAAAAACTTAATATATAGTATAATGTCACATAAAATTTGAACTATTACTTACTTGCATATTTCAAGTTTCAAATATTAACTCTTTATTATCAAGTTATCTTTTTTGCATGTATTTAAACAATTTGGTTGATCTTTCCACTACCAGAAAAAAATATTTCTTACGTAAATTTTTCCGACGAAACTTTTTTTGATTTTATTTTTATTTTTATTATTATTTGTTATAATGATAAATAATTATATAAATTATTTTTTTGTGACAAAGCTGTTAAATTAAAATTAAAATACTTAGTATACATTGTGTCGCAAATTTGCGACACTTTTCAGACAAACTAATTAGTTTTTTTTGTCACTTCTTAAAGCAAGTTTGTTACATAGCCAGGGTTTCCTTCTTCGTCAGAAATGTGTAACAATTTGTGACAAAAAAAAATTACGTCGCAAAATTCGTCAGCAAGTTTTTTTGTCACTTCTTAAAGCTTTTTTTTTAACTTTTTTTTAGCAATGTTTCTAATATGAACTATTTGTTAATTTTTTTATAATGGAGATTTGTTTTTGTCATTTCATAAAATCTATGTTACATCAACCTGTTGGTTCACTCACGCGTTACTGGTGTGTAAAATAGAACTCGTCAGCAAATACCCACGCAGGGGCGGATCTACGCCTAGGGCAGGGGTACCTGTCGGTATCCATCAACTTTCGACGCGTAGTGGGAATTTTCGACGCGTAGCGGGAATTTTTTTTTTTACCGTTTTATGTATCCATATACCCCTGAACGAAATTTTAGATACCCCTGAATTTTTTTCTAGATCCGCCACTGTACCCACGGGTTTACCCTCCGCACGTGGGTGCCATTTCATCTAAACAACCTAGTTGTAAAAATTGATACATACATGCATTAAAGGTTTGATGTATACATCAAGCATATAGCATGTATGGTAAAAACCTTAGCAACAATGTCGTACATCAAAAGTAAACTGAATATCGTATTTCTGATCTCAAAAGTAACTTGAAATAATTTCTTCAATGACACTAAAAGTAGCACACATGGGAGGCAAATTGCAAATAATCATCATTTCGACTTATTTTAATGGCCATTTAATATGTACATAAATACATATATGCATACATGTGTACATATGTATACATCATGTACATATACACTTATTATAATAATTAATATGAAATGATCAAGGCAAGAGGGAGGATTTAATTCCTGGTAGTAACTGTTATGTATACTTTATGCATCCTTGATTTCATGTTTCCCTACTTCCGGTATACATACATATCATAAAGACAGATGCTTGCTGTTATTATCAGATAGACACAAGTTGGTTGTGTTTGTACACCAACTAAATTAGTATAAACAATAGTAAAGGTGCTTCACCCCACAAAAACATACATACATACATACATACAAACCTCGCTTAATTGTACTACTCATTTATCATAGGGGGTGGGTGTACTGGTAAACATGTAAGAGTTAGAGTGGTGATCTCACCCCAACCAAAGGTTGTGGGTTTGAGTCTTCGGGGTGGCAGTTTCATCCTAGATAATATAGGTAGTGGTGTCAATCATGTCGGGTTGGCGGGTTGCGGGTTAACAGGTTGAATTATGCAACCCGAACCCGACCCATATTCTTATTTGTGCCAAAGATTTCAACCCTAACCTGGATACATTTAAATTCGGGTCAACCCGAACATGACTCGTTTAACCCATTTATCTAAATCAAAATCATAAAGTACTAAATACAAAATCTAATTCATTTAAGGTAAACAAAAAATTAATTGATTAATTATCTCTAGAAAGGAAAAAAGAAAAGTTTTGGTATAATTCGGTTCTTTTATGGTAAATACTAAATACAAAAGTAAATGAACATTCGTTTCTATATTGTGAAAAAAAATTGTAACCTAAACGGGTTAACGGGTCAATCCGTTTTCAAATGGGTCAACCCGAACCCGACCAGTTTATTAAACGGGTCAACCCTAACCCGACCTGTTTTTTAAAACGGATTGAAATGGACAACCCAAAACCTGATTATTTTCGTGTCGTGTTCGGGTCGTGTCAGAAATTGACACCCCTAACTATTCAAAAAAAAATATCATAGGGAAAATCCTCAAAATGTACTATATTTTCTTTAATATGTCCCCTTAACCCAATTTTTCCGAGAATGTCTCCTCTAATACTGTTGGATCTGACATTATAACGCCGTCGGGCTATGGTGTCTAGAACCAATTAAAGCCCGCCACGTGTCTCAAAGGAGTCAGATTTGCTATATTTTATAACCGATGATGTTTTAGCGTCGTCCGACATCCAACGGTGTTTTGAAAAACTCTGACGGTGTTTTAGCGTCGCTTGACTGTTTTGAAAAAAATTACCTCAACAACTTCGTAAAAAAATAAAATAAGATAAAATCTTGTTTGAAAAAAATAATGATTTTTTATACAATGAGATATTACCTCAACAATTTTGTAAGAAAAAACAATACCGTCGGGTCCGGTAACCATGTGTAGCCCAAAATATTTTGGGGTCTAAAACTTTGAAATTGATGTATTTTGTGAAAGTTTTTTAAATACATGAAATTTTTTAAAATGTAATTTTCTAGAGCGTCAAAACGTATAATATTAATGTTTAGGCCGAATGTTCTTACAATAATCCGATAAATAAACTTCAATCATTTTATTATCTTTTCTCATTTCTCTCTAAAAACATAAAAAAATGGTGGATTATAACATATATTTTCAGCTTAGAATATAGATAAAAATGGGTTTTCAACTTTTTTGATCCCTTAAAATTTAGGAGCTTAAAGCAGTTGTTTTAGTTGCTTGTACTGTAGAGGCGTTTCTACGGATAACGGGTTGAAAAGGGTTTGAGTCTAAGCGGGTTGTTTACAAATGTGTTAATTTAGTTCGGGTTAAAACATGTTTCGACAAAAATGGGGTCGTTTTAAAAAAAATATTAAAATGAATTTACTCGTTATATTTATTTTTATGGCGGCTACGTTGACGGTGGTGTTCTCAGCGGCGAACATTAAATGGTTCTAAGTTAACAAGTTTCGTAACAATGACTTAATATATAATCAAACAAATAGTTTTAACTTAGTGATGTTTAGAAAACTGAAAATTTCACCTTAAACCAGGGGTGTAAAAAAGTGGTCCTAATTTTGGAATTAAAACATATTTTCTGGTGATGATGTATTGTATGCTTACAGCCACAGGTCCACTGGGCCTTGGGTTTTGTTTTTGAGTGGTGTTGGTTTGGGCCTAAGAACATATAGTTTGAAATGTTTTCCTACATCTCTTTAAACTGTCCATATGTTTAGTAAGGAAGGGTACACGAATAAGTCCTAAATGGCTAAATGTATTATAACTTTAATTCATGTTTCTTAAACCTTCAAAATTTATGTTACTTTTGACATGTGTTTATTATAATTATATGTATTTATGTTAATTAATATAGTAAATCATTTTAGTGACTATAAATTAATTTGGTAAATTATGTTAGCACCATGTGTTTATTTTAAGATTTAGTTATCTTATGAAATTATGTTTACTTTTTATTTATTAGTAGCAAGTCAGCCTATCGACTAGGTTGTTACATCTATTAGGATCATCTTTCTTCACCACATCTCATGAACTTCTACTATAATACCATCTCCAATGGGTCGTCCATGGAATTTGACGGCCGGCCAAGTGGCATTCACCACGGACGACCGCATTATGTGGGCTCGTCCTTGACTCATCCATGGAATGGTGTCCGTGTTGAAGGATGGTGACGAACGATGTGTGTGGGTTCGGGTTGGGTTAATAAGTTTTTTTATCATATTAAATTTTAACTAATAAATTTATAAATATTTATGTATTTTTAGTCTATTATATACAAATTTATAATATATTAGTTTTATAAAATATAGGACATTGTAAAATTATAAACTTCTATAAATTCAAACGACTCTATTTGAAATCTTAAATGCCTATATTCCCGAACACCCCCCACCCCCCCCCCCCCACACACACACACATCACACACAAAAAAAAACCAATATTTCAAACCTTTAACTATTCTCTAATTTCCTTCAATTATCACACAAACATGAGCTTAGGTGATGGTGAAATCTTGCCTACTTCACCCCCCTCAAATTATAATGAATTACGCGGTGATGAATAAAATATATCATTTTGGGGTGTGGGCGAATTGCGTTCAAACTGTTGTCTAAAGAATTTGAAAATATATATATAGGCAGCTATTCAATTAAGAACCATAATTTTGATGAGAACCATAATTTTGGTGAGAACCAAAAGAACCATGCATTTATATACAAATATAAACAAATGCATATATGCATCCTTAAATATGTGTATAAATGTATGGTTATTTTGGTTATCGTTAAAATTATTGTTCTTAATTGAACATGTCTATATATATATACATATATATATTTATATATATATATATATATATATATATATATATATATATATATATATATATATATTCACACACACACTAGTAAAATGCCCGCACGCGTTGCGGCGCGCTAAACTCGGGAAATAATCTTAAATCTGTTACATGTGTTTGATCAAAAACCAGCAATATTATAGATATAGTATAGATAAATTAATGTTAAGACATTTTCTTTTGTCTCTTCCTCTTTGACTGCTACATATACTGTATGATGAGTTTCTTGAATCTGGTTCTATTTGATTGCTTCAGCGAATGGAGCAGGTTTGGGGACTAAAAAAAATATTGTTAATTCTATTACATTATTATGTGGACTTTGTTTTAAAGTAATTACTATTTGTGCCTACTATCTAGTGGGGGGCCGCGCGATGCGGCGGGGAACACAACACTTAGGTTGGTGGTTTTAGCGGTGTGTACAGAGTGGTTCAAACTAACGTTGAGTTATTTTTTAATTTATTATTTTTATTATTGTTCGAGTAAATTACGTGATGTGGGAGTAAAATGATCAACTATCACATTTATCTTATCTTGCACATGACCTGAGATAGTGGTTCAAACTAACGTCCATTCATCTAAAGACGAAATGTGTGAAACAATAAACGAAGTGATATTTTGTGTAATTATTGAAAATAATGAAGCCATTATTTTCAAACTATCACATTTATCTTATCTTGCACATGACCTGAGATAGTGGTTCAAACTAACGTCCATTCATCTAAAGACGAAATGTGTGAAACAATAAACGAAGTGATATTTTGTGTAATTATTGAAAATAATGAAGCCAGTTACATTTTTTAAGATATCTAAAGATGAAACATGTAATTTATTCTATAAAATATAGATTAAAAGGATGACATCTTAAATAAAAATCTACTTTTAACTCGTACAATCAACTAATAAAATTGTATCACCAATTTGAGTTAGAAAAAATGTTGTTTTATTGTTTTTATTTTATTAATATCGGAGACTTAAATAGCTTTTCCAAGCAAGTTTTTAAATAAGTGATTAATGATTTTTTTATAACTTTTATAATCTTTAAATAATTTAATATTTTGTTATATTATATATCACAATAATTGATGAATATTCGGTTCACAAGAGTATAATATATAGCTAAACTTACAATAATTTTGAAAAACATAACTAATAAGACTGTGTATAACCATATAATTATTTTTAACATATTTATTTTTTCAACAAAAGTACTCACTAATACACCAATAACAATTCAGATTAAGACATGTTAATATAAATATAAGTTCGACATGTCAAATTATTTATTAACATTGTTGTAAAAATCGGGATTAATCGATAATCGGG
This sequence comes from Smallanthus sonchifolius, assembly GCA_023525975.1. NCBI lineage: Eukaryota > Viridiplantae > Streptophyta > Magnoliopsida > Asterales > Asteraceae > Smallanthus > Smallanthus sonchifolius. The sequence goes on along the minus strand of CM042026.1, from coordinate 13,875,581 downwards.
GGTATACAGATGCGATTTCATCTAATCGTACCAAAATACATGTAGGCGGTCTAAATCGGCCCAACGATTTTATTTTTTAATTTTTCATTTGTCACTTATTCTTTAATAAAATTCTAAATTTCGTATCAATGTTTATCGGTTGGACTGAAACATGGTTGTGTCGTATCGATGTTTACCAGTGTTCCAATATATATATATATATATATAGGGTGCTCGCGCTATGCGGCGGAGAACACAGACACTAGTAATCACGTAACATGTTTTTTTAATTAGAAAAAAAACTATAGTAATATAATACTCAAATTAAAGAGAATAAAATGTTCGTTTTTATGGTGTATTTTAAAAAAAAAATATTAACGTATGAAAAAGTTATGACCGTTTAAAATCATGAGGGAAGAAGGTAGTTACAATATGAATAACTACCATTTTCAGTTTTTTAAGCATTAGAGAGTTGTACTTAAAAAGTGTGTAAGTAAACTTTTTAAAAAGTGTTAAAAGACATTTTTGTCCTACTCAAATGTATTATATATAGTATATATTTATAGGGTTAGGTTCAAATAAGAATGCTTTTTAAAATAAGAAGGGTGAGAAGGATTTAGACCCATTAGATCATTTTGTAGAAAGAATTTAATGGTTGAGATCAAATTGTAGGAGAAAAAGTTGTTGGAATGGTATTTTAGTTTTGGCCATTTTTGTTGACTTTTTATCAAGTTCCCTCCCATTTTTTAAACGTTCATAACTTTTACATACGACATTATTTTTTTTAAATTACACCATAAAAACGAGCGTTTTTTATCTTTAAAACGAGTATAGTGTCGTTATAAACAAAAAACGAAAAATAAATTTATGTTTTTTAGCTCATTGTGTAATTAGTCAGGTCATTGTGTAATACAAGTTCATTGTGTTATATGTATTTATCATTGTGTTTTACGTTTTCCAGCTCATTGTGTAATTAGTCAGGTCATTGTAGTTCATTGTGTAATACCACGTCTGGTCATTGTGTAATATCTGGTTATTGTGTAATTAGTCAGGTCATTGTGTAATACAAGTTCATTATGTAATACAAGTTCATTATGTAATACAAGTTCATTGTGTAATTAGTCAGGTCATTGTGTAATACAAGTTCATTGTGTAATTAGTCAGGTCATTGTGTAATACAAGTTCATTGTGTAATTAGTCAGGTCATTGTGTAATACAAGTTCATTGTGTTATATGTATTTATCATTGTGTTTTACGTTTTCGAGCTCACTGTGTAATTAGTCAGGTCATTGTGTAATACAAGTTCATCGTGTAATACAAGTTCATTGTGTAATACCACGTCTGATCATTGTGTAATTAGTCAGGTCATTGTGTAATACAAGTTCATTGTGTAATTAGTCAGGTCATTGTTTAATATAAGGTCATTATGTAATACAAGTTCATTGTGTAATACAACGTCTGGTCATTGTGTAATTAGTTAGGTCATTGTGTAATACAAGTTCATTATGTAATACAAGTTAATTGTGTAATTAGTCAGGTCATTGTGTAATACAAGTTCATTATGTAATACAAGTTCATTATGTAATTAGTCAGGTCATTGTGTAATTAGTCAGGTCATTGTGTAATACAAGTTCATTGTGTAATACCACGTCTGTTTATTGTGTAATGACCTGGTATATTACACAATAACCATTATGCCCTCCCTTTAAAAACAATAAAAGGACACATGTCAAGCCCAGAATCATTCTTACCCTTCTTATTTTTAAAACCATTTTTACTATAACCTAACCCTATATTTATATATATAAGGTTAGGTTAATGATAGAACTCATTTTAATGAGAGAACTAGAGAACCACTAAAAAGAGAAAGTGTGGAATTTTAAAGAGTAAGGGTAAAATTGGAACTTAAAATATATAAATATTTAAACATTTCTATCTTTTGCATACGTTATTATTCTTTAAAAAAAATTGCACCATTAAATCAAGAATTTCTTTATTTTTCATTTGAGTATAAATAACGTTATAAAAAACAACAATTAACTCGTTTTTTTCTTTTTCTTATTTTTAATACTGCATATGTGTAGTATCACCCTAAAAACCTAACCCACCCCACCCAAAAACTTAAACCACCCACCCTACCCAAAAACCTAACCCCACCCCACCATCACCCCACCCCACCACTAAAAAACCTAAACCCCCACCCCCACCCAAAAACCTAAACCCCCCACACCCACCCCCAAAAACCTAAACCCCCACCCACCCCCACCCAAAAACCTAAACCCCCACCCAAAAACCTAAACCCACCCCACCCACCCCTATCCTCAAAAACCTAACCCTAAAAGTTAAACCCAAAACCTAACAATAAAAGCTAAACTAAACCCTAAAGCTAAATTTTTTGCGTTTTTTTTAACGAGGACGACGTGAGAAACATGGTCTCCGAACCACTTTTTTAGTTTTTGATTTATATTTTGAGTTATAATTTTTTTAATAATTTTTTTGAATTTTTTTTTTCTCTTTAATGAGGAGTTATTTAGTTCTTTCACTAAGGAGGAGTTTTCTTATGAACTTCTCCTTACATATATATATATATATATATATATTCAAGTTATAGCCGTTGAAGAAGGAAACACAAATATATAGAGAGGAGTCGTGAAAATGGAGATTAAGGGTGTTCATTATAGAATCAAACTCGAAAAATTAAAATCTACACCACTTGTCTCTAATGAGACTTGAACCCTCACCACTTAGGAGAGAGACACTAATGTAACACCTTGATACCATTGAGCTACAAGCCCTTTGGTCATTGTTCAATCTAGATTCCCATTCCCACCGTTCATATCGTATATAATGAATTAACGATGTTGTTCTTTACCTTCGATCTTGAAGTTTTGTACCCACTTATTGTGCTTAAGATCGATCTAAATTTCATACAATCTATAACTTTATATGTTACGTTCTTTAAGTTATTTGTTAATATTGTTGGATGAATTTGCTACTCAAATTCTACTATTCTAGTCATGGCTGTTGGAGTTTTTTTTAATAATCCAAATGGATTTGAATCTACCCGAATTCAAACTTTCGAATTTGAATCATTTTTTTGAACGTGAACTCGGTTTCAAAAGTTTCAAATTTGAATAACCTAAAAACCGGGCCTATTGAACACCCCTAGTGGAGGTTCCTTTGTTTTTGGAATGACTATCCTTGTTCAGGTCCGGTTTTAAATTTGAATTACCCGAAAACCAGGCTAATGACTATTTCTGTTCAGTTTCAAATTAATGGAAACTGATCAAGTATCTCCGGTAGCTTCACTAAGGGGCCGACACTGGTTCACAGATGTTGACTGAGAGAAAAGTAACATCACTAGTTGGTTCACAGACGTTGACAAATAAATGTTACGTGGTGCACAGATGTTGACCGAGAGAAAAGTAATGTCCACGGTAAATTTAACAAACAAGAAGCCGCCTCTTTCATCCGGACCACGATTACGGGTGAAACCTATTCCAGAACGAGTTGGTAAAACCGCCACCTTAAACAACTCGATGACATCTCGTTTGTGTTTGTTAACCGTCCTTGAAGTTTTGGTATAAGTGGTCTTGTGGATGAGTTTCACAACTACTGTAACCGAGTCATCAAATCTTGACCCGGACGAGTATCCGAACATAGTTGCCGACGAAGACGAGTTGTAATCACTTTGCACGATACATTGTGGTGATCTATTTTTTGGGATAAAAGAAAAATTACCCAAAATAATGAATTTGAGTTTAAAATTTTGGGTCTAAATTTTTTTGTTAACCAATGACTAACTGATTATTATACATTTGTATCTAAAAATTTTGGGCTACACAAATTATTAGTTTCTTATAAAATATTTAACATTCAAAAACAAACATTATAAGTCATAAATTCAAATAACAAATATATATTTTATCTTATCATTAGTACAAACATGTGTAACACAAATATTCATACACTTTTAACATACAAGCACACAACACAATATAATATATATTATGAAACATGCATGCACACAATATATTATAAAGTATACGTTCGATTCAGTTTGGTCTTCTCGGGCTTCAAAAAATACAAAACCGAAACCGAACTGTAATTTTAGGTTTTCAAAAAATACAAACCGAACGGTTCTGTTATTAGTTTAGGTCGGTCTTTTTGGTGCGGTTTTTTGATTAATTCGGTTTTGGTTCAGTTAATTTGGTTTCTTGCTCACCCCTACATATTAACATAATTATCTTGGGATAACTGAATTATAATCTATTTAAAGTTGCAATTATGTACTTAAATTTAGGGTCACAATTTCCTACACGACTAGAAACACGACAGGCGACTAGGGGTGTAAAGGAGCTGAGCCGAGCCCGAGCTCGACTAGGCTCGAGTTCAACTCGTTTAACTTATAAAAAGCCGGAGCCCGAGCTCAGCTCGTTTCGAGCTCTATTTCTAATGCTCGTTGAGTCGTGAGTAGTTTTTCAAACTCGAGTTCGGCTCATTTATTATTTATTTATGTATATATATATATATATTTATTTATGTGTATATATATATATTTATAAATATTTTTATATATTTATTATTATAATTTTTATATATAAACTAATACATATTATTTAGTTATTTTTATCATAATTTTATATAATAATAGTTATTATATAAATATATTAAATACAAATTATATAAAAAATAGGCTCGTTTAGGCTCGCGAGCCGGCTTGAGCTCGAAAAGTTAAGCCTGAGCTCTAGCTCGTTTATTAAACAAGCTTATTTTTAGGCTCGAAGCTCGGTTCGATTCGAGTTTTTAGTGATCCGATCTCGAGTAGTTGACAAGCTGGTTTGGCTCGTTTACACCCTACATGCGACATAAATATAATTACGTTTTGGGTTATCATATCTAACTTGTTTAATAAAACGGTCACATTCAGATTGTAGCGTTTAATCAAACATGTCGTGTTCCGGTTGACCTGTTTAATTATATTGGTCAACCTAACAACCTGTTTAATTAAATATGGTCGACCCGCAAACCCGTTTGCGAGCCATTTAACCCATTTATAACAACTCACGAACCCAATTACAAGTTGATTACTACCTGTCAACCTGTTTGACATGTTTAGACAAATAGGTTAAACGAGTCTTGTTAGGTAACATGATTTTAAGTGTGTGCAAGTTATGGTTAAAGTTTTTGACACGAATAACAGGTTAAACAATTCAACTTGTTAACCCGACATGATTGATACCCGTATTAGATATGGATGACTAGCATTTTAGAATTTGAAGACATCAATTAATTTTTTTTAGAACGGTATGTCGGTTAGGATGTCGCTAACCCCTCCTAGCATGGAACTCGAAATCTACCCAGAGGGTGTTTTAGGATTTTTATGAAGTGTACCTTGTTAGACTTGAACCCAGGATCTCCACAGAATAAAAACCATTTAAGAAAACCTCTCAGATCACCAGGACAGAACACCAACGCCCATCAATTTAATTAAGTATGGACTTTGACATTTAGTTAGTAATTTCGGCTTTTTAAATTGGACTCATTGATGGGGTCGTAAAATTATACTTATTAATTCATTACTTGTAGATTCAAGGAACAAGTGTGAGTGTCTGAGGTGAGTCCTTTAGTAGCTAGGGCGTAATGTGTTATTTAATGGAATTGAGGATAGAGTTGATGGTTTATTTACTTTAAGGCATAATGGCATTTTTAATTTTATGGTTTGAGGTGCCATATAAAGTAACACCATACCAATTGAAGCGAATATTTAATAATGCCAACGTGTGTGAATTAATTAATTAGTTGCAGTGTAACTCCTAACCGAAGTGAAGTTTGGGCGTTACGTGATGCCTTATGGTTGGAGCATTGGCATTCAAAGTTTTAATCAAATCCATCACATGCATGTGTGGAGCATGGCCAATTAAACCTCCAACCATAGCTCGCTTGTGTACATAAATTGACACAAATAACCTCGCCCATCAAACGCAATTGCATACATGTATTGATCGATCCCCATGCCTTCGTATGCCTTTTACATTAAAATCGTTTTGTATGTTAACCGCCCTGTATGTAAGTGTTATACTCAAATTCTATTAAAATTTGTTATGGTGTGTTTACACCCTTAAGCCCACTAAGTTTTGAGCTTACAATTGATGTGATGTATCAAGGTTTTACTGAAGATGTCTTAAGTAATAGACATCAAGGTCAAGCTTTAGGCTCATTTGGAGGCTTTAAATACTATTTTGAGGAAGCACTTACGTATTTTGGAAGTGAAGGTAGCAACCATATACAAGGAATATCGGTTAAAGAGTATATATAAATTTAGGGTTTATTGTAATCCTATAAATATTTATCAGTAATACATAATACCGATTTTCCTTGTATATGGTTGCTACCTTCATTTGCAAGATATGATTTGATTAGTTTCATTTGAAAGTATCATCATTGTAGTCCTATAAATATTTATCAGTAATATATAATACCTTATGGGCTTCACATTAATTTATTTTATATGGTATCAGAGCCTTATAGTTCTTACCCTTTTGCCCCTTTCTATCTCTCTGACGTTTTTGACACCAGCGGTGTTCTTCCCCTATGGTGTCCCTTGTGTAATGACTTTCTTTTCTTTTCCCATCTTGTCCTGCTCCAGGATGCTTGTACAAATACAAAGATTAGGTTTTATTTATTTTTCTCTTGCGGCCGATGTCTTGCCGCAACAGTCGTAACTCATGTTATTGCGGTCGTAGCTTCTATCACCATAGTTCTTGTCGTTGCAAGGGTTTATCTCTCTGAAGGCTTTCAAAATTGATGGTTTGAAACTACTTGAGAAATCATCAAGTTTTCTTTGTTGTCGTTTAGATTCGACGTTTGGATTCAGTTTTGTAAGGTTATATGGGGTTTTCTCATCTATGGTGGGTTTCCTCCTAAGGGAGGGGGAGATGATCGGGTGGGTCAGTGGCCCGTCAGTGATCCAAATTGCCGTTAAAAAAAAATGGTTGCATCGATGGTCGTTGTCAACGGTTGGGTAGGTCAACGGAAAGGGCCGGTACCAAATTAGGTGGTTATAGTTGTCTATGTTTTAACACCGAAAACTTGTAAATTTTCTTTAGTTTAGTATTCGATTTATTTCAACAAATCATGGTCCTAGTTTTTTTTTCCAAAAGTAGTAATTTTAGTAGGAAAAATTAATGGATTTATATTTATGATCAACATATTAGTTATTGTTCAAACTATAGCCTAGACTTGAGAAGCTAGAATAAGTGGGTATAAGTGGCACAAATCAAACACATGGTCTAAAAGGAAGCTTGATACATAACAAAATATACTAAGGGGTGTTTGGGATTACTTTTCAAACCTATTTATTGACTTTATTATCTTTTGTAACAAGTCAATAAGTTATAAGTTTCTTTGGATATGCTAAAAAGAGTTTTCAAAAGGACTTTTAAAAAAGAGGTGAGAAGTTGTTTTTAAGAAATAACACTTCCTTACTTTTTGTTTCTTCTAATGACTTTTAGGGTAAAATTTACTGATATATTCTCATAAGTTAATCCAAACATTTTTTTAAAAACAACTTATTGACTTATTAACTTTCTCCACCACATAAGTTAATTCAAACACTTTTTTTTAAAACCGTTTTTCAAAAAGTAATAAATAAATAAGTTCTTTTGATAAAAAGAACTTTTGAGGTTAAATAAGTAATCCCAAACACCGCCTAAGCCTAACTACTAGTTTATTGTTGAATTATCTGAAAGTATACACCACATATACTAGCAAAATTAAACAAAGCCTAAGATTAGGACAATATAATTTAATTTTGCATGAATGCCATTTACCAAACTATTTTCACAACTAACATATATAAATCTACACAAAGTTAATTGTTAATCAAATATGTAACTATGGAGTCCACAATATCAAACAATCTTGATATAATTATTCGAAACGCATGCATTTTTATTAAATAACGTGAAATCCCTTCATTAAATTGGATAAAGTTGTTTTTAAGTATGTAAAAGTGTTAACGTGTATATTTTTTATATTATATTATATAAAACACGCATTAATATTTCACATACAAAGTAAAATGAAACAAGCACATACATACACTATATATATATATATATATATATTAATGTGAGATCTCACTGCAGCTGCTGCACAATCTGCAAACAGCAGCCACTGCTGCTCATCTTCAGATCTCTGTTTCTCTTTTACATTGAACAAGCACTCATAAAGCTTAAACTGTCTTCCCTTCACAGAAATCTTCACATAAATACATACATATATGTTATACATATACAATGCTAGCCTTTTATAGCTAGGTTTGCAGTAAAAAGCTTCATCTTGTCCACCCCATTTCCACAATTCAGCCATTAATTGGCTTTTAAGTTGTTATACATATATGATCATACAATATTTATCAACCAGTAATTATTATTCATATTATTATGTCCCATGCTTCTTGTATATATAGACTCATCAAATTCCATACTCATAACAAATTATATAAAAGCAAGTAATTAATTAATATTTATAAAATTAAAACAGCCCGGCCACTAATTAATTAATTAATTAATAAGAAAGCTTTAGAGACAGATCAAGTGAGGAAACACTTCCTTCTTCACTTCCAGTTATGGCTGTCACACATGATCCCTCACCGCCGCGTAACCCTATCACTCCTCCAACTGAAGTACCACTACCACACCATGTCGTCGTTGTCATCAGCTCTTTGTACTCCTCCGCTCCAACACCTCTCCCCGGGAAAAACTCATACTCCGTCATCGAACTACCACCGTTCCGGTGAGCCTCCGTCGCCTGTGTAATTGAGTGAAATATTCATTAGGACGTAAAAATGCTTTTTGTTAGCTAATTAATTAGTAAGTAATTACCTGTCCTGAACTGCGGCGAGTTTTACCGGCGTCCATCATCTCCACGGCGGTGTTATTCTGGTAGAAACTACGAAACGGATTCACCGAGCAGAAGTTACTTTCACCGTTGATCCGCTTTTTCTGCGAGATGTGTACGGATGAAAAGTTTTAGAAATCACAAATCATAACAAACACATAAAATGAGCAACAGATCGGAAATCTGTTATAACTGATTTACCTTGTGACAAACACCACAGCCATCGGAAGGACATTTCATGTAGTTTGGAATTGAAGAGAGCTCCTTCGAGTTCTCAAGTCGGAAGCCAACACTACTCGATCTGATCACAGACGGATCCATAACATGATCCGGAGGATACAGATTCGCTCCATGGATCCGGCTCCCTTGAACCAGCATCGCCGGAGTAGGAGCAGGACGGAAGTGAACGGCGGCGGCGGCGGCGGCGTTTGGGACGGCAGTGCAACCGGAAGTCGTAAAATTAAACGAAGGGAGAGAATGAGGTAGTTCGATCATCTTCTTCCATTCTTCTTGTACTCTCTCATGTTCAAGCTGCGCCACGCCCTTTCCTCTCCGCGGCTGCTTGTTTTTCTTCTGTGAAAACTCGCTCCCCTTCGGCTTCCTCCTCCCACCTCCTCCCCCATTAACGCTCTGCTTGTTTTGACCAAGGTTCATATCCGTCACCATTGAAGTTGTCATGATGTGAGTGTAGCAACAGCAACAGAAGAAGAAGATGATCAGTTTCTAGAGAGAGAAAGTGTTAGGGTTTCTAGAGAGAGAGAGTGGGATTTTTGTGTTTGGGTTCTGGTTCCTGCAGTAAAAAACTTGAGCAATAATATATAGGAATTAGAGTTTTATTATTTCCAGGCGAAACTTACTACTTCCAGGAGGATACTCCTTTTGTCTTTACTTTCAGGGTTTAAAAGGACGGGCAGTTGTATGGAAATAGTAAAAGGTAAGTATTTGGAAATAAGATTTTTCATTTTCTTTTTAATATTTTATTATGTTAATTAGTAAAAAACTAAAAGTACGTTTTATTAGGATATTTGAGACATAGAATGTTTTGAAGGAACTCATCTCGATTTTATTTTATTTCGATTTTATTTTATTTGAAGTAATAAAAGAAATTCTGTTATTTGACTAACTTTTGTAAATAAAGTTAAGAGTAAATTACATATATTGTCCTTTATTTATACTATAAATTACATTATATGTCATTTGACTTCAATAATTACACCACAAGTCCTTTTCTTAGATACTTTTTACATACCCTATTTTCTTTACACTAACTGTTGATATCTTTTTCTGTTAAGTCAAGACATGTGCCTTGCACATGAGGGTATAATAGTCTTTTTACACATTAAATGACTATTTGTATAATTTTCTCACTTCATCTTCCTTAAAAAACCCTAACCCACTTCCCTAATTTTCATCCCAATTCCTGTCAAATTCAACATCATCATCATCATCAACACTACATAGATCACATTCTTGATCGATTGAAACCTGATCGTCATCATCATTTAAATATTGGATCCCATCTTCATTCAAATAATTAGTTTTTATCATTTCTGACCAAAATAATTTAGTTACCCAAAAGAGAAATCAGACCAAAATGCACCTTTTTACATAGGTAACCAAAAGCACCTGTATGTAATTAGAATATGTTTCTTGTTCCCTTTTTATGAGCAGTTAAGAAGGCTATGGTGTGAAAGAAAACATATTCCTGGGATCCCACCACATGAAATTCCAAATTTAAATTCCTGTATGTTACATCAGCAGTTGCAAGTTATCAAATGTTGTTTCCGAGATCCCATGATTATTATCCTCTGTTTTCAGTTGATGTGGTTTCAGTTGATGTTTGCAGAATCGAGAATTCGGAAGTCACAACGAGATCCGAGTGTTCAACTTTTCCGAAAGAGCTGACGAGTGGAAGAAATGAAGAAGCAGACGTCGTTTCAGTTTCCTCTAGACGAGATTCTCCTGAAGCAAAATTCGGAACGACGTCGCATTTCAAATTATCAGATTCAACGATCAAAGAAGGTCAATCAGCCTGTTCACAAGCAAAGGACTATGCATATTCAGTTGCTTCTCGGATGTACGGATGCGAATATGCAGAGTTCCGAGTATGAATTTTCATCCGACTTTGATACATCGTCGTGGTACGATTCCGGCAGTCAGTTTTCTGAACGATCGGTTGGTGATCCAACTCCGTCACCAACGTTCCAACAGTTCCTCATCTACCGTCAAAAGTTCTGAAAATCTGAGTTTTCTACAAAAATCGCCGGAATTGAGACGAAAATTAGGGATGTGGGTTAGGGTTTTTTTTAGGAAGATGAAATGAGAAAATTACACAAATAGTCCTTTAATGTGTAAAAAAACTATTATACCCTAATGTGCAAGACACATGTCTTGACTTAACAGAAAAAGATAACAACAGTTAGTGTAAAGGACATAGGGTGTGCAAAAATATATAAGAAAATGACTTGTGATGTACTTATTGAAGTCAAATGACATAGAATATAATTTATAGTATAATTAAAGGACAATATGTGTAATTTACTCTAAATTTAAAGAAAATCAAAATTAACTAAAGAGTATATATATAGAAGAGTAGGCTTCAAGGAATCTTCAACTTTAATATAACATATTAAATTTAAACTTACTGATAGCATAATTGAATATGTTAAATCCCTTTAAGTTGTATTGAAACATATATGGTTGTTCAAATAGAATAATTTTATATATAACTTATAACTTATATAATCGTAAAATACGTTTCTACATTTCTCTTTATAGTTGTGACATATAAGATGTTATATAATCATTTACCCTGCTCTATTTATAACTCTCATTATATCCATCAATCATTATATACGCATGTTTTATATATTTTTTTTAAAATAATTTTTTTATTTTTAAATATCACATAACTTGTACTTGTAGAATTTAAACTCACACCATTTTTGTAGGGATAATCACCAATGTTAATAGGTCACGAAGCTATGAATAGCAACTTGACTATCACATAAAATGACAATTCAATTCAATATGCTTAGTTCGTACATGAAAAGCTAGATTTTTAGCATTATGATTGGCAGCTTGACTATCACACTTGAGAGGAACGGGAGTGAGACCATGAACATGAAACTCGACAAACAAACAAGTTAACCAAGCGAACTCATGTGTCACCTAGCGAATAGAACGATACTCAGCTTCAGTAGAGCTAAGTGAAACTGTGGCCTGTTTCTTGGACTTCCAAAAATGGGATTGCCCCCAAAAGAAATGAAATAATCACTAAAAAATCGTCGAGTGTTAGGACATGAAGCCCATTCAGAATCACAATAAGCTGCTAAAGAGACGTAGGGTAAATCATTGAAGAATAAACCTTGTGATTAAGTACCCTTGACATAATGAAGAGTAAGCCAGGCAACATCCAAGTGAGGAACTCATGGATCACTCATAAACTGGTTGAGAAATCGAACAGTAAAAGCAAGATCAAGCCGAGTGTGGGTTAAGTAATTCCACTTCCCAACTAGCCTTCGATAATCTAAAGGATTTTTAGTTTAATACCTGTATTTGTAACTATCTATTCTTGATGTACTATTTGTGTAACTTTTTATTTATTTATAGACATCTACCTCCATTGTGAGTAGACATGGAGAGTTACATTGATTGATGGTATCAGCCAATCGAGCTATCCTCTTGCCTCTTCACCCTTCATCTTCTATCGCTCCATTCTCTCCAGCCTACCCTTTTCCTCTTCTCCGATTAAGCCATGACCAGATCTTCCTCATCTTCATCTTCGGATCTAACCCTTCCGGTGAATACCCTTATGCATATGCTTAAAATCAAGATGTCTTCCTCAAATTACTTATTTTGGAGGAATCAATTGCTTCATCTGTTATCGTATCAACATCTGTCTTCTCAGATCGACGGTTTAGTTATGGCCCTTGTCTCTGACCTAATTGTTGCCGGCAAATCTTCTACAAACCCAGCCAATGAAGCATGGTTCTCCGCAGATCAAAGGGCAATTATTATCATTCAAGCCTCTCTCACTGAAGAGGCAACGACTGTAATCCTCGTGCTCACTACTGCTCGTGAGATATGGGTTGCACTTGAGGCTGCTTATAGCAACTCGTCTATGGAATGAATCCAGAATCTTTGGGACCAACTACGCCATTTATCGAAGGGAAGCACCTCTGTTTTTGAATTTGGGCGCTGCTTGAAGTCAGTTTGTGAACAACTCTTGGCCATCGGCCATCCCGTGGAAGACATGGATAAACTTCATTGGTTCTTATGTGGTCTTTTGAAACATTTTCTAATGCTATTAGAACTACCAGACCTACCCCAACGTTTCATGATCTTCTTGCTCAGGCCGAGAATCATGAACTGTTTCTCCATTCCTTACATGGGAGGGGAACACTAACCGTGGCGTTTAATGTTCAAACCGCTCGGTCATCTTACTCTAATCTGGGTCGTGTCGGTCGGTCCTATCGGGGTGGTCGGGGTCGCAAATGCTGAAACCGCTCGGTCATCAAGAATTTGGCATTCACTTGTTTTGAGTTGTAAATGCAAGGGCGGAGGGGAAGTAACAGAAGGAAGATATTTAGCATGAAACTCAATCAAAAGATGAAACTCAATAAAACATGTATGATAAACACTTGTCAAGAACACAATATGTATATATAATCAAACAAACAAGTATGTAAAGAGTTAAGGGAAGGAATGACAAAAATGATTTATAGAGATTAAAGTAGATGTTAACAAATCTACTCTACATCTTCTCCCTAATTCCCCAATCGAGAGTTGCTTCACTAAACGTCTCTCTTGAACGGAAGAGATCACCGGTACAAACGTCTCACTATTTAAAGGTAGTGATCGTCTTCTTCAACCAACTATGTCAAGATAGTGGTCTTTACAATTTACAACTCAAGTACTATATCAAGATAGTGCAATACTCTCACAACTATCACTATATCTGTAACGAACCAAAATCCGGGTCTCGTTATAAATAAATAAATAATTCTAATAAATATTATGGTGAAAATAATATTTTAGAAATAAGTTGAAACAAGCGGGTTTCAAGTTAGTAACGGGGATATACTAGTTTTAACTAGTTATGGAAGGAAATGGAAAAGATTGAAAGTAGAGGGGCTAAAGGTGAAACATGATAAATTTGCCATATTTGACCTTTAGAAGTCAAAATTGACTTCATTTTGGAGTTGGGTCGTTCAAGAGAAGAGGAAGAGAGGAGAAATCGGGTTGAAGCCAAAATTCGTGTGTTTGACGCTTGTAACTTGAAGATGTTGGCTCACACATCACCTTTCTAACATCAAGTAAGTGATTTCTTCCTCTTTGATCCACCATTTATGGTGTTCTTGTTAGGTTTTGTTGAAAACCCGAAATTATGGTTGCATGTGGTAAAATTGTGTTAGATTATTGATAATCTAGCTAAACTAAAGGTGTAGGAAGGTGAACAACACCATGGAACCCTTTGATTTTGATTTTTGAAAGTTAGGGTTCATATGAAGGAAATTGGGGGTTTTGGGGTTTTGATGAAAAATTGATAAATTGATGATGATTAAGTGTTATAGAGGTGTTAGACACTTAAACAAACCCCAAATTAACTTAAAGAAACTAGTTTGATAAAAATTAGTGTCAAGGTATTGGAAAGAGAATTCTAGTGGTTGAGTTAAGTTCTTGATTAAAGGGAGTGTTTGGATATGGAAATAACCCAAACGGGTCAATTTGGGTTGAAAATGGAAATTTGGGTGGTAAACTCAATTGTATGTGTTTTGAATGAATGATTAGATTACTAAACTAGGTGTGTATGTTTAGGCAATCAAATTGTGGGTCTAGAAGGCGGAGCGGAGTCGTCTAACCCAAAAGGTAAGTGCCTATGCACTTACTTAGTATTGATGATAAATGGTGAATTTTATGGATTATGTGTTATGTGATTGTGTGCATACTTGTGATATGATAAATTGTGAATGATTTAGTATGTGCAATGAATGAATGTAGTTATAGTGTTAACCTATAATGGTAATGGATCATGTGTTGATCATAAATGAAACGGAGATATGGCCTTGTGCCATATTGGAAATGGATCATGTGTTGATCATAAATGAAACGGAGATATGGCCTTGTGCCATATTGGAAATGGATCATGTGTTGATCATAAATGAAAAGGAGTTATGGCCTTTGTGCCATAATGGAAATGGATCATGTGTTGATCATAATTGAAACTTGTAGTAAGGGTGCAAGAATATGTAGCCTAAATGACAATTTGGGTGGAAACGGGTCAAATGGGTGAATGGGTGAAACAAGTAGGAATTTACTTGTTTGTTATGAATTTATCTTCATTACTAATGGTGATATGTGTGGTGAATATAGGAAAAGCTCCGAGGTAGTCAAAGTCAAGTCCAAGGCGTTGGCGGATCCTCGTATGCATATTTTCATGTTTTGATGATTTGGTGGAATTTCCCCCTTTTTGATTGTAATTTGATAAACAAAACATGTTTTTGGGTTGTGATCATGTTGTTAAAGGGGCTTTTGGTTAAAACCCATGTGTTGGCAAAATTGTTGTCTTGTATTTTGGAAAAAGTTGGAAAAATGGCTAAGTATGAAAACCTGCTGAAATCTGAGAAACTTTCTGAGTTTTTGACTCCCTCGCGTATCGCGAGGGAGGAGGCTTGTTTTCTCGCGCTACGCGAGATGGTAAAAAAAAAAAAATTTCCTGGGTTAAGACTTCCGCGCGTTAAAGTTTTGTTTTTAAAAAGTGGTGTGTTTCAACTTGGTATCAGAGCAATGGTTTGAGGGATTTGGTGTGCGAGACACTAAACTCAAACTGGATGCTCTTGATATGGGGGAAATGATACGAGAATCCACGAAGGACTTGACTAAGACTCGGAGCTTTCGGAAATGAAAGGTTAGTAATGATTTAATAAGTGATTATGTATATATGTTGTAAATGCATATGATTGATTGAATGACAAAGTGTTATGTGTGCCGAAACTTGTCTTGTGAATTGTTATATGCATATGATAATTACACTTGGGCATAACGTATTATTAAACATGTCTGGCCAATATGATTAATAAGATGAGATGTGCAAGAGCTTTTATGATAACCATATGACAATGAACATTTGCAAGGATTAGGTGAAGGTGATCGTATATGTATGTGTATAAGTAGGTAAATATATATATATATACCCTAGGTGATTTGAAGGTATAGGAATGTTAAGGTATTTTTGGTACTATTTCTCGGTTAAGAGATGACGGACGAGGGTGACCACCACGAAAATGTTGATGTGAACGAAGAACCGTTGGATCCAAGGATCCAAGATATGATAAAGGAAGAAGTGGCCAAGGCGTTTGAGCAAGCCACAAATCTCTTGATGGAGGAAATGAGGGGAACTATTAAGCTCTCTCTTGAAGAGGTCATGAAAGAGAAAGATAAGGAACCTCGAGGTTGTACTCTCAAGGATTTCATGGTGATTAAACCGAAAGAATACGACGGTCAGGTGGACCCGATACTTAGCCACCGGTGGGTGGTGGATATGGAGTCGAATTTCGAAACGACTAGATGCAGGCCCGAGGATAGGGTAATGTTCAGTGTGCCTCTGTTGACTGGGAGGGCAAAGGAATGGCTGTTGAATCTCCGTAGAGAGAGAGGTGTTTCTGGGGTGACCTCTATGTCTTGGGAGGAATTTAAAGCGGCTTTTCTGAAATACCACTGCCCGCAAGCCGCGGTGGACAGGATGACTGAGGAGTTTCTCCTCATGAGACAGACGACTGAGTCAATTGACGAATTGGCCGGGGCCTTCTTTGATCGGGCCAAGTTTTGTCCGGATGTGGTATCGACCGAAAAGGGCAAGATTGATAGGTTCTATGCTATGCTAACAGTGGAATTCAGAGATAGCATATCTCCATCCTCATTTACCACGCTTGTTGATTTAATAAACAGGTGTCGGGAAAGGGAGGTGGAGTTAAAGAGGCAAGAGGCTAGGGGTGAGAAGAGAAAAAGGGAAATTGTGGAACAGGTGGTGAAGAAGATAAAGGGCGAGAGCCCTAGTAAGAAGCCGTTTGTTAAACCTTCTTCGCAAGATTGTAAGTTATGTGGAAAAGTGCATTTTGGGGAATGTAGAAAGGGTTCTTCAAGATGCTATAAATGCGGAAAGCCGGGGCATATGGCTAATCAATGCCCAAGCCAAGTCCGTATATGCTACAACTGTTACAAGCCCGGGCACAATAGGGTGGATTGTCCCGAGTTAAAGCAGCAAGGTGGAAGCGGGGTGAAGGTTGAGACGCCAAAGCCTAAGGGAAGAGCTTTCCACATTTCGGGGGAAGAGGCAAAGAACAACGCGGATGTAGTGTCAGGTACATTCAAGATTAACTCATTACCTGCACTAGTTCTTTTTGATTCGGGGGCTAGCCGTTCTTTTGTTTCCTTAAAAATTGTTAAGCATTCCTCTTTTGTAAGTAACAAGTTAGATGAACCCTTAGAAATCGAAGCGGCTAATGATAAGAGTTTCCTTGTCTTTGACATTTTTAGAGATTGTAAGTTGAGAGCGGGGGGCGAAACTTTCTTTATTGATTTGATTCCTATGGCTATGGGAGATTTTGATGTTATTGTGGGGATGGATTGGTTGTCAAAGAATAAGGCGAGTATTTTATGTGGACCGAAGGCGATCCAACTTGTTTCCCCGTCGGGAGAGTCCATCTACATAGAAGGTGATAAAAAGGGTAAAGTAAGGTTGTGCACTTACGTGAAGGCGACCAAGTACATGGCGCGTGGGTGCAAGGCGTTCATGGCTTGTGTCGCGGATGTGAATGAAAGAGTAAAGGAGATTCACGATGTACCGGTCGTGAACCAATTCGTAGATGTGTTTCTTGACGAGTTACCGGGGATTCCGCCGGATAGGGAGATAGAGTTTGGAATTGACTTGATGCCGGGTGCTAAACCGGTAGCTAAAGCGCCTTATAGATTGGCACCGCCAGAAATGAAAGAACTCATGGAGCAATTACAAGAGTTACTTGACAAAGGTTTCATACGCCCAAGTGTTTCACCTTGGGGTGCGCCCGTTCTCTTCGTAAAAAAGAAGGATGGGAGCATGAGAATGTGTATGGATTATCGGGAGTTGAACAAGTTGACAGTGAAGAATAGGTACCCATTGCCTAGGATTGACGATCTTTTCGACCAATTGCAAGGGGCGTCATGGTTTTCTAAGATTGACTTGAAGTCCGGGTATCATCAGTTGAAAGTGAAGGAAGAGGATGTTCATAAGACAGCTTTTCGCACTCGTTACGGTCACTATGAGTTTACGGTTATGCCTTTCGGTTTGACCAACGCACCTGCGGTTTTCATGGATCTCATGAACCGGGTGTGTAGACCGTTCCTTGATCGTTCGGTCATTGTGTTTATTGACGATCTTCTCATCTATTCAAGGAGCGAGGGTGATCACGCTTGTCATTTGCGTGAGATTCTTGAAGTCTTGCAAAAGGAGAAGCTTTATGCTAAATTCTCCAAGTGCGCATTTTGGATGCGCGAGATCCAATTCTTGGGTCATGTGATTAATGAAAGAGGAATTACCGTTGACCCATCCAAGATTATGGCGGTTAAAGAATGGTCATCACCGAAGACGCCTTCGGAGATTAGAAGTTTCTTGGGGTTAGCGGGTTATTATCGGAGGTTCATCGAAAACTTCTCTCAGATTGCTTTGCCGATGACGAAGTTGACTCGTAAGGAGACAAAGTTTGTTTGGAGTCCCGAGCAAGAATCTTCCTTTCAACTCTTGAAAGAAAAGTTGACTAAGGCGCCTGTTTTATCCTTGCCGGACGGGACCGAGGATTTTGTTGTTTATTCGGATGCCTCGCATTCGGGGTTGGGGTGTGTTTTGATGCAAATGGGGAAAGTGATTACCTATGCATCTAGGCAATTAAAGACTCACGAGGTGAATTACCCAACCCATGATTTAGAGCTTGCAACCGTGGTTTTCGCGCTCAAGATTTGGAGGCATTATTTGTATGGTGCTAAGTGTACGATCTACACGGATCACAAAAGTCTCAAATATTTCTTTGACCAAAAGGACCTCAATATGAGGCAAAGACGGTGGCTTGAATTGGTTAAGGATTATGATTGTGAGATACTTTATCATCCGGGTAAAGCGAATGTTGTGGCGGATGCGCTTAGTAGAAAGTCAAGTCATTCACCTATCAAGGTGAAGTCATTTAAGATGACAATTTCATCATCTCTTATTGATGAAATCCGGGAGGCCCAAGTGTTAGCACTTGGTGGCGACTTGAAGAAAGAACGGATGATTTCTTATGTTGATAAGCTTGGTGAAAATAGCATGGGTTTGAAGACATGCTTTGATAGAATTTGGATACCTAGGTTGTCAAGTGTCTTGACAACTATTCTTGACGAGGCGCATAAATCCAAATATTCTATCCATCCGGGGGCCACAAAGATGTTTTATGATTTGAGGTGTCATTTTTGGTGGCCGGGTATGAGGCGTGATATTGTTAAGTATGTGGAGAGGTGTCTCACATGTTTAAGGGGGCGGAGCATCAAAAGCCGTATGGAAAGCTTCAACCGCTTGAAATACCGCTTTGGAAATGGGAAAATATAACCATGGATTTGAACTACCAAAGACTCGAAAGGGTTATGATGCGATATGGGTAGTAGTGGATCGGTTGACGAAGAGTGCACATTTCCTTCCTATAAAGGAAACGTATTCTTCGGATAGATTGGCGGAAATGTATGTGAAGGAAATTGTGTCACGTCATGGTGTGCCGGTGTCGATTATATCGGATCGTGATACGAGATTTACTTCTCGTTTTTGGAAGAAATTCCATGAGGATATGGGGACTAGATTGAATCTTAGCACCGCTTATCATCCACAAACGAATGGTCAAAGCGAGCGAACGATTCAAACGCTCGAGGATATGTTGCGAGCGTGTGCCTTGGATTTTTGTGGTAGTTGGGACGACCATTTACCGTTGACGGAATTCTCTTACAACAACAGTTACCATTCTAGTATTGGTATGCCGCCTTTTGAGGCATTGTGTGGGAGAAAGTGTCGAACACCCGTGTGTTGGGGTGAGATTGGTCAACGGGAGCTTGGTAGTGTCGAAGTGGTCAAGGAAACTAATGATAGTATTGACCAAATTAGAGCACGCTTGAAGGCGGCTCAAGATCGCCAAAAGTCTTATGCGGATAATAGGAAGCGGGCGATTGAATTTCAAGTGGGGGACTTTGTGCTTTTGAAAGTCTCTCCTTGGAAAGGGGTGATACGGTTTAGGAAACGGGGGAAGTTAAGTCCTCGTTTCATCGGGCCGTTTAAGGTGATAGCAAAGGTGGGTACGGTAGCTTATCGATTGGAGTTACCGAAGGGACTAAGTAGACTTCATAACACGTTCCATGTGTCTCATTTGCGGAAGTGTTTGGCGGATGAATCTACTTTTGTCCCTTTGGACGATATCGAATTGGATGAAAAGTTGAATTATGTTGAAGAACCGGTGGCAATCTTGGATAGGAAGGTGAAGAAGTTACGTAATAAAGAGATTAGCCAAGTATTGGTTAGATGGAAGCATAGAAAGGGGGCGGAAATGACTTGGGAAACCGAGGAAGAGATGCTCAAATGCTATCCGAACCTTTTTATGTGAAGTCGGGTTTCGGGGACGAAACCCAAATAAGGGGAGGAGATTTGTAACGAACCAAAATCCGGGTCTCGTTATAAATAAATAAATAATTCTAATAAATATTATGGTGAAAATAATATTTTAGAAATAAGTTGAAACAAACGGGTTTCAAGTTAGTAACGGAGATATACTAGTTTTAACTAGTTATGGAAGGAAATGGAAAAGATTGAAAGTAGAGGGGCTAAAGGTGAAACATAACAAATTTGCCATATTTGACCTTTAGAAGTCAAAATTGACTTCATTTTGGAGTTGGGTCGTTCAAGAGAAGAGGAAGAGAGGAGAAATCGGGTTGAAGCCAAAATTCGTGTGTTTGACGCTTGTAACTTGAAGGTGTTGGCTCACACATCACCTTTCTAACATCAAGTAAGTGATTTCTTCCTCTTTGATCCACCATTTATGGTGTTCTTGTTGGGTTTTGTTGAAAACCCGAAATTATGGTTGCATGTGGTAAAATGGTGTTAGATTATTGATAATCTAGCTAAACTAAAGGTGTAGGAAGGTGAACAACACCATGGAACCCTTTGATTTTGATTTTTGAAAGTTAGGGTTCATATGAAGGAAATTGGGGGTTTTGGGGTTTTGATGAAAAATTGATAAAATGATGATGATTAAGTGTTATAGAGGTGTTAGACACTTAAACAAACCCCAAATTAACTTAAAGAAACTAGTTGGATAAAAATTAGTGTCAAGGTATTGGAAAGAGAATTCTAGTGGTTGAGTTGAGTTCTTGATTAAAGGGAGTGTTTGGATATGGAAATAACCCAAACGGGTCAATTTGGGTTGAAAATGGAAATTTGGGTGGTAAACTCAATTGTATGTGTTTTGAATGAATGATTAGATTACTAAACTAGGTGTGTATGTTTAGGCAATCAAATTGTGGGTCTAGAAGGCGGAGCGGAGTCGTCTAACCCAAAAGGTAAGTGCCTATGCACTTACTTAGTATTGATGATAAATGGTGAATTTTATGGATTATGTGTTATGTGATTGTGTGCATACTTGTGATATGATAAATTGTGAATGATTTAGTATGTGCAATGAATGAATGTAGTTATAGTGTTAACCTATAATGGTAATGGATCATGTGTTGATCATAAATGAAACGGAGATATGGCCTTGTGCCATATTGGAAATGGATCATGTGTTGATCATAAATGAAACGGAGATATGGCCTTGTGCCATATTGGAAATGGATCATGTGTTGATCATAAATGAAAAGGAGTTATGGCCTTTGTGCCATAATGGAAATGGATCATGTGTTGATCATAATTGAAACTTGTAGTAAGGGTGCAAGAATATGTAGCCTAAATAACAATTTGGGTGGAAACGGGTCAAATGGGTGAATGGGTGAAACAAGTAGGAATTTACTTGTTTGTTATGAATTTATCTTCATTACTAATGGTGATATGTGTGGTGAATGTAGGAAAAGCTCCGAGGTAGTCAAAGTCAAGTCCAAGGCGTTGGCGGATCCTCGTATGCATATTTTCATGTTTTGATGATTTGGTGGAATTTCCCCCTTTTTGATTGTAATTTGATAAACAAAACATGTTTTTGGGTTGTGATCATGTTGTTAAAGGGGTTTTTGGTTAAAACCCATGTGTTGGGCAAAATTGTTGTCTTGTATTTTGGAAAAAGTTGGAAAAATGGCTAAGTATGAAAACCTGCTGAAATCTGAGAAACTTTCTGAGTTTTTGACTCCCTCGCGTATCGCGAGGGAGGAGGCTTGTTTTCTCGCGCTACGCGAGATGGTAAAAAAAAAAAAAAAATTTACTGGGTTAAAACTTCCGCGCTTTAAAGTTTTGTTTTTTAAAAGTGGTGTGTTTCAATATCAAGATAGTGATTCTCACAACTCACAGTACACTATATCTACATAGTGTTTCCCTAACCAATCATTAACTATATCAAGATAGTGTATGATGATGAACTCACACCAAGTGAGTGCTCCTTACAAATCTCTCTCTCTCAATTAAGTGATAACAAGCTACCACATAAAATACAAACACAAGACTAGAAAGAATAATAGTTGTAGAACAACTCTACTAACTTTGCTCTTGATCTTGAATCTCTCTCTTGGATTGATGTTAGAATATCAAAGAAACTAGAGAGATTATATTAAATGTATATTTGCAAGTGTTGTGAAGAAAAGGGATGAATTAGAATGAAAGAGGAGGGAGCTATGTATAGGCACAACTCAAGAATAAAAAAGAGAACATTTATATCCGTTAACCGAACTGAAATGCATACATTAAGAGTTGTAAAACTCTTAATTTTAAGAGATTTGGTAAAAAGACCATTTTTTACTTCCAATATGTATTATAATATAGTATATATATATATATATACACAATTATGACTTATTCGGTTAACCGAGTAAACCGAATTCAAAAAAATGTATATCCATTAACCGAACAGAAAACCGAATTCACAATTCGGATACAGTTACGAACCGAACCGAATATCGAATTCACAATTCGGTTCGATTTTTTGGTTACGCATACGGTTTAGTTTTTGGTTTTTTTTTCACACCCCTACTAGGGGCCGGAGATCAAACCCACGCCACGTGTGTGATAAAGAGATTCGCGAACCACCAAGGCACATGTAGCCTGTGTTTATATATATATATATATATTGCAACACCCTAAAATTTTAAAAGAATAATAAAAGGGGGTTTTGTAGAAGGCTTGAAGTTGAGGGGCTAGTTGGGTAATTTGGACAAACAAACCTACATAAGCCTAGACCAGCCCTTGGAGCCGAAAACTTCCCATTTACACCCTCATAATTACCAAAAAAATTGAGAGCTAAGAGTGGAGTTCTTGGCTGGTGTAAAAGGAAAGAATCAGGTCAAGTTTTAGCCACCTTTCGTCTACACTTCTGTTGAGGATCGTTGGAAGAAGAAGGAGCTTGATTTCTACACGTTTTTGAGGTAAGAAACTAACCTAAACCTTCTATCTTTGTTCTTGAGGGTTTTGGGGGGGGGGGGGGGGTTTAATAAAAAAAGTTGGTTTTTACGTATAGAATCAGATAAAGGTTTTAGATTTATCACTATAGAACCAGATCTGAATCCATGCAAAACTAGGGTTTTGGGTATAAGCGGTAAGTTCTCGGGCCTAGTTCTCAGGCAAGTTCTCGAGGGGGGAACGTATGCCGAGAACTTCAAAGTTCTCGGGGTATGAGACTTTGCTGAAAACTTCTCAAGTTCTCGAGTCTAAGGCTGAACCAAGAACTTCCTAAGTTCTCGAGTATGCTTGCGAGTACTTAAAAGTTCACAGTGTTTGATGATGGTATGAATGCGTTGTATGTGAAGCTAAGTCCTTTAGGATGTGTACGTACAGGTTAGAATATCTTTAGGGACCTTTGACCGTGCTTATCTCAGGTGAGTTCTAGACGTCCTTTTTATGAAAGTTTTACGATATTTTGGGACCGATCGCATGCTTACGAAATGTTTGTCAAAATGGACGTTATGAAAGGATTTATGAAATGTTTTGCCTTAAATGTTTACGAAAGGTTTTGAATGAAAGATGTTTTAATAAAACGTACAATGCTTTAACTAAAAGGTTTTACGAATGAACGAACATTATAATATAAGTCGAATATGCCAACGGTTATTTCGGGAACAAATGCGATGAATGAAACCATGTCTAGGTGAGGATTCCAGACGAGACTGGGCGTCCTAGACACGAAGATTTGCTATACCTATACAGGGGCCTTTGCGGCTAGCAAACGGTTGTACAACTGGTGTGAATGACGGGATTCGCTATCCTGTAAATGTCCCATGGATACACGCGAGCAATGTTACTATCACAGTGGCCCGTGATTCTGTCTACGTTAGGATTCCGGATGAGACCGGCCATCCTAGACAGACATTAGGCCTCGATTAATCTCGAGTAATGCCTAAAGGAATCGACGGTTACGAAAAGTCACAGATTTAACACGAATGGTTTATGATTACTTTTATTGAATGTATGTATGATTTTTTTATGATTGACGAATGTTATGTTTTAACAAATGTTTTGGTTATGTAACGTTTTATTTGAAATTAGAACTCATCAGCGTTAGCTGACTTTTAGCATGCCTACAAGTTGAGTGTAAATGCTTTAGACGATGGATGCGGAGCTTGCGCCGAGAGATTACCCAAGCAATGACACTTGCATCCCGTTGATTTATGTTATGGAAATTATACTTAAAACAATGTTTCCACTACGTTTAAGACAATTTGTAATGTGAATGACAATTCCGCTGCTTTTACTCTATTTCAAAGTTTAATTCACTATGTGTTTATAAGTAAATCTAACAAGTGAGGTCTCCCGGATTCGGGGCCATACATGCATACATACACACACACACACATATATATATATATATATATATATATATATATATATATATATATATATATATATATATATATATGGGGTGGATAATATGAAAACCATGTGTTACATATGTAACAGTTTAAAAAATAGGTAAAATCATTTTTTGATTTTAGGGATAGTTTCTATATCTAATTTAATCACTTTTGGTAAAAAAAAAAAGCGCCGAGAATTTTTTTTATAAAAATTTTTTAAACATTTTTTACGTACGTAACATCCTGTGTTACAAATGTAACATGCTGACATATATATAAAAACGCTGATTTTTTTTAATTTTTCAACATTTTAAAAAAAATTTTACTCGGCGTTTTTTTATTTTTACATTTCTGGTGACGAAATTCCATATAAAAACACCCTAAAAAAAGTTACGAATGAGTAACGTGGGTTTTCTTATCTCAAGTGGGTTTTCAATTTATCTTTCCCCCATATATATATATATATATATAGAATTATGTACAAAATACATTTAACATAAAAAATATAGGAAACAATCTTGGCTCTTGACCATACTAATTTAACGGTTAAGATTAATTAGTAGTTAATTTTAGGGGTATTCAAAATCGGATATCCGAAAATTTCGGATATCCGAATTTTCGAATACGGATTCGGATAGTAAAATCGGATATCCGAATTCTATAACCAAATCTCCATTTCTTTGTAGGATGAGTAAAAAACGGAGCATACCAACTGGCAAAATCGAAGCCATCAAAATTGTAACAAACAAAGAAAAATGATAAACTTGGGCTTGGCGGCTTGCTCCACACCTAACTCATAACAAGTGGCAAAACTAAGCAATTTAAGCAAATTGAACAGAATCAAACAAACAAATAAACTGAACAGAATCAAACAAAAAACCAATCATAATCAAAATTAAGCAAATTGAACAGAAATTTAAAGGTTTTCCATTCAGTTAACATTGAACAAACCTCCCATGGCTGCTATCTAGTGACGAAGAAACACACGAACGTAACCCTAAGTTCTTCTAGGTGAGTAAAAGATCAGTCCTGCAGAACGACGAAGATGAAAACTCCTATTTCGAATCTCGTTTATTCCTATCTTCATGCCCACTTCTTCGAATTAACTCCAGCCGTACACTAGACGATGAGTAGCGGAGCAGGCTGAGATGCTAAGTAGTCGAGCAGGCGGCAATCTATATTTACAAACGTTGAGTAGTTGAGTAGCGCAGAGGATGATGAAATTGCAATTAGGGTTTCTCAAATGGTTATATGTATATTTAAATATATTAAATAATTAAGTTTAATATTTCGGATTCAGATATCCGAAATATCCGAAACTTTTCAATATTAATATCCGAATCCGAAAATTCGGAGATCCGAATTTTCGGATAATTCAGATTCAGAATTTCGAATTTTTTTTAACACCCCTAGTTAAATTTGGAATTAGTTAGAGGATGAAATTATTATAAAGGGTAAAAGAGAGATTTTGATACCCTTTTTTAGACTTTTAAAATTACATAATAGTTCCACGATTGTTTTTAAATCAAATAACTTTTACATGATAACAACATAAAAGAGATAACAACACAAATAACTTTTTAAATCAAATAACTTTTTAAATCAAATAACTTTTATACTCTTTAATATGAGTATAGTATTGTTATATTTTTTAAAAAATAAAATTTTATAAAAAGTTGTGTAAAAATGACAATGTGCTGATAACAAAAAAAATATATATATCAGCACAGTGTAAAATGAGATAACAACACATTATAAACGAGATAACAAAACAGAAAAGAGTGTTACTATCCTACTTACAATATGTTGTTATCCTATTTTACATTGTATTGATACATTTTGTTTTGTGTTGTTATCACATATATATGTGTTGTAAACAGTGCAGTGCCATTTTTACACAACCTTTTAAAAAAAGTTCATTTAAAAAAAATCATAACAATACTATACTCATATTAAAGAGAATAAAATTGTGTTTACAGACGTTGAGTAGTTGAGTAGCGCAGAGGATGATGACATTGCAATTAGGGTTTCTCAAATGGTTATATATATATTTAAATAATTAAAAAATAATTAAATTTAATATTTTGGATTCGGATATCCGAAATATCCGAAACTTTTCAATATTAATATCCGAATCCGAAAATTTCGGATATCCGAATTTTCGGATTCAGAATTTCGGATTTTTTTAACACCCCTAGTTAAATTTGGAATTAGTTAAAGGATGAAATTATTAGAAAGGGTAAAAGAGGGATTTTGATACCCTTTTTTAGACTTTTAAAATTACATAATAGTTCCACGATTGTTTTTAAATCAAATAACTTTTACATGCGATAACAACAGAAAAGAGATAACAACACAAATAACTTTTTAAATCAAATAACTTTTATACTCTTTAAGATGAGTATAGTATTGTTATATTTTTTTAAAAATAAAATTTTGTAAAAAGTTGTGTAAAAATGACAATGTGCTGATAACAACATAGAAAAAAATATATCAGCACAGTTTAAACTAAGATAACAATACATTATAAACGAGATAACAAAACAGAAAAGGGTGTTACTATCCCACTTACAATATGTTGTTATCTTATTTCACATTGTGTTGATACATTTTGTTCTGTGTTGTTATCACATGCATATGTGTTGTTATCAGTGCAGTGCCATTTTTACACAATCTTTTAAAAAAAGTTCATTTAAAAAAATATAACAATATTATACTCATATTAAAGAGAATAAAATTCTCGATTTTATGGTATAATTTTATAAAAAATATAAAGTATTTAAAATTTATTTGAATTTAGAAAAATAGGTGAAACTATTATTTAATGAAAAAATTCAAATGAGGGTGTCAGTTCCCCCTTTTATCCTTTTAATGATTTCCAATCATTTATACGTGTCACCACCTTGTTGGTTCTTATAATTTTTATGCTAAATGTGTTTTGTATTAAATCTTTCATATATATATATATACACACACACACACACACTAGCTTACAACCCGTGTAATACACGAGGTGAAAAATATCAATATATAAAATTATTAAATTGTTATGTGTATATTTTATATGTGTAAAAATGTATTACATATAATAAGAATTGAAAACAAAATTTAAAATATTTAAAATTTAGTATATAATTGAGTTTTGAAAATACGTTAATTACTATTTAATATAATTTGATTTTCATTTACTATTTGATTGAAAATAAAATTTAAATAATTAGATTTTAAAGTTTTCTTATAATAAGGGATATATTAAAATTAATGTGTTTTATTAGTATAATTAGTATTTTCTTTAAAAATATATTATTATTAAAAGATAGAGATGTATTTAATAAGAGAGAGAGACGAAAAAAATGACGAGAATGAATATGGAGACGACACATGGGATAAAAAACCTTTATTTAAAAATTAAAATATTTAAAAATTAATATATAATCGAGTTTCGAAAATACGTTAATTAATATTTAATATAATTTGACTTTCATTTACTATTTGATTGAAAATAAAAATTAAATAATTAGATTTTAAAGTTTCTTATAATAAGTGATAATTTAAAATAAATGTGTTTTATTAGAATAATTAGTATTTTATTTAAAATATATTATTATTAAAAGATATATGTGTATTTAGTAAGAAAAAGAGGCGAAAAAAAATGACGAGAATTAATATGGATACGACACGTCGCATGAAAAACCTTTATTTATTAGATAATATAGATATATAATTAGTAATTTTAAAAAGTAAAAAGAATCAAATTATAACTTTTATGATAACAATTTAAATCTAAAATAACGGATAAGATTTACATTATTTAGCATGAAACAACAACAAGAGGCGCGTGAAGCAACGACCTAATGAACATGGGGATTTTGGGAAAGGAAGTGGTCCCCATGCTAGAAGGTGTGAGACGTGCATTTTAGTGGGCATGGTTAGCATTTGCTAAAATTAGTATGAAATGATTAGGTTAAGGAGGGGTGGCGCTTTTTAATGTGGATTACGATAATGACTAACAGTATTTGCATGCCAGGAACAATTTGCATGCCTCTGTGCTCGACAACTACCGCCTACTTCATACACATCTTTATTATTATTAACCTTATTTCCAACTAAATACTTTCAAAAAATATTTTAAGTAATGACTTATAAATATATAAATAAAATAATTAAATATTTAATAAACAACACTTAAACTGAACACGAACTCAAACTCTCTTAGGTTAAACCGTACTCTTTTACACCTCTAAATTCAAACCTTATAATCATTTCTCTACAAATGTCAATGAGCCCTAAATCAATTGGTTTTGGAGGAGGCACTCCCATGGCCTTCTAATGTGGAGGTCAGGGGTTCGAGTCTCACTAGCTGCAATATGCTCAGGTGAGTCAGGGGTTTTTCCACAGCGGGTGGTGGGTGCCGAGTCACCAGCGCTGTCTTCGTTCGTGAGTGTGGTGGTCTTTCACCAATGGGTTTACCCGGGTGGCCGGGCTTATAGTATTCGTTTGCCGTTAGAAAAAAGTTTCCCTACAAATTATAAATGGAAAGCAAGTTAAAGTAAACGTGAATTTATTTATATTAATTTACAGTAAGAATGCATTAAATAAAATGACATAAAACCCTTCTTTTTATTAAAACGAAAACCTCTTTGTTTTTCTTATAGACGAAGGCAAATGGTAATGAGGGTGTTTCACTATCAAATCTTTTGCAGATCAAACATTTCTCAAATGATTTTAACAAGTTCCAAAAGCAGAAAAAATCTACACGAATAAGACCCCGATCTTCTCTTACTTTTTTAAGAAGCTATTGAAACGGAAATATTCAATTATTGATATTTCTTGTTGTTGTTAGTTGCTCAAAACTAACAATAATGGATTTATGGAAGTGTGGTGATCATAAAATAGTTACATTTTCAAGTTGTAACAGTAGGATTTTATAATAATATTAGGTTAGTAAATTTAAAATTATATATATATAGAGGCCGGTTATTGTACAAAGGCTTAAAAGCGTATGAAGGCACCCAGGGCCGGATCCAGGAATTTTTTTCAGGGGGTTCACTGTTTTTAGATGCTCCAATTTCATAGGGCCGGACATAAAAATTTTCGGTTCAGTTCGATTGTTCGGGTCGGGTCGGGCAGGGGCGGCTCAACCATTTTGGAGGCCTAAAGCGAAGAAAAAATTTCAAACGTAAATTAAAACTTTCTACAACATTTCCTATAGGGCCCAATTACTTCAACATTTCCTATAGGGCGGTTGAGTAGTCGACGGCACTGGCAGCAGGGGGAAGGGACGCAGACGCTGGTGCAGCAGAAGAAAGGGACGCAGACGCTGTGTGCGTGTGTGCGTAGGCTTCTGAATTGTTTTGTTTTGTTTCTCTAATTTGTATTGCTTGTAGCCCAATTAATTAAGCCCAAAAAAAAAAAAATAAAAACAAATAACTCCATAATTTGTAGGCTGGTAGCCAAATTGGTATTCTGGTAGGCTGATAGCCCAATTGTTTTCCCTAATTTGTATTCCAGATCAGTTTAAAAAAAATTCTAAAAATATTGGTAAAGGGATTCGAACCCATAACCTCCATGTTATAATGCA
This sequence comes from Smallanthus sonchifolius, assembly GCA_023525975.1. Classification (NCBI taxonomy): domain Eukaryota; kingdom Viridiplantae; phylum Streptophyta; class Magnoliopsida; order Asterales; family Asteraceae; genus Smallanthus; species Smallanthus sonchifolius. The sequence continues at coordinate 13,845,088 of CM042026.1, read as the reverse complement.
AAGCCTAAACCACTACACCACTTGTTATACTTTGTAAGGGGGTTCACCCTACAATTTTTTAAGGGGTTCACCCCAGTTTTTTTACCTAGCGTTACACTACAATTTCGAAACTCGGAGGGTTACTGTGCACCCCCCTGACACTAGTAAATCCGCCTCTGAAGGCACCAACATGCGACATGCGTTCAATGGGCGAGTGGTAAATCCGTCGGCGTCATAATAATAATGCATGTTTTATAAATAAGTACGCATGTTTTATAATAACGCGTGGCCATAATCACGCACGTTTTATAATAACGTATGACCATAATCACGTATGTTATACGCACAACACATCGACATTTTTTTTATAAATTGATTTTTTAAAATAAAAGTCTAGTAAGACTGAACTCAAATTAAAGAGAAATAAAATATTCGATTTTATGGAATAATTTAAAAAAAACTAATATTGTATAAAAAAATTATACGTGTTCTAAAACATATTCATTTTAAACATCACAATATACTTCAATATTTACGAAGAAATAATGCAATTACGGGAATTAGTAGTTAATTTCATTATAAAAATGTAATATTCCTTCTGTATGTTTTATAATAATATATGTTAGGTTTTAGTGATTTATAGCAATATTTAGTAGTTTTCAATTTAAACTTTCTTTTTTATAAAAATGGATTAGTTTAACTTTATGAACAAAATAAAATAATTAAACTAAACTAAAATGACTGAAATATGCTGTTTTGTGTTGCACTTCAAACTAAAATAATTAAACTTTTTTTTGTCTAGACATAATTCAAAATAGTATAAATTTTTATGTCATTTTAATTCCAAATTTTAATACTTGATTTAAAAAAGAATAAAGAAATTGGATAATTTTTACTGTAAAAACTAAAAACACACAAAATTTGTGGTCCTCGCAGGTCAGGTATCAAATAATCCAAACGGCGTGACTAACCAACGTTACTATCCTGACCTCCCGCCGACCTCACCTTAGCCAATCGCCAAGAAAAGCATCTAACCAATAACCTATCGCCACGTCATCTAGTGGGTCCCCTACCTTTTACCCTATTTGGCTTTCCGTTAATCTGATCCGTAGATTCACAGAACAGACACAGAATCTTGGTGTGAATATGGTTGAGGGTCCACACTCTACCATGTGGTGCTACGGCACACGATAGATGCCCAAACGTACGAGGACGGACGGTGATGATAGGGTGGTGAGCCACGTGTCAGTGGGTGGTTGGAAGGGTGGGACCGAATGTTAGAAAGGGGCAGACAGTAGTGGATTCATTTGTTACCGGGTGAAGATTGCAATCTGCATGGAATGGTTGGGATTTGTGTACATCTACTGTACCTCATTATTTACCCATGTGACCCTTAAACAATCTCTTAATGCATTTTACTTCATTAAACCATTAACAATAACTATATACATTACATACACACATATATATCTTTATATACATATATATATATTTTTTTAAATTATATAGTTAAATTCATAACTTTTACAAATATCTTTATATACTTATTTTTTTTTAAATTATATAGTTATATTCATAACTTTATGCTCTTTAGTTTGATATGAGTATCAATATTGTTTTTAAATCCATAACTTTATGCTCTTTTTAGTTTGATATGAGTATCAATAATTTTTAAACTATAATTTTTTTCATTATGTAAAACATTTAGATAACTTTTTTCTTTAGTAAAAAATATATATAGTTTTTTCATGTTAGTAGAGTCAGTTTTTTTCTTTATAAAACCAATGGTGTCAATCGTAAAAAAAACAATGGTGTCGCTTGAAATTTTCTTATTACACGTTACATATAAGACGCGAAATTGACTGGTGTCGGGTGAACCCATTAACCACTATATGGCTCCGCCACTGGATATGAGTATCAATATTGTTTTTAGGAGGAATTGCATATGTAACTTGTAAAATTGCATATTTCCCCAAAATACAAGTTGTTAATGTATAATGTACAATGTTTTTCAAACATGATTTAAGAAATATGCAATTTACAAGTTTAGAGGGGATATATGTATATTTCCCCTTGTTTTTAAGTTACCTTTTATAAATGGGTTATACATGTCATTGTTGTGAATACTTTTCATGTTGGAGTTCTTGTTTAAAAAGTTTTAATGCATATGTATAAATATTTTTTAATATATATACACACACGCTAGAGGGATGGCCGCGCTTTACAGTGGTGAACACGTAACATGTTAATTTTTTAAAATTAAAAAAACAATAACAATACCATTTTCAAATTAAAGAAAATAAAATACTCGTTTTTATGGTGTACTTTTTTTTAAATATAAATGTATGAAAAAATTATGGCCTTTTAAAAATCGTGAGGTGAAGTTGATTTAAAAGTCAACAATATGTTTTAAAGGTTTGTACAACATGTTTTAAAAGTTGTAACTACTTAAACTTTTAAAATTATATAAAATTACATTTTTGTCATTCTCATATGTATTATAATACTAGTGGGGTGCCCGCACGATGCGACGAAAAACAACACTTAAAAGTTGTTAACGAGCCGAGCCAAGGCTAGCTCAAGCTTCATACCGAGCTGGCTCGACTCAAAATCAAAATCGAGCTGGAATATTAAACTTGAGCCCGACTCGATTAAAAATCAAGTTGGCTCACTAGACACAATGTGGCTCAACTTTTCAACTTATTTTATCATAAAGCCAAACATATAAGTTATTCTTGTTAAAATGTTAAAAATAAACCTTTACTTAACCAAATGGTTGAGTATGTAAGTTACTCAATTTATTAATTTTTGCATGAGTTTACGTGGCCTTTATAGAGTAGGTGGTCCCATATACTTTTGTTTCTTTATCAATGTGAGACAAAGTAACAATAAGTAATGTTTGATCTTTAAACAAAAAAGATAATTATTGTATGCTTTTTAGGATTGTAGAATGTGTTTTAACACTTGTAATTTTTATACTCTTAAATTTTATATAAAATTACTTTTTTGTCATTCTCATATGTATTATTATATAGTATAGATAGTATACATATAATTAATTGTAAAATAAATAAGGAGTCAAAACACATAAGAAAAAAATTAGAGTTAATTACACGGATGACCCCTGTGTATGTCCTGATTAAACTTTTGGCTCCTAACTTTGAGAAATTACATGGTTGATCTGTAATTTTCATTTTGTAACACCATTGGCCCCCAAAATGAATGGTCGTTCACTTTGACCATTATGCAGATATGAAATAACTAAAATACCCTTTTTTTTTATAAAAAAGAACTAATTATATACTAATGGACTCACTTTTTTTACTAGTAAACAAATGGACCCACTCAAACCTTCTCTCACTCTTTCTTCTACCCACACCTAAATTCTACTGCCGACCACTACCTTCCCCTGAAAAACAGATTACTGGAAACTGACGCCACAAGGTAAAATACACCCACCTTCGCCTGAAGGTTGTCGCCGCCGCCCCTGGTGCATCTTCAACAGATACGTGTAAGGCCCCCAAACTAGGCACCCTACAGTTGGGTCATATCATAATGTATCTTTTTAAAACACTCAACTCTTTATAAAAACATACAACAGAAGTCTTAACTCAAAACAATATTTGTATTTTAAAATCCTTATTATTCGTTACCTTACCTTACGAATGCATACCCACCTACCAGAGTAACACCGCTCCTAAGCCAAGATACATCGTCTCATGAATTCACCTGCAAAACAGTCTAACGTACATAAAAAGTCAGCTACACTGAGTGATTTGTAACAGTTTATTATAAGCAGAAAACCTTCCCATCACAATCGTCATTAAGTTAAAACTATAAGACTTCATATCAGTTATAAAATACTTTGCCATATATTAACATAGTGGTAACCCATGTTACCTATCAAATTTCAACTCCCTGAGGGTCTAACAGATCCCAACTCAACCCATAACCATAACTCGTAAGTCTCTCCGATTTGGATCGAACTTACCAAACCACAAACCCATGAACTACCTCCCGTATTCACCTGAAGACCGGTTAACACAACTGATGTCACACCCCAACCGACGGCGGATTATACGTCGGGGCGGACGCGGTTGTTCAATAGCACAAGGTTGAATATTAAAGTTTCAATATTTCATTAATAAATAGATTCAAAGGTTCAATACAAAGGAAATAACAAGTATACAACATTTATTTAATAAGTAGTCTAGGTCCAAAGCGTCCTATGTGATCACAAACAAGTCTCATGATGTAGAACCTGAAACATGTGAGAGAATCTGTCAACTACAAAATAGTTGGTGAGATACAAAAGTTTTGACACAGTTTAACAAGTATTTGGAAAGAATTACAATTCACTATGATATATGCATTCTATAATGTAAGTATGAGAACAAGTATCTTAAACATTGTGCATATCAACCCTCCAACCAAGTTTAGGCATAACCCGCAGGTTACCCTTATAAGTCTCAAGTTTAAAAGTTTAATTCAGTAACAATCACTAAGGGCTCCCCTCGAAGGGTCAATCAATCAAGGTGGATTGGTCAAATGCAATAGATCTATCATTGTTACCATAGGCTTGATCAAAGTTAATAAATATGCTAGTTTTAAGTTTAATCTAAGCATACAAGTCTCAAGTTTAACATAAGAATAAGCATCTAGTCATAGTTGTATAAGAATTGTATAAGTTTAATGTTTTGAACATGTTTCACCCCAAAAGTATAGAAAGGAAAAAAAAAGGGCTAAGTATACTCACTTGGATGATGAAGGGTATCCGACAAGAGTAAGTGTTTGCAAGACTTGGAGAGGGAGAATATCCTCACGATAAGCCTAAGAATATAAGTCTAAAGTTTCAAGTATGACCTTAAAAGTCTAGGGCAAAAATTCTAAGATTTTCAGGATTTTGACTAGGGTTCCAATGGGGGATGATTGTGTTTTATAAAGTTTGAATCAAGTTTCAAATAAAAGTTTTGAATTTCTAGTTTAATAGGTTTATAGTTTAGAATAATTATTGATTAAAATAATTATTTAAAAGTTTTATAATTATTAATTACACAAGTTAAGTAATAATAATCAAAATAGTTTCCTAAGTATTTAGAAGTAGTGTAGTAATAATAGTTAAGTGAAAGACTAATAATTATTAAATAACAATAATTATTTAACGAATAAATAATTATTAGAGATTACTTAATTATTTAAAGAATATATAATGATAATTATTATTTCAAGAATAAATAATGATTAAGGTTCTATAATAATCATTTTAAGAACACCTAATTATTAAGGATAAATAATTTCCTATAAAGGCAAATATTTATCTAATTGAAAAATAATCAATACAAATCATTTATGATTTATTAAAGCATTTAAGTATTAAGAATTTGTTAAATTAACTTGTAGCAAATAAACGGTTAAACTGTGGTTATAGGTTTAAATAAACAATAAGTGTTTATAAGTTTGAAAAAAAGGTTAAATATGATTTCTTGTAAAGTTTTGATTATAAGTCTTTAAAGTTTAAATGAAATTGTAAGTTTATAAAGTTTCCTTCGAATGGTAAGTTTATAAGTATAAGTATTTAATTAAAGTTTATGTTTTTAAAAGTATAAGTCTATAATTGTTTTAAGGTCTTTATCTTATAAAGTTTATAAATATTTAAAAATAAACAAAATATATTTATTTTCTCATGTTTTAAATTTATATAAACAAATGGATGAAATATAAAATGTATTAAATTAAAGTTTCTGTGTAAATGTAACTTTTATAAAAGTTTAGAAGCATTTTTATAGTTTTTAAGTATTTAAAATTGTTTTTTTTAATTATTAAATATTATAAGTTTTAACCAAGTTTAAATGAATTAGAATGGTTCGGAAATATAAAAGTGTAAATAAAATCCAATTCAAGTTTATAAAAGTATTAGAAAGTTTATAAAAATTATTAAAAGTTTTAAAAACTATTTAAAAAGGCTAAAACAATTAAAATGGGCAAAAATCGGTTTACCCGGCTCGAACCCAGGTCACTGACCGGGTCGAAGCATACGCGCACACACTAAGCCATCCCGACTACGGGTCTCGTTGATTATTAACACGGAAAAACAATTTCTTAAACACAATCCTAAATCGCCCCCAACTCACTATGAACCCTAGAACGAAACCGCTTAAATACGAGTCGAATCACCCTCTGTTTATGCGTTTAAACAGATGGCTTTTGATCCTCACATGAAAACGAAGGTTTGGCTTTTTGAATTACCTGAATTGAAGTCGAGATGAGGGAGAACGAGTCTGGGTTCTGGGTCGGCTGTCGCAACTTCAAACGGCCAAATGCGTGTTCGATTCGGATGATTTGCGAGTTAGGATAGTTGTGGTGTGATGTTACTGAGATTTCCCATCGGTATTTATAGCCAATTTCAGTCTTAAATGCTTGAATTGGTTGGAAGTTGGCGGACGAGGGAAAAGAATTCAAATTCGACATCACGCGGGTCTGGGACCGTGCTCAAGCATTGAATGGTATCGTGTTCCGATCGCACGCCTCTGGCGAGTTCGAGGTTCACTGTATCCGGACGGAAATCGCGATTTTTGCGTAAAGCGGGTGGGAAATGGTTGCTGCGGGGTTTCGAACCTGAGACCGAAGTGGTTTTGGGAAGTATGGGTTTATTACGCTTCCGGTCCCTGAGGTTTTCTGGTGTTATCATTTCATGTTAAAAGTATGATTTCTTGTTTAAAGTATGTTTTAGAGTTGACAGTTTCAGCCCCTTATAAAAATAAATGGATGAGTTTAAAAAAAATCGATTATCTATGTTAAATGAAATAAGTTTCCTCGAATGATTTTTTTTGAACACTATAAAACGCTTTATAAATTTATTTACAAATTTTTAAGAATCTATCTATATATATATATATAGATATTTTTATACTTTTAAATAACTATCACATATATACTCATATATATATATATATATGTATATATTAATTTAATATTTGTCTTTTTAAGGAAATAGTTTTTTTTAATACGAAAGCGAGTTTTAACTCAGCAATATGTGTAAAGATCGGTCGGAATATCTCGGATATTACAGTCTCCCCTACTTTAGGAAATTTCGTCCCGAAATTAAAGTAGGAAAATTACTGTTTTCAAGAATTGATATGCGCAAGGGTAATGAGGAAGATAGGAATAAGAAAACGCTTGAGTTTATAAGCTTCACAACCCATGACTGTCAGATGTTTCCCTAGTAAGTATATAGTTTCATCGAAGCATATGAAGATTTGTTTTTCAGAAGTATATTTGAGAGAATGACTGATGAATTTCCACTCAACATTTACAGTGAAATGCATCACTCAGGATGGATGCGACGATAGTGTAATGATTTGAGTTTGTAGACTAATACGTCTAAGGATTGCTACGGTACCTAAGTTCCGTGGCTACCTCTTACGATAAGACTTATATCATAGCACACGACAGAGTTTACTATGTCTTCCCATACGCTGATTTTCATACTTACGTGTGCACCCGCAAGCATTTAAATCGTCGCATAGTCCGCATAGGTCCTTCTGTTTGTGTGTGGGTCAAGAAAGAGTACAAGAATTTGTTTAACACACGACTAAGGTTTCCTCGTAAGAGCGATCGTTGATTAACGAGTCCCTTAGAGAGAAACGTCATTCGATAATTAAAGAGAAAAGAATGTGACAAGATTTAGAGTTTCAAAGTTTCCTCGTGTTCGAATAAGAATACATCAAACATCGAGTAGTTTAAAGTCTTTACACTTCCCTCGTGTTTGATCAAGAATACGTCAAACCTTGAGTAGTTTAAAAGTCTTATACGTTCCTCATGTTTGAACAAGAATACGTCAAACATAGAATAGTTTAAATTGTGTTTGAACAAGAATACGTCAAACATATAATAGTTTAAAGTCTTATACGTTCATCATGTTTGAACAAGAATACGTCAAACATGGAGTAGTTTAAAGTCTTATACGTTCATCATGTTTGAACAAGAATACGTCAAACATGGAGTAGTTTAAAGTCTTATACGTTCATCATGTTTGAACAAGAATACGTCAAACATGGAGTAGTTTAAAGTCTTATACGTTCATCATGTTTGAACAAGAATACGTCAAACATAGAGTAGTTTAAAGTCTTATACGCTCATCATGTTTGAACAAGAATACGTCAAACATGGAGTAGTTTAAAGTCTTATACGTTCATCATGTTTGAACAAGAATGCGTCAAACATGAAGTAGTTTAAAGTCTTTTAGTTTAGCTTAAGTGTGTAGAAGTGTACTATTATGCTTTGAGTATAAAGCGGTTATCTAAATACCCTAGTATTAAGAGCGGTGTGGGACAGCGTTTGGAACAGGATTAACCGTTATACGCTCTTTCCCAGAAGATTCGAGTTGTCAAGAAGGTTAGGTGGATCCCGATTGTGTTGGTTTTGTGAATAAGGCAGGGGAGGTACTCTGCTAAGAGAGCAATGTCCTTCTTCGTGCTAGTTTCTAGTATCAAGAGTGAAATTTTCTCGTGTATCCGAAATGAACGTTTATCAAGTTTTATAAGGGTTAGTTAGGACGAACACAAAAAGTTTTCAAGACTAAGAATCCAAGTATGAGTTTGAAGATAGGGTAGGTCAGTTGGTTTCAAGTTTCAATATTGAAACCAAGTTTTACATGACGTTTTGTTGTACATGCTTACTTTGGTTTAGAAGGTGTTCAGTTTTCAAGGATACGGTTTCGAATGTTTGTATAAGTTTTTACATGGCTCAAAAGTCTCTGACCTTATAGTTGTGTATACGAAGTTTGATGTTTTAGCAACGTGCATTTAAGCCTTTAGTTCCCGTTGTGACATATAGCAAATCTTTTACGTGGCAAGAGTTTGATGGGGAAAGTCTTCTAGTATAGGGTAACGGGAAAAGTTTTGGAAATGATAGTATGTTTACAAATGATTTGTCTTGTTTCATAAAAGAATACGTAGTTTTCTTTTATATAGTGTATAATTAAGATGTTCAAGAATAGTGAGTTAAACAACGATGAGTAGTATAAGTAGGACTTACAAGGAGGTATGTATGGTTGTCCAAGGAAAAGTTGGTCAAGTTTAGAAGTGTTAAGTCTATATAAGGGGTAAGGATCATAGTTGATTACGGCAGTGGTTCGTAAGTCATGTTGTTTTAAAAGGGTGCTTTACGAATTTAGAAGGTTTGTTCCAAGGTTTATTCTTCAAGTTTACGTGTCACTTAGGGTTTTTTATAGTTTGATGCCACTTTGTTAATTACTAACGTGAGCTGCTTTTGACGAAAGTGTTTTGGGTAGAAGTGTTAAGTTTGTGATGGTGACAGAAAAGTCAAACTAGTAAGTGATAACAAGATGAAATTTCAAAATAACTTTCATTAAACGTTTCAAAATTGGGACTTCCAGCCCTTACATAAGACATTCGCCATTAAACGGAAAATTAAAATTAAGGAAAAACAGAGGTTTCACGCACGCCTTAGGTAACTCTCCGCTAGGAAGCAGACAAGTACTACCACAAGAACTGCTAGAGTCACTCGGATGGCAAACCTAGCCTCCGCTCTAGTGGTATCGGTATGGTGTTCGAGGATTTCCCTGTCTTCCTCCAAAGTTGTGATCTTTTCTTCCTGGATCCAGATTTGATTGGCCAGGTCGTCGATCCTTTGGTTTAACAGGTCTTGCCGAGCCCTATGCTCCATCTCTCGCCTCATAAATTCCACGGTTTCCACGAACCTAGGAATGTTAGGTATCAGGATTCCCATTGCCACGGCAGGTGCCCCGGCATGCCTAGCCCTTAGGGTAGGGGTAGGTGCTAGATACGGGTCCCTTGGTGGTGATGAGAACCGGTGGTGAAGATGAGGTGGTTGATAGGGGTTCCTCGGTGGTGATGTCCTAGGGTTTCTGATCCAATTGGTGTTGAGTTCAGCTCTTGCCCTAGCATTAGGGTAGGGGCTTGGTTGGTACACTGGTGACTCGCTACTCTCTTCGCGGTCGGACTCTCCGCTTGGATGGTATACTGGTGAAGAGTGTGAGTGTGAGTCCATTATCTAGTAGAAGAGAGAGTAGAAAGAAAGGTTGATTAGATATGTTCAAAAGTTTTTATTCGTAATACTGAGTCATCACAGTACTATTTAAAATGTTTTTTTTTTCGCTTGAAGTTGATGGGCTGACGAAGAGAATTCCCGGAAGAAGGGGTGGGTCACAAGGACTCACTTATGTACCCTATTTCCATAGCCAGAATTTCCTCGTGAGTCTACAACTTTTTAGTTATTGTCACCAATATTTGGGTTTAAGGTACTATGTCGAGGTTCATTGTGGGCTTAGAGTCTTAAACGTGAAATTCGTCTATTCCATATCAGACTTCTTCTCTTGCGGGGAAAACAATCAGGTTACTAATCCCTTTGTTAATGTACTTTAGGTTTAAAAGACGTCAAGTTTTGTTTACCAGAAACGGTGATGTGGAAGTTTTAAAGACGTATGAAAGTTTTGAGATGTATAAAAGCGTAACAAAAGTTTTTGAGTTAGTTATCAAATGAAACTTGGTTGAGTGACAAAAGTAAAACACAAGAGTTTCCCCTTAGGTGTCACGTTTTTAAGATAATGAAGTTTGTAAAAGAATTTGTAGGGTAGTACATAGTTTTAAAGGGTTGTATTACAATGATCATGAAGTTTATTGGGTAGTATCTAGATAAATATAAGTTTATGCATATAGTCTTTCTTTTTTGATATCGTAAGAATTCTTCTTGAAGGTAACTCCTTTAGGTCATGACGAGTAAGCATGCTGTCATGTGACCATTCTTGAAAAGACGAAACATAAGAATCATAGAGTAAAGGTTACAGAGGAAAGTTTTTGAATCATGAATTTATGAAGTGTATAGTATTTGAGATGGTACTCATTTAGTGCATATCACTAAGTAAGTACTTTGACATATCAAGAGAGATGTAAGCTCACTAATGTTTAGAGAAGTCGTGCATATAAGTGGATACTCATCCCAGGAATTCCCAGGAAAGCATACGGGTCCAACGGTTGATTTGGATTTGTACGAAATGCTTTCCTTGACAGAATTTCTCAGAATACAAGTATCCACCCTTCCGGTCCGCACAAGTTCTCATACATTGTTTAGAACTTAAATACTACTGACGAGAGTTTGTTGGTGGATTAGACTTGAAGCCTAAGATTATATCCTTGATGTAGTAGACTCTTGTAATACGTAGGTAGGTAGAAGCGTAGAATTTCCAAGCGTTCACGTATAAGAATTAAGAATAGAATAAGGAGAAAGTTCCTAGTAAAGGACATGAGATAACTCATGTTTGGGTTTCCTAAGTTATAGTCTAGGTCATGTGTCTAATAACCTAATTCCCTATAACCAAGGCTCTGATACCAATCTGTCACACCCTAACCGACGGCGGATTATACGTCGGGGCGGACGCGGTTGTTCAATAGCACAAGGTTGACTATTAAAGTTTCAATATTTCATTAATAAATAGATTCAAAGGTTCAATACAAAGGAAATAACAAGTATACAACATTTATTTAATAAGTAGTCTAGGTCCAAAGCGTCCTATGTGATCACAAACAAGTCTCATGATGTAGAACCTGAAACATGTGAGAGAATCTGTCAACTACAAAATAGTTGGTGAGATACAAAGGGTTTGACACAGTTTAACAAGTATTTGGAAAGAATTACAATTCACTATGATATATGCATTCTATAATGTAAGTATGAGAACAAGTATCTTAAACATTGTGCATATCAACCCTCCAACCAAGTTTAGGCATAACCCGCAGGTTACCCTTATAAGTCTCAAGTTTAAAAGTTTAATTCAGCAACAATCACCAAGGGCTCCCCCGAAGGGTCAATCAATCAAGGTGGATTGGTCAAATGCAATAGATCTATCGTTGTTACCATAGACTTGATCAAAGTTAATGAATATGCTAGTTTTAAGTTTAATCTAAGCATACAAGTCTCAAGTTTAACATAAGAATAAGCATCTAGTCATAGTTGTACAAGAATTGTATAAGTTTAATGTTTTTGAACATGTTTCACCCCAAAAGTATAGAAAGGAAAAAAAAGGGGCTAAGTATACTCACTTGGATGATGAAGGGTATCCGACAAGAGTAAGTGTTTGCAAGACTTGGAGAGGGAGAATATCCTCACGATAAGCCTAAGAATATAAGTCTAAAGTTTCAAGTATGACCTTAAAAGTCTAGGGCAAGAATTCTAAGATTTTCAGGATTTTGACTACGGTTCCAATGGTGGATGATTGTGTTTTATAAAGTTTGAATCAAGTTTCAAATAAAAGTTTTGAATTTCAAGTTTAATAGGTTTATAGTTTAGAATAATTATTGATTAAAATAATTATTTAAAAGTTTTATAATTTTTAATTACACAAGTTAAGTAATAATAATCAAAATAGTTTCCTAAGTATTTAGAAGTAGTGTAGTAATAATAGTTAAGTGAAAGACTAATAATTATTAAATAACAATAATTATTTAACGAATAAATAATTATTAGAGATTACTTAATTATTTAAAGAATATATAATGATAATTATTATTTCAAGAATAAACAATGATTAAGGTTCTATAATAATCATTTTAAAAACACCTAATTATTAAGGATAAATAATTTCCTATAAAGGCAAATATTTATCTAATTGAAAAATAATCAATACAAATCATTTATGATTTATTAAAGCATTTAAGTATTAAAAATTTGTTAAATTAACTTGTAGCAAATAAACGGTTAAACTGTGGTTATAGGTTTAAATAAACAATAAGTGTTTATAAGTTTGAAAAAAAGGTTAAATAAGATTTCTTGTAAAGTTTTGATTATAAGTCTTTAAAGTTTAAATGAAATTGTAAGTTTATAAAGTTTTCTTCGAATGGTAAGTTTATAAGTATAAGTATTTAATTAAAGTTTATGTTTTTAAAAGTATAAGTCTATAATTGTTTTAAGGTCTTTATCTTATAAAGTTTATAAATATTTAAAAATAAACAAAATATATTTATTTTCTCATGTTTTAAATTTATATAAACAAATGGATGAAATATAAAATGTATTAAATTAAAGTTTCTGTGTAAATGTAACTTTTATAAAAGTTTAGAAGCATTTTTATAGTTTTTAAGTATTTAAAATTGTTTTTTTTTAAGTATTAAATATTATAAGTTTTAACCAAGTTTAAATGAATTAGAATGGTTCGAAAATATAAAAGTGTAAATAAAATCCAATTCAAGTTTATAAAAGTATTAGAAAGTTTATAAAAATTATTAAAGGTATTAAAAACTGTTTAAAAGGCTAAAACAATTAAAATGGGCAAAAATCGGTTTACCCGGCTCGAACCCGGGTCACTGACCGGGTCGAAGCATACGCACACACACTAAGCCATCCCGACTACGGGTCTCGTTGATTATTAACACGGAAAAACAATTTCTTAAACACAATCCTAAATCGCCCCCAACTCACTATGAACCCTAGAATGAAACCGCTTAAATACGAGTCGAATCACCCTTTGTTTATGCGTTTAAACAGAGGGCTTTTGATCCTCACATGAAAACGAAGGTTTGGCTTTTCGAATTACCTGAATTGAAGTCGAGATGAGGGAGAACGAGTTTGGGTTCTTGGTCGGCTGTCGCAACTTCAAACGGCCAAATGCGAGTTCGATTCGGATGATTTGCGAGTTAGGATAGTTGTGGTATGATGTTACTGAGATTTCCCATCAGTATTTATAGCCAATTTCAGTCTTAAATGCTTGAATTGGTTGGAAGTTGGCGGACGAGGGAAAAGAATTCAAATTCGACATCACGCGGGTCTGGGATCGTGCTCAAGCATTGAATTGTATCGGGTTCCGATCGCACGCCTCTGGCGAGTTCGAGGTTCACTGTATCCGGACGGAAATCGCGATTTTTGCGTAAAGCGGGTGGGAAATGGTTGCTGCGGGGTTTCGAACCTGAGACCGAAGTGGTTTTGGGAAGTATGGGTTTATTACGCTTTCGTTCCCTGAGGTTTCCTGGTGTTATCATTTCATGTTAAAAGTATGATTTCTTGTTTAAAGTATGTTTTAGAGTTGACAGTTTCAGCCCCTAGGTTTTTATAAAAATAAATGGATGAGTTTAAAAAAAATCGATTATCTATGTTAAATGAAATAAGTTTCCTCGAATAATTTTTCTTGAACTCTATAAAACGCTTTATAAATTTATTTACAAAGTTTTTAGAATCTATATATATATATATATATATATTTATACTTTTAAATAACTATCACATATATATTCATATATATATATATATATGTATATATTAATTTAATATTTGTCTTTTTAAGGAAATAGTTTTTTTTAATACGAAAGCGAGTTTTAACTCAGCAATATGTGTAAAGATCGGTTGGAATATCTCGGATATTACAACTGACTCCTAGACATAGACCCGACAAACCTTAAGCAAGACTCTCATAAGGTCTACTAACCCCCTGTCATAAACATGACTTCACATTCGTCAATATTAAGCACACAGACTAATATTACTATCACATCTATGCCTCAACACTAAGGCCAAGCACAATTTAACATACAATAAATCACACACAATAGACATACCTTCAAAGGGTTTCACCTGTCTCATTAACATCACCCTCGTCAGGGTTATCCCGTCGGGATATTCGTATCACCTCCGAGAACCCCCTTTCAGGTCTCAATTTTTGCCCCCACAGGGCCCCGTCACATCACATAGTGACACACTTGTCATCCATGATGACTGTCTCGTCACCCACATGGTAACTGCCACATCACCACATGGGGACAACACCCGAAGGATCGACTCCTTCCCACCACCGTTGACCGTAATATGCGGACAACGATGCAAGCATATAAAACAACAAGTTATACACACATGACATTGCTTGGGCATGTACCACAACTTACCGTCCTTACAAGGATCACTTTCGTATATAACCAAACACATACCCTAGACACACTATCACAACTCCTGACTTATCCCGCAACTCATCGCAAGTATGCACGATAGCCCCAAAAAAAAGTAAAAAGGGGATTAGAAACTCACCGGTTGCGAAGAATCCAAATCCTTACTCTGCAATCCCATACCCTGCTCTCAAAATCCAAACCTGTCAAACGTTCGATCACGTGATCAGAACACGTTCTAAGCAGACACCGAGTAACGTATAAAAATATAACCTCCACACTCAGTCTCAACCACTTGTCTCTCCAATTCATCGAATCCTCAACTCCATGAATACACGTATCGGGTCGTCCTTGGCCCGTTTAGGATTTGAATACCCGAACCGGCTTCCATACATGCACGTATGCGTGTCATGCAAACCCTAATCTCACTAAAACCCTAACCTCGTCTGAACCCATACCCACGCAAAAGATCTGGCTCAGGCTCGTTTCTTGCCCGTCCAACACCATCATAGTGTCTTCATCATACACCGTTATTTGATCACCACCATGCACCACCACCGGGGTCATTCTACCCCCATCCTCGCCGTCGGGCAACCATCACCATGGCCAAACACCCTAAGCCGTTCCCGTGCAACCGGCGTGTGAACCACTACCATTACCATCACCACCTTCGTGTACCATCAGACCAACACCATAACGGTACTCACCGGTCACCACCTTCGGCCTCTCCCCGTCCCCGGCTTCAGCAATCGGCCACCACCACCACCACTGCGCGCCACCCTTCCTTTTTTTCCTATCGGCAGCCGACCTCCATACCCAGTTGGGTCATCCCGTGTAACATTCCGAAAATAGTAAAATAAGTAAATAAAATACGATGGAGATTTAAACGTCCTAAAGCGAAATAAGAACGGATGGGCTTGGGCTCGGCTCCAACGGGCCGAGGGAAGCCCAGGTATAAAAGGGGCAAGGCAGCCCACTAACTCATTTCACCCTCACTTGCACCATCTTAGAGAGAGAAAGGGAGCCCGGGTCTAGAGAGAGAAAGTTGACGGATCGTCACGAGATTTAAGGAGCACGTTACTACTGAGATCGTGAGCAAAACCTCCGGATCAGAATTCCAATCCAGGTAATGATTCGATCATAATATGAGTTCTTGTTCATTTTTGGGGTTTCTCGAGTTTTAGCTAAATAGGTGATGTTTTTACGGATGAAACTTGATAATAAGCTTAGAAATAGAATCTAGAATGAAAACCGCACGTTTTGATCAAAGAAAATTGTAAGATTAGCATGATCGGATTAACATGCAAGAATTCCGAAATTTTGGTCCAAGAACCAGGTACTGCGTACTTACCAAGTGCGCAGGAAGGAATCCCTGCGTACTTACTAAGTGCGCAGGCAGCAGTCCCTGCGTACTTACCAAGTACGCAGGAGGAAGACTCCTGCGCACTTACCAAGTGCGCATGAGCAAGTCCCTGCGCACTTACTAAGTGCGCAGGCAGCAGACAGCAGGCCACAGGTTGGTTAAGTAAAGTCAGTGAGTTTAGAATGATCAAACCATTAGAGTCAGGGTTGGGTCTAATGTGTATTTAACTACCTAATCCAGATCGGAAGTGACGCTGTTGGGCCTTTGTTTAGGACAACCTAGAGTAGCTCATCAGGTGAGTTCTATGTGCCCCCTTCTATGTTATGTGCAAATGATTTATAAATGTTTTGGGGCTAAAGTGTATACACTAAATGAATAAATGTTATAAGTGTCAATGTGATCATACGTATATATATATAATTACTTATATATGTGAAAATGAATTATGAATAAAGAATGAATCGTATGATACAAAGAATGAACGAAAGAAGGACATAACGTAAATGAATGAAATCTTGCTTTATATTATATATATTGCATGTTATGAATGAATGTAAACGTTATGAACCCTTCTATGACAACGGCTACTTCGGTAGACGGACGACCACGTGATTATTTTGCAACCGGGACAAAAACGTTCCTTCGCAAGCTAGGACGTATGAAAAGGTATAAATGGACGGTCGAAGCAAGCCTTAACTAATGTAGAACGGTTGCATACATAATGGTCACGTGGGAAACGGATGCCCTAGGGCAGACGGATAAAAATGACGGACTACGACGGTAGGACGGTAAAGAGCGGACGGACAAAGGTTGCCGGACGAAATTAACGATATGACGGACGGTTTTCTAGAGCCGGACGGTAATGAAATGGGCTACGACGGTAGTTCTGACTGCGATGTCTTTGTGACATTCGCGACAAGTATGATGGGTTGATCTCCCTTAAGATTATGGCCAATATGTGTTCTCTCAATGAAAGTATGTATGTACATATGTATGTACCCTCAATGAATGTTAAGTGAGAACAATAAAGTAAAGAATATATAAAAGTACGAATACACATTCATTTATTATATTTATGATAAGATAAATGTTATGTGTGAATGTCTTTAATCTAGAACTCACCAGCGTTAGCTGACTTTTAGTATACATTTCAGGTAACAAAGGAAAGGGTCGTGCGAAGGCGTGATGGTTACCCGACACAAGACTGACATCCCACTTTTGTTGTTAAGAATATGTTATGTTTTTATTTGTAAAGACTTCCGCTGTTTTGATTATGTAATTGAATGACGAATGTTTTAATTTAAGTTCAGTATTTATGACTATGTTTATAAGTAAATCTAACAAGTGAGGTCGCCCGGTTTAGGGGCCTTACATCCCGTGTTCCTTCTCCTGCCTGCTGTCACCGTCATACGCCACCACCGTGACGCCGTTACCACTACCTAACCACAGTCGGCCACCTTCTCCCTCTCTTCTAGCTCCCGATTCCTAACACCACACCACCATTACTTTCGGCTACACCCAGCCACCACTAACTGAAACCTTAAACTAAAATCCATGCAAGCGAGCGTGAATAACATAACGAAAACATAAACAGGGTTTACCTTATTACGTCATGGACTCACTCGTACGAAACCGTCGTTGAACCACCGCCGGGAACCACCCCTCGCCGTCTCTTTTCCCTACGCCGGAATCTCTCTCTCTTTGCTCCTCTTGGCCGCGCACACTCCCTGGGTCGTATGACCTGGGGTTTCCACATTATTGGTATTTAAACCACTAAACGTTCCACCAGGTTCCCTGGGTTTCTTTCTCGTGAGTTTCAAATTCGAACTGTTCCCTTACTTCATAATTTACGCTCCAACATAATTGGCTAACCGGGTCCCTTAGTTCATAATTTCACTTCAACATTTGCTAAACGAGTCGTTCATAAGGAATTCGGGTCACTCACTAACCCGACCCATTAACTCATCGATTTTAGGGATGTTTACGACACCATCGTCACTGGCTCAACATTGCTTTTCCGGCACCACCTTCGATTTTATCCAAAGAATTTGTTCACAGGCACCACCGTCGATCAGAAATAGGGCGACGACCATCGTTTTTCTGCCACAAGTAACTTCACCTTCTATAGCCACAAAGCACTCCTCTCCCTCAAATCTAAAATCACCGGCGATCCATAGTCATCTCTTTCGACCTGTAACATTTCAACCACACATTGTTATAGATCTTGACATTTCAACCATGGCACACCACCACCGGATATAAATAGGAGAACCACTCCCACATATGACCATCTTCTTCCCAAAGCACATAATACACTAACTCTTAGAAACCCTATTATCCTACGAATACTTATCCTCACTCCAGAGGGTGGTCACAGGGAAACCCCCTTCCCTGTGGCGAGGCTAACGACGTTGCTAGTTTTGCATGTCTTTTTATACCATTGTGAGCTAAAAACAACCAAAGGATCACCCATCAACCCTGTGGATTCCCTGTCCAAGCACCAGCGCGGACTCGTGTATCTTCACTGGCCTCAATCTCACTAGTACTCTGTCTTCTGAACCTGATGGTGTTCTCGGCGCTCCTGGTGGTTGGCACCGTCGTCGTCGTCTCCGATTATCAAGACCATTAATGATGTCTTAATCGATGATGCATAAAATCATCATCAACGATACTTAAATCGATGATGCCAACTATTAACATCACACCCCCATTGATCAGAGGTGCTTTTGGCTTAAATCAATATGACTAAATTCATTATCGGATTTGCCTAAATTACAGATCAATTGACTATTATAGGTGTTATGAAGAAAACTTTGTTTGAAAAATGGACTTTTTGAATTTTTTTTGTAGTTGTTCAAGTTCTTGTGGGCATGAGAAGGAAATTAGAGATAGGTCCCATAAATTTTGGCCAGAGATGAAAGGGTCTCGTCGGAGAAGAAAGGGAAGTCGACAAGTTTTTAGGTTTTTATGGGACTAATTAATAAATTTGTTATGTATTTTTTTTTATTATGATGATGTGGCCCATGATATTTAGGTTTTTCTTAATTTTTGTTATTTTATAACTAAGTGTATTTTAGTCATTTTAAAAAATTTAACGGTCAAAGTTAACGACCATCCATTTTAGGGGTCATTGGTGTTACAAAATGGAAAACATCAGATCAACCATGTAATTTCTCAAAGTTAGGGGCCAAAAACGCAATCAGGACATACCACATGGGCCATCCGTGTAATTAACTCAAAAAATGAATATCAAATCTGAAGTAACAAATATGCATAAAGCTTGAACTATCTATGTTTTTTTTTCATGTTTTTAAACAATTTGTTTGATTTTTTTTCCCCAATATCAACCATTTGTTAAATCGATACATACATTAAATTTGAAGTAAAATTGATACAAATATATTCAAGAACATCACAAATATATTCAAGAACATCTTCTTTTTACTCGAAAATGATATAAAGGTCTAAATTAAGAGACATTTGGTTGTTAATGACATGAATCAATTCAGTCCTACCAACTTTATGAGTCATGAATTTAAATCTTGTGAAAAAACAATATATGCAAATTGAATGTCATATTAATTTTCTGACCTCAAAAGTAACTTGAAATAATTATATATAATCACACTCTTGAAACAAACATAACGCCTTATTTACAATTTCTTTAATGACACTAAAAATAGCACACATGAGAGGTAAATTGCAAATATATAACCTTCATTTCGACATACTGATTTAATGGCCATTATTACAACTGTATAGTAATGTTTTACATATTATATAAAACACTTGTGTGCATACATACATGTCTAGTTATACATATATGATCATATAATATGATAATAATTAAAATGAAATATATGATCAAGGCAAGAGCTAGGATTTATTTCCTGGTAGTAACTGTTATTTATAGCTTTATGCATCCTTGTGTTCATGTTTCCCTACTTCCGGTATACATACATACATATATATATATATATAGAGAGAGAGAGAGAGAGAGGAGAGAGAGAGAGAGAAGAGGTAGAAATAAAGGGGCGAGTGAGTGTAGCCTGGTAGGTACAGAACCCAAATGATATAAAGACAGGAATAGGACAACTAAAATATGGTACATGTTTTAATAACTAAAGGGTTTACATGTATATATGTATGTATGTATGTAAGTATGTATGTTTGTTTGTATATATGTATGTATGCAAGGATGTAAGTATGTATGTGTTTGTGTATATGTATGTATGCAAGGATGCAGGGGCGGATCTACGCCTAGGGTAGGGGTACCTGTCGGTACCCCTCAACTTTTGACGCGCAGTGAGAATTTTTTGTTTTTTTTACCGTTTTATATATCCAGATACCCCTGAACGAATAGACAGATACCCCTGAATTTTTTTCCTAGATCCGTCACTGCAAGGATGTAAGTATGTATGTTTGTATATATGTATGCATGTATGTATGTGTGTGTGTTTGTATGTGTATGGTAGTATATAGGAGGCTAGGAGCAGCATATATATATATATGCATGCATGCATGCAAGCAGAGGGAGAGATCTGGAGCGTGAAGATTTGTATATAATAATAATATTGGCATGTGGGTGTTGTGACTGCAGTTATATGATGAGAAGGTACAAATTCTAAGAGCTTTTTCCATGCTTAATTGTTTACATAGACAGATGCTTGCTGTTGCTATCAGATAGACAGAAGTTGGTTGTGTTTGTACACCAACTAAATTAATATAAACAAAAGTGAAGCTGCTTCACCCCCCACAAAAACAGACATACAACCTCAAACGTACTACTCACTCTCTCGGTTAGATTTGGCCCCACCAAATATTGGCATCTTGGTATCATATTCTTGCTATATTTCTAGCTACTACATTGTAAACAATGTGGGGGGGGGGGGGGGGTGGAAACAGATTTTTCTTAAAATGAGTTTGGATTGAAAATGATTCGTTTTTAAAAAGGTATCAAAATGGGTTCATTCACTATATCTGTTGGGAATTGTTGTGGTGCGGTGGTGGTGTTGACGGAGATCAGTAGATGGTGGTGGCAAACAATGGGGTGAAAGAATCAGGGAAGAACCACCGATTTGGTGAGTTTTTGTTTGGCCCCAACAAGGAGGGGCGGTGCTCATTCCCCGGCTTCAACTCCGTGTGCCCTTATATGAGAACTTGAATTCGGGTTTGAAGTTTATATAGATGATAGGTTAAAGAATATGAAATTGATGTACATGCATAAAAGTCTTATTTATATATAGTTAAAAGAAGTGGGTGCTTTTCTTGTGGGGTTGATATTTAGAAAACTTAAAAATTCACCTTATACCAGAAAAGTGGTCCTGGTTTTGGAATTCAAAGTTCAAACATATTTTCACGATGGTGATGAGATGATGTAAGCTTCCGGGTCCACTGGGCCTTGGGATTGGTGTTGGATTGGGCCTAAAAACAAATAGTATCAAAACTTTAATTCATGTTTCATAAACCTTCACGGCTTCACGAGTTTATATACTTTTGACATGACATGGGTGTTATTTTTTTGTAATTATAAAAATTTATTTTAGTGACTATAAATTAATTTAGTAAATTATGTTAGCATATATTTTGAGATTTAATTATATTATTATGAAATTATGATATATTTTTCACTTCTTTAATAATAATACGCAGTTCTTTCTGAACTTGAAAACATATAATCAATTTCTAGCCGTCCAAGAACGAAACACAAATATATAGAGAGGCGTCGTGGAAAAGGAGATTAGGGATATTCATTATTCGAATCAGACTACGAAACACAAATATATATTTGAACCAATTCCAAATTCGGTTTACAAATAAATTCGAACTTATGCATTTTGAATCCAACCGATCCGGAAGTTCAAATTCGAACTCTATATAACTTTTTTATACTATACATTTTTGGTTTGGGCTTTCATTAGCATTTAAGCAGCCAGTTGCGGAACTTGAACCTTTGAGCAGGGGGCGGGATTTTTTTTTTTCCATAGTCATCTCTTTCGACCTGTAACATTTCAACCACACATTGTTATAGATATTGACATTTCAACCATGGCACACCACCACCGGATATAAATAGGAGAACCACTCCCACGTATGACCATCTTCTTCCCAAAGCACATAATACACTAACTCCTAGAAACCCTATTATCCTACGAATACTTATCCTCACTCCAGAGGGTGGTCACAGGGAAACCCCCTTCCCTGTGGCGAGGCTAACGGCGTTGCTAGTTTTGCATGTCTTTTTATACCATTGTGAGCTCAAAACAACCAAAGGATCACCCATCAACCCTGTGGATTCCCTGTCCAAGCACCAGCGCGGACTCGTGTATCTTCACTGGCCTCAATCTCACCAGTACTCTGTCTTCTGAACCTGATGGTGTTCTCGGCGCTCCTAGTGGTTGGCACCGTCGTCGTCGTCGCCTCCGATTATCAAGACCATTAATGATATCTTAATCGATGATGCATAAAATCATCATCAACGATACTTAAATCGATGATGCCAACTATTAACATCACACCCCCATTGATCAGAGGTGCTTTTGGCTTAAATCAATATGACTAAATTCATTATCGGATTTGCCTAAATTACAGATCAATTGACTATTATAGGTGTTATGAAGAAAACTATGTTTGAAAAATGGACTTTTTGAATTTTTTGTAGTTGTTCAAGTTCTTCATGAGAAGGAAATTAGAGATGGGTCCCATAAATTTTGGCGGAGATGAAAGGGTGTCTCGTCGGAGAAGAAAGGGAAGTCGACAAGTTTTTAGGCTTTTATGGGACTAATTAATAAATTTGTTGTTATGTATTTTTTTTATTATGATGATGGGGCCCATGATATTTAGGTTTTTCTTAATTTTTGTTATTTTTTAACTAAGTGTATTTTAGTCATTTTAAAAAATTTAAAGGTCAAAGTTAACGACCATCCATTTTGACAGCCAATGGTGTTACAAAATGGAAAGCTACGGATCAACCATGTAATTTCTCAAAGTTAGGGGCCAAAAACGCAATCAGGACATACCACATGGGCCATCCGTGTAATTAACTCAAAAAATTAATATCAAATCTGAAGTAACAAATTCGCATAAAGCTTGAACTATCTACGTTTTTTTTTCATGTTTTTAAACAATTTGTTTGATTTTTTTTTCCCCAATATCAACCATTTGTTAAATCGATACATACATTAAATTTGAAGTAAAATTGATACAAATATATTCAAGAACATCTTCTTTTTACTCGAAAATGATATAAAGGTCTAAATTAAGAGACATTTGGCTGTTAATGACATGAATCAATTCAGTCCTACCAACTTTACGAGTCATGAATTTAAATCTTGTGAAAAAACAATATATGCAAATTGAATGTCATATTAATTTTCTGACCTCAAAAGTAACTTGAAATAATTATATATAATCACACTCTTGAAACAAACATAACGCCTTATTTATAATTTCTTTAATGACACTAAAAATAGCACACATGAGAGGTAAATTGCAAATATATAACCTTCATTTCGACATACTGATTTAATGGCCATTATTACAACTGTATAGTAATGTTTTACATATTATATAAAACACTTGTGTGCATACATACATGTCTTTTTATACATATATGATCATATAATATGGTAATAATTAAAATGAAATATATGATCAAGGCAAGAGCTAGGATTTATTTCCTGGTAGTAACTGTTATTTATAGCTTTATGCATCCTTGTGTTCATGTTTCCCTACTTCCGGTATACATACATACATATATATATATATATATATATATATATATATATATAGAGAGAGAGAGAGAGAGGAGAGAGAGAGAAGAGGTAGAAATAAAGGGGCGAGTGAGTGTAGCCTGGTAGGTACTGAACCCAAATGATATAAAGACAGGAATAGGACAACTAAAATATGGTACATGTTGTTTTAATAACTAAAGGGTTTACATGTATGTATATATGTATGTATGTATGTATGTATGTAAGTATGTATGTTTGTTTGTATATATGTATGTATGCAAGGATGTAAGTATGTATGTGTTTGTGTATATGTATGTATGCAAGGATGCAGGGGCGGATCTACGCCTAGGGTAGGGGTACCTGTCGGTACCCCTCAACTTTTGACGCGCAGTGAGAATTTTTTGTTTTTTTTACCGTTTTATGTATCCAGATACCCCTGAACGAATAGACAGATACCCCTGAATTTTTTTCCTAGATCCGCCACTGCAAGGATGTAAGTATGTATGTTTGTATATATGTATGCATGTATGTATGTGTGTGTGTTTGTATGTGTATGGTAGTATATAGGAGGCTAGGAGCAGCATATATATATATATGCATGCATGCAAGCAGAGGGTGTTAGCTAGGGAGAGATCTGGAGCGTGAAGATAATAATAATAATAATAATAATAATAATAATAATAGTATTGGCATGTGGGTGTTGTGACTGCAGTTATATGATGAAAAGGTACAAATTCTAAGAGCTTTTTCCATGCTTAATTGTTTACATAGACAGATGCTTGCTGTTGCTATCAGATAGACAGAAGTTGGTTGTGTTTGTACACCAACTAAATTAATATAAACAAAAGTGAAGCTGCTTCACCCCCCACAAAAACAGACATACAACCAGGGGCGGATGTAGTGAAGCGAGGGGGGGTGCACAGGAACCCCCCGAGTTTTGAAATTTTAGTGTAACGGTAGGTAAAAAAACTAGGGTGAACCCCCTAAAATATTATAGGGTGAACCCCCTTACGACGGCGCCCACTGCTGCTCGGTTGATCCGGTTGTGAAGCTATAAAACTAAGAACTCTTTCTTGAACTAAATGTGTGTTCTTGAGCATTCATATGATTAGAGGTAAAAAATTGATAGAAACAAATGAGTAGATGACTCTTAAATACAAATTAGTTGATTTTGTGAACATTTGAAGCATAATTTTCATGTTTTTTTCTTTGCTTTAGACCTCCAAAAATGGTTGAGCCGCCCCTGCCCGACCCGACCCGACCCGACCAATCGAACCGAACCGAAAATTTTTATGTCCGGCCCTATGAAATTGGATCATCTAAAAACAGTGAACCCCCTGAAAAAAAATTCTGGATCCGCCACTGCATACAACCTCAAACGTACTACTCACTCTCTCGGTTAGATTTGGCCCCACCAAATATTGGCATCTTGGTATCATATTCTTGCTATATTTCTAGCTACTACATTGTAAACAATGTGGGGGGGGGTGGAAACAGATTTTTCTTAAAATGAGTTTGGATTGAAAATGATTCGTTTTTAAAAAGGTATCAAAATGGGTTCATTCACTATATCTGTTGGGAATTGTTGTGGTGCGGTGGTGGTGTTGGCGGAGATCAGTAGATGGTGGTGGCAAACAATGGGGTGAAAGAATCAGGGAAGAACCACCGATTTGGTGAGTTTTTGTTTGGCCCCAACAAGGAGGGGCGGTGCTCATTCCCCGACTTCAACTCCGTGTGCCCTTATATGAGAACTTGAATTCGGGTTTGAAGTTTATATAGATGATAGGTTAAAGAATATGAAATTGATGTACATGCATAAAAGTCTTATTTATATATAGTTAAAAGAAGTGGGTGCTTTTCTTGTGGGGTTGATATTTAGAAAACTTAAAAATTCACCTTAAACCAGAAAAGTGGTCCTGGTTTTGGAATTCAAAGTTCTATTTTCACGATGGTGATGAGATGATGTAAAGCTTCCGGGTCCACTGGGCCTTGGGATTTTTGTGCTGGATTGGGCCTAAAAACAAATAGTATCAAAACTTTAATTCATGTTTCACAAACCTTCACACGGCTTCACGAGTTTATACACTTTTGAGATGACATGTGCGTTATTATTTGTAATTATAATAATTTATTTTAGTGACTATAAATTAATTTAGTAAACTATGTTAGCATATATTTTGAGATTTAATTATATTATTATGAAATTATGATATATTTTTCACTTCTTTAATAATAATTCGCAGTTCTTTCTGAACTTGAAAACATATAATCAATTTCTAGCCGTCCAAGAACGAAACACAAATATATAGAGAGGCGTCGTGGAAAAGGAGATTAGGGATATTCATTATTCGAATCAGACTACGAAACACAAATATATATTTGAACCAATTCCAAATTCGGTTTACAAATAAATTCGAACTTATGCATTTTGAATCCAACCGATCCGGAAGTTCAAATTCGAACTCTATATAACTTTTTTATACTATACATTTTTGGTTTGGGCTTTCATTAGCATTTAAGCAGCAGTTGCGGAACTTGAACCTTTGAGCAGGGGGCGGGATTTTTTTTTTCCTATCAGGGGGCCGGAACTATAAAATTTTCGGCCGAATACGTATAAATTAACACTACTGAGCGAAAAATCGACCGAAATTTATACGTATTCCGCCCCTGTAAGCAGCATGCTCAAGCCTCAAAATCATATAACGAGGGCTACATATATAACTCAGTCTTGATAAATGATAAGATCCTAACCTGAACGAGTTGTTCTTAAAGACTAAAATCAAACCAATCTCAGTTTCTCAAACAAAACCCTATCCTAGTTACTGTAAATCATCCATCGTTGCTTAGGCGGTCCCCGACCTCTGCCTCCTGCTCGCTCCTTTGATCTGAATTTTTAGTCCTAGCCCTGTTTTTCGATCTGGATTCCTAGTTCAATTGTGTGATCTGGTTCCCAGTCCCATTGTTCATACCATATATAACAATGAGTTCGATATGATATATAACGATGGGCCATTTGGTGCAATGGTAGCCCTAAGACTTCCCATAGTGGAGGTCTTGGGTTAAAGTCTCACCTGAAGCAATTATTTCGGTTGAGCCAGGGGGTTTTCCCAGTCATGGGTTTCCTCCTGGGTTGGGGGTTTGTGTTATGTACCATCTTAGAAATCCCAGAAAATAGAGAGAAATCCAGAGAGAAAATAGTAAGAAAACAAGAGTTTGATTAATTCATTTCATGATGCTTTCATTCCAAAATTACGATTACATATAAAGGAGAATGGAAATGTAAACATGGGTTCCTAATTTAATGCAACATAGTGAAGAAATGCAAAGTGGGGAAACTGAATTACAATATCATGCATGCATATGTGGAGGTGTGAAAGCAACTACTAATGGTCTTCGTGGGTCGGGTAATGAAGTTGGATAGTGCGTAACAGTTTGATCCGGATTTGTGAGATAGTTGAGCCCGATTAAATAGCATCTTTCTCCCAAAAAGATCATGTTGTCTGCTTTCCAAAAAATATATATATAACGATGAGGTTCTTTACCTTTGATCTTGAAGTTTTTTACCCAGTTATTGTGCTTAACCAGGCTTGACCGACATTGTACATTGCCCTCGCTTCAACAACAATAGTTAATTCAAGGTTTCGATTTTTTACAATTTCTTTTTCTTTTTATCCTCCAACTTTTAAAATATGATTTTTATAAAATCCAAATTTATACATGCTTATTTTTAACGTTAATATTTTTAACTGTTTATTTTTTTTTTTTGCGTTGCAACGTGACTATTTTATATCAACATTCCGACGTCAATTTTTTAACATTTTCTTTTCTTTTTTTGTAAAGTTTCAAATATTATTAACGGCCTCACTGTAACACACACGGGTTTGTGAAAGTTCCGTTTTTTATATAAAGTTTCGAATGTTATCAAAGATGTCTAGGTTTCATTTTTCTTACCTTCAATGCGCAGGTTCGCGACAACGTTTCGACGTTAGTTTTTTCCACGGTTTTACTCCCCCGTCGCAATGCGGGGTCTTAATACTAGTTTACCTTATTTCTTAATGTTGTTGGATGAATTTACTACTCAGAATTTTAGTCACAGCCGTTGAAAGTGCTTTTTAATAAATCGAATAAATTCGAATCAAACCAGATTCGAAATTTTAAATTTGAACATGATTCGAATTCCGAACTTGAATCAGTTTTTTGAACTTGAATTCGGCTTCAAAAGTTTAAAGTTCCAATAGCCCAAAAACCGACCCAATGAACAACCCCAACGGAGATTCACGTATTCGGAATGACTATTCTTATCCAGATCCGGTTTTCCATGATGGTTTCTTCAAACGACGGTTTCGGATATGTTAACAATTTTTCAATCGAGTTATTGAAGGTGTCTCCAATCATTTTGAATACTTTAAACAAAGATGCGATGAGTTGGGTTACAAAAATGCACATATGTCATATGTCAATTGGAATATAGCACGCCAGGTGACCAATGCAATGAATACATAAGAATTGGTGAAAGTACTACAATCGAGTGTATACGAAAGTTTTGTATAAGAATTGTGAAAGTACTACAAACCCTAGTGACATCCAACGGTTACTAGAAACACATTCAATTAGGCATGGGTTTCCCAGAATGCTAAGAAGTATTGACTGTATACATTGGCTCGGAAAAATGCCTTGTTACATGGAAATGTCAATACGCTCGAGATGTCGAGTCGCATGGTAAGGTCAATATTCACGAGGTGACCATGGATATCCTACCATTATGCTAGAGGGAGTTGCATGCATATTTTGGCGCAGTGACTCTAACAATGACAACGATGTGCTAAGTCAATCTACTTGTTCAACTATGTCTTAGATGGTAGTGCGTGTGTATTTAATTTACAGTGAATAGTCTACAATACACGCATGGATAATATCTTGCGTATGATATATATCTTGAATGGGCTACGCTAGTAAAAGGTTTTACACATCTACTAAACCCAAAGAGGATGAAAGTTAAATGAAGACATGAGTCTTCAAGAAACAATGTCAAGAGAGCCATTAGTGTCCTCCAAGCTCGATGGGCAAATGTAGGGGTGAGCATAGTTTAACCATAACCGAAACAAAAAACAACAACCGCCCCGAACCATAATCGATATTAACCGAAACCGACTTTAACCGACGGTTTTGGAAGTGCCAAGCCATTAACCGACTTTAACGGAACGAACCGATTTGTAATTTATCTTCACTTTTCTAGCATATATACATATATACACCTATAAATATACATATATATATATACACACCTTCATCTTCATTTTAATTAAGTTGAAAACCCTTAATTACTGCAAAACCGAGCTAAAACTAAGCTGAATACCCTTGGAACTTGATTAACCGAATTTGACCGAAACCAAACCATAACTATCGGTTAGCTGACCATCAGTTAACATTATGGAATGGATTTTACATTAACCAAATGATGAGTTTTGGTGGTGGTGTAAGGGTAAAACCGACCCATAACCGACTTTGTCCACCCCTAGGCGATTGTACGAGGTCTACCAAGAGCTTAGAGCTTCAAAGTAATAAGGGATATAATGTATACATGCATTATATGGCATAATATGATTGTACTTGAAGTTAAGACATATGATATTGTGCAGGGGAGATGATGAGATGACCCACCAACTTATGAACAAGGAGCCACAATAGAATTTGAACGTTACCTAATAAGGTTCAAAATTCTATGTGAGTTCATTTCATCATCACCTTTGTCATGATTTGATGAAACATGCCTAGAACCTGAAAAACTAATTATATTTATGTTATGTAATATTTTAATTTATGTAATATTGAGTTATGGTTTTTTCCTCAACTGTGTAATATTCAATTTATGTAACGCGTAAATATCATGTAATGCTGAATTTAAGTTTTGTATATTTTCATTATATTTTGTAATAAAATATAATTTGTTATATTTTTTGATTTCATAATATTTAGTTGTAAATTGTTAAATTTCGTAATATGATATTAAAAAACAAATAGTTTATTATAATAATAATTTGCTATGAAAAATAAATGTAAAATGTGTTGATGATGAGAAATGAAAAAATGTTTGTGAAAGGTGATGAATTAGGTGGGAAAATGACGTTTTTGAAAAATGTATAGATTGCAAATGTGATAAGTGACTTTAAATACAAGCCACTTACATGAGTTTGTGGATGCTCTAAGTCCATATGAGTTTCATTTTAAACTAATTGACGATAAAATAACTAAATAAGCAACTCCTCAAACTTATATCTTTTTATTGGAATCTACATTTTATTGATGGAGGATTGATTTGCATTTAAGAATAGTGCCCTCAAACCCCTTCAATGATGGTCCACATAGTTGAATCATCTTGTACCTTCGTTTTCATTAACAACGCATTATACACACCGTGTAACAGTATCATATCAAGAAGACTTTAAATACAAGCCACTTACATGGATCCAATAACGACCATAATCATTACCAAGGGTAAACCTGGAATCCACATTGAACCGTGTGTTATGGTCACCCTGCACCATGCAGGGTTGATGACTTGGCAAGCGGGGTACACAACAACACCATACCCCTTCATGCGGCGGCGCATAAATGGAATATGTGCAAGGGTGTACCACCGCACAAGCATCTCCCTCCCCGCTTTTCTTTCAACCATTAATCCGACTGTTAGACCACATATCTATTTAAAGAAAATAGTTTTAAAATTTTAAAAAAAAATACCTCCTATAAATACCATTTTAAACTTAGAATTTTTACGCATCTCAATTATATATCAATTACAACTCTTCAATTCTATCTAAAATAATCTGAAACGTTGAATCAAATAGTGGCAAGAGCACCATTAAGGCAAACATGTAGGCATGAATATGGATGCAATTGAGCAAATCATGGGGGCTTTTTCAAAAGGTGTTACTATTATTGACCCACCTACTCTATTTTTAAGAATATATGATAACTTTTCCACAGAAAACGAGCATCAATCACAAAATATAGGAGATAATGAATCGAGATTTTAACAGGATTTCCCAGGGCAATATCATCACAATTCATAATTGAATGAACAAAGCAGTGGATGAAATTGTACAACATCAATTGGCTAATCAAGTTAAACAAATTGAACAGAATTAACGGAATCTGATCTCATCTCATCCATAATCATGTTAATCGCTCAAAAATTGATATCCAGTGGACTACGGAGACTCAATTTCTGTCTGATCTAATCACCTTCAATGGCCTGAAAGATGTTAACGAAATCTCCGTACTCCTTTTACCGTTGGATCTCTCTGATGAACATACTGTATCGTCCTGTATCATATTTGATTTCTGATTATTTACAAACGATTTTGATTATCGAATCAGCACCGGAGAAACAGAAACAGAAACTGAATCACAAACCTCAGAATCGATGTAAGCATCGATGCGTTCTCGATCAGTTGTAGATCTAAATCCATCAGATGAGACTCTGCTAGATGAAAATTCCTCACTGCTCGAAGAAGCAATGACCGGCGCCGGAGGCGATGCGACTGACGACCACGGAACCACCTGATTCTCTGCATCTTCATCCTCATCCTCACTGTCATCATCACTGGATCCTGTATTTTCATCGTCGGTCTCTCCGTCTTCGTGTACGTCACGATTCTCCTCTACGACGTCGTTTTCCCGGTGACTAGTCATCCGCCGTTGAGACGAGTCTTCGTCAAGACAGGTAACGCAAACGGTGGCGGCGCGGCCGAGATTGAGGCCGGAAGCCGTCCACGGAGTCGGAGATTGACATTTATGACATAAGAGGGTTCGGGAGTGCTTGGCGACGAGGAAATTGGAGGAGTGGACGTTCTGATCGCAGTCGTAACAGAGGCTTGCGTTATCGGATTGGCAGTAAATCCGGGCTCGGTGGTTGCACAATTCACACCTCTTCATTCCGGTATCGGACTTGTGGTTTTCCGGTATTGAACTAGTGGTTTTCTGGTAATGGACTTGTAGGTCTACCTGTTCCAGTTCTTTTATAAGCATCATATTCGGATATGACATATGAGGGGCTCAAAAAATTAAAATAATTTCAAATAAAAAAATTACTTTCGAAATAATTAAAGTTAATTCATATTTTCCTCCAGAATATCAATATAGTTTTGTTACACGTAATATAAAAAAAAATACTTTTATAAGCCATAAACAACTTACAAGTGATTAATAATGGTGAAAAAAGGTGAAAAGACGTGAAACATTTTAAAAAGTGTGGTTTTAGTTTATTTATACTAAGACTACGATATTTTAGTCAAATACTTCAAAAATATTTTTCCTAATTTACTTTCCACGTTAAATTTTCTTTTGATCACAACGATTCAGGAACTTTAAAAGGTTATACTCACCATTATACAAGAAGAGACATGATAACTGATAAAGAAAATTAGAGAAACATTTGTAAACGAAATAAATTTTGATGGAAAATTAAAAAAAGTAAACGTCGCACCTTCGGTACCGCTCGGTTAAGAAGGGATGAGCGGGCTATGTGTAACACCTGTAATGGCTCGTTTGAAATAGGCTAGCTATTTGGATTAAACCCTAGTAGCCGAAGGAGCATAGATTATCAAGTCTCAAGTCCATCATTGATATAGAAGAATTTAGATCATTATATTACTTTATGCTAGTAGTTGTAAAAATACTCATTTCTTTAGAAATATCTATTACAGCTTCCGCTATTGTGTAATGTTAACAATCGTTACGACCTTTATTTATTTATTAAGTAAATAAATTTGGGGGTATGACATAAACTAAACTAATGATGGAAGAGTCACTTACTTAATTATTAGAAGATAAAGAACACTTCTAAATCCACAGATTTAACATGCAGTTCTTCCAAAAATCATATTGAAGCTCCTCTTCTCTTGCCCCTTTGTTCTTGGCGACACAAATACACGCAACAGGAGGTGTGTGTCGACCTCCCCCCCCCCATCAATTAGGTTTTGTAATTTTTACAAAACAGCCCCCCTGAACTTCTAAAATGCCTTATTTCTTCCCAAAATTCATGTATGCTCACTTATCAAGAGAGCCCTTTACTATTATTTATTTTATTAACTCCCCATAATATATTTTAACATATTATTTACTTAAATCCAAAAGTCAGTTCGTTACAATATGGAGGATGTATACCGAAAGGCATAAGATGTGTGGCATCATTCTATTATAGGGATGTTCAACGATTTAGTGTTCGGTTTGTTTAGTTTTTTCGGTTCAGTTTTTTCGTTTTTAATATTTTTTTAGGCCTATCAGTTAACCGAACTAAACCGTATTAGGAATTTGTCTAACTGAACCGGACTAAAAAAATGTATAAACCGAATAAATCAAATTCAACATATATATATAGAATCCAAAAATATATATATCCGTTAACCGAACCAAAAACCGAATTCACAGTTCAAATACGGTTAGGAACCGAACCGAAAACCGATTTCACAATCCAGTTCGTTTTTTGGTTACAAATACGGTTCGACTTTCGATTTTTTTTATTTTCGGTTTTTTTTCACACTCATGTTATTAGGATTAGGTTCAGGTAAAAAATATTCTAATTCTAAGAAGGGTGAGAAGGATTTAGAGCCATTAGATCAAATTGTAGAAAAGATTTAATGGTTGAGATTAAATTGTAGGAGAAAAAGTTGTTGGAAGGGTATTTTAGTCTTGGCCACTTTTGTTGACTTTTTATCAAGTTCCCCCCTCATTTTTAAATGTTCATAACTTTTACATACGACATTATTTTTAAAAAAAAAATTACACCATAAAAACGAGCGTTTTTTTATCTTTAAAACGAGTATAGTGTCGTTATAAACAAAAAAGAAAAAAAATTACGTTTTCCAGCTCATTGTGTAATACAAGTTCATTGTGTAATACAAGTTCAATGTGTAATACAAGTTCATTGTGTTACACATATTTATTTATCATTGTGTTTTACGTTTTTTAGCTCATTGTTTAATTAGTCAGGTCATTGTGTAATACAATTTCATCGTGTAATACAAGTTCATTCTGTAATACAAGTTCATTGTATAATACAAGTTCAATGTGTAATACAAGTTCATTGTGTTATATGTATTTATCGTTGTGTTTTATGTTTTTCAGCTCATTGTGTAATTAGTCAGGTCATTGTGTAATACAAGTTCATTGTGTAATACAAGTTCAATGTGTAATACAAGTTCATTGTGCTATATGTATTTATCATTGTGTTTTACGTTTTTCAGCTCATTGTGTAATTAGTCAGGTAATTGTGTAATACAAGTTCATTGTGTAATACCACGTCTGGTCATTGTGTAATATCTGGTCATTGTGTAATTAGTCAGGTCATTATGTAATACAAGTTCACTGTATAATACAAGTTCATTGTGTAATACAAGTTCACCGTGTAATACAAGTTCAATGTGTAATACAAGTTCATTGTGTTATATGTATTTATCATTGTGTTTTATGTTTTTCAGCTCATTGTGTAATTAGTCAGGTAATCGTGTATTGTGTAATACAAGTTCATTGTGTAATACCACGTCTGGTCATTGTGTAATTAGTTAGGTCATTGTGTAATATAAGTTCATTGTGTAATACAAGTTCATTGTGTAATACAAGTTTAATGTGTAATACAAGTTCATTGTGTTATATGTATTTATCATTGTGTTTTACGTTTTTCGGCTCATTGTTTAATACAAGTTCATCGTGTAATACAAGTTCATTGTGTAATACCACGTCTGGTCATTGTGTAATATCTGGTAATTGTGTAATTAGTCAGGTCATTGTGTAATACAAGTTCATTGTGTAATACAAGTTCAATGTGTAATAAGTTCAATGTGTAATACAAGTTTATCATGTAATACAAGCTCATTGTGTAATATCACGTCTGGTCATTGTGTAATACAAGTTTATTGTGTAATACAAGTTCATTGTGTAATTAGTCAAGTCATTGTGTAATAGTCAGGTCATTGTGTAATACAAGTTCATTGTGTCAATTATTTTTCATCATTGTGTTATATGTTTTCATCATTGTGTTTTATGTTTTCCAGCTCATTGTGTAATATGCTCATTGTGTAATATCAGTTCATTGTGTAATATCAGGTTTGATCATTGTGTAATATCAGACCTTGTATTACACATTGACCAGTGTGTTACACATTGACCTGATGTATTACACATTGACCTGGTATATTACACATTGACTATTATGCCCTTCCATTAAAAACAAT
This sequence comes from Smallanthus sonchifolius, assembly GCA_023525975.1. Classification (NCBI taxonomy): domain Eukaryota; kingdom Viridiplantae; phylum Streptophyta; class Magnoliopsida; order Asterales; family Asteraceae; genus Smallanthus; species Smallanthus sonchifolius. The sequence continues at coordinate 13,809,873 of CM042026.1, read as the reverse complement.
AAAATGACACATGTTAAGCTTAGAATCTTTCTTACCCTTCTTATTTTTAAAACTCTTTTTACTATAATCTAACCCCATGTTATTATTCACTGTCTGTACATAATAATATGATTAATTTTGTGTTAAAACAATTTCAGATGATTAAAAAAAATTTGTATCTTGTTTCACATTGTAGCGTGATGAATACGACATGATCAGTGATTGGACCCGGTCCAAGAAATTGGTAATTTGGTGGGCATATTTTAGTCGCCGGCCGGCTACAGTATTTTGGTTTGAAAGTTGTTGGGATGACATGGCCATGTCTTGTCCACTTAACCCTACGACCCATGTGATTCCCACCCTTCAAAAATATCCACATGTTTTCTTATTAAAATAAAATAACAATGTAATATAAACACTTGTTTCATGACTTATATTATTAAATATTTACTCATAGCCACAACTGTTTTTTGTTTTTTAATCAACTTTTATAATATTTTATTTAGATAAATGCAGTTTTGTATTAACAACTTGTTAAAAATGATATCATTTTGAAGGGTTAGTACTTCTTGTTGTCTCCCTTTAGCTTTTGTATATTTTAAAGGTTGTGGTTAAGATTTAAGGATGTGTATTAAATACTATAAATTAAGTAATTATATATATATATATATATATATATATATATATTACAAAAAACGGTTCAATGAATACTAACTTAATATTTTTTTATTAATAAACCTTTTATATATGACTCAGGTCCAAGTCTCTACGGTTCTAAAACGTTCCACACTTCCAAATGCTAAACCAAAGGAAATTCTCTCAATTTTTTTCAAATAAAAGACTTCTAACATTTATTTAAATAATTAAGGAATTCAATAATAGTAAGTAGGATATACTCCTCCCTCCCTATCATCGTCATCGCTGCCACCATCCTCTCAGCCGTCGTCATCACCGCCACCCATACCACAATCATCTCACCGCGGCCACCACTCTAGCGCCACTATTACATTTCAACTTATTTAACGAATTTACAATAATTTTGTAAACCAAATACATCACAAATTCTTATTTATCTGACGAATTATAAATTTTTAACTTCAAATTACCCATTTTTATTTAATAATATTTTGGATATTGAATAATGGCTTATTATTATTATATTATTATTTTTCCCCATCAAGTGATTCATGGGATAAGGTATGATGAGATTGGGATGAGGAAGCAGACGATGGTGGAATTGATTGGAACCAAAAGATTGGGTCAAACGGCGTAGTTTTTGGATGGCTACCGTTCAATTTGACAACTGGTGGAACCCACGTGGCATATTTTAAACGGGACCGCTGTCGGTGATTCATATCATCGACCCACGTGAAAATGTGAATAGGTGGAACTCTACATTTGCATTTTCGGATTCCATTTTTGCTTACGTGGAACGCCACGTGGATATTAAGGCTGATTTGGCATATTTGGAATGATATGTTAAGTGCTCTGCATCTGGGCATTTAATTTAAGGTGAAGGGACCAGGGTTGGTGCATGTTCATCTCCCTTTCTTTGTGGTGGCTTTACAACACAAAGCCGATAAGAAGCCTATCTCTATGTGGATTTGAACCAACATCACTTTTGCAAGGATAATCATCTATTAATAACTACCGTCGGTAACCCAGTACTGAAGTCTTTACCCACATCTGGTTTCAGTATAGACCTTCACCTACATATTACCGACGTGTCCTACCTTCAAAGATTACTAACTGATTTGTCGGTTACTTTTGATTTGGCCATTTAGTATCTTCATTTTCTTTGACCATATTTATGTGATGTTGAAATAAAGTAAAACACAATTATGGATTTATGGGCATGGTTTAATTGATTTAATATATATCTTTCAGCTTATGAGAGAAAAAAACACTATATTCAACCACAAAGTATATAAATATAACTCATAACTGTCCATGTCCGTTGAATAAATGTTTGTATATATCTTTTGTCAACTCTTTCATTTTGAAACTCAACATCTATTTTCTAATAAATATTTATACAATTTGAGTATATACAGATTTAACAAATAACTAGATTCACAAGGTATTTTACACCCTAACACCCAAAAGTAACTAGTTTTATACCCGTCCCAGTCCGGGTTTTCAAAATAATAAAATTAACAAACTCATTCATATATCAATATCAAAAGCATGATTCACAAACTCATTCATATCACAAATTCATTAATATATCAATATGAAACCAAAATTTCAAGTTTTGAATGGTTTTTGCTTCATATACAAACTCATCCATATATCAATATCAAAACCAAATTTGCTTTGACCACACAAAAAGTCAACACTTTTTATGGAATCAAGAAGTTGAACCTCTAAGAGATAAAAGAGTAGTTCTTCCCTTTGCCTCCTAAGATGGTGAAACAAACTTATGAGAACATAGGATCATGTTTACAAGTAGCCTACATTCTCTTTTTGTGATAATGTTTACGTTCCTGGGACTATACCAAGAAACTAACCCCGAGCCACTCTCAGTTAACCCATGAGGCAATGAAATACCTCAAGCTCAAAATAGGTTAGTCCAGTAATTAACCTTTCAGTCTCAAACTTAAAGCTCAGTATTTGGCCCTGACCCATATCATCTGGTGCTTCTGAAAGAATCTTGACAACGTCGGAAATTTGGTGTCCGCTAGGATTTCAATCACTTCAAAGAGAATAAAAAAAATGTCACATTTTCCATTTTTTATAAAAATAATATATGGAATTGATAATGAAACATTTACCTTCAGAAGTCAGAACATGCAAGAAACCTAATTGCTATACTGAATTATGGGCAATCCCACAGAGGTCGCGAGAACATAATTTCCATACCTGTGAAAAGAGAACGTTAGCAAATGATATTAAATAAGCAATTGTTGCTCAAATGAGACATTGCAAGACCAATGTAATTACAAAGGTAACAGGCCATCAGATTTACTTCTAATTAAAACTCAAAAATGGAAAAAGGTCAAAACCAGAAAAGTAAAAAAAAAAAAAGTCTCTTTTGTGTTACCTGTGCAAGATAGTACATGTATTGAAGTACATGACTCATAACCCAACTCAAAAATCAATAATTGCAAAAGGTAAAACTTCATTTTGATTAGAGTACTAAAACCATAAATGTCAAATAAACCTCACACAAGTTGTATACCTGTTTGATTTGGCTTGATTACCCAGCCATTTAACCATTTACATAATCCATTACCCGACCCGACCCGTGTTAGACTTTCTAACTAACTACAAAAACAGCACAACGAGTATTTGCGACTGTAGATACTCAAACTCAAGTCATACTTGGTTTACTTGGCTAAATTGTTTACAAAACCAAACAAAGATTATTATTTTTTTATTTTTTTGGTATACTGCAAATAAAATGTAACCTTTTATTGCATTCATTCATACAAACTTGTTAAATTTAGTCAACCTTTGTTTGACCTTTAGTTATTTGATTGGTTACAAATAAAATAAACACTTCTCATACTTGGTTTAACTGCATTCATAAGTTGAAAACCCATCAACCAAATTTTAACTTAGATCATGTGTTAATCACCCCTATATGTATGTATGTATTTTCGGCCACACGTATGCATATATTTTCGGCCACACCAAATAAGTGATGTGATTTAAAGGTCATAATTTAACTTTTTTATAAAGGAAGGAATACAAGAAATGAAGTGAACTTCAAGTGATAACATATTATTACCTGAGACTTAGGGGAAGGGAACACATTCCAGAATCCAAGTGTTTCATCTCCAGCTCCCGTCACAATTGTCTGCAAAACTCGTTCTTTTTTTTAATTAAACTTACAATTATTTGTCTCTAAACTTACTTTAACACAATGACTGTTTCCAGCAGCAGGAGGTCTAGGCAATGAACTGAGAAGAATATCAGATGTTATGCTTGATAGGTTACCATAAAATCGACAATTTCTCTGTGTGTGTTGTCGCCATGCTTCCTTCAAGTGAGCAACCAACAAAAGCACAAGCAAAACAATTAAAAGTCGAATAATAATTACAAGAATTGTTTATATGATCAAAATTTGTCATCTGAAAGCATGTTTTCAATTAAAAGTAATTATTTTAAAAACACCGAAAGAAAAGCAAGTCTACCAATGCAGGTAGGCACTCATTGCAGAAAGAGTGCACGGTTGGCCTCGGGGGCTCGGGTACGCCTTCATCAGGACTGGTATATGTTACATTAAAGTGAGAAAACCATGATTTTGTAGAGTTTTAATGTAACTTAATCAACCAAATGCTTACATCCGTCTCAGGTAGTAAAGTGATCTGGACATGAACTTCATCTATGTCTTTTTCAGCCTACAAAGCCACAAAATTTGTTATGAACTTTCTAAAATGCATTCTTATCTTTCTTATCTACCAAACTCACAACATAAAAATCTAATTTGTTTCCATCTTTTAATCAATTAAACATAATCCCAGTTTATAACCTCAACTGATCCAAAAACAAATACATTGTACAACAATAAATCACACACCATATGCCACTGCCACCAACACCCACAACTGTCCCAAATGTAGAACCCATGAGCACAATTACAGTTGTTAACATAATTCTCCAATTGAACTCCAATTCCTAAATCAAGATAAAAAATAATTCAATTAAAAGTTAAAACTATTACAAAACCAAAACGCCAATTAATTAAATATTACAATGAAGAAACCTACAGCCACATATTGTCTTCGAGTTCAAGAATGAGGCAATTTCTGGAGGATTGGAGAAAAGATTGGTGGAATTTGTGATTGTAACGGTGGCCGGTGATGATGTAAACGGTGATGACGACGACGAAAAATACAAATAATCACTTTGGGTAATAGAAGTACCTCCATTAGGTATATTGTATGAACTATCCATGGTCCATGATAATGGTGTCTGCATTACTAATGACAGTGGTTACAAATGGTTACACTCATCACTATCATTATAATATATAATTAATTATTTAAGAATATTTTAAGGGTAATTTGATGCCTTTGAAATGGTTCACATACAAGTTAGGGTTGATTTATAGTAATTATATGAATTTGTTTGTAAAATTGATATACAAATTACACTACTAGAAAACTGGAATATAATCGACGGATATTTTCCGACGGATGAGGCTATCGGAATATTTCTGACAGATTTCCGATGGAACCCGTCGGAAACCCCTTTTATTATTTTTCCTTATGAATAAAATCAAAGGCCGTTGGTAATCTGTCACAAATGTACCGACGGATAGAAATCCTTTGATAACAGATTTCCAATCACTGAGTAGTTTTTCAGGTTTGATGTGTGGTCATTTGTACGGTAGCTGTTCCGACAGACATCCGTCAGAACCGCTCCCCCTAAAAAACGGTTTCCCATACAGCAGGCTTTCCTAGTAAAGGCTTCGCAATTTTTCTGGCCAGGATTTCCGACGGAATTCCATCACAAATCCATAGGAAACGGAACTTATATATATATACCAAATCTTGGTGTTTCTAAGAATTGCAAAACACAAATGGTTAAAGTTTACAACAAATAATCAAATCTTGGTGTCTCTCAAACCTTTTTACTATAATGTCTCGGTATTTCAAACTATGGAAGATCTTTGTTTGTGCGTCGTATGTAAATACCTCTCGATGACATGTAAATGAGTTAAAGGTCATTGTTTGTGATGCAGTAGGAATTGGTGGGCTCGAAATTTAAATACTTTATCATGTGTGTCTACCCTATCGTGGATGTAGTATATGGGGAGGGAATTGGTGGTCTCTGGTGCAAAGCAAGACCCGCATATGTCATGTGCACACATACAAACGTTATCGTTAACATGTGATGCTCTTAACCAACAATAGAGACTCGTGGGCTTACATGGTAAATAACCTTGGATAATGAAGATAAAATGTCATGGTGGTCTTAGAATATCTTTATATCTGGCTTACCCATTGATGCATGGTAAGTCACCTAGATCAGAGGATGTATTGAGGGACTCGGATATGTCCTTGGTACAAATATAGCCATGAACAACCTCTGGGCACATAGGTAGAGATCAAATAATATTGTAATATAATCTATATGTGAGATCTTGAAATAAAATGTAATTTGTGTAATTTACATATATATGTATTTAGTTTGTATGAAATAAAATGTAACTGAATGTTATGCTAATAATAAAAATTAAAATTACAAGTAATACTAATAATAAGTTTTTTTAATTATTATAATAATAAAAATAATTGCTAATAATAATTTCTTTATAATAATAATAAGAATAATTATCATAATCTTAACAATTATAATTAGTTATTTCTTATGGATATTCCTCGGAACACCGCCGGAAACAGTTAGGTCAAAATTAATTCAAAACTTGCTAAATTTCATTTCCCCTCTTTCTGATTTCTATCTCCCCACCAAGCGAAATTCATTTCCACTCTTTCTAGTTTCATTTCCACCGCCGAAATCTTTACTCCACCATCGCAAAATTGAAAACCTTTGCTCCACCACCGCTAAAATCAACCACCACTGCTCCCTGCGCGGTTAGGTTCATTCCAATTGTCGTATGTCAATTTTTTTTTACTAATAAGATAGTCATTGTCATATGTCAAGTTATAGTTGAAATCGACCACCGTTGTGCATGAACACTACACAAAATAGGCATTGTCATATGTCAAGTTATAGTTGATTAGTACTTATAAGAATGCGTTGATGCATCATCTATTAGAGCAAAGGGGAATACCTATATGATTGGGGTGTGGTGTGATAATAAAGTGCACGACACGTGGCGCCACGTCACTACCTTCATTATCACACCATCCATCAATTGGCAAGAGATATACCCAAGTGATTGTGGTGTTGTGATAATTAAATGTTTATTTTTTAATTTTCATTTAAATAAAATAAAACATAATATTTCATTAATAAAAATAAAATAATTCAAAATAAATAATATTTCATTAATAATATAAAAAATTACATTACTAAAAAAAAGTTACCTAATGATTTGACTTTTTGTAAACATACTCAATCAAGTCCGTTTTTAGTGCGTTATAAATTTCTCGATTACGTATTTCTTGTCGATTTACTCGCTTTTGATTTTCATCAATTTTTTCATGCATAAGCTCCTCATCATTTGGGTTGTATTGACAAATTGTCACTCATTGATCTTCTAAAATCATATTATGCAAAATCACACAAGCATACATAATGTTCCGGATTTTGATTTGAGACCAAGATCGAGCCGGCCGTTCGATTATATGCCACTTATTCTTCAAAAGATCGAACGATCATTCGATATATTTTATTGCCGCCTCATGAGCCTTTTTATAATTATTACGTTTAATACCTTCTGGACACGTAAGAGACTTGACAATTGTAGCATATTCTGGATATATTTCATCGGCTAGATAATACCCACACTTGTAATGCGATCCTCTAAGTTCAAACGATGAGTCGGGTGCGGTTCCGTTGATCATATCGTTGAATATAAGCGATTGATTAAGAACATTAATGTCATTGTTCGCACCGGCAACGCCAAAGAATATATGCCAAAACCATAAATCATTTGAAGCCACAACTTCAAGCATAATACTTGGACAAAGATGATCGACGCGTGCAAACTGATCTCGTCACGCATTGGGGCAATTTTTCCAATCCCAATGCGTGCAATCGATGCTACCGAGCATCTCGACAAATCCGTGTTTAGCTTCATGAAAATCATATAATTGTTAAATGTCGTTAGCCGACGATTTACGTAAATATCTCTTACCGTATAATATAATTATAGCTTTACAAAACTTGTAAATACATGACCTGATCGTTCGTTCTGACATCTTCAAGTAGTCGCCAAACGAATCACTAACGGTACCATACGGCATTTGACGAATCGCGGCGTACACTTTTGAATGGAGGTGAAGCCGACCCGACCTCTCGCTTCAACCCGTTGACGGAACCAAGGCACGTCTCTCTCGAGATCATTATTAATTCTTAAAAATAATTTACGACTCATTCGAAACCGGGTATTAAATTGCTCATTCCCGTACAAACAACCTTCGTCAAAGTAATATTTGATTAAAGAGTAAACTGTAATTTGTACCCATGTGGTTTAGAACCACATACACGTTGCAATCCTGTTTAAAACAAAGTAAAATTTAACCCCTAATGGTAAATTTTTTTTTTTGCGTCTCTCCGTCAAAAATCCGTCCATTAAGCCATTAAAGAGAAGGGTATTATAGAACATTTGGCCCAACACACCTATGTATATGTTTTTTCCCCAAAATCCGTCCAAACACCTCCGTACATTTCCGTCCCTCTTTCTCACCCTTAGCATACTCCATGAACGCGTACAACGTCATCTCTGATCCTCCGTCGTCGGAAATATACACCGACAACTTCTTCGTCGAGTACTCATATGCCAAAACAGATTACGCCGTGTTCACCACTCCAACAGGCGGCTCCTTCGTTGGATCAGCCGTGCAAATCAACACATCTAGTGCCGGATACTCGCTCTCTGTCACAACTTGTTTCAGGTTCTCCGGGAAGACCTTGCGTTCGATTGGGTTCCAGTGAAAGCATTGGGAGGTTAACCATAAGAAGGCGAAAACAAAATCGGCTAGAAACAGATTGATGGAGATGGAAGTCCGGGAATAGATTAGGTTGCGGGAGTACATCTTGTTTTCACTCTTCAAAAAGAGGGCCAAATTAGAACCCTTATTCTGAATTACCTTTTTTTCTGCGGAGTGATGTTAGGGAGATGAAGATATGAGTAAGTAACGGCGGCGATTGAAGTGGACGGAATGTTTGTTGCGAGTCCATTGATGGTGGTTCTGCAACTCATTTATGATGAATGCAATAACGAATCGTGTGGAGCAGAATAATTAATTGGGGTTTTTCAGCCATGATTAATCGATTGATTTTTACTGCTCAACGGTGTGTGGAAACCTCTACGCCCACGTATCGGCGTCAACAATTTTACAGTTGCTTCTTGATTAAGTTCTGCAAAACTCTAATTAGGACCTGTTGTTGAAGACGAAGTGAGCACAGGTTAGGGCTCAGATGTCTGATATAAATACAACAAGGGGTAAAAGAGTCATTTGCTACATAAATGGACGGCAATACAGATGGATTTTTGACGAAGGGATGCAAAAAGAAAGAGAGAGTTTATCATCGGGGGTTAAATTGCACTTTGTTTAAAACAGCGTTGCAACGTGTCACCAAACCTAAACCACAAGGGTGTAAACTGCAGTTTACTCATGAGTAAAAGTGTGTTAGCAACCGTCCGGTCACGGATGAGACGTGTGCTTCGTTTTAATGGTGACGAGGACGATTCCGCCTCTTGCCGCCACATAACTCTAAATACTATAGGTTCCAATAGTTTGTGCTTTTATTTTTAATTTTTTTTATTGTTATTATTATTTTGAAAGACAACTTTCTTAAACCCATACTCCCTTCGTGAGCAGCCCGTGTGTTCATGTGAGTCATGCATGTCTTTCCCAATGGGTTGTAACCATAACGGACTCGAACCCGGGACCCACCTAAGAGGAAACCCACAACTGGAAAACCCCCTGACTCAACCTGGAACAATTTGTATCAAGTGAGACTCGAACCCATAACCTTTCATTTGAAAAGTCATGAGCCTAACACTCCACCAGAAGACTTTGTGCTTTTATTTAACATTGAAAAACAGAACTTATAGATTTACTGTTAGTTTCTTAATCAGGTTTTATGCATTTGAACAATTTACCACCTCTTTTTTAGTTGAGATTTGGAGATTAAAACTTTCAAGCATTGAGCTAAAATGCATTAGTTGAAATCATTGAATTAGAAGACACTATTTTTACTTGTTTCTATATGCCGGCCTGTGTTGGGTCCTTAGTACACTATTGATGACCGTCGTCAAGTCATTCAAAAACCCGATTAATCTAGATAGCTAGGGTAAGTAGGGTATCGTATCCACGAAAATCATGTGGTTAGTATTACACGTTACATTTGATTGTGAAAATTAAATTTATTATTGGATTGATTGTAGAGAGTTACAATTAAACTACGATTTAGATAACAAAAACATAAAAGATGAACACAACTAAGGCTTAAGTTTGATGACACAATTAGTAGGGGTGTTCAAAGTCGGATATCCGAAAATTTCGGATAGTGGATTTCACTATCCGTATCCGAATCCGAAATTTCGGATTCGGATTCATATAGGGAAACGTATATCCGGTTTTTTTTAACTTAAATATATTTTTTAAATTAAAATATAAATATATAAAATATACTAAATAAACATCATCTTTATGAAATAATTAAAAAACCATTTTTTGAGTAATTTACGAAACTACGACGCGAATACGTTTTAGTTTTTTAAAAAAATAAGAAGGCTAAACACATAACATAAAAAGATATATACTTCATATACATTGTATTTATAACACTTTCTAGGAAACAATATATAAATTTGGCCAAAAAAATATAATTTTTGAAATTACGACGCCAATACGTTTTATTTTTAAAAAAATAAGAGAGCTAAGCACATAACATAAAAACCATATACTTTATATATATTGTATTCATAACACTTTATAAGAAAGATATCTTAAAAAAATTATTTTCGGATAATCGGATATCCGAATATCCGAAATTTTTGAAAAATGCTAACCGAATCCAAATCCGAAAATTCGGATATCCGAATTTTTGGATAATTCGGAATTTCGGGTTCGGTTTCGGATAAAGATAATTTTGAACACCCCTAACAATTAGTAAGCTGAGTTCTTTCCTGATTTAAAAGATTACATAGACATAATCTTGAATGAAACAAGTGATGGATAATTGGAGGACCTGCAAGTGTACGTCTAAACTTGTAACGAATAAACACAGATAAAGTTATATACAATACGAAGTGGTCTCTAGCAGTTACCAATACAATAACAAAACCTTCAGTCACATATCTCAACATACAATGATTACACACCGATGGAAAAAATACATGATGTGATACTAGTCATTGTACTTTTAGTAACACGAATAATTGAAACAAACACATGAAAATAATTATTTTCCTACCACCTGTTTAGCCGTGTTCTACAATTAATTTTCCTACCACCTTGGCTGCTTGCTTGCCTTTTCCTTAATTTATTTCTTCGATAACACCCAAGAATAAAGTCAGCAGCCTGCCTTCTTGTTTGCTTTACCTTCGAAATTGATTTTCTTCTCTTTTGCGGCTGCCGTCACACACCTCCTATGTGCTAGGTTGTTTGATTGCTATTGGTCGATTTTTTTCTTCTGCGAGTTCCTATTCATGCTTGTAAGGAATTTTTTCATAAATGCGCTATCACCGATCTAAAGATTACTTATGGGCTTCTCTCTTTTAACTATTACAAATAGGGTTGTCGCCATTTTAAATGGCGACACCCTCACTTTCTGGTATCTCAATCATTGGAAAGAGTCAGGCCTGTCAGTACAACACAAACCTGTCGCCATTTTAAATGGCGACATCCTTTAAATCAGCGTCCATGTCATCAGGTGTAGCCTCAAGGTGGAAGCCTATTCATCCCAAAAGTTGTCGCCATTTGAAATGGCGACACCTTTTCTTCTTGCTTGTACTCCCCAGCAGCATTGAAGTGGTGATTTGACAATTAGGAAAGCTCTACAATTTCAAATGGCGACAACTTTTGGGATGACTAGGCTTCCACGTTGAGCACCTTGAGGCTACACCTGATGACATGGACACTGAGTAGAGGCTATCGCCATTTGAAATGGCGACAGGTTTGTGTTGCACTGACAAGCCTGACTCATTCCAATGAGTGGGATACCAAAAAGTGAAGGTGTCGCCATTTGAAATGACGACAACCCTATTTGTGATAGTTAAAAGAGAGAAGCCCCATAAGTAATCTCTAGATGGGTGATAGCCCATTTATGTAAAAAATTCTGTTGTAAGACGTTTTCACCTCGAAATGATTTTTTTTGAACGGCAAAAAGAAAAAAAAATATTGAACGAAGTATGTTCAACTCTTTTATTAATATTGAAATCAAAATCACACAAATTACATGGAAGTATAGAACCTAAATATCTATTTATAGTGAACCTATATTAATCCTAACCTAACTCAATAACTATTAAATAATCGAACTCAATACTAGTCTAATACGAACTCAACCAAATAATTAATAAACTAATATTAATAATTATTTATTTAATCAAAATTAAATCTTTCAGAAATCAGAATTCACACAAGTGCATGGTACCTGGTTTTCAATATTGGGATTGGATCACCTTTTCATTTCTCGTAAATGACATAATCTTAAACAATAGTTCATCATGATTCAATTTTAGCTCATTTTGATGATGGGGGAAGGAGTAGCAAACCGGTTCTATTTCCATTTTTCTGGAGAATTTGACTTGCAGAATCAATCGAAGCAAAAGAAAGGCTCTCAGTTTCTCGCGAACCTAAGATGTTTGTGAAAATGTCTGTATGAAAGACGACATTATGGTTGCTTTTTGTATTCGAACGATTATCAAAACTGCCGTATCAGCATAAATATTGATGGTATATGTAGTTTCATTGATCTGATGCCTCAGGTCCGTCACCTCCCAGTCGCCATCATCGCGCCACCACTAGCCGCCATAAACACAAATATAGCTCGTCTTGACTCAAACCTATTACACAAGCCGACCTTCCATTTTATCCCACATACCACCTGTAACTATATCAGTAATAAATATGAAAAGGTTGCATGGCTCTCTGTAGATGTCACAAAATTTTACAAAGTTCATATTCGCGCATACTTGTAACACAAATCTATAGATCTTTGTACAATATGTATAAATAAATCAACTATCTATATAGCCTTCAACATGGTAATTGTAAGTTCATTCACTTCATTTGTTGAATTTATTCCTTGTGTACTCGAAGAATAAGTGTTATCTGTAGTAGCTTTTTCATAAAAGAAACCCGGTGGCTTAGGTGGCAGCAACCCGCCGTCACTCCCAAACATTAGGACCACAGAAGACATGTTTGGTCTATCTTCCGGACGCTGTTGAACACACAATAAACCCACATGAATTGACCTTACTACTTCTGATATATTGATTGATTCATTTAAGGATGCTGCAACCATTTCCAGTGATTTGCCTTCTTTATGTAGTCCCCATGCCTAATAATAAAGAATAACTTAATCAAAATACGCGTATGCGTAAAAGAACAAAGTTATAGAACATAACTAACATGTCCGATAAGGTTGTTGCTGTGTTCTTTGTGGAAAAACCCTCGGTTTCTTCTCCCGCTGACGATCTCCAACACCAAAACACCGAAGCTAAATACATCTGATTTTATTGAAAAGAGACCGTCTGCTGCATACTCGGGTGCCATGTAGCCACTGCAGTTAATATGTTGGTTATTTAAAAATAAATAAATTTAGAAATGAAGTGGTGAATATGTGATGAGTCTCACTAAGTTCCAACAACTCTGTTGGTGTTTGCTTCTATCTGATTTCCTCCAAAGCTTCTGGCCATACCAAAATCTGATATTTTTGGGTTCATATTATGGTCAAGCAAAATGTTGCTGACTTTGAGATCTCTATGGATGATTCTCAGTCTAGAATCTTGATGAAGATACAGAATTCCTCTAGCAATACCCTTGATGATGTGAAAACGAGTAGGCCAATCGAGTATTTTACTTTGATTTTCATCTGCAGGTAGTTTATATCTACGTTTATGTAATCTGTGTGTTTTTGATGCATAATATTAGGTTTTAAAAGAATCATACTGAATATAAACGTGTCTAGACTTTTGTTTGGCATGTATTCATACACCAACATTTTTTCAGCTCCCTTGATACAGCAGCCTAATAGCCTTACGAGATTTCGGTGTTGCAGCTTGGAAATGGTGATAACTTCATTCTTGAACTCACTGAGTCCTTGAGTTGAAGTTCTTGATAACCGCTTCACTGCTACTTCCTGCCCGTTTTCCATCACACCCTGAAAACGATCTTTTGAGCTAAGTATGATAGAATAAGCAAAATCAGATAATGAGTTCCAACAGAACCGACTACACGATGCGTATGGTGTCTTGACAAATTATGATTATTTAAGAACTTAATGGATAGAATCATAAAATGAGGGAAACCAACATCATACATTGTAACATTCGGTTCCTCGTACCAACAAAACATGTTTAACGTGGATTCTTTCATCCACATCAATAGGCCCAAAACACATTATTGGTATTTATGAGCTGAGTATTTGTCATTAACAGATACAGAATTCGCCTAGGGTGTTACATGCATTTTCTTTACCTTGTAAACAGGTCCAAAACCACCCTCTCCAAGCTTATTGTTGTCTGAAAAATTGGCGGTCGCTTTACGTAGTGCAGAAAAGTCAATCAATGGTAATTCTAGATCATCCTTAGAGTTTTCATTGCCAGCATCATATCCATGGTCTTCTTCTAGTGTGCCTAATAAGAAGTAATGCCAATTTAACAATAGAATTTGCGTCCAAAATCAAAGTCTTAGATGAAAAGAATACCAAAATAAATACCTTTTGACTTCCTCTTCTTAAATCGATAAAATACACACACAGAAACTAGTACCACCAATAATACCAATATTATAGGGAGAATGATCTTTAGTTTCTCCACACCCGAGCTTTTACCTTTGGCTGCAAGATCAATATATACACACAGTGAAATAATCAGAACTTCTTGATCAAGGGGTCATCTAGGGGTGGCGATTTCTGACACTACACGAAAATAATCAGGTTTCGGGTTGGCCATTTTAACTTGTTTTAATAAACGGGTCGTGTTCGGGTTGACCCTTTTAATAAACGGGTCGGGTTGACCCGTTAACCTGTTTAGGTTTCAGAATATTTTTTAAAATTTTTCCCATTCTAGAAACGATTACTTTTGTATTTAGTGTTTGCCATAAAGGAATTGATTTATACCAAAAAAAAAAATTCCTTTCTAGAGATAACTATTCAATTACTTTTCGGTTTACCTTAAATGAATTAGATTTTGGATTTGGTAATTTATGATTTTGATTTAGATAAATGGGTTAAACGGGTCAGGTTCGGGTTGACCCGAATTTATGTGTATCCAGGTTAGGGTTGAAATTTTTTACACGAATAAGAATATGGGTCGTGTTCGGGTTGCATAATTCAACCCGCCAACCCGACACGATTAACAACCCTAGGGTCATCATAAGTTCTCTTCTTTACAAACTACAACTAAGGGGTCAAACTCATGTTTTTCTTAAAAAAATTATAACAAAAATCCAAAGAATTTTGATGGCCGGCTCAAAGGACCCTCTTGACCCCTCTTGGTTCCACCTTTGTAGAAGGTCGTTCAATATCATAACGAAAATAGACTAGAAAACAAACAAACAAACGTAACAGAGCTATTGGTAGGGTCTAGCGACGGTGTGACAGGGCAAAAACCTTTTTTTTCCTTGTATCTATACTATCTAATAAATAAAGGTTTTTTCATAACACGTGTCGCCTCCATACTCATTCTCATCATCTTTTTCCTGCCTCTCTCTTATTAAATACATCTTTATCTTTTAATAATAATAATATATTTTTAAAGAAAATAGTAATTATACTAATAAAACACATTTATTTTAAATTATCCCTTATTATAAGAAACTTTGAAATCTAATTATGTAACTTTTATTTTCAATCAAATAGTAAATGAAAGTCAAATTATATTAAATAATAATTAACGTATTTTTGAAACCCAATTATATATTAATTTTTACATATTTTGAATTTTGTTTTCTATTCTTAGTATATATAATACATTTTTACACATGTAAAATATATATATAAGGATTTAAGAATTTTATGTATTAATACTTTTCACCCCGTGTGTATTACACGGGTTCTAAGCTAGTAGTATAATATATTATAGTAATCTATATAACATAAAATATAGCTAAGAGAATAAGAGCAACAACAATAGACTAGAAAGTAGAGGTGTTCAAAAGTATCCGTATCCGAAACCGAACCCTAAATATCTGAAATTCCGAATCCGAATTATCCAAAAATTCGGATATCCAAATTTTCGGATTCGGATAGCATTTTTCAAAAATTACAGATATTCGGATATCCGAATATCCGAAAATAATTTTTTTTTAAGATATGTTTCCTAGAAAGTGTTACGAATACAATATATATATATATATATATATATATATATATATATATATATATAAAGTATATGGTTTTTATGTTATGAGTTTAGCTCTCTTATTTAAAAAAATAAAACGTATTCGCTTCATAATTTCAAAAATTATATTTTTTTATTCAAATTTATATATTGTTTTCCTAGAAAGTGTTATAAATACAATATATATGAAGTATATAGCTTTTATGTTATGTGTTTAGCCTTCTTATTTTTTTAAAAAACTAAAACGTATTCGCGTCGTAATTTCGTAAATTACTCAAAAATTGGTTTTTTAATTACTTCATAAAGATGATGTTTATTTAGTATATTTTATATATTTAGATTTTAATTTAAAAATTATAGTTAAGTTAAAAAAACCTGGATATCCGTTTCACTATCCGAATCCGAATCCGAAATTTCGGATTCAGATACGGATAGTGAAATCTACTATCCGAAATTTTCGAATATCCGAAATTCGGATAACACCCAATTTACCTAATTCCGATGCCGGCATTCTTATATAAAGATCCTGCCCATTCTCCACAAACGTCCTAATATCCACCAAATCACCAAACCACAACAAGCACCCGCTTCCACCCGCGGTTACATTCTGCGTCGAGTAAGCGATACACGAACAGTTCCTCTTACAAACCCGCTCACACTCATGAAGGTCCATACTCTGGTTAAACCATGACTGTTGCGTGTCAGGCAACTTCACCCCAGAATACCTCCTAAACCCTTCCCCAGGACCACAATCCAATGGGGTCGACCGCCGACATCCTTGAGACCAATCAGCCACATTCCATTGGTCCGGGGATGTCGGTTCAAACCCCTTCAAACACCCACAAGCCGGAGAGTTGTTAATATTACAACTCCCAAACGAACCACAAAGTTTATAACGGTCACAGTTATCTGTCTGTGGAGTCAGGTACAACAACCACTCTTGCCGGCTTTCGATCCATAACAACCGCTCAAAGCTACCGGTGGGTCGAATAATTACTCTAGTAATTACTGAAGTATTTAGAAAATCAAAATAATAATACACTTCTTTTTTATCAAGAACAAGCCCAAATCGGTAAACTGAGTTGGGCCTCAAATTGGGATCGCCGGAGAATCTAACTCCGTTCCACGGACCGGCCCGGTATCTGATATTGGACCCATCCCGGACGATCAACTGCGGGTACCCTTCAGAATCCAGCACCACGGTGAACTCGCCGGAAGAAGGATCTTCTTCCGACGTCCACGACGTGAAATGTGTTTCCCGGCCGGTGACAAAATCTTTACCGAATTTCATTCCGGGAAGAAAAGTATCCGTCGGAAAATCGAAGCTTTGCCATATCGGATTCTCCAGGTTGCCGTCGGTTTCTTCCCGGACGACGAGATTACCAGTGTCTAGAAGTTGACTCACCGGCGTTTTCACTGATGAATTCGCCGACGACGACCATATGATACCGCCGGTGGCGTTGCGGATGACTAGGATTCCTTGGGGGGTGAGTGAGAGCTCGCCGGAGGTGTTGGTGAGTGGTGTGTCCCGGTTGGCTACCCATATCACCGTTCCGGTCGAAATTCTCTTGTACCAGATTCCGACGTAGCGTTTTGTGGAGTTTCTGGGGCTGAAGAAACCGAGCTCGAAGGTTTCTTGGGCTGAAACAATGGTTTCGCCGTCTCTGATGGTTTGGTTTGCTGAGATGGTGTCTACCGCAAACGTACAAGTTGTTACTGCATAGAGTACAACAATGATGGGAAACCAGAGTTTGGTGAATCGAACTTGTTTCGCCATCACTGCCGATCTCATCTGCCACCCCTCCTCATTAAGGCGTCTATCTGTTTAATTTATTGCTTAATAGTTTGTGTTTGAATTGTAATATTAATCTCCATATTCAATCATTTGCATTTCCTTTAAATAAGCATACCGACTTTTTTTAATTTTGATGTAGAATCGGCCAATTAATTAGAAAAACAAAATGGTAGGTGCAGAATGAGTTGGAATGGATTATTATATGAACATTCTGTTTTAGTGTTGATAAATAATCAAATATGATTTTGAAATGATATTATTATTGTGAAAATAGTGTAAAAGGAAAGTAGGGAGATGTTTTAGTGAGCAATCTATAAAAAGAAACCTATGTTGGGAATAATTTTGGTAAAATTTGTTTGGTTATGTAAACTTTAACCAACGCATAGTACATTATCTTCATATAGTAATATTTAGATTTCTTTCTACTTGACTTTAATCGAAAACATTCTCCTAGCTCATTGTGATTTGATTATGTCATTGTTAATGTCCGCTTTGTTGAATTTTGTACCTCTATAAGTTAAAGCGTATTCGAATTGAGATCGAGTTCTATGATAGGCATCTTGCATCAGCATAACCAACAGCCAAAACTCCATATTTTTTTTAGAATGATCCCATGTATCAATTCCCGCACAGATACCAAATTACTTGTTTAATTCCATTATGTCTGCATGTTGTAGCATAATTGTATCTTGTTGATACATGTACCGAGAATGTAATGTTTGGTCTCGTGTTGTTTATAAGATACATTAATACTCTGATTGCACTTAATTATGGTACTTCTATACTAATTAGTAGGGGTGTAAACGAGCCAAGACGCTCATAAGCTACCCGAGATCTACTCGTGAAAAATTTGAATCAATATGAGCTTGAGCTCGAATTTTTCATATCAAGCTAGTGAGCTTAACGGGCATTTTATTTATGTAATTTTTATTTAAAGTATGAAATATATATATATATATATATATATATAAATTTATATATAAAATTTTCATAAAAACAATTAAATAACATATATTATATATTGTGTTATATATAAAAATTATAACTATAAATATATAAATAAAATAATAAATAATTAATAACTAATAAATGAGTTGAGCCCATTTTGAAAAAAACTACTCACGAGTCGAGCTCGCGATTCATAAATAAAGTTTTAAACGAATTAAACTCGAACTCTCTTAAATTAAACGAGCTCGGCTCGCTTACACCCCTATCAATTACTTGTTCAACCTCTTCTTAAGGACGGTGAAGATCTTTTTATATGTCGAGCAATTAGACAACCATCGACGTACACACTAGAGGAGCTTTGTCTATATTGGAATTTGTCAACATCTTCTGAATATAACCTGTATGATGCACAAAAGTATAATTACACTATTGCTCGAACCGCAAGTCGAGTATAATTCCGTTGAACCAAGGTCTTTCATTTAAAATCTATCTCTAATACTTATGTACTACTTTTCAACTCTTCGGGACATCTAAATATATTTAAATAATCTATATATACCGCAACTATTGTAAAATCAATGGTTGATCTTTTGATAAAGACACATGAGTTGATCATATCAGATTTGTATCCCTTCTTTATGAGATAATCATAAAGTCGATTATATCACATTCAACCTGATTGTTTTAGACCATATAAAGATTTTTTTAACTTTGTAGAACACATATCTCATGGTTATGATCTCAATGCTTCAAGCATCTTCAACGCTTTAAGGATTTTTCATATAAATGTCATTTCCTAATGTTCCATTTAAATATGTAGTGACAGTCCAAAAAGATTGCGAAAGTAATTTGGAATCAATGGTTATTGCATCCACTGCTAGTTTATACGTTTCCTCATATTGACTCCCAGGATATGAGAACCTTGTGCCACCAATCATGCTTTTTATCTTACAATATCATTCTTTTCATTTCTTTTTATTAAAGCACTCATCCATAACCTGTGGGTTTACCATTTTTGAGTGTCCAAAAACATTTTGAGGAAAGAAAAGAGGTACACTATACATGGTGGAGATACCTGCTGATGGTGTCAATGCATTAACATTTGGTCCAAGCCCATCCAATCTGTGGCACCAACGACTCGGACACATGAGTGATAAGGGGTTGAAGATGTTAGCAGACAAAGGCAAGTTTCCAGACTTAAAGAAAGTGGAAACCTGGTTTTGTGAATCATGTGTTCTCGGAAAGCAAAAGAATGTATCATTTGCAAAGATAGGGAAGACACCCAAAGCTCATAAACTACAGCTTGTTCATACGGATGTCTATGGATCTACATGTAGTATCATCCTTGGGAGGATCAGTCTAGTATGTGACTTCCATTGACTGACTCTACACAAAAGGTATGGGTCTATTTCCTAAAAAAGTATGATGTATTTAATACTTTTAAGACATGGAAAGTTGTTTATGAAAATGAAATTGCACTGAAGGTCAAATGCCTAAAGTCGGATAATGGATGAGAGTACATAAGCAAGGATTTTCTTGATTACTATGCCAAACACGGAATTAATATGATCAAGACAGTCCCATGAACTCCTCAACATAATAGGAGTTGCAAAAAGAATGAACATAACACTTAATTAAAGGGCAAGGAGCATGAGGTTAAATACAAGGCTCCCAAATATATTCTGGGATGATACATTTCACATTGCAGCCTGTCTGATCAATCCTGGACCGTCTGTTCCTTTAGGATACAAAATACCATAGAAAGAATGACTAGGAAAGGAGACAAGTCTCAAGTCTCAAATATCTAATGGTATTTGGTTGTAGTGCTTACACTTTGTTGAAATATGGTGACATGGATATGCTAGATTCAAACGCCAAAAAGTGCACATTCATTGGCCATGGGTCAGACAGTAAATTAAAAAACATGGCTTGTGGGATTTTTACAATTGTTTTATATTTTTAGCATAAAATGAATCGAGGCGTAGTTTAATGATTACCATTTTATGTATTTCTAGATCCAAAAGTGTACATTATTGAAATTTTCGTGACATGGTCCAACAAAATTTATTTCTCGAACATCCAAAGACCAAAACATTGTGATACCGGTAAAATACATTTCTGGGTCCGCCACTGCATGTATTTATGCTCAACTTTTATTGTTTTTGTTGGAAGATGGGAGATAAGGGTGTCTAGGTCTAGTTCTATCATTTTTATTGAATTTCTGGACTGGACTGATGGTTTCAGAGAATACAAGTCAAACCAGCTAGATTGGTTGGATTGACTCTCAGAAACTTATCCGTTTAGTGGTTTGAGTAGATTTTTTTTCAAGTTCATTAGTTTGCATTAGTTTTTCTAAAATCGATTAGATGGTTCATTGGTTCATGAATATTAGACATATATGTAACTTGTATATTCATAACTTAAAAAAAAAATATAAGATAAGTTAAACTCGACTAGCTTGGTTTACACATCAAATTTCAAAACATAACCTTTGACCAAACCGTTAAATCCGATTTTTTAAACACCAAACCAAGGGCCGCATATCATAAATTTCAAACCAACTGATTTACTTTGCTTTGTTCTGGCCGATTTTAATGGTTGATTAATACCTCAAATGGGAGGATCAAGAAGCCATTTAAAATAGATGAAGGACGTATGTGTATAAATTTGCATAGTAAAATGAATGATGTGCAAGTTTGTTGTGCTGTTTTTGTCTCCCTATCGTTTTTAGGGTGGTTTGTGAATAAAATTTGCTTTTAAAAAAAAGTTTAGTCAAAAGCCAAGTTGCCAGGGAAGACCGTCTAGAGTTACGACAGAGACAGGTTAGATTTTTTGTAGGTTCGCGACCCCGTCTTTATCACCTGCGGCTGCTGGAACCAATTTAAGACACATAATTTACTTAAAATAATTGGCTGCTGGAACCAATTTAAGACTTATGTTTATTTATTATTAGACAAATTATGAAATGTATTTAATATGACTTTTTTTTAAAACAGACACCGGGATCATTTTGAAAGATAAATGTTATATAAATCGGGCTCAACTACCCCACCAATCCGGATCGAATCCCCAACTCAGGAGGAAACCCACAACCGGGAAAACCCTCTGGCTCAAATGCTCAATCCAAATAATTACTCCAGGTGAGACTCGAACCTAAAACCTTCATTATGGGAAGTCTTGAGACCACCATTGCACCAGATAGCAACACTGATACATATGGCAAGAAAACTAATTGCCTACTAATAGTATAATACAATAGGTAACAAAATGGGTGTTTGGCATGAGGTGCGTAGTATAAGAACATGTTTATTCATTTAAATTTAATCAAAGAAATAAAGTGACAAACATGTAAACGAAGAGATTTTACAGATGATGTAAAAGAGTAGAATCGATTTCGTCTAAGCTCATTTAAGCTTGGTTCATCTAACTTATCAGAGTTTGGGACTTGACTCATTTCAAGCTCTATATATAAAGTTCGAGCTTGACTCGTGAGTAACTTTTAAACCCGAACTCGAGTCGACTCGTTTATTATTTATTTTCATGTTTATGTACATATATAAATGTTTCTATATAGATTTATAATTATATCTTGATATATGATGAAATATATTATTTATTATTTTTATCATAATTATGTATAATAATAAGACAATTTAGATTTTAATAATTCAAATTATAACCAATTGGCCGATACTAATCCATATTGAAAATGTGACCCATGATATTTCTAACTTTTTTTGTCAAGAACAATCTAATAGCGCAATTATCAAAGATTTACACTATTTCACTTGTACGTTTTTTTATTTCGTTTATAATTATCATTTTTAGCGAAATCGATTGTAAATTAATTATAAATCTTTGATGATTATGAACTGGGATTACCCTTGACAAAGAAAATGAAATTTAAGGGTGACATTTGTGACATTATGAATTATTATTATTGGCCAAATAATCATAATTTAGAGTATTAAAATCCAATTTGTCTAATAATAATGACAATAACAACAACAATAATAATAATAACTATTATTATTATTGAATTAAAAAAATATAATATATTTATATAAATAATAGGCTCGTTTAAGCTCGTGAGCTTAGTAAAGTATGTAAAACTCGTGCTCGATCTCATTTATTAAATGAGCTTCAATTAAAACTCAAGTTGGGGCTCGTTTATAAAATGAGTTCTAATTAAAGCGTAAGCTAGACTCGATGTGAATTTTTAGCAAGCCCATCCTGAATAACTCCCGAGGGGTTTGACTCGTTTATAAAATTAGTCATTACCTGTTGTTTCAAAGTGCAGGGGTCACTTGTTCTTTTGTTGGTGTTGCTTCAAGTGGTGGTATGGAGGAGTCTTGCTGTATGATGTCTGAAATTTTGGAAACCGTGAAGATGGTTCTTCGATAGTATCTGCTATTTGGAGCACGCAAATGGAATTTCTTCATTTGTCGTCTTAGTGCAAGTAGCAGTGGCGGTATCACCTGTGGATCTGTGTACTGTTCTTTCATCACCAAATCTGAGGCTTCTTGTTTTGCAATTCTATCAAAGATTGTGACGGCTGCAGTTCCAGTTTCGTCAGCTATGGTTGTAGAAAAGCGAAACATGTAAATCAGAGTTTAGTATACATGTTTTTTTTGGAGAAAAACAGGTTTTCGTCGATTTTTTTTGGGACGTCGACTTTTCCGAGACTCTTGATAATGAATTTTGATTCCAAGAACACCAAAATAAACACAAAACAAAGAAACACAAAAAAATAACCAGCAATAGTTGAGAAAATGAACATGTATCTCAAAAACTGAAATTACAAAAATAATGTACAGGTAATGTGACATGAATCTTAAACATGACAAAGTTAAAACAATTAATTAAATAACCTGAGAAAATGAACATGTATCTCAAAAACTGAAAGTCTAGTAATTTATAAAGTGGGTTAACTACTAATAGAAAGTGCTGCCCTTTTAACACTGGTCTTTGGCTGTTTATTCTATAAGAAAACAATCTAAACTACATGCTGATAGCATTTGGTAATAGTGCATATTAAAATTGATTGCAATGTATTAACAGCAGCTGAGTTATCATAGTAAAGCTTCAATGGTCTAGATATGAAATTAACTACTTTGAGTACATTGATAAGATTCTTTAGCGCAGGTCGCATTATAAACAGCGATGTATTCTGCCATCATAGTGGATGTTGTAGTCAACTGTTGCTTATGACTCTTCTATGAGATAGGTCCGTCAGCTAACATAAAGATATACCCCGAAGTGGATTTCTAGTCATCTTTGCACTTAGCAAAATCAGAATCAGAATAACCAACCACTTCTAAATTATCACTTCTTCTGTAGGTCAGTTTATAGTTTTTCATCCCTTTCAGATATCGAAGCACTTTCTTAGCTGCTTTCCAATGATCAAGACCATGATTAGTCTGATAACGACCTAGCATTCCAGCAATATAAGCGATATCTGGAGGAGTACAAACTTGAGCATACATAAGGCTTCCAACGAGTATGGTATTATTATTATTATTATTATTATATATATATATATATATATATATATTTAAATCATTTTTATTTAAATGACATTAAAGTGAGTTTTTTTCTACAAGGTGTTTTAGATATATGGTGTTTTCAACTGTGTTTTTCTAGTCATGGTGTTTTACACCTGGGGCCATTTTCAACATGACGTTTTAGCTTTTTTTGTTATGGTGTTTTCAACATTACGACTAGTTTTTTATTATATATATATATATATATTTTTTAAATCGTTTTTATTTAAATAACATTAAAGTGGGTTTTTCTAATATGGTGTTTTAGATTTATGGTGTTTTAGAGCTATTGTGTTTTTAACTGAGTGTTTTTCAACATAAAGCTTTTCTGGTCATGGTGTTTTTCTGGTCATGGTGTTTTTCAACTTGGTGTTTTTCTGGTCATGGTGTTTTACACTTGGAGGCCATTTTGAACATGACGTTTTAGCTTTTTTGGTTATGGTGTTTTCAACATTACAGTTAGTTTTTTATTATATATATATATATTTATATTGTTTTAAATCATTTTTATTTAAATAACCTTAAAGTGAGTTTTTTTTTCAACATTGTGTTTTAGATCTTTGGTGTTTTTCAACATAGAGTTTTTTAGATTATGGTGTTTTTTAACATAAAGTCTTTCTGGTCATGGTGTTTTACACCTGGAAGCCAATGTCAACATGGCTTTTTAGCTTTTTTGGTCATAGTGTTTTCACAATGACAGATTTCAACATGATATTTTTGGACATGGTGTTTTGGTTTCTTTATAAACTCTTTGATAAATCACAATGACAAATTATGATCCAACATGGCATTTTAGTTTCTTTGTAAACTCTTTCAGCATTGCGTTTTAGTTTCAACATGTGTTTTCACAATCACAATGATAAATTAAAACGTCAAATTTTCACATAGTGTTTTTGGTCATGGTGTTTTCACATGGCGTTTTAGTTTGTCATTGTGTTTTACAATTGTGACGTATAATTTATGTTGAACTGGACGTTTAAAAAAAGGTAAAACACCATAAACACAAATACGGAAAAACACCATGTATATGGAAGTTAAAGTATAAAACACAATGAAAAACTAATCATCGATTGAAATTTTACGCAAAAAGTGTAAAACACCATGACAAAACAAAAACGCCATAAACATCATAAAATAGATGTATATGGATGTTAAAATATAAAACACCATGTGTAAAATGCACAATTTCAAAAACCATGTATAAACTCTATAAAATACCATAAAAACTCACAATTTCAAACAACACCTAGTTGGTGGTTTTTTTTTTAATATAGCAATACCATACTCGTTGGAAAGAAAAAAAAACGCTCGATTTTATGATATTATTTTAAAAAAATAATGACGTATAAAAAATTTATGGACGTTTAAAAAATGAGGGGGGGAAATGGCATATGACTTGTGCATGTGCTGATTGAAGGATCTAGTGTTTTGACGCAAGTACCCTTTCCCTCTTTTTCCATTCTTAGACACGTGTCATGATTAGAACTTTTCCTTTCTAGCCTAACACTCCCATATACATACATATATATATATATATAATTTGAAATTGACAATGTATTTTTTCAAAGTCAGAGACGAGATCAAGAATTTGAATATTACTCGACTCAAAAACTAAGGTATAGATGGGCCAGCCTAGTTTCTAATTAAATGTTAAACTCAACGTGCAAAGCGTGGATTTTATAATCTCAAATACGTCGATACGGTAATTCGGCCTCGATTTACAATTCACCTCACAGCCATCGGTTCGCTTCGATTTTTCTTCATCATTCTCTCCACCAGGTATACTCAATCTTTTTGATTATGCTTCATCGATTTGTAGAATCAGCTTGTATTCCTAGGGTTCACTTCGTTTTATACTTTATAATCTCTCAGCTTGTTAATCTTCGATTTATAGCTTGTTATATTCTGATTGCTTGAGGTTCGAATGATCGATTTTAGTATTTTATACTAGGTTCTAATTTGTTTTACAGTAGCTTTGATTCAACTATTCTATTATGAACATCAATTGTGTCTGTAATTTTGAAGCTTAATTTGAAAGATTAGGGTTAAGTGTTGTTCTTAGTTTTTTTGATGAATATATACATATATTTCTTCACTGTTAATCTTCCTGATGAACACCATTGATTTAACCAGCAACACTTGCTTGTACCTGGTAAACCTTACCTGGAGATAAAGACCACGGAGATCCCCTGCTCCAAAAACCTCCCTTTTTTTAAATCCATAACTTCTTAATAATGTAAAATCAACCAATGCAGCAATAAAAATGATTAGAAACATACTTGACCAAGTGATAAAAGTGCATAGATGATGTTATAGAATAATGGGCTGTAGACCTTTAATGTGCTTTCATCTGTCCATATACTTAACCATGTGCTACTTAGTATCCTTAAAGTTTCTGTTGCAACATAGCACCCAAACAGTATAACCACAACTCACCATCCTCCTAATATTCCAAAATTGATTATTTTATCTCTAACAGAATGGTTAGAAGAAAAGGATATGCTTTTCAAATTACAGAACTTATATTTAATACTTAAAGCCGTAACAACAAATAACAAGATAACCAGTTTAAAAAAAATCAAGTTCTTAAAAAGTTTGTAAATATGAAAATCATACACTAAATTACCTCCTCCAATAAAAAAATCAAGATTTAAAAAAGTTTGTAAATATGTCCCATGTTTAAATGAAAGATTTTGTCTCTACTACTTATCCATGACTCCATGTGTACAGATCATTCCAGTTTTCACTCCACAGAGATATGTATTTATTTCTTTCTTAGGAGGTTATTCATTGGTAACATTTCATTCTAATTGTTAGTATTTGGTTTGCCTTTTCTTATTCAATAATACAGGCAGGCCTTGATACAGGTCTGGAACATCTAATTATTGAAAATAAAATACTAATATGACAAGTTAACAACAAAGAAAAAGTTATTGTTAAATTTGGGAGAATTCATTCTGATTTAGGATTAAAGAGTACTTGGATTGGAAATAACACTACTAGATGTAGTTTTCTTACCTGGATGAAGGTGTTTGCATTGTGGTGCTGGGTGATCCTGGCAGCTGATGTTTGTTATCATTCCAGCTGATTTTTACAACACTGGTTATTAATAATAATAACGGTTTTGTTGTCCATCACTCTCTTTTGCAGATTTGACCTATCAATTCTTTTTCTTGAAGCCACATATTTATTGAAAAATGAAGGAAGAAGAGGTAAATAGATGTCAAATTCAAGAATGGTATTCAAGATTCAAAACAACATCAATGAAAACTATAATCCATGAGCTTCCCGAATCCTTCATTCAATATCTCCTTGATGATTCAGGCCCTTTCCTTCTTCCACTTTCCATCTCCAACAATGATGCATTACCCAACAGAATCCACAAACCCGAAGATGAAGAAGACTACATTATATCAGAAAATCAGCCATCAGATAACGAATCAGACCAAACACCACCACCTTCATTCCCAGAACTTGAGTCACAAATCAACCAATCAATCAAAACCCTCGGTGGGGCCGTCTTCCCAAAACTCAACTGGAGCTCCCCTAAAGACTCCGCTTGGATAAGCCCAAACACGAGTCTTAAATGCACCTTGTTTACTGAAATCACACTTTTGCTCAAGTCTTCTGATTCATTGGTTCATGACCTTTGTCACGCGTATGATTCATGTAGTGACTGTAACATCCGCCGACCCGTCCGTTTCTTCCTTGCCCTTCGAAGATGGTACCCGGATCTCCAACCTGAGAGGGAATTTCGTGTCTTCATACGCAACCACAGTTTAGTTGGAATCTCTCAACGGGAAGTTACCACATTTTACCCGATCCTGACTGATGAGAAGCATGATTTGGAGAAGGTAATAGAAGAATTCTATACAGACAAGGTGAATATGATTTTTGAGTCGGAAAGTTACACGTTTGATGTTTATGCTCGAAAGGATATGAAAGTTAAGCTTTTGGATTTCAATCCGTGGTGTGAGTTTACATTACCGTTGTTGTTTACATGGGCAGAACTGGAATCTGAGCAGTTGATCAGGGAACCCGAGTTTAGGATTGTGGAGAGCCAGTGTGGGGTGAGACCGGGTTTGAAAACTGCGGTTCCTTATGATTATTTGGATACAGGTGAAGGAAGTGGTTGGGATCAGTTTCTGAGAAATGCTGATGAGGAGCTGCGGCGGCAGACAAGGTCAGCCGGTGGTGGTTAGCGGTTATGTTTGCCCCCGTCCTTCTTCTAACGAAGGTTTTGTTTTGTTGTTTTCATGTTGGTAAAAATGGTTGTTACTCGTTAGCGACTTAAAACGTGTTTTAACGGGCTATGAAGCAAGTCATAAAAGTTGTCAACGAGCCGAGCTCTGTATCTAAAGCCCGAGCACGACTCGTTAGTACTTTTTCAGCTGTTTTTTATCATAATTTTGTATTTAATAATATTTATTATTTATTTATATTTTATTATATAAAATAAAAATTATTATATTTATATAAGTTAAGGGCTCGTTTCTGTATAATAATATTATATTATATTTAATTTTGAGCTTTTAATAAGATGGTCTTGACTAGCTTAAGAGCGACTCGACTCGTCGACATTCCTATTAAAATAGACATAACCTTATTTATATGAATATTTATATCTATTTTTTTAATCTACATAACTAGGTTATACAAATGTATAATTGTTCTCTTTTCTCTAACTTAACATTGAAATTGGTTATTATTTTTTTAAATAAATAAAATATTAGCCCCATGACTTTAAAAAATAACTTTTTCTCCAAATTTGGTCAATGGCATTGCCTCACTTTTCTGTTAATAGGGGTTAATTCGTCAATTCAACTTGAACCAATTTCATTGGAAGTTCCCCAAACAAGAAGCATCTACCCTCCCACCTTGAAGCAAAATGACCACTTTACCTCTCTGCCATTGAATCCTACTCCTTCGTACTAAATTGTCAGTTCCATAACCCTTTCCTTGAAAATACCACCACGTGGAACTGGTCAGCTTCCTCTTCATATATATACCCCAATTCACTACTCCATTACCATCAATCTCCATTCTTTGAAATTTCAATGGCTGCATCCAAGAATCAATTCGAGTTTCAGGATCATTTGCCTATGATCGAGGAAAAGCTGGGCGGCGATGGCCTCATAGGAGAATTATGTAAAGGATTCCAACTGTTGATGGACGCGGATAAAGGTGTAATCACGTTCGATAGTTTGAAGAACAACGCTTTGCTTTTGGGTCTTCAGGACCTGAGCGACGATGATCTGTTGAGTATGTTGAGAGAAGGAGATTACGACGGTGATGGTGCACTGAATCAGATGGAGTTTTGTGTTCTTATGTTCAGATTAAGCCCGGATCTTATGGAACAATCTGAGTTTTTGTTGGAAGAAGCTCTTGAACTCGACTTTAAGAATTCACATAAATAGGTTTTTTTGTTTTCTATACTTGTAATTTGATGTCTATGGCTTGTTGATTTGATTGAAACTAGATTTTGAAATGATCATTCAACTGTAAGATGAGCTTATATTTTGATTTAATTAATAATTACACTTTGGTAAGTTTTTTTTTGAACGACAACACCTAGATATTCTAAGATAATTGGGTTTTCTCGGGGCAACAGCTAGAATATCCAGGGCAGCCCACCCCAGGAGGAACCCCCAACTGGGTAAACCCCCTGACCTGGCCACATACCCCTTTTTTGTTGTGGCCAGGATTCGAACCCAAGGCCTCCACTATGGGAAGTCTTGAGGCTACCATTGCATCAAATGACCAACGATTACAATTTGGTAAGTAGTATTGGTTTTTAATATTTTTTCAGGTTTTACGGTGGAAATATTAAACTATTTATTATTAATTAATTAACTAAACTTGAATGTCAAGAAATTATAAACAAAAGGATTAATTAGATAATCCATGTTCATATTATGGTTTTGATCGTATTTTGAGGCTTTGGGCCTTAGAGTTTACTCGAACGTAATATAATTAGTCCTTGACTTTGACTAACATTAATCATTTTGTTAATTTTTTAATAAAATTAGTAAAATACCTTTACTTTTAAACCCCCCCTCTTTAATCTTCTTCATCTCCAACTAGCCCCCCTCTTCACCGCCTATCTCCGGTCAACCTCCCACTCGCCATCACCCATCTTTGGCAAAATCCACCCCACTTGGAGTCATTGACCGAAAGTATGGTGATTTGTGAAATTATGGGTTGCCGGAAAGTTGTGTAGTTGGTATCAATGTTTTCAGAACCGGATCGGACAACGAACCTGACGTCTTAGAGGTTCACTGGTCGGACCGGATTCAAGAACCGGATGACGCAATAAATAATATAAATATTCATAAAAATATATAGAAAAATATAAAAATTCCAAATACTACATATACAACCATTTAAACAATTTTGAGTCAAGGACGAGGGTTGTAGGAATTTTAATTCTTTTGAATCTTCAATTTTAATTTTGATTAGGGTTTTGGAGGACCTGTGACAGCGTATAAGTTAAAAGGAAAGAGTCAAATTGAATTAAAATTGTAAATAGAAGTAAGTAGGAGGACTATATGATAAAAAAGATAAAAAAATAGTAAAAAAAAAATTAAAAAAAAAATTTATACTACCCGGTTCGACCACCGGTTCGCGGTTCGACCGCTGAATCGCTTGAACCGCCCGGTTCAAGCAGCAAACGGTCTCAGAGCATGTAACCGGACTGGTGGAGGTCACGGTTCCCGGTCCGACCGGCCGGTCCGGTCCGGTTTTAAAAACATTGGTTGGTATTGAGGTCCTCGAGCACCCGGTGGTCGATAGAAGCCGGTAGAGGTGGAGATGGCCCAAAGTGTGGTCTATTTTGCATTCTATGGTGTATAACAACTACTGGAAAGACCTAAAGGCAGTCGGAAAATCGCACATCTGGCCACCGACGGGTATCAAAGACAAAGGCAAACCACCGGTCAAACCAAATGTATTAACGCGTATTCCACTGCATGCGACCTTGTAACCTGACTTTCAACCTCTGAGGGGGCCTAGGATAGCCCCACCCGATTTTTGAATAGGTGTAAAAAACACAGGGTTGTGCGACAGATTTTTGTGCGATGGAGAGTGAGATAGAGGGGAAACATCACAAAGTTGGCGACGATCGTTTGGTCGCTGGGATTGACCGCCACCACAAAGCTCATTGAAGGGGGGGGGGGTTGAGGTTTTTTTAATAATAAAGGCGTTTTAGTAATTTCACAATAACTTAACACATTTTTTGAACTCCTGTTAATCCTAAAGACCAGATGTGTTACTTGTGAACAAATAGTGAGAGACAGGTGTAACTTCAAGAAAATATGGACAAAAACCATAATATAGACGTACCACACAAGGACTCCACGTGTAATTTTTTTCTAAACAAAATCTAAGAAAAAAGCTCTTGGTGAAATGAGTGTTTCTTCTATTTATTGGTTTGAATAAATTAATTGTTAAGATTGATACTGTGATAAGATTGTAATTACTAAAAAGTTTGTAACATTCGACCCCTTATACTACCTAGTATTGTCTATTTTGTATATTCTTCCATCCAAACATGCTTAAATGTGGAGTTTTTCTCTTATCCACAACCAATGCGTACAAACGTGTTAGTGATATTTAAGGCGGGTCATTTCTTATGGCTAGTAGCTCTCTTGTGTAGATAGAAGAGAACAATGTGGGATTTGCCCTAGTGGAGACTCATCGTCTTTGATGAGGTCTTCCCTACCATCGTAAACAGAACAAAATCAGAGTGACTCTAATACCGTATGTAACATCCGACTTATCATATTATCCAATGTTGTCTGTTTTATCCAAAAGTAGCTTACAGATTTTTTTTGTTGCAAGAGTGGAAAATTCCCTAGTAGTCACATCCCTAGATTGCGCTCTCTCTCTCTCTCACACACACACACTTAATTGATGAGTTCTCCTTTCATTCACAACTAAGACACCCAAAACATGTTAGTAATATTTGAAACGAGACATTTCTTCTGACCCACTATCTCTTATGTATGGACTGAACATAAAAAACGATGTAAGGTTCACCTAAAGTGTCACAAAGTTAAATATAGCTGGAAATGTAAAAAATGAAAAATAAAATTGTTATCCATTTTGACTTTTCTTTAAATTTAAACAAATAATAGTTTTGTCAATTTTTTTATTCTCAAATTTGTTTAATATATTTCCTTTTAGTTGAAAAGGTTCATAAAAGAAACTTTATGTTTTTACCCTCTTTAATTTTATAGAAGTTTTGTTATATTCTTAAAAAAAAAAAAAATATCTCATTCATAACATAGTTATTTGTAAGGTATGAGAAAGGTATGATGGGTGCAAACCTTACATCTCTCCGGGGATAGAGAAGTTGTTCTCGCTGATATCTTTGACTCCAAAAACCTCTTTTTTTTTCGTGTACACTATTGTATAGCTAAGAGAATAAGATCAAACAACCATATAATAGTACTAATAATGGAAGTTGGAAACTATCGTTAACATACAATTATGAGTAAACTATAGTAGCTACGAATAAAGAGCAAATACACGTGAAAAAGAAGCACTAAACCCCTATGCAAGTACCTACACACTCCGCTAAAAAGTCTGGACGCTCAGACAACACTAAGACAAGGCTAAGGCAAACCAAAGATCTTATACGATAATCCATTACAATGGTAAGGCTAACTCAGTTACAACGGTGCATATAACTTATTGCAATGATGCATCTAACCCAATATAAAACATAAATCATACATCACGGTGCTTACAACGGTGCGTGTAACTCACTACAAATGATTATATTTATTCTTTTGATATATCCATTTTTTTAAAATCACTTATATCCATTGTTTTATAGATGACTATATAACAAAATTCAATTCGTTTACGCGTGAAAAAATATCGCGTAAAATATGATCTATTTTGTGTGAAAATCTAAAACCAAGTCATATTATTTATTCTTTAAATCAATCCTTGAAGCATCATAGCAAATATTGATCGACTTTGACTTTCCCCTTTAAAGAAAGGTCGCTCTCAAAGACATTTTCGATAATTGTACAGTTACCTTTATGAAGTCCAGAAGATAATGGAAGACTTCCTTTCGGTGAAACACACCACTAATTCGATTTAGTGACCGATGGTCATTAGAAAAGTCAATATACTTTAATTATGTTATTTAACAGAAACATAAACATAGTCATTTAAAACATTATGTAATTCGTTTTTTTAAATACATATATATTTCCTGAATTATTGGTTTAGGTGGGGATTAAAACAGATTGGCAACCAAAATCAAAATTAAGTTAACATATAATTTAATTAAAAATACAATATTATTACTATGAACAAAAAAATATATATCTTATAATTATTCTTTACGAGTTTTAGTCTTTTAAAAACGGCTATTACAATCTTAAATCTAACATCATTAAGTATTTTTTATTCTCGAAACATGTGTAACAATCATTTATAAGATCATCATCATTCTGATTTCACAAGTTTTACTTCACAACCTTTCTTATCAGTTGACATGACAACCGAAAAAACTAATGATAACTTCAATAACCGTTAGAACAAAAATACAAAAGATTCTTCTTACTTCCAAAGTCATCTTACAAGATTTGTTATACCACTAAAGTTGATAAACCTTTATCATTTTCTTTCATATTATCAATGTAATTGTGAGCTTGATACACAGAGTTTGTTTTTCTCTTCATAATTTGATTGTTGATAGGTATCATCGTCCGGAAATATTAAATACATATATAACATATCAAATTTTTTTAATGGTGTTGCGTGACACCAGTCATCAAAGGGTGGATCCGCCCCTGACTACAAACAACTCAATGGTGTTAGCAAGCATTAATAATGTGATGGTGTGGTAGAACATAGGGAAGATGGGATATGTGTGCAACAATGTGATGAAGGTAGCATGCGTTAGTATGTTGATGATATTTGCGTCATGTGTTTATAGTGTTGTTGATTTGTACTTAGAAAATATAATGTGAAAGTTGATCATTTAACGGTTAACTTTGGTGTTGGTCAGCTTCACTTGCCAATGTGACTTGTTTTACGATGACAAATAAACACTAATCATCCAATGATGATGAGCACTAATGGCAAAAATCTAACAAAACTTTAAAGGTTTATTTATTAAATAATAATATGCATGACCCGATTGTTATGGTCGTTATATGTGTCTCAACTATTTTTTTCATCAAAATGAAAATGTATCAACTTTTTGAAGGGTGTAACTTTTAACGGTGAAGTAACTTTTTATCAATTATTATAATGTTTTATGAAAGTTACCTCAACTAAATACACATATACATATGGTGAATTTGGTGTAAGAGATCATATATACAATTTTGAATGCTCTACAGTAAATTCACTTACAAACATACTTAAAACTCGAAGTGTATCTTTTGGATTACCCTAAAGTGATTTCATGTAATACATAATATTTCAAGCAAAGCCTCTTAACACTAAGGTCCCGGAGAGCTCAAGAAATTTGCCTTTCAAAAAATTTAAAGGGTTGAAATACTTCGAAATATTAGCATCTGTATTTTGTATAAATATAGATTAGCATATATTTAGGAATGATTGTTGTGTCTTTCCTTATTTCCTGTATTTCCCCTTGTATTTATATGATATCAAATCAATGAGAAGAATCAATTGAACAGTTTACACATCACATGATTCAGGTTGATATTTTACCCTGAATGAGTAAATTCCTAACACACAGTTTGGGTGTTGTGTTTGCTATTTGTGTATATGTATTTACGTTATGTTCCCGAGTTTTTTTAAATGATATAAAAGAAGAGAAAGGGAATTAAGGAGAGAAAAAAAGGGAAGGGAAGAAAAATATATAATTTAATTTCGTGTTCCTGAGTTCAAAGGAAAGAAAAAGAAATTAAAGATTTTATGTGTTCCCGAGTTGAAAAACAAAGAAAGTTACAGTTTACCATTATACCCTTATATTTTGATATATATAGGTTAAGCGGAAGGGTAAAACTGTAAATGATAAAACCTAATTTGTATTTCATTCATTTCTCTCCAAATCGGTCCATTTTGTAATAAGACCCCAAAACCCAGGAGGCTTCACGTATTGGATTTACTCATCAACACATAGCACTTAAACATAAAACATTCGACACATAGCAGCGGAAACATAACATGTCTATCATAACTTGTCAAATTCAAACTGAAACTTGTCTTAAACAACTGAAACATAAACGGGATGCCAGATGCTGATTTTCGGGTAACTCTTCTCGTCAAGCCAAGCATCCACATCCATCTACTGCCACCGACACTTAACTGACGTGCATACTAAAAATCAGCAACGCTGAGTGAGTTCTTATGTTTACTTTAAATCAATCATACAAAGATTTATTAATACATACATACTGTCCTTAAGGCAAAACTTTACATACTTTACTTTTCAAAACAGTTTAAAAACATAATAAACTGTCAATTCCTTTACACGGTACTGCCCTCATGACAAACGGCCATGAACCGGCAAGTACTGCTTTACCGTCAATTTCCTTTGTCAGGTCAATTTCCCCATGGCCAGCAGCCATGAACCGACAAGACCGCTTTACCCGGCAGCCCTCATGGCTAGCACCATGAACCGACAATACCGCTTTACCCGGCCACCCTCATGGCTAGCACCATGAACCGACAATACCGCTTTACCCGGCAGCCCTCATAGCTAGCACCATGAACCGACAATACCGCTTTACGCTAAGGGGAGTTACGTGGTTCTCCCGAGCAACCGCCATCACTCATCCCAGTCGTACAACCGTTAACGAACCATCAAGGTTCTTACTTGTAATATCCGAGATTTTCGACATATCCTTTCTTAAACACTAGCACGTGTTGGTAAATTAAAACTCGAAAATCGTATTAAAACTATTCATTTTAAATTAATTTTTATACTTGAAACATATATATGTATATATATATATATATGTGAGAGTTGTTTAAAAGTATAATTTTATGTATATATATATATATATATATATTTATAAAACTTTATAAGTTTATAATTAGGTAAATAATATCAACTCATTTTATAAAAATGATTGAACTCATTTAAACTTTTAATTATTTTATAAAAACTTCAGGGACTAAAACGGGCACTTTCGAAACTGGTTTAAACTAAATATTAATTCTAAACATGAGATGTTAATAGTTTGGAAGTTCAGGGACCTGTTGTGTATTTATCCCGAACTTCCAGAACCGAAATCGGTCCCAGGTTCGAAACCCGCCACACCCGGTTTCGAGCCGTTTTCATCCCTTTTTCGCGAAAACGCAATCCCGTCCAAATACGGTGCACCTCGAGCCTCGCCTCCAGCATGCGACCGTAACCCAAGACGCATTAACTCGTCATTCCAACTGTAATCGCGCATGGAGCCGGATTCGATCCGCTTTAACCCAACCATCAACTCACCAACTGTTTTGACATTTATGGACGAAATTGGTTATAAATACGGGTATGAGAACATCAGCGACACCACACCACAACTACTCAAACTCACAATTCGTCAGGATCGTACCCGCATTTGCCGATTGAAGTTGCGTCGGCCGTCTCTGAAACTCAACCTAGTTCTCATTCATTTCGACACCAAATCAGGTAATTCCAAAAGCTATAGTCGTCGTTTTCATGATAGGAACGAAAGCCCTCTGTCAAATCGCCATGACAGAGGGTTAATCGATGCGTATTTACGGGATTGGGATTCTAGGGTTTATACGGAGATTAGGGAAAATTCCAACATCTGTTTATCTTTTATTTTTCCAGTATATACACCAGCGAACCCGTAGCCGGGATGGTTGGTGTGTGTGTGCATGCTTGACCCGGTCCGTGACCCGGGTTCGAGCCGGTTTGTCCATTTCATTTTTTTAGCCTTTCCCAAAACAGTTTTTAAACTTTAAATTAATTTTGTAAAATCTGAGATACTTTTATAAACTTAAAAATGGAGTTTTATCCTACTTTTATATTCTTAAAATATTTTAACTATTTAAACTTAGTTAAAAGCTATAAAAAAAAGGGGATTAATTAACCCTTATTAATAGTTTTCAATCCAAAAAAAAAACTATAAATATAATTCTAAAATTTTATAAAACTTATACTTTTATCACAAATTATTCAGCAAAGTTTATGAACTTATTTATAAATTTATAACTCTATAAAATTATATAAACCTCTTTGTTTATATAAAAGGAGAGAAATAATTATACTTGTTTCCTAAATAATTATAAAGTTATAAACTTTATAATAGCTAAATGAAAACTTTAAACACTTATAAACTTATAAATCAATAGAACTCTATTTAAACCCTATTAAACTTGTGGTTTCTTTTAAACTTTAAAAATATATTTATAAACTTATAATCAAAATATGAACCTTATAAGAAATTCTATTTAAACATAATTATTTATGCTTACAATTTCATATTATTTAACACATTTTAAACATTATTTATTTACAAGTTAAATTGTAAAATAAATATTTAACATCTAAATACTTTAAGTGATTAAATGGAATATTTATTCTTATAAGATAAGTATTTATCCTTAATAATTATTTATTCTTAAATAATTATTATTTATCCTTAATCACTATTTAATCTTTAAATACTTTGTAATTAATAATTATTTTACTTTTGAAATAATTATTATTTATTTTTAATCCTTATTTTAAATAATTATTTTAAACAATAATTATTTTAAACTATTAACTTATTTAAACTTTGAAATCCAAGTCTAGTATGACTCATTTAAAACCTTATTAAAACTCGACTTAAACTTTATAAATACAATCATTCCCATCTCCCATTTGGAACCCTAGTCAATCTTGAAATCCTAGATCCCTTGTCTTAGACTTTTTGCTTAAAACTTTAGATTTATATTCTTAGGCTTATCGTGAGGATATTCTCCCTCCAAGTCTTGCAAATACTTATCCGTACTATTCATCATCCATGTGAGTATACTTAGCCCCTTTTTCCTTTATATGCTTTTGGGGTGAAACATGTTCAAAATTCTTAAACTTATACAATTCTTGTACAACTATGACTACGTGTTTATTCTTATGTTAAACTTGAGACTTGTATGCTTAGATTAAACTTAAAGCCAGCATATTCATTAACTTTGATCAAGCCTATGGTAACAATGATAGATCTATTGCATTTGACCAATCCACCTTGATTGATTGACCCTTCGGGGGGAGCCCTTGGTGATTGTTACTAAACCAAACTTTTAAACCTGCGGGTTATGCATAAACATGGTTGGAGGATTGAATGTGCACAATGTCTAACATGCTTGTTTTCTCATACTTACATTATAGAATGCACAAATCATAGTGATTGTAAATTCTTCTCAAATACTTGTTTAAACTGTGTCAAAACCTTTGTATCTCACCAACTATTTTGTAGTTGACAGATTCTTTCACATGTTTCAGGTTCTACAACATGAGACTTTATCGTGATCACATAGGATGCTTTGGACCTAGACTACTTAAATTAAATGTTGTATTCGTATCATTCTTCCTTGTATTGAATCTTAAATTATTCATTAATGAAATATCGAAACTTTAATAGTCAACCTTGTGCTATTGAACAACCGCGTCCGCCCCGACGTATAATCCGCCGTCGGTTGGGGTGTGACATTACTAATGTGTTGTCACACCCCAACCGACGGCGGAATACGTCGGGGCGGAACATGTAGACTGTTCATGAGCACAAGGTTGACTAGATTTCAATATTTTAATCATCAAATTTAACTTCAAATAATTCAACACAACCAAATTCAAACAAGTACATAAACGAAATACATAATAGTCTTTATTTAAATTTAACTAAGTCCAAAGTCTATGTGTAGAATGCCTTGATCAAACTCACTCATTAGCACACGAAACATGAATAAAATAAAGTCAACTAAAAGTTGGTGAGCATACACAGGTTTGTATATAGGTAGCATATAGGTTATGAATAAACAAATCCTTACATAACATAATAAAATAAGACATTTATGGAGAGCAGCTATTGTGTAACTAAAATACAATCAAACCTTTGTAACTAGCATGCAAATTGTGTTGTCGGTAACAATCACCCCAATCTGAGTGGATTTGTCAGAATCAATAGATCTATCATTGTTAACCGTCGGCTTGAATAGTTAATGATTGCACATAAATTGCACACAAACAGTTAACACACCTAGCACTCAAACATAAAGCTCAAATTTGCACACATGAATGTAAAGTGGATTTGTATTTGTGTAGTTTGTGTAAATGTAAATCATTGTATGTATAGAGTTCATGTTTCACCCCAAAAAGTGTAAAAGAGTAAAAGGGGCTATGTAATACTCACTTGGATCAAGGGTGTAGCAAGCACGAACAATAGGTAGTAAAAGTGTTTCTTGTAAATCACCAAGTTAACCTAGAGTGAAAATGTATGAGCTTGAATTACTGTCATGTACCAAGTCTAAGGTAAGTCTAGAGTCCAACGAATTTTGAGTGCAGGGATTTGTACAAACGTATTTGAAGAATTCACGGAAATGAGTGTGTAAGTTGATGCTTGGATTTGAATAATAAAATGTAAAACTAAAAGTATAACTTAATCGTCTTAGGGTTTAAATAATTTAAATAAATAAATTGTTTTTATTTATTTATTTTATTATTATAATAGTGTGTCAAAAGTAGTGTGAATATATATATATACATATATATTTATTTGAGAAAATTATAATTTAAACCCTAACGTATTCTTGATGCGAAGAAAATAATAATAAATTTAAATAAATTAATTCTATTTTATTTATTTAATTATAGCATATCAAATATATATATATATATATATATCCATATATTTAGGAAAGATTTTATTTGTTTAAATGAGGTTTAGCCCTAATATGTATAAAAGAAATGATTTATAAAAATGTGATTCAATTGTTTAAAATAGATTATAATGAAGGTGTGTAAATCTTTACAATTGGATGGGTT
Source organism: Smallanthus sonchifolius (assembly GCA_023525975.1). NCBI lineage: Eukaryota > Viridiplantae > Streptophyta > Magnoliopsida > Asterales > Asteraceae > Smallanthus > Smallanthus sonchifolius. The sequence goes on along the minus strand of CM042026.1, from coordinate 13,769,470 downwards.
TATAAAGGTGGTCACAATTATTCTCTAATTGTAACTTATAAACTAATGGTTTTACATATTTTATTTGTTTAATTAGTTAAAAAAAATATGTTCTTCTTATAATAATTGAAAAGATTGGTATCAGAGCCTTGGTTATAGGGAATTAGATTATTAGACACTCTCGACCTAGATTATAACCTTAGGACACCCATACTATACCATGCTATTACATGTTACATGATTACTTCTTATGTGAATATTTTACATGTTATACTAAGTAATTACACTACATTATACAATACTTAATAGTCTATGTGTCACACTACACACTAACTTTTGTGCTTATGTTCATTGTTATCTACATGTTATCTATTTAATTCATTTAAGTATTATCCTAAGTTTCAACACACACTTATACATACTTAGCTTTTCATACACCCTTAAACTCACACATATAATGTCACCACCTCTTGTAATATAAATCTAAACTATTGAGCCTAATGCCCATTAATAATAAACTAAGAATCCACTTACCCTCCAAGAAGAAGAAGCTTACTACAATATATAAGCCTCACTTTCGGGCCTCAAAGCCCAGTCCACAACAATTCTCATCCTAACCATGAGTCCAACAATAGTATTATTAATACATGATGGCTGGAAGAGTGTGTACGCCCATGAGGGATTCTGGCTAAGGAAAGACAGAGTACTTAAGTATGTCTTAGTGACCCACCACTCTTTCCTGGGAATTCTCCTCAGGGATGCATTGCTTATAGGTCAAGTGTATTTCTAAATTACTATTGTGAAGACTCGGTGTTACGACTAGTCAAACTCTAAACTTATGAGAACTCATATGTCTAACACTCAATATTTCATTATCACTTACAACCTTTTTATTTTATTTTATTTTATTATTTTTTTCTTTTTTCTGCTAGACATGGACTCCTACTCTCCTTCCTCCCCGGTGTACCGTCCTGGAGCAGAGCCTGATTGGGAAGAAGACATCGAGACACCCGTGTATCGGTCACCAACACCCCCAGCTGCTAGGCCAAGGTTTGATGTAAGGGCAGATTGGGCTAGGAACACCGGCCCAAGACTTCGAACACCTAGATCACCCCCATTAAGAGACCCGTATCTGGTGCCCGACCCGTATCATCCTAACCCTTGGGTAAGGCATACCATGGCACCCACTAGTGCTATGGGAATTCCAATCAATGACATTCACCAATATATGAGGACCGCAGAGTTTGAGAGGCAAAGGATGGAGCATGAGGTAATGCACGACTTGCAAGGACAAAGAATGGATAGCCTAGCAAACCAATTAGGGTACCAAAAGGAATTAATCTCCATCCTCGAAAAAGAAATACTGGAGCATCGCACGGAGACAGCTAAAGCTGAAGCCAGGTCGGCTACCCGAGTGACCATAGCGGTGCTCGTCTTGGGAATTATCTTCCTTCTAGTGGAAAGCTACCAGAGACGTTAACATAAATTTATATTTATGGTCTTTAAATTTTTTGTTTGAGAACCATTTCCCCTATGTTTTGGATAATGTTTACCATTTCAGCATTTAATAAATTTTATATTTTTCCAACTCTGAAGTCATTATTCATTGATTTAATATGTTGAATGTGAATTTCATCCATTATATTTTCATTGAGATCCTCCAAGTATCACCTTCTTTATCCAACACGATTTGGTACACTACCGGCAATCTCCTTCATAAACAAATCATCCTATTAGATTTAAACAACCTCGTTATTTTGTTCAAACCAAACGTTTATCAAACTTTTAGAGAGTATAAAAAATATGAATTTTCTATAAACATTTACACCTTGTAAGAAAAATTTAATACAACCTATTTTATAAAAATATTATTTCGAATTGATAAATAATTATGATTTTTCCTCATTAAAATAATTATTTCTAAACCCTGGCTAAATTAATATACGACTACTTGTTTAAGCCAATAAATCATCTTAAAAATATTCTTTTATTAATAATTGAAAATTTAAATTAAAAGATTTTTCCTATAAATTGTTTATTTATTTAGATTATTTAACCCAATAATTTCATTACTTTATATATCTACAACCAAGAACAATTTACAATTTCATATTTTCAAACAAAGATCAATTATTTGTAAACATATTTCCCTAAGTGTTCTCAAAACCCCTCGTTACCTTTCACTTGCCGCTACAAGAGACGATTCGTACCGCGTAGACCTTAACCATCCCCATCAACGAGATTTAAAGAGCTAAAACCTAACTACCACATTTTACATGAACGCCAAACAACACGCTTCTCCACAACACTCGATCACATACGAAGCTCGTCACACACGAAATTCAATAACTTACGTATGCACGTTCACAAGATACACAACACGATCACATGATACATGAAACTAGTTTATTGCAAGTCACAATTTACTAGATTGATCATATAACACATGAAACTTGTTTATTTGCAATACACAATTTATTGGATTGATCACATAACACATGAAACTTGCTTATTTGCAATACACATGCTACTGGATTGAACACATGGAAATTGGTTGGTTGCAATATACATGATACACAACAATTATTTACTTGGTACAAAATACTAGATTGACTACATTGAACATGAAACTTATTGAGCTACAAAATACATGATGCTAAGTTGTCAACACCATACATGAACTTCATTTCCTACGATACACATGATACTATGTTGTTTACATTACACATGAGAGCTTATTGATTTACAAAATACATGATGCTAAGTTGTTCACGCTACACATGAAACCTATTTGATTACAAGCTACGTGACATTAGATCATACATGAGACTTGTGTGTTTACATTATACGCGAAACTAAGTTGCTTACAATTGTTACAAATGATTGAGCACATTATACACAAAGAATGGTCATATACTTTGTTCACCAAACTTGGAAACCATAACACATTGAAACTACTCGGTGTTTGACGTATTCTTGTTCAAACACGAGTAAACTAAGAAACTCTAAGTTATACTACCTTATTACTCTCTAGTTGCTAACTGACCTGCTTAAGGACACAATTACTTATTAGCAACTCATATGTGAAAACAATACACATGAACTAAGGGAATTTATGCCTTTTGACCCACACACAACGGAAGGATCTATACGGACTATGCGATGATTTGAGTAATTACGGGTGCACACACAATTATAAAAATCAGCGCATGGAAAAACATAGTAAATTCTGTTGTGTGTTATGACCTAATACCTATCATGATATATATCAACGATACTAACGTGATATGACAAGGGCATGGTGGATACGCCGATGGTACTTCCTATATATAAGTGCTCTGTCATATTATCAGAAGTAGCGTTGTTCGTGTCGCGTGAAGTTTGACCTAGACCAATATTTGTGAAACCTCTCATCCACTCGGAGCATATTAGACTACACCTTAATCAAACCCTGATTATCAAATTTCCATCAAATCCAACCCAAGTAATGTATTTCACCTTTAGAATCCAAATTGTTATTCGACAGTTTTACTCCTTAAACCCGCCTCAAAACTAAATTCATTATCATCAGTCATATCCGATCTGGAATATCAAAAATCTGTGTCTTGTCACCAATTATACTCCCTAAACCAACCGTCATAACACATTGAGAACCCAAAACTCTCACCTCTTTCCTGATTCAGTAACCTTCACTAGCTAAATTTCGGGACGAAATTTCATCAACATGGGGATACTGTAACATCCATGATTTTTTCAATACTATTTTAACATATCTATTTACCTATTTATCTATTTTAATGATACTCCGTTTGAATCCCGTACTTGCCCCACTCTATGAGTCACATTTACTACTATTTCTACTCAAAATTTAAACTTATCACTTACATATAATTTTCTATTTATATGTATAACACATGTATGTATATTTATATAGACTTATATAAATACTTATATATATATATACCCTATTATGGAAACTAATCAAAACGTAAAAACTACGAGTTTTAATCATGTAGTCATCTTTTAGATACATATATATGTATTTATAAATAAATATGTATATATTTTATAAACCAATATACAAGTTGTAAATTCTTTTTAAAGAAATATATCCTTTTATAAACATTCAAAATAAAACAAGATTTTATGAACTTTATAAAATTCAAAACAAGTTTTATAAACAATAGATAATTAATTTGAGTCTTGAGCCTTTAATTTAAATAAACTCCCTAACTATTTGGACCCTCAATTTGAACCATTCAAGTCTTGAAACCCATAAATTGCCCTCTTTGACTCCCCAAAAGTCAACAGAAAAGAATTCTAGAAATTTGACATCGAGATCGACCAAACCCAGGTTCAATGATCCTGCCTTGTACGCCTGTGTGTCCCTCGACAGGTTCTAAACCCATTTGAATTGCCAATTTAGCGACATTTGCGGCCAAATTCGAAATTTAAAAACATTTTGACTATCTACGGTCAAACCTGCCAATTCAGTTACAAACCAAGGGAATTAGACGCGTTAAGAACCCGCAAATCACGCGCAAACAATCTTCGCGTGTATGCAGACCAGTTACAGGACTCAATTCATCTTCATTTCATTCAAAATAGACGCGTATTTCGCCTAAACGGATGTCATACGCAAACTCCTAATCAAACTCTGCAATTAGACGAAAGTAATCGAATTGAACGCACACACACAATCGTGACACTCTCTTTGTACTCTCCGAACACTCGAACCCATTCGAAGTTACGTCTGGAATGCGATCAACCCCGAAGAACTCAAAACTCGCGGTTCCGGTCGATCTTACCATCTGCGTAACCATTTAAGGTAATAACTCAACCCCCATGTCCATTTCAATCCACTGAGCAAAAGCCCCATCATTCTGGGCTCGTGTCTATGCGCCATCATGGCCAATTTTGGGGCTAGGGTTTGGTTGGGCGATTGGGGAAGAAAGGTCCTCAGACATGTGTGTTAAGATCCGACAAATCAAAGAACTGGATAATTCATTGTGCCTAGTCCAGTGGTTTAAGCGCCTGCCCTCTGTGGCAGAGGTCACGGGTTCGACCCGGCCTCTGCCCGTTTTTTTTTTGTCATTATATTCCTTGTTTTACACACCCACACCCACACCCATTCATATGCATATACTTATAGGTTTTTCTTTATAAATCACTTTATAAATTCCATAAAACTCATAATTTTTTTTATAAACTTAAATTGTTAAATTTTATGAGAAAGAGTTTTATTAACTATGGCAAACCTAATAAGTTTTGATTCCTTTCATTTAACTAATTAAACAAATAAAATATGTAAAACCATTAGTTTATAAGTTACAATTAGAGAATAATTGTGACCACCTTTATAAACCCATCCAATTGTAAAGATTTACACACCTTCATTATAATCTATTTTAAACAATTGAATCACATTTTTATAAATCATTTCTTTTATACATATTAGGGTTAAACCTCATTTAAACAAATAAAATCTTTCCTAAATATATGGATATATATATAAGTATTTATATAAGTCTATATATATATACATACATGTGTTATACATATAAATAGAAAATTATATGTAAGTGATAAGTTTAAATTTTGAGTAGAAATAGTAGTTAATATGACTCATAGAGTGGGGCAAGTACGGGATTCAAATGGAGTATCATTAAAATAGATAAATAGGTAAATAGATAAGTTAAAATAGTATTTGAAAAATCATGGATGTTACATGGGTAGAACCCATATCTAACATCTTGTACAAGTAACATCTGTCCCAAGGATCTTTACAAATGGTACACATTCCCGTATGGAAATCTCTTTACTTTCTTTACATAACTTTCCTTTACTTGATCAAAACTTAACATATATTATGCGTTTGTTTATATATATGAACATATAGTAAACGTTTGCCATAAAAATATCTTTACTTTACTAAACATAGCTTATCACACATATCATTCCTTTGCTTATGTATATGAAAATATAATAAACGCTAGCCATGAAAATATCCTTATACTTTACTAAACATAGCTTATCACATATATCATGCCTTTGTTTATGTATATGAAAATATAGTAAACGCTAGCCATGAAAATATCCTTATACTTTACTAAACATAGCTTATCACATATATTATGCCTCTGTTTATGTATATGAAAATATAGTAAACGCTTGCCATGAAATATCTTTATACTTTACTCAAAATGTACTTTTGCCACTTTAAACTTTACACTAAAACATAGATTTCACTTTGTTTATTAATATATAAAATATAATAACTTTACACTAAGTATGCACACAACCCCTAAAGCAGGCAAAAAGGGGATTAGAACTCACTTGATACACTGTCTACTGAAACTAAAAGCTCGGGCTATACGAGTGCTACGCGATCTGTACGAATACATACATGAAATCGGTTAAACTTGCTAGTGTCGGCTGAGATATTGGAGAGTCGGCTGACAAAGTCGGCCGATACTCTGGAGAGTCGTCTGAACTTTCCTTCAGGACTTGTGTCATGCTATAAGGGTCGATTCTCTCTGGGCCGATTCTCCCTTCATTTTCTTCGCTGAGAGTCGGCTCAAGAATTCTAATTCCATAACAGACTTGTTTTCGATCTAAAACCATAACTTTTTACGTTCAAATCACTTCTCCAACTCCCGTGAAGCCAGATCTATACTTTTCATGTGTTTTTATAAGTAAAAATCTGATCTTTATGTGATTATACCCATAAAACCCTAAAACCCCATTTTCAACAAAAACTCAGATCTGAGCAAGTTTCTTACCTCTAATCGGCTCGATTCTTCAGCAAAGCTTCGTGTTATCACTGGAGAAGAAGTTTGGTTCGATATTGGAGCAAAACCTACACCTTCTCTCTCTCTCTAGAACTTGTAAGGATGAAAATGGTGAAATGAGGGTGGAGAGGATGAAGTTTGGGGTTTTATAGAGCCCAAAATCCTTCCCTATTCCGGCCCAAGTTCAAGACCAAGGCCCACTTCCTTCCTCCTTCCTTGTTCTTTATAAATCCCGTGCCCGATCTACGCTTTCGAATTTCAGGATGTTACAAGTAAGGAGGGACGATTATTAAAAATCTTTCTTTCACTTCCTTCCATTTCCTTTCACAACCTTCCATTAAAAAACTCGGGTTCATACGACGGTTGTGTACAAATGTACAATAAGATTTTAAGCACGAGGTTCATGCATTAAAGAGTGATTACCAGTTAAAGTGGACATACGACCATTGTGTGCGTAAACCTTGCTACAAGCGTAATTAATTAATTACTGACATAACTAAAAAGGTATGTTATATTTAAAAAATATCACTTCCGTAATTTTCTCATAAAAGTATAATCTTAACATTCGGAGTGAAACAAAACAAAATGGTAAAATGTCTATTTTGTAAATTCTGTTATTCCATTTTAGGGATCATATATTTGATAAGTTTAATAACCACCTGTTCAACTTTATACTTATAAATCATTTTCATAACTTTTTATAAACCAAGGTGATTATTTATTTAATATTTTCTAACCTATAAAATATGATATTATTTGTCTTCAAACATAGATTTAAAATGTGAGTCCATATACTATTATTGTAGGGCAATGCAAGTTGTTGTCTACTCATTTATTCTTATTCCTTAAGCTACTTTCTCTAATACTGTATACACAAGTGTAAGTGTGTAGTGATACATTGAAAAATTCAAAATATTATTTAAAACATTTCCTCTCAACTGTATATTTTATGTTATCATGAAATAGTACATTAAAAATCAACATAACAACTTGTTTGATTCAAAAGCAACGACAAATCTCACATCATTCCGTCCACAAGAGAGATACTTGATCATAAGTAATGTCTGATCTTAAATACCATCAATGTGTTTTGGAAATGTATAAGAATGCATGCCCTCACAAAGGGGCGTGCATTCAACTCCTCTCAACTACTTCTTACTTACACATTCATTGTCCATGGCCAGCCAATACAAGGCCTTTCCGATAAATGATACTTACTCTCACGCCGAAGGCTGGTCATGAAGACACCCCTGAGGTCCCCCGTGACGAGACTAACAATCTTCTATTTTATAGGAGACCCTTCCGAAGTCCACCAAGATTCGAACTTTCGTGGATCCGATAACCGTGCGGATCTAGGACACGACAATATGAGTGGTTTTCGAATACAAAAGTTTGAAGCAAGTAAAGTTTACTACTAAGCTTTAACTCAGGGTATTTGTGATTTTGACATTCGTTGACTTGGAGAAAGTTCAGCAACAAACTATAGCCCTACCTGGTAAAAGCAAGGGAGACCGAGACGTATCTCGCAATAAAAAATGATGGTGGTTCGTGGCACCAACACCCCATCATTCCCTATGGGCCCCAAATGATTCCTTCCCCAACCAACAACCCTCATCTTTCCCAACGACGTCGTTCCATCAAGAGCTAGTATAATTCTATAAATATGGCACGGAGGAGACATAGCCACTAGTCAGAGAAAGAGGGAAATCAAATCAGTGCTCCGAGTTCAAGCAATCGGAACCTGTAATCGTGATTCCGCTGATCTTCAATCGGAAACTTGTGGATTCATCAATGGCTGCCAAAGTATATATTGTGTATGTTCATTCACTGTTGTCTCTGTTATTTGATTGTTTGATCTATATTTAGTAATTTGCTTAGTATTTCAGATTTATTGTTAGTTACCGATCGGTTGATTTGAACTCCTTGAGTACTTGTTTTACTATTGTTGAATGGTTTGAACTTTGAATATGCGATCGATGATTGATTGTTGATGATTGTGTTATTTGGTGTAAAATTGCCGAGCGTAGGCCAGATTTTAGGGTTTATGGAGCATTTTTTTCGTCTGCATTTGTTTCCTATTTGTAGATCTACTTTATAAATGTTTGTTTAGAAGTTTTATCAGAATATTTCTATCAAATCTTTTTCTGATTCTGATATTTGATTGTTGACTAAGCCACTAAAATACTAAATTATATTATAATAATGAATATTTTGATGAACATTCACCTAATTAGTAAAACTGACAATTTGAGTTTTACCTGCTAGAAGAAATAATACCTAGGACGTATATCTTTTGCTGCCAAAGGCATGAATTTAGCTAATTAAGAAGAGGGAGAAATGGAGAATGTCTATTCAGCAGATCTTCAACTACTTGAATTAATTCCAACCTATTAGAAAGAATATAATACCTATGATGATTAAGGTGACTGACAATTTGGTTTAAAAAGGCGCGCCTTAGGCATGCGCTCAGGAAAACACATCAGGGTCAAAAAGGCGCGCCTCGTGTAGTTTTGGGACAAATTCGGTCAAAATTAGTGTCTCTAGGAGGTTTATGTGAAAACAACTAAAGGGAGGAAGAAATTATGAAAGGTTTACTTGATAAATAGGTTGATATGTAAAACAGATGAGAGAGACGTGGCTTCTGGTTGTAAATACAACTTATTTGGGTTTAGGGTTTTAGGGTTTTACACCTAGGTCTTTTTTATCATGTAAAACATTCATAATATTTTCATCTTTTTGGTTGTTTCTACGTATCACCCTTCTACAAACACCAGTGTTGACCAATTTTGATCCAGATGTCATGAGGCACCGCCTCAAGGCCCTGAGGCGTTTTTCTGATCTCTTCGAGTGCCTCACGCCTCAGGCGCTCCCGAGGCGCTATTTTTAAAACCAAGTCGCATACTTACACACTTGCACTAATTAGCAAACATGTTGACATATTAAATATTAATTATCTCAAGTTTATTGATGTTTATGTTGACTTTTGATTAAGTTGCGCATAATGATGTAATTGGTATGATTATGATAGTGTGAGTACAGTGTTGTTTTATCTAATTTCTCTACATCTAATCGGTAATCTTGTAACTTCTTCTGCAATCGTAATACTTGATCAAAGCTGTCCCCGTTTTGCTGTTATAAAAACAACCAGTATATAAGGCATCCCAAGCAACTTGTTTTAGGTCTCATGATCAGTTCCTTTTTGCATATTGACTTGTAGAATTTACATACACCAAATATGTCTCAAGTCTTTTGGCCATAATAAACAAGGTTCTGATTTTCTGAGATCAAAAGACTGGGGACAGAGTCACTTTCTGTTTCTGTGAATGGAAGCCTTTTTATTTGATTGTCCGTGAAATAGGTATATCAGTTCCCTTGGATGTTTACTGAAAGGAGAGTCTAAGAATGGCAAGGCCTGCATCCTCATTTTTAAGTTTTAACTTATCCCGATTTTTATTTATATGTTAATATATAACAGTTATATCATTTAATTAAGACATGATAAGGATATAAAGTGAAAGTATATCAGTTTTAAGGGTTAAAATGAAACTTTTGAGTTTTAGTGGTATGAATAGTGTTGCACTAATTTATTGTAACTGGACGTTGGTGTGTTACTGTTCATTACAATAAAATAGTGTAACGGTTTAGTGTATACGTTGCAGAGGTTCATTTGTACTTTCACACTAGAACAATGTAAATTAATACTTCTAGTGCTAACATTCGAGTTGCTCTAACTCTAAAAACTTTAGTAGAAGGTTTATAAGCTATAGAACTGTCCTCTACTTGTATGTATTTTTGTTAGCATAATAAAAGAAGGGAAATGATAAACATATCCCTTAGGGCTATTGTTAAGGATGGTTAAATTTGGTTTGGTGGTTAAAGTAACAATAATTTAAGGACAACATCTTAAAGTGATTAGTGGTTTATGGGTGGTTGATGATTGGTTGTTACTGTTTTACAGTACAATTATTTAAGCATAAATTGGTGAAACTTAACTCTTAAACATAGCCCTTTGGGCTATGTTATGAAAATCCATTAAAGCATATACAAACCAGTGGTGAACTAATAGTCTAATAGTGTCTGGCAGCATACAAACATAGACTATTCCTTACCTGACATTGTTACTATTCTTAAAGAGTACAGAAGATGGTCAAGACCTAAATATTTAGATGGTGGACTGGAAGCTGTCTAAAATAGAAAGCCATGTCTGAAAGAATAACCTTATGGTTTTGTTCAAAGCAGTTGCTAATTTGCTAGCTCACAAGCTTGTTTATCAATCAAATTATATCTAGCTTTCAAAGATTGCTACTTTGCAGATATGCCAAGGCAACTTCATGTATGCTTCTTTAATTGTATTGCACCAAAAACATAGTAGTGCCTTATCTTTCCAAGAATGAAACATCATCGTAGGGAAGTTAAATTGAGCATTACAGATATATATATAATTTATTTGTCTCATACTTTGATGACAACCACTAGACAAATTATAAAAACCTATTTTGCCTTGCCTTTCTCCAACATTATGATATTGCATTTGTTTCTCTTATACATGTAAAGAGCCTAGATCCTGTTGTTTTTGGATGATATGATATATAATTCACATGATCATATCTAAAACAGGATCGAACTTCGAAGATTAGATGGACAATGTTTTAGGCTTTTAGCTCATAACACTTGGTCTATTCTCTTTAGCTGTTTGACATACCATGAAAGTGGATTTTGTGAGGGTATGCTCTAAAGCAACATGATGCCTTTTACACATAACCAATGCTTGTCGAATCCCCACAAAGAAATGAATTTTGTAATTATGAAGTTTGACCTTAATCTAAGGACGGAATGTACTAAGGTTCCCGCTTTCTTTGTAACATATTTCTGTCTTTATCAATTTGTAACCAAAATGGTTTGAGATTAGTTAGTTTGCACTAGGGATAATTTATGTTGTTTATACCTTTGCACCTGAGCTTACTAACAACTATTATACATTTATACTATCTCGGTATCTCTGGATTAACAATCAACATAAATAAACTTTTACCTGGTTGAACTTGTATGTCTATTAAGAATATCATACAGTCACTATGCTAATCAAATAATTAAACAGTAATTAGAAAGCCTGAAAGAAAAAAAAACATATACGTAACATCCACGTTTTGATCTGTGTGCTTCATTGCTTTCTATGATCACCTTGGTTGTTTATTGTTGATCTATGGATTGTTTGGGCAGATCCAGGGGCGAAGCCACATTGAACCACGGGGTTCAGTTGAACCCTCTTAATATTTTTAAATGATTTAAGTATGGTTTTACTATAATATTTGTTGAATAGTTTTTATGATTCTGTAATATATCTTTCATGAACCCTCTGGGAAAATTTCCTGGCTCTGCCCCTGGTCTCAATTCACATATTTTTTTTATCTTGTTTCAGGTACTATTCTATGTATGGACATGTAGAGAAGCTAGCTCAAGAGATAATGAAAGGTGCTGCATCTGTTGAAGGAGTTGAAGCCAAGTTATGGCAGGTATACGCTCCTGTTAATTATTCGTACTACAAAAATCATAGTATTCAATTTAATTATCTAATATGATTTTAGAAATCTCATCAAAATTTGTATAACCGTACTAAACTTCCACTTGTCCTTTTTGGTTTGTAGGTACCCGAAACCCTCAATGACGAGGTGCTTGGAAAAATGAGTGCCCCTCCTAAAAGTGATGCCCCGATAATCACACCAAACGAACTTGCTGAAGCTGATGGATTCATTTTTGGATTCCCAACAAGATTCGGTATGATGGCTGCTCAGTTCAAAGCATTTTTTGATGCCACCGGTGGTCTTTGGAGAACACAACAGCTTGCTGGCAAACCTGCCGGTATCTTTTACAGCACCGGTTCTCAAGGTGGCGGCCAAGAAACCACTCCGTAAGTACCTGATCATTATAATATTATATACCTTATAAATTTGTAAGACTTTTATTATATCTTGATTACAGATTAACTGCAATTACTCAGCTTGTTCACCATGGGATGATATTCGTGCCTATTGGATATACTTTCGGAGCTGGGATGTTTGAAATGGAGAAAGTGAAAGGTGGAAGTCCTTATGGTGCAGGAACTTATGCTGGAGATGGATCAAGACAGCCATCTGAGCTTGAGTTGGAGCAAGCTTTCCATCAGGGTAAGTACATTGCTACCATCACTAAGAAACTCAAAGGAAGTGTGTGAATTTGCATTTCAGTACATTACTACATATTTGTTTACTTTTGGTTGCTAATGCGTGTTTACATTACATGTATGAATCTCTTTTTTCGTATACGATTTCTGTTCATGATTCGATTATTATATATGAAAAGTACAGTAGTGTATAAATGACACCCCTCAACTCAATTTTTGCATCCTTCAAGTACATTATTGTGGTCTTGATATTCATCGTGTCCTCTATCATCCGTACACCTTTTAGATATTTTCTCAAGTCATGGAGCTTGTATTTTAAGCCGTCACTTAACACGTTGATAACACTTTTGAAGCCGTCCCTTATATCCACAACATTATGATATCATCTAATTGTCATAGTTGTCAATAGCGAATAGCGGTAAATAGCGACAAGCCACCTATACGCTACGTAGCGAATAGCGGGCGCTATTTCACGTTTAGCGATACACTAGTAGAAATTTTTAGAAATATTTTATATTAAACTATTGTAGGATTTGTAGCAATTATAATCAATAATCATCTAAATCTTCATATATTAGGGTTATTAGCAACCCTATTTATATTAATCAAGTAAAAAACTGGTTAAAAACATAAAAAAAATTAAAAAAAAACAAAATTCGCTATATGGTCGCTATTTAGTCGAGAAATGGAAATAGCGACGTTTGATCGATTCGCTATGTAGCGCGCTACAAGCGCTATTGACAACTATGCTAATTGCTGGCGTGAATCTTTGAATCAGGTCGTCAACTCTATTATGGTTGACTCCACATCCAAAACCCTCTTGTCTAAGTTGACTACAATATCTTTGGACCCACCTCGACCTTTCGTAACTTCTTGTCAGGACTATTTTCGACCCGAGTTCTCATCACCACACGCATACTCGTTGTCACATCTTCTTAAGCTTATGTGCAACACGTAGTCTGTTCGTCTTGAGTTATGGTTGACGATTAATGATCTCAACAAATGATAAGTGATTTGTGCATAATAAAAGATCAAGATTATCACACATAGACAAAGAACATATTTAGATATAAGGTTGTGTTTGTATTGAATATCGAATGATATTACAATGAAGAACAGTTCAATAAAACTCTTGCTTGTATCTAGAGTACTCGATGGAACAAATTGAAGTATTTTGATGGGCAGTCCATAGTCCACACACTTGGTTGTTGACGACAAACAAGATTGATCACTTTTTCTATTGTGATTCAGCTTAGTGGTCCATTGGATTGATCTGACATCTTTATATTCTTAACATTTTTTTGTTACTATCAGTCCACTTGCATAGATGTCGTGTCAGAATCTTCTAGAATCTTGAACGCCATTTAAGCCACGTCAACTGCCGAACAGTATATATGTCGGTAAAGTTCAGATCCTCCGTTCTTCAGTTAAAGAAGACCAAGTCCTGAAAAGTTCAGAAGCTTACTCATTACTTCTAAGTTAGGTGTTGAGTGTCCTTCTGAAGTATTCTAAAGTAGAAGTTCAGAAGTTCTGAACTTCACTTTAGAAACATAACTTTTGTCTTCTGAATTATCTTTTTTTATTCAATACTTGATACATTACTTAAGGATTTTACAAAAGACAAATCCTAACATAATCTCTACTAACTACAACCTTAACCACCATACTTCAGCAATTTATACAACCTATAGAGGAATACTAGATTATGCGAGCAAATAACATTTTGTGTTTATTTATAGAACTCTTTACGAGTGAGGTTTAAAAGTAACCTTTGATATCACTTGTAAGGTGTTTTGTGCTAACGAAACCACCTCTATTTATATCGCTAAACCTACTAAATAATTTTAATCTAAAATATACGCATCCTAGAGAATGATATATAAGTCTTTATGTACACCATTCTAGGATATTCTATTAAAATATCCATACTTTTATATGGAGTATCCATAACATTCTTAGGAGTTCCATTTTTTTTCAAGGAGTTTTCAATAGACCATACACGGAGAACAATATTAGGAAACAATTGTATTACAAACAAGCACATTAGGCTACCATTCTTGAATTACATCACTAATATCAGTTGTTAAACTAATAAGGTGAAAACAACTTCCAATGTGAAAGCTAATAACAACTTCAACGTCAAACTTTTTGAAAAAGTACAAAGTGTAAGAATTATATGGTGGTTGTATTGATGTGTTGTCAGTTTGTTATTAAAGCGACAGTGAAAATATGATGATTGGCCATAAGTCTCTACTGTCGCTACTCTCTCCAATGCATTGGTTAGCATTTAAAGGCTTATATATCATATTAAACTCGCATAATACGAAGAAGTATGAGAACTACACTACAAAAGGGCAAAAAGAAGTAAACCATTTGTAAACGAACATCAAATTGGATGAAGGCCCTACCTCTTTCTGCCAAGTGCCATGGACATCCGTAACTACGATGCAACACAAGTTATGCTATGATCTTTTGTAAGTTTAAAATGTTGCATACCAATACTCACATGATGGATCATATAAACTAACTAGAAACATTAATTGACCTTATGATTCTAAAGACTTATGATATGTTCACCTTCATTAATAAAATGCCTCTGGTGCATAAGATCTCTCTTTATATCTGTTTAGATGAGTTATAAATTAGTGTTTTGTGTTTAATTTTCATTCATTAAATATGAAAACTCTTATGCATTAAGTAGCCACATACACAAATAAAACGGGCACTACCCAAGTCTGGTTCAAACATCTATGAATTTGGTCATATGAACATACTTTTTGATTATGACACGCGCATAAAAGATGACCGCGAGTGGTTATTCGTGTACACCGTTATTTTTAGATGATGTTGATGAAATAAAGTTGGATAAATAAGTAAAGTAGATACATAACCATAGATTCACATATTTTTTTTTGGGTTATAGGCGTAATGATTCTTTGAAAAGGCTATAGTCGGTTCCGGTTACAGTATTTTCGGTTTAATCGATTTGGTTTTTCAGGTTATTTTTTTTATTGGAACTACAATCCGAACCGAACCTAATTCGTGGAAACCTAATCCGAACCTAAAACCACTTTATAATTCGGTTTGAACCTAACAAACCGAATTGGCTAAAAAAGACATTTTTTCTTTTATTGTGAGTAGCCATAACATGTTCAGTTTAAATAACACAACATTTTAGGTAAGTCTTAAACAAAAACATACCTTCATCAAATAACAAGTTCCGATTCAAACAACATGACTACACTCACAAGTTCGGTAAATGTTATTAACATGTATCAGTTAGAACACTATCTAATTTTAGTACATCCAGCAATCATTATTTATTGTAATTTTAGTACATCTAACCAAAATGAGTTATCAACTTGAAGCAATCTAAAGGAATGTTTGGATTTGCTTATGGAACATAATCATGTAATATCAGTTTTTCATGTTTGTATAAACCGCATTCTATTTTAGATTATTAAAGGCTCAAAAGAATCAACTTATTATAATCAACTTCATAAAAAGATATAAGGTAAAATTAATGATTAATAATCCATATATGGGTATTGGTTATTGATATAAATGAATTGATTAACTATAAAATATGGATTAAAACAGTGGTATAACCCAATTCGGTTTTTTCAGTTCAAACCGAATTCAAAATCTTGAAACCTAAACTAAAAACCATATTACATATTTGGTTTGGTTTTAAACGGTTTCGGTTATCGGTTTTATCGATTTGAAAACGAATATTGAACACCCCTAGGCCCTAGCTATAGAGAATTAGAGATATAACATATCCGGCAAAATGGATACACGGGTAATTATTCTCTAAAAATAATGCCAAAAAACATTTTGGAAATTGTTTTTTTTTATAACTTAAGACAACAAACATTTTTTTTAATGGGTAAACTAAAGTTTAGTATAACAATATAACAAAAAGTCTCAAAGTTAAAACAAAAAAAATATAAATTTAATATTAAATCATTATTGACTTCTTCTACTAAAAATATAAAAAAAAGTTGTATATGGTTTATTTATTTCGTCTCACATATTATATGATTCTAAAAACTCAAAGAAAGATAAAGGAAGTTCACCTACCTGCCTTGTTTTGATTATCGAAGCTTTTATTTTTATTTGAACAATATTGTATTTTCAGTCGCTAATAAGGAAGTAAAAACATTTTAATTGCAGTTCGCTCATTTAATGTTGGACATTATATCTTAATGGTGCAACATCCCTTCATTCTTTATATTTGAAGTACGGGACTTGATACGAATGCCTACATTCAGGGCCGGAGCTGAGGATTTAGAGGCCCGGGACGAGCTAGAAAAATGGGCCCCAAACAATGAAAAATTCATTATTAAGGCAAAAAGTTTATAGCAATAAACATAACAAAATTATAGTTTTAGAATGACATATTGTAGTAGTTAACCGACGAATCGTGCAGATCTCCTAACATTTTTACAGCAAATTGATTGATCAAGTTTTCATAGTCCATATCTGTAACGAACCAAAATCCGGGTCTCGTTATAAATGAATAAATATTTCTAAATAAATATTATGGGAAAATAATATTTTAGAAATAAGTTGAAACAAGCGGGTTTCAAGTTAGTAACGGGGTTATACTAGTTTTTAACTAGTTTTGGAAAGATATGGGTGAAATTGAAAGTTGAGGGACTAAAGGTGTAAAGTGGCCAAAATCTGCTATTTGACTTGGTGAAAGTCAAAATTGAGTCTCATTTGGTGTTTAGGTCGTTCAAGAGCAAAGGAGAAAAAGAGGAAACGGGTTTGGAGCTTGAATCTTGCATTTGAAGCTCGGAATGAGGAGGTTTTGGCTCACACAACACTTTCCTAACATCAAGTAAGTGTTAATCATCCTTTTGATCTCACTTTAGATGTGTTCTTGATGGGTTTTGAAAGAAAACCGAAATTTTGTATGCATGTGATGAAATGGTGTTAGATTATTGATAATCTAGCTAAACTAAAGGTAAAGAGTAGTGATTAACATCCTAGAACCCTTTGATTATGATTTTGAAAAGTTAGGGTTCATATGGTGGAAATTGGGGGTGTTTGGATCATGATGATAAATGGCGAATTAATGAAGATTAAGTGTTTTTAAGATGTTAGACACTTGAGCAAACACCAAATTAACTTAATAATAATTTTTGAAAGAAGAATTAGTGTTAAGATTAAGTTAATGAAACTCAAGTAGGTGAGTTTGTGGTGAAAGAGGGTGTTTGGCTATGAGGATAACCCAAACGGGTCAATTTGGGTTGGAATTGGGAAATTGGGTTGTGAACTCAATTGTAATGAAATGTTGGTATATGTTAGATTACTAAACTAGGCGAATGTGTTTAGGTAATCAAATTGCAAGCTTGAGAACGGTGCGGGATCTTCTAACCCGAAAGGTAAGTGCCTATGCACTTACTTAGTATTGATGATAAATGGTGAATTTTGTGAATTATGTGTTATGTGATTGTGTACATACTTGTGATATGATAAATTGTGAATGATTTAGTATGTACAATGAATGAATGTAATTATAGTGTTAAGCTATAATGGAAATGGATCATGTGTTGATCATAAATGAAACGGGGATAAATGAGTTTTATGCAAGATTGTATGCATAATGTGTAAAGTTGCATAATTTGTTATGTGGTATGAATGAGCATGAAATTGTATGCAAAATTGAAGGAATGTAGTTATAGTATTTATACTATAATGGATATGTCGATATGGAGTTATGGTCTATGAACCATAATGGATAGAATGGATATGGAGTTATGGTCTATGAACCATAATGGATAGAATGGATATGGAGTTATGGTCTATGAACCATAATGGATAGAATGGATATGGAGTTATGGTCTATGAACCATAATGGATAGAATGGATACGGAGTTATGGTCTATGAACCATAATGGATAGAATGAATATGGAGTTATGGTCCAAGTACCATAATGGATAGAATGGTTATGGAGTATAATCTCGTATCCTAAATGGATATGAAGTTATGGCCTACGTGCCATAATGGAAATGGAAATGTGGTAATGAAATGATGAAAGAAACTTGTATGTGAAAAGTATGTGTATGAAAACCTTAATTGACCAAATGGGTGCAAACGGGTCAAATGGGTCAAATGGGTGAATTATGATCTAGTGTTATGATGGAAATGAGATTGTGGCCAATGTGCCATAATGGAAAAGGAAATGTGTTAATATGAATGATAAATGAAAAGAATGAAACTTGTAGGTGAAATACAAGTGTTATGTAGCCAAATGTTAAAATTTGGTGGAAACGGGTCAAATGGGGGAATGGGTGGAAACAAGTAGAATTTACTTGTTTGTTATGTTTTATCTTCATTACTAATGGTGATATGTTTATGTGGTGATGTAGGGAAAGCTCCGAAGTAGGTCAAGGTCAAGTCCAGGGCGTGAAGGGTTCTCGTATGCATTTTGGTGATTTTTGGAATTTATTAGAAATCCGTTTTCGGATGTGTAAATTGGTACTTAAATTTTATAAGTTGATGTTTTAAAGCTGGTCATATGTGTTTTTGGTCACAACCCATGTGTTGGGAGGTTTTGGTTTATGGTGGTAATGAAAAAGTGGAAAAAATGGCTAAGTGTTGAAATCTGCAGATGCCCAAAACTTTATGTGAAAGGTGGTCCCTCGCGGTACGCGAAGATCCAGGGGGGATCCTCTCGCGGTACGCGAGAGACCTGGGTTCCGGGCGTGTTTTTGGGACTCCCTCGCGGTACGCGAGGGAGGTGGTCATTTAGTCTCGCGGTACGCGAGGGTAAAAAAAAAAAAAAAAAAAAAAAAAAAAAATTTCTGGGATTTGTTTTAAGCTTCCGCGTGTTTTAGGAACGGTGTGTTATAAATTGGTATCAGAGCAATGGTTTGAGGGAATTAGTGCGCGAGGCACTAAACTCAAACCGGATGCTCTTGATATGGGGAAATTGATACGAGAATCCATGGAGGACTTGACTAAGACTCGGAGCTTTCGGAATTGAAAGGTTAGTAATGTTATGATTAATGTTGTCACATATGGTGTATATGTATATGGACGATTGAATGACAATGTGTTATGTGTGCCGAAACTTGTTTTGTGATTTGTTATATGAATATGATAATTGCAATTGGGCATAACGTGTTATTAAACATGTCTGGCCAATATGTTTAATAAGACGGGATGTGCAAGGGTCTTTATGATAACCATATGACAATGAACATTTGCAAGGATTAGGTGAAGGTGATTATATGTGTATGTATGTTTATGAATGATTAAAAGGGGATAATACATATACGCATAGATAAGATTTAGTGCCTTAACAAGTGGGTAGATTAAAGACCTATAAGTAGGTAGAATATCTATAACTTAGTTAAAAATTTGGTCGGGGAGACTAAGGGGCACATGTGTAAGTAGAAGAAATGGTGGATGGAAGTCATCTTAAGGACTCAGGTATGTTAGAGTCTAGACGTGTATCACCTCATGGGTGGTGAGGAACATGGAATGTGTTGGGAGAAATAGAATGCATCAATCTAGCGGAGGATGGCTAGAGCTTTCTATCATGTTATTTCGATCTTCCTTCGAGGAAAATAGGGATCCTTGAGGCTATCCTTGGGAGGAACCGTATGAAGCCTTGAGAGCGGAAAGTATAACAGTTGGCGAACCGAAGTGGAAGGAAAACTTTGTTTTCATAAGGGGTTCGTGGTGTGCGAACCAAAGGAGTTAAAGAGTGAGAATTAATCATTGATTAATCAGCAATGAATCACAATAATGGTATCGGCTTTGAAGCAATCCATTATGATTGAAAGAAGGTGCATTACTCGCGATGAGTCGAATTCGGGCCGTGGCGGAGAATTGGTGGATTTTGATCCGATGATTGTAAAAGAGGTGTTGGGTTACTTAGTAACCATATCATTGTCAAGTATGATAAATGGGTGACGTGTTAATCTGTTCTCATTAGAGACAATGAAACACGAGGTATACGAACTGGTGTGTACACATGGCTTGTGCCATTGACATCAGCCGGGGATATAAAGGGATACTTAGTATTCCAGTAGAGAAAGAGGATTTGATAAGAGTCATTGCACCTGTGTGCTTTGTTTTAAAGCACATAAAATTTTCGGTGGAAAAAAGGAAAATGGAAGAGTGCGTTTTGGCACTGACAGTCGGTGATAGGATAAAACTGACTAAAGGTCTCACGGTTTGTGGACTTTATGGTCAAGAGGTAAATGATAAAATGTACATAGGTGGAATGTGTACATAAATGGTGAATGAAGTCTTAGAACTTCATAAATGATGTTGGAAGTCTTTTGGACTTCACAAACGGTGTTTGAAAGTGAAGTCTTCGAACCTCAAAGGTGGATTCGGTGATTGAGATCCTTAAATCTCAAAGGATGACTTACGATTAAGTCAATGGAAATTCTTAGGATGTTTGGATCGCAGATAGGAATCTTCCTCCCAGTGTTGTAAAAGAGGATTCAAGTAAGGAAGTTGTCGTATCCTTACTTGAGGAGGTTGCATGCTTTATCGGTTAAGAATTGACTGAAGACTCGAGCTTCAAGGGGTATTATGTTTGGGTGTTGGGATCCTCGAATCCCAAGAGGTATGAACTTGAGACCTTGAGTCTCAATGGGTGGATTGGTGATATAGCTTTGAAATTTCCATTTAAGAGGTGAGTGACGTGGGGTTAGAACTTGGATTTCCTTAGTTGTCAAACGTGTTGACTACTCATATAAAGTGGTTCAAAAATCCAAGTATCCCATGGTTAGGAGTGTTGAAATTCAAGTGGAAACTTGTCATTATAAAAGTTTTCCTTTGAAATGTGGTGATTCGGGTTTGAGATCATGGGAGGATAAGTCTACGTCTCGTTGGGTTGTCCAACATAGGGGCTTTTTTTTTGGTGAGTAGATTAATGTTTGGAACTGTTGTTTTTTTCATATGGTGAAGATGAGATAAATGATAAACATTTCGTCTAAATGAAACAGTGACTATCTTAGATAGTGGGCGAACTAATTGATGCAAAAGTAGACAACTGCGTATCACTGTCGAATAAACCATTAAAGACGGAGATAACCTTGGGGGAGTAACGAGGGCAGATAGAGTTACCACATTAAAGTGAAGTCATTCTTGATGACGATATCATCATCCCTTATTGACGAAATTCGAGAGGCTAAAGTGTTAGCTTTTGAGGGTGATTTGAAGACGGAACGGGTGGTTCTTATGTTGACAAGCTTGGGGAAAATAATTCGGGGTTAAAGACATGCTTTGATAGGATTTGGATTCCTAGGTTGTCAAGTGTTTTGACAACTATTTTATATGAAGCGCATAGATCCAAACATTCTATCCATCCGGGGGGGGGCCACAAAGATGTTTTATGATTTGAGGTGTCATTTTTGGTGGCCGGGTATGAGGCGTGATGTTGTTAAGTATGTTGAGAGGTGTCTCACATGCTTAAGGGTGAAGGCGGAGCACCAAAAGCCGTATGGAAAGCTTCAACCGCTTGAAATACCGCTTTGGAAATGGGAGAATATAGCTATGGATTTGATCACTAAACTACCAAAGACCCGAAAGGGTTATGATGCGATATGGGTAGTAGTGGATCGGTTGACGAAGAGTGCATATTTCCTACCTATAAAGGAAACATACTCTTCGGATAGATTGGCGGAAATGTATGTGAAGGAAATTGTGTCACGTCATGGTGTGCCGGTGTCGATTATATCGGATCATGATACGAGATTTACTTCTCGATTTTGGAAGAAATTCCATGAGGATATGGGGACTAGATTGAATCTTAGCACCGCTTATCATCCACAAACGGATGGTCAAAGCGAGCGAACGATTCAAACGCTCGAGGATTATGATGCGAGCGTGTGCTCTGGATTTTTGGGGAAAGTTGGGACGATCATTTACCGTTGGCAGGAATTTTCTTATAACAATAGCTACCGTTCTAGTTTTGGTATGCCGCCTTTCGAGGCGTTGTATGGGAGAAAGTGTCGAACACTCGTGTGTTGGGGTGAAATTGGTCAACGGGAACTTGGTAATGTCGAGGCGGTCAAGGAAACTAATGATAGTATTGACCAAATTAGAGCACGCTTGAAAACGGCTCAAGATCGCCAAAAGTCCTATGCGGATAATAGGAGGCGGGCGATTGAGTTCCAAGTGGGGGACGTTGTGCTTTTGAAAGTCTCTTCTTGGAAATGGGTGATACGGTTTAGGAAACAGGGAAGTTAAGCCCACGTTTCGTCGGACCGTTTAAGATGATAGTAAGGGTGGGTGCGGTAGCTTATGTTTGGAGCTACCGGAGGGACTAAGCAGACTTTATAGCACGTTTCATGTGTCTCATTTGCGAAAATGTTTGACGGATGAATCTACTTTTGTCCCATTGGAGGATATTGAATTGGATGATAAGTTGATTTATGTTGGGGAAACGGTGGCAATCTTGGATAGAAAGGTGATGCGTGTACGCATTAAAGAGATTAGCCAAGTTTTGGCAAGGTGGAAACGTAAGAAGGGAGCGGAAATGACTTGGGAAACCGAGGAGGAAATGCCCAAATATTATCCGAACCTTTTTATGTGAAGTCGGGTTTCGGGGACGAAACCCAAATAAGGGGAGGTGATTTGTAACGAACCAAAATCCGGGTCTCGTTATAAATGAATAAATATTTCTAAATAAATATTATGGGAAAATAATATTTTAGAAATAAGTTGAAACAAGCGGGTTTCAAGTTAGTAACGGGGTTATACTAGTTTTTAACTAGTTTTGGAAAGATATGGGTGAAATTGAAAGTTGAGGGACTAAAGGTGTAAAGTGGCCAAAATCTGCTATTTGACTTGGTGAAAGTCAAAATTGAGTCTCATTTGGTGTTTAGGTCGTTCAAGAGCAAAGGAGAAAAAGAGGAAACGGGTTTGGAGCTTGAATCTTGCATTTGAAGCTCGGAATGAGGAGGTTTTGGCTCACACAACACTTTCCTAACATCAAGTAAGTGTTAATCATCCTTTTGATCTCACTTTAGATGTGTTCTTGATGGGTTTTGAAAGAAAACCGAAATTTTGTATGCATGTGATGAAATGGTGTTAGATTATTGATAATCTAGCTAAACTAAAGGTAAAGAGTAGTGATTAACATCCTAGAACCCTTTGATTATGATTTTGAAAAGTTAGGGTTCATATGGTGGAAATTGGGGGTGTTTGGATCATGATGATAAATGGCGAATTAATGAAGATTAAGTGTTTTTAAGATGTTAGACACTTGAGCAAACACCAAATTAACTTAATAATAATTTTTGAAAGAAGAATTAGTGTTAAGATTAAGTTAATGAAACTCAAGTAGGTGAGTTTGTGGTGAAAGAGGGTGTTTGGCTATGAGGATAACCCAAACGGGTCAATTTGGGTTGGAATTGGGAAATTGGGTTGTGAACTCAATTGTAATGAAATGTTGGTATATGTTAGATTACTAAACTAGGCGAATGTGTTTAGGTAATCAAATTGCAAGCTTGAGAACGGTGCGGGATCTTCTAACCCGAAAGGTAAGTGCCTATGCACTTACTTAGTATTGATGATAAATGGTGAATTTTGTGAATTATGTGTTATGTGATTGTGTACATACTTGTGATATGATAAATTGTGAATGATTTAGTATGTACAATGAATGAATGTAATTATAGTGTTAAGCTATAATGGAAATGGATCATGTGTTGATCATAAATGAAACGGGGATAAATGAGTTTTATGCAAGATTGTATGCATAATGTGTAAAGTTGCATAATTTGTTATGTGGTATGAATGAGCATGAAATTGTATGCAAAATTGAAGGAATGTAGTTATAGTATTTATACTATAATGGATATGTCGATATGGAGTTATGGTCTATGAACCATAATGGATAGAATGGATATGGAGTTATGGTCTATGAACCATAATGGATAGAATGGATATGGAGTTATGGTCTATGAACCATAATGGATAGAATGGATATGGAGTTATGGTCTATGAACCATAATGGATAGAATGGATACGGAGTTATGGTCTATGAACCATAATGGATAGAATGAATATGGAGTTATGGTCCAAGTACCATAATGGATAGAATGGTTATGGAGTATAATCTCGTATCCTAAATGGATATGAAGTTATGGCCTACGTGCCATAATGGAAATGGAAATGTGGTAATGAAATGATGAAAGAAACTTGTATGTGAAAAGTATGTGTATGAAAACCTTAATTGACCAAATGGGTGCAAACGGGTCAAATGGGTCAAATGGGTGAATTATGATCTAGTGTTATGATGGAAATGAGATTGTGGCCAATGTGCCATAATGGAAAAGGAAATGTGTTAATATGAATGATAAATGAAAAGAATGAAACTTGTAGGTGAAATACAAGTGTTATGTAGCCAAATGTTAAAATTTGGTGGAAACGGGTCAAATGGGGGAATGGGTGGAAACAAGTAGAATTTACTTGTTTGTTATGTTTTATCTTCATTACTAATGGTGATATGTTTATGTGGTGATGTAGGGAAAGCTCCGAAGTAGGTCAAGGTCAAGTCCAGGGCGTGAAGGGTTCTCGTATGCATTTTGGTGATTTTTGGAATTTATTAGAAATCCGTTTTCGGATGTGTAAATTGGTACTTAAATTTTATAAGTTGATGTTTTAAAGCTGGTCATATGTGTTTTTGGTCACAACCCATGTGTTGGGAGGTTTTGGTTTATGGTGGTAATGAAAAAGTGGAAAAAATGGCTAAGTGTTGAAATCTGCAGATGCCCAAAACTTTCTGTGAAAGGTGGTCCCTCGCGGTACGCGAAGATCCAGGGGGGATCCTCTCGCGGTACGCGAGAGACCTGGGTTCCGGGCGTGTTTTTGGGACTCCCTCGCGGTACGCGAGGGAGGTGGTCATTTAGTCTCGCGGTACGCGAGGGTAAAAAAAAAAAAAAAAAAAAAAAAAAAAAAAAATTTCTGGGATTTGTTTTAAGCTTCCGCGTGTTTTAGGAACGGTGTGTTATAATATCATATAATATTTCGTTCTCGATAACTATAATTGTCAATCCGTTAAGTCTTTCTTGTAACATTGTTCATCGTAAGTTAGATTTTTACAACTTCAATTTTGAGAAACTCCTCTCTACAGATGTCACCGTCATTGGAATAATCAATAATATTCTATATGCAATGCTTGCATTTGGGAAATAGTCGAGTTGTTTAAGATGTTTCAAAACATCTGTAGGGTTGATAACTTTACTGGCTTGTAATGTGTTAAATAATTTCAATTTCATATAAAGGTCATCTCCATCAATATCAGATCTTTCATGAAACTTGAGTATATCTTCAAGAACACGGCAACTCAACTTAAGATCTTTATCTTTTAACTCCCTCAATTTGTTAGGAAACAAGAAATCAAATAGTTTTTCATACTCTTTAAATTGGTCAAATCTTGTTTCAAGAGAAGCACTAATTTGATCAACAATATATAAGAAATAATTGACTTTAAAATTGTTTTAAGCTAAAAATGAAACTTCTTTGTTGCATGAGGGGACATGATAATTAAAATTTTACACATAGGTCCCTCAAGATTCAATCATAATGCATTTCATTCTTTATCTAAATATATTAAAAAGAATTATATATATATATATATATATATATATATATATATATATATATATATATATATATATATATATAAGGGCATGTTCTTTTGAGAACCAACCATATGTTGAGAACCGAAAGAACCGCACAAAACGTGTACATATCGCTTTAGTGAAAAAAGTAAAATTCAACAACAATGTTTTATTTATCTCTTCTCACTCTTAGTTTGAGTTTATCTCCTCTCTCCTGAATTTTTTTAAGAAAAGTATAAAAATATGCATATATGCATTCATTTGTGCATATAGTGTGAGTGCATATATGCATTTAAAAAAACGACCATAAATTCGAGGTCTTTTAAAACCAAACCTTAAACATATTGAAATGTACATGAATTCTAGTCAATTTATATTATAAATAGAGGAAGAGTTAATGCGGTTCTCACGGTTCTTAACATATTGTTGGTTCTCAAAAGAACATACCCCTATATATATATATATATATATATCCTTATATATGTGTATAAATGCATCGTTCTTTTGGTTCTGGTCAAAATTATGGTTCTTAATTGAACGTGTCCCCATATATATATATATATATATATATGGGGACACGTTCAATTAAGAACCATAATTTTGACCAGAACCAAAAGAACGATGCATTTATACACATATATAAGGATGCATGTATGCATTTGTGCATATATGCAGTAAGGATACATGTATGCATTTGTGTATGAATGCATGTTTTTTTTGTTCTCGTCAAAATTATGGTTCTTAATTGAACAGTTGCCTATATATATATATATAAATATTAAAAATTTTGGGTCCCCCGAGAGAGCGGGCCCTGGGCGGTCGCTCACTCTGCCCATGATCAGCTCCGGCCTTGCATACATTCACACATGGTTCTACTATAAAGAAGATGGCAATACAATCAGTTATACAAACTGCTTTTTGGTGTCTAAGGAAAGCAAGGATCGAAATGGCGTTCGAGCAAAAGGAGATCAATCTTGACAACCTAATTGAAGAAATAACATTGATATGTGCCCACATATACGTACCACTCTCTCACCTCCATTCAACCAAAGACACATGTTGCCATCCAAAGACCCACGTTGTCATGCTTTTGCTTTCTGCATTAGTTTTTTAGTTTATTTACGTACTTATTTCTTTATCTTAGGTTAGTGGGAAGTTAGTCTTAGTTTAGTGGTGTTAGTTTTGCATGTTAATTTATTTTATTTCGTAAGGCTATATAGCCACGTTAGTGTTTCATTGAAAGGGATGAATGAAAAATTATGAATTAGTCTCAAGATTCCTCTATAAATTTCTCTCAAGTTTTCTTCTATTTTCATAGGTCAATCGATTACCGGTTGGAACCACATCAGAATCAGAATTAAAGAGTTCATTATAATAATTATTCAATTGGATACAAATAGGGGTGTGCATTAAACGAGTTGGCCCATGAAAGCCCGAAGGACCGGCCCATTAAACCCGGCCCATGATGCCTGTAATTGGTCCGGTCTTCGGTCCTATCTTTCATGGCTTAACGGTTATGGTCCCGGTCCGGTCTAAGCCCACGGGCTTTCCAAAAAGCCCGTAAAGCCCGTATGTATAAAACAATTAATAATTTCATAAAAAAGCCTAACCCTTAATTTATGTTTTACATAAACCATATTTTAAAAGTTCCTTTATATTATTATGATTAGAACATTTAATGCTTGTGAAAATATTAACTATAGTTATATATATATATATATATATATATATATATATATATTCAGTTTAAACAATAATCATTTTCAAGTTTTCTTCTTATTTTAACATGAAAACACTTTTTTTTATAAATGTAGTTTTTTTATTCAATTTTATTCAATTTTGTCATATAAACGCATATGTTTCTTTATGCTTTTCATTTATCGTTTATAAGAACTATAACTCAATGTACAATTTCAAATTGCAACTTGCACCCTCATACTTTTGATTATGAACATTTGTTGTTGCTTGCAAAAGCTTTTTCAATACTCTACGGCCCTATCTATCACTTTTGATATTTATTACTCACAATTAGCAACCCAGATCAATTGCATATATCTCCTACGAAGATTAAAGACTACATATAATGATTTATGCATTATGTTTTGAAGGATTGATTGTAGACTAAATATTAATTTATGTATTATGTTTTGAAGGATTGATTGTAGACAAAATTAAACGGGCCTAAATACTAAAGCCCGAGGACCGGCCCGTTAAAGCCCGAGAAAGCCCGGACCAGCCCGTTAACAATCGGTCCGGTCCTCGGTTCCCAATTTACCCTGTTAACGGTCCCGGTCCGGTCCGGTTAAAGCCCGATAATACCCCTGGATACAAATTATAGTTTATTGTTTGATAACGGTTACATATATTCTGATGTTGTATTTGCTATTGGTGCAAACTTGCTAAAAGATTCTATATAAAAGGTTTAGTGACTCAAAGAAATAATGTGATATCTTCAAACAACATTTGGTTTCTGTTTTGTGTTCCTCAGTAAAGTTTCCCTTTGTGATATGTTTCAAATGATTTTCAGTCTTGGGTTAAACATGCAGTCCTTCACTGTAGAACATTTGTAGGATCTGTATGTCCTACATTAGATGTTAGAATACTCGACTAGAAAATTAAGAAAAAAATTCACAGCAGTGTTACTTGTAAGTCATACAAAGATCGATATTTATTATAAAGAGACAAACCTTATCAAGGATGGTGAATCTTTAAAAGGGTGTTTATATCATTCTACGTGAGTCTTACGTCGACTGTGGGTGAACAAGATAACAGGTTCATATAGAATGTGTGATCTTAGATGTTACAAACATGTTTTAGATGTTCTGATAAACTCTTTAATTTTTTTAAACGGTTATGCTTTCTTTTTCTAATTTTTTCAAGTGAATTTTTTTAACGGTTTTGTTTGCATAAAAGGTTTTGTTTTTTATATAAAGTTACAAATACGTTTATTTATTTCGTAAACGATAACCTTTTTAACATATTCGTTTTCCTATGACTTTATTTTATAAGATTTCGAGGACTTTAATTTCTTCCACGATTTAACGCGTCCGCGAACGGTGCAGAATTCTAGTTATCTAAAATTGTTACTCTAATTTTAGGGTTTTTGAACAAGGACCCATCCTAAACCTTCCCACCTCGTTTTCCTAATATCCATCACCATGGAAATCACAACAATGGCTCAAGCTACACAACTACACGCACAACTGCTAAAACACCCTCAATCGGACCCTCAAAACCTAAGCAAAATCTTCAATTTCACCGCTCTATCACCCTCCGGCAACCTCACATACGCACGCCTCATTCTCAACTCGCTCAAAACCCCAATGAACTCCTATTTCCACAACACCATGATCCGAGCTTACTCCGACTCACCCGACCCGTTCCAGTCTATCTCCTTCTTCCTCTCCTGGCATATCTGTGCAGACCCATATTCCCCTTCACCTGACAGGTTCACTTACCCATTTGTCCTCAAAGCCTGCTCCAAATTAAAACACAAAAGATTCGGTAAACAGCTCCACGGGTTGATATACAAGTCCGGGTTTGCCCCGGATATGTATATTCAAAATGCCTTGATCTATTTTTGCTCTGGTTGTGACCAAATGGGTTCTGCATCCAAGGTGTTTGATAAAATGCCTGAGAGAGATGTGGTGTCATGGACTTCTGTAATTAATGGGTTGGTTGATAATAAGAGACCTCTCGAGGGTTTACGGTTGTTTAAGAAGATGGAGATGGACAGTTTTGAGCCGAATGATGTTACTGTGATTTCGGTACTGAGAGCTTGTGCTGAAACTGGAGCTTTGAGTGTTGGAATGAAATTGAATGAGTTTGTTAATGTTACAGGGATCAAGTTGAAAAAGAATCTTGTTACTGCATTTATTGACATGTATTCGAAATGCGGGTGCATAGATAGTGCAATGCGAATTTTCGATGAAGCTGTTAATAGAGATGTTTATGTTTGGACGACGATGATAGCAGGTCTTGCTAGCCATGGGCGGTGCAAGGAAGCTATTGAATTGTTTGAGCAAATGGAAAGCGTTGGTTTGAAGCCAGATGAGAAGACGATGACTGCGGTATTATCAGCTTGTAGGAATATGGGGTGGGTTGATGAAGGTTTAACATATTTTGAGAATATAAAGAAAGTATATAAACTAAGACCAACTGTACAACATTACGGGTGTATAGTAGATTTGCTTGCTCGAGCTGGGCGACTAGATGATGCCCAAGAGTTCGTCAAATCCATGCCCATCGAACCCGATGCTGTTCTGTGGAGATCTTTGATATGGGGTTGTAAAGTTCATGGGGATACTGAGCGAGTGGAGCGTTTGATTAAACACCTTGAAGGCGCAAAGATGGATTCTTGTGATGACTGTGGAACTTATGTGCTGCTTGGTAATGTGTATGCATCTAATGGGAAATGGAAGAGTAAAGCAAATGTGAGGAGGTTAATGAATCAAAAAGGGCTTGTAAAGCCATCAGGGCATAGCCGGATTGAAATTAACGGTGTCATCTATGAATTTACAGCTGGAAGTACTTGTCACGTTGAGGCAGGAAGCATTTATAAGAAGTTGGATGAAATAGAGGAGACTTTAAGGGTTAACGGTTATGATCCAAATTTATCAGAGGTGTTGCTTGAGATAGACGATGAAGAGAAAGCATCACAGTTACTTCATCATAGTGAGAAGCTTGCAGTATCGTTTGGACTGATAAAAACCGAGCCTGGGACCATAATTAGGGTTGTAAAGAACCTAAGATCTTGTGAGGATTGTCATTCTTTCATGAAACACATTTCAGGTGTTTACCAACGAGAGATATTAATTAGGGATCGCATACGCTTCCATCATTTCAGGAATGGAGAGTGCTCTTGTGGGGATTATTGGTAACAGGAACAATAAAAACAGAAAAAAATTAAAAAAAGTTTCTGATCAAGTTATAGGTGCAACCTGGACTTAAATGATGTTTTTCTTCCCAATTTTTGTATGATGCACCTTTTAGTTTTAAAGTTATTTTGGTGATGATTGAGATTGATTGACAAAAACATGAATTCTGTTTCACTTGGATAGATATTGCATTATGAGAGATTTTTGGAAATGAAAGTTGACTATTTCCGTTCACAATAAACGTCGTCTTGCTTCAGATCATGTGTTTTGGATCTTGCAAATGTACATGCAAGGTGGAGCTAATTACTTTGATCAATTGCCTAGAAAGAGAGAAAGGTACTTACTTTCTTTAAGGCATTTATTTTACGCTTAAAAAATGGTAAATGCTCTATGTTGTGATAAGTAGTTAGTTAGTTGTTACTTGTTTGGTAAGTCTTTAAAATTAAGGTGATTTTTAATAGTATTGCGAAAAAGAACATAGTTGGGTTATCCTGTAGTACAAGTTTTTAAATGTGGAGTGAATGGTTTCTAGAAAATGAAAAGATGAAAGGTTAATATTTGCTTATGAGGACTACATCTTTAATCTTGAAATTGTTTTATTCAAGAATCTGGATGTCACCTGTAGTCATGATACTGTATTAATAGCTTGCTTGGAACGAATTCTGTTGGCAGCTCATTGTTTGTCTGCTTAAACTTGTGTTGCATCCAATCTAGCAACTGAAACAAAGACAATTAAGCATGTGTCCTTAAAAAGGAAATATTATTTTCTATATTTTCAAAGTTATACCTTCATATTCGATCTGCCTTTTTGAGAGCTCAGTGATTAAGTCAATTCTGTGAAATGGAGAAAGAAGATGAAAGGTTCTTATTCTATTGTGATGCTTAATAACCCCATGAAGAGTTGAAGTCCCAACTCATGGCAGGTAATCAACTTATTATGCTGTGAACCTTTTGATGTAACACCTACTTTTTTTCTGTAAATACTAGCGCAATGATGCGCCCACTGACCATCTTTTTATGTAAATAGAATGGTGGTTAGTGGCCGTCGCCTATACATTTTATGTTATCTCATTGAGACACCAGGTAACTAACACATCCTCGCCGCGTAGCGCGAGAATCAAACACTAGTTAAGAACATGTATTTATCTATATCATATAATTCAATAGGGTTAATTCTATATATTGTTTGAATACATTGAATGTAGCTATTAAAATACTAAAATAGTGTGATGCGGGGTTGATAGCAATCAAATGGCTCAAGATTTCTAAGTTCACAAAAGCTTCAAAAACCCAAAGGTTTATTGATAATTAAAACTTCAGTCAAAAACTAATAATTAAATCATCATTATCCAACCTATTTAAAGACTCCAAAATAACAAACCCAAAAGATAAGACTAACAATAGATAAAGTAAACTAATAAATAAAAGGAAAATAATTAAAATTCAAAAAGTAAGATAGTCTCAAAATGCTCCTGAATAAAACAATTTCAAGATTAAAGATGTAGTGTCCTCATAAGCAAATATTAACCTTTCATCTTTTCATTTTCTAGAAACCATTCACTCCACATTTAAAAACTTGTACTACAGGATAACCCAAGTATGTTCTTTTTTCGCAAGACTATTAAAAGTCACCTTAATTTTAAAGACTTAACTAACAAGTAACAACTAACTAACTACTTATCACAACATAGAGCATTTTCCATTTTTGGTGAATTCTAGAAAAAAGTAATTGTTGTTACATGAATATAGAGGACAACTTTTTCTGTGAAAAAAAGTAATTATTGTTACATGAATATAGAGGACAACTTTTTCTGTGAAACATGTGTGTGTTTGTGTGTGATCGGTCCTAATCCCATCACTTCCCAGAAAAAAGTAAAATTTTATTTTCTTTTGCCTCTCTTTGAAATATTTCACTTTCACCAACTTGATAGTTGATACCAAGTCACTCACATTTTGAATGTGACATGCCAGTTTGTGAGCTTTTTTGTTATTGCATTTATTCTATTCATCTTCTGGATCTTTTTCTCGGTAGTACTTGAGGGATTTTCTTTCATTAATGGTTTGAACAATGAAATATAAGGCATGTGACATCTGAAAGTTGAAGAAAGGAACTCAAATAATACTCTTTAACCTGCAGAGACTATTACAGATGCAACAGTTGTGATGCAAAGAATCTAGTCCAAGGATCTGATGATGACACTTACAAAGGAATACACACTTGTCTCAGGCTTTCAGTAACCAGCGATTTCACATGTGAAAGTGAATCCGCATTAAGTATCCTAAAAAGCAGTGATTCACCAACTACAACTGAATCAGAAGTAACAAAAAACAGTGGCTCTTCAACTACAATCACTGATAATTCTTCTGGACTAAACTGTACAAAGAAGTAAGTCATCATAATATATGTGTGTACGGTATTCTTTCTACAGAAAAATGTGGCAATTAAGTTATACAATCTAAGTAAACAAATCTAAATGAACACTATCGATGATAGTTTTATGCAGAATGAGTGGCAGTGCTAGCATCCAAAGGTGGAAGCAAAAAATGGAGGACATTCGGTCTCCATTGTTAAAACTAAAGTTAGCTTCATCTTATGAACCAGATGTATTATTTCATGTTCCTGTTTTTCCTTTCTAAATCTGTTTACATAAATAGCAGATGGTGATATCAGAAATAGAGGACAACTTTTTCTGTGAAAATGAAATGACTGACAGAATTACTGAGCTCCACCAGTTAATTTCACCTTTTGGAAAGGTATGATTAGTAAATTCTTCCTTCAAATTTTTCAAAAGAGAGAGTTCTGGACTCAAAATTATAGGTGTTGAATTCAAACAACACAAAATAGTATATGTTTTGAAACGGATATCAAATGCTTTTTCGTAGGTTGATTGCCATATTTCATTTTATAAAGAATGTCTCTCAAATTTATAAAATGCATATATGCTCACTGTTTATAAAATATCACCATTCACCAACCAACCATCAAGTAATATAACTAAATGGTTTGTCTATGTATATGCTTGTTTTGGTTTGCGTATACTTAGCTTGTAGGAGTTTTTTCGTATTTATACTATTAAACCTACTTAAGATTCTTAATTTACGGGTAGTTTTAATAGTACAAATATTAACCATTTATACTATTAAACCTACCTGTATTTATACTATTAAACCTACCGAAGATTCTATTATGGATGACTCCACATCCAAAACCCTCTTGTCTAAGTTGAACACCATGTCTTTGGCCACCTCAACTTTTCGTAACTTCTTGTCGACATTTTTTTGCGACCCGAGTTCTCATCACCACCCACATACTCGTCACATCTTTTTAAGCTTCTGTGCAACACTTAGTCTGTTCGTCCGGAGTTATGGTTGACGATTAATGATCTTAACAAATGATAAGTGATTTGTACAGAATAAGAGATTAATACTATCACACACACTGACAAAGAATATATTTGGATATAAAGTTGAGTTTGTATTGAATATCGAATGATATTACAATGAAAAAAAGTTCAATAAAACTCTAACTTATATCTAGAGTACTTGACGGAACAAATTGAAGTATTTGGATGGGTAGTCCACACACTTGGTTGTTGACGACGAATAAGATTGACCACTTTTCTGTTGTGATTCAGCCTAGTAGTCTATTGAATAAGATTGACCACTTGCATAGATGTCGTGTCAGAATCTTCTAGAATGTCGAACATCATGTAAGCCACGTCAACTGCCGAACGGTGTATATGTAGGTGAAGTTCCGATCCTCCGTTCTTCAATTAGAGAAGACCACGTCCTGGAAAGTTCAGAAGCTTACTCACTACTTCTGAGTTAGGCTTTAAGTGTCCTTCTGAAGTATTTTAAAGTAGAAGTTTAGAAGTTTTGAACTTCACTTTAGAGACGTAACTTTTGTTTTCTGAATTATCTTTTTTTATTCAATACTTGATACGTTGCTTAAGGGTTTTACAAAAGATAAATCCTAACTACAGCCTTAAACACGGTACTTTAGCAATTTATACGACTTATAGAGGAATACACGATTATGCGAGCAAATAATGTTTTGTATTGATTTACAGAACTCTTTACGAGTTAGTTTTACAAGTAACTTTTGAGATCACCTGTAAGGTGTTTGTGCAAATGAAACCACCTTTATTTATATCGCTAAACCTACTAAAGAATCTTAATCTAAAAGATTCGTATCCTAGAGAATGCTATACAAGTCTTTATGTACACTATTCTAGGATCTTCTATTAAAATATCCATACCTTTATATGGAGTATCCATAACATTCTTAGGAGCAGTGTCATAAAACTTAGTCTAGCCGGCTCGAAACTCAGTATTTGGTAGTGTGTTGAGGTGATTTTCTTTAACTCGGTCAACATTATTCGGAATCGGTCCAACTCAGTCCTACTCGGGCCAACTCGGGCAAGTCGGATTTTAGTTATTTTTCACCGATTTTCGCTGTTTTTCACCGGTTCTTGTTTGATTTTCGTTGTTTTTCACATAGATACATTGGAAGATGATAATTAAATTATTACTATGCCTATAATGTTAAAGAATAAATATCAATTTTTGAAATACTTTAGTATTTGA
Organism: Smallanthus sonchifolius; assembly: GCA_023525975.1. NCBI lineage: Eukaryota > Viridiplantae > Streptophyta > Magnoliopsida > Asterales > Asteraceae > Smallanthus > Smallanthus sonchifolius. The sequence continues at coordinate 13,733,471 of CM042026.1, read as the reverse complement.
ACATGTATCATTTTGATTTGTATTGATATTCACGTATTTGGTTATAAATATTAGTAAACTTATGATATTTGATATATATATATATATATATATATATAACTTTCTGAAAATTAATTTCTTTGCAATTTACCATGTCCGAGTACTCCCCGCTTAGGCCGAGTACTCGCAACTCCCCAATCGACCGACCTAGCAGCGCCTAGTGAGTTCTGCAACCATGCTTAGGAGTTGCATATTTTTCAAGGAGTTCTCAATAAACCACACACGAAGAACTATATCAGAAAAAAATAGTATTACAAACAAGCACAGTAGACTACCATTGTTGAATTACATCATTAATATCAATTGCTAAACTAATAAGGTGAAAACAATTTCTAATGCTATCAACCTAAGCAAAAATGCATGAAAGCTAATAACAACTTCAACGTAATTTTTTTTTTGAAAAAGTACGGTGTAAGAATTATATGGTGGTTGTATTGATGTGTTGTAAATTTGTTACCAAAGTGACAAAGTGCAAATATTATGATTGGCCATAAGTCTCTACTGTTGCTACTCTCTCCAATGCATTGGTTAGCATTTAAAGGCTTATAAACCATATTAAACTCACATAATACGAAGTAGGATAAGAACTACACTACAAAAGGGCAAAAAAAACTAAACCATAACGAACACCAAATTGGATGAAGGCCCTACCTCTTTCTGCCAGGTGCCATGGACACCCGCAACTATGATGCAACACAAGTTGTGCTATGAGCTTTTGTATGTTTAAAACATTGCACAACACTACTTACATGATGGATCATATACACTAACTAGAAACATTGCATTCATCTTATGATTTTAAAGACCTCTTATATGTTTTGTCACCTTCATCAATAAAATGCCTCTGGTGCGTAAGATTTCTCTTTATATATGTTTAGATGAGTTATAAATTAGTGTTTAGATGTGTTTAATCTCCATTCATTAAATATGAAAACTCTTATGCATTAAGTAGCCACATACACAAATAAAACAGGCACTACCCAAGTCTGGTTCAAGCATCTATTGAAATTTATCATATGAATATACTTTTTGATGCTGACATGCGAACAAAAGATGACGGCGAGTGGTTATTCACGTACACTGTTATTTTTAGATGAAATTGATGAAATAAAGTTGGATACATAAGTAAAGTAGATACATAACCATAGATTAATATTTTTTTTGGGTTATAGATGTAATTATTCTTTGAAAAGGTTATAGTGTTATAACACATCCGGCAAAATGGACATATGGGTAATTATTCTCTAAAATTAATGCCAAAAAACGTCTTGGAATTTTTTTATTTTAAAACTTAAGACAACAGACATTTTTTAATGGGTAAACTAAACTTTAGTATAACAATGTAACAAAAAGTCTCAAAGTTAAAACAAAAAAATAATATAAACTTAAGATTAAATGATTGTTGACTTCTTCTATTAAAAATATAAAAAAAGTTGTATATAGTTTATTTATTTCGTCTCACATATAGTACACATATTATATGTTTCTAAAAACGAAAAGTAAAAAAAGGAAGTTCACCTACCTTGTTTTGATTAGGTAGCTAGGGCTCGAAACTTTTATTTTTATTTGAGCAATATTGGATTTTCAGTCGCTAACTAAGAACATATATTATTAGATGATACAACTAGGGGTGTTCAAAGTTGGATTCCGAAATTTCGGATTCGGATAGTGAAACGGATATCCGTTTTTTTTAACTTAAATATATTTTTTAAATTAAAATCTAAATATATAAAATATACTAAATAAACATCATCTTTATGAAATAATTAAAAAAAACATTAAAAACCCAATTTTTGACTAATTTACGAAATTACGACGCGAATACGTTTTAGTTTTTTTTAAAAATAAGAAGGTTAAACACATAAAATAAAAAGCCTTAAACTTTATATATATTGTATTTATAACACTTTCTAGGAAACAATATATAGATTTGGCAAAAAAAATATAATTTTCGAAATTACGAGGCGAATACATTTTTTTTAAATAAGAGAGTTAAACACATAACATAAAAACCATATATTATATATATATATATATATTGTATTCATAACACTTTCCAAGAAATATATCTTAAAAAAATATATATATTTTCGGTTATTCGAATATCCGAATATCCGAAAATTTTGAAAAATGCCATCCAAATCCGAATCCGAAAATCAGATAAGTCGGATTCGGAATTTCGGATATTTCGGGTTCGGTTTCGGATACGGATACTTTTGAACACCCCTAGATACAATTAGCAACTTGGTGAACAGTAACGTACAACTCAGTAAACAGTAACGTACAACTCATCATGGTACAACAGTCTTTTGCGTACGATGCTCTCATTTATCTATATGATATAATTCAAAGGAAAAAGTTCAAATAAAAAAGGTTTTTAAACTGAAAAGGGTGAGAAGGGTTTAGGACCATTAGATATATTTTTAATGGTTGAGATCAAATTTTAGAAGAAAAAGTTGTTGGAAGTGTATTTTAGTCATGACCACTTTTGTTAACTTTTTATCAAGTTTCACCCGTTTTTTTAAAGATTGATAACTTTTACATAAGACATTATTATTTTTTTTAAATTACACCATAAAAACGAGCGTTTTTTTATCTTTAAAACGAGTATAGTGTCGATATATACAAAAACGAAAAAAATTACGTTTTCTAGCTCATTGTGATTATTGCTCGTCATTGTGTCTAATGTCAGGTCATTGTGTCTAATGTCAGGTAATTATGTCAAATATTTTTCATCATTATGTCTAATGTTAAATATTTTTCTAATGTCAGGTCATTGTGCAAATATTTTTCATCAATGTGTTATTTATAATAAATAAAAAACAGTGACAAATATAACACGGAATTATCTAAAACGTAAAACACAATGATGAAAACGAGCGTTTTTTAATCTTTAAAACGAGTATAGTGTCGTTATATACAAAAACGAAAAAAAAGATTACGTTTTCCAGCTCATTGTGATTATTGCCCGTCATTGTGTCTAATGTCAGGTCATTGTGTCTAATGTCAAGTCATTGTGTTAAATATTTTTCATCATTGTGTCTAATGTCAAATATTTTTCTAATGTCAGGTTATTGTGTCTAATATCAGGTCATTGTGTCTAATGTTAAGTCACTGTGTCAAATATTTTTCATCACTGTGTTATATATAAAACATAAAAACAGTGACAAAAATAACACGAAATTATCTAAAACGTAAAACACAATGATGAAAATGAGCGTTTTTATCTTTAAAACGAGTATAGTGTTGTTATATACAAAAACGAAAAAAAATTACGTTTTCCAGCTCATTGTGATTATTGTTCGTCATTGTGTCTAATGTCAGGTCATTGTGTCTAATGTCAAGTCATTGTGTCAAATATTTTTCATCATTGTGTCTAATGTCAGATATTTTTTTAATGTCAGGTCATTGTGTCAAATATTTTTCATCACTTTGTTATATATAATACATAAAAAAACAATGACAAAAATAACATGAAATTATATAAAACGTAAAACACAATGATGAATACATATGACACAATGATGAAAAATATTTGACACAATGACCTCTCCGCTACATAATCCATTTCATCGCTAGTCTCTCGGTGAAACTGTCATAGTAAGTCTCTATGAGCCATCAGTAGTCTGTTGTTGTTTCTACCGTTGGTGATCACTCGGTAATTTCCTTTGAAAAACACATTACCCTCGCCATACTTTCCGACGGAGTATCAAGCCTGACAGATTACTCATGGGAGCCACCTTCACATACAAATCTGTTCGTCGGTGAAAGTCATCCGTTTGTAGTGTTGAATATATTATTGTTATATAGTTATATACTATAAAAATATTGATTTTAAAAGTTGTAACTTGCCGTCGAACAAAACGTTGTGTCTAGATACATTTACATGATGCAAATGTGAATCTAAGCCATTTACAATGCGTGATATGTGTCTAGATTTGTAATGGGTTTTAGTTATGTGTTGGTGCATATACCCCATTTACACGATGCACTTGTGTGAGATGGAAATCGGATTACCCGCGTAGATATTTCCGACAGAGTATCACTGACATATATTCATTAGTAACCACCTTCGTCGATTGAATCGTCCGTCGGTTACAGTCACTTGTTTTTTAGGTTCCGACATTAAACCAACACGTGTAAACATATCGTGTCCTCATGTCTTCCTAAGCTTTCTTTTTCAAGTTGCATATATATATATATATATATATATATATATATATATATATATATATATATATATATATATATATATATATATATATATATATATATAGAGGGGAGGGATCAATAGAAAACCAAAAAGTTAGACGAAAACCGAGAAAACCACTACAAGCCAATCAAATAATTTATAGGTTTTTTATTTTTTGAATTTATTTATAAGTGTATTAATATAATAGTACACAATTTACCAAAAAAACATTTTACGTATTGTGTTTTTACGTGTACGTAACCGCAATTTTTTTTGTTTTCTATTTACGTATACGTAACACTATTTGTTACGTATACGCAAGCCAATACTTAAATAATTTTTGGTAAAAATGTGTAACATTACATTGATACTCTTATAAATAAATAAAAATAAAATAAAATAAAAAATAAATATTATCATATGATTGGTTAAAATTGGTTTTTTTAGTGGTTTTTCTCGGTTTTCGCCTAACTATATGGTTTTCTCTGGAACCCTCTCCTATATATATATATATATAGGGAAGGGTTCAAATACTAACCAACTTTTTATGTGATAACCGTGCTAACCACTATAAAACAATCACATAATTTATAAATTATTTTTTCTTTTAATTGTTAAAATAGTATTTAAGTATCTTGAATAATATTTTGAACGTAAGTACGGAAATGATGAGTCTTACGTATACGTACCAAATAATGTTACATATACGTAACACATAGTGTTTACATATATGTAACATTAACATAATGATAATTGCTACATATACGCAACACTGTTTGAGAGTGGTTATCACACAAATATTGGTTAACATTTGAACCTCACCCTATATATATATATATATATATATATATATATAGAGAGAGAGAGAGAGAGAGAGAGAAGAGTTCAAATAATAATCAACTTTTTATGTGATAACCGTGCTAACCACTATAAAACAATCACATAATTTATAAATTATTTTTTCTTTTAATTGTTAAAATAGTATTTAAGTATCTTGAATAAATATTTTGAACGTAAATACAGAAATGATGAGTCTTACGTATACGTATCAAATAATGTTACATATACGTGACACATAGTGTTTACATATATGTAACATTAACATAATGATAATTGTTAAATATACGTAACACTATGTTTGAGAGTGGTTATCACATAAATATTGGTTAGCATTTGAACCTCACCATATATATATATATATATATATATATATATATTTATAGGGGATGGATATTTTAAAAACTCAATTGAAAACTCTCCCAAAAAACGTGTTTTTACATGTTTTTTTTAAAAAAATTGGAAATCATTTTAAGAAACTTTTATAAAATTTTCGTCATAAAAAATACAAAAAACGGCGAGCGTTTTTTTTTTTTAAAAATGGACAAAAATCCCCATTTTTTGTGTAAAAACAAAATCTACATATGTAAAAACAAAAATTACATATGTAAAACAACTGAATAAAATTTTTATAAATTTTTTTTTATAAAAACATCTGATCGGCGCTTTTTTGATTTTTTTTTATAAAAAGTTTTCAAATTACATATAAAAGCTTTTAAAAAAAAAACCCTTGTAAAAATCCGTTTTTGGAGAGTTTTTAATGTTTTCACAACTTAGGGGAGTTTTCATCCTACACATTCCCTATATTTAAATATATATATATATATATATATATATATATATATATATATTTAATAGACAACTCAAGTATATTACATATGGCCTCTACCCACTACTTGATGCCATTATCATGAAAAGATTTTCTTATGGGTTACGTTTTGAAATATATCTTTTCAACATTCTAAAATGGGCCTAACTTAACTAGGATTTCTTAGGAGATATAATGATATATAATGTTTCACCATATTTTAGAACATATTTTAGAAGGTATAAGTTTAAATCTAACACGTGCTATAACTTTTTATATGTAACATCAATACATCATTCAGTCTTCAATTCAAACAATTTCATTGTTTTAGTTTTCATGGTTCAAAATCTAGAAAACCCAAAACCCTTTTCACAGGTGCCTCATATCAAAGCCGGCCCTCACTACAACAATATCACCCTCCGACGATTTTTTTTGACCCTATAGCGACGACTTGTCAGGGGCACGAAGTTTTTTAAATTCTTTTTGTATTATATATATATATATATTTACAAAAAAATCTATATATTTTTAGTTTTAAACCCAATCCCGTTAGTCTATTACTTATATATGCGAGTCAAGTTGTAATTAAACCCATATAAAAATTAAAAGGCCCAAACATATTTAAAAAAAAAAGATTCAAGTTGTAATTAAAACCACATAAAAATTAAAAGGCTCACACATATTTTTAAACTAAAAAAAAAATAGGGATTGTATTATGATTTTTTTATATAAAATTATTGAGTTTATATTATAGGGGTCCGCTTTTTTTTTACACGCCCCAGGCCCAAAACATTTCAAGGATTCTCAGGACCGGCCCTGCCTTGTACATTAAAACTACGCAATGGAGAAGCAAAGGTTGAATTGTATATTTCTTTGACTCGTTGAGATATTATATATACTAGCTTAGAACCTGTGTCACGTGGTGAAAAATATCAATACATAAATTTCTTAAATCTTTATGTATATATTTTACAAGTGTAAAAATGTATTATATACAATAAGAATAGAAAATAAAATTCAAAATATGTAAAAATTAATATATAATTGGGTTTTGAAAATACGTTAATTACTTTTTAATGTAATTGACTTTCATTTACTATTTGATTGAAAATAAAAGTTACATAATTAGATTTCAAAATTTCTTATAATAATGGATAATTTAAAATAAATGTGTTTTATTAGTATAATTACTATTTTCTTTAAAAATATATTATTATTAAAAGATAGAAGTGTATTTAATAAGAGAGAGACGAGAAAAAAATAATAAAAATAAATATGAAAATGACACGTGACATAAAGAAACCTTTATTTATTATATAGTGTAAATATAGATATATGTGTATTGCAATATTATTTTGTTTATCCACATAACAATAAAATAATAATAAAATCAAGAGTAGATATAAAAATGATTTTTAGGATGATAAATTTAGGGGACTACTAACCACACACGGAGAATGCTAATCGGACTTGGCCATATACGCATCGTTTAGGGCAATACGATGCGTATAGCCTTTCACAAATTCCCGTGCCCGACATTCTCTTACAACCTGTCATTCAAACCTCGTATACGCATCGTATAGGTCAATACGATGCAGTTTAGGATAAAGATTCCTTCTGCCACTAAACCCATCACATCGTACCTTATACGCATCGTATTGGGCTATACGATGCGTATAGGGCCCAAATTTTGTGTATTTAACCATGCAGAATTCTCATTCGAACCGAACGTATGCTTTCAAAATTCAAAAATGGTAAACATGTCTTGGTGGTGCGATGGTAACTACGGTTTTCAGGTATATTCTAACGAGTCGGTGGAAAACAATCCGCAAAGTTTTGGCGTTCAAGAGGTGAACCAGGAGGAGGTCTCGTCCAACGTTTATTCTCATCAACGGGTAAGGCTTCCAGATTTGAACGAGCCACTAAGCAATCCCGAGTTCGTATACGGTGAACCGTCTTACCTTACACAACCCACGAATGAATACGTATACGATGAAGTCTCTTACCCGACACAACAAACCGATGACTCCGAAGACGAAGAACAAAATAATCAAAATATGTCTTATAAAACTAACCAGAATTTTCAGTCTCGTGAACAGTTGGTTGATTGGGCTATCCGGAGAGGACGTGACAATGGTTACGTCATTGTCACCCGACGATCGAGGAGAAAAGGCGACGATCCGACGGAACCGTTTATCAAGGTGTGGCTTGTGTGTGACCGTCACGGCAAACGTGCGTCTACTGCCACGGTTAGACGTGCCGGTAGCAAGAAAATTGGTTGTCCCTTTAAATTGGAAGGAGAGTACCAAGAAAATACTGGTGATTGGAAATTAACGGTGAAGGATGACAGTCATAACCACGATCCTAGTCAACATCTTGAGGCGCACTCGTTTGCAAGGAGACTGTCTCAGTCGGAACAACTTTTGGTGGGGAAGTTGTATTCGCAAAACATGTTGCCACGAAACATTCTAGCAACTATAAGGGAACAAAACCCAGAGAGTAGTTGCATTAAAAAAGACATTTATAATGCAATACAAATAATAAAAAAACGAAACGAGAGTCGGTGAAACTCCAATACAGATTCTGGAAAACCTGCTTTCTTCAAAAAAATACGTCTACTATACTCGAGAAGATCCTGCCACAAATAGTGTGGAGGAGATATTATTTGTTCATCCGAAATCGTACGAGATGTGGCGTGCATTCCCGCACGTGTTGATGATCGACGCGACATACAAAACAAACATGTACAAACTTCCATTTGTCCAAGTGGTCGGTGTGACCTCCACACACCAGTCGTTTTGCGTCGCTCATGCATTTATATCAAAAGAACGGGAGGAAAACTTCGTCTGGGTGTTACTTCAAATAAAAGCAATGTTGCAAAAGTGTATGGAGCCGCGTGTGATAGTAACAGACAGGGACAAAGCAAGTCTGGGTGTTACTTCAAATAAAAGCAATGTTGTAAAACCCGACGGTAACTGTGGTTTTCGATTGGTAGCTTTGGGCTTAGGGTTAAATGAAAACCTGTGGCTCTTTGTCCGACAACAACTTCTACATGAGATGGACAATAAAGAGGAATGGTGGAGAACTGTTTTTGACAGAGTCGCCTTTTAAGAGTATGATAAGCTACGTCACACAATAGATTGGCAGGATGTGAAAGCCGCACCAGTTAGTCGTTGGATGTCGATGCCATACACAGGACTCCTAATTGCTCAAAGATTTGGGGTGATTGTTCATCTTTTAAGCATCAACGGTAATCAAACATTTTTTCCATTGTGGTTTGGTCCTAACGTTCACGCTCAACATCAAGTCTTATCGTTAGTTCACGTCAAAAATGCTCATTTCATCCATGTCAAGTTAGACGGAGAATTTCCGATTCCTATGCCGAATGCACTTTGGATTTGCACCGAAATGATGATGCAACAAAATGGGAAAATATATACAATGATCGTATAGAACGATTTAAGAAAATAATGGCCACTAATAGATCCAGTTTTTCACAATATTTCACGAATCTCGGATGATATTTGTTTAAAATTGTATTGTAATTCTTTTTAAATTAATTTTATTGTCATTTTAAATATTTTTATTTAATTATAACTAATTATAATGTTAATTAAATATAATAATAATTAATTTTAATTCAAATGTTTCAAAATTCAAATTTTTTCAAAGTTCAAATTTCTATACGCCACGTATAGATCAATACGTGGCGTATCTTCCCTAACCTTTGGTATTCTATACGCCACGTATTGCCCTATACGTGGCGTATATACATTTGATTTATCTGGTTTTGGCCCCGTATTGTACCAAACGAACCAAAAAAACAAACACAAAGCCATACGCGACCCGCTTATAAAACGCTCGTTGATTTGGATTGTGCCATCAAAAAAACTTTGAAAAGGTACGTGTCTTAACCCACGATCATTAATGTTAGGTTTTTATTGAATATTAGCGGGTAAAACTGGGTAGATTAGCGATTTTTAGGTTTGAAATTAAGAACTATACGCCACGTACAGGACCATACGTGGCGTATAGTTCTTCTGGATTGATCTAAGGAAGAAGATGAAGCCATACGCCACGTATAAGCCTATACGCTGCGTATGGCTCAGTTTACCCGGTCATATGCCTGCGTATGGCCTAGTTTGGTAGCGTATGGCTTGGTTTACCCGGCAACTCGCCCGCGTATGGCCTATTTGGCCTGCGTATGGCTTTGTTTACCCGGCAACCGCCTATACGCCACATATAAGCCTATACGTGGCGTATAGGTTTTTAATTTAAAAACAATATATTAATATTATTATTATTATTTATTATTTAAAATAAATACAATATATTATTATTATTATTATTTATTATTATTTTAAAAAAATATATTATTATTATTTATTATTTAAAATTTAAACAATATATTATTATTATTTATTATTTAATTTAAAATATTAAAAACAATTAATTATTATCAGATATGGCGGATTATGATGATGATATTCAGATGGATCAGCTAGACGATTTTGCGCACTATCATTTTCTAGATTTTCCGCCCGATACAGAGGCTTATTCCCGGTGCCAGAAGCTCCGGGAGGTGCAGATGGGTCCGGGTACGGCGGTGGATTGGGCCCTCCTCGAGGAGGCGCATGAGGCCGAGCGAGCTAGGGCCATCATATGTGAGGACACGCCATGGTCGCGTCTTTTTGACCTTTCTTTTGAGGAGACATACCGAGAGCTTGTCGTCGAGTTTCTTTCGACGTTCATCTATTCAGAGACTGGGCTGCAGCCTCTACCCGGGGAGGCGCCAGATATTGAGGATCCGGATCGTATTTCTTTTTCTATTTTTGGGGTCGTTTACCGTCAGACCCTCCGTCAGTGGGCCGTCACGACGGGCTTGTACTACGAGCCTGAGACGGTCTCGCCGCTATTCACCGAGGCGGTGACGGAGGTTGACAAGGAGGAACTCCTTGTTTTTTGGGGCTTGATTTCAGATAGTCCTTGGTTGGGTACCAAGGGGAGGGTCTCGGGTATTAGAGACCTTTTGTATAGATATCTGCACCGGCTTATTTCGACCTCGATCGCACCGCATCTGAAAAGCCGTGAGTGGTGCACTGATAGAGATCTTTTCTTCCTTTTCTGCCTGCTTACTGGGAGGCGGTGCGACCTGTCCACGAGCATGACGCTTTATTTTGCTTCAGCCTATATACGACAGAGGCGCGGACTTTTATATGGCGGTGCATTCATCACGCATATCATGCGGTCGGTCATACCATTTGGCCACCATGAGCCTCAGATGTTACCGGCCATTCCCCCTGTCCGATTAGATCGTCGCACGGCGAGCGGCATGCGCATCACGCACCGATTCCCGCAGGGCCTTCGGTTCGTAGGGGCCGTCCAGGACCAGGTTTGGGTCCCGGTGCCGTTGCCGCAGATGCCTGGACAGGGGACCCGCCTATGCCTCAGCCGCTGCAGGGTATGACGATTGAGGACGAGCCGCCACACGTCGAGCAGGTCCACGAGCATCCGCCACAGCATCCCCGACACGTACGTCGGTCTGTTAGGCTGGATAGGGCTACTGAGGCATTGCTTGATGGCCTTGTTGCCGACTAACGGCGACAGGGTCGTCAACTCGATCGCATGGAGGACCTGATGACGTGGGCGGTTGGACAGCTCGTGAATCCGTCACGAGCCGCCGGCATCGAGCCACCCCCACTACCACCGCCACGTCATTATCCGGACGACCCCGTTCAGGGTGAGGGCGGGGCAGGTCAGGGTGACGCCGGAGCCGATTAGGTTTAGTTCTTTTATTTGTATTTTGTTTATTTCGTTGTTATGTATGTAAAACATTTTGATGTATATATTTAATTTTATGATGTAATGTATATAATGTTTAGTTTACTTGTTTGGTTGTAATGTTTAATATTTTGTTTGGTTTGTAATGTTTAATATTTTGTTTGGTTTGTAATGTTTAATATTTTGTTTGATTATACTGTAAAAATATAATAAATGGTTAAAAAAAATATAAAATATATAAAATTTATAAAATTTATAAATAGATAACAAACTTATATTAACAAAATTATATAAATTAAAATACAAAATAATATATTATTATAAAAAATATATAATTAAATAAATAATCCTATACGTGGCGTATAGGTCAATACGCCACGTATAGGATTATTTAACACCCAATCTTCCAACTTTTGAAGAAAAATATTGAGCCCTGACTCATACGAGGCGTATAGGGCAATACGAATCGTATGGGACACAGAGAATGACACGTGTCATTCTGGTGTCAGAGACTAAACCCAATACGCCCTCGTATTGACCTATACGAGGGCGTATCGCGCGACGGCGGGTCCAATTAGCAATATTCCGTGTGTGGTTAGAATCGGCCTAAATTTAAAGAAAAGAAAATCACGAGACTGACTTTTAAAACCTACTTATTTTTAAACACTTTAATTATACAAAATAGGTAAATTCGTGCCCCTTTAAAAACACATTTCGCTATCATATTATATAACTAGGTTAGAAACCCGTATAATACACGGGTTAAAATAAATGCAATGTTATATACTTAGTAATAAAAATTTACAGATTACATATTTATAACATATTACAATGTTTTTAATACAAATTTTAAAAACGTTATATAGTTATTTTTTAAAAATGTTTTATAAAAAAAATGAACGAAATATTCGATTTCTAAAAATGTTTTATGAACAAACTTTTTTTAAATAAAAAATGTTTTATAAAAAGAATTATAAAAATTAAGGTGATATCCATACCAGGTAACAGCAGGAGCAAGAACCTAGCACACCTAGTTTCACACAACAAATCTGCACAAATTATAAATCAAATAACCGAGACATAATACCAATACAGAGGTCAGGTTTCCAAACCGATTCATAACCTTCGGGTGAGATAAAATTCGAATCAGGGCCGACTGAACCTAAACTATATTATTATACTAAAGATTTCTTTGCTTATTTTATTTTTTGTTTTTCCTGTATTATACACATACGTATTATATGTATACGCTTGATCATATAACACACAATAAACACACACATAATATATGCATGCACACAATAAACACGCATAATATATAAATAGGCCCTATAGAAACAAATCCTATTATAAATTAGGTTTAAATCGATTCACGAGTTTACCTTCTGAAGAAGCAGAAAGGCTTTCAACTTCAGTCAGAAAACTATCCCTCTATCTGCATAAATAATAATAATAGTAATAATAATAATAATAATAATAATAATAATAATAATAATAATAATAATAATAATAATAATAATAATAATAATAAATAAATAATCTTAATATGATTAAAGTTGCAAAATTTAGTTTGCATATGGTTTATGTTTAGATTCATATTTGTACATGCATTTCCAGTTAGCGAGATGGTTACATGTCATCATAGGTTTTTGCAAATGCATCAACACTCCAACGTCTCATCTTCGACTATAGAAAATTGTGTAAAATACATATAATTAATTAATATGGTCTATAACTAATATAAAAAACTTAATACAGAAAATAAAATAACACAATCAAATCTCTTTATGTTCTAAACATTTATTTATATACATCTAATGATGAAATCCGTGTATTTATAGCAATAAGTTTGTATTAAAATCATAAACAAATCAGCTCAGGTATATTTACCAGAAATAGGGATAGAGATCATACCTTCATCCATCTAAGACGTAGTGCCACGTCAGTCATTGTTTTGTCTGGCAATTTCAATACATTTTTTGCACAAAGATATGGTGGTAATTTGAACAAAGGCTATAAAAAACGCAAATTGCAACTTTCAAGTATGATGAAACAAAAGGTACAACATTATTCATGTCGTTAATATCCGATGTTTATATCTAAAAGAAACATCAAAACCATATGAACCTTTAACACTCAAATATTTACAGAAAAAATGTAAATATATTACCACATCAATGAGTAATCTGCTACATGATTTCAGGTGTCAACATTGAAATCCTTGAGTCTTGGCCAAACAAATTTCCAGGGATTACCTCTGCAGGTTAGCCATAAAGTATAAAAACTCCAGTTTAAATGTTATTTATACAACAATAATGAATAAATTGAAATCTGTAACAATAACAACATTCAAGAGGTTGAGCTTACCACCGATTTGTATAGATTCCCTCATTCTAATGAGATCTTTGTGCCCTTCAAAAAAAAAAACTCTAAATCATATAAAGTGTTACAAACCGAGTTATACCCATATTTACGATAATAATCAAATACAATAAATATTCGTGATATAAATCAATTGTCCTAATCATGGTAACAAAACCTTCGAAAAAGTGACCTGCAATCCTTTCCATTCTGTGTAAAAAACTCTGGTCCAAAATCAAAATGGAGTAAAAAAGCAAGATCAAATAGGTCACAGCCCAAAACCAAAATCGAGTAAGAAATGCAAGATTAAAAACGGGGACCTGTCAAATAAGAGAATGACGACAAAACTAAAAATTTACCTATTTTAAATTGGGAGCTGTTCATCATAATCTGGTGTTAATTCCTTAATTAACAACTCAATAACATGTGAAAGTTAATTCTCTTAATTTTTTTCATCACACAAAGCATAAATAATTCAAATCACTGCTGGTAGAATCTATAAATTACATAACCAAATCCATAATTAACATCTTAACGAACTATAACGTCGCATAAACATAAAAAAAACTCTAAAAACAGTTACAAGAGTGATAGCCGATTACAGATAGCGAGGAGAGGACAAGGTCCATTAATTCCATCTTGTGTAACAATTCTTTGGTCATCGAATGATCCTCTTGAACCCGCTGAGATCAGAAAAAAGAACAAAGAATTCATAATCAATTGAAGTTTGCCCTATAAAATTGAGATCCAAATCAATTTAATAATCGCCAACAAAAATATTAACAGTAATTTGAACCTATCAAATATGGTTCACGTCATAAAAGAAAAACAGTACCTTTCAGAAAGAATAATGATTCATTAAATTTACATACCTTCACAAACCCTAATCAAACATGCTTTGATGAATTTATGAGCGGAATGAGTTTGAACTTCAGTGGTTCCAAAATAATCAAATCATGAAAGGGAAAGGAATGAATCGAAAAAAAAATAACAAAAACACGAATGAAAATTTAAATGGATGTGGAATCTTTCTTGTGCGTGGAAGAACCAGGCGTGGAAGAGTCGACGATGGTTTAGGCGGCTTGGAGTATTGGGGAAGAAAGGATTTAGGCATACGAATTAGGGTTGAAAATGTAATGCTGCGATTGTGAAACGTGTGGGTCTAGTATCCGCGCTTTTTACCAAATAAGAACCAATGGGTTTAGACGGGAAACCAAAGCTGAGATTGAACCACAGATTGCCAAGTGTCCCCTAGTTTTACTAGTTTATTATATATGATAGATTGAATTGGAGGTGACCATTGGATGAGAAGCACAAATACAAACTCCTTCACCATCATCCCTCCATTTAATTTCTTTTTAGGGAATATTTTAAATTTATTTTATTTTACTTTAAGTGGGAAAAAAAATGCATACCCTACCATTCACTCTCTCACCTCCACCACCTTTTCATTAATTTGTTATATTTTTTCAGAACCCCATGCCTTCTCCTACCTTTTCTCTCAATCATCATCACGAAAATAATAATTTAATCATAATTTCATTTAATTAATCTCTAAGACTATGCGTAGTACTCCCGTGAAGCGTTGGGCGTGATGCCACCTTACCCCACCACGGGCGTGAAACACCGCGTCGCTGATGGGCGAGGGGGGACGTGAGGGCTGAAGGTGAAGGTGTTCACCTGCGTGAGAACTGGTATTCTTCCAATCGCTTTCAATTTTTGTTCCAAATGGTCCAAATCTCAATTATATATGATCTAATATACATTATTTTAGTTTCTAAACTAACTAATAAAAATAAAATAATCTTATATATTTGAATTATTAACGTTGGTTTGTACTTTTTAGAGATGCAAAAATCAAACTATTCGTATAATATTAAATTAAATTAGGTTTTTTATTTATTTGTGATTTAAATAGTATTATTTTTTAATATAAATAATATATACAAATAAATTAAATTAAAAAAATAATAATTATATAATTATTACAAAATTGACCACGTTATTACACACCTGGGTGAAGGTGAAGGTGAGGGTGAGTTGTGCCAGTGTCTACGTGACGCCTACCTGACTTGGGGTGTGCTCTCACCTTCACACTAGTACTACGGATAGTCTAAAGAATGTCTCATTGTTACTTTGGATCGAACATAACTTGTAGAAGATATATAATATTGAGGGCAATTAGATAATAATGCATCATATTTATAGGTTTTTATAATATACTAAACACATCTCATTTTAGGTAATGATATTTTAGATTCTGTTTAAAATTATCAGTATGGTTACTAGTTGCCTGGTAAACGACTAAACGGGTTAACTTGTATTAGATATTTATTTCATTAAGTTTTTGGATCACTGGAATTTAATCGCATAAATTAAAAGAAAAAAAAACATGTACACAAACACACACATTGCCCTAGCGATGGTTATCTTAAATTCTTCGGGTTTTGGTGTTACGAGAGGTGTTTGCTATGACGGTGAGTCTACCAATTATCAACTACCACCCGTGTTCTCTTTAACACTTTTTATTTGTCCTAATAATGTTTGTAAAATCGACTTCTCATAACAACCAATATTTTCCTCTTTACACATAAGGACTCATGGCTTTATTTTTGGTTGCCTGAGTGGAGACCTCCCAACCAATAGCCAATATGCCAAAAACACGTTAATGATATTCGAGATGGCGCAACCATTATATATGACCTAGTATCTTTTTATGTGGATGAGAAGATGTGGATTTGCACAAGGTGTCACAATCACCACCTTTAGGATTTATTGTCATCAACTTTGATTCACCATCGTACAAGGAATAGGAGTGGCCCTATACCATTTGTAGCATTTGGCTCCCTACATAAACCAATGTTGTTCGTTTTGCCCACAAGAAGCTCACGTCTTTCTTTCTGGTTGACTAAGTGGAGACTTCCTCGGAGTTCACCCATCTTGGAATAACTCTCATTCAAGCATGTTTAACGGTGAAGTTCCCATATCATCCAAAACCAATGCGCCTAAACTTGTTGATGGAATTCAAGACAGGAAATTCCTTATGATCCAATATCTCTCATCTGGACAAAACACTGTACAATTTGCCTAAGGTGTCACAATGTTACAACATGTTAGTTCTTTTTTTTGCTACCACTTTGTTCTTAGAGTTTTGATTAATTAACTTGAGATTTAGGAATTGTTAGTTGCTTTCACCAATGATGTATTTGCTAATGGTCATACCCAATTCATGTTTTATAGTTGAGTTTCATCTATTGAAGCTTAATTGGTTAAACTTATTGGGTTAAATTAACGGGTCATTTATGTAAATAGGTCAAAGTATAGCTTGAGTCAATTGTATAAATATTTAAAAGTCAAGGGGTCTAGTATCTAGTTATCAAATATGGAAACCGTATATGTATGGAAAGGGTGTGATCGTTCCTAAAGGTTGCGACGTTCCTTTTTAGGGTTATAAAGACACCAACGATAGAGTCTGTAATCAATTCATAGTTATCAAATTCGAAATTCTACTTTGGTGTTATTGTTAGTTTTAGTTATGTGTTTTTGAGATTTTGGGCAACAATTGGTATCAAAGCCTGGGACACTTAGAGATTTGTTTTTACATACATTGTGAAGATTGAGACCACATTTGGTGGTTGATTGCTGTATCGATCATAAAGGGGTGGTCAATTTCACGTTTTTACTACTTTTACGGTACCTGACATCGAAGAAGAAGGATTTGGTGTTGGAGTTGGAGTGAAGTGTTGGATTCAAAGAAATAGAGGTAAACAGTCGTTTTTGTTGTCTGTTGCATTGA
Source organism: Smallanthus sonchifolius (assembly GCA_023525975.1). NCBI lineage: Eukaryota > Viridiplantae > Streptophyta > Magnoliopsida > Asterales > Asteraceae > Smallanthus > Smallanthus sonchifolius. The sequence goes on along the minus strand of CM042026.1, from coordinate 13,715,657 downwards.
TTGGGTCGAGAACAGGAAGGGGTCCTCGACAGATTAAAGAAAGGGCTCAAATCAAGGCATTGTAGGGGTTGTTTGAAATAAAAAAAACGATAACAAATCAGGGGTTATTTTATGTTTGTCGCTAGAGAACTGAAACCACAGAGGATATTCGGGTTTTGAAGATCAGTCGCTAAACAAGAGGGATTGTGGAAATGATCTTGGTTTGACTTATTAGAGACAGAGACGAAGGTTGGTTTGGTATTGTTTGGTCTGTTGAAGGGAGAAAAGAGACGAAGCCAAGGAGAAGGGCTGTTCGATTGTTATTTTGGTTACAAACTTGAGTTGTACATTGGAAGTGTGGGGATGTTGTTCTCAAGAATCATAATTCCTAGTTCGTGTGTTTTCGGTTGTTACCAATTGCAGAAATAAACGAGGCAAGAACCAAGTGTTGTTCGCGGTTCATTACAAGGATCAAGAATGTCAGAATTGTTGATCACAAATTCAGAATCACTTGAAGAGGATTCTCTAATTTATTTAAGTTTTCTATACAGACACACGTATTATATTTAGATTTAAGTTTTGATTCCCGTTAGAAACTTAGATTGAAATTTTGGAATCACGTTTGGGTTTTAGAAGAAAACCGGGTTAGACTATTTCTGTTTGAATCCTTAGTATTTTAGGAGAAAACCTAAGTAAATATGTCAGAATCAGGAGGAGGAAATAGTGGTAATAACGAAAACGTAATACACAAGGAAGTTGTTCCTTGTCATATTTTCAATGTCCCGTTTTAAAGTCCACAAACTATACTGTATGGGCAATCCGTATAAAGACCATACTAGAAGCGAACGGACTATGGGAAATGATAGAACCAAGTGCTAATATGCAAGTAGATGTCAAGAGAGATAAGACCACAACTGCGTATCTAGAAGATATGATATTACAAGTTGCAAGTTGCAAAAGTGCAAAGGAGATTTGGGATGCACTGAAAACGAGGCATGTCGGTGTGGATCGAGTGCAGAACGCACGTCTACAAGCACTCAAGACAGAATTTGAGATGTTGCAGATGAAGGAAAAAGTGTAAGGCCCTAAACCTGGGAGGCCTCACATGTTGGATTTACTCATTCACAAATAATTCTTAAACTTAGAATTTCATTTCATGCAGCGGAAACTTCATAATCATCACATAAACTTGTCTATAATAATGGAGGAACATAAACCAAAACATTGTTTTAACATAGCTTTCAAGAACATAAACATAGACGGGATGCCAGATCTTCAACACTTGGATAACTCTTCTCAGCCAGCCAAGCATCCATAAGCTACCTTCAGACCTACACTTAACCTGATGTGCATACTAAAAGCCAGCTACGCTAAGTGAGTTCTAGCTTTACATAAACATAAAACATGCATTTAATAAAAGAAGAAGTACTTAACACATACAAACATCAAAAGCCGGTAAAGGCACAACTTTCACTTTCGAGTCATACATTATTCGTCTAATATGTAACTTTACCATAACCGCCAATTTCATTCGTTGCCATCCTTCACGTCTTGTTGACCATGAAACACTCATAGTGCACCCTATGGCTTGTTACCTCTAGGTGTACAACTACTCGCGTCGTCTCCTAAGGCACGTTACCTCTAGGAAGACAGAATATACTGGTGGTGTAACCTAAGGCTCATTACCTCTAGGCCACAACTGCACACTAGGTCTCCTAAGGCTTTATATCTCTAGGAAGACCAAACATACTTAGGGTCACGTTCACCCTATGAATGACCGTCGTCATTCCTTATCACGAAGGACTAGTTGTACAACTGTTGGCTAGCCACAAAGGCTCCTATAAAAGGTGCTGCCAAGCGTAACATATGTTCCCGAAGAAATCTTTGTCGCACCCCGCCTCAGGCACCCTCTGGACGTGTGTGGGATCGATTGATACCTGTTTTGATTTCAGAGTTTTTATAAAATACAGCGGAAGTCTTTTTCACATGGATCGTTTCATCATAAATCTCAACCTCAAGGGTTGCTTTTGTAAATATCAAGAGCCAGTGAGAAAACAAAAGTCTTGTATTTATATTCATAAACACTGGGATTTAAATACCCTTTTTCATATTGATTACAAATAGTGTTTGAAATCAAATACATCTCTTGTCTCTTATGGACAAGTTTCAAGCCACCGAAAACAGTACTATCCAAGGTTGATCAATCCTTTGGTCCTATCTCATTTTTCTTCTTTTCAGGATTATCTATGCATGAGGCCTGAGAATCCAACATGCATTTCATCATTTTCATTTCTCATTTCATGGGTCAGATCCTTTGTCTGCCCGCATCCCCTTTTATTTTACATTTTTACTGATTACCTGAAAATATTTTGAAAATAAAACGTCAGCGCGAACGCCGGTGAATACAATTATCTTGATAGTAAAATCATTTGGCACAAACAAGTATTAATTTCATAATCACAACTTTGTGTTCAATCTACACATTCAGCAGGCCCTTATCTCCTAATCACATGCACCATTGTATACACTGGTATCATGCCTAATAACAATGGCCAGGTCTACGCCTCCGAAATTGTTATAAGATAAGAACCGGCCGCAATCCGGGACTTTCACCCGAGACCCGTGTATCCCTTGCAAGTTTTACGCATACATGTGGACTGAATGCTTTGTTCATAGAAGAACGTTGAACATTATTCCTTTAACCTTTATTTGGCCATTTTCGTAAACGTAAATTTTTTGACACAAGTTTTGATTGAGACAAAAGTATTCACCATGATAATAGGAATGAGCCTCTAAGTCAAAAATTATAGCTTCTAGCTTCCTAACTTGGTTTCTCTAGTGTTCCGGCACTTCTACGAGCATTTTCTTTTTAGAATGAGCACTACAACGAGCGGGACTTGGACCGGGATCGTCGGGGATGGCTTTGAGGGGCTTCTGGAACGAATTTAGAGTGTAATGGACGAGTTGTAGATGAATAAAACAATTGAACTCGTTCAAGTATTTATAGGCTGAAATTTAGACTCATAGCGGACCGTTATGCTAGGCCGTAACGGTCCGCTATCGGCCATTGATTGCGTCAGCCCTACACGTCCAAATCTGATTGGACCGCACCTCGTTTTATGGCTAGCGGACCTTTATGGAGGGCGTAGCGGTCCGTTATCAAGACAAGCGTCAGAATCTAGGGTTATGTCACAGGACACATGTTAGTATGAGAAATTGCGGCTAGTCGGACTGTTATCCAGACGCTAGAGGTCCACTATCCGACCCTTAGCTCACAGCGGACCGTTGAGGAATATGATAGCGGTCCGCTATTCAACCAGAAATCTATTTTTTTTTTCATTTTTAACCCTAGACTTTGGTACTTTAAATACACAAGCCCTTTTGGGTTCTAACCTTAACATTTCTTGGACATTTTCATGGTAGGTGTTACATCCTCCCCACCTTGTTTTAATCTCATCCTCTAGATTACTCGAGCAAGAGAGGATCAATAACGAAGATCTATAAAAGGAGATCTAGAACTCACCTGACTTGCTGCTCTTTCTCAACGGCTTGGCTAGGCTATTATACTATCTACATAAGGATCAATAACGAAGATCTATAAAACTGCTACTGTTGATTATAATGGAATACTCTAAGTATACGCCCTAGGAGTACACGCATAGAAGTATTCATACAGAAGTACTCGCACAAAAATCTTGCCTATACTTCCAAGTATACGCCCTCTTACGAATACTCTGAGTATGTGCACAAGAGTACACACACTAGGGTTTCCTTGCGAGTACTTCAAGTTTTCGCTCAAGTATTTCTTGCGAATACTCCAGGTTTACGCCTATGTATTTCTTGCAAATACCCATAGTTCTCGCTCAGGTATTCCTGCGCGTACTTGCTTTACGAGTACTTATTTGCCACAAAACCCCTAATTTTTGCATGGGCTAGATTTGGACTGTAATGGCATCAAGATTCAAACTTTTTACATTCAAAACTTCTTTTGAAACTCTAGAAGTCCAGATATAAGGTTTTGTAGTTTCATACGTAAAAATGCAACATTTTTTTAAGACCCCCCTTTTTGCCCTAAAACCCGTTTCAAGCTAAAAGTGGAAGAAACAGGGTCTGATTCTTACCTTTGGCTCGTGTATTCTCCTGTTTCCTTTTTCCTTGTCGATCTTTGGCAAGAAAAATAGAATTAAAAGCTCGATCCTTGCCTTCTCTCGCTTTCTCGCTTAACTCTTTCCCTTCACATTTCTCTCTCTCGAGTTCTTGCAAGTGGAGGTGAGAAAGGAAACTAGTATGCGCACAAGGGAGGGTGGATGGGTTATTATGGGGGTTTCATTCCTTCTTTCGGTTTTAACACTTCTAGCCCTTACCTTTTAACCCATATCTTTATTCACATGAATTTTTTTGGATGTTACAAGAAGACACTATCGATTCATTCATTGCTTGATTGAATATTATTTTCACTAGGTCAAATGGTCTAGGATCAACATTTGATCAACCAAGTCTAGTACAAAAAATCCTAAGTTCTGTGCGAGATATGTTCATTCAAATTGTTGCAATCATCAAACAATTCGCTAATATGCAAACGATAACTCTAGATGAGACGATTGGAAGGTTAAAGGCATTTGAGGAAAGGACCAATCTAAAGAAGGGAGGCCCAGTTGATAATCAAGATAAACTTTTGTTCATAGGTCATGACAATAATTCAGGTCATGGAAGACGTTTTGGAAACTATGGACAAGAAATATCTAATTCATCACAAGGCAATTGGCGTGATGAAAAATTTAGACAAGAACATAAAGGAGGAAATATCTCATATGATAATTCTAGGAACAAGGATGAAGAAGGTTATGATAGGAGGAAGAGATACCCTAGAGATCAAAACCGATTTAGAAGAGATATGAGGGGAGTAGAATGTTACAATTGCCATGAGTTTGGATATTTTGCAAGAGACTGTCCTCGAAAAAAACAAGCACAAGAGAAGTCTAACTTGGTGTAAGAGGATGAAGAGCCAACACTTTTAATGGTGATTACCAAAGACAAGGAGAAACATGAGGAGATTTCCTTAAATGAGAAGAAAATAGAACCTAGCAATTACCGGTTCATATTAGCAAAATACTTCAATCATGAGGAATCAAAATTGACAAGATTAGTTGCTGAATGGAATCAAGCCGGAGTTCCACAACTCAATGAAGAAATAGAAGAAGACAAATTGAGAAGTTAAGTGGAAACAAAGAACTATGTAGAAAAAGAAATGGAGTCCTTGAAGTTAGCCAAAGAAACATTTGCAGTAGACATGGAACACAAAAAGTCTATACCGTTAGAGATAATCATAAAAGAAGAATCTCAAATGTTTCATAATCTTGAAATGAAGAAACAAGAATTTGAGAACAATTTAAGAAATAGGGAAAAAGAGTTTGAATGACAGATGCATGAATGAGAAAAGTCACTTGAAGACAAGATAGAGAGAGATGGAAAACGTGAAATGCTTGAGAGATGTTACAAGTAGAGAAGCGGAGGAAATGCAGTTAGAAAGAACACAGTTAAAAAAAGAAACACATGGTGTTTTTATAAATCAGAAACACCAAGAAGATGAACAGTTTAGTGTATGTGTTCAAGAACAAAATAAATGCAAGGAAATATTGTCAGCAGAAAGCAAGATTGACAAAGATCTTGAACCAAGTTACAAACTAGAAGCGGTTCATGATTTACCACCTAGATGCAAACCGGTGAAAACTCAAGAAGATGAAATCGCACAAGCGGAAGAAGGTGGTGAACAAGTTAAAGATGATATTCAAGATAAAGTTTGTGCTACAACTCATGAAGATAAAGTTAAAGAAGATAACATCTATCAGAAAGGAAGGAAGCCTGAATTTAAAGACAAGAATTTTCTACAACATGCATGTGATACAAAGAAAGAAGATGTTGGAGCTTGAAGATTAGAAGGACGAATCTTAAACAATTAGGGGGAATATTGGAGCTTAATTGTTTAAACTTGTTGGGTCAAATTAATGGATAATTTATATAAATAGGTCAAAGTGTAATTTGAGTAAGTTGTGTAAATATTTAAAAGTCAAGGGGTCTAGTATGTAGTTATCAAAGATGGAAACCGTGTATGTCTAGAAAGGTGCGATTGTTCGTAAAGGTTGTGATGTTCTTTTTTAGGGTTATAAAGCCGCCAACGATAGAGTATGTAATCAATCACGTTCATAGTTATCAAATTCGAAATTCTAGTTTGGTGTTATTATTAGTTTCAATTGTGTGTTCATTGAGATTTTGGGCAACATCATCACAGCATCCCCTCTTGAACAAACATATATGCATTTTTGGTGACGAGTAGTAGTATTTTTATGGTGATTATGAACACTGATGATTTATGAGTTTAATAGAAATTATTTGCAAAAAATTAGTTTTTAAATGTAATAGAATTAAGCTGCAGCTTAGTAAAACACAGGTTTATTAATTACATCTAAAATATGTATTATTTTAAATGTAATAGAGCCCGGTGTTTACCACAAAACAGGTTTTGTTTGTTTGCTTTGCATCAAAATTGATAACAAAACCACATTACATTCACATCCGTGATTGTGATTTGTAGTAGTGTAGTAACCTTATGGAATGGTGTAAGTAGTAAGCTTCATGCCCCACATGAATAAGGTTTTGGTTCTAGTCTCTTCAAAAGGCCAACTACCCTGCTAAGACCGTGCTTTACCTGTTCTGACCGGTTAGTAGGGTATTAGTCAGGATCAGGGGTTTACCGCATAAATGGTTCCCCCGGTTATAAAAAAAAGTAGTGTAGTATTCTTTTAGATATTAATTCAATGGTGTTTTATTGAAAGACATTCCGTATGAATTTTGATTGTTAGTAATATATTTAGTTAAACTACATATGGATTTTGACTATTAGTAATATAATAACCTGTTTTTTTTTTTTTTTACTTAAAACCGAGCGATATAAAGCTTTGTAACAGAATTTGGTTGCTTAGTAAAACACGAGTTTATAACTACATTTTAAATAAGTATTATTTTAAATGTAATAGAGCCAGATTTTTATTTCAAACCGGGTTCTATTTGTTTGCTTGGCATCAAAATTGATAATAAAACCACATGCATAATATTTGATGGGATATATCTTAGATTGTGTTTTTGTAGCAGTGTAGTATTCTTTTGGATCAATTCAGTGGTATTGTATATTGAAAGACATTCCATGTGAATTTTGATAATTAGTAAGATGTTAGTTAAACCATATATTTACACTTTTCCTACGATTAAGAGACTTATAACTTTTAAACATATAAACATAAAATTAGATGGTTTCAAGATGTGATTAGCTAGATTAACTGGATCGAGATTTAAGGTAGGTAAGTTAGCTAGGGTTTGATTAGGAAGTTTGATCATACATAATATTTCTAGACCATACTTTAATTAATTAATTAATGATTAAGAAGGCTACAATTATTACAACAAGACTCATATTCTTGTACAAAGACATTGGCCAAAGCTGCATCATTTTGCCTGTAGCTGCCCCAACATCAAAGATTCATCCCCTTTTCTTTACTTTTCTTTCTTTATCACCATTTGTTTTCTTTCTCTTTTTACCTTTCTATCTTTATCATCTCCCACTTGCTCTTCTGGTTTCTCATTTATTTCAATTCAAACTCAATAATCCTTCTGGACATCGAACATTTACTCGATCTTATCTGAAAGTTCCACCAAACGTAGGTGTCCAGAAATCTACCGCTGTTTCCTGTGTTACTGGAAACGTGCTTGAAACAGGTACCAAACATAGCCCGCGACTTCTTAGGTCTTGTCTTGGTCCTTCCGGTGGTTTATCCGGTGCCTACATGAATACCCGAATTTAAGTCTATCTAATGCGAATTAAAAGATTCAACTTCTTGAAAATAAATCAACAAATTAATATTTATATGTTACCTGCAAGATGGGAGCTCCATTTTTCATATATGGAGTACTTAGAACCTGGAAATCATGAAAATTTAGATGAAAAATAAATTTTATTTTTTACAAGATGTTTTCTTCTATAATTCTTATAATGTGTGTGTGTGTGTGTGTATATATATATAGGGTTATGATCAAATGAGAACTCATAAATACTTGAGAACTCGCGAGAACTCGTCAAAATATCAATTAAAACCATTTTTCTTTGTTTTCACTACCTTTATTATTAAAATACAACATAAAAAATGATTTATCTCTCCAATTAATTCATCTCTTCTTTCTAAATTATTCTTAAGAAAATTTAAACACATGTGTAAATGGTAATCACTTACACATGTGTAAGTGGTAAACTTACACATGTGTAGATTTTTTTAATAAATAAATACATGTAAATTTACATACATAAATTCATTTTTTTATGTTGTATTCTTATAATAAAGGTAGTAAAAATAAAAAAAATGATTTTGATTAATTTTTTTATGAATTCTCACGAGTTCTCAAAATATTTAAAAGTTCTTAAATGATCAATTCCCTATATATATATATATATATATTTTAAAGTTAATGTTATAGACTTACACTAACTTGTTCATGTAAGAATTTGATATAGTCAATAGCTTCAGTCAATACAGATGCCGTATCCGTCTGTAACAAAAGAAGCAGTCAAACAAAAATGATAGATTTATTAAAACTAATAAATTGGTTTGTATATATTTAAAAAAGCTAAAAGAATTAAGAATATTTAAAAAAATACAATAAAAAACTGATCATACTTTTCCGAAAGGTGAAACTAATTGTTGGAGTGCAGTGATTCTGTCCCCCATCTTCTCTTTTTTCCCCTGAAAAATCCAAACATAGATTTCTTTCATCTTTGTGGACATCAGAAATCAAATCAAATAAATAATTAATCAATCCCTTAAGTGCTCAAAAATTAAAAAACACAAACATAATTAGTTTTCTTAACCGTTGTGTTTTAGTGTGCAGTTTCAAAATTTGCAATGAGAATCATGGATTGCAATTAAATTGAAGTTGAGATATTGAACAAGTAATTCGCTTGAAAAATAACTAAATTATATGATAAAAAAAATTAAAATAAAATAAAATAGTACCTTAAAAGCCTGTAAAGTTGGTTGGTTTTCGTTTCGGGGTCTTTTGTTTGATGATGATTCGCTAGTACTGCTTTCTTTCACTACTTTGGATGTAATCTGTTAAGTATATAAATATCAGGTTTTTTGGAATCAAATTAAGGAAAACAATATGGAAAATTAGGGTTTGAGTGAAACTCTAGCATATTATTTTTTCTCTTACCTTATGTTTATCCTCAAAGCTTGATAACGGTAGTTGCATCTGTAACGATGGAAAAAAGCTCGGACGGATGTCGTTTACACCTGCAGACGCATTCCAAAATCGCGCGTTGTTAGCAAAGTGTAGTTGGTTGCCACCCATGTCCGGCAACTGAACTTTTGAAGGTGAATTCACTCCAAATTCTTGAGGTTGAGGAGGAAATTTTGGCCAATTAGATGATGACACCTCCCCACCACCACCACTAGCCGGCGGCACATTCATGCCGCCATAGCTTGATTGATACAAGGAATAACTCATTACTTGGTTTTGATCAAAACTAGAATCTTGATGTTGTTGATTGTTGTCTGAGCCGAATAAACTTTGCATTATAGCAGAAGGGGTTCCATATAAATCCATATTTTGAAAGCTTGAATTCAACCCTTGACATGTGATTATGCTTTCGTTATCGCTATCCGGCATCTGTTGATCCAAGTGGAAACCTCTAACGTTGATTTGCTTGAAATCTGATGAGGAATCTTGTGAAGCGGATGGATACATCTTTTGTGGTCTCCATAGGTTATTTTCAAGCTGAAAATTAGTGGTTGTTGAGCTCAAACTATTTTCTTGATCTTGAAGTAGATTCCGAAAACCACTATCACTTTTTTGATCTCCACGACTACAAATTTAAAGCAAAGCAAACAATTTTATAAATCAGTAAATACTTAAAATAAATCAAATTCATTTATTATTTTATATGCAATAAAGAAAAAGAAAGTTATCAAGAAATGTTAGTGGACATACAATAAAGCTTGATTCCAATCCAACGATTGTGGAAGTGACTGTGAGGGAAGTCCCAACCCCATCATGTGTAAGCTGGTGTTAGCGGCTGTGCTGCCACCTGCGTTTGTCACGGTCGTGGTGGTGGCGTCGGCGGTTTGGGTATCTTGGAAGAGATTGATGGAGTTGCTGACAGAAACTGAATCCAAACAAGGTCTTGTTCTTGAAGATGAATCCCACCAGTTGTCGGCCATGGCTATGGCTTGATCAATTGAAGCTATGATCAGTCAGATTCTTTACCAAATGAAATGAAAAGGGTCTGATTGATCTTGGTATTTATATGTGGTTGAAGATGAAATTTAGAGAGTGTAGGTAAGGGTGGGGTGGGAGTAAACAAAGGAATGAAATGACAAGAATATGGTTGACTTTTGTTGTTCAAATGACATAGAGTAGACAACATAAAATTCTTGTAGAAATCAAATTCAACTGGTCATCACTATAGTTTTTTCTTTTCAACTAACCTTAATATCATTCTCTCTATTTTGTTATTTTCTTCCTTCGGGTTCTTTTTTTTTTTTTTTAAATATGTGATTTATTTTGGAATTTTAAGAAATGGAAAAATCTCTAACCACCAATTATACATCTAAGAATTTAATTGTGTATATGATGAAAAGGTATTAAATTTGAACTTTCTTTGTTACAAAAAAATAAATATGTAAAACAAGAAAAAATATTGAATCTATGAAAAATATTGAAAAAGTAATTTATCATAACAAGGGTTCAAATACTAACCAACATTTTATGTGATAACCGTGCTAATCACTATAAAACAATCACATAATTTATAAATTATTTTTTCTTTTAATTGTTAAAATAGTATTTAAGTATCTTGAATAAATATTTTAAATGTAAATACAGAAATGTTGAGTCTTACTTATACGTACCAAATAATGTTACATATACGTGACACAGTGTTTACATATTTGTAACATTAACATAATGATAATTGTTACATATACGTAACACTATATTTGAAAGTGGTTATCATGGTTATCAAATAAATATTGGTTAACATTTGAACCTCACCCATTTATCATAATTATAATATAGTTTCTTTTTAAAATTTTATTCTTCACAAATTTTAAATATATAAATGAAAGTGTTGGCCAACCAGTTAATGAGACTCGACCTATATCCAACATACTTATTTTCAATACTTAGAAACACACACATATATACACACGTTTGTATATATATGGGATACATCATAAGAAAACCATATAATTATAAGAAAATCACGAAAACCATCAAGAGTCAATAAAAAAATTTATAGATTTTTTATTATTTCTAAGGGTGTTGATGTAATATTACACATTTACCAAAAAATCAGTTTATGTATTGCGTTTTACGTATACGAAACTACAATTTTTTGTTTTCTGTTTATGTATATGTAACAATATGGGTTACGTATACGTAACCCAATACTTAATTTTTTTTTGGTAAAATGTAATATTACATTGATACTGTTATAAATAAATAAAATAAAAAATAATTATTATATGATTGGTTATAATTGGTTTTCTTAGTGGTTTTCACATAACTATGTGCTTTTCTCATGAGTGTGTTTTTTTAGAACCAAAAGTATATTGAGAATCGTGAGAATCGTATAAGACGTACACATACTATACGGCCCCAAACCCGGGAGGCCTCACGTATTGGATTTACTCATCAACACATAGAACATAAACATAAACATAAGACTTTCATTAACACAGCGGAAACGATTTAAAACTTCAACATACGCAGCGGAAATACATAACATGTCTAAACATAACATAAACGGGATGCCAGATGATGATCTTCGGGTAACTCTTCTCGCCAAGCCAAGCATCCACAACCAATCCGAGCCACTTACACTTAACCGACATGCATACTAAAAATCAGCAACGCTGAGTGAGTTTTAACGTTTACTTTAAATCAATTATATAAAAGATTTACTAATACATACGTACTGCCCTTAAGGCAAAAACTCTTTACATACTTTACTTTTCAAATCAGTTTAAAACATACAATAATCTGTCAATTCCTTTACACTGTGCTGCACTCATGGCTCACGTCCATGAACCGACAAGTACCTAGTCAATGCCCCCATGGCCAATGGCCGTGAACTGACAATACCGCTTATCCGTCAATTCCCTTGTCACTACTGTACCGCCCCCATGGCTCACGTCCATGAACCGACGAGTACCTGGTCAATGCCTCCATGGCTCACGTCCATGAACCGACAATACCCTGGTCAATGCCCCCATGGCTCACGTCCATGAACCGACAATACTGCTTAACGCTAAGGGGAGGTTGCGTGGACCTCCCGAGCAACCAACGTCACTCATCCCAGTTGTACAACCGTTAGCGAACCCAAAGGTCCTTACTAATGGGCTTACCCCATATCTGACATCTTATACAAGTAACATCTGTCACAAGGACCTTTACAGCTGTACACATTCCCGAAGGAAATCTATCCACTTTCAGTTTATACAACTTTCTTTAACTTGGTCGTAACTTTAACATGTATTATGCCTTTGTTTATGTATATGAAAATATAGTAAATGCTTGCTATAAATACCTTTACTTTTACTGAAATATAGCTTAACACATATATCATGCCTTTGTTTATGTATATGAAAATATAATAAACGCTTGCCAAAATGATATATCTTGCTTTACTGAAAAACATACTAGCACGTATATTATGCCTTTGTCTATGTATATGAAAATATAGTAAACGCTTGCCAATAATATAGCTCTACCCTACTCAAAACATACATTTTCCTCTTTTAAACTTTACACTAAATCATAGCTTTTTCACTTTGTTTATTAATATAAAATATGTAATAAACACTTTACACTAAGTATGCACACCACCCCTAAAGCAGGCAAAAAGGGGATTTGAACTCACCTGACTTCTTAGTTAATCCTCTTATGTATAGGGCTCAACGACCTGTTCGAGTGGTCATAAACGAAAATGTGTTAACTCTGGGTGATGACAAAACTGTCCGCCCGAAATCCACTTGATCGAAAACTCTACTGTCCGAGATCTCTTTTCGACCGAAATCTATTTCGTTCGAAAAGTCTTGTTCGAAAACCATTTCGCCTGAAAACTAATTCGCCCGAAATGTCTTTCATCCGAAGACTTTTCCTTCCGGAATCTATTTCGCTCGAAAACTGTTTCGTCCGTAATATTTTGTGTCCGAAATCTTACTCATCGTCCGAAATACTTTTCGGACGCATCAGACTTTTCGGTCTATTCAAGGACTTTTCAGACAACTCATCTGTTCTAAGCTAGATTATTCGTTTTTGATCCAAATTCCCAACTGTTTATGTCCAAACTTTTCTAATCTTAACCATGAAGCTAAATCTATGGTTTTTAGACATAAACACACGTAAAAATCCGATCTTTTTGAAGAAAACACATAAAACCCTAAAAACCCACTTTAAATAAAAACTCAGATCTGAGGGGGTGATCGTTACCTGTTATCGCTTGTCTTTCATTGCTAAACGCTCTAGAGACTCTTGCTAACGATCCTTGAAGCTCAAATTCGAAAACCGAGACTTTATCTCTCTAGGCTCTCTCCCTCTTTCTCTCTCTAGGGTGGCGAAAATGGTGAGGGAAATGAGGGTTTGGGGCTCGTCTTGAAGCTTATAAGGGCCCAACCCTTCCCTTTTTCGGCCCATACTCCCAAGCCCGAGCCCGCTTCTCTTATTCATGCTAAGTTTTAATTTTCGCTAACTATTCTGTGCTCTAAAATTCGGGATGTTACACATACTGATTCTTTAAACGAGAACATTTAAAAAAAAACAACGATTTATTTATCTCTTTCACTACTAGAAAATAGACCTTTAATGATACGCAAACTATAACATGCAAAAGTGTGTGTCTACGTTTAGGTGTCATCATGAAAAAATAAAAAACACGGAGTGCACTTTTAAATATGCGTGTCATCTTGTAACTGTCATCTTATGGGGCTGGATTTCTTTTCGTGTTACTTTACAATCAAACTGCAGACCTGCAACAAAGAGGCTAAAACCATTAATATAGTCTGTTTTGTTTTAATCATAAATGTATCTTTTAACCTAAATCTTTTTTACATCTTTGCTTTTTTTGCCATTGTAGAATGTTTGTGGTTATGTTCCTTAACTTGTTTATAATTTTTTTTTCAGGTTGAGGTAAGGAAAGATTAATACACGGATGTTGATATTGATGAAATTCGTGAAGAATGGTGTAATTTTGTGTCAAACTTCATTTTCCGTTGAAATTTGTATCGACATTTATGAAATATTGACCACTTTTGAAATGTTAATTAGTATTTAATGAAATATTATATGAAATTGATTGTTTTGCTATATATGTATTTCATTTGTATTATGAGACATTAATTGTCATTTAATGTGAAAATTAATAATTATATATATTTTTTTAAAACAGGTAAAACCATGACACGCATTTTATGACACACAAATGTGCGTCATCCTCTATTTATGACAGGGCCTTCCTTGACACGCATTGCGTGTCATAAGCAGATTACACACAAATTCGCGTCATCTATCTTTTATGACAGGGCCTTCCTTGACACGCTTTCGCGTGTCATCTACCCCCTTTAATGACACGCATTGCATGTCATTAAAAACCTATTTTCTAGTAGTGTTTCCACTCATTCTTTAACTTTATCTCTTCTTTTAAGATTTTTTTAAAGGTACAAAAATATGCATATATGCATATGCATGTGTATATAGTTTATGTGCCTGTATGTATTTAGACAAGAAAACTATAAATTATATATTTGTTAAAACAAATCTTAAATATGTTAAAATCAACATGAATTCTAGTCTTTTTTATTTAATAAAAAGTATAAGGGCTAAGTTGGTTCTCTAAGCCCTCAATATATTATTAGTTCTGAATTAAACGTGTATATATATATATATATATAAAAGAATAAATAAGTAATAAACAAGAAATAAGTAATTGATAGTTTTGTAAGTTTATAAAAGTTATGAATCATTTTGTTTTCTTATTTATAACATATATTTAACTGCTGTAACACCTGACGGATTTTGATCCATAAATTATACAAAAATAGAACTAGAAGGACTAGATCTACAATTAAGTTAAAATTCAAGGACCAAAAGTAAAAAAAATTGTGAAAAGTAGGCGGTAGCGGAGTCCGCTACGTGGTCTTAAAGCCAACACCTGTGTGTTGACACGTGGCTGATGACTCACTAGGGTTTTTGACGCATGGCAAGGGTAGCGGACCGCTACCCATAGCTTAGCGGTCCGCTACGCCACAAAAGGGGGGTTCCCGGAGAAGCTGACGCGTGGCATTGGTGACTCGCTAGGGTTAGGGCGGAAGCGGAATGCTACCCCCTGCCTAGCGAACCGCTAAGGATTCCAATTAAGCCTATAAATTGAGGTTTAGGTCAATTCAAATTTCACAACTCAACTTCTGATCTCACTTTCAAATACGAACCACCCTCTAAATTAACATGTCGCACTAGTGTAAGTGTTTTTTTTCTTGGAAGAAACGCGGAGAATCTTCGCCAAAGAAACCCGAGGTTAATAACCGATATCGAGGTGCTTTCCAGCTAAGAGTCGGGAATTAGGAACTATCAAGCTTTTCAAAAACCAAGATTCTGAAAAGGTGAATACATTTAACTGCGTTTAAAATGTGTACTGATTTTCTTTTATGGTCTGACTAAAATTAGTATCTAAAACCATTTGGTTGCATAAGGTAGTTTATCCGATAGCATTCAGGCCATAAGTTCATGTATGATTGGATCCAAGTTATACACGTGTTATAGATGAAATGCCATAATAGGCTAGTAACAGGCTCAGTTGTGGGCACATGACGTAAAACATGATCATCCGAGTATAATATTATTGTGCTCAGTGCTTATACCTTTGTGTGAAACAGTCTCACTGAATGTGTAAACTACTAATCCCAATATGGGGAAATTGTTATATTACTTCACTTTAGTCAGTATCAAATAGATTTTGATATATGTATTCTCCCGCTTTCGCTGATATGTTTTAAAAACATTTTCAGGCAAACAAGGATAATTGTTTTGATTAGATTTATGCCGAAAGGATTACGACTCCTTGGCATATGATAGAAAGATAGGATGTCGTAGGGATGACGACTCCCTAGACATCTATTGTACTTGTTGGCTCTTATAAAATGGAAATCATTGTGTAAACATTTTCTAACATGCATACTAAAAATCAGCAACGCTGAGTGAGTTATAACGTTTACTTTAAATCAATTATATAAAAGATTTACTAATACATACGTACTGCCCTTAAGGCAAAAAATCTTTACATACTTTACTTTTCAAATCAGTTTAAAACATATAATAATCCGTCAATTCCTTTACACTGTGCTGCACTCATGGCTCACGTCCATGAACCGACAAGTACCTAGTCAATGCCCCCATGGCCAATGGCCGTGAACTGACAATACCGCTTATCCGTCAATTCCCTTGTCACTACTGTACCGCCCCCATGGCTCACGTCCATGAACCGACGAGTACCTGGTCAATGCCTCCATGGCTCACGTCCATGAACCGACAATACCCTGATCAATGCCCCCATGGCTCACGTCCATGAACCGACAATACCGCTTAACGCTAAGGGGAGGTTGCGTGGACCTCCCGAGCAACCGCCGTCACTCATCCCAGTTGTACAACCGTTAGCGAACCCAAAGGTCCTTACTAATGGGCTTACCCCATATCTGACATCTTGTACAAGTAACATCTGTCCCAAGGACCTTTACAGCTGTACACATTCCCGAAGGAAATCTATCCACTTTCAGTTTATACAACTTTATTTAACTTGATCGTAACTTTAACATGTATTATGCCTTTGTTTATGTATATGAAAATATAGTAAATGCTTGCTATAAATACCTTTACTTTTACTGAAATATAGCTTAACACATATATCATGCCTTTGTTTATGTATATGAAAATATAGTAAACGCTTCCCAAAATGATATATCTTGCTTTACTGAAAAACATACTAGCACGTATATTATGCCTTTGTCTATGTATATGAAAATATAGTAAACGCTTGCCAATAATATAGCTCTACCCTACTCAAAACATACATTTTCCTCTTTTAAACTTTACACTAAATCATAGCTTTTTCACTTTGTTTATTAATAAAAAATATGTAATAAACACTTTACACTAAGTATGCACACCACCCCTAAAGCAGGCAAAAAGGGGATTAGAACTCACCTGACTTCTTAGTTAATCCTCTTATGTATAGGGCTCAACGACCTGTTCGAGTGGTCATAAACGAAAATGTGTTAACTCTGGGTGATGACAAAACTGTCCGCCCGAAATCCACTTGATCGAAAACTCTACTGTCCGAGATCTCTTTTCGACCGAAATCTATTTCGGTCGAAAAGTCTTGTTCGAAAACCATTTCGCCTGAAAACTAATTCGCCCGAAATGTCTTTCATCCGAAGACTTTTCCTTCCGGAATCTATTTCGCTCGAAAACTGTTTCGTCCGTAATATTTTGTGTCCGAAATCTTACTCATCGTCCGAAATAATTTTTGGACGCATCAGACTTTTCGGTCTATTCAAGGACTTTTCGGACGACTCATATGTTCTAAGCTATATTATTCGTTTTTTATCCAAATTCCCAACTGTTTATGTCCAAACTTTTCTAATCTTAACCATGAAGCTAAATCTATGGTTTTTAGACATAAACACACGTAAAAATCCAATCTTTTTTGAAGAAAACACATAAAACCCTAAAAACCACTTTAAATAAAAACTCAGATCTGAAGGGGTGATCGTTACCTGTTATCGCTTGTCTTTCATTGCTAAACGCTCTAGAGACTCTTGCTAACGATTCTTGAAGCTCAAATTCGAAAACCGAGACTTTATCTCTCTACGCTCTCTCCCTCTTTCTCTCTCTAGGGTGGTGAAAATGGTGAGGGAAATAAGGGTTTGGGGCTCGTCTTGAAGCTTATAAGGGCCCAACCCTTCCCTTTTTCGGCCCATACTCCCAAGCCCGAGCCCGCTTCTCTTATTCAAGCTAAGTTTTAATTTTCGCTAACTATTCTGTGCTCTAAAATTCGGGATGTTACACATACTGATTCTTTAAACGAGAACATTTAAAAAAATAACGATTAATGTATCTCTTTCACTACTAGAAAATAGACCTTTAATGATACGCAAACTATAACGTGCAAAAGTGTGTGTCTTTATTTAGGTGTCATCATGAAAAAATAAAAAACGTGGAGTGCACTTTTAAATATGCGTGTCATCTTGTAACTGTCATCTTATGGGGCTGGATTTCTTTTCTTGTTACTTTACGCTCAAACTGCAGAGGCTAAACCATTAATGTAACATCCCGAGTTTTTGAGCGCGAAAGAATTTACGAGAAATTAAAACTTAAATAAGGAAAGAAGGGAAGCCGGCTTGGGCCGGGGTGTATGGGCCGGAAGGGGCAAGTTTGGGCCCTTATAAGCCTCAAGACTGCCCAAAAGCCCTCATTTCCATCATCATTTTCGTTTCTAGAGAGAGAAAGTGAGAGAGAGCCTAGAGAGAGAAAGTAACTGTTTTCGGATTAGAGCTTCAAGGATAATTAGCAAGAGTCTCTTGAGTGTTTAGCAACGAAAAGGAAGTGATTACAGGTAACCGATTCTCCTAGATTTGAGTTTTTGTTCGTTTTTGGGTTTTTCGGGTTTTGGGTGAAAAGGTTATGTTTGAACGGATGAAACTGAAAGATGAGCATAGATTTGAGTTCCTTAATGGAAAATGAACGTTTTGAATGCAAACAGGTTCGGGATCTTGACGTGATCAGACCCGAATGCGAAAGTTAGGGCTTTTCACGAAGAACAGGTCGTGCGTACTTATCAAGTGCGCACAGAGCAGGTCCTGCGCACTTGCTAAGTGCGCAGGAAGAGGAACCTGCTCACTTGCTAAGTACGCAGGAAGAGGAACCTGCGCACTTGCTAAGTGCGCAGGAAGTAGAGTCTGCGCACTTGCTAAGTGCGCAGGAAGCAGAGTCTGCACACTTGCTAAGTGCGTAAGCATCAGACTGATTAAGTAAAGTCAGTATGTTAGAGTGGTTAAACCGTTAGAGTCGGTAGTGGTCTGATGTGTATTTAACTAATCAATTCAGATCGGAAGTGACGTTGTTGGACCTTGTTTAGGACAACCCAAATTAGCTTACCAGGTGAGTTCTAATCCCCTTTTTGCCTTCTTTAGGGGTGGTGTGCATACTTAGAGTAAAGCGTTTATTATATTTTATATATTATAAACTGAAGGGAAAAGCTATGTTTTAGTGAAAAGTTTAAAAGAGGCAAAAGTACATTTTAGTAAAGTATGATTATATTATTGGCAAGCGTTTATTATATCTTTCATATACATAAACAAAGGCATAATATAAGTGCTAGTATGTTTTCAGTAAAGCAAGATATGTTATTTGGCATAATATATGTGTTAGTATTTTCAAGTAAGCAAGGTATATCATTTGGCAAGCGTTTACTATATTTATTATACATAAACAAAGGCATGATATATGTGTTAAGCTATGTTTAGTAAAGCAAGATATATATTTTGGCAAGCGTTTACTATATTTTCATATTCATAAACAAATGCATGATATATATGATAAGCTATGTTTTCAGAAAGCAAGTTATATTCTATGGCAAGCGTTTACTATATTTTATATACATAAACAAAGACATATTATATATGAAAGTTATGAACAAGATTTACAGAAAGTTTTATGAATAGTAAAGTGAACAGTTTTCCTTCGGGAATGTGTACCAGTTTGTAAAGGTCCTTGGGACAGATGTTACTTGTACAAGATGTCAGATATGGGTGCTACCCATTAGTAAGAGTCTCGATGGCTCGTTAACAGTTGTACAATTGGAATGAGTGACGGCGGTTGCTCGAGGGACTACGCAATCCCCCATGTACCAGTTAAGAGGTATTGATCACGAGGACAATACCCTGTGTTGATCACGAGGACAACATCGTGTCATGTGGTGTTGATCACGAGGACAACATCAATGGGTCACGAGGACCCAGGGGTATTGATCACGAGGACAATACCAGTATGTAACAAGAATTGACGGTTAAGTGGTACTGATCACGAGGACAATACCAGCAGTGATAAGAATTGACGGTTAAGCGGTATTGACCACGAGGGCAGTACTAACAGTGACAAGGAATTGACGGATAAGTGGTACTGATCACGAGGACAATACTAGCAGTGATAAGAATTGACGGTTAAGCGGTATTGATCATGAGGGCAGTACCAGAAGTGACAAAGAATTGACGGCTACTTAATGAATGTATCAAACTATATTTTTGATTGAAAAGTGTAGTATGTAAAGTTTTGCCTTAAGGGCAGTATGTATGTATGTATGTATGTATATATGTATGTATTAGTAAATCTTTTGTATAAATGATTTAAAGTAAACGTTAGAACTCACTCAGCGTTGCTGATTTTTAGTATGCATATCAGTTAAGTGCAGGTTTAGTTGATGGATGTGGATGCTTGGCTTAGAGAGAAGAGTTACCCGAAGATCAGTGTCTGGCATCCCGATTATGTTTTATGTTATGTTTTAAGTTGATATTGTTAGAGACAAGTTGTATTAGATATTTATGTTTCCGCTGTGTATGTTGAAGTTTTAAATCGTTTCCGCTGTGTTAATGAATGTCTTATGTTTAAAGTGCTATGTGTTGATGAATAAATCCAATACGTGAGGCCTCCCGGGTTTGGGGCCTTACAATTAATATAGTCTGTTTTGTTTTAATCATAAATGTATCTTTTAACCTAAATCTTTTTTACATCTTTGCTTTTTTTGCCATTGTAGAATGTTTGTGGTTATGTTCCTTAACTTGTTTATAATTTTTTTTTCAGGTTGAGGTAAGGAAAGATTAATACACAGATGTTGATATTGATGAAATTCGTGAAGAATGGTGTAATTTTGTGTCAAACTTCATTTTCCGTTGAAATTTGTATCGACATTTATGAAATATTGACCACTTTTGAACTGTCAATTAGTATTTAATGAAATATTATATGAAATTGATTGTTTTGCTATATATGTATTTTATTTGTATTATGAGAAATTAATTGTCATTTAATGTGAAAATTAATAATTATATAATTTTTTTTTAAAACAGGTAAAACCATGACACGCATTTTATGACACACAATGTGCGTCATCCTTTATTTATGACAGGGCCTTCCTTGACATGCATTGGTGTCATAAGCAGATTACACACAAATGCGCGTCATCTACCTTTTATGACACGGCCTTTCTTGACACGCTTTCGCGTGTCATCTACCCCCTTTAATTACAGGCATTGCGTGTCATTAAAAACCTATTTTCTAGTAGTGTTTCCACTCATTCTTTAACTTTATCTCTTCTTTTAAGATTTTTTTAAAGGTACAAAAATATGCATATATGCATATGCATGTGTATATAGTTTATGTGCCTGTATGTATTTAGACAAGAAAACTATAAATTATATATTTGTTAAAACAAATCTTAAATATGCTAAAATCAACATGAATTCTAGTCTTTTTTATTTAATAAAAAGTATAAGGGCTAAGTTGGTTCTCTAAGCCCTCAATATATTATTAGTTCTGAATTAAAAGTGTATATATATATATATATATATATATATATATATATATATATATAAAAGAATAAATAAGTAATAAACAAGAAATAAGTAATTGATAGTTTTGTAAGTTTATAAAAGTTATGAATCATTTTGTTTTCTTATTTATAACATATATTTAACTGTTGTAACACCTGACGGATTTTGATCCATAAATTATACAAAAATAGAACTAGAAGGACTAGAACTACAATTAAGTTAAAATTCAAGGACCAAAAGTAAAAAAATTGTGAAAAGTAGGCGGTAGCGGAGTCCGCTACGTGGTCTTAAAGCCAACACCTGTGTGTTGACACGTGGCTGATGACTCACTAGGGTTTTTGATGCCACAAAAGGGGCGGTGCCCGGAGAAGCTGACGCGTGGCATTGGTGACTCGCTAGGGTTAGGGCGGAAGCGGAACGCTACCCCCTACCTAGCGAACCGCTAAGGATTCCAATTAAGCCTATAAATTAAGGTTTAGGTCAATTCAATATTCACAACTCAACTTCTGATCTCACTTTCAAATACGAACCACCCTCTAAATTAACGTGTCGCACTAGTGTAATTGTTTTTCTTCTTGGAAGAAACGCGGAGAATCTTCGCCAAAGAAACCCGAGGTTAATAACCGATATCGAGGTGCTTTCCAGCTAAGAGTCGGGAATTAGGAACTATCAAGCTTTTCAAAAACCAAGATTCTGAAAAGGTGAATACATTTAACTGCGTTTAAAATGTGTATTGGTTTTCTTTTATGGTCTGACTAAAATTAGTATCTAAAACCATTTGGTTGCATAAGGTAGTTTATCCGATAGCATTCAGGCCATAAGTTCACGTATGATTGGATCCAAGTTATACACGTGTTATAGATGAAATGCCATAATAGGCTAGTAACAGGCTCAGTTGTGGGCACATGACGTAAAACATGATCATCCGAGTATAATATTATTTTGATCAGTGCTTATACCTTTGTGTGAAACAGTCCCACTGAATGTGTAAACTACTAATCCCAATATGGGGAAATTGTTATATTACTTCACTTTAGTCAGTATCAAATAGATTTTGATATATGTATTCTCCCGCTTTCGCTGATATGTTTTAAAAACATTTTCAGGCAAACAAGGATAATTGTTTTGATTAGATTTATGCCGAAAGGTGTTGGGTATAATTTTGAGACTGATGCTGTCAATCGAAATTACAGTATCGAAACTACTAGTTTCGGTTGAACTTTTGTTCAATCGAAACTACTAGTTTCGGTTGAACATTTGTTAAATCGAAACTAGGTAGTTTCGATACCTGTTTTTCAGGCCCATTGGGCGGTGGCTTGGAAAACAAGGCGCATGTGCTTGGCCTCCTATATATAGCAGATTATGTCCTAGGAGTGAGAGTGTGTCTGTAGAGGGAATCACCACCCCAGGGGGAGCTCACCCTGGGGTGAGACTAATTGTTAGTGTATGATCGAGCGTTTATTTTCATTTCAATCAAAGAATCATACGTTTTATGCTTTCAATTATCTGTTCTTTTCATTTTCATATGTTTCTGTTCGTGTATGTGATTCCCGCACCCGTCTCTACCATTTCTGATTCGAGAGTGATACCGGATCCAGAGATTCCGCCTCTCGATCCGGACTGTTTGAAGAATTTCTCCGCAGATCTGTGTCTACAGTTCTGCTCAGGACCTACAAAAGGATTACGACTCCTTGGCAGATGATAGAAAGATAGGATGTCGTAGGGATGATGACTCCCTAGACATCTATTGTACCTGTTGGCTCTTATAAAATGGAAATCATTGTGTAAACATTTTCTAACATGTTTTGTAACATTCAGGGTGAAATTCCCTGTTTTTTAACAGGTTTTGTAACATTTTCTAACAAGTTTTGATTGAAGAAGGTGGAGATCGATGCCTTGGGGTTTATGTAAAAGTCACATGGTGGTCGGCGAGTTTAGGGAGGAAGACAACAGATTGGGCTGGTTTGTTGTTGATCAGAGAAGGTGGAGATCGATGCCTTGGGGTTTCTGTAAAAGTCACATGGTGGTCGGTGAGTTTAGGTTAGGCCGACAAGTTCAATGTTTACCGGTGAATTAAAGGGGAAGTGCCGGTGAAGAAAGGGGGAGGCAAAGGTGACGTTTATGTTTTCTTTTGTGGGTCCCACTCATGAAATTTATGTTTTTTTTTGTTTTTCTTTTTAAAACTAAGGAGTACTTTAGTCATTTTAAACATTTAACGGCCATCCATTTTGGGGGCCGATGATACAAAATGAAAAGTTATAGTCTATCCATGTAATTTCCCAAAGTTATGGGCTAAAAGTGCAATCTGAGCATATCGCATGGTCCATCCGTGTAATTAAGTTTAATATTTGAAAAAAGTGAGATATGGGAGAGTGTAATATTAGAGAGAGAAAGTAAGATTCTAGGAGATTTGTTTTTCTAGTTTGGCATCACAAGTCTAACTTTTGTAATTGTAAGGCCCTAAACACGAGAAACCTCACTTGTTGGATTTACTAATAAACACATAATGAATTACACTTTGAAATAGAATTAAAGCAGCGGAATCATCATTCAAGTTACAAATTGTTCAAACATAACTGAAGCCTTGTCTTAACATTTATTTTAAATAACATAAACTGAACGGAATGCCAGTGTCATCGCTTGGGCAAATCTCTCGGCACAAGCTCTGCATCCATCCAAAAGCAGCATTCTACACTTAATCTGAAGACATAATAAAAGTTAGCTACGCTGGTGAGATCTAACTTTACATACACATTACTCAACAAGTTCATTCAATACTAATAAAATCATACATTACATGCAATAACGATAAACATAAACCATTCGTGTCAAATCTGCGCCTTTTTGTAACCGTCAATTCCTTTAGGCATTACTCGAGATTAATCGAGGCCCAGTGTCTGTCCAGGATGCCCAGTTTCATCTGGAATCCTAACCTAGAGAGAATCACGCCCCACCGTAATAGTACCATTAATGCTCGTGTGCATCCACTTGACATCTACAGGTTAACTAATCTCGTCGGATAGCTAATCCTGCTTTTCATTCCACTTGTACAACCATTTGCTAACCACGAAGGCTCCCGTATGGGTATAGCAAATCTTCGTGTCTAGGACGCCCAATCTCATCTGGATTCCTAACCTAGACACGGTTTCATTCCTCGCATTCGTTCCCGAAAGAACCGTTGGCAGATTCGACATACTTTAGAAGCGTTCGTTCATTCATAAAACTGTTTAGTTAACGCATTGTACGTTTTATCAAAACAGTCTTTCTTTCAAAACTTTTCGTAAACCTTCAAGGCAAAACATTTCGTTAATCCTTTCATAAACATTCATTTCGTAAACATCCTTTTCGTAAGTATGCGATCAGTCCCGAAAACACAGTAAAACTCATAAATAGGGACCTCTAGAACTCACCTGACTTTCTTAAGTAATCCTTCCTAAGTGTAGGGTTCGCAAGGTGCTAGGCGATCTGTTCAAACGGTTACCAACGAAAGGTGTTAACATTTCTGCATACAACACCATGATCCGTCCGAAATCTCACTTGGTCGAAAACCCTTCCGATCGAAATCTTTTCTTGTCCGAAATATTTTTCGGTCGAAATCCATTTCGGTCAAAATGTCTTTTGCCCGAAATGTATTTCGCCCGAAATGTCTTTCATCCTAAAACTAATTTGCCTGGAAACTATTTCGTCCGGAAACCTTTTCGATCGAAACCCTTTTCGGACGCTTCAACAAATTTCGGACCATTCATACGGTTCTTGGCCAAATCAGTCGTTTTTTATCCAAAACTCTTATTTTTTACGTCCAATCTGTTCTATTCTTTCCCATGAAGCTACATCCAAGGTTTTTAGACTTAAACACACGTAAAAATCGAAGCTTTTTGGATCAAACTCGTTTTTACCCAAATTTACCCAAAAACACTAAAACAGAGATTTAGACGAGATCTTTACCTCAAATCAGTCCGTTTCTTCAGCAAAACTTCACTAGATCAGTGGAGAAGGAGGGTGGATCGATCTTTGAAGTAAACCTTCACTTTCTCTCTCTAAGACTTTCTCTCTCTAGAATGAGTGGGGAATATGAAGGTGGAAAATGAGGGTTGGAAGGTTGGGCTTGGGTTATGGAGGCTCTCCCTCCATCCTCAGGCCTACACACCCCTCCTTCGGCCCACGACCCGGTCCGCCTTGCCCCGCCACCTCTTTCGAGTTAAAACCCGCACTCGACACGTGATAAAATTTCGGATGTTACAGTAATGTACCCATTTTATCCTTTGACACTATAAATAAAAACCTAAACTTCCATAATTTTACCAAAAGTAATCTCAACCATGGATCAAAAAAATCAAGGGTTATAATCATGGTTTTCTTATGAACTCTTTTATATATATATATATATATGGGACGTATAAAATGAAAACCCTTGCTTATTATGAAAAACCTTAAACTCAATGTGAGCTACACACTTTTTTTATTGGTTTTTTGTTTGTTTTTATTACAAAGGGGCATTTTTGTCATTTGCTACCCTCTCATCTCACCTACATCAGATTCATCTCTCCATTCTTTCAAAATCAGACTCTCGATCTAGATCTACCATCATCTCTCTCTCTAAAAACCATCTCCACCATGAAGATGTAGAACCGACGCCGCCTGAAGCCACCAGAAAATCGGTTCTAAGGCCAGCAGAACGACACCCAAAGCGAAGAACGAAACCCTATCCGATTCGCGAAGAACGGCCCGTCACCGCAGGAACCCTAGTTCCCTCGTTCGTCGTCGCCACCATGAAATCAAGAAAATAAGACACTTACAGATGGTGGTGGTATATGAGGTTTATGTATTTCGATAACAACCTGGCCGGACCAGAGGAAGTTGGCTCCCATGCCGAGTAGTGCACTGGCTACGATGGCTACCCACCAAGTAATGTTTTTGTTTATTGTATCATGTTTTTTATCATGTTTTGCTGTTGTTGAGAAATCATTCAGTTCTAAAATATTCCAGCAGTTCTTGAGCATTGAATTGGGTTCTGCGGTTATTACTGATGTGTAAACCGAATTTACACAGGTGTAAACCGAATTTACACATGTGTAAACCGAATTTACACACGTGTATTTCATATCTGTAAACGATTCAAGGCATCAGATCTACGCACATGTATTTCCTCCTCTTCATCAGAAAAGCCCCCTTTTTACAAACCCTAAAACGCTACATGAACAGGGTAATCTGAATCTGTTTCTTCCTTTGTCTGTCTTTGACTATTAAAGAAAAACTATTAATTTCTTGAAATCCTAATTTATATTGATTTTTTTAAAGGTAATCAGTTTTAACTTTTTTATTGTATCATGTTTTTGATCATGTTTTGTTGCTGTTGAGAAATCATTCAGTTCTAAAATATTCCGGCAGTTCTTGAGCATTGAATTGGGTTCTGAGGTTTACTGGTGTAAACCGAATTTACACAGGTGTAAACCAAATTTACACATGTGTAAACCGAATTTACACACGTGTATTTCATTGGATTTACACAAGTATTTTTTGTTTGGCTGCAAGATGTGCTTTTTTTTTAATATTTAATTGGTTGAATTTTGCCAGATTTGAAAGATCGGAGTTGTAGAACTGAAAGTGCTCATATATTTAGTTACGGATCTGAAGAAGAAGTTGGATTTTGTGAACTTGAGGTTCAGTTTTACGCATGCTTATTTCATTATTACACATGTGTATTTGATTTTTACACATGTATAATAGATCTTAATAAAGATAATTACACATGTGTATTTGAGTATTTGGATGTAATTTTTGTGTTTCTGATTTGTGTATATAGGTTTTTACTCATATTTATTTGAGTTTATAATTTTACACATGCTTAAACAACAAGTTCTTGATATTGTTCTTAAGTTTTGTGTTTTGATTCTGATTATTGATATGGAGAGAGAGAGAGAGAGAAAGAGTGCTTTTGTACATTTACTGATTTACCCTTTTGGGGTATTTTAAAAAGAAAAAAACCCAGATTTAATGACACTCACAAATTAAAATAATAAGAAAATAATGTGTGGCTCACATTGAGTTTAAGGGTTTTCACAATAAGCAAGGGTTTTCATTTGATACGCCCCATACATATATATATATATATATATATATATATATATATATGCATATATATATATATACATATATATATAGGGAAGTGTTCAAATACTAACCAACTTTTTACGTAATAACCGTGCTAACCACTATAAAACAATCACATAATTTATAAATTATTTTTTTTAATTGTTAAAATAGTATTTAAGTATCTTGAATAAATATTTTGTACATAAATACGAAAATGATGAGTCTTACGTATACGTACCAAATAATGTTACATATACGTGACACATAGTGTTTATATATATGTAACATTAACATAATGATAATTGTTACATATACGTAATACTATGTTTGAGATTGGTTATCATGGTTATCACATAAATATTGGTTAGTATTTGAATCTCACCATATATATATATACACACATATTCTATGCCATTGATTAAAGAAGTTAAGGGTTAAGATTAAGGGGATGCCACGTCAGTAGTTTTTTATTCGTGACAAAGGTATGTCAGGATAAATTTGGAATAGACTACCATTATTGACTTTTTTCAAGTTTTCTCATTTTTCTTAATGTGAATAAATTTTTTATAAGACATTATTTAAAAAAAATCACACCATAAAATCGAGCATTTGATTCTTTTTAATTTGAGTATAGTTTTGCGATGCTTTTATTATAAAAAAATCAACTTTAAAAAAATGTCGATATGCTCTTCGTATAACGTGCGTACTTATCACATGCGTGATTGTAAAATATGTTGCGTAATTATCGTATACGTTGTGTAATTATTTATATAAGTTGTGTAATATTGTGTGTGTAATTAGTTAATATGGTTGCATAACAATTTATACTATGCGCAATTTTGTATACGTAATTATGTAGTTTTTGTGCGTGATTATGACGTCTACGGATTTATGTAGCATCCCAAAAATAATGAAAATAAATAAGCGGGTTTTCGGAGGTAAATAAAGAAAAGAAAAAAAAAGGTCGTGGACTCGTGGGCTCGAGAGGTGGGCCGAAAAAGGAGAAAAGGGAAGGGCTTAAACCCTAGCCCTCTTATCATTCCAGCCTCACTTTGCAACCAAAAGCTCCATCACCAAGCTTTAGAGAGATAAACCATAGAGAGAAAGTCTTGGTTTGGGCTAAAGATCGATCCTTCATCCTTCTCCACTGTTCGTGTGAAGATTTTCTAAAGAAGTGGGTCGTTTTGAGGTAAGCATCGCTACTAAATCTGAGTTTTTTTTGTTAAAAATGGGTTTTCGGGTTTTAACACCAAAAAGATAGGATTTTTACGTGCTAAACATGAAATAAACCATAGATCTAGCATCACAAGTGCAAAACGAACGTTTTGGATGTAAAAATTCGGTGGCTTGGTTGTTAAGAACTTAAGCCACCATTTCGTGCAGAAAACTAGGGTTTTCTATGGAGAAGACGATCAAGCGAAACCTACCTGATAGTTTTGCTTGGAGTAAGAAGCAAAAGTAACCTAGTTTTGTTTGGATCACCTGGAGCGAAAATGCCTAGTTTCGCAGAGGCTTTGAGAGCGAAACTAAACTAGTTTCGTTGTATTTATGGGAAGCAAAAGTGACATAGTTTTTCTTAGTAAAAGAAAGCGAAACTAACCTAGTTTCGCTTAGAGACATGGAGCAAAACTAACCCAGTTTCGCTGAGGTTAAGTTAAAGTGTAGACCTGATATATTTTGACTATCAATCCAGATATGTGAGTGACATCGGTGAATTGTTGATAGTATCCTTGAGCTAGCGTATTAGGTGAGTTAAGAATCCCCATTTACTTGTTTCTAGGGTGATGTGCATACTTAAAAAGTGTTTACGAAATGACGAATGAATATAATGAAATGTTTATGAATGAACGATTTATGAAAGAAACAATGTTTAAAACAAGAAACGCTTGTGAAATGAAAGATTTATGAAAGGAATGTTTTCGAAATGGAATTTTTATAAAGGAATGATTTTAAAATGAAAGAAAAGGGTTTTACAAATGAATGAAATGTTTAGTGAAAAGAAAACAGGCAAATGTTTTAAAGAAGTCATTACAAATCTAATATGTCGAATAAATGAATTGACTAATGAAGTCTGGAATTCCCTGCCTTATGACACATTTGGGCCATAAGTATAAAAGGGATAGCGCCTATGTGGCCTATCAATGGTAAAATACGGTTGTACAGCTGGCGAAGGTAGTGGCAACGGTCACTCAAGGTTAATGTGACCCGTAATGAATGAATAGTATGACTTTATGGACCGATGAGTCCTAAGGGGATGGTATTACTTTATGACCTATGAGTCTTAAGGTCGATGAAATTGCGTTGGGGACCTACGAGTCTCAAGGGCGATGAAAGAACCGGAAACGTAATGAACTGAATGGAATGAACGATGATACATATTTAGATAATAAATGTATGACTTAACTGAATGTTAAATGATTGAATGAACGTATGCTTGAATGTTTGAATGAACGTATAATGAATGTTAAGCCATGTTTTTCTTATGAATGATTAAACCCTAATGAATGAATGAACGATAAACCATTTTCCTAAAATGAACGAAAGACTTGAACTCACCAGCGCTAGCTGACTTTTAGCATGACATGTCAGGCTAGGGCTAAAGGAACGATGAATGGATGTTGTTTGGCTATTGAAGAGTTAACCGGCGATAAAGAACCGGCATCCCTTATGAATGTTTTGAATGTTGAATGCTTTAAGACAATGTTTTAATTTGTAGCTATTTTGATACAATGTAATTACGTTAATTCCGCTGCTTGAATGCTATTTGAAGTTTAAGAACTGTTTGTGAATGAGTAAATCCAACACGTGAGGCCTCTCGGGTTTGAGGCTTTACAATTTACCTCTCACCCAAGTAAATGTGTCGCGTTCTGATGGCTTCGTAATTTTTGTACGATAAAAACCCTTTATACAATAACCAACTCATATACATTTAATTTATAATTTAACCAAAAATTAAAAAAAAAATGTGGCAACCCCCATGAACTCATTTATAGGTGTCCATCCCATGAACACATCCATCAAAAACACCCCACGAACTTAGCCGTGCAACATGAATAAGGGGAGCGAGCCATCTTTGACTGCTATGCTCCACCTAATAACCACCAAAAGCTTTATGATGTACATGGAACCAGATAATTTATTTGAGTGAATACAAAAGGATAACGCGTCATAATCAAATCAAAATATAGATGCTAATCAAATCACATATTATTAATGTATTTAAAATCCAATAATTATTGGTAAACCAATTTTTGAATTAATTAAAATATGTATAAAAAATGGAGCACTAAACTGTTTACTTTTCGTTGGCAAGCTGCTAGAATTATTTCTGCACGAATTATGAGATTACGTTCTGCTCATAATTTTTTTTAAATCTGTTTAAAATAATTAGAATGTAAAGGAAATAGATTTCTTTTTATTAAAACTAGCTAGTATAAAACACCCGTGTGCTGTGCCGGGTGTAACAAACTAGTTTTCAGGTTTATTAAATACTATGTTTAAACATATTATAGGGGTGTAAACAGGGCCGGCCCCGAGAATCATCGAAACGTTTTGGGCCCGGGACAAGTAATAAAAAAGTGAGCCTCAATAATTTTTTTTCTATGTAATGGGTTTAAACATATATACATTTTTGTGTCTTTTTTTGGTTTTGGTTTAATAGTTTAAATAATTATGAGTTTTTGTGGGACAACCTTTTAAAGAGAGAAAAAAAAGAGGAGAACAGAAAAGAAGAAATATGACACATGAAAAATAAATAGTGTTGTTGCCAAGACTTGAACCTATAATCTTTACATTTTATTGCAATGGTTTTTCCAATTGCACCAAGTAAACTTTAATGTACACAAAATGGATGTATAAACTAAATATACTATTTAAAACATATACAAATTTTTTAAAAACTTCGGGCCTCTTAAAAGACCGGGCCTGGAGCCGTGGCCCACCCTGCCCCTCCCTTTGGGCCGGGCCTGGGTGTAAATAAACCAAATCAAAGTAGAGGATTCCATTGTAAATAAGGGCATACATGGATTTTGGAAGAAAGGGTCTAATTAAATAGTGCGGGGGTTGTTTTGTAAAAAAACTCAAACCTGATTTGGTTAAGGGGAGGGGGTCACGCAAAACACACCAGAAGTGTGAGTGTGTGTGTTTTTGTGATTTTCATCAGGGGAGGGGAAGAGTGGAGAAGGCCAAGATCAAAATTGAAGCCTTGCATGCTTGAATCTAAAGGATTTGATGAACTCATCTCCTTTTAATCATCAAGTAAGTATCATTTACTCCCTTTGAATCCTCATTTCAAGTGTTCTTGATGGGGTTATTGTTAGTCACGAATTATGACTGATTTGGGTGGTGTAATAAGTTAATTAATAACTTGTTAAAAGTCATAACCTAGGTTGATCAATTGATATTCCCCTACATCTTAGATTCCAACTCGTTTTTAATAGAATAGAGTACAGACGGGTGGTTGTGAGCCAAACAAACAATCAAACACACAAATAATAACAAAAGGATATATAAGAATTTCATTGATTTTGGACAAAGAACTTACAAAACTTTCATTCACCCCGGATGAGCTCCCCGGGTGGTGACTCACAGAAACCTGTTGGACAATTATGCCCGAGTAACTACATTTGACAATACTGCTAACGAGGTAAGATCCAAAGGGTTAAACTTTAGGAAACGATTACGATAATTGGATATATTAATAGTTAATATAGTTCATTACACGAATTTATCGAAAGGCGAGATATTTATTTATGAAATAATTATCTGAACGAATGGATACGGTTGGACACGATGATTATTTATGAAATAATCATTATCATTGTTAATTGGATTAATAATGAGTCGGTGGAAATATGTGCAGAACATATTTATTAATTACGATATTTAATTGTGATTATAATTATATTAGATATAATTATATTTAGTAAATTAACTAATAGTTAGTTAATTAAACAATTAAATAATACAAGTTTTTTAAATGTAATTATTAGATAATTACATGGACTTAGTTGTAATTAAAGGCTACTAAAACCCTAACATGGAGAACAAGTTAAGGGATTATAAATAGGAGGCATATGGAGGCAGAAAAGGCTAGAGACTTTTACACAGAGACAATTAGGCAGAAACCTATTTCTCCACCTCCTCTTGCAACACCTAGCCGCCAACCACCAAGCGCCACCGTCGGCCTCCCTGCGTCGCTGGAATCCGTCGACAATCTGCCACCCCCTTTTGTCAGACTCCGCTGCAGCCGCCGTTTATCGGAAACCACCGTCGTTTGTCGTTTGTCCGCCACCGCAAACCACCGCGAACCGGTTTTGTCTGGTTTGCTCTGTTTTGTCAGTTTCGTGTAGAAATACTCGATTATTGTCAAGTTCAGGTTTCGCGGGTGGTCTCTGGGTGGATCTGAAAGAGTTCAGATTAAAGGGTGTTCTTGGATATTAGATTTGAAAGAGTTCAAATATAGAGGAGATTCGTGTGTACCAGATCTAGCGACTTGAATCGTTGACTCAAGGTGTTCAACTTTCATCAGTCAGTCGGTTACGCGAAAGGTATAAATGTCTAAACCCCTTATGGTTGTTTGATTCTTATTTGTTTGCATCTGGACTACCGGTAAACGATCTAGGATAATGGCCTAGATCAGTTCGTGTATAAATTTCCGCTACGTTTATTTATTTAATCTGATAAAAATAGTTTTTTAAACCGTATGCACGAAACCCAACAAAACCAACACTAGACAAATGAGACCTAATGCCCTATTTATAGTCCTCGGGCCAAGTTTTTCAATCGAGCTGCCTTTGATGATGAATACGTAAACTTTCGCCTGAAAGTTTCGTCTGCTTGAAAACTTTCGTCCAAGATGAAACCTTATATTTCGCCTAAAGCAAAAGTTTCGCCTGGTCCTAAACTTTTGCCTAAAACGAAAGTTTCGTCTATGTCTTTCATTGTCATTCTTTCCCGTAGGTGTAGACCCTCCTATCTTGTAGGCATATAATAAATCTTGAACTTCCAACAATTAACATCAAATAACCGGCTTCTATCACAAAAGTGTTTAACTCTGTCAATTTAGCTTGATATGATCCAACGATCTTCAATTCCTTATATCTAAAGATCAACTCTGTCACACCTCTTCACGAATAACAGATAATCCAATATTTTTCATTGTGATTCTCCCTCTCAAGTGTAGACACTCCTAATCTTTAGGCAAAAAATAAAGGTTTGAATTTCCACTAATCAGCTCCTAATAATCATCTATTCAGAAACGACAAAACTCTTAAACATGTAATCCCATGTCTTCACGTAGTTGTCACCTTATAATGAAGCATCCCCGATGCTCGTAGCCTAAATGAATGATCTAAATATTGAATCATTTGGAATCAATGTAACACAAAAAGTGTCAGCCCTGGATCTATTATTGCCAAAGAAACAGAATTTTCCAAAAACAGTGTCTTCAAGTTTTTAGTCAAATCTCTCCCGTTTTTTTTGCAATCACCTCAAAAATTTAATCCTCTACTTTTTATTAAGAATCCTGGAGAAAACTTTCGCCTGAAATTTTCGTTCGAGCGAAACTTTTGCAAGTTTTCAAAAACTTTCGTTCGAAACTTTTTAAGTTTCGCCCGCTTCAGAAAAAATTTCACCCGAAGCGAAAAAGTCTCGCCCGATGCTAAAAACAGTCGAAAAAGTTTCGCCCGCTTCAGAAATTCTTCAGATCTCTGGAGTTTTAACGTCTCTTGGCGGATTTATGATAAAAAGCATGTCAAAAGAGTCGAAATCAGCAACCGAAGCTCTGATACCGATTGATATTCCCCTAGATCTTAGATTCTAACTCATTTTTTATAGAATGGAGTAGAGACTAGTGGTTGTGAGCAAAACAAACAATCAAACACACAAACTATAACAAAAAGCTAAGAATTTCATTAATTTTGGACAAAGAAATTACAAAACTTTCATACGCCCCGGGTGAGTTCCCCAGGGTGGTGACTTACAAAAAACCAACACTAAACAAATGAGACCTAATTCCCTATTTATAGTCCCCAAGCCAAGTTCTTCAATCGAGTCGCCTAACTTTACTTTCGTCTGAAAGTAAAGTTTCGTTCGCTTGAAAACTTTCGTCCAAGACGAAACCTTAGAAACTTTCTCCTAAAAAAGGTTAAGCATACTGCTTTTAATGACTTATGAAAATCTCCAATGTGAGAGAGAAACGGGGTCGCTTCAAATGTAATGACTTATGCTCTCGCAGAATCATGCTAGTGTTCTAGGACCATAAAGGACATGACAATAAGGGGCTCGCGTGGTCAGGTATTGCATCAAATCATTATTTTTTTTCCGAACCAATTTCTTCTCTCTAAAACTAAGTGAAGTACATAAACCACTCACTCAAGTTTTAGTTCAGAAACTCTAAAGTCATATAAAAAGTAATCAAATATGTTGTTGTACAAAGTGCAACAATAGGTCTCTCATTAAGTCAACCCATTTTAATCAATTCAAAACTATTAATTAAACCGTCCAAATTGCTACTAATGACGTTTAATATAACTTAACTCCTATGTTTAATACGGTTAAATGATTGGGCGGTTTTCTTTTTTATTTGACTATAAAACTAAGGCTTCTAAGGCTTCTACCTTAGTTGCGACATGTGGCAACACAGTGAAAACACCATGAAAACGATACCCACAAACGAAAGTCACAAATGATCAAGAGTTCTACCCAACTACAAGTTTCATGTGCGATTTCAGACGCTCGAGTCATCTTCTATGTACATACTGCTCCGGATTTTGTACCCCCCTTGAAGACACACGAATTCTATTAGAGGAGACACACAATCTGTTTTAAGAGACCCATGTTGAACACGAACCCTTATCCACATTTTTCTTTCTTTTGCTCATTATTCTTTTCCTTCTATATTGTATTTTTTTTATTTTCCTTCTATATTGTATTTTTTTTTAAATTGTTTTGTGTATATGAACTATATCTCCTATATAAATTTGGGGTAAATATTAAGGGCTAAAGAATTTTGAGTCTTGGTCGCACGCTTTGCACATCCTCAACGAGAACCTTGGACTCCACCTAGACAACTCATTGGTAATATCTCTAGACTTGTTGATATTTATTGCTCCCTAGCAGTTGGCATGTCGCATATGAATTCTATCATCCATTCCTTTCCTGGCATAGTATATCTAAAAAGAATGTAATCACTTTATGAACAATAGTTTTTTAAACATATAACATACTTCCATTACCAATATAAAAAACTTGTACAAAGGAGATCCATTCATGTGTAATCAAACTTTCTACACATTACTCATCGCACACCATAGATTTCCAATTATGTTATCTACTCCAAACTCATTGATCACTACATGTATTTTTATACATATTGTCAGACCCGCCTAAATATTGATTGTTGTCTTCGGAATCCGAACTTTCCAAGTCATACTCTAAGGACCATTGTTCAAAGAGAAGTCTAGAATGCTCCTTAAAACATGGTGATCGAGAATGTTGGAATGATCAAGGCTTCAATATGTTACATATGTGTAAATAAATATTATGAACATTATTATTTTATACTAGGTTTATAATATTTGGATATTAGGAACAGGTATTACACCTGTTAGTTTAGTCTGCAGTTGGTTTGGCGTCTGTTCCCGCCACCAACTGCTAACAACTGTGATGTAACCGTTCAAGGACTATGGCTATAAATAGCCTTACTCATTCGAATAAAAATATGCATTCTTGTACACTTTTCTCTCTATACTATTCGATCACCAATTCCAATTCTGCAGACATACATACATACATACATACATATATATATATATATAGGGGTATGTTCTTTTGAGAACCAACAATATGTTAAGAACCATGAGAACCGCATTAACTCTTCCTCTATTTATAATTTAAATTGACTAGAATTCATGTACATTTCAATATGTTTAAGGTTTGGTTTTAAAAGACCTCGAATTTATAGTCGTTTTTTTTAAATGCATATATGCACTCACACTATATGCACAAATGAATGCATATATGCATATTTTTATACTTTTCTTAAAAAAATTCAGGAGAGAGGAGATAAACTCAAACTAAGAGTGGGAAGAGATAAATAAAACATTGTTGTTGAATTTTACTTTTTTCACTAAAGCGATATGTACACGTTTTGGGCGGTTCTTTCGGTTCTCAACATATGGTTGGTTCTCAAAAGAACATGCCCATATATATATATATATATATATATATATATATATATATATATATATATATATATATATATATATATATTAAGTGTTATCAAGGATTCATCAATTCGTATCAGAGCATTTACGCTCTTGGGACCACAGAAAAGAAGAAACGCCACGATCAAGATCAAGATCAAGCAAAATCAAATGGAAGAATTTTACACGTTCAGAGACAAGGAGGGCATGGACACTTCTGCCTTGAACCCGGCACTCAGGTTTGGTCAGGGAGACAACGAAGAACCCAGTGCCGGTAGTCGGGAGGACATAGGGGATTCAAGTGTAGAAAATCTATGCATCCAAGTAAACGAGATGGGAATAGACCGATGGAAGGGAGGAGGCAGGCAACGTCGGGCTGTTGCAGGCCAGCGATGGAATGCAGTGAACAAATTTTGTAACTTCGCTAAAGGGAAGAATGGAAGGCGCAACCAGAAGAACCATATATGCACGTATTGCAACCGTCCGGGCAGATTCAAGAGGGTATGTCAAAATAGGATACAATTTTCGGAATTTCTTGTCAAGGGGACGGATGAAGGATCTTGGAATGATATATGGTATGTGTGTTTAAACCGAAAGAAGCATGCTTGTGGGAATAAAAGATTGTTCCCAAAATTTAAGAAATCTTTTGGGATTGAGACGTATGTAAGCGGGTTCATCAAAGAATATTACCGAGGCAAGGGCAAATAGAACTCTTGTGGTGACACAAACTACACATTTGATTCGGTATATTATGTTCCAACAATGAAAAGGAATATCCTAAGCCTTGAGCAATTAGCCTATCAAGGATTTGAGATAACATTCGAAGGGACGGTATGCTACATCACAAGGACGTTTGAAGAAGAAAACAAGGTTGGAGAAAGTAGGAACATGATGTGCTTGGAACGGTCGATAAAATATACCTAATTTAACCTAACCTAGACACTCTAGTTAAACTCTAGACTATCCTAAATAGTAGACCATAATGACAGGCAACTGTACCTATGGAGTGCAGTAAAGCCTAATGGAAGTCCGGATATCGATCCCACGAGACACTAGTGACAACTAACTAGACTCTGACTCAACTAACTAACTGATTTAAAAGGGGGTTTTGTGTTGTGATTCTAATTCTAACAAACTAAAGATAACTAACTAACAAGAACCAACTATCAAGCAAAGGACTTTATACGAACTCACAAATAGGGAAACCACTACCCAAGTTAAAAATCCTACTTGTGAAACTTGGATTTCTCTCGGTTAAGGAAACTAATGACGGAACCAGGATATATGAATACTACACCTTCAGACTATCTATAGGATCCCTAATCATTCTGAAGGTGTGACCTAGAAGGAAAACCTAAGGGGTGTGTGATGCTCACTGGTTGGTTGGATCACCTTTTAGTCTCTCCAACAATACTAAAGTACCCAAAAGACAGATTACCTTTCAGTCTCACTATCTCAATACACTCAAGGAATGCAAGGGGTAACCTGAAAACTCTCGATAATACACGGACTAGCAAAGATACTAAGAACCCTAGGGGAAACCTCCTTTCAGAGCCTTTACACCTGGACACTTAACTCTCGATAAGACACGGACTACCTTTCACCGTTCAGCTATCGAAGTAGGTAGAATAATTAAACCCTCTAAACTCTCAATTATCGTTCCTATGGATTCAAACATTCAAAAACCATAAACTAGTCACAAACACACAGTAAGCAACCTAATATGCATCTATACATGAAAGACATTCACAAAGACACATATAGAACAATAATCAATCATAAATCAGATCTAAATACGTATATCATATCAATGTTCGCTACTTTAACATTAATCCATCGACAAGAATCCAAAAACCGAATAAAATCCCATAATCACAAAGTAATCATCAAAACCTAGGTAGTTAGAGTATCTAGCCAACAATCATAGTCAAAAACATAAACAAAGTCTCAAAATTCATAACCATAATGCAAGATAAACTAATCAAAAGATAGAAGATGAAGAACATAAATCGAATAGGTGTTATCCGATCGATTCACGCTTCAATAGCTCCAATCCTTGACTCTCCTTTGCTTCTCCACTCCAAAATCGCCCAAAAAACTCAACTTTGACGGTTGGAACTCGACAATAAACCGTAGAATGGGTTCCCACCTTTTAAACATTGAAAATAGGCTAAAAAGCCCGTAACTGGGGTTTTCCGCTTACAGTGAGGCCCATATAGCCCATTCCTCGCGTACCGCCAAAGATAAACTAGTCGATGATATTTTCCTAGATTCTTACTCCTTGCGTACCGCGCAGGGGGTCTACAAAGTCTGCGCGTCCAAAACCCAATTTTTGAACTCAGCTCGTCGAGATACCCCAAATCCATATATTATGGGTCCCGTAACTCATTTTCTAGTACAAGATATGCCCCTTTGAAGTTTGGACCCTTTCCTGACTTTTTTTCGTTTCTCGTCCCGTGTTCTCGTGTGCTCGTGCTTTCACAACTCTTGATCGTTTAAGATCCAATTACTCCTGAACACCTACAAAACATAACATAACTTAGTACAAACCATAAATGACTCAAAACGACTCTAAAACCATACGAAAACGCTACGAAATATAAAGGAAATCGAGGTGTGTTTTGCAACACATCAAACATGGAGGAGCAAATTGTAGAAAATGATGTGAATTTGGAGGGAATATGGAAGAATGTAAAAGAGTTAAGTGAAACCGAGATGCTTGGAATTACTTCAAAGAAATGGACAATGATTTAGAGAAGAATCTGAATAGGAAAGG
Organism: Smallanthus sonchifolius; assembly: GCA_023525975.1. NCBI lineage: Eukaryota > Viridiplantae > Streptophyta > Magnoliopsida > Asterales > Asteraceae > Smallanthus > Smallanthus sonchifolius. The sequence goes on along the minus strand of CM042026.1, from coordinate 13,675,899 downwards.
TGGAGAAAAAAAGCATATGGTTTACCCAAACCATATGGTGTTCTTGGACATCATAAGTGTAGCCATACAAATCGACAGGAACAAAGAAAATTTTGAGAAGGAATTTAAAGTTTTGGTGAAATGGTTTTTAGAGGAAGCATACAAATTCAAGACTACACTTATCGGAGAGATTATATGGGCAGGAAGATAATGCTTTTGAACCATTACATGGTGGTTCAACATCATGGAGGGTCAATGGAATTATCGAACAAGAAGCTATGGAATTTAGTGGCCATGTTAACATGTCTTGAAGATCATTTTCAGCATGTATTTGGAGATCATTGAATGGCACTACAACAAGTACAAGGAAGGATCCATTTCGGTACAAGGAGAGGGACGTTTGAGCAATCAAGAATTTCGTGCAGAAAAGATCAAAAGTGAAATAACTGATGCAGACTTACCCTATAAGAAACGAAGGACATCTGCAGTCCGGGACTGGCCTAAAGGATGTGGACCTGCAGTCAAGAAATTTGGAAGATTGGATCAAGATATTGAAGCCAAGATCAAGGGGGAGATTGTTGGAATGATCAAGGCTTCAATATGTTACATATGTGTAAATAAATATTATGAACATTATTATTTTATCCTAGGTTTATTATCGGATATTAGGAACAGGTATTACACCTGTTAGTTTAGTCTGCAGTTGGTTTGGCGCCTGTTCCCGCCACCAACCGCTAACAACTGTCATGTAACCGTTCAAGGTTTATGGCTATAAGCCTTACTCATTCGAATAAAAATATGCATTCTTGTACACTTTTCTCTCTATACTATTCGATCACCAATTCCAATTCTGCAGACATACATATATATATTAGTTAAGTGTTATCAAGGATTCATCAGAGAAATGATCTTGGAATACCTTGGGGAATTGTGGAAATCTCCTTAGAAATAGCATAGATATTTGCTTATAAATATCCTACATATTTGTATAAGATTAATCTACATTTGGAATGTTCTAGATTAGTTAAACTAGTATAAATAGATGGATGGCTTTATTTAGCAAACCACCACCAAAAACTACCTCTAATCTTGCATTCTGCTGTAAAGTTATTTGATTGCTACGAACGTTGGGTAACAGTTGAAATTAGTACAAAACTAAGTGTCACATGTAAGACACAATTTAATATGTGGTTCTTATAATCATTTATCTAATTATTAAATGATCAAATAGAATTATTTATTTATTAATTAACCTATGGCTAGTAATTAGTTTATAGACCTAATTACTCTTAATGGGCCACTAATGGGTTTCCCTTTGGTTGTACATATAAATAGAGAGATTACTAAAGGGAATAGACTAATCATCAATCTATCACCACTAAAGAATTGCCCCTCTCTCTACTCATAACCGTGAGTCTCAAGAACTCACCTAATACCATCCTAATCGTACACCCTAAACGGGAACCCAATCCAGATCATAGATCATGATGTCTTCCCTATCATCGGTGAACCTAGCAGGTATGATTTAAATATTGTTTTCCTTTACTTAGTCACAAGAACTGATCAACATGTGGTATCAGAGCAGATGTTGTTTAATCAGTTCTTGTTTCTTTCCCTTAACTATAATTAAAATCGGAGAACATTAGTTATGTTAAAACCTGAAGAAAATCGTTTTCTTTTAGTTCACGGTTTTCTGTTTTTTTGTAAATATATCACGGTTTTGATCTCCTAAACCCGAGATCCTTAGTATTTTAGAAATCTGTTAAAGAATTATGTTTTAAGATTTCGATTCCAGGTTTTTATCTGATATTATTGAAGAACAGTTTATCTGATGTTCATAAATTGTTCTTCGTGTTCATCATTAGATTCGATGAAAATCCCCTTAATTTGCGATGAATAATGACTTTGATTATGTTTTCTAAAATTGTGTAACTTTATCTCCAAGTTTCATATTAAAATATTAATTTTATTATATTAAATAATGAAACTTGGATATACTTAACACCTAAGATATTTTCGAAATCTAAAATATAATCAAATTCCTTAAATATCGCACATAGTCTAATAGGTTCTCTTTCACGGTTTTAGACCTTCACGGTTGTTTGTGTTTACGGGTCTTAGCCTTCACGGTTTAGACTTCACGTTTTGTTTACGAGTCTTAAGTTCACGGGTCTTAAACTTCACGGGTAACAGTTCACAATTCCGAGTTTATGGTTCATATTCACGGTTTACAGTTCACATTTCAAGTTCACGGGTTTTACAGTTCATGGTTTACCTTTTGGGGCCGTGAACCTTATAGAAGCCGTGAACCTTTGATGAATCGTGAACCCTTACATGAACCGTGAACCTTTTGCTGAACCGTGAACCTTACCTGAACTGTGAACTTTCATGCTAAACCGTGAAACTTTCTTAAGCCGTGAATCCTCACTTAGCCGTGAACCTAACATTACTTATGTGCCTAAAATTTTTCCCCGCGGACAGGGGGATTGCTATTAATGAATGCTTTAGTTTTGATGAACCTTAAACTTAAATGTTTTCAGAACCTTAAACTTAAATGTTTTCAAAACCTTAACACTTACTTGAATAACACTTAAAGCTTCACTTCTGCCTAAAGGTGATGTGATGCATGTGTATACTTATTCAAACTTAAATAAGCATTATAACTTAGTGCTTGTCATGATATTAACTTAGAAAACAAGATAAACTTAAATAATACCTAACGTTTTACTTCTGCCTAAAGGTGATGTGTCACGCTTGTAAAGTTATTTAAATCTAATTAAGCACTACTTCGTATAATATAACTAAGTGTTTCTACTTCTGCCCAAAGGTGATGTGTCACATTTAGTTTTCGCGAAGCTAATTATGTGCGTACTAAACAAATATTTCACTTCTGCCCAAAGGTGATGTGTTACATTCTTACTACACATACTCAATATTAAATTGTTCCTAATACTAAACAAATGTTTCACTTCTGCCCAAAGGTGATGTGTTACATTTTTTATGTAGAACCTAATTAATCTATTATTTTGGTGATTATAATAGATAACTATCACAGCTTCATTAATATAATGGTCCTTATTTTCGTCTGCCTTAGTTTAAGTTACCTCATAGACACTCTAAGTTCTTCTTTAGCAATTAATATCTTAATTTTCTCGTATAAAATCCACTGCAGCCCCTAACATGGGAGTCAAAACTTTGAATGACACGAACTTCTCTGCTTGGAAAGATTCACTGATGTTGTCTCTCGGCATGATGGAATTCGATCACGCACTCGACAAGCCTGCACCTGCTGATGTTATTGACAAAAGCACTCCTCAAGACACTATAAAGCATGAGAAATGGATGAGGTGTAACCGCGTGGCTCTTATCCTAATGAAGAACTCCATCAGTCCGATCATCGGAGCTATACCAGATTCTAAAGATGCCAAGACTTATCTAGCTTATGTGGAGGATCAATTCAAGGGAACTTCTAAGGCGCATGCTAGCACTCTTATTCTGAAGCTGGTGACTACAAAGTATGACGGGATCAACGGTATTCGTGAGCACATCATGATGATGAATGACATGTCCCGTAAACTCAAGGGCTTAGACATGGAAATCAGTGACGGTTTTCTAGTGCACTTTATCTTGACCTCTCTTCCTAAGTCTTTTGAAGCTTTCAAGATCAACTATAACACATAGAAAGACAAGTGGATTATGAATGAGTTGATTCCAACGTGCGTCCAAGAAGAAGAGCATCTGAAGCTAGAGAGACCAGATGTTGCTTATTTCACGACTGCTGATTCAAAGAAGAGGAAGGGCAATTTCCGTAAGAAGGAATCTTCTAAGGTCCATAAACAAGATACGAGTGGTGCTTCTAGCTCTAAGAACTTCAAAGGAAAGTCTCACTACAAGTTCTACCGCAAGGCTGGACATAGGCAGAAAGACTGCCCGGACTTTAAGGAGTGGCTGAGCAAGAGAGGTAATCATCTTTACATGATACTTGAGTCCTATAATTTAAATGTTCCAACTAATACATGGTGGTTTGATTCTGGTTCTATGGTTCATGTAACCAACTCATTACAATCCAGAAGCTAGAAAGAAACCGAAGAACACTTAAGATGGGGAATGGAGAAGAACTAGTTGTCAAAGCTGTGGGAACCTTAGAATTAATTATGAAAACTGGTTTATGTATTAAACTTTATGATACCTTATATATTCTTGAGATTACTCGAAAACTAGTATCAGGACCAAAGTTAGAAACTGACGGTTTTGTTTGTTCTAATGGTCATGGCAAACTTTCTATTATGTTAAATTCTCAAGTGTTTGGACGTGGTTATCTAGATGATGTTCTCTATAGATTAGAACTAGATGATGAATTTTCCAAGTCTTTGTTATCATATAATATCAATGAAAACTCAACAAAGACTAAACGAAAGCGAGACTTAGAAGCTTCATCCATGTTGTGGCATCAACGCTTAGGCCATATTTCACGAGATCGCTTATCTCGACTCGTGAAGGATGAAGTGTTACCATGTCTCGATTTCAATGACTTTGGAACATGTGTCAAATGTCTTAAAGGTAAAATGACATCAGCAAATAAGAAAGGTGCCACTAAGAGCTCTAATTTATTAGAACTCATTCACACTGATATTAGTGGCCCTTACCCCGTTGCTGGTATAACAGGACATACTTCATTTATCACTTTTATCAATGATTATTTTCGTTATATGTACTTGTATCTTATTAAATAAAAATCCGAATCACTTGCGACTTTTAAATATTATAAAACTGAAGTTGAAAAACAACTTGATCTTCAAATAAAAGTTGTGAGATCAGATAGAGTAGGTGAATATTATGGTAGACATACTGATGTGGGTCAAGCTCCTGGTCCATTTTATGAGTTTTGTAAGGGCCAGGGGATCGTGAACCAGTACACTATGCCCGGTACTCCTCAGCAGAACAGTGTTGCTGAGAGAAGAAACAGGACCCTAATGAACATGGTACGCAGTATGTTAGCCAACTCAGGTTGACCCTTATTCCTCTGGACCGAGGCCTTAAAAGCAGCCGTTCATATACTCAATAGAGTTCCTTCAAAATATGTTCCTAAAACTCTTTATGAACTCTGGACAGGAAGGAAACCGAGTCTTAGATATATGAAAGTATGGGGCTGTCTTGCCGAAGCTAAACTTTATAATCTTTTCTTAAAGAAGCTTTACATAAAACTGTTACTTGTTACTTCATCGGTTATCCCGATCACTCACAGGGTTATAGATTCTACTGTCCTTCTCACGTCACTCGTATTGTAGAAACCAAGCATGCCAAATTCCTTGAGGATTTTAAGGTCAGTGGGAGTAGTGAAAATCCTTATCCAGATTTAGAAGAAGTACAAGACACGGGGGGGAGATTCGTCGCTTACTATACCTCCGATTACTCCTCTTGTACATCACGCTGCACCGCACATCACTGCACCACCTCCTCCACACTCAGATCTTAATGCTACTCCTTTTATACCATAGAATGAAGGCACATTAAACGACCGACATGAAGACAATGTCGAACCCGATAATCAACTCAGGAGGTCATATAGGTCCAAAAGGCCTACTAACTTTGATGATTATGTTACCTACCTGACTGAAGCTGAAATGGATGCCCGAAAGTTTACAGATCCTACTTCTTATCATGAAGCCATTAGCAGTGATCAGTCTTCTGAATGGAACAAAACTATGATTGATGAGCTTGACTCCATGAAGAAAAATGATGTTTGGGATTTAGTTGAATTACCCAACGGTGCTAAACCCGTAGAATGTAAATGGGTCTTCAAAACTAAACTAGATCCGAATGGAAACATTAAACGCTATAAAGCGAGATTGGTTGCAAAGGGTTTCACTCAGTAAGAAGGAATCGACTATCAAGAGACCTTTTCTCTTGTTTCTCGAAAGGATTCATTAAGGATCGTGATAGCCCTAGTAGCTCACTTTGACTTAGAGCTACATCAGATGGACGTCAAAACCACTTTCCTCAACGGCGACTTGAATGAAGACGTGTTCATGAAACAGCCTGAAGGTTTTCAACCTGAAGGTCAAGAACATCTAGTCTGTAAGTTGAAGAAATCCATATAGGCATCACGTCAGAGGTACCTAAAGTTTGATGAAGTCATGAAGAAGCAAGGTTTCCTTAAGAATCAAGTGGATCAATGCACCTACCTCAAGATGAGTGGGAGCAACTTTAGTATACTTGTCCTTTACGTAGATGACACTCTATTGGCAAGTAATAGTTTAGATATGTTGCATGAGTCGAAGCATTTACTCTCACATAGATTCGACATAAAGGATCTTGGAGAGGCTTTGATGTAGTGCAAAGCACACATCTTTATTCCTAGTGTTTTGTGCGTCTTTAATTAGTTTTGTGTTTGTTTTGAGTCGTTTTTGTATACTTATTGAGTCTATGTCTTATTTGCAGGTGCTCGTATGAATTACAAGTGAATACGTGAAGAAACCGAGCAAGAAAGTGAAGCCGAGAGATTAAAGTTAAAAATGTTGAAAATCAAGCTCTTGTGGTACGCGAGAGAAGAGAAAAAGATGCCTCGCGGTACGCGAGGAACTCAGAAATCACCCGCGATTATTTTGGCCTTTGCGGTACACGAAGGCCCAGATTGTTTCTTTCGTGGTACGCGAGAGACATATAAATCGCGAAAAACCCTAAAATCCAATTTTAATAGAATTAGAATCCCATTCTTGAGGAAGTTGGATTTTTTAGCCGTCCAGAGAGGGTTTAGAGGCGATTTTGAGGAGAATGAAGTCAATCGGAGTAAAAAGGTGAAGGCTTTGAGATCCGGGTTCATTGTTTAAGCGTTTCGGGTTTGCAAGTTTGAATTTTTATCTTTGATTTGATTGATTGAAACCATGTTCTTGCTTAATTACTTCTGTTTGGATGTTTTGAACATGATTCTTGGCTAGATCTTTAATACTGCCTAGGTTTATGATGAATACTTCGTAAAGTTCGTATTTTTATCGGTTTTGGATTCGTTTGAATGGTTTAATGATTTTGTAACCGGTCTTGAGTTAATAATTATGATGTTAGTGCATGCTTAGATCTGATATATGGTTTGATTTATGTTCCTCATGTTGTCTTGTTGAATGTCTTTCACTAATAGCTGCATGTTTAGGTTGTTTGCTTATTGCTTATGATCTGAGTGGTTTGCTAGACGTAGTAATCCATAGGAGTGTTGGTTAATCCTTTATTAGATTGAGTGTGTGTCCTAGTTCAATACCCGAGAGGTGAGAATTAGTTGTCTAGTCTTCGTCATTAGGAATCCAAGTGTTAACAGTCTGAGAGGACGTTAGTATTAGGTGTCTAGTGATTGTTGCTAGTACAAGTCATGGTTGTTATCTTGAGATTACCCCATGCATCTTCGATGTATTGAGGGCAGTGAGACTGAGAGGTAATCTGTCTTGTGGGTACTTTATCATTGTTAGAAATACCCGAGAGGTGATCTAACAATCTGGTGAGTTGAGTACACTTTAGGTAGCTTAGTTGATGACACCCTGAGAGTGATTAGGGATCTGCTAGGTAGTCTTTAGTTGACATCCTTAGAAACCCAGATCCATCCTAGTTTCCAGAACCGGTAGAAGTTGTGCTTTGCAAGTAGGATTCCGAACTAGGTAGTATTATTCCCATCTTCTGATTTCATCTTAGTTCTTGTTCTTGATAGTTGAGTCGCTTTTAGTTTATTTCATTCCTTAGTTAAATCGGTAGTGTAGAAACCCCCCAAACCAAATCAAACTTTAGTCTGAGTCAGAGTCTATTATTAGTATTCAGTGTCTCTAGGGTTCGATAACTCGGTTTACCGTTAAGCTGTGCTACACTCGATAGGTACACTTGCTTGTCAGTGCGGTTTAGTTCATAGGTATTCCTATTATTTCTTAGGAGTCTAGGTTAGGTTTTCTTATTATTTTAATAGACCGTCTGGGCGGCTTCTTACGTCATAGGCATCGAAATACACCGTGATATATCTAAGGGCATTTTGGGATTATCTCAGAAAGACTACATTGAACGGGTCCTCACACGTTATAATATGCAACACTGCTCTCCTTCTGTAGCTCCAGTAGTTAAGGGAGATGTTTTTTGTTCTTTCCAATGTCCGAAAACAGAGGTTGAGAAGTAGCAAATGAGAATGATACCTTATGCATTAGTAGTTGGGAGCGTTATGTATGCTCAAGTCTGTACTCGTCCGGATATCGCTTATATTGCTGGAATGCTAGGCCGTTATCAGACTAATCCTGGCCTAGATCACTGGAAAGCAGCTAAGAAAGTACTTCGATATCTGCAAGGGACGAAAGACTATAAACTGACTTATAGGAGAAGTGACAATTTAGAAGTGGTTGGTTATTCTGATTCTGACTTTGCTAAGTGCAAAGATGACAAGAAATCCACTTCAGGGTACATCTTTATGTTAGCTGGCGGACCTATCTCTTGGAAGAGTTATAAGCAACAGTTGACCACAACATCCACTATGATGGCAGAATACATAGTTGTGTATAACGCGACCTGTCATGGAATGTTGCTAAAGAATCTGATCACTGGACTCAAAATAGTTAATTCCATTTCTAGACCATTGAAGCTCTATTGTGATAACTCAGCTGCCGTTAGTTTCTCGAACAGTAACAGTTCGACTGGAGTTGGATTATATCTTGATACAAAGTACTTGTTCGTACGTGAGCGAGTTGAGGGAAATAATCTTTGTATTGAGTATATAGGTACTAAAATTATGCTTGCGAATCCGATGACTAAAGGTCTCCCACCTAAAGTTTTCGAAGAACATGTTTCGAAGATTGGCTTTTCTAAAGACCTTATTTAGTAGCATAATTGTACTTACTTACGTTTATTAATGAAATTTCCTCAGTTATTGAATGTGTTTCTCTCTGAATATGTTATGCATGCCTAAAGACATATAGACACTAAGTATACAAATCAATGTTAAAGGGCTTACTTGTAAATTTGATCATAAAGTTTACTTAAGTTTTAAATTTGTGCTATAGTATGATTAATGGGGGTCTTGAGTTGAATATTGATTCAATGACTGTATTTCTCTGCTATAGTTACAGTTTAGAACTAAAATGAGTATTAAATCTCTGCAGACTTACTAATGCTCATAATAAATGATTACTCAGCCAAGTGAGAGAATGTAAGACACGATTTAATATGTGGCTCTTATAATCATTTATCTAATTATTAAATGATCAAATATAATTATTTGTTTATTAATTAACCTATGGCTAGTAATTAGTCGATGGGCCTAATTACTCTTAATGGGCCACTAATGGGTTTCCCATTGGGTGTACATATAAATAGAGATATTACTAAAGTGAATAGACTAATCATCAATCCACTAAAGGAATCATCCCTCTCTCTACTCATAACCGTGAGTCTCACGAACTCACCTAATACCATCCTAATCGTACACCCTAAACGGGAACCCAATCCAGATCAGAGATCATGATGTCTTCCCTATCACCGGTGAACCTAGCAGGTATTATTTATATATTGTTTTCCTTTACTTAGTCACAAGAACTGATCAACATCACACGGAAGGTTAGAAAATATAACTTTGTGACAATATGTTTTCTTCGTTTTATCTTCCACATCATTCTGATAATGACTTTAGTTCTGCAATCTTGTTATAAAAGAGTGCCATATTGACAAAAAAAAAGGTTATCTTGTATGAAAGTTCACCTAAGTGGTCCCTCTACACTTCAAGTATTTTGAATATTAATTCTCACATTCTTTCAAATTGTTGAACGCACAGTTTCTTATTTGTAACTCTCAGGCAAACTATCCTTATCCTAAAGGCTGGTTAAGGGTGGTGTAGTGTGACCAAAGCGATTGTAGAGTTGATAAATGGAATTGGAGGCGACGCCTGAGTAAGAGGAGATCGCAGTGGATATGTCCCAAAACCTCAAAAATGTTGCTTACAATAATTTTGAGCGGATCATTTATGATGAAAAAGATGAGTTTCAAGAGAATGATCCGGAGTACATAAGTTTTCATAAAAGAGAAAAGTCAACTATAAATTACAAAACCCTGTTTTATTATTTTCTACATTTTTCTTTTGCTAAAAGTTAGTCTCACTTTTTTACAAATTTGAAAAAAAAAATACAAAACTTTTAGTTAATTAAAATACTATTATAATTTTGTTAAATAAAGTAAAAAAGAAAAGTTATATTATGTGTTAATAATAACTAGAATTATACCCCGCGTGTTGCGGCGGATGGAACGTTGTGATGATTCGGTTATGTTCGAACCGAAACATAGGTAGAAATAAGCACGTCACGGAACCGGCGTTGAACCATAAAAAAATTTACGTCAAAACATTAATAAAAACGCTTTCAAGTCAATCTTTGTTTTAAAACTTTATATTTCCTTCTTTTGATAATTTTAATTGTACTTTTTTGACAATTCAGAGAAAGTCAGATATTTGCATACTGATAATGGATGTATAATAAGTCAAAAACAAAAGTTTGTAATTTATTTTATATTTTTAGGTGCCGGAACTTTTGCTTAATTCATGTCAGTCTTGTGCCTGTTTTGAATGTTGTTGGCGAACCCGTAAGTTTGTACTAAAAGTTACTCATCTTGTGTTTTTGGATGCCGATAAATTGTTAAAATAAAAACTTTTTTCTTTATTTTTCGTTCAGAAAACAAAACCGACATAACATAGTGTTCGGGGATTAAGAAGCTTCTGTTTAAAACCTTCACTCTAAAGAGTATGTACCCGTTTAAAACTCATTCGTGTTTTTAAATTGGTACTCTCTTAGTCTAATGTCAATTTTATATATACCTTTGTCTTTAGGAAACAATATTGAAAACACTTAATCTTCTAAGGTTAGTTTACAGTAATATGTAGAGATGGCGATTGGGTAACATAACATGTGCTTTTCTTATTTTTGTTTAACAATTGTTTATGACATACATTTCTGGTTTGAAAAAGATACTAGCAAGGTGCAAATAATGTTTAATTTTTTGTTTAGTGGTAATTGCAGGAAGCAACAATTGAACATCTTCTTCCTATTCTTTAAAGACATGATTAAGGGCATGATCTTGGCTATATGTAGTGCAAAAATGTGGAACAAGTTGCGGTGATTGCTCATGAACTTGGTCACTAGAAATTGAATCATACAATGTACTCCTTCATTGTTGTTCAGGTGTACTCTAATTTTTTAATCCTTCTGTGTATACATATAGTAATAATTTAAAGTAATAATTACACAGGCAAGTAGAGTCCAACAATTCAACAATTTCTTCATATTAATGAGCTTTCCTTCTTTTTTTACAAATGAGCTTTTCTTCTCCTATGTTATTGACATAAGCATATTCATGGCTCGGGTACCAAGCTACACTCTATGTGGTCAACTGTATGTGGCTTTGTCTAGAGTCAAAAGCAGATATGAACTTAAATTGTTTGTTGTTGATAAAGACGGTAAAGTTACAAATAGAACAACAAATATTGTATACAAAGATGTATTTAGATTTGATAAATGGAATTTGAGGCGACGCCTGAGTAAGAGGAGATCGCAGTGGATATGTCCCAAAATCCAAAAATGTTGCTAAGAATAATTTTGAGCGGATCATTTATGATGAAAAAGATGAGTTTCAAGAGAATGATCCGGATTACATAAGTTTTCATAAAAGAGAAAAGTCAACTATAAATTACAAAACCCTGTTTTATTATTTTCTACATTTTTCTGTTGCTAAAAGTTAGTCTCACTTTTTTACAAATTTGAAAAAAAAAATACAAAACTTTTAGTTAATTAAAATACTATTATAATTTTGTTAAATAAAGTAAAAAAGAAAAGTTATATTATGTGTTAATAATAATAACTAGAATTATACCCCGCGTGTTGCGGCGGGTGGCGCGTTGTGATGATTCGGTTATGTTCGAACCGAAACATATGTAGAAATAAGCACGTCACGGAAGCGGCGTTGAACCATAAAAAAATTTACGTCAAAACATTATTAAAAATACGTATGTCGACTCCACACGCGTTACAACCTACCTCGCCCGTTGCGGCAAAGTAAAAAAAAAGTAAGAAAAAAGGTAGAAGAAAACGCAAAAAAAAACGCCATCTCTAATTTCCCAATGGAGGTCATCAACCACTCGATTCATGTTAGTAAACATCAATCCATAAGAAGAATGATAGTGAGGTTTGATTTCGACATCTGATATTTGATTTTGTTGTTCTCTACCGCTAGTTCGATTTTGTGTTCCGTGGCACATCTAGTTTACCTTTTTAGCTTCAGAGGATTTGATTGTTGTTGCCCAGATTCAATTTTTGTTACCGCTACTAGTCGTTATAGACGTTTATTTATTTTGTTTGGCTCTTAAATAGGAACATAATGGCACAATTGCAGAATTAGTGTTTGTGTTATCCGGTTTATTTACTAATTGCATAGAAAATCATATAGTAATGATTTGTAGAGAAGCATTTATTAGAAGTTTCAAGTTTGTGTGTACCTGATCAATACAACATCATTGTTATAAACCCTCCTTATAAACCGACTTCAAGTCCTAATGTATGTTATGAGATTTCACTAGATAGTTTTTTTAATAAATTAGTTCAATTACAACATCATGCATCAAGAAAGGGTGCAAAAGAATCAATTTGATTCCTAGGTGTGAGCATGAATCTGGTAACATTGCTGTCATTTTTTATGTGTGTTTGCTACTGTGTTCAACTTTCTATTCCCATGTTTTCTACATCAAAGTTTGAAAACATGTTGAAGGTTAGGTTCTTATGAATATATGTGTGTGAGGGTGTCACAAAAGATGTCATGTTTTAGCAATTAACTATTTTTTTCATGAACTTGTTAAATGATCATGTTAAACGGTAACAAAAATAATTATTTTTTTATGAAAGGGCCACACAATTTGAATTTGTTTTGGGCATCCAAAAAGACTGAGCCGTCCATAATTAATCATCACCACAGGGTTTAAAAAATTTTATAAGGACTAGTATGGCAAAAAGTTTTGATTTGAGAAAGGGGTGAGAATCATGATATCGTCATGTATAAAAGTTAATGCATTAAGGTCGGAATAAAACTTAGTAACAAAATGATTTCGACTTAAATATCTTACTAACGAACTTACGAACGTACTTATGTTGGAATGTAACTATTAATTAATATATATATTCTTAAATATTAGTGGTAAATACTTTTTTACGCCAACAAATGTTCTTTTATGTTGGTATAAAGTATATACAAATAAATATCTAGCTGCACTAATGTTTTTCTAATAGAAAATTCACGATCTTAGTTATTATTTCTTGTTTCCAAATTCAACATGCATTTAGTTTACTAAGTTCTTAAACAATAAATCTTATGTTTAAAATTTGGTCATTTCTTCAAATCTATGACCTCCTTCATTGGTCTTACAACAAACAAGATTCCATTAAAAATTCATACATCTATTTTATACTTTAAACGTAACTTTTCGATATACATGTATAGACTTGTACTCTTGTATCGTAAATTTTCAATTCTAAAGTACTAATATTCAAAAAGCTAAAACAAAATTTCATATTAAACGGGTCAAGCTTGTGTCAACCCTGTGAAAATTTGTGTCGTGTTCGGGTTTGTGTATGACGGGATTTTCATTAACTAATTTTTATTATTAAGGATAATTAATTTTGTTTTTAAATGTCATTTCCACTAACAAAAAGTGGGCCAAGAAAACCATCATTTTCAGGCTCTGAAATTAAGGGTACACGTTGGGCCATAATGAGCACGCGCATTGCACATGGACCCCGCACGTTGACTGTATTTTTAGTTCAAAAATATCAAGTCAAAACGAAGAGACGTGTGACGTAAGTAATTGGCGTCGTCTTCCGCCGTCCACCTCAGCCAATCGCCACCGTGCCGCTTCTTCCTTGTTTTTCAAAACCTCTTATCTTGATGGTTTTATGTTTATAAAAATATGATTGTGAGTCAAAAGCATTGACAAGGAAATCCATTAGCACGATTTTTGTTTTGTTTATTCAAGTCATTTTCAAGATATATTTATAGGCGAGTACTTTGCACCAACAATAATTAATTTATACGTAGCAAAAACCTTGTTTAGAAATGTTTATCTTTTAAATACATTTGTTTATGCATCAATATCTTTTTTACAATTTTTATTAGCAAATACTTTTTATTATATCGTGTATATGATATATAAGAAATGATCAGTAGGAATTATGGGTGATTCGTGTATTTATGATTTTCGGCATTCTTTGATAATTGCGTAGAGTACGTCGCTTTTAGATTAAATTATTTCCATGGTATAAACAGAATTCAGTCGGATAAGAATCAGAGATTCAATAACGAATATTTGAAAGTCTGTTAGGAAAAATTTTCGTGGTGTGTTTGAAACTGACCAATACGCATGTATATATGTGTGGTAAACAGATACACTAGAACGTTATGACGGTTATTGGCTGAAACCGCTACAACCGTATATCCATAACTCCTAAGTCATTATATTCCGTAGAGGCAATTTACTCTGAAGGAACAATCTACTCCAGAGAGACAGTCTTACTCCGGATGAGCAATCTTGACTCTGGGGAGTAATTTTACTCCGGATGAGTAAACTGGTCAGTATGGCCCAACTGGTCCGGAGGACCATCCTTAAGCAATTTTCACTTCCATAATCATTTTCTGATGCATAACAAAACATGAAAAATGATTTTTTTCCAAGTTAACCTGCTAGCTTGACCCCAGCTTGAGGCGTTACCCTTTGGACCCCACTAGGGGTTGCCGCCCCTAGGATCCTGCTAACAAAGGGTACTATCCCCAGACCCCCGTTGTTCAGTGGGCTTCGCCCCCTTGATACGACAAGGTGTCTTTAACACTAGAAATCATAATATTATCAAACAAGTGTGCACTCCACACTTACCAACTTGTTTGATGTTTTGTTATGACTTCTCATTTGATCATTAAGTAAACCTAATTACACAAAATAGCAATATAACACTAAAATCACCAACATTCTTCCCTTATTTTAGTGTAATCATTGATCTACTTAAAACATATCATAACAGAAACAAACTCATGCATAAATAGAAATGTCTTGAAGATTGAACTTCAATCTTAGTATATTACACATTTCAAATATTCGAATATCAGGGTGTCTTTGTGGATTGAACCCTTGCTACATGAAGATAATATGCACACAAGTTTAACATATTCCTTTGTTCTTACTTGACACTATCTTTTACTAGCCTTATGTCCTATCCTTCAATAAGTACATAGAAGCCAAGTCCTAGGGGAATACTTTCAAAAACAAAACAAGTCAAAATATTTTGGTTTAAACAAAATGGGTGATCTTTGAGAAACAAAATAGACAAATGACTAATTGGGTGGTACATGAAAAGATGCTTAACACCTCATATAAATCAAGTTACACAGAAAATATGTATACTTTTGAGTTAATTCATTGGTTCTTATCAAAGCTCAACATAACAAGCAAGAAAGAGAAGAGCTAAAGCTTCAAACCATAACAAATATCTAGAATAGCTTGGCACAAACACCACTTGTAATCTTATGTGTTGGTGATCCCTTCCAAGTTTAACATAAGGGAGAAGTTAATGTTATATCTACCTTGAAAGAAATAGGATTTAGGTGATCACTACCCGTGTTAGTGAGAACTTTGTAGTGGTGTCTTTACCAAGTTTATAGAGACGTTTGATAGTGAAGATAAATCTTGGTCACTGATCAAGGATTGGACCTACTGTGAAGTAGTTAAACTTCATCAAAACCATTATACATTAGAGCATTCTTGTGGTGATATCTTTCTATTCCATAGTCTTTGTTATATTCACTTATTGTGTGTGTAACATTATTGGTGTAATCAGTGGTAATAAACTTCACAATTTGGATTTGTAGGTATGAATGTTCATTATTAAGATTATGAATCTTAACAAAGGCTATGAGTTTAGGAAATGTCACAAAGTTGATTGTATGCTTTACTTACAGAAATTGAGGTTAACGAATCTCGTGGTGATGTTTTAAAATCTTTAATCTTCTCAAATGGTGTTAAGGGTTGTGATGGTATATAATAACTTGCATAATAGTCATGAAGTGATTATATGAATTTGGTGTAAACATGTGAAGAAAATTTGATTAATATACCCTATATGCATTTATATTACAAATTTGCATTGTATATAAGCTTGGATAGTGAAATGGGTGAATTGGGAAATGAATATGGAGGAAATAAAATGTGAAAAATTAGTTGCCCATGAATTATGCACACGTGAGAGCGTATTCAAATGGCTCAAGAAGCGATCAAAGTAATCAAAGGATATCAACTGAGAATTCGGTAACGAAGCTTAAAAGCATTTGATTTCTTCAATAATCAACAAAACACACCTCTTGGCCCTTACAATATAGCCTAGAATCCTAATTTATAATAGATTCTAGATAAACTTTGAACACTAAATATATACAAATTTAAAATTCAAAATACAAAATTAAACAAACTAAATAAAAAGATATGGAGCACATCCAATTCGTTCTCGGATCCGTCACCCGGTCCACGGGCTCTTCGATCCACCTAGCCTTTCCCGTGAGCCCAAACATACTAATGGCCCAATACCTGAATCAAAAGGCCCAACTAGTAAACATCCATTCGACCGACCCGACACCCGTAATCAGTGGCGGATTTAGCATAGGGGCAGGGGTACCTGTCGGTACCCCTCAACTTTCGACGCGCAGTGCAATTTTTTTTATCGTTTTATGTTTCCCGATACCCCTGAACGAAATTTTAGATACCCCTAAAATTTTCTTACAAATCTCAAGACTAACCTTAAAATTTTATTAAAATTATAAAACTTTATAAAAACCCAAAAAATTTTAATAAAAACAGTATTCTACTAATTAAACTTAGCATTTGGGCTTTAATTAAACATTTGGGGTTTAATTTAAAGGTGATAATTATAGTATAATAAAAATACTATAAAGGTGATAATTATAGTATAATAAAAATATGGGTGTTACAAGGGGTTTGAATCGAAGTTTCAATTAGTTGATATCTATTCAATGTATAATTCTTTATTGATTATGAGTGAAAGAATTACAATTATTTGGGTGAGATCAAACAATCAATTGATGCGACAAATGAATCACATGCCACCCTTTTAAGTTTTATCCCTAGCTTAGCAATCTAGAATAATCAAAGATTGCTATTCGATTAAAAAACATTGAACATTAAACACATTAAGTCAAAATCCAAATGTATCTCTACGGTGGAGTTGGGTAGTTTTATCGATCTTTAAACAGTACGTATGCGAGTAGTTGGTTTCTCGAGTGAAATTTTTTTAGTATGCGATTATGCCTTGTGAGTACGCATGGGAGTAGTATTCTCTTGATTATTGATGACGGGGGTAGCTCTAGGAAGCTAACCACGTAAGGACACCAGCAGATACGAAAGCAAGGCAAAATAATGAACCTAAGAAAGCTAGGCGGCAGGCCAAGCCAAGGGTAAGCCAAGAAACCATTAGACAATAAGAAGAGACCTGAATTGACAAGACCACACATGTGAACAGTTCCAGGTTGGGAAGTGAACCCCTGAAGTTTCTAGACGACGCAACACTTCCCAACATCGCCTGAATGGGGAAAGTGCAGAGAACTCAGAGCCAGAACAGTAACCTTCTTACATTACGATTCAGGGGATAAAGCAGGTCAAACCCTAAGGTAGGTTTCGGCGAGGCAGGTATTGGAAAATATAGAAGTCCAGTAGTTACACCATTTTGGGTATCCCTTATAATATCGAGAAACTGCCCCTCGGTCAAAGGAGCTCAGGAAGGCTTAAAAAGAAAGCTAAGGATCTTTCAAGAATCACTCTCATTATTCCAAGGAGTCACACTATAAATGAGAGATCACCGGCACGTATGCATTCATTCACTCTGAACTACTCTTATACTATACTACTCTCGTTCCCTCACTCTTATCTCCTCAAATACCCTTACATGATTCTCACGCCGGAGGTGGATCGCAGGGGACCCACCCCTACGGTGAGCCTAACAGTTTGTTCTTCTTAACATGACCTCAAGGATTAGGCTCTGGTATTCGGTGCAGCAACAAGTGGCGCCCACCGTGGGGCCCGACTTCGTGTAAACCACAAGTTGAGCTCCTCAACTCCGTTCCTTTTCTTTTTGTTGCCTCCAGATACCATGACGTCTAAAGACAAAGGACCAGCCGATGATGTACACTCCGATTCTTCTAAATTTTTGGTGGAGGTCAATGACATGATCGAATTGACCCCTGAGGGAGTGAGAGAAACTTCACGCGCCTCCAGAACTGATGCACGAGTATGTCAAAGAGGAGCGAACGAGGGGCCTAAGGGTGCAACTGTCATACGAAGAAGAGACGGAGAATCTGGTCTCTTACCCCTAATCAGGAGCCCTAGGGGGAGCAGCCGGCACCGAGGGGACTAGCTTGGTCAATCAAAAACAATAATAACTCTAATCCCTAGCTACCTTAAACTATAGTATAGTGAAGTAGGGTGTCGTATCCCGGGCCCTAAGCCCGGGAGGCCTCACTTGCTGGATTTACTCATTCACAAATAGTTCTTAAACTTGAATATCAAAATAACGAAGTGGAAAATTTTATTAAAACATAATCATAACATTGTTCAACATGCGGAAGCGTAACATAGTCTAATACGTAAACATAACATAACTAATCATAACGGGATGTCAGTCTTCATATCATCCGGGTAACTCATCAAGCCGGCCAGCATCACCGCCCATCATCATAACATGCCTTAACCTAAATGTGCATACTAAAAAGTCAGCTATGCTGGTGAGTTCTAGCTTTTCATAAAACCTTAACTTCAAATATTTGCCAAAAACATATCATTTAACTTCATTAATAAAAGCGTACGAAAACATGCAATAACATAACATAACATCATAAACATAAGTCAACGAACATATCGAATCTGCGCCTTCTCGTAACCGTCAATTCCAAACATCACATACTAGCGGAATAACCTAAAGATCACCACCACTAGGCCCATCAACACCGTACTGTCCTTCGGGTGAAAAAATCCTAGGGCCCGATACTTAGGTCATTCAACACCAAACTTCAAGCACGGCATCACAAGGATGACATGTACCAAACTTCAAGCACTGCACCCCGTAAGGCACAAGTACCAAACTTCAAGCACGACTACCCCGCAAGGTTAAATCGTACCAACTTCAAGGATCACGGTAATCCCCTTGGTGACCGTCATCACCCCAGTTGTACAACAGTTGGCCAGCCACAAAGGCCCCTAAAAGGTAAAGGCCCATAACATACATCCCATACCCATAACCTTCATTCCATAAGGAATAATGGCAGATTCGTTCGTTTGTGACTTTCAAAAACATTCACTTCTTTTACTTCAAAAATTCAGTTAAAGCATTCGTATGTTTTATTAAAAATCATTCATTCATTCATAAACACTTCATAAACTTCTTTTGGCAAAATATTTCATAAACACTTCTTTCATAACCTTTCCTTCCAAAACATCGTTCATAAACATCATTTTATAAAACGTCACATACATCATTCATAAACATCGTTTTATAAAATAGTCACATCGTTAACTATGCACACCGGCCCAAAAACATTTATTTAAAACATTTAAATAAGGGCTTCTAAAACTCACCTAATAAGCTAGTCTCAGTTGTCCTAATCGAAGGCCCAACAACGTCATGTACGATCTGGATTGAGTAGTTAAATACACATCAGACCTAATCCTGACTCTAACGGGTTAACCATATTGAATTTGGCAAACATACTGTCTTCACTAACTAGTTATATATATCCATAGACCTGATGCCTGCGCACTTAGCACGTGCGCAGGGCCTCGATCTTGCGTACTTAACAAGTACGCAGGGCCTTGATCTTGCGTACTTAATAAGTACGCAGGGCCTTGTTCTTGTGTACTTAACAAGTATGCAGGGCCTACGTGTGGGCAGTCTTCTTCCCCATAAAACCCTAATTTTTGCATGCAGATCCGACCTCGTTAAGATCCGAACTTTTTACATTCAAAACGTTTGTTTTTCATTATAGATGCTAGATCTATGTTTATATTCAAGTTTCATACGTAAAAATGCCATCTTTTTTATCCAACACCCGAAAACCCCAAAACGAACGAAAACTCAGATGTAGATCAGATTGTTACCTGTATCGAGCTTCTGATTCGGAGGTTTTGCTCACGAGCTATGGAGTAACACACTTCTTCAATCTCGGGTCGATCCGCCAACTTTCTCTCTCTACGGTTTCTCTCTCTAGATGTTGCAAATGAGAGAAAGGGTGGTGACTTAGGCTATTTATAGGGAAGAGATCCCCTATGTTCACCACCCAAGTTCGTAGGCCTATCCAGCCCGGCCCGTCATGCCTTGTTCGTTTATTCCGTTCGTTCTCGCATTTTAACCTGTTATTATAACTTTTGTTTTGTTTTTGGGATGTTACATATCCACAGGGAGCTGGTGGAAAGAATAACGCAAATTCTTTAAATTAAACTTCAAATTAAATAAAGAATGCAACCTCCTCCAAACTTCAGGTTCTAGGTTTCACACAAAACTCGGTTGTTCAATTAGACACCACATTGACATAGTGTTGGAAAATCAGTTAATCATAGCAATTGAAGACAGGTTGTTGTCAGCAAACTTATACAACTAGTTTTGTCATAAACCGGTATAATTCAATCACCCAATTTACCAGTGTCAAGTTAACCCCTTTAGTCACCCAACCCGCTCTAGGTTTTATCATCAACCGAACAAGATTGTAAAGAAAGAAAACTCAAAAACACATATAAACTGTTTAAATTAACCAATACATCAATCCATCAAGTTATTGTCAGAAACTAAATAGATCTAAAACATGAACAAACTGAATAAAACGTAAAACCTATACGAACCATCTGCTCGGAGGAAACCACAAGTGAATTAGCCACGCATGCTAGTCATACGCGCGACCATAGCTTTAATTGATGATCTGGAACGCATTCTCCCTCTGAAAATCGCCCTAAGGTGCTCCAAATTCGTCTGAATGAAAGTTGGTTGCGAATTAGGGTTGGATTAAGCTTAAATATGAAAGATGGGCTTTTTGCTGATTCGCAAGGCCCTCGCGTGTCGCGAACATTGCTGGCCTGTCCTTCGCGTGGCGTAAAGGACAATATAGTCGGGCTGGGTTTTTCACTTCTTCGTGTGCCGCGAAGTTTTCCTCCCAGGTCTTCGCATACCGCAAAGACCAGAATTTCCATGATATTGACTTTTTGATCTTTTGACTTCCCGTGCTTTGATGCCTTCTTTGATTCCCTCGTATTTCCCGCTCAATAAGCACATTTAACTTGCAAGACACACCAATATCAAATGCATAAAACCGACTCAAAGTACAAAGCTAAACGCTTAAAACTATACAAAACAGACTCATAAACACGGGATATTTAGCACTACATCAGAAGTCCCGGCGGCTTCCCTGATGCAAATGGTCATGACAAACCCAGCCATGAGGGGGCAGGTCTCTCACGGCACCTCTGGCCCAACCCGGCACGGCCATGATGTCAGGTATCTTTACTTTCACTCCTCAGGTCAGACATCCCTTCAGGGAGGATTTTCTCAGACTCCACCTCCACCCGCGGGACCTAGCCCGGCCCAGAATTTTTCAAATTTTCAAACACCTTTCCCCTTGCAAACTCCAGGTTTTCAACCCGGATACTTTCAGTATCCTTTCAACACATCGCTAGTAACCTACACCCAGCCACTCACAACAACCTACGGCTTGGGCAGCAATTTGTCTTTGCCAAACACACCCAACGTCTAAACAAAATTCTCTCCACGAATCACAAACTTCAGATTCCCACCTAAAACTAAGATG
This sequence comes from Smallanthus sonchifolius, assembly GCA_023525975.1. Taxonomy (NCBI): domain Eukaryota; kingdom Viridiplantae; phylum Streptophyta; class Magnoliopsida; order Asterales; family Asteraceae; genus Smallanthus; species Smallanthus sonchifolius. Next base: position 13,654,032 of record CM042026.1, on the reverse strand, counting down.
CCATCCAACATCAAGGTATATGACAGACTGGGAGATCCCGAAGATCACCTCTAGCTCTTCTGTGGAGCAGCCACGGTAGAGCAACAGCCTATGCCAATATGGTGTCGTATGTTCGCACAAACCCTTTTCGGGCCGGCCAGGTTGTGGTTCAACAGTTTTCCATGTGGGAGCATTGACTCGTTCGAGGACCTGAGTCAGAGCTTTTTGGCCCACTTCATGCAGCAAAAGAGATACACTAATGTCACACCCCAACCGACGGCGAATTATACGTCGGGGCGGACGCGGTTGTTCAATAGCACAAGGTTGACTATTAAAGTTTCGATGTTTCATTAATAAATAATTTAAGATTCAGTACAAGGAAGAATAATACGAATACAACATTTAATTTAAGTAGTCTAGGTCCAAAGCATCGTATGTGATCACGAATAAGTCTCATGATGTAAACCTGAAACATGTGAAAGAATCTGTCAACTACAAAATAGTTGGTGAGATACAAAGGTTTTGACACAGATACAAAGGTTTTGACACAGTTAAACCTGAAACAATTCACTATGATTTGTGCATTCTATAATGTAAGTATGAGAAAACAAGTATGTTAGACATTGTGCACATCAACCCCCCAACCAAGTTTAGGCATAACCCGCAGGTTACCCTTATAAGTCTCAAGTTTAAAGTTTAATGTAGTAACAAACACCAAGGGCTCCCCCCCGAAGGGGTCAATCAATCAAGGTGGATTGGTCAAATGCAATAGATCTATCATTGTTACTATCGGCTTGATCAAAGCTAATGAATGTGCTAGTTTTAAGTTTAATCTAAGCATACAAGTCTCAAGTTTAACATAAGAATAAGCATCTAGTCATAGTTGTACAAGAATTGTATAAGTTTAAAGTTTTGAACATGTTTCACCCCAAAAGCATAGAAAGGAAAAGGGGCTAAGTATACTCACATGGATTGACGAAAGAGTATACGACAAGATTAAGTGTTGCAAGACTTTGAGGGAGAATATCCCCACGACAAGCCTAAGAATATAAGTTTAAAGTTTCAAGTAAAAGTCTAAGACAAGGATTTAGAATCTGGGATTGACTAGGGTTCCAAATGGGAGACGGATATGATTTGTGTTTATGAAATTTAAATCAAGTTTATAATAAAGGTTTTGATACAAGACTTGTATGTCAAAGTTTAATAGTTTTATATATTAGAATAATTATTAATTTAAAATAATTATTAAAAAGTTTCACTACTTATTAATTATATAAGTTAGGTAAGAATAATCTAAGTATTTAGAATTAAATAATTTACAAGAATAATCAACATAGATCATTTGAGATTTGGCTAAGTTTCTAAGTATTAAGTATTTATAATACAAGTAGATTCGTAATATAAATACGTTTAAGTAGATAATAACACTTATAAGTTTATAAGATATTAAATAGAATATGGTTATATCTTAATTATAAGTTTATACGTATTTTCAAAGTCTAAAAGAAAACCATAAGTTTAATAGGTTTTAGATAGAGTTTCTATTAATTTATAAGTTTATAAGTGGTCAAATAAAGTTGTACAAGTTCATAAACATTTAAAGTTTTTATTTAGTTTTTATAAAGTTTATAACTTTATAATTATCTAAGAAATAAATAAGGTATCTTTATTTCTCTTTTTAAAACAAATTGATTTATGTTTATAGATTTTTTTTACAAAAGAGTGTAAGTTTAACATTTATTAAAGTTTCTCTATTATATTATTTATAAGTTTATAAATAATAAAATAGAGCATAATTAGCTTTCTTTTAAAAAAAAAGGTTTAAAAGAATTCCTTTGATTTTAGAAATACAAATAATAAATCAAGTTTTCTGTTTTGAATAAATAGTTCTTATGAATTTATAAGTTTTATAAATATTTCTATAGTTTTAAGTGTTTAAAACTATTTTTAAAGATTTATTTATTTCAAGTTTCAATTAATTAACTTAGTTTTAGAATCCAAAAGTATAGGAAAAAGTCGTTTTTAGATTTATAAAAGTATGACAGATTTTATAAAAATAAATATAAAAATCAAAAGCTTGATTAAAAGGCTAAAAAAAATTAAAGTGGCAAAACCGGTTCCCCCGGATTCGAACTCGGGTCTGGGACCGGGTCGAATCATGCACACACACACTAACCATCCCGACTACGGGCTCGTTAGTGTATACCATGAAACGGAAATCCCTTAAACGAGGACTCAAATCGGCCCCCAAATTGACATAAACCCTAGAACCAAGAATCGTCAAACAAGCATCGAATTACCCTCTGTTTGTGAAATTAAACAGAGGGCTTTTGATCCTCATATGAAATCGATCAAGATGAATTCAAAGATTACCTGATTTGGTGACGTTTTGAGTGAGAACGCGTTCCGACTTGGAGTCGGCTGTCGCAACTTCAAACGACCGAATACGAGTTTGATTCGGATGATTTGTGAGTTAGGATAGTTGTGGTGTGATGTTACTGAGATTTCCAATCGGTATTTATAGCCAATTTTGGCATTGATTACGCATACGGTTAGGGAGGTGGGGGTTGAGCGGCCGAGGTTCGATTTCGACGAATACGGGCCGTGTCCGGGCATTGATGACATTGGGGTTGGGTCGCACGCGGGAGGCGATGATCGAGGTTCAGTGAATGTGGACGGAAATCGTGTTTTGGCTAAATCGGAGGAAAAACCGGGACCAGCGGATTCGAACTCACGATGGGTTTGGGATTCGGGAGTTTAGGCAGTTGGCAAGACAGGTCCCTGAGGTTTCCCTCAGTTAGCATTTTGTGTGAAAAGTTAAGTTTTAGTTTAAAACAAGTTTCCCATAATGACAGTTTGGTCCCTTGATTTTATAAAAACAATTATATATGTTTTTATTTATAAAACCCTTTATAGTTTTAATGTTTTTAACTTGTTAAAATAATTCCCGTACTTTTGAGACTTCATGTATTTATTCGTTTTATTGTTATATATATATATATATATATATTTATTTAATAGTGAGTTTAAACTCATAAAGTTCCAAAGGTATTATATATATATATATATATATATATATATATGTATATATGAATACATATTTCAAGGTGTCTCATACATTTATTTAAATATGTGTAGGCTCTCAAAGCATATAAATGTTTTATATTTATTAAATAAATATCTATGATATGGTCGGGAAATCCAAGATATTACAACTAAAGATCTGGTTGTGTTACACAACATCATGCAGGGGGAAGATGAAGACCTCCAAACCTTCATGGGAAGATACAAGCTGGAAGGCCTTAGTATCAGTGGTTCCACAGAACAGATGCGCATTTCGGGTTTCATCCATGGGGTCCTCCCCAGGCAACTCATAGAAGAACTAAACAGAAACATCCCTAGGACCATGGAGGAAGCCATGGAAGGAACTGAGGCATTCCTCCGAGGAAAGGAAGCCAAGCAGAACCCGGAAATACCTAGGAAGGTGAGGACTCCCGGGTGGGTGCACCCCACGCCAGGAGGGTGAAGCCGACCGTTCCAGCCGTTTGTAGAAAAAAGGACCCTAAGCTACAATAGCACCCCAAGGAAAGCCCTTTGAAAGATAACCCCATTCTTATGAAAGGCAAGCCCAACCTCACTCCTACCCGAGACATCAAGATCGAAGTGAAGAAAGGCACAGACAGGTGCAATTCACTGCTTTGACTAAGACGCCCAAGGAGATACTGGCAACATCAGAAATCAAGGGATTGGTAGAAGAACCCTCATCAAACTCCGCCGAAGGAACCTTGGAAACTGGGGCGGTTTTTACAGAAGCATCAGGAGTAACCTCAGTATCCTCTACATCAATGGGAATGCTAGAAGACTTAGCAAGCTCAAGTTTAGAAGCCCGAGTTTGGGCACGTTTTGGTTTCACATCAACATAAGTAGGAGCCTTCTTTTTCCTCTTAGACGAAGAAGGCAAGGGGACGACAACTCGCTCAACCTCAGAATTAGCAGGGGGATTAGTAGGTAGAATTCTAGCATACTCTCCACCAGAATAGGTAACTTGACCATGGAAGGTCGGAACATCTTCTTCACTAGCAGCAAGAGGGCGAGGAACAACCTCAAAACCAGACTCATTATCCAAGCCCAACAAGTCTAGCCAATCCATAACTGCAAATAACAAACATTGACATAAGCAAAAAAGCAAACGGGTAAAGAAAAACACATACCACGCCCGAATTTAGTAAAAGAAGGGAGAAACCCATGAGATTTCCAAATACGGCTCAAACCGGCCAAAACCAACACCTCCTCAAAGAAAGGGCGAACCAAAGTACGGTTCGATTCAATCAATTCAAGTGATGAGGATTGAAAGAGGAACCAGGAAGATTAATGGCAGCGATAGATCCCTTAGGGTCCCTCCTAGAAGCGGGAAAAGGCAGGATACTTGATGAAACCCAGAAAAGGTAGTTTTTCCAATCCAATCCTTTATAGTCGGACTCGAATGATGAACACACTGAGGAGACGGTTCCTTGCGGAGTTGATTGTAAACCAATCTCCATTCTTAGCCAAATGAAAAAATTGGCGAAAGAGGTCATTGCAAGGAGCAAACCCTAATACCCTACACTGGATCTCGAAGTGGGTGATTTTACTAACACCAAAATGGGCAAGCTGACCAAGATCAAGGGCGTAATACTCCAAAACGTTGAGACAGAAAACAGATAAAGGCAATCGGAGGTTAGAAAATTCAAAAACCCTAGTGTACAAAGTAACAAACCCGGAAGGATAATCGGTAATAGTCTGATCAGAAGAAGGAAGTGTCGGTTGAAATTCCGGACCTATAGAGTAGAGCGCACAGAGTTCATCATGATTGCCCTGATCTAGCATGAAAACCGGCAAGCCATATCGCACCGATCACCCATAATGAAGAAAAAGAAAAGGAAACTAACCTGAAAATCGCTGAAGAACACGAGAGAGTCTGGAGAAAAAAGAAGGAAGAGTGAGAAGAAATGAAACGATTTTGAATTTAAAAAAGGAGATAAATGAAATAAAAGGGGGAACGGTTAAAGAGGTGAATCATCTGCCTAGGGAGCCTAGCGCCGCCTGACAGACATAATGAAAAGAAATAAGTACAGGTCAAATCAATCAGAAACGGGATAAGATAAAGAAACGAAGCTGAGTCAGGAAAATCCTCGCCAAAAAAAGCCAAGGATATCCCTGACTGGGGGGCTGATGACGGGGTAGCTCTAGAAAGCTAACCACGTAAGGACACCAGCAGATACGAAAGCAAGGCAAAATAATGAACCTAAGAAGGCCAGGCGCCAGGCCAAGCCAAGGGTAAGCCAAAAAACCATTGGACAATAAGAGGATACTTGAATTGACGAGACCACACATGTGAACAGTGCCAGGTTGGGAAGTGACCCCCTAAAGTCTCTAGACGGCGCAACACTTCCCAGCATCGCCCAAATGGGGAAAGTGCAGAGAACTCAGAGCCAGAACAGTAACCTTCTTATATTACGATTCAGGGGATAAAGCAGGTCAAACCCTAAGGTAGGTTTCGGCGAGGCGGGTATTGGAAAAGATAGAAGTCCAGTAGTTACACCATTTTGGGTGTCCCTTATAATATCGAGAAACTGCCCCTCGGTCAAAGGAGCTCAGGAAGGCTTAAAAAGGAAGGTAAGGATCTTTCAAGGATCACTCTCATTATTCCAAGGACTCACACTATAAATGAGAGATCACCGGCACGTATGCATTCATTCACTATGAACTACTCTGGTTCCCTCACTCTTATCTCCTCAAATACCCTTACCTGATTCTCACGTCGGAGGTGGATCGTAGGGGACCCTCCCCTGCGGTGAGCCTAACAGTTTGTTCTTCTTAGCAGTACCTCAAGGATTGGGCTCTGGTATTCGGTGCAGCAACAATTATGTAAACAAGATCAACATCTATATGATTTGATGTTCTCGAGGGATATCCTGGTAGTAAAGTGGTGTACTCATCAATGAAATGGTAGAGTAGAAATTGTGTGATTTGATAGAGTAGTCAAGATTGATTAATTTGGGAAGTTTGTAATTTTGATTTGATATAGAATCTCAATTACTTTATCTTATCAACGATATATGCATATTATTCTGTATTTCAAACTATTTAAATGTTTATAAAACATTTGTTAGATTTTACAAACATAAATCCATTCGTGGAATAATATATTTGTGATAAATCAAGTTTCCCTATATAGTCAAAGCAAAATGTATGTAACAGTAGTTACAAAATCGAAGAATCTAACCTTCTAAGATTAACCAACCAATATATGTTTAAATAATATAAAAAAATAAAATATATATATATAACGTTATACTCAGATGATTCAAAAATAATATTTTTATCCATAAGTCAACTATGGAGAAAGGGGTATCACTGAATTCAGCAGCCACTAGCTCGCTACACTATAGAGAGGAAATGAGGTCATCAATCATTAAGCATGACATCGGTATTGATTATTTTCAATGGTTCATAATTTTTCGGTCTTTAAATCTCTATCAACGGGTACCTTTCTCGGGCCGGATCATCGAAAAATTTTTATTGAGTTGAGTCGAGTTATCGAAATATTTTGAGTTTTTAATGTAGATCTAAAGTTCTTTATTTGGTATGTAACTTTGTTCACATGATTTAATTTAATTTGAATTGCATTGTGGAATACGTTTATGGTAAGACCAAATTTTATGTTTGAAAGTTTATAGATACATATTTCTACTGTGGAACCTAAATTTACAAGTGTTTCATGTCGTTAAAATAGCATCAAATTCTTTAGCATATATCAAGCTCCATCAAAATCTTATTCTAGGTCTATATTTTCATAAGCACCTTCCCAAATATCTTCGTGCACTTGCTAATATTCAATCATAAAAATTATATTTTGTAGGGGTTACAAATTCACTTTTCACCAAGAAAATTGTCATGCACGGTTTAACAATACTATCAGATGATCTAAATCAATCACTATACCCAAACTCCTAGGAAAGAGAAGCAATTTCAGTTTAGAACCATGTTCAGTCGATTTATGATTATAGCTGAGTTCATATATACTAGATGTTCTACACCGATAGAGTGTTTCATTGCCAATCCAGTGGCTTTTATACCAAATCGGTATATAATTGGTTCTAGTCTCTCCACAATGCCACCTACCTTGTTTAGGCCGCGCTTTACCTGTTCTGTGTAACATCCCGAAATTAGTAACGATATAATAAACCGGTCTTAGAACGAAATAAACGGAATAAACGGATGGGACCCTTGGGTCGCGAGTGGGTTGAGGATTTGGGACAAGAAAGCGGGGAAGGTGGGCTTAAACCCTAGCCTCCACACATTCAGCCCCATTCTCACACACAAGCTCCACACCAAATTCTAGAGAGAGAAAGTGTCGGTTTGGGTTCTAAATTGCTTCTCTACCTTTCTCCACTGCTCGAGAAAAGATTTGCTAAAGAACAGGGTCATTTGAGGTAAGAAACGCTTCCTTTTTTCTGAGATTTATTCGAAATGGGTTTTTATGGGTTCTTGGATAAAAGGTCGGGTTTTTAAGAGTTAAACGAGTAAAGGGTTATAAATTTGGAATCACGAAAGAAAACCACGTGTTTTGGACGTAAAAAGTCAAGAAATTGGCGTTAAAAGCTTAAGTCGCCATCTCCATGCAGAAACTAGGGTTTCTGTCGGAGAAGAAGCGAAATTATTCAGGTGTCTTGGAATTATATAGAGTGAAACTGCCTAGTTTCGCCTGGAACAAAGGAAGCGAAACTATCTTAGTTTCGCCTGATAAAAGGGAGCGAAACTACCTAGTTTCGCTTAGGGCTCAGAAAGTGAAACTGTTTTAGTTTCGCTTGATAATTAGAGAGTGAAGAATTGATGTGTTATCCATTAATTCAGATTGAAGGTAACGCTTTGGACAAAGTTGGTAATGCGTGTTTGGATAGCTTATCAGGTGAGTCAAGAATCCATATTTACTTGTTTCTAGGGTGATATGCATATTCTTGAAATGTTTACGAAATGATTATTAAGTGAAATGTTTACAAAATGGTTGTTAAATGAAATGTTTACGAAATGGTTGTTAAATGAAATGTTTACAAAGTGGTTGTCTTTACTAAATGAATGATATTTGAAACATGAAAACATTTGTGAAACGAAAGGTTTATGAAAGGAATGTTTATGAACGTAATGTTTATGAGGAATGGTTTTAAAATGAAAGAAAAGGGTTTTATAAATGAATGAAATGTTTTACGAAAAGAAACGGGCAAATATTTTAAAGAAGTCATTACAAATCTAATATGTCGAATAAATGGAATTAACGAATGAAGTCTGGGAATGCACATTTGGGCCATAAGTATAACAGGGGTAGCACCTATGTGACCTATCAATGGTATTATGGTTGTACAATCGGGAATGAGAGTGGTGACGGTAACTCAGGGTTAACGTGACCTCTGAATGGTGAACGGAATCGCCTTGGCGACTTACGAGTCCTAAGAGTGATAAAAAAAAATAATTGTCAGTTTATAGACGTATGAGCCATAAGGGCATTAAATGGAACGGAACATCTCGTATTGTCGGTCTTCGTGTCATTAAGCCTTAGGTTCAATATAATACTAATCGACGGAATGAATGGTAACATAGATTTAGATACTAATGTATGACTTGAAAGAAATGTTAAATGATTTTCTTAAAGAATGTTTGAATGGATGAAAAATGAATATTAAGCCATGTTTTACTTATTAATGATAAAACCCTAACGGATGAATGAACGGTAAACCATTTTCTTAAATTGAACGAAAGACTTGAACTCACCAGCGTTAGCTGACTTTTAGTATGCATGTCAGGTTAATGATGGATGAACGTTGAATGAATGAGCGTTAGCTGACTTTCAATTTTTTTAGTGTTAAGTTTTTTTTTAATATAAGAAAATGATATAAATGCAATATTTTTCGTCCTTCATGAAATACATATATATATATATGTGTGTGTGTGTGTGTGTGTGTGAACAAATTATATTTATGTATATATCTTACAAATGTGTAGGTAAATGGTTAAAATTTTAAGAATATATAAAAAAAAAATTAGTTTTATGGTTTTTTATGTACATAAACATATATATTTGTATGTAAAAGGTACAAAATTTTACAAATATAAACTGTATATCAAAAATAAATTAGACAATTTAGGTTTGATCTTTTTGTTCTTATAGTAATTTAGTGTTTTATAATGAACTAGGTTAAAAACTCATGTATTACACGGGTTTAATAAATCCAACTTGTTGTAAACTAGCAGATTCTATGAAAATTTGTATATTGGATGTTATTACTCATTGGTGAAATAACAAATAATGAAGATTTAATAATAAAAAATTATATTTTAAGATAATATATAACTGAAATCTTCTTATGATTTAGTAAGTTTTAATAAAATATTACAATAAACCTAATATATTTAATTACTTAAAATCATTGTTATTTAATATGAGATAAAGTTATTTAATAGGATAGAGAGATAAGAAAATAAAATTTTAAACTTCATCAGAAATCGACACATGCCAGAAAAAGTTATTCATTTACTATAGTAAGGATTTAACCATGTATATCGCACGAACACCCGGTTTTAAAATCTTAGACCCCTAAACATGCCATGTTAATCATCCTTATCTATCCACGTGGAATGTGTTCTTAGAGTTAAAAGAACATATAAAATGGTTGATGATATGCTTACCTCATAACCAAAACCCTTGTTTCTTACTATTGAAAAAGCTTGTAAAAGAAAACAAAATGGGAGTTGACTAAGGAATGTGAGTTGACTAAGGGATGACTAGGGTTGTTGGGTTTGACTTGGGATCGTCTTATGGACCACGTACATAGTGTACCCAGAGCAAAATATTTAGTCAGCCCAAAATGATTATGAGACTTGATTTTTATTGGGCAGCATAGTAAGTGGTGCTTGTAATTTTGACTTTTAGCAAAAAGTCTTCTCAAAGTCGTGTCCCTTCTCCACGTTTAACCTTTTATGTATCAATATTCTCCTTATTTTTTTAGATTAAATATGACTTTCTAATTTCTATTTGATTATAACCTTTTGTATAAACCATTGTTAGCAGGTGTGAATAGGTTCAAGGGGTCTTAACTTTGGATTCGTTTATAACTACAAACTAATTAGTTTAAACATGATTTTTTTTTTCTATCACAAGACAAATATTTACTAGATTCGTTCTTAAAATTATTACACGTAACAAGGCAAAGATGACGAATATAAGATATATATTTGACTCATTTTGACTCGTGACGTGACCCATTTATTTACTAATTTTGACTCGTGACGTGACCCATTTATTTTACTATAATTATTTTTATAGTTCCTAATTCAAAAATCCACCACAAGATCAAGAAAAAATATAAATACATCAAAAGTAATTCTTTACTAGTAAATTTGTGTATTTGTGTACTACTGTACTTTCCAATCAAAAGTTTATGGGTTCAGATTCTGTGAAATGTATGTTTGGTGATTTTAGAAATAGAGTTAGTAGAGAATATGTGTTAGCCGGTTAAAAAAACATAAAAAGTAATTCTTAACCGTGATTCTAGGACGGGCATATGTACTTAATTAACATGTAAGATGGACATATATCATTATCATCATAACATACTATTTTTAGTAGAAAAGAATTATATACTCTTTTTTTTCAATATATATATATATATATATATATATATATATATATATATATATATATATATATATATATATTAAAACAATACGATTTTAACAACTTGGTAAAATTATGCGAGAAAAGAAAAAAGATATTAAAGATAATCATCTTTTTATCAAAAGAATAAAATAAATATAAAATCTAGAATTATATGATAATATAACTTTTGGACCTTTGGTTGTCATGAAACTAGTAAATCATAAATGATATAAAAACAGATATTTTCACACAAATTAATAAAATAAAGTAGTGGTTTCAGTCGTGTCTCGTATACGTCTTCCATATATATGTAATAAAGTAGGAAAGATATAAAAGCTTAAAGATATATTAAACTAACTTCAACTTCCAACCAAGAGTTCATTGTTCATGTCCCATTCAAAAAACCATAAAAATTAGCATATGTTTTTTTTTTACATTTTATTATATTTTATGAAGGACGTAGAAGATTTTATAAAAAAAAAACTAAGAAGATGTTAGGCTGGACAGATCACCCTTCTCGCGATGCTTATTTCAAATAAAGGACACATGTTCTATAAAGTACATGTAATGGTTTCTTTATTCTGTTAAACTTCTGATTATTTTTTGTGATTTTATAAATAATTCTTGCAATCTAAATGAAATGTATTATAGTGATGTACTTTTTAGTGGATATACACTTTAAAACATTTTAAGTATGTACACTTTTGATTATTTTTTACTCTTTTCTATTTAGCAAAAATTTTAAAGTTTACCCATTTAATTCGTTGGTAACAAATATAACTTATATCATCTCATTTTCATTACATCGATCAAAATTGTCACCTCTAGTCCCTACCAATCATGTAACGGTAGTAACTCAAATATATTTTTTAATCATTATAACTATTATTCAGTCTTTTGAGTTTCGTTAGTCTGTATTATTAATAATAATGTCTTGTTTAATTTCATTAATGTGGCAATAATTCCAACTCTTTTAATTACCAACGTCGTCCAATTGCATTTTTTTTTCTTTTCTTAAATGTGTGTTGTATTATTATGTTTACTAGCCATCTTCTTTTATCAGCTTTTCTTATTATTTATTCAAAGATATATTTTATCTTACTTGGTTATCACCCAATACCTCCACAAGAGAGGAGAGGTCATGGTTCAATTCTCTTTTCTTTCTTTTATTTTTCTTTGCTGTTTTTTATTTAATCACTTTTGCTTTATTTTTTAAATTTCCTTTTTATGCTTTTTTAGGATTTTTTATATTTTAATTTTATATATAATGTTTTATTTTAAAAAGAAATTTCCTTAATTTTTTTATTTCCTTAATAATTTTGGGTTTAACTTTTAAAAGTTCGACTTAATTCTTCCGGAGGTTAATACCAATATACGGGTTGTCAAGACTGAGCGTTACAAATTTTAAGTTTTTAACACCCCACAGCAGCGCGCGGGTTAATCTCACTCGCCTTGCCTCAACGCGCTTAATAACTTTCGCGTTTGTTTGTTTATTTTTTTTTTCTTGACGTCCGGGTATAATTTTTTTTTAAAACGGAGTCGTATTCAAGATAGCGTATTTTTTAGGTATCGTGAGTTATAACGACTGATGGTGACGTGTTGGTACCATGAAGAATGAGACCCACACCGACTGAAAAACACCTGTACTGTTATCTAACTGTCTTTTCTCTATGTTTCGATCTACACAACCGACTCGCCGTAACTTCATATGTTTCTTTTTTAACTACGATTCTTTTTGTGCTTAGCCACATTAATATCATAAGTCTCAACCGTTTAAGGTCCGCCTCCAGCGCACTGCGCGGGGCAAAATTTATTTAACCACGTTTCATTTTGTGGTTTACCACATTAATGTCACCGCCTCAACCGTTTAAGGTCCGCTTCCCGCTGCGGAGCACGGGACAAAATTTCTAGTATTGATTAATTTGCAATTTGCATATCATTTGATTATGGATTTTATTTATTATTTGACTATTGGGCCTCAGAACAGTCATAAGACAGAAATTAGACCCCTGTCGTTGTAGACTTGGGTTTTTATCTATTTTTGTTGGCTGGGTCTTTAATTGGACTTTGATTCTAACCAGCTCTTGTTTGTAACTTTATGACAATTTCCGACATTTCTAATGCAATCATGAATACATTCATGTACCATGCATTGTTAGCCATCAGGGTGGACGATTGGACGGTTTCTTCACCAATGCCTCCCACTAGTCTTGGTCTTTAGAAATCTCAAATGTCGGCCGGCTTCGTATCATTTCTCAAGCAATGGCGGACCCAGAAAATTTTTTTATCGGGGTCGGAAATTTTTTAGGTCAGTTGACTAGCGATATATAACGTGTATATAACACTAAAGTTTTTTCATAGGGGGCAATCGGGGGGCTATTGCAAAATTTTATGAGGGCAATCAGGATTTTAACGCGTATATAACACTAAAAAAAAATTTATGGCGGCTGCCCCCTACCTAATGAATAGGTCTGCCATTGTTCTCAAGTATTTATAAAACAACTTATTTACTTCAGATTCATTGACAATCAAAAAATGCTACCCAGCTTCTGAGTCAGGGCCGGCCCAATGGGCTTGTAGGGTAAAACAAGTGCTTTAAGCCCCCATTTTCTTAGGGTGCTCATTTTTTAAAAAAATTTCATATATATATATTACATGCATTTGGGCTGTTTAGCAATGATAGCCCATATAATTAGGCCCGGTGGAAGGAAAGATCACGCATGCTGCTGCTAGACTTCCATTAAATGGATTTGTGATTCCCAATTGTCTTTTTAGTTATCGCAGAAAGTCAGAAATGTCCATTCATGATTTCCAGACATCCAGAAAACCTGTAGCGGCTACTATTCAATGATTCACTTGCCTTTCTTGATTCCTGAAACATCACGATTGATTATGGAGTTCCAGAATGATAAATCAGTGAATCCCTATTTGAATCGACGGTTCTTGTTCTTGAATCACAAAGCATTATTGACTGTTCTTCAGTTCTTGTTCGTAAGTCACGAAGCATCGAAGTATTGAACCACTTTTTGAATCTATTGTTCTTGTTCTCGAATCATCAATCACGAAACAATCGCTTGGGCCTTGGAATCTGCTTGGAGTCACGATTCACGAAATAGTAGCAAAAAGGTTAGAGTTTCTTGATTTTTTGCTTGATTATTCTTGATTTCTGCCCTAATTTTGATTATCTTGATTCTGCCCTAATTTTGATTACCTTGATTTTGTTCTAATTTTGATTATCTTGATTCTGCCCTAATTTTGTTTGTAATGTCAAATCGAAATCATAAGTATGAATCCGATCATTCTAAAAGGATAAAGAAATTGAAAGTAGATGCTTTGATAGAATCACAAAAAGGGTGTCACACCCCCAAAATCCACTAATGGAGTTTTACCGTCAGACGTGTGACAAACCAGGATCTCAGACATCAGTTACATCAAACGACAGTATATGGTACATAAATAAAATATCATAAAAGTTCAGAGTGAATGCGGAAGCGTTAAATAGAGTAGTAAATGTGCAAACAAATGCACCCAAGTCAAGTCTAAAAAGAAAACATAATAAACGTTTGATCAATGCTTGAAAAGCTAACTAGACTCCATGCATGCCCTAGTGTGCACATGTACTTAGCGACCTAAGAAAACATGTAAGAAAATGTGTCAACACTAGGTTGGTGAGTTCACAGGTTTCAGTTTGTAAGTAGCGTGTGCCAGATTATGTACATTCAATATGTGTATCAATAGGTAGCTAACCTATTTTCATGTCTTACTAAAGCGCTCGCAACCGAAGCTGAAAGTGATGTTTGTTTGCCTCCCACCATGTCTATCAAACATGGCGAATGTGTTAAGGTCAATATTTCACCCGTTCGACCTCCAATCGAGTTAACGCGACTAACGCGTGTGGGGTTTGTCAAACCCAGTAGTACTACCAAAATTACCTCGCTAATTCCATATTAAAGGTCCGATGTGTGTGAGGACTTTCATGATAATGTGTTACGCTTAGTCTTAACAGTGATAACATATGAATTACAATAATCAAAATAGTTTGCGTCATGTTTTCTCCCCTAACGGGAAAAACATGTAAAATAATGTTTGTTTGCGTGCCTGTTTCTCCCCTATGGGAAAAAAAGTAAAGGTATGATTGCTTGCGTGCATGTTTCTCCCCCAACGGGAAAACAAGTAAAAGATGTTGTTTGTTTGTGTGCATGCTTTCTCCCCCAATTTAAAACAGTAAAAGGGGCCGTGAAACTCACCTGAGTTGAGTAGTAGGTAGATTCACACAAAAATAAGATTGGGACCACAAGTGTTAGCCTGCAACGGCTTACGTATGCCCTAGAATTATACACATAACAATTAGGGATACAATGGGATTTGTGACGACGACACGGAAGATCTGAATGTCTTAAAACATTCTAATGATCAACGAGTAGACGAACGTGTCCACGGGAATAAGGGTTTCTTAATATAATTATTAAGATGAATACGTTTCGTGTCAAATGTTTCTAATTACGAATAAAATTAGATAATAAATATATTCGTGCATTTGTACCATTTAAAAATGGTCTAAGAAAATAATATAAGTTATTATATTATTTTAAATTTAGAGAAATAACATGATCATTAAATTGTGTGACAAAAATAATAAAACTATTATTTTTATTCGGATCATAACAATGTGGGTAAATAATATAAATAATTATATTATTTATTAATTTGAAACGTTACACAAAGCTTATAAATGTGGCAAAAATAATATATATAAATATATTATTTTTAATCGGAGTCAAGGGTTGAAAAATAATATAAATATATTATTTTTATAAGTGGGTAAGAATAATAATTATGGGTTACAAACTAAACCCGAGCCCACGGGTGGTTTCCCGGGCTAAAACACATTAATATAATAATATAATAATATGGGGATAGGTTTAATATTAAAATAATGGCTTAAAAATAATTAAAACCAAAAACAAGGGTGGGGAGACTCGAACCCGGGTCTCCTCCCCACCAGCACACACACTTAACCAATCCGCCCGCTAGAGACATCGCAACAAGAACCGGGCCAAAAGGGTTTTAATCCTCAACACTTCTGAGTTCTTCCCCCCATGCGTATCCGACCCCAAATCCATCCTCAAATCCATCGTTTTCGATTTTGATTAGCAACAACAGTTTAGGGTTTTTGTTAGTCAGGGTATTGTGAACCAGAGGGTAAGTTTAATTACAAAATCATTGAGTTTAAGATCGTAAATTCCTGTTTGTAAATACCGAAACCCTAGCTTTGATCGAGAATTCAAATCTGTTAATTTTGATAATAGAATTAGTTGGATTCATAGGGCTTTCATAGAGTGATGGATTGCGAATCTAACCCCATAATTTAATTTGATTGACCAGAATGTGATGAACCCTAGAATTGGTTCATCATGAATTCGATGTTTTATGATTAAATTAGCATAAGGCTTTCAATCTAGATACTAAAACGAGTCAGAGGATGGTTTCAATTACCTGTTTTGGAGTCGGATTGAAAGAGATCGACTAGAAAGAGTTTCCGACTTGCGTGGTTTAGTCCCTGTTGATTCCTGCTTCGTCTTCGACCAAAATGGCGCGTGCACTTGCTTTAGGAGGGTTCGTTCAAGGTGTGTAGGTGTTTACTTTCAGAAAGAATGATCGAATTGATACGCATATGATGATGGTCGACGGTTACAGCTTGTATATTCATAATGGACTTAAATTCGAGTTTAATGACAGTGATTAAGACTATGGTAGTGGTCGTTAATGATGTTAAATTGTATTACAGTTACAATTTCAAACAAAAATCGGTTATGGTTACGAATTTAGATCAAACAAGTGTCGTTTTGACTTTACAAAGTCAACATGAATGAAAATCATGAAATGTTGACTTTCAAAGTCAACAGAAATCAAAGTCAACATGAATGAAAATCATGAAATGTTGACTTTCAAAGTCAACACAAATCAAATTTGGGCAATTTACATAACTAGTCCTTGTAATTTCCTGTTTCTGAGTTTGGAACTTGGCAGAAATAGTCCCTAAAGTTTGAATTGAGTTAAGAAATTGATGGTTTGACTTTTGAAAGTCAACATAAGTCCACTATAGGCAAATTACAAGTTTAGTCCCTCTAATTTCATGTATTTGAGTTTGAATATGGGCAGGAATAGTCCCTAGGGTTTGAGATAAGTAAACTAGGTTAGAATTTAACTGAATTTTGATAACGGAGTTAACCTGGAAAGTCCGGATTGTCACAAAGGGTCCCTACTATTACTGTAACTGTTGCTTCCCTGGAACGAAGTTTTTCTAAATTGAAACTGGTAAAAAATTATCTAAGATTTACAATGTCACAAGAAAGATTAAACGATTTAGCTATTTTGTCAATTGAAAAAGAATTGTTAGAAGAAATTGATTATGAAGATTTCATTAAACAGTTTGCGTCAAATAAAGTTAGAAAAATAAACTTAATCTAAATATCTTTATTTACGTACAAAATTATAAAAATACAAAAAAAGAAAAAAAAATTAACTCTGCCAATTATAAACTTGTTAGTTTATTATTGTCGGTCCCAAGCCCGGATAAAGGAGGGGGGTTTTAACATCACATTTGAAAAAAGACCCCAGATTTTTAGTTCGCTTTAGACCCCCAAAATGTTTGAGCCGGCCCTGCTCTGATTATAGATTCGTTTTTTTGTAAATGCAAATCAAAATTGTGTATTGTCATGTAATCATCATATGCAATGTTAATAAGTTAATAGAAGAAAAGAAACTTGTTGTTTGTAAATGAAGGATGACCTCTCAACCAAATTATTATAACTAAAAAGAGAAAAAAATCATTAAGATAGTTAACTATACATATAAGTGGCGATTTTATATATATAAGGTGAAGAACTTATTTTTTATAAAAGGGGTTAATTAATTAAATGAAGATAATTGGTGGATTTAGATTTGAACTCGAATCAGATAATGAGTTGAGATTAATTCAAACTCCACAAGATAGGATTTAATCTCATTTAATCCTCCCCCTCATTTGGTGATTTTTCATCTACAGAGAGGAGAGAGCCAAAAAGGGAGGTCGAGAGAGATATAGTGATCGACGGTGATAGACTATTAGACACAAGTAATTAGTAGTAGTTAGAGATAGATTATGTAAATATGGGTTCTACATAACCCCTCCTAATTGTAAACCCCAATTACACTTATCAATACAATTTTACAACTTTACACACACATACAATGTTTATCTTGGTATCAGAGCGTTTTATAAGATCCGAGGTATACTTCTTTTGTAAAAGAAGAATGTTTTTCCCTTGAGGAACCAGTCCAAGAAAGTAGTCAAGGGTGCCAAGGTCCTTGACAACAAAAGCTTTACTTAGCTGCTGAATAACTCGATAGTTAACAGTCTTTGTGTCATTTTCTGTGATGATGATGTCATCCACATGAACAAGCATGAATAGAATAGTTCACCCGTGTTTGTAAATGAACAAGGAAGGATCTGTTTTTGAGCCAGCTAGTTGGAGCCCTGCAATATGTCACTTTATCACCTCCTGACATCACCTATGTTGTAAAAAAAAGTATGTCAGTACATACATGCTCTTTCAGAAAATCACTGGTCTGCTGCTAAAAAAATTCTTCGGTACCTAAAGGGCACAATTGATCATGGTTTTCATGTCAGAACAAAGCACATTGAAGTTAACTTTCACTTTATCAGGGAAAAAAGTTGCCCAAGGAAAACTACACATACAATTCATATCTATTGAAGATTAGATTGCAGACATATTCGCAAAACCTCTTTCAACACACAGATTCACCTTTCTATGTTCCAAGCTACAGGTCGTTCCCTGACCTTAGCTTGCGGGGGAATATTAAACACAAATGTAATTAGTAATAGTTAGAGGTAGATTGTGTAAATATGGGTTCTATATAACCCCTCCTCATTGTAAACCTCACTTATCAATACAATTTTACAACTTTACACACATATACGGTGTTTATCTTAGACGAGTTGGTGGTGGCTTACGACGTGATCGGTGATGGTACGGTGGTACTGTGGAGGTGGTTTCACTTTCGGTTGGTGGTGAGCCAAGACAGTAGTAACATGGGGTGGTGTAAGGCGGCCAATGGTGTTCTATACGCCTGCTTTTACTGTTTTGATGAGTTTTAGGCTGATTCACATACTCGTTAGTTAATGGTTTTAAAAGGTGATGACATTTAACTTTTTTGTAAATAACGATTAACGTTTTGGTGATTTTAACTGAAAGAAGACTTTAATGGTGGGTTCGAGGCTGTTTTGTTAAGATATTAACGAATGAGATTTTTAAGTTAACTAAACCATATAGAGGTGTTTAACATGGTTAATTAAAGGTGTTAAAGTGGTGGTTCGAGTCTTGTATGCTAGTTGTGTGTTTAATGTTAATGCAAGCTGAGATCTTTGGTTTTAATGGTGCTTATTGGTAATATGGTGGAACAATGATGGGTGTGGTGATATTACATGCATTTTAATTTGGTGATATGTGCATGAGGAGTTATGTTGCATTGAATTGATTATGATATGTATGAGATGTTTCTATAAACGGATTGTATGTTATGTTGCGTTATGTTATGAATGATGGGGATGACTTTATGTAAGCTAGTTGTATGAATGATTACATGTGAATAAGTTTATATTAGTGACGTTATGCGAGTGAATTAACATAAACAACTTTATTTGAATTTGTTTTAAATAAATGAACTTATGTAAAGGATCCTACGTAATTAAATTGGTATAAATAAGTTCATGTGAATGAGTTCATATGATCATGTTTATGCAAATGATTTGTCATGAGATTTCGGATGGGTGCATGTGGTTAAAGGTGTAAGTTAATCGCTAAATGGTGAATGGTGGGGTTTTAAACATGTTTTAATAATGGTGATTAAAAATTAATGTTTTTAAAATAAATGATGAAATGAGTTTGAGTTTGAGTTTGAGTTTGAGTTTGAGTTTAATGGTGGGCGGTGTTTGACTATGGGTGTGGGTCGACTTATTGCTTTGACTAAGTCACATGGCCATTGGAGATAAAGTCCATATGAGGTGGCTTGGATGATAATGTTTTGGTAACATGTCGTGAGGGTAAGATTTGGCGATGTGAATGTTTTGACAAGCTAAACGGATCACTTGGGTGGATGACAAATGAAATGGTGTGATTATTTGCATAATCGTGGTGACAAGTGATGTGTTATGTTTATGATTATCATTGTGATTAGTTTGAGTATGTTGGTGTTTGGTGTTGTCATTAACAAACGTTTATGAAAGATAGTTGGTGAACTTAAATGTTTATTTTGATAAAGGTTTTGAAAACTTGAACTATAAACTCGCTAGCGAAAGTTGACAGCTTTTAGTATATGTTTCAGGGCGAGTCTTAGTGAGCAGGTGAAAGGACATCTCTGGGCTATTTGATAGGAATGGCAGCTTATTGGCATCATACGGTGTAAAATTTCATTATTTTAAAAAGGTGTATCAAAATTTAATGGAATTATATAATGTTTTGTAAAGTCTTCAACTCTGAATGATGTGTAAATCTAACAAAAGTTGCATTCCCGAGTTTTGGGGTGTGACAATACATCATCATCTTTTGCTAAGTTAAAATGTCTACAATGTGTTCTCACATTAATAGTTTAGCGACCGATGTAAACCATATATTGCAACGATGGTAGCATATGGTACTTGTGTTGTGATACATGTTTTTCGATATAGACGAACATTTGGGGAGAAGGCCAAAAATACTCACTTTAGCTAGAGTTTGTACCTTGTCAAAAAGGGTTACACACACCTACTAAAGTGCTTAGCGTGTGTCTTCTCCTTCCAACACCTCTTTGTATGTGTAAAATATGCATTACGTTCGAGCCATCTAATGCTACCAATGTTGCATTACTCTTTCAAAACCATTCTTTAAATCATGAATGTGAAAACGTGTGAACGTTTTTAACTTAACATAAGATGAGGATGTTTGACTGTCAACAATGTGTTAAACGTATAATGAAATAGTACTAATAATACTTGGAAAATTAAAATGGTGGAACCTGGACGTGTAATAATTATGTTGTCTTATGATGGAAATAAGATATCGTAAAATGTTCGATTGTTCTTGACAACCACGTTGAACCCTTGATCGCCTTTATCTTCATTTTATCGTTGGTAGTAGAGAAACTTAACTAAAATAGTAATCGATGATCGACATTATCTTCATTTACTTTGGTTATAAATATTTATTAACTAGAGGTGTTACTATTTTACGTGTAAATTATATGATTTATCTTTAAGCTTATTTATTTTCAATTGAAGCAAACAATTTCATATCAAGAATATATTGAACAAAAAAAACATGAAACCCCAAACAAATATGAATTACATACATAAGTTGTGGTTGCATATTATAGAGTTTCAATATAAAATGGCGTTTTTATGACGATACATGAGTGCAAAGTTGATATACGAGTTGTGATTACGTATCACATGCACACATTTTTTTTATAACAACAAAATTTAATAAAAACTTCGGCTAGCAAATGACTAACCAGGAATCAAAAGCAATTACACAAACATGAGAGGGTTTTTTAACCAGTCCACCCATCTGATATTTTTCTTACGATTTCTATTACCATACCAAAGATATGAATACGAAATGATAGAATCAAAGATCATATCCTTGGCTAGCTTTTTCACCTGAAACACTTCTTCATTTCTAAAATTCCATAGAACCCACCATATGATCATAACAATGGCATCAACAAGATGTTTCTTTACCATGTTCAAGGTACACAATTCGATCCAAGAAACCATCACATGCACACCTTTAAGTCGGTATTTATGAGAAGAAGTTAGATATGTGGGCAAAAGCAGATACATGACTATGGTTTCACGTATCTCATGCTATATATGTGAAATCATTCTAGCACGGCTATGGATTCATAGAAATATAAACATATGAGAAAATGTTAGTTTGATGATTTTTTTGTAATTAAAATACATGAAAGCTTAAATATAAAAGAACGCGTGCCTTCATAAACCACATCATCCTCACCCTCGTGAATTTTTCGTATGAGCTGTGTTTTTATCTTATACGAGTTGTATGATAGAAAGTTATACATGATATATAGCTTTCTAACTGACACATAATTGACTAATGTGACAGCGTACATCACCGACATTCGCATAACGGGCCGTAAGACCGGACCTAACTTACATAGTTACATGAATCTAAGCCTGAATGGTCAAAGTAGCCCAATGTTAGGCCCAACAACATTTTCTTGTGGCCCAATTCGGCCCTAGGTTAAGAACGCGTGCCTTCATAAACCCTATCTCAACGCCTCACTCCTCCCATTTCCACCTCCCTCCAACCGCCGTCGTCTTCAAACCCTAACCGGAGAAATGGGTCGTGTCATCAGGGCACAGCGTAAGGGAGCAGGCTCCGTCTTCAAATCCCACACACACCACCGTAAGGGTCCAGCCAGGTTCCGCAGCCTCGACTTCGGCGAACGCAATGGTTACCTCAAGGGTGTCATCACCGAGATCATTCACGATCCCGGCCGTGGTGCTCCTCTTGCCCGCGTCACCTTCCGTCACCCTTTCCGTTACAAGCACCAGAAGGAACTATTTGTCGCCGCCGAGGGCATGTACACCGGTCAATTTGTGTTTTGTGGAAAGAAGGCTAATTTGATGGTTGGAAACGTGCTTCCTCTCAGATCTATCCCTGAAGGAGCTGTGGTTTGCAACGTTGAGCATCATGTTGGTGATCGTGGTTCGTTTGCTAGGGCTTCTGGTGATTACGCCATTGTTATCAGTCACAATCCCGATAACGGCACCACTAGGTACACATCTTTTCTACAAATTGTTTTGTGCATTTGTTTTCATCTATATTTGTGATTAGTGCTCCTAAAACATGTTATTTTGAGAACAATTGATGTATTGTTTAATTTATGGAATTCATGATTGAATTTGTCAATATAAATTTGTTTATTTTAGTAGAGTTTAGGTTTAGGGATTGCAATGGGCCTGATATTGGTAACCCTGGTCTAATTAATACCTTCCGGGTACCGGGTTGTTAAAAATGTGCATTACCCGAAATGCGATCATAAATTAACCTCAATATTTGGCTTGGAATATGAAATATGCAATTACACTTCAAACAATCCTATAATCAGTGTTGTAAAAATCGCTAGTTGCCGGCACGGTACCCACGATTAACAGGGATTAATCGGATTGGAATTTTTATATGTTTTTAGAATTATTTACCAAAAATTTAGCTATTAATAAGCTTTATGTATGTTTTAATATATAAAAAAATATATATGTACAACATCTTGATGCACACGCATGTAAAAGTCTTGGTCAATTTTGTTAAAACTATAATTTTGAGGATGAAACTTGTAATTTTATTAAAAAACAAATGGTAAATGAAAAAAAAGTAAAAGTCTTGGTTAATTTTGTTAAAACTATAATTTTGAGAATGAAACTTGTAATTTTATTAAAGAACAAGTGATAAATGAAAAATAACTTTGGGCCTATTTGGACCGACCAAAGTTTAAAAGAACGGAATCGCACCTCGAGGCGTTTTCCCTTCGCCTCACGAGGCGTAAGCCTCGAGGCGAACCGAGGCGTAAGCCCGAGGCGGAATTAAAAATTAAATATAAAAATTATATATCTTACAAAAATAAAATACTAAACATTAAACATTGTTTGTATCTTGTTTGTTGACTACATCAACCCCTTCCAAACCTTTCCCAGGTGTGATGTGTGGGAGAAGAATGAGAAATTAGGTCAAATTAAGGAGAAGAATGAGAAAATAGGTCAAATTAAGGAGAACCAAACGCGAATTATGGACTTTTGACCCATTTGAGTTGTGTATTTCGTTAATAGAACGATATACACAGCTCAAATGGGTCAAAAGTCCAGTTAAAAGTCATTTTTTTCCATTTCTACCACTTCACCGCCTCAGCCCCCCTCGACCGCCTCAGCCCGCCTCGACCGCCTCAGCCCCTGTGAGGCGTACGCACAAAAATACCTTGTGAGGCGTCGCCTCAGACTCGTTTTTCTACCGCCTCGCCTCGAGGCTCGACCGTTTTTTTAAACCATGGGACCGACTAGCGATTAATGGACCGATTATATGAAAATTACTAGGTGATTATCCGATTAGCGATTAATCGCTGATTAGTTCCGATTTTTGCCACACTGCCTATAATATATTATATATTTTGAGATTATTATATAATATATTAAAATACCCAATTATGATGCTGGTAAGCATGTTTGGGTAATCGGGCGGGTAGACGGTATCAACTAATACCATATTTGTCTGAAACAAGTGAAATATTTGGAAACTAATCCCATATCTTGGATACCCGTCTCAAATGTTTTGGGGTTTCAGGTTTTCCTGTTGGGTTTACACGTTTGCCATCTCTGCTCTTGAAACTATGAAATGTAGTTGATTTTTATAAAATCCTTTCTCACAATTTACATTTTTATGAAATTTTCATACATTTGAATTTTGCTTAATTATATTGTAGAGTGAAGCTTCCATCTGGAGCCAAGAAAATTGTGCCAAGTGGATGCCGTGCCATGATTGGTCAGGTTGCTGGTGGAGGACGTACCGAGAAGCCAATGCTGAAAGCTGGTAATGCTTATCACAAGTTCCGTGTGAAGAGAAACTGTTGGCCTAAGGTTCGTGGTGTTGCTATGAACCCAGTGGAGCATCCCCATGGTGGTGGTAACCATCAGCATATTGGTCATGCTAGTACGGTTCGTCGTGATGCACCACCTGGTCAAAAGGTTGGTCTTATTGCTGCTAGGAGGACTGGTCGTCTCAGGGGTCAAGCTGCTGCCACTGCCGCCAAGGCTGATAAGTAATAAACTGCTGTTATGGTTGTTGATTTTAGTTTTGTTATCTTTGGAGCTGTTACTTCTATTGTTAGTTTCTTTTGGTTTACCTGCTATTGTTATGTTTGTTCTCATACATTAAATCATGTTGGAAAGTTTTGCAGTAAGTTACTGATTATTAAACATTTTCTTGGACTTGTGGTTTTTATTGCAATTTCTGTCATCTAATGCTGATTTTTTTTTTTGGTTTTGACATGGAATTAATTTTTTTACTGAAAGCCGTCTTTATGGTCTTGTGGATTTAATAGAAAATTGTTTAGTTGTGTTTCTGTGTGTAAATTTAATAAAAAATTGATCATCCCTGAAGAGTTGACTGTTCCTTGAGAAATATTTCTGATCTCATCCGGATTTTGAAGTGATTTAACATGGCTTCGGGGCTTAAAATAATTTTAAAAAAAAACATTTTATATGGGATTAATAATCACCAAGACGCAGTGGCTCGCCTTGCTCGTTTTACCCTGCCAAAAAGGTAAAGTCCCTTTCATTTATATTGGTATCCCAATCGACTCCCCTATGAACCGAATCTCAAGTTGAAACTCAATTGTTGGGAGAGTTTCAAAAAAAATCACGAATTAGAAGGCCGCCTCGTTATCAATTGGTGGTAGAATCACCTGATTAAATCGGTGCTTGGAAATTTACCTCTTTACCATCTTTCCCTATTCCGTGCTCCCGCTCGTCAAAAATTCCATTGAATGTTCAAGAAGAAATTTCTGTCGGGGGAAAACGGGCTCGGCTACAAACTTTGTTGGGTAGCTTGGGACAGGATGTTGGCTCCGAAAAACAGAGGCGTTGGTATATCTGACCCTCCTCTGTAAATGGTTGTGTAGATTCAACCAAGAAAAAGAAAGCTTGTGGGTTGAAAGTATTCAGGCTATTCACCACATCAACAATCGGAACCCTGTTTTTCCGATCGAAAGATCGATAAATGGTTTGTGGAAAAATATCATTAAGACTTCGAACGAGTTGCAGCTTATGGGTTTGGATATCGCCGGTTTTATCTCATCCTCGGGCTTCATAACCAAAGACCTTAGGCAGAAAATTGAGGATTTTAAACTCCCTACTCTGCATTGCAACTTCCATGGTTCTAAGTGGGTTCCAATTAAAGTCAACGTGTTATCTTGGAGAGGCACTATCAATCGTATTCCTACCAAGGCGGCCCTGATGAAACGTGGGATTGTTGACACTAATTCTTGCTCATATTGCAGATTTTTTGAGAAGACTCATGATCACATACTTTTGAATTGTGAGATAGCAAATAGAGTTGGGATTCTGTTTTTGTTTGGTGCAAGATGCCGAGAGCCCAGGTCTCAAGAGTGGAGGATATACTCCTTCTAAGCAACAATGGCTGCCCAACTTCAAAGGGGTTGAAAAGAGTGACCCACACCATCTTTTTGTTTTCCTTATGATGCTTATGCAAGGCTCGAAATAAGAAAACTTTCAACAACAAGAAAAAGAGTGTGTTGGATATTATGGGTGATATAAAAACGCTTTCTTATTTTTGGGTGAAAACTAGAGGGAGAATGGAGAACTTAGATTGGAATAGTTGGTGTAATTTCATGTTTTAGTTTTCTCTGTTTTATTTTGTTTTCCCCCTAGTATCTTGCTATTTTCTAATAAATTGTTGGCTATTAAAAAAAAAGTATGTGTACGTATGTGTGTAAATTCGGTTAAAAGGTTTTCCGATTCAAAGAGTATTTAACTATTTATGTTGAATGTGCTATGGGTCAAAGACACCATTATATTGTTGAAAATTGTATTTTTTTTAACGGCCAACGAATACAATAAGCCCGGCTACGCGGGTAAATCCATTGGCGAAAGGCCACCTACGCTTGCGAACGCAGATGGCGCTGTTGACCCGGCCCGACCACCATTCCAAGGGAAACCCACGACCCGAAGACGCACTGTGGAAAAATCACTGGCCCACCTGAGCATATTGCACCAAGAGAGTCTCGAACACATGACCTCCACATTGGAAAACCATAAGGATGCCTCCTTCAAAACCAATTGATATGTGGCTCATTGGGCGTTGAAAATTGTATTGAGTTGATGTTAATGATTTGACAAAAACTTGGATTGCGGGCCAAATGTTGATTTTGAAAAGGGTTGGGCATGCTTTCAAGTAGGGGTGAGTAGAAAATGGGGTCCGAATCAAAATCCAAATAACCTACAAATTCAAACCGAAATAACCGGATGTTTGGATTTTCTTTTTTGAAATCTAAAATTACGGTTTAGTTTCGGTTGTACCTCACTCTAAAATCGAACCGCACTGAACCGAACTCTAAAAAAGCCTTATGACCCAATTGTTGACTTTTGTCTGCGATACATAGAGCATAAAATGGTGTGGATATCCGGTTACCATAGCCTTAAGGGTACAATGGGATTTTTTTTTTAAATGAAACATTTTCCAAAGGTTTTCGATTATGTAATTTATTAAATTTTATCAGTTTGTATGTGATGTATACTTTCAAGTGACACATTTCCAAAAACAAGGCTTACATGTCTTACGCGAAAGTAATAAGTTTAATTTGTAGTTGTCTAATGTATCAATGAACTGTCGTAGAAAAAAAAAACACAAAAAAATTTATTTTGTTGATTATAGGTTTTAGGATGCTATATATTTTTATTTAGCGTGTATATATATATATGCTACATTCACATTTAATACTTATTTTTAACTTTAACTTTATCATTCTAAAAATTTATAAAATACTTTTTTAAATGTTTTCACATCAACAATGTTACATACATGACAATTAATATTTCAACTATCACATCAACATTAAAAAAGTCTTGATTCTAATAAATAAAAGGGTTATGAGTTTCATACACCATATTAATTTTACTTTTTATCCAAATATCATATCATCATCATTACATTCACATACATCTGTCACCTCATTGTCTTCACTCTATTTTAATTTTAATAAATAAATAAAGAGATAAAATACAAATCTCTCTCTTATGTGGGATTTGGTCATTAAAATTTTTTAGAAACTCATTTTGATTATTTCATTTAATTTATAAAGATTGTAAAGTTTGTATAGGAGTTTTTTTCTTTATTTTATATTATTCAATTAATTATAATTTTATTTTTATTCAGCATTTATCACTATATACTATTTATCGTCGTATAATTTTTC
This sequence comes from Smallanthus sonchifolius, assembly GCA_023525975.1. NCBI lineage: Eukaryota > Viridiplantae > Streptophyta > Magnoliopsida > Asterales > Asteraceae > Smallanthus > Smallanthus sonchifolius. The sequence continues at coordinate 13,626,311 of CM042026.1, read as the reverse complement.
ATTTAATAAAAATGTATAGTTAATCCTTTTTTTTAATTTACGAACATATATAACTAAAAAAACTTTTTTAGTCTTTAGAAAAATACTTCACTAGTGAAGTTTTTTTATGTAAATCGACAACTTTTTTTATGTTGACTATAAATTTTTTTTATTATGACCCTATAGTAAAAAAGTTCTAGTTTCGTCATTGGATAAACGGATATATATTGTGAAAAAAACCGGTTTGTGAACCGGAACTGGTTTAGAAATCGACCCGAACAAAAAACAAAACCGATTTGTAACTCTATAAGCTGAAACCGGTCAAAACCTCCTAAAAATCGGCTCAAATAGACCATTATTAAAGTTTATATGTGGTAAAATAAGTTTATATGTGGTAAAATAAGCATGTTAGGTGATTTGGATAGTAGAAACATGAATATCTGAGGTAGGCCAAAATGTGTGGTATGAGACATTTCTTTCTGCTCATTATGGCATATTACATAAGGGAAGATAGAATCATCCACCACCTCATTATGGCATACCAAGAGGTACTCTCCCTTTCTCTCTATACACACACACACACACTTTTATCATGAATTTGGCATAACAGTAAAATTTTTTGGTAAATCGATTGCGAGAGAAATTCAAAATCACACTACACAACCTGAACTTTGAAATCACACTGCACAATTGAACACAATGTCACCATTTTACAATGACCGGGTGTTCCGGACTCTTGAGGAGCTGACGGAGTGGGTGCAAACTACAGCACGCAATCTTGGATACATTATTGTCACACAAAGAACGAAGAAGATTGTTGACGACTTCGTCAACAAGGCTTATCTTATGTGTGATCGTGGTGGTGAATACAAGTCAGCATCACCGTCGACAACACATTCAGGTACAAAGAAAACTGGATGTCCGTTTCAACTTATAGCAAAATATAATCATGCTTGGTCAACAACAAGTTCAGGTTGGAAAATTAAAGTTAAATGTGACGAACATAACCATGATCCAGCTATATTTTTGGAGGGGCATGCTTTTGCAAGAAAGTTGTCCAAAAATAGTTTGAAATGGTGGAGGACATGACAAAAAAGAATAAGCCTCCACGGGATATTCTTACTCAATTAAAGAAAAATGACGATCAAAATGTCTCCATAAAACAAACCGTATACGATGCACGGCAAAAAATACGTAAGGCCGAAAGAGTTGGACGAACCCCTATGCAATCAATGTTGAAATCTTTAAACGCGGGTGACTACGTCTATCATATTCGTACAGAACCTGATTACAATCAAGTACAAAATTTATTCTTCATAAATCCAATTTCAATGAAGATGTGGCGTGCATTCCCCCATGTGCTCATTTTAGATCTCACGTACAAGACCAACATGTATCACCTACCTTTGCTTCATATTGTTTGATTAACATCAACAAACAAGACCTTTTTGTATAGCTTTTGCGTTCATACGAAATGAGAAGACCAACAATTTCAAGTGGGTATTACACTGTCTTAGACAGACATTAAACGACTATATGCTGCTGTCACACCCTCAAATTCCACCTGCGGGGTTTTACTGCGAGGCGCGTGACGAACCAGGATCGTAGTCATCAGTCATGTTGAATGACCACTATATGAATTTAAAAATACTGAGTTTACACATTCAACATGAGTAAAACGCGGTTTCATAGTTTAAGTTGCGGAAGCGTATTTTAATATAAACCCAAAAGTAATTACGCACAAACAAAGCGCCAATTAATGTAAATAACGTATGATAAAACATTATTCATTTATTGATAAAACCAATGCGACTCCATGATGCATCCTAGTCCTGATGTGTACTATAGTGACCTGAGAAAACATGCTTAAAGTGTCAACACAAGGTTGGTGAGTTCACAGGTTTGTAAGTAAATAAACTATTTGAGCATTAGCAGGATCCACATACATAAGTCACACATATTGTTAGCAAGACAATGTACAAGTTACTCTAAGCGTTCGCAACCGAAGCTGACTGTTTGTGTTTGAATGCCTTCCACCATTACTAACATCAACAATGGTAAAATGTTTAGGCCAATTTACACATGTTCGACCTCCAATCGAGCTAGCGCGACTAGGCCAGGTGGGGTTTGTCAAACCCAGTATTACTACTCAAATTTCCTTGTTGTACACCTTATACTAACGGTTCGAGAATGTAAGGACTTAGTATGTTATGTTTGCGTTTAAGTAAACAAGTGGTAATGAAATATTATGTGATCCGTGTTTGTTTGTGTGCATGTTTCTCCCCTAACAGGAAAACAAGTAAAAAGGGCCGTGAAACTCACCTTAGAGCGCATGCTAGACTGCAAGTGTTGTACCCGTGGCCCGCTAAAGGCTACCTATCATGTATAAGTCTATGAGTGTGTGTTCGCGTTGGTTTGTGGAACCCGTTGTATCCAAACAATCCAAATTGTTTATAGGTTTTGAAAAGATTAACATGTTTGACTTGTTTGCCCAAGTTTGACTTTTGTTGACCAAGTTGACTCGACGACCCGTTGGTGACTCGTATAGTGACTTACTGTTTGTTTAGTATACTAATACACATAATATACAAGTAGTTCATGTTTCACGATACATACATGATTCACAAACTTCCTAACATGGCAAGCTATGAACATTCATTGTATTTGTATCAACAAGGTTACTATTATTAGTAATGTATGATCATGGGGTTTCTATAATACGTTTGCATGATCCTAATATGTTTATGTAATCATACCAATGCATAATAGATCATTACATCATGTAATGCGAGTCTAGGAAATCAAGTCCCCAAAACCTAAAAGTTTCCACTTTAAGTAAACTATGCACAATCTACATGATTTTTACAAAACAACTCTTTAGCATGTTTTAATACATTCATAATAACCTACTAGTATCACCCCACATCATTATGCACATATCAAGCTCATACACAATTTGCAACTTTTTAATAAAGTTTCCTCTTTAGGAAAACCTATGATTTCTAGCTTTGTTAACGAGGTTCAACGCATCACAATAATTTCATACAACCTAACTAGCATAATTATAATCATAAACATCATCAATTACATCTAACATGAAATTCTAGAACTTCTCATAATAAAAAAGTTTCCTCTTTAGGCATGTTATGAATCATATACATTTAGGGTTTCATCATTAACAACATAATCATAAAATAGATACAATAACATCAAACAAATAACAAGTCACCAACATTTTTATAAAATTTCATGTTTGGATGAACTAGGGTTTCATTCTAAACCATGGGATCATAAAAGTAACGAAATTGGATAGAATAACTTACATAGGAGTGTTAGCAATGCCTAGGATAGCCCAAATACAAGTTTCATTGCAAGAATGAAGATCAAATGTGTGGTGTTTGGGGTGTTTCTTGATCTCGGCTCAAAGGGTGGTGGGGGGTTTGGGTTCGATGGCTTGGAGAGAAGAGAAAGAGACTAGAGTTTTTTTTATAACTTCTAAATATACATGTATGGGTTTTAACATATTAATGTGTCATAAGTATAAAATTAATCTTGTATTTATTTAGTCCATTTATTGAGGAGTTAACTCTTTGTAACTCTTTGACGATGCATTGAGAGTTAATATCATCACCTTTATGGATAATCCATGGGTTATCTAGGGGGTCCATAGGTTATTAAAAATAAGTTTCAATAATAACCATTAAAATCCGTAACTATTATTTTTATAAAACTCTAACGTTTATAAAAATAACAAGCACAATTAATTTCTGATAACATGCGTGATTTCACGAAGGTTAACATAATTCACATAAAAGTCACATAACATGTAAATTCACATAATTTACATTAATGTAATTTTTCGCAATTATTTTTATTAATTCACCAACGTTCCGGGTTAAACTCGTGTGTGATCCGGTAATTCTCCGAGTTACAGCTGTGTGAGTGTTTATGCAATAATTGACACCTTTAATTAATCCTAGTTAAATGCAATGTATAAATGACTAACTGAGATAACAGAGTTTGTATAAACAATTGCTTGAGATAACGGTGTTTGTGTTAACGGAGTTAACCTAAAAATGTCGGATGTCACAGCTGCCACGTGTCATAGTCACAGATAGATATTTGGCTCTAATGGAGGCATGCCGATATGTCTTTCCGGAGGCAAGCCGGTTGCTTTGCATATATCACATTTATGAGAATATCATAAAACACTGCTGGCCATCCTTTGGTCCCCAGACTGACTGTGATAAATTCACTTCTTGGTGGTATCGCGTAGTTAATTCTCCAACTACTGACGAGTATGATCAAAATCGAACGTGGTTACGGTCAAAATTGATGGACAAGCAAAGTATTATTCTTATCTCTTAAATTCGTTCTTAAGTTTATCAAAATGTACATCTATTGAAACTAACATGTTTTTATCAACGTTTCAGATGTATTTACCTACTTGGATGCAAAATGGTTAGAAAAATATAAAGAGAAGTTTGTGTCCGCTTGGATTGATCAACATCTCAATTTTGGAGAACGAACAACGAATAGGGTAGAGAGCTAACATTCTTCATTAAAGAAAGGCTTTCCAGGACGAATACAATGAGGTGTTTTCATCTTTAGAGTGGCCGGGGCCTAGTTTTGCACCACGAAAATACTGGATGACTTTGCCAGAGACGGAGTTTTTGATTGTGAACAAGTTTAACGTAATTTTTTATTTCATTTCTAAAGAAGGTAATAACAGTTCGACATTGTTTCCGCTTTAGAGAGGCCCTGATCAGTTCCCAGATAAAAAGATAATCACAATTGCACTGGTGAATACAAATCATTATGTAATGGTAGAAATGCAAGGAGAGTTTTCAATGGGTTTCACACACAACTTATGGATACTAAGGAGTGAAAGAGAAGCAGCTGAGTGGAAAAATTTATTTAAATCACGTCAAAAACTTTATAAAGATTGGGTAGCAAAACCTGCTAAATATGTAGTTAAAATTAATTTTTTATTTATTAATAAATTTGATTGTTTATTTTCTTATTTAAAATTTATTAATTTTTTTATTTGTCAGTGAAACTTTTATTGTTGTTATTAATTTTCTTTTGAGATTTACATACAAATTTAAAAAAAATAATAGTTAACTTAAATTTATATACAAAATTTAGAGTAAAATAAAAAAACAAAGAAACCAAATAATCATGGGCAAAATTTAGAGTAAAAAAAAAATAAAAATTAGTTAACTTAAATTAAATAAAAAATGTTAATTTGACTTTGTAAGGACCAAAAATATAATAGGCTGACGCATCAAAGAATCACCTAGTTGTTCAGAATTTCGAAAGGCGAAGATTGGAATAAGCAAGAAAGAGTCCAGCAGCATACTTCATGCAGCATCATACTTCATGCAGCAGCATACTTCGTCCAGCAGCATACTTCATGCAGCAGCATACTTCATCCAGCAACATACTTCATGCAGCAGCATACTTCAGAGCCAGCATCATACTTGAAGTATGCGGTTCCCGGCAGCATACTTGAAGTATGCGGTCCAGGCCAAGGCCCACCGAATACTTTTGTCTTGGTTATAAATAGTTTATCTTGTAACAGTATTAAGGTCAGACAAGTTGGACGACTGAGACAGTCAGAGGGTGGGACGAGTTAGACAGTTAGACGAATTGTTGAACGATCTTGGATTGTATTTTCAGTATTTAATCAATATACGAATCGTTTGATATTTTGATTGTGTCTCGTCCTCTTTGATTATACCAACAAGTCACGTGTCGAGTCTGTTTCCGCCAGGTTCAACACGTCGTTGAATCCGTTGATTGAAGATCCTCGAGAATCAGGATCTTACAATTGGTATCAGAGCCTTAACACTCATTCGGTGAAGCATACAACATATTTCTTTGACTCGTGAGGTATCAAAGTTATTGATTTTGCTTTTATTTGAACTGAATTATGTTTGGAAGAGTTTTTGGACAGATTGACAGGTATTGGACCTTGTTTCTGTCACGTTTGTTGAAGTTTACGGTTGATTAGTTGATTTTTTTGGCTTGAAAATCAAATTTTTCGGTCAGTTTCTTCATCTGGAAGTTTACGGTTACTCAAGTTTGCGGTATTTGAAGTATACGGTATTGAAGTTTACGGTCTTGAAGTATACGGTCTTGAAAGTTTGCGGTATTGAAGTATACGGTCTTGAAAGTTTGTGGTTTTCAAAGTTTGCGGTTTTTCAAAGTTTGCGGTTTTGGAAGTTTGCGGTTTTAAAAGTTCGTGGTTTTTCAAAGTTTGCGATTTTTCAAAGTACTTGTCGTCGGGTGCGAATACTTTTTGTTACGTGAACTTACGACATGGGAGAAAGTAGAAAGGATATACTGAATCAAAAGTTTAATATGTTCAATCATGTTCGGGGTGAAAATTTGGAAGCTCAAATCAATAAATTCACGCAATTGATGACGAAGATGAAGAGTGCTGCAATGGAGTTGAAAAAGGGAGAAATCAATAAAAGGCTACTCAACTCTTTACCAATAACCTGGAACTTCAATTGCACCACCATCAAAAGAACCAAGGATATGTTTCAAACATCCTTGAGTGAGCTGATCTCTATTATGTACTCTTATGATATGGATGATAAACAGTGTCACCTTAATTATATCAGTTCAATGGATGTTTCTGAAATTGTTGAAGCTAGTACATCTACTTCAGGTGAATCAAAGGCACTTGTGAGCCAACAGGACAGTAGTGATAAAGTTCAAGATTTGGAAGTGAAACAACATCATGCCTTCGTGGTTGAGGTCACCGATGTAATCCCCAGGAAATTCCGACCTTATTTTAACTTTTCTGGCACATGTAATTTCATTATTTTATGATTTGTATTAAGGAAAAACATCCTATTTATTCATTATAATTCATACATACATATATTGAATGCAATTATTTCAAATTCAATAGTAATAAATATTTATATAAAAGTTTATATAAATTTTATTTTTCTATGAAATAAATATATATATATATATATACACTAAATTATTTCTAAACATACAAATATATATATATATATATATTAAAATCAAAGGTCAATCTATAAATTTTATAAAAATTAGGGTTTACATTGATAAGAATACAAAAAAAAAAGATTTATATCATTTAATAAACCGCGTTTATTTTAACATTAATTTATAAAATAATAATTTATTAGATTTTATAAAAATTATAAGATTTAGTAAATTTATGTTCTACAAATGTCTTGGGTTCAAGATGTAATTTTTGAAATTTAATTCCAACTTTCATTTGAACTCACTCACAAGTTTTAAACCCCCACTATTCACCCTTGAAACCCCCTTAGTCACCTTGGACCTTCCCAATTTAAACCTCCTTGGTTTTGAACCCTACCTCATCCAATCTTGACTTTAGAAAAGTCAACAAACCCAAACCAATTTCAATTTGCTCGAATTCCATGATGTTAATACACCCGAACCATACATAGATGTTACTCGGCCAAACCGAGACGATTGTACCAACTTAATTTGCTCAAATACATGGTTTTAAACCCATTCTTCCCAAACTCGCTACTGTTGACTTTTCCAAAGTCAAACCCGGTCGATTCCATTTCAATTCATGGAATTTCAACATGTTTAATGACATCAAAACGTGCATAAGCGTTAGCCGACTCCTCCTTAACAACTTTAAAGAGCCAATTTAAGTGTAATCAAAGGAATTAACGCAGACTTAAAAACCGAAACCGTCCTAGTCGTGAAACAAATCGTTTCATGTGTTCTATGTGGAATTAACCTATAAAATGGAGTCCCACTCCTTCTCAACATCCCTTTTGAGCTCTCTGAAATATCAAACGCACCTAAATCCGCTTTTGGAACACGAAGTGAAGCCTTGAGACGTCGGACCTGCTCACCGGTCGTCCTCCCTCGTTTCGTAACTATTTCAGGTATTCTATGCATCAACATATTTGTTTCTATCCAGAGATTAATAGCCCCATGATTTCATGACCGATAGTTGGCCAATCGAATCGATTTAGGGGCTAGGGTTTACGGTTTGGGTGTTGGAGAAGAAGGGGGACGATTGTGTACTTGTTAAAGGGATGGCAAGTCTATTTCTAGCAAGGCTTTAAGCCCAGATCGGATGGTTAAAGCGCTTGCCCCATAACCCACAGGTCACGGGTTCGAGTCCCCCGGCCTCCCTTTTTTTTATTTATTCTTTTATGTTTTGAAGGATTTCTAATTATCTTGAGTCAAGAATTAGTGATTTAAATTTCAGAATTTTCCCTTACAAATCCAATAAAAATGCTTATTAATTTTTATAAAATCAGAAAACATAAAATAATGTCTTATTCATTTCAATTAAAAACATATTAGAAATTTTATAAATTCCTAAATAAGCAGTATAAATGATTTTATTTTGACAAATCTAATTATGTTGTTTTATCTATAAAATAGTAATGTATTAAACAAATTTTAACTAATTGTTTAACATTATTATCACACATTTTTAAATCTATAAATAATTATTGTGACAAAAAAATATATAATTATTTAAAACATTTTATAACTTATAGAAATGCTTAAATAATTAATTTAGATGAATAATTATACAAATTCAATTTATCTCATTTAACACTTATATTTACGTCTTTTACAAATCATTTAGAAGAGATCATTTAAATAGTTTAATTAGTTATTTTATTTACATAAAATAATTAATTGAAACCCATTTCTATTTCATAATTTATTTATTAAATTATTTTAGAATAATTATGTAAATAAATTCAATCATGTCTATATTATTGTAAATACTATATAATTAATTGGAATTTCTAATTAATTCTAATTAGTGTTAACCTATCAATATAAATATATATATTTTTCTACAAACTTGTACAAACCCCACATCCTACCCCAAACTCCAAAAACTCCAAAACCTCTAGAGACCCAAATGGAGTTAAAATTGTTTATTCTCATTGAGTCTAGAATACAAATTTATCCGTGTAGGTTGATTGTGAGTGATCCTCACGAGTCCTATCCATCCTTAACAATTCATACCACTTACTAGCTTCATTACAAGGTGAGTTTACATAGCCCCTTTTTACTGTTTTTGTTTTTGGGGTGAAACATGTTATCAACTTTATCTATTTAATCAATTCAATATCTATGTTCTTGTGCTTGATCTTTATGCTTTATATTTGAACTACTTGGTGACCATTGCATGTGTTTCATGCCAGTACATTCATTAACTTGCAGCCCAAGCCTAAGGTAGTACCTAACATGATCATTTATATGGGAAACTGAAACTATAACTTACCACAAGACCTTGGCGGGTTTTGTTGGGTATCAACTATAACTTGGAGTATCCGCTTGCTCCCTTTTTTTCAAAATGGCAATCAGTGGGATTGCGTATCTAGTTTTCTATTATCAGGCTTGAATTGTACGCTTGGAACCTTGTATATTCTCACATATATGCTTTAGACATGCGTTGAACATATTGAATTGTAAACCTATACTTAACTTTTGTTTGGTGTCAAAACATATGTTATTCACCAACTACTTGTAGTTGACATTTACTCACATGTTTCAGGTGCACCAGTTTGATAACACTACTTGATCACTTAGGACATTGGACCTAGCTCTATTAAAGATTAAATTCAACTTATGTCATGTTTGAACGCTTTATTATCCATTTTTACTTGTAACGGATGCGTTTAATTTTGATGAATAAATATTGTCACATTTAATAGATGATCGTGTGCGTATGAACAACCGTGTCAGCCCCGGCGTATAATCCACCGCCGACCGGGGTGTGACAACCGACACTGAGGTAACCAAAGATCTTTGCTCTGCTGTTTGTATTGAGAAATTCAATCGTTACAAACATGATAACGATATCTTAAATCAAGAAATAACAAAGCTTAGATCTTCCAATTCAGAACACAAACGATCAGAAAAGATTTTCAAAGATAAAATTGAAGCAAGCAAAAATGATTTTTCAAAACTTGAATTGGACTTTAGCAATAAGGAATGTCTTTATCGTGATGCATTAAAACGGATATATGACCCTAGCTTAAAATTAAATGATGTTGTGACTCAATTGGAAAATACTAAATTAACAATCAAGAAAATTGACCATTCTCGATCAGTTATTTATGACATGTTAGATTCCCAAGTTAGAAAGAAAGGGAATCCAGGGGTGGGTTATCATGCTGTGGAACATCCATTTAATGAAATTTTTTCATCTTTACCAAATGACTACCCTGAAAATGTTGAGATGGCTTACGGTCTGGGATGTGAGCCTTCATCATCAAAGCAATTAACTCCTGTGATTGCTAGTCCCGTGACCCCCTGTGTGAATATTGCTAATGTTTCTAAGCCTTGTGCAGAAGAATGTTTAGTAGAAGATTGGGATACCGATGATGAGGAAGATAGTAATGAAAAAGAGCCTAAGAGTGTTAGGAAGTTTGTCCCTAGAAAAACTGATGATACTTTTGAAAAAAGGAATCAAATTAAGTTTGTGAAGGGTGGTGAGTTTGAAAAAGAAGAAAATATCTTTAAAGAAAGTAATCATGAGTTTGTCAAAAACAAGGTTACAAATTATAGAAAGGTTAATCAAAGAAACTCAAAACCATCTGTCAATCAATTGAACCATAAACAATATCCTCAAAAGTTTACAAAGAATGAATTTTATTCAAAATTTGATAATCATCATAAAGTTTTTGAACAAAAATTTAGAAGAGAAGAGAGAGATTGTATCAGGAGAAATCATAGAGAATATGATAGAGAGTTTGTTAGGAGAGATGATAGAAGAGATCACAGGCACACTGAGAATACAGGTTACTTGAAAATGTCACCTCCTCAGTCATCATCATGGTTCAACCGATCGGGATATGCTCCTTATGCTATGAAACGAACATGCTACACATGTGGCAAAGCTGGTCACATTGTAAGAAATTGCAGACATCGTCCTCATGAGCCCTATTATTTGCAAAATCAGAGGGCCACACCAAGGGAAAAGTGTTATTCTAAGCCAATGAAGGTTGAAAAACCTAAGGCAATGAAGAATAAGCATCCCAAAGTTAAGCCTTCTGATGGTGATTGGAATGCTGCTAAGAACAAACAAAAGGTTTTTCATGAAAACAAGCAATGTAAAAAACCTAAACAGGAAGAAAAACCTAAAGTTAGTACTCCTCAAGTAACTAAAAAGTTTGTTAAACCTACACCAATTTGGAAAACTAAATCAAAAGGAGTTGAATCACCAGTGTAAGAGAACGATAAGGATATGTGTTTACGGGAAGTATCTTACATTGATGCTTTGGGCGTACCCAGGACCACTATGGCTTGGGTACCTCTGTCTAACTAACTTGCTTGAATCATGCAGGAACAACCAAGGAGGACTATCAACAACCTATGGTACGTTGATAGTGGTTGTTCTAGGTATATAATGCGGGACATCTCTCTACTACATGACATCAAACACTTTGATGGAGGGTATCTTTCCTTTGCATGAGATAAATGAGGTAAGATCAGCATGAAAGGTACGGTCACTAATGGTACTCTTTGCTTTGAGAATGAAATTTATGTTTAAGATGTTTTTACAAAATCCGTTGATCTGACCATATTCATTTTTCTGGTTTAGTGTTTCAAAATGTTTTGCTTCGATTAACGAGTCACAAGTTCGGTCATCAAATATATTTTTTGTTTATTTTGTCTCTCTTAGGATATAATTTTGTTTTGTTTATTAGTTGTACAAAAGTAAAATTTTTGGGGGAGAAAGTCCAAAAAAAAATTACCAAAAAGATTTTATCTTTGAGTCTTTCTATTTTTAAGTCCAGAAAAATACAAAAAGATTTCATGTTTATGTCTTATTTTATTACTATGAAAATTGAGAACTCTATCAAATGGGAAATGATAGTACATCATTCTAGAGGTTGAATCATCATATGTAAGGCCTATAATTGAAGAGATTAGGATCTTAGGGTGATATGCTGATAGGCTTCACTAAGACTGGAAAGACAGCATAATAGTGTTTCACTTAAACATAAAGGTCATTGTCGAAGTGGGGAACATCTCATAGATTGGTTTAATAATTCTTTCCTGTTAATAATTGAGCACTTAAACATAAAGGTTGGTGAACTGTGGATGAACATAATATATCTGGACTACACAAACCGAGACCCCTCATAAAGGGGTTGCGAGCTGACTTGATACAAGTCTGTACATATATTTATATATATAGATAAAAGACATGCATTGACATGCAATAGGTGAAAAGACACTCAATAATAGTGCAAAGCTACTCTGCAAAGCAGAATTTTGAGCAAAAAGACACGCAATGTTAATGTCGTGCTGTAGGAAAAATTCAAAAAGATATGTCTAAAGACGTACATATAAGTATACTTGTAAATATTTTTTTTTTTGGGAATGTGTGACTGGGAAGGAATCTCTTATCAAGGCATGTAAGTCCGTCGTGCTATATTTTTTTATCACATTTGTCAGAGATCTCCTGAACAGTTCATTGACCCGTGCTAGTTATGCTCTTTTAGTTATTATTTAGGTGCTCAAAAGATCATGAGGAAGTGAAGGTTTATCCAATAAGTTGTGGGGTCCATTCAGTTCATCAAAAACTCATCTAATTCACATTATAATAAATACAGGTTTCTAAGATGTGAGTGTGGGACCCACTAGGGTATGAATAACTATTACCTAGAAAACATGATAAACTTATTCACTGCTTACTTGTCAACTAAGGTATAAAAGTTTGAGTTTAGAAGGATACTATATATTGGTAATAACCGAGACCTATCTAAGAAAATGAACGGCTGATTAGTATGGTTTGGTCTGCACTAGAATGATATGATCCCATAACAGAGTTTCTCTAAAAATAATGTGTTTCAGTATGTGTCATATGTTGTCAAAAGAACAAAAATATTTTATGTTTTTAACTTAGTTTGAGTCATTTTATTTTTGTTTTTGTCTTACTTTTGTGTTTATTCTGTTTTTCATTAAAAATTGACCGTTCTTGTTTGATTCAATAATCGTGAAAAAGAGGCTTTATAAATAAATGAGATTTTATTGGAAAGTAGAAAAGTTTCATAATTTTACAAGTTTAAGCATACTTGCATTTTGCGCATACTTATATTTGAGTGAACTTTCAGGAGCAACAAGATAACATTCCTTATCTAAGGGATCATGAAGAACAGATCAACACTGTTGCACCAAGTGTCATCACCGCCGAAAAGCATAATATCTTCCAAGAAGAAAGTGAAGAAGAAGATGTTGACTCTTCAGAAACCGAAAGTGACAGAGAGAAAGTACCGATCAACAAACATCATAAAGCGATATTGCAAAAGAGAAAGGCTATTGGGAATCCTCCTCCTAACAACTATTCTCAACATAATGATGATTTTAATGATGCTGATTATGATCTTTTTGCGGATTGAACTCCAAAGAAAAGAATAAAAGCAAGTGAACAAAACAACAGCCCCAACAAACGCAAAGTCGTTTGTGAAGGTTTTGGGAATTGCTCTAGCAAAGAAGTTATTGCAAGAGGTGGTGATCATTCAATCGTTTTTGAAATATTAAGACTGCTTTGAATGCATCAGTCTAGGGGAGATTGTAAGGACCAAAAATATAATAGGCTGGCGAATCAAAGAATCACCGAGTTGTTCAGAAGTTCGAAAGGCGAAGATTAGAAGAAGCAAGAAAGGGTCCAGCAACATACTTCATGCAGCAGCATACTTCGTCCAGCAGCATACTTGAAGTATGCGGTTCCCGGCAGCATACTTGAAGTATGCGGCCGAATACTTTTGTCTTGGTTATAAATAGCTTATCTTGTAACAGTATTCAAGTTAGACAAGTTGGATGACTGAGACAGTCAGAGGGTGGGACGAGTTAGACAGTTAGACGAATTGTTGAACGATCTTGTATTGTATTTTCAGTATTTAATCAATATACGAATCGTTTGATATTTTGATTGTGTCTCGTCCTCTTTGATTATACTAACAAGTCACGTGTCGAGTCTGTTTTCGCCAGGTTCAACACGTCGTTGAATCCGTTGATTGAAGATACTCGAGAATCCGGACCTTACAGACTTCTTTAATGATGTATGAATGATGGAAAAAAACAAAGAAGTCAAATCAAATGGTGTAAAATGCTTAATTAAAAGGTGTATGAATCATGCATCACTAAATAAAAAGGTTTTTTTATGTCACGTGTCGCCTTCATATTTATTCTCATCATTTTTTTTATCGTATCTCTCTCTTATTAAATACACATATGTCTTTTAGTAATAATATATTTTTAAAGAAAATACTAATTATACTTATAAAACACATTTATTTTAAATTATCCCTTATTATTATAAAAAACTTTGAAATCTAGTTATGTAATTTTTATTTTTAATAAAATAGTAAATGAAAGTCAAGTTAAATTAAATACTAATTAACGTATTTTCAGAACCCAATTATATATTAATTTTTACATATTTTGAATTTTATTTTCTATACTTAGTATATGTAATACATTTTTACAGTTGTAAAATATATACATAAAGATTTAAGAATTTTATGAATTGATATTTTTCATCTCATGTGTATTACACGGGTTCTAATCTATATAAACAACTTAAAGCTAAGTTATTTACTGAAATGGGCAATAAAACTTAAGTTACTTTTATTTTATATCTGTTTTAATGTTAGTTGTGAAAATAAAAAAAAATATAATATTATATTTAATATCAATTTTACAAAAATATTTATAAAACTTCATTCGACGACCTAGACAAACCACAACGTTTAAAACACATAGTTCAAAATCTCAAAAAACCCTAGATAGTTCCAGGGTTTTACTTTAGACGGCGATATTTGTTGAAAAACCCCGAGGGACGAAAATCAGGCTTAATTCCGAAGAATGGCGATGAAGACTGCGACAACCGTGGCGGCCGCCGCTCCCCGTGGCCTCAGATCGCTCTTCTCAACTCTTTCTACCAACTTCCCCTTTCCTTCACAGCCTGCCGCCAATCAGCCACAGAGGCCTCAGGCTGAACCTTCAACCAATCTCTTCGTATCAGGCACGTCTCCTTCTCCATTCGTCTATTTCATTTTACATCCATATGTTTTTAATATTTGTGTTAGTCCTATTTTATTCATCGATTAAGATACGTGATTCATCAAGCGGCATGATTCTACGCTGATAAATGAGTGAAAAGAAATAGAAATTTGCGCACTTTTGATTTATCTTGCGGATGATCTTATTCTAGTTTTCAAGATATCAATGAATTGATTGTGGAATATTTGCTATGTGTTTGTTCTCGAATCAATTTTAGATCAACATATGTGCTTTAAACCTGGTGTGTAGCTTCATCTTTTGGTAGAACATATGTGCTTTTAACCTGGTGTGTAGCTTCACTTTTGACAGTTCACACGCTCTTAATCACAAAATTTTGGGGAAAACCGTCAAAGTCAAAATCGGGCTCAAGATGAGGGGATTTGGGTCCGAGAGTATGGTAGTATGTCACAATGTCTGGCCGGTTACGCAATTTTTGTCCATATTTCATGGGCTATGTAACTTGAGATGGATCAAAACACGTTTTAAGTTGGTTCGCTTTCTAGCACTTTTTTTATCCTGTTGGTCCAAGAACGAATCCACCAATTATTTGATCAGCTCTGTATCAATCATATTCTGAATTTCTGATAATTAGCATCATAATTTCATAGGGGAATTTGCATATTTCCCTATTATCTTATGTATCCATATTGTAGACACTGTTTTTGCATAAATATATCATCATCTATAGCCGAAATATATTAGTTCTCCTGGTGACTCCATGTTTCCACCATAGCTTTGTCTTGGGTAGTTTATTGTCTTTTAGCTTTTCATAAAACATTAAAATGCAATAGAATTTGGCTTGCCCAGTTGCCCTTGTACTTCATTTATGTTGAATCAGATATTATGGCGTTTGATTTCATGTCTTTTGGTTGTTCGACAGTTTATTATTTTGTCTCGGTCAATTGTCCTTCAATTCTGCTATAAGCATCTTAGTGAGGTTTTGTAGCTCCTAAATGCAGGTCTTAGCAAACGCACAACTGATGAAGGACTTCGAGAATGCTTTGCAAAGTTTGGTGAAGTGGTTCATGGTTTGATTCTTCTCCGTAAATTATTATTATGAAGTATACTATTATTTGAACTTTAATTACCATTTAGTCATTTACCTGTTACTTTCTGCAGCTAGAGTAGTTAAAGACCGTGCATCAGGTTGGTCAAAAGGGTTTGGTTTTGTACGATATTCTACTCTTGAAGAGGCTGCTGCCGGTATCGAGGGCATGGATGGGAAGGTCAGGATGGTCATTTAATGTTTTAGTGTTGATGGTCATGTTATAATGTGTGTTGTGTATATTGCAGTTTTTGGATGGTTGGGTTATATTTGCAGAGTATGCCAGGCCGAGAGACTCTCCTCCACCATCACCTCCTTCCTATGGGAACAACCAATACGGCCGCCAATGAACTCTCTTGAACCTACATTATTGGTTACATGGTATTATTATTAACAATGAAATCAGTTCATGAACTGCATGTTTCAACTGTGTTGGGACTTCAAACACCAAAGTTTTGACCTCTTATGTATTCTCTCACTATCAAATGTCACTCGCGGTCCTCACGGGTAATATTTATGTGTTGCTTTATATAGTCTTTGATTTGCTTATTGGATAACTATAATCGTGTTGTTATATTGGGACCCTTTTGTTTCCTTAAATAAAACCTCTTGCCACTAGTTATCGAACCCTTCACTTAAACATGGGCCTGCCGCCCAAAACCACCGTGGAAGGGGCCAAAACCGCCCCTAATTGTGCCTCTGCTTAGCACATTCAAGAGCTGCGTTCCTCACCACTGTCGGAAAAAACGCCATGGCATATACAAACGCATTATAAGTTATGCCATATACCATCCTCACCATCCTCCATCCCTTTTAGAGGTGCACAACCAAATCAGATCACGATTAGAAACCGGTTTGGGTGAAACTGGTGTGAAACTGATCCGATCAACCAATTTGAAATTGATTTGAGAATATATCGTTTAAACTGGTTAAATCGAACAGAACCGAACCGGTTTCAAAACAAACAGATTTTTTCTATATTAAAACCGGTTTTGGCTCATCCGGTTTTGACTTTCTTTGACTAATTGACTTGATTTGAACTAGTTTTAAAACCGATCTAGTTTGGCCCAAAATCCGATTTTATGCTCTATCTAGGGCTGACATAATAGGTTAGACACGATTACCTGAAGTGTTAGACACGAACACGACACGATAATTAATCGTGTCATTTTTTCCAGACACGAACACGAACTTGTTTAGAAATATGTTACAAGATACGACCTCTTTAGGTATATGATAAATATCATATTTTTGGTGAAACAAAAGTTGCCAAAAGGCCATTTGTTTCACAAATACTATTAGCAAATCTTTAAAAATAATTATTGAAAAACACATTAGGGCTTGAGGCAAAGCCTCATATCACATTTGTTTCAAAACAAACAAAATCGAACCTGATACTCTGGAGGAAGAAGTGTCGACTGGTTGAGGACAAGGGTCACTGGATGAGAGACGAGTTGACGACCGCAGAGTAAACAAGTTTCGTAATCTTACCAATTTATGAGGTAATGTATTGAAATCTATGATCAAAACTTTGTGAGCTAGACCATATTTTGAAATAAGATACTATTGGCACTTTAAAATTAAATAAATAAATAACAAATGGGATTGTCAGCACATCTCAACATAACCCTGGTAAGGCAAAATAAAAATGAGTTTTTTTTTGTCAAAATGGTATAATTTTGAAAAAAAAAGTGGCAAATGGTTGCATTGACCCAAAATAGTGTTAAATGGTAAAACCGTGATTTCCAATCATGGTTTCAGTTTAAAATGATATTATCGAGAGACGTGTTTGCAATAAAATTACTGAAACCGTGATTGAGAATCACAGTTTCACTATACTTTTGACAAATTTCTGACACCCAATCATTGGGTGTTTGCAAATAAACTGAAACCGTGATTGGAACTTACGGTTTTACCATTTACCACTTTTTTAGGTCAATTTAACCATTTACCACTTTTTTTTCTTCATAAATATACCATTTTGACAAAAAATTCCCACCCCAACTGATCTTGCATTTTTATTTGGTGGGTACGGTTGCGATGTTGCTTAGAAGTACACATTAACTCACAACCCATGCCAGTCAGCTCATAGTCCATGCCAAGCAGCTAAAATAAATGTTCATGGTGTCTGATTTATTGTCCTCAATATAAAAAACAAATTCATTTTTCTAAAGGTTGAGTCTATAAACCGAAGCTCATGGTGTTTAAAAACATGATGTAAATTGGAAACATTACGAAACTTGTTTACTAATTGGTAACCTCTTTTAAGATTACCTCCTACTTTAATTTATACTTTTGAAAAATCATTAAATAGAAATCGATTTCATTTATATTACTTCGTTAATAAAAAATTTTGATTAAGATATTTTCATAAGGCGTTTATAGCTTAAATGATAAGGCTTTTCAATTAGAGATTCAGATCGACCTCTACTCCATTTCTTCTTTTCTGATTGAACACACCTGGATATACACCTGGATACCATTAGTCTGAATTAATCTAATGTGGCTATTTTACCCATTTTTTCTAATTTTTTATTTATTCTTTTTCTTATTAGTATTATTATGACTTAATTGTTATTATTTCTATGTACATCTACTAGGGTTTTTGAAAATCTAGAAATATTATTTAAAAGATTTAGATACATATTTTAAATTATAATTAAATTTTTGATAAGATTCTAATTTAGAATTTTTTGTGAGAACTCAACCTAGATTCAACAGCTTAATAAGCCTTTTGTCCCATTGAAAGTAGATGAAGTAGTTGATCTTATTTTTTTTAAACCTTTTGTCCCATCAAAGGTTGACTTTAATTGCACTTAACCATATATCTAAACAAGTATAACAAAAATAGACGAGTTTGTAATTTTTCTTTTTTAAAGAGTAAGAATTTCAATCTGACATAATGTATGAATAATTAAATCCTTGTTATAATCAATTACACAAAAATGATATTAAAATGTTTTTCTTTTTTAAAAGCAAAAAAATCAACAAATAGTAATCACTTTCTAATGCATTTTTCTAATATATTTCACTAAAGTCACTTAAAATTATTATTTTTTCAATTAAAGTCGCTCAAAAATTTTTTATTTTTTATTTTAGAGTCTAAAATCACTCGGATTTCATTACGTGTTTTAATCTTGTTATTTTTTTCATAAATATTAAACTTTTTTAAAGTCAAGTCACCCAAGTGTAGCATATCTTGTTTACTATTTAGTGATTAATTTTCAATTTAACTTAATTAAAATAGTTATAAAATTTGGTTATTATTTAATAATTGTTTCCTTCATGATTACCTCCTATTTCAAACTAATTTAAAAAAATTAAATAAATAGTAATCAAGATTCTTATATGTACTATTTGGATGACTTAATTTAAAAAAATTATTTAGGCCTTCCGTAATGGAGGCGTGAAAGAGGTGGCTCACCTCAACCACGGGCGTGGTACACCGCCCCCTGGGGCGTGATCCAGGGCGTGGGGCTCTAGCGTGAGTTACTTCACGGGGAAAGGGGCTCCTTGTGTGTGTGTTATGTGTATATATATATGTGTGTGTGTGTGAATAGTCAAATCACTACGCATCTTAGTGATTTGGTTTAATAATTGGCCCATGTTGATGTGGCGGTGACGTGGCGGACGTGAATGTAAAACCACTACGGATGACCTTATAAAAATGTTTTATAAGATTTAAATACTTAATGAAAGTTAAGCGACTTTAGACATGCTATGATTTTTTGAAACTAAAGAAAAACGTAATAACATGTTAATAAAAAACAATGGCCGGGTCACTATCTTTACACATGCACCACGCTTAAAACTTTGAATTTTAAAACCATAAATACTTATTCAAGACAATGAAATAAGTATGGAGTAAATTAATTTTTATACAAAAAATATAAAAAGTCAAATGGATGGAAGGCACGATGAAAGAGTGAAATGTTTTCCAAACCAACATAACCTCCAACCAACCACCTATTAACTACAAAGTCCTAACTAACATGTTGACCATGTTTAACACCGTTACAACATTCTAACCTATCACGCCTATAAAAAATGAAGAAGGAAAAAAAACATTTGATGCGTTTGTGATCTACTGTATTTAAATGTTCATCAATTAAGTGGTTAAAAGTTCAAGTATTTTATAAAATAAAGAAATAAAGTATGATATGATTGTACGTTAGTTTATAGCTGAAAAACTAAGGGTACGCTTGGTTTACTGGAATTTAATGGAATTGTAATCTGAATTCATACCCGCCTCTTTGATGAACATTTATATTTTCACAATTAAAAACTGTGTTTCGTACCCGCCTCTTTGATGAGCATTTATTTCTTTATGTTAATAATTATAAGTTGTGAGTTTGTCACTTGTCATTTTTTGTGTTTCGTACCCGCCTCTTTGTCATTTTCACATGTGATTGAGGTCATTGACCCAACATCTCATATAATGTATATGAAAATTTTTCAAAAAGTTGAAGAGATATATTTGTTTTTATCAATTATAGGGGACTTGTGTTTGATGCTTACATGGTATAAAGATGACTAAGATCTTTGGGTGGTTCATTTTTTTTTCTAATTTCCTTTGGCCTTAAAAATAAATAATTTGAGCGCTTTGATCAAGGCAATATGCCTTTTTGGTCTAGACCTTTAAAAGATCTATGCATAGTGATTGTGGAATTAGGTTCTTTGCTATCACCAACAAAAAAATAATAATAATTTGAGTGTCTTTTGAGGGTTAGGCCGTCCGGTATACTCTTCTCACATGTGCCACGCAACCTAGCGATGTGACAAGGAGGGGTATCCGATGTGATACCGCTCGGTGTCCTCGTGCGTGGTTGAAGCTTCGCTTGACGATGAAGAACAACGAATAACAAAAAAATAATAACACTACCAACTTAAAATATGATTTAAGTTTTTACGTATGATATAAACTCCTTTTAGAATGAAAATAATTAGGGGTAACTGTGTAGAATTGTAACTAAGTTTCAAAAGTGATTCAATTAGGTTACTAAATACACATTTTACACGGTATACACCCTCGGGTATACTATGGTGAGTGACCTAATTGGAACACTTTTGAAACTTGTTTACTATTCTATGATGTTTTCCCAAATAATTACTATCATGTGTGATTTAACTTATTTTTTTAACAATAATTTTTTTACATCTAATTGTGTAATCTAGTGTAAAACATTGAACGGTCTAAGAAAATAAACAGCTTAGAACTTTTTTTTGTTCGGTGTGCACAATTATGTAGGTTACTTTAAAACTTTTACACCGGGTGGGGTTAAGTTTTGTAAACACTTTCCCTATAGCGTACATTGAATGTGTGACGTCGCATCCCCTGGTCACATGGGAGAGCCTCGTCCAACTCCGGCCAATATGTTGTCTTAACCGGGCCCATTTGGCGTCAGAGTTGGAGAGCTTTCAAGGAAAAACCCCACCCAATACGGTCCCTTCCGGGCTTGAGGGAGAGCCGAGGCTCCAACCCTGGATCGACGTGGCTAAAACACTGGTGCATCAGCCTAAAAGGCCTCATTTGCGATGCCGCATAAATTAATGATGGTGACAGGGATTGAACCCGGGTCCCTTAGGACTTTAATTATGACACAAAGAATGAATGTCCGGATACCAAGGGCATAATGGTCTAACTATGGGTTTAATCATCAAATATCTTTAATCAGTAAATGTTTACTTTAATAAAAAAAATAATAACACTACCAACTTAAAATATATATACATATATAACTAATTGTGACTCACCTGCTCAGATACATACTTAAAATAAAACAATCCATAAAATTTTATTAATATTATTTGTAAACTGAGTACGTCAATATTAAATATAATAGTTTTTAACTCTGTCGGCTTAAATAATTAAGTGTTAAAATATAGCTACGGATTTTATAAAATCTTATAAAAAGAGACTACTTTAATTAGTCTTACTAATAAAGCTAAATGACTATTATAATAATTTATTTTTTTTAATAAATATTAGTATAAACATTTTGTTGGTTTAACTAACAATCTACTTTTTAAAACACTAAATTTGGCCACCTTAAAATAAGTGTGCTGTTATAGATTCACCCTCTATACGACTCGTATAAGTCTACACGAGTCGTATAGCCTAAATTGTTAAACTGACAGCGACCGGATATTGATCAGTCATATCCTGTTATCAATCGGCCGTGCTGTGTCCAAAAATGTCTAATACGGCCGTATCATGTCTCGTATAAGATTTGTATAGAATAAATACGAGCCGTATAGGGTTTGAGTGTCAAAACAACCTAATTGGATTTTGTTATCTCCCATGGCTAAAATAATAATTTCTTACCAAAAAATAAAATAAAACTTATAACGCTACTCTTTTGCTATATTTAATTTCGAATATCGCCATTTCTGTTCGAGTGGTGAGTCTGAAAACCGGATCTTGTCCCTGCTACAACTCAGATTACTTTAGCTTCTTCCTCTAGGTTTTTCATTAATCCAACTGTAATTTCGAGTTCAATCACTGCTAGCATAGTAGCATCATCAGGTAAATCATTAACTTAACTTCCGTTAATCCTTCACATTACCATGCTCATGATTTTACACTGCTTTTTCCTGTTTCGATTGATGTTATTATTTGTAATTTCAGTCTCCGTCGGTTTGATTTAGCGTTCGTTCACTGTTCGTCGTTGATTTTGACGACTTCTATTTGTTTAGTGAACAATGACGTTGAGCCCTTGCTGGCTGCTGAAAAGCAAAAAATAAGATCTATATTTGTTATATTCATGTTTCTGTTGAGAAAATTACAAGTAGCGATAATTTCTTCAACGATTGTTGTAATTGGTGCTTAATTGCCGGAAATTACGGTTTCGTATTTCTGAATTTCGTTAGGAATCGTTTAGCATTGGAATGTTGTGATATAGCTCGAATTTTGCTTCAGCTGGAACATGATTTACATGCTTAATTGTGATTTTTGTCTTCTGGTATAATCTAGCACGATTTTTTTGTGATCTGCTGTTTCATTCTGTTTTGTTGCGTTATGAACACGCCGCAACCGTTCACAGTCCACTCACAACACCTTTTTCAGCTTCTTCTTCCTTGATCTACTTAAAGTTTGCTGTGTTATTCGTTGTTTAGGCGTTCAATTGCGTATACTTAGCTCTTTAATAGGGGAAAGATAGTTAAAATTTTGATATTAGGTCTAATGCAAGCTAGAAAACAGGTTCTGATTTGGATTTTCATAGTTAAGTTTGCTAGTAGGTATAATAAACTTGAAGTTTATTATCAAATTTCTATTAGTTATGTTTGTAAATCTTGTTGACAAATTCACAGGTGTGTTGATGGTTAGTTGGATAGGAAATATTTTAGCTCCAGAAAAGAGATGAAAGAGAGGTCATCTGGTTTGATTATTGGGATCTCAATAGGAGTGGTAATTGGAGCTCTTTTGGCCATAATTGGGCTACTTTGCTTTAGGTTTCACCGAAAGCGACCTCAAATAGGTAATAGCAGTTCTAGGAGGGCAGCAACTATCCCCATTCGTGCAAATGGTGCTGATACTTGTACCGTCTTATCCGATTCATCAATGGGTACAGAATCATCAAGAACTTCTGTACAAAATGGCGTCCCGTTTTGGTTTGGTGGTCTTAAGAAGGGTCATGTGGTTGCTGCTTCTGGAATTCTCGAGTATTCATACAAGTATGTTGAGTTTAGTCTGATGATCTTCTACTTTTTATCTGTGTTCAAATCATTTGTACTTGATAAACATTATTGTTTCTTTTTTACCCTTATCTTTCTAACCATGATCTGTTTTTTTCCTGGATCAAGCAGAGATCTACAGAAAGCAACCTACAATTTCACCTCCTTGATAGGCCAAGGGGCATTTGGTTCGGTTTATAAAGCTCAGATGACCACTGGTGAAGCAGTTGCTGTTAAAGTTCTTGCAACTGATTCCAAACAAGGCGAGAAAGAGTTCCAAACAGAGGTAGCAATGACTCATACTCACATCCACCTCTTGAGTATATGTTTGAGATCAATTACTTTTAGTTGTTGATACAAAGTGGTTTTTAGATGTATTGAGGGAAGTTTAAACAAACTACCTTACAAGAATATTTGTGTTTCTAAAGCATCATCTATATAATCTTGAAATTGGAACACCAAGAGTACCACTGTTACATGATTAATGTCACTTTATTTAAGCTTCTGCCATTGTTAGTTTTGCATTTAAGCTTTTCCCTTGTGTATATATATGTTTGTAGGTTATGCTATTGGGAAGATTACATCACAGGAATCTTGTGAATTTGGTAGGATATTGTGCAGAAAAAGGAAAACATATGCTCATATATGTCTACATGAGCAAAGGCAGTCTAGCTTCTCATTTGTACAGTAAGTGGCCATCCAACTTTCTAATATCCCTCTTAGATGTTTTCTCTTTCACTATAAACGTGTTATTTTTAAAATTTTTAGGCGAAAAGCATGAATTGTTAAGCTGGGATCTAAGAGTTCAAATAGCTTTAGATGTAGCTAGGGGGTTGGAATATCTCCATGATGGAGTAAGCTCTAATCTTTATTTCATGTATAAGTATTTCCATTTTTGGCGTTGTTCTCTTAAAGCCGTCCAGTATATTGATTGTTTTCTTGTTATTCCAGGCTGTTCCTCCTGTCATACACAGGGACATCAAATCTTCTAACATCCTGTTGGATCTAGCAATGGGAGCTAGGGTTAGTTTTTAATATCTGAAACTAGCGTAGAAATTGATTTAGCTGCCTTTGTTTTTTTTATTGATGACTACCTACTTATGTTGTGATATCAGGTGGCTGATTTTGGACTTTCAAGAGAGGATATGATTAACAGAAACGCCTCCAATATACAGGGAACTTTTGGATATCTTGATCCTGAATATATATCAACAAGAGCTTTCACCAAAAAAAGTGATGTTTACAGCTTCGGAGTTCTATTATTCGAACTTATTGCAGGAAGAAACCCTCAGCAGGGTCTCATGGAATATGTTGAGCTTGTAAGATCTCTCTTTCTCTCTCTCAGCATACACACACACATATATTTAATTAGTTTAATCCCAAATTATATTAGCATTTTGGTTTTCTTAACTTTTAAGCAATATACATTTATATATACATCATTTTTTTTCTTAGATTTAATGCATTTAATATGATCTTGACTAAAAAGTTTACCTTTTTTTAACTAATCACATGGGTGGCATTTAATGCAATGTTTTAAATCACGTTTTCGTAATGATAGTTCTTTTTAGAAGTATGTACTTTTTTTAGTTACATCAAATCATTTTACCTTAAATTTGACCTCAAATTGATGCAATATTTTCCGAACTTTCATGCTTTTTGAGAACACATTAAATGAAAATAAAGACAATCAACTTTTATCCAATTTCTAATCTGGTCACCCAAGATGTGAAGTTCATCAAGAAAAGGCTTAAATTTTCCAAAAACATTTCATTTAACCGCAACCAACTTGTCCATAACGCCCTAAACGAAACTTTTTGCAAAGTTCAAGCATTTTCATGAGGTTTTTTAAACTCGGGTGACCAAACTTTGTGCAATGTTTTATACACCCGTTTTTCTTGATTTGATATTAAACGGGTGTAAAATATAATTAGGCAGCGATGAACACCGAGGGAAAAGTTGGATGGGAAGAGATAGTGGATTCCCGTCTTGAAGGAAACTTTGATGAGCAAGAACTGAACGATGTGGCAACTCTTGCATACAAATGCATAAACCGTTCCCCAAGAAAAAGACCATCAATGAGGGACATTGTGCAAGCACTTTCTCGTATTCTTATGACAAGACATAACAAAAAACATCATAGACGTGACTCATCTGTTATAGCCGACGAGGTTGCTCTTAATGTAGACCAACTAGGTCGTAGAAGTCCTATGAATGGTGAACATCGAAGGTTTGAGTCGTTTGGTAGCACAGCTGACTCCTGTGAAGTTTAATATGACCCTTGCTTATTTTGTAATATATATGGATATAGGAGTTCCACAGTATATAGATTAGGTTTTGGTGTGTTGTTGAGTGAAGAAATTAGGTTTTAAAATGAGTGTGTTTTTGTTTTTGTATGATTGGTTGTTAAATCTGACTTTGTTCTTTGTCACTGATCCTGTTAGGTCCAATTTTAGTGATAAGAGAACACTGGATAGAGTGAAAGAAAATGAAGCCTAAAACCGGCTCAGTTGTGATTTTGTTTTTTCTTGTTTGCATCCGATCTAGAGATAGAAGTCTGATTTATTAGACAGAAAATTTTGTCCTCAGTTTTCAAATACTATTCAGACAAACTCAAGCATCGTGGCTTTTTTTACAGGTATCTATATATTTTTTAATTGGGTCTTACTTTTTATATTAATATTTTATAACTAATAATTTTGATTTTAATAAACTTTTTATTTTTTAAACATGATTTAAATAAATGCAATAAAATGCATTTAAATATATTACATAATTTGATATTTAAGAAATATACACAAATTAATAAACTTTATAAATAAACGCTAATAAATTGGTTGCAAATTAATTTAAAATGTATGATTAAAAGTTAATATTTAATTAACTTGCAACTACATCACTTACAACTGTTTTAGAATAAAAAATATTTATAAATAATAAAATGGGATGAAGGGACTCTCTCTCCTATCCTATCCATGTATATGATATGGGCCAGGCCTGTAGTGATACAACAAATTGGGCCATTTAATTACAAGTATTCAAGTATGGTGGGCTCATTTCTCTCATCTCTGAGTCTGATTTGAAGCTTTATCCTATATGCTTCTTCTGTTCTTCATTCTCCATCAATCTATCAGGATAATTGCTCTGAAATCTCATTCAACCAAAACCTTGATAACAATGGCGGCCATGGCTACTCTACATAGCTCATTTACCGCTCTTTCTCTCTCATCCAAATCCTTTCTCGGTCAACGCTTATCTCCGTGTCCCTCCCCACCTCTGGTACACTCCTTCTTTGCAAATTTGCATCACTAATTACTCTATTCCTCGTAGAATTAATTCTATATTTTTGTAACATGTTTATCGAGTTCGTTATGCGTAATTTGCGATTGTTACTTTTTAGGTTACTCGCTGTCGAATTATTGGCATTTCTGGGCTATTGGAATTTATATGTGTTGTTTGTTTTCAATTCTTAGATAAATGTTTGTAAACTTGTGGTTATTGGTGTGTTCTTCAGACCCTGTGAGTTCGTGATGGTGTAGAAGCACTTTTTAGAAATGAACAAGAACAGCAACACAGAGCTACATTTGTGAAATCAGATTTTTTCTAACGAAATTAATCACATTGAATATATAAATATGTTTATAAAGTTGAGAGAATTTTGAATTTCAAATGTAGTTGAGCTGCTAGAATTTAGGGTTTGGGTATAGAATTTGGGGAAATGGAATTTGAATGTTGTTAAAACCGGACTGGAACAGACCGGTTCGATAAGCATAATTTCACCCGGCCGATAAACACCTTTCGTATGAAGGAATTTGGAGCATGGAGTTAAATTGAAGCTTTTTTAGTATGCCATTGAGTTTCTAAACATAATTTCAGCTTCATTTTCAACTGAAATATCAAAATACTACTTTGCATCTTCACGAAATTGATGGCATCTAAGCTTTGATTGTTAAATGAATACGTTGCAGGTGCAGAACAAGTCTACAAAAACAACATGTCCTCCTCTCCAAGCGAAGGTTGGTATCCCACATCGATGCCTGCCTTCAAATACTTTATGTTCTTTCAACTTCGCATAGATGTTGACTTTTCAGATTTGACTTTTGCAGCTAAAGAGGTGGGAACGGATAAAATGCAAACCAAACAGTCTTCCAATTGTGCATAAGATGCATGTGAAGCTTGGTGACACGGTTAAAGTGACAGCAGGACGCGATAAGGGCAAAATTGGTGAGATAACCAAGATTGTTAAGCACAATAGCACTGTTATAGTCAAAGAAATCAATTTGAAGACCAAACATTTGAAGAGCAAAGAGGAGGGTGAATCGGGCCAGATAGTTAAGGTTCTATTTCTTCTCCTTTATAACTACTTAAGTGGGCATTAAAACTTTTTTCCTGTTTTTTTATTAATTAAGGGGGGTTTTGGACTGAATTTTAAAAGTGATTATGCGATTTTGCATAATCAGAATAAGATAATCAGGTGTTAAAACACGGGGTGTAGGACATAGTGTTTGGACACATTTTGTAGTTTAAACTTGTAATAATCAGATAACTAGATGTTTGTGTGTTTTCAACTTCTAAATTCTAATTATGTATGATATTAATGCACAAAATGATCAAAAAGCACATTCTTGTGGAAAAGAGATGCCTATTATAAGAGGAGAGTAAACAACTTTCAAATTAGGTTAAAAAGGATAAATATGAAACCAACTAATTAAAGCTGATTATTTGACCCTAAATAATCAGATTATCAATTTATCATAAGTATGATTTGCACATCCAAACATTAAAAACTCATTATTGCGACTACATGTCACGATAATCATATCATCAATTTCAAAACGCAAATCCAAAGACCTCATTATATAACTAATGTATCAAACATGATTACAAAACTGTAAAACTAAAATATTTATCATTTTCTTAAGCGATTTAGAAGGTTGACTTTTGGACACTGAAGTGAATTGCAACTTGTTTGGCTTGTTCATTTTAAGCTAATGTTTTTAACTTTAAACCATTCGGTTTGCCGAGATAATATATAACCCAAATTAACTCCTTTTAGTTAAACGGGTCAAAATGATCAAATCTAAAACTGGACCTGCTTATGGTAGTCACCTCTCCATTGTTGTTTATGTTTGATGGACAGATAGAAGCACCTATTCATAGCTCAAATGTGATGTTGTACTCAAAAGAACAGAATGTTGCAAGCCGGGTGGGTCACAAGACCCTTGACAACGGTAAACGGGTACGGTATCTCTTAAAAACGGGTGAAATAATCGACAGTGTAGAAATATGGAAGAAGGCGGTGAAGGAAAGAGAGAAGAAAGCGGAAGAAATTACTGTTGCATCATGATGCTACCAAACTGTAATTGCAAAATTATGTGCATGTCTTGTTACTCCACTTCCTGTTAGTAGTTTGTGATGTAATGCTATTTGACCTCTTTTTGATCCTCATATTCACGTAGAAATTACTGACAAATATGATGAAGAGTGACATTATTATTATTATTATTATTATTATTATTATTATTATTATTATCTATTCTTATTATATATTTTTTATTATTGTGTTCTTTTATCTCAGACGTGTGTTTATTTTGGGTCTTGCAAACGAAGGTTGTTATTATATTATTTGAAATTTCAGTTTTGCAGATGTGTTATGAGATTTAGAATTATAGTTTCATATTGGCTTTTGTGTAAATCTAGTAATTAGCACAGTTTTAGTTTTTGATATTTATGGATTGCTTAAGTGATGTTTGGTTCGTAGAGTGTTTGTGAATGAATTGGAATGTTTCAAACAAGAATTGAAAGAAGTTGAATTAATTCTAACAAAAACCGTAAGATGTCTAGTTGGTAAATTTATGAAAAGAGTTGAAATGTAAAAAAAAACTAGAAGGCCACCCGGCGCGGGTGCTGTAGCTCACGGTAATGTTGAGAAAACGGCACAAAAATCTTCAACACAACTAATATATGGGGAAAACATTATGCCGACAACAGTTATTTATGGTATAAGTTAATGTTTTTTAACACATGATTGCTACCTTTAAATTTTTCACCTTTTGTAAATCCAAGTGAAAGTATGTTTCAGATTGACCCGTTACAAAATATGGCATCCAGTATAATTAAAATGATTATTTCTATCCTTGTATGGTTCTATGTAAAAGGTTGCTTACCTTTTAAAAAGGTGTTTCATGCCATCACCTCGCCAAAATCTGTAATTTGTGTTGATTACTTGAGGCACTTTCTCAGCTGACCATTCTCTGTCCACCTTCTGTGCATGCATACGTGCAGGTCTTCTGAAACTTAAAAACCTCAAGCAATGATTCAAAGTCTATAAAATAAGGCTTAGATGTGTAAACAACTAAACAAAGAGATATATGCCATGGCTGCAAGGTTGCAATATGAAAGAAACTGATGTTTCTTTCACATAAACATCCAAGTTGCCCCGCCAAGATGCAGGTTATAACAATCTTGTTCCAAGCAGTTGGTCATATTAAAGTTAATCATCACAACCTCTTAGTTAAAGCATAAGCAATTGTAAAAATCCCACACAGATAATGCAGTGTTAGGTGCAACATTGCATTGGCTCTACTTTTGTCACTGACACCAAGGTGCAACAGCGACAGTTGAAACGGAATGATCTGACGATTGGCCCTATGTCACGAAATAAAGAATCAGCAATTGTGCTTTTAGTAAATCCTCTTGCACAAAGACCTACCCTCATAGACAGAAAATAGTGAAAAGAAAAGTACCTTAAGGATCAACAATTGTACCTACAACCTAAATACAACGGTCAGCACGCGTTGAGCCTGGTATTGTAACTCTTGATAGGCAATATATGAGGCTCAGATCTAGACAGATTCAACTTTATCATCACAACCTTCTATATATATTACACCAGCCAACAAACGATTTAATGAGGCTCAGATGTGTAAGTAATTGAACAAAGAAACATAAACCCGTCATGGTTGCAAATGTAATGGTTGTCATATGAAAGAACTGATGTTCCTTTCACATAAACAACCCGATTGCCTTACCAAGATGCAAACTATAACAATTTTGTTCCAACCAGTATGACAAATTCAAAGTCATCATCACAGCCATTTACTTAGCCATTTACTTAATCCAAAAGAAGTTGAAAATATCCAAACATTAAAAAAAACCTCCATCTCCAACCGTAGAGAATTGAAGACTATACGTCTATAACAATGTTGTTCCAATCAGTAGGCAAATCAAGAATTATAACTGTAGAGGTGTTTGGATGTTTGGTTTGTAGAATGTTTGTGAAAGAATTGAAATATTTCAAAAGAATTAGAATTTGAATTAATTCTAAACAAAAAAAATACTTAGTTGGTAAATTTATGAAAATAATTGAAATGTAAAATATATTTTTGATACATTCTTTAATACAAGGAGGTCGAATGATTTCTCATTTCTCTAGTGAATAATATATTTTTCATATATGCTACTTGTTAAACTTTTATAAATTTTGTTAAAAAGTTTGTATACTTTTTAAAATTCTGTCTAAATTATAAATGTATAAGCATTTATATATTTAATTAACTTTTACAAAATAAACGCAGACGGAATATGTAAATATTTATACTCTTTTACAATATTAATTTTTTATTAAATAAATTTATTATTTCTGATACTTTTAATAAAATTTATGAATTTGTATAATCTGTAAGATAAATATATAAACTTGTATTCATTTACTAAAATGTAGTAATTAATAAAATTTAAGAAGTGAAGACATTCTATTAGAAAATATGTTGGCCCTAAACTGGGTATGTCTCATAATTGACACAAAACATGATAAACATAGTTCTTAAACTGAAAAACATAAATATCTGTTACAGCGGAAGACTTGTTCAAACATTCAAAATCCATAACGAATTAAAACTTTAATAACATTGATTGGAATAAACTATCATAAGGAGGAAATGTCAGCCTTCAGATACGCAGCCCAACGGTCAATGCTATCGAGCCCTTGCAGCTCTTCTACCTCTATCATTCTTTCACCTGACATGCATACTAAAAGTCAGCTACGTTTTTTTTTCTTTACTTTATAAACAGTAAACTTTGTTTGTCATTAAGGTAGCTTAATTATAAAAATAAAACAATATTTCCTTCATTTATGTTTTAACAAAACTTTCTTTGTACTTTAAAACTTTACAATGTCACCGTTTATAAAAATCGTTTCGTTACTATCATTTGTTAAAACACTCTTTTAAGGAAACCGATCAAGGTGCCCTTCTTTCTTTCTATCATACTTTCTTTCACTTATAAATAACAAGTGACTTTCACATGCAACTATACTGTCATAACACATAACGAACCATTGCCCAAGGACAAGGTTTCTTTCTCGCTTACACCTCGGCGGAAGACTTTTCTGTTTGCTCACACCTTGGGGTGAGACTTCTTTTCTCGCTTACACCTCGGGGTAAGACTTTGTTTGCTCACACATCAGGGTGAGACTTCTTTGATTGCTTACACCTAGGGGTAAGACTTTGTTTACTCACACCTTGGGGGTGAGACTTCTACTTTAGCTGTGCTTGCAAGGCTTTCTACTTTACTCTACTATGCAACTATACTACAACACATAATCATTTCACACAACACATAATGTAGACAAATAGCACATATTATCACATAAGCATATAACATGACATCTGTCACTATCAACCAGTACCGGGGTACTGCTTTTTTTGTCATTTTTTACTTTCTTTAAAACATTTATTTTAAAGATAGTATTTGTACTCTGTCTCTGTTTCTTTCTATTTTATAAAAAAAATACAGTTTTTATAAAACAATACTCTGTCTTTCAAAATCTCTATTTAAGTATGCATATCAGCCCAAAAACATAAGAAAGTGGCAATAGAAACTTACCTGATAAGCTATCCTCTACATACTATCAATTGGTCCAAGAGGCATTACTCACAATCTGAATTGATAATTAATAAAACATTAATTCTACACTTTCTACTAGCTCAGCGAAACTAGACAATGTCGCTTTCTGAGATTACAGCGAAACTAGATTAGTTTCGCTTCCTGTGGTCTCAGCGAAACTAGGTAGTTTCGCTTCTTGTGATTTAAGTGAAACTAGGCAGTTTCGCTTCCTGTGGTCTATGCGAAACTAGACAGTTTCGCTTCTTATGATCTCAGTGAAACTAGGTAGTTTCGCTTCTTTGTTAGTTTCGCTTGGTCATCTTCTTTGTAGAAAACTATTTTTCTGCATGAAAATGGTGGCTAAGCCCAAAAAAGATCAAGATCCTAACTTTTTACGTCCAAAATGTTTGTTTAACTCTTGTGAAGCTAGATCTAGGGTTTGTTTCCCATTTAACACGTAAAAATCCGTTTATTTCTGTTAAAAATCCAAAAACCCCACTTTTAACAAAAACTCAGATTTAGAACGGATCTTACCTCGAAATGACTTGTTTCTTCGGAGAAGCTTCAAGCGAAAGGTGGAGAAAGGTGAGGGAATGATCTTGAGCCCAAACTGTCACTTTCTCTCTCTATATTTTCTCTCATTTCTCTCTCTCTAGAAGTGTGAAGATGAATATGGAAATGAGGAGGGGCAAGGGTGGCGGCTAGGGTTTAGGCCCTCCCTCACTTCCTCTTTCGTCTATCGCGTTAAACGCGATCAATCCCCGACTTTATGATCAGGGTGACACTTTTGATGGTGGCCTAAAGTCTATGCTACAAACCAAGGAGTTGAAGACAACAGGAGAAGCAAGTAGCGAGTTTGAATGGCTTGCATGAAAAAAACAAGTGAAGATTCTTTTTTAGGTGCAAGAAGTCAAGGTTTGTTAACACGTTAGTGGATCAAAGACGGGCGTTACTTGGAATCCAAAACCTAGGAGAACACATTAGGTTGTGTTATGAGATTTAGAATTGTAGTTTCCTATTGGCATTGGAGTAAATTTATTAATTAGCACAATAATGATTTTTAAGGTTGAAGACTTTGTTCGGGAAAAAACTCAACTTTGACTTGGTTTATATGGACGGAGGGATTTTTGATATTTACAGATTGCTTAAGAGGTGTTTGGTTTGTAGAATGTTTGTGAAAGAATTGAAAATTTTCAAAAGAATTAGAATTAGAATTAATTCTATTTAGTTGGTAAATTTATGAAAACAATTGAAATGTAAAAGATATTTTTGAAACATTCTTCAATGTAACTTTACGAACTATGATTTGTATCTTTACGAACTTGTTTACACTTCAAACCACAGACATCAATCCCTGTTACCGGGAGTGCACATTAAGGTCACCATCATTAAAGATATAAGCTTGTAATTTATGCCTACTGGTTTGTTAAAAGACGTTCACTAAAACCTTAAATGACAAGAGTTTGTTATTTTAGTTTCTTTGTCCAGCGTAATAATGCTAGTAGACAAAAGAGAAGCAAAAGATGGATACATAGGTTTAAACCCACTTTCGCAGCATCTGGTGGAACATAACTTCCAATGTGGGCAAGAAAAAAGTACTATTGCTACCTGCATTTTAAATGAAAATGTGATCGGTTAATAACAAGTTTTGATTTCTTTGACAGAGTTCAGCAGGTTTCACTGGACTCAATGTGCAAGTTTATACGAAAATAGAAACATACGTTGGTGTAAATCAATCATAAATGTGGATTGTTCAGCAGGTTTCATTGGACTCAGTTACATAAAACATCATTCCAAGTTGCATAAATGTGGAGTGTTGAGCAGTCATAATTAAGCTTGATTCCCATGGCACAAGAAGTTGTACGTAGCATTTGTCAATCTTGATAACAAACTTTGATTCGTATAAAACAAATACAAATCGAAACACTACTAAAGAGAAATAACCTCCTTTATATGTATGCTTTTGTCTGAATAACTAGGTCCTGTAGTGATAGAGAAATGAAATTATATGAGAAAGCAGTAAAAGCATAAATCCATATAACCCTAATAATCTTTGTTTCATTAGAAATAAATAAATGTGCAAAACATGTCTGGTTACAGAATCCACAAGCTGCAATATTAAATACAATGTTATTGGATTGTTCAGCGGGTTTCGGCCAAGGCAATAGTGCAACACCAAGGCGACGCTCAAAGACCCCAATAGCAAGCTATTGTGACGGGCCTTTCCCCATAAAAAATAAGATTAATATCGAGTGAGTCAATGGCCCACGTATCAGATATTAAACTGATAAGAACAGATACTACACTTGATCTTAGCCAAAAGGCCGAGAAAGGTATGCTTTCTCCATTCTTGGGCAGCTGCTTATATAGGCAGTCCCTTCATCTTTGTGTTCTTCACTCAGCCGATGTGGGATTATCTTTGGGCATCTCTCCATCAGAATTTAATAAAACTAGCATTTAAAAGTAATATATATGCTTCCCTATTAATTAATGTCTAAAAAAACTTTTGTACGTAAAGGTACCTGTTTCAAACTTATATATTTTCTAATCTACATGACTAATTCCAGCTATATATAACAAGTATGATTATGAACGCGAAACCCGCTGCGAAGCGCGGGGAGTTTTTACTAGTTTATAATTAAATGAAAACAATTGAAACCCGTCTTAATTCGAATTATTGAATAATAAAAGTATTTAAATACAATGCCTTTTGTAAGCGGATCCGCAATGTTAAATACAATGCCTTTTGTAAGACGGGTTTCACCTGGGTGGCCCAAAATCTGTTTTAAGGGACCTCTGTTGAACAAAAATCCTCAGCCACCATACCCGTTGTTTTTTGTTTGATTCATTTTGTTATGCTTCTTCTCCCTTTCTGTACTGTATTATAATTCGAATTATTGAATAATAAAATTTCTCTTTTATTTTATAAACGGTTTTCCTACAAGCTTAAAATAGATTTCGGGCCACCCGGGTAAAACCCGTCTTAATTCGAATTATTGAATAATAAAAGTTCTCTTTTATTTTATGAACGGTTTTCCTACAAAAACGCCACAATCGTTGTCATTGAAGTTGGTCTCTACGGTGAATTTGTATCCCAAATCTCCGATTGTCGAACATCAGTGTTAGATCCGTTGTGTATTGATGCCCTAACCACCAGAGCTTCACTTTAAAAAGAACCATTCATTGTCTCCCTTATTCGGTTCCCATACACTTAATTTGTTGAAATGGTGGAGATCGCGGTGCTTTCGGTGGTCAAAAGAGGGCGGTACAAGGCGGAGTAGAATAGCAGTTTGTCGGTTTTGTGGTTGGTGCATGATGGCCGGCGGTTTGTAGGGCTGCTGTGGAGGTGGTTGGAAAAACA
Organism: Smallanthus sonchifolius; assembly: GCA_023525975.1. NCBI lineage: Eukaryota > Viridiplantae > Streptophyta > Magnoliopsida > Asterales > Asteraceae > Smallanthus > Smallanthus sonchifolius. Next base: position 13,590,282 of record CM042026.1, on the reverse strand, counting down.
TGCGAAAGTCGCGAGATTTGGGAGAGAGGGGTTGGGTTCTTTTTATTTTTTTTTTAGTAATTTAGATATCAGTCCATGTAATTAAATAAATATAGTTAATTGCATAAATGGTCTTAACAGTCAAAAAGCTTTGTTATTATTTAATGACCGGTTTAGTTTTTAAGGGAACATGATGTAAATGCATGAGACAACAAACTTTACAAGTAAACGGATAGCAGTTCTGTCTACCTTTTAGCAAATTTGGATATACCCGAGTTCACTAATAATTATAGTTTATGTATTGGCAAAACAATAGCTATGAGGGATAAAGATACAAAAAGAATTTGATTTATTGGTAACATAGTGTGAGTAAGAAACCATGAGCTCTTTGAGTTGAAATATTAATTTCCAGCGTGAGGATATGGATCGTGCCTTTTATAAAATAAACTCATGGTATTATTTAGTGTCGATCATTTTGTAGTCTCGTGGTTGGTATTATTAGGGTTTAGGCATTGATTTTTAGAATTATTATGGTATTTTATCTTAGCTGGATCTTAAGTATTCTCGATCGAGGTTATTCATTGTTCAAGCATCCACATCAACTTCAGTCAAGCTTATATGTCGCCTAATTCAATGACTGGTCTTTATATATTCACGAACGCAGGCCCCTACTGCCACAAATTATGACGTAGGCTCGACCACTTGGGCAGACCTTAGGCGGGCACCCCTCCTAAGTGCAATGGATGTCACCAGCCTAGGCCCTGGACCTTCTTGATCATCCATTGACCCCGTCCAGGTAAGTATCTAATTCAATGGCCTCTCTTCTTTTTTATACAACACCACTTCCCTTTTGCCTTTTCTCCCCCAGCGATGTGGGATCACCTCCTTACTCAGTTTTTCACTTCAACTTTTGAAACTCTAACAATTATGTTATTTGAAATTAACCATAATTAGTTACATTAGTTTTGTTTGATATCTATTATTTGTAAGCCTATAAAAAGGCCTCACTGTCTTTAAAAAAATCATATCACAAAATTGCCCCAAAGATCGTTCTCTGTTTTCTTGGGAGATTGACCATCTCGAATTGGTTCGTTTCATGGTGTGGCCTTTTTAAAGGCTTACATACAACCGACCTAAACATGGGTATATGTATTGGCAAAACAAAATTGCCCCAAAGAATGTTCTCTGTTTTCTTGACCGTCTCGAATCGGTTCGTTTCATGGTGTGGCCTTTTTAAAGGCAAGCTTACAAACATGGAAATAACCGACCTAAACATGGGTAAACCCACGACTTCTAATTAACCATAATTCTAACAAAGCGAAGCCAAGGCAAGGCAGTAACAAACACCTGCAATGGTAATGCTGTAATGCGGCGACGATGGCATGGAATGCGGAGTTGCACTTATCAGTGTGCATGCTTGGCAAATGAAATTACAATGCACGATTAGTACATCAAACATCACCACCAAGAACGCCTATTTAATATAGGCAGATAAGAAGCAATTAAGAAATCACCAAGCAATAACATGAAAAGGGGGAAAGGAAATAACTTAGATTACATAATACGCAAATGCGTGTAAGAAATGACATGATCGAATAACTATTAAACTACCGCCGTGACGATTGGGTTTAAGGAAGCAAAAGCGAGATAGAATTGATACCCGTTTACTTGTAAAGTTTGTTGTCTCATGCATTTACATCCAGTTCCCTTAAAAACCAAACCAGTCATTACATAAACAATAGCTATGAGGGTTAAGGATATATAAAGAATTTGATTTATCGATAACACAGTGTGAGTAAGAAACCATGAGTTGTTTGAGTTGAAATAGTAATTTTCAGCGTGAGGATACGGATCGTGCCTTCTATAAAATAGTAATTATTTGGTGTCGATCAATTAATGCACATTTTGTGATCTCGTGGTTGGTATTATTAGGGTTTAGGCATTGGTTTTTAGAATTATTATGGTATTTTATCTTAGCTGGATCATAAGTATTCTCGATCGAGGTTATTCATTGTTTAAGCACCCACATCAACTGCAGTCAAGTTTATATGTCGCCTAATTCAATGACTGGTCTTTTTCGAACCATAGATTATATAGCCTCTATCACTAACTCGCCTTCTATGAGTTTCCAAAATGATAATCTTTTGGGTTCCGTCGATTATTGGTGATCTTTTTCTTTGAGATTCGATCTACGGTGGTACTTCTCTAGTTTGGATTGGAGGAACAAGTAGTTGAAGGGGAAGAAATGGTGGTGTTAGGAAAATCATCAAACATTTCATCGAAGTGTTTAGAATTTTATCACTTATAGACTAGAATGTTAAATTCCAATGGTCAGAGTTAAAGGAATCTAATCCAATTTTGGATCAACATAACATATTTTGAAGGCTTTTAATCCAAATGTAAAAGAGTCAAGAAATATGAAGTGCTAAACCAAAAGTTTTTGTATGTTTAAACCGATAAAGCAAGAGACAACCAAAGCAAGAAGAAGCCATGTGTGTGGTTCAATGAAAGAGCAAGAAGCATGTCCTTGTTAAGATTAAGGGGGTATTTGAATGCTTTAAATCCTAATGTGAAAGAGTCAATAAAGTGTTTGATTTGGTTTATTAAATTAAGTTTATTTAGTACGGTAAGAATATGTATTAGGGGTGATTTAGTTTACTAGTTTAAGGAGTCTTGCTTAGCAAGTTATATTAGTATAAATAGATTGGTAGGGTTATTGTAATTTGCAAGTGAGTTGTTGGTTGATAATAAAAGTTTAGAGCAACAGTTGCTCTAAGTCTTGTCTCAGGGTTTTGAGTTTTTCGATCTTGCTCGGCCACCATATTTTCTAATAGAACGTTTTCACTTCTAGTTTCAATTTCATCCGAGTTAAAAGAATTACGTGTAAAGGTCATATAAACAAACATCATCTTCATTTTTTCTTTTAGGTTATAAATCATATATATAGATTTTTAATTTTAGGGCAAAATTGCTGAGATAACCAATATTGTTAAGCACAATAGCACTTTTATAGTCAAAGAGATTAATTAGAAGAGATGAGAGTGAATGTCTTTCAAGTTAGGTTAAAAGTGAAGGTCTTTCATAGCTCAAATGTGATGTTGTACTCAAAGAACATAATATTGCAAGTCGGGTGGGTCACAAGACCCTTGAAAACTGAAGGTGTAAATCCTAATTGTTCACATATGAAGTGGGTCAGTAAGGATGGAACCGGGAAGTAGAAGGTAAAAGGGTCGAACTTAAGAAAAAAGAAGGATAATTCTTAGTGAATTATTAGATATAATAGTGATTTATTTGATTAGTATATTTATCTTGGTAGGAGATTTAGAAAAATAAGGATAGGTTGAGTTGTTTTATAAGTCAGTATTTGGGTTAAATAAAGATTGCTTGTTTAGCAAGGTTGGGAGTGTTTAAAATAGGAGTCTTCGTAAAAAAGGTATTTTTGTGGCCGTCAATCAGTAATATTAAGAAATAGTCGTGACCTGGGTTAGTCACAAAACAAGTATGTGTTCATTGTGTTTGAGAGATTGCTCGATTCAATCAAGTACAACAATTGTCATATGAGCGAGGATGACGATCGAGACTTGTGTGGTGAAGAAGAGAGATCAAGGAAGAACGACAAGGAAAAGCGACCGAGCAAGCGAAGAAGAACAACAACTTAAGACCGAGAGAAGCAAGGTAGAAGATCGAGACCACCAAAGAAGCATGATCACATCTTTGTGTTTGTGATCAGATCTAGTGAGTGTATCAAGAATGAGACTGATAGAGAGAAGACGTCATATGTGTGAAGACGAGTAAAACAAAAAGAATTCTATGTGAACAAGAGAATATCATTTCTACGTGAACCGACCAAGTGCAGAGACAAATCGTGTGAGGAGATCGGATAGAAGAACAGTACCTGTATTGGCAAAGCAAGATATCGATTAGCTTGTGAGAAGCAATAGAAGAGAAACCTGTGTGGTTTAATCGGACCTCAACTAGATAAAAGTCAACTTGTGTGAGTCAAAGAGGATATGTGTGAACAAAAGACTTGTGTGGAACAAGAATCTAATAAAGACAGGAGGAAAACCTTAATGTTAGTAACGAGTAGAATACGTGTGATTTTTTGAAGGTGCTGAATAGAGGGAAAAAAAGAGGAAAATGAGAGAAGTTGCGGTGCAAGTAAAGTCAAAGTGTGTTGCGTGTTGGATTCAAAATAAAAAATCGGACAACCTTCTTAGTTGTTTTACGCTATTGTGGAAACGGAAGGAAAAGAAAGTGAGAAATGGTGTGTAAAGATGGCCGCTTACTGATAAGTCTATGGAGAATGGCCTAAAGTCTAAGTGACAAACTAAGAAGGAGTTCAAGACAAAAGGAGAAGCAAGTAGAGAGTTTGATGGGCTTGCATGAAAAAACAAGTAAAAGTTTTTGTTTTTAGGTATAAGAAGTCAAGGTTTATTGACACGTTAGTAGATCAAAGATGGTGTTACATGGAAAGACAAAGGAGAACACATTAGTTTGTGTTATGAGATTTAGATATGTAGATTCCTATTGGCTTTTGTTTAAATTCAGTAATTAACACAATTATGATTTTTTAAGGTTGAAGACTTTCACTAGTACACAATGGTATTTTTTAGGCGATCTAATTTTATTTTTTTAGAGCGGCTTTAAAGAAAACCGCCTCAAAAAACCTATTTAAATATAAAAACCGTGACAAAAAATTCAAACCACCTCAAAAATAAACTTTTCAATCGGGTTTAAGTAAACCGCTCCAAAAAAATCATTTTTTAAAGCGGTGTATGAGAACCGCCTCAAAAACTTGCTTGACTTTATTTAATTTTGCTCTTCAAAAAGTCTAAGAATCACGTCCTTATCCTCACCTCACCTCACCTCACCTCACTCAATAAACCTTTTTTTTAATTTTCCCTGTCATCTCCCCTTCAAAAAGCCCAAGAACCACCCCACTAAACCCTACCATAACCACCTTAACCAGCCATGGCCTCCTCCACGCCACTAACTCTAACCACCACCAAACCCTAACCGAACCACTACATCCACCACCACCAACGTCGTACCCCTAATGTCCACAACTCCCTGCACCCCACCGCTAACACATTCCCTGCCTTCAAAAAGTCCAAGAACCACCCCTATTAAACCCTACCAGAACCACCTTATCCGGCCATGGCCTCCTCCATGCCACCAACTCTAACCACATCCAAACCCTACCCGAACAACTACATCCACCACCACCAACGTTGTACCCCTAATGGCCACAACTCCCTCCACCCCCACCGTTGACAAATCCCCAGCCCCAATCCCGACCACCGTCACAGTTGTACGATGGTAAAATACTCAATTGATTAATACTAAATAATGCATTATAATATAAAGAGATCGGAATGCAAACTCTAATACCTAATGGGCCCGTGGGCTCATAATAATAAATCTAATATTTAATATTCCCCCGTAGTTGTGGCGGAAGTAATCCGGATGCTAAGATTGGAAAACCAAAAAAAATCAATGATAACAACATAAACATGCTTCGATCGAATCGAAATTCCAAACGTTTGCCAACAAATCCATATTCTGTTTCGTGTCTTTTCTAGTTTATAGTTTTCGTTTAATACAGCTTCATTCTCGGTTGAAGACTCAAGCCACTTATCCAAATCTTTTTTCGAGACGTCCTTAAGTCTCACTGCCGCCACCATGAGAACCGCCATAGCCCGATATGTCGACAGCTGAAATCCGATGACGAACGCCAGCCACACGCGCCACCACAAGTTTCTTACACGTTGCCTTTGTTCGACGCATGGCGGAGCGTGAAGGGCCGTTTGGTCGCCGTATTTTCAGGGTGTGGTCAGAATCTTGGTTCGCATGTTTCCGTCCGGTTCGTTTTTCTTTACGACGAAGTTTTTATGCCGGACTTATGTATCTCGTCTCAGACCTAAAAGATCTAGTATCATGTTTCTATTCGGACCGACTCCTCTCGTCGGACCATGGTTCGCCGCCGTCAACCTCAACCAATATCACACCTTTCTTTCCAAGAGACCGCCACGTTGCTTTATTTATTTTTTCTTTTTAGATATATGGATTTTATCTCTTGATGTGCGGATCTAAGAGACCGTCGCGTGACCACGTCACCGACCTTGCTTTATTTTTCTTTTTAGATCTACGGATCTCATCTCCTGATCTACGAACCCAAGACCGCACACGATTACGGCTGTCAGTTGTCAACTTACCTATAGCAGATCATCTCTTGGTCGTGTTTATCCTTTCGGGGATCAAGAACCAATGAAGCAAACTATGGATAGCATAACTGGATATTATATTTCTTATTATGAGCCCACAGGCCCATTAGGTATCTAGGGCTTGCATTTGGTGGTGATGGCTATGATTTTTATTTTTTATATGTTGCGCAGGGAAGACGGTAACCATAACCTAAGGCTCTAATATCATGTAAGATGGTAAAATACTCAATTGATTACTACTGAATAATGCATTAGAATATATAGAGAGCAAAACGCAAACCCTGTATACCTAATGGGCCCGTGGGCTCATAATAATAAATCTAATATTCATTAACAATTGGCACTCATTGGAACCCAAAGAGACATGTAACCCTAAAACCCATTTCTTCCCCTGCTTACTTCATTTTATCCCTTCTCCACCAACACCTCTTGATCTCCGGCCACAAACGGTGATGTTGTTTTTAGTAATACAGCGGCAGCAGAAGGGTAGGCACAACCGCCGAGCAGGTGAGTTCAGATCGGGACTTGTAAGCCCGATTTACCAGCGATGAAGACAAGTTATGACCATATCGAGCGAAAGATGAATCAAACAACATCGGATCTGTGGTGGTTTTCGTTCTAGAGGTACGTTACGACGATCTAAGTGAGTTTGGGTTTGGTTCAGCTCATGACTCGTATAGGAACAAAGATACGAAGTCGGAGCTTGGGGATTCGAAATTGGTCGGGTCGGCATTTTCTGGGTAGAACACAGGTCGGAGCTTGGGGATTCGAAACCGGTCTGGTCGGTAATTCCGGCGATTATGGCTAGGGTTCCGGCCAATATTATTTATTTTTTTCGTTTTCATAAGCATTTTTTTTGGGGCGGTTTTAAATGGATCTTTTTTTGAAGCGCCATTTTCTGGGGTGGTCTCTAAACCGCCCCAAAAGCTGTTTTTCACCACCTGAAACGGCCATTTTTGTACTAGTGTTTGTTCCGGAAAAACTCAACATTGACTTGGTTTGTAGCACAGGTGGAGGGATTTTTTGATATTTACGGATTGCTTAAGAGGTGTTTGGTTTGTACAATGTTTGTGAAAGAATTGAAATGTTTTAAAAGAACCAGAATTTGAATTAATTCTAAACAAAAAATAATTAGTTGAAAAATTAATGAAAATACTTGAAATGTAAAAGATATTTTTGAAACATATATTCTTTAATACAAGGAGGTCGAATGATTTCTGATTTCTCTAGTGATTAATACATTTTTCATATACGCTACTTGTTAAACTTTTATAAACATTGATACCAAAATTTGTATACTTTTTAAATTTCTGTGTAAATTATAAATATACAAGTATTTATATATTTTATTAACTTTTACAAAATAAATGTTGTCAAAATATGTAAATATTTATATACTTTTACAAGTATTAAATAAGCTTATTAGTTTGATAATTTTTTAAGTATAATTTGTAGTTAACAGTTTAATTTTCCTCCATTGTTTCAAAATTTTAAAATAGAAATAAACCACTATAGTTACAACCCTCTTTTAATTTTTCTTTACACATTCAACTATTCTTTCTTTTAATTTTCACGTCAATCTTTCTCTTCTCATTTCTTACAATCATAAACTCAAACACAAAGTCGTTCATAATTTTTAAACGAGACGAAAATCAAAACCCAAACCTGATCCTCCAAAATGACCAAAATCAAACCTTTGACTTCATTAAACGTCGAAAACAAACTACGATAAGGACGTATCTTTACGAACTTGTTTACACTTCAAACCACAGACAATCAATCCCTGTTACCGGGAGTGCACATTAAGTTAAAGATATAAGTTTGTAATAATGTATGACTAATGGTTTGTTAAAAGACGTTCACTAAAGCCTTAAATGACAAGCGCTCGTTATTTTTGTTTCTTTGTCCTGCGTAATAATGCTAGCTAGCTAGTAGACCAAAAAGAAGCAAAAATGGCCGATACATAGGCTTTCGCAGCATCTGGTGGAACATAATTTCCAATGTGGGCAAGAACCTGCATTTTAAATGAAAATGTGATTGGTTAATTAAAAAAAGTCAATCTTGATAACAAATTTTGATTTCTTTGACCGAGGTTTCATTGGACTCAATATATTAGATAAAACAATCCATAATTCATTTAGTATAGATAAATTGATATTAAACAGCTAAAAGATTACTGGATAAGCTTTAACTATGGATTGGAGGGGTGCGCCAGGCCAAGGCAGTAGTGCAACACCAAGGCAACGCTCAAAGACCCCAATAGCAAGCTATTGTGACGGGCCTTTCCCCATAAAAAATAAGATTAATATCGAGTGGGCCGATGGCCCACGTATCAGATATTAAACTGATAAGAACAGATACTACACTTGATCTTAGCCAAAAGGCCGAGAAAGGTATGCTTTCTCCATTCTTGGGCAGCTGCTTATACAGGCAGTCCCTTCATCTTTGTGTTCTTCACTCAGCCGATGTGGGATTGTCTTTGGGCATCTCTCCATCAGAATTTAATAAAACTAGCATTTAAAAGTAATATATATGCTTCCCTACGTAAAGGTACCTGTTTCAAACTTATATATTTTCTAATCTACATGACTAATTCCAGTTACCCGTAGGTATACTAATCTTTTTCTTCTTTCTGTTCTTGCATTTCACTTGTATTCTTTTTTTTTTTTTTATCTTAACGGCCTTATCCGGTATTCGGCTACCTGCTAGTAAGAGTATTTTACACAATATTAATTTTAGACCAGACCCGACCCATTACCAAAAGACTGGGTTTGGTTTGGGACTTCTGTTTTACATGATTTTCTTACACCAAATAAAGTAATTTGTTATATCAATAGTTTGTTTCTACCTTCTTGAACTACAGCAGTTTTTTATCAAAGGGAAAACAAAGCCAGGGCAAGGCGGTAACAAACAAGTGCAATGGTAACGCGACCACGATGGCATTGAATGCGGAGCTGCCCTTATTAGCGTGCATACATGGCAAATGAAATTACAATGCACGATTAGTAGATCAAACATTACCACCAAGAACGCCTAATTAATAGAAGTAATTAATAGGCAGATAAGAAGCAATTAAGAAATCACCAAGCAATAACACGAAAAGGGGGAATGAAAAAAATTTAGATTACAGAATATGCAAATGCGTGTAAGAAATGACCCGATCGAATAACTATTAACCTACCGTCGTACCGTTTGGGTTTAAGGAAGCAAAAACAAGTCGGTATTTGTTTTATTTTTAAGTTAATTACATAAAAAGTTCTTAAGGTTTGGTCTAGGCTTACCTTTGGGTGTAGTTTAAAAAGTTATGGTTTACCATGGTATTAGCATAGTCCGTGAGTTTACCGTTCTTACGGTAAAAAGAATAAAATAATTACTAAAATACCCTTCCCCACCTCATTAGCAACTTCATCTTCCCCACACATCTTAGAGAGAGAAGGAGATGGTTTAGCCTTTAGATCGTTCCATTCTCCTTCTCCGTCTATTGCTTGAAGCTTTGCTGAAGAAACGAACTGATTTGAGGTAAACATCTTGTCTAAATCTTTGTTTTTGGGTTTTTTGGGTAAATATGGGTAAAAACGAGTTTGATCAAAAAAGCTTCAATTTTACGTGTGTTTAATCCTAAAAACCTTGGATTTAGCCTCATGGATGAGAATAGAACAGTTTGGACGTAAAAAGTTAGAGTTTTGGATAAAAAACGACGGATTGGGCCTAGAACAGTATAAATGGTCTGAAATATGTTGAAGCGTCCGAAATAGATTTCGAAAAAGGGGGAAACTGTACTCTGTCCGAAAAGTTACTTGGGCGAAAAGGTTTCGGACGAAATAGTTTCCGGGTGAAAAAGTTTTCGGATGAAAGACGTTTCGGGCGAAAGAGATTTCGATAGAAAAAGATTTCGGTCGAAAAGAGATTTCGAATGAAAAGGTTTTCGAACAAGTGAGATTTTGGACAGATCGTTTTGTTGTATGTAGAAGTTAACACCTTCCGTTTGTAACCGTTTAAATAGATCGTCTAGCACCTTGCGAACATTACACGTAGGAAGGATTACTTAAAAAAGTCAGGTGAGTTCTAGAGGTCTCTTTTTTATGAGGTATTTACTATGTTTTCAGGACTGATCACATGCTTAAGAAATGTTTACGAAATATGATTTGTGAAAGGAATGTTTACGAAATGAATTACGAAATGTTTTGCCTTAAAGGTTTACCAAAGGTTTTGAAAGAAAGAATGTTTCGATAAAACGTACAATGCTTTAACAAAAAGGTTTAACGAATGAATGAACGTTTTTAAAGAAAGTCGAATCTGCCAACGGTTCTTTCGGGAATGAATGCGATGAATGAAACCGTGTCTAGGTTAGGAATCCAACGAGATTGGGCGTCCTAGACACGAAGATTTGCTATACCTATATAGGGGCCTTTTTGGTCAGCAAACGGTTGGGATGAATGGTAGGATTAACTGTCTGACGAGATTAGTTAACCTGTAGATGTCGTGTGAATGCACACGAGTGTTAATGTTACTATCAGGGCGGGGCGTGATTCTTTCTAGGTTAGGATTCCTGATGAGACTGGGCATCCTGGACAGACACCAGGACTCGATTAATCTCGAGTAATGCCTAAAGGAATTGACGGTTATGAAAAGGCGCAGATTTGACATGAATGGTTCATGTTTACTGTTATTGCATGTTATGTACAATTTTATTAGTATTGAATGAATGCTATATTTTGGGCAAAATGATTTTGATGTGTAACATTTTATGTAAAGTTAGAACTCACCAGCGTAGTTGACTTTTAGTATGTCTTCAGGTTAAGTGTAGAATGCTACTTTTGGATGGATGCGGAGCTTGTGTCGAGAGATTTACCCAAACGATGACACTGCCATTCCGTTCATTATATGTTATTTTAATTTAATGTTAATATAATGCTTCCGCTATGTTTGAACAAATTGTAATTTGAATGATGTTTCTGCTGCTTTAATTCTATTTCAAAGTTTAATTCACTATGCGTTTATAAGTAAATCCAACAAGTGAGGTTTCCTGTGTTTGGGGCCTTACAGGATCTGTGTGATCAAAAGACTTGTATGGACCAAGAATTTAAGAAAGATCGGAGGAAAACCTTAATGGTAGAAACGAGTAGAATATGTGTGATTGTTTGAAGGTGTTGATTAGAGAAAGGGGAGGGGGGGGGGGGAGGAAAAAGATAAGCTAGCAGGTTTAACGACAGAAGTTGAGTGCAAGTAAAGTCAAAGTGTATTGCATGTTGGATTCAAGATAAAGAAGGGGGATCATTGGTCAAATTGTGGCCATCTAACTTCTAAATCTGTTCCGGTATGGGTTGACATTAAAGATTTTCCATTATGTTTATGGAATGGGGGGGAACATTGGTCAAATTGTGAGTTTTGTGGGCCGGCCTCTTATGCTTGACCAAGTCACTTTTGATAGATGAGAAACCAAAGAGGGTCTAATGAATTATGCTAGGGTCCTTGTTGATGCTTATGCAAGTAGGGGCCTTCCGGATCATGTAAAGGTTACATTTCCGGCTAGAGGCTCTTATCCGTGTAAGTCTTGTTACCTTGATTTATCCTATAGGTGGAAACCACCATGTTATTCAATTTGTAATGCTTTTGGCCATCTTAATGAAGTCCACAAACCTGTCCATGTAACACCTATGCCTACGGTCCATAAGGAAAACCGTATGGAGTTTATTCTATAGTGATTTTCTTACACCAAATAAAGTAATTTGTTATATCAAGAGTTTATTCATTACCCTTCTTCAACTCTGAATACAGCAGTTTTTGATCAACCAAACAGAAATTAGTTAAAATCAGAACTTTTGACCTCAATTATCTGAACACGGCTGAAATAGATTTAGACTAGAGTATTGTGCAGGGGCCGCGCGAACGCAGGCCCCTACTGCCACAAATTATGACGTAGGATCGACCACTTGGGTTGACCTTAGGCGGGCACCCTTCCTAAGTGCAATGGAGGTCACCAACCTAGGCCATGGACCTTCTTGATCATCCATTGACCCCGTCCAGGTAAGTATCTAATCCAACGGCCTCTCTCCTTTTTTATACAACACCACTTCCCTTTTGCCTTTTCTCCCCCAGAGATGTGGGATCACCTCCTTACTCAGTTTTGTGGTTTTGTGTTATCGTGAAGGGACATTATATGTTAGGATTGTATTTGCGTCTTTGTACTAGAGTTATCATGGTTTCACTTCAACAACCTGTTTCAATTAAGAAGTCTAATTTTCTCCCAAAGATGTCAACACCTAAGATTAATAGTTTGTTAATCAATGCTGCAGTTGGCTGTTGGTGTTATATCTACAAACACAGCACGTGTACAACTACCACACGCACGCAAAAAACCTGGTGAGTTTCTTAAGAAAAAAGAAGATAAGAGGCGTCAATTTTTAACCATTTACTTTAAATGGTACTGGTCGATTGGGGCAATGGTTCATCTCTAACGGGTCACAAGGAGAAGAAAGAGAATGAAACGTTTTTCAAAATGTTTTAATTTATATTATGGATGTTTCCTTTTTTACTTTTATCACCGTGTCATCTATCGATTGACTTTTGTTAACCCAAAACAGAACCGGTTTGAGAAAAAAAGCCCGGTTTGTACACCTTTACTTATGACTCTCATAATCACATCTGGACTTTGCTAATAACCAGGCTTTGGTCTCTAACCATCTTTCTTGATATCTATAATCTATGATTTGTATTTCTATTATGCTCCATATTTTGGATCACATATAATAGTGCATTATATAAATAAAAATCCATTGAATTTCATAAAAACCACTGAATTTCCTGTATGTAATATTTGTTTTTATATACTTAAAATGCATATTTTCTTGGTTTCTTTTTACAAAAGTCACAAACTTGTAGGGTTCGTTTTGAACAGCTTATGATTGTTGGGGCTGCTGGAGGAATATGGTCATACAACAGGCACATGCAAAGAACTAATGTCCATTTAGGGGTTTTAAACCTTACTGCAGGGACGCCACTGACCCCTAGAGAGAAAGAAACCATGCTAGAGATTCTAACCCCACCCCCACCTGAAGGAACTCTTCATTCATCCCCATGGTGGACTAGGTGGATTCCTAAATGAACACACTTTTTAATCATGCAAAGGTTCAGTGAGGGTAAGAGTATTTGCACACTAAGTTGGTTTTAATAATGGTTATGTTCGAAGACGTGTTACGGTGACATTTTCATATCATTTTTGGAACGCTTATCATTGTATAAATATCACTTTTGGAACGTTTGTCATTGTATAAATGTGCACTGTTAATTGTTGGAAAATCACTCAAGAATAATAACAAGTATGATTATGAACGCGAAACCCGCTGCGAAGCGCGGGGAGTTTTTACTAGTTTATAATTAAATGAAAACAATTGAAACCCGTCTTAATTCGAATTATTGAATAATAAAAGTATTTAAATACAATGCCTTTTGTAAGCGGATCCGCAATGTTAAATACAATGCCTTTTGTAAGACGGGTTTCACCTGGGTGGCCCAAAATCTGTTTTAAGAGACCTTTGTTGAACAAAAATCCTCAGCCACCATACCCGGTGTTTTTTGTTTGATTCATTTTGTTATGCTTCTTCTCCTTTTCTGTACTGTATTGTAATTCGAATTATTGAATAATAAAATCTCTCTTTTATTTTATAAATGGTTTTCCTACAAGCTTAAAATAGATTTCGGGCCACCCGGGTAAAACCCGTCTTAATTCGAATTATTGAATAATAAAAGTTCTCTTTTATTTTATGAACGGTTTTCCTACAAAAACGCCACAATCGTTGTCATTGAAGTTGGTCTCTACGGTGAATTTGTATCCAAAATCTCCGATTGTCGAACATCAGTGTTAGATCCGTTGTTTATTGATGCCCTAACCACCAGAGCTTCACTTTAAAAAGAACCATTCATTGTCTCCCTTATTCGGTTCCCATACACTTAATTTGTTGAAAATGGTGGAGATCGCCGTGCTTCCGGTGGTCAAAAGAGGGCGGTACAAGGCGGAGTAGAATAGCAGTTTGTCGGTTTTGTGGTTGGTGCATGATGGCCGGAGGTTTGTAGGGCTGCTGTGGAGGTGGTTGGAAAAACATGCGAAAGTCGCGAGATTGGGGAGAGAGGGGTTGGGTTCTTTTTATTATTTTTTTAGTAATTTAGATATCAGTCCATGTAATTAAATAAATATAGTTAATTGCATAAATGGTCTTAACAGTCAAAAAGCTTTGTTATTATTTAATGACCGGTTTAGTTTTTAAGGGAACATGATGTAAATGCATGAGACAACAAACTTTACAAGTAAACGGGTAGCAGTTCTGTCTACCTTTTAGCAAATTTGGATATACCCGAGTTCACTAATAATTATAGTTTATGTATTGGCAAAACAATAGCTATGAGGGATAAAGATACAAAAAGAATTTGATTTATTGGTAACATAGTGTGAGTAAGAAACCATGAGCTCTTTTAGTTGAAATATTAATTTCCAGCGTGAGGATATGGATCGTGCCTTTTATAAAATAAACTCATGGTATTATTTAGTGTCGATCATATAATGCACATTTTGTAATCTCGTGGTTGGTATTATTAGGGTTTAGGTATTGATTTTTAGAATTATTATGGTATTTTATCTTAGCTGGATCTTAAGTATTCTCGATCGAGGTTATTCATTGTTCAAGCATCCACATCAACTTCAGTCAAGCTTATATGTCGCCTAATTCAATGAATGGTCTTTTTCGGACAGCCATCATTTATATAGCTTCTATCACTAACTCGCCTTGTATGAGTTTCCAAAATGATAATCTTTTGGTTCCGTCGATTATTGGTGATCTTTTTCTTTGGGATTCAATCTATGGTGGTATGTCTCCAGATTGGATTGGAGGAACAAGTGGTAGAAGGGGAAGAAATGATGGTGTTGCGGAAATCATTAAACATTTCATCGAAATGTTTAGAATTTCATCACTTATAGAAAAGAACGTTAAATTCCAATGGTTAAAATTAAAGGAATCTGATCCAATTTTGAATCAACATAACATATTTTGAAGGCTTTTAATCCAAATGTGAAAGATTCATATGAAGGGCTAAACCGAAAGTTTTTATATCTTTGAACCGATCAAGCAAGTGACAACCAAGCAAGAAGAAGCCATGTGTGTTGCGGTGCAAGTAAAGTCAAAGTGTGTTACGTGTTGGATTCAAGATAAAGAAGGGGATGTCACACCCCAGTCCCAGGTACCGGTTAGAGGTGACACATGGTTCAGAACACACATCGGAAACTAAAAACCTCATTCTTTATTTCCCTTAAAACATCATTTACATCATGGAATCAAAAAGTTACATCATGTTTCATCATCATTCCTAACAAGGAACATATCATTTCTGGACTTATAGTTTCATAACATGCCTATCATCTGGTTCAGTTCATCATCAGTTCTAGTCCTGGAATGCCTCCTCTATTGACTACCTGGAAGCAAAAATGGCCGATACAAAGGCTTTCGCAGCATCTGGTGGAACATAACTTCCAATGTGGGCAAGAACCTGCATTTTAAATGAAAATGTGATTGGTTAATTAAAAAAAGTCAATCTTGATAACAAATTTTGATTTCTTTGACCGAGGTTTCATTGGACTCAATACATAAACAAGACCCGGCATGAGATGAAATCATTTATGATTAAGTAAGTTTAAAACGTCAGCGGTTTAAAAAATGTGTCAAACCAACAATAAAACTATATATGGAGGAGCGGGAACTTGTCAACATGATGTGATAACTTTCAAAGCATCCATTCCAGTTACCCGTACGTAATCTTTCTTTCTGTAGTTGTATTCCCTTTTTCTTGTATTGTAATCTTAAAGGGATAACGGCTACCTGCTAGTAAGAGTATTTTACACGATATTAAGTTTAGACCAGACCCGACCCATTTCAACGGTCTGGGACTTGTGATTTTCTTACACCAAATAAAGTAATTTGTTATATCAAGAGACCTTCAACTCTGAATACAGCAGTTTTTGATCAACCAAACAGAAATTAGTTAAAATCAGAACGTTTGACCTCAATCAACTCAACACGGCTGAAATAGATTTAGACAAGAGTATTGCGCAGGGGCTGCGCGAACGCAGGCCCCTATTGCCACAAATTATGACGTAGGCTCGACCACTTGGGCCGACCTTAGGCGGGCACCCCTCCGAAGTGCAATGGAGGTCACCAACCTAGGCCATGAACCTTCTTGATCATCCATTGACCCCGTCCAGGTAAGTATCTAATCCAATGGCCTCTCTCCTTTTATATACACAACCACTTCCCTTTTGCCTTTTCTCCCCTAGCGACGTGGGATCACCTCCTTACTCAGTTTTTCACTTCAACTTTTGAAACTCTAACAATTATATTATTTGAAATTAACCATAAATAGCAATACCATTAAAAACGTACTTAAATCCTTGTTCAAACAATAAAGAAACTGAAATAATGTTTCTGGTTAAACCAGGTGCAAACAAACAATTGTTCAAAACAACCACAAGGCCAGAAGGACATGAGAGATGGTATGTTCAAGTTGCAAGAACTGGTACTTTTTTTCCCATCACCAACGAGGAGCTCCATGCGCCTTGTTTCAGCTTCCTCCAACTTTTAGGCTCCTGCAAGACATTAATGATGTGGTATCCACATCCAGTATCAAATACCCATGTGTTGCTAGAAACAGTAAAAAATTCAATAACATAAATGAGAATACCTGAAGAGGTGCCCTCACCACTGGCCCTCTACAGCTTCAGCTTGGCTAGATATTCAGGACATTTACGTTTCCAGTGTCCCATTTTGTTGCATTCAAAGCATTGGCGCTCCTCAGGAGGGGGTGCTTTTGAAGCTTTCTTGTTATTGTTGGTGGCAGGCTTGACAACATCATTAACCTTCTTCTTGCCTTTGCTATTATAACCTCTTTTCTTGGGGTTAGGTTTTTTTTAACACCAGCAGATTTGACCATCAGAACTTGATTTTTCTTTCCTTGGATATTCATCTCGGCCGTTTTGAGCATACCATGTAGCTCGGCCACTGTCTTCTCCAAGCCATTCATGTTGAAATTCATTACGAATTGAGTATAGGAGCTTGGGAGAGAGTTTAAGATGAAATCAGTAGCCAATGGGATATCCAAGTTTGTTCAACCCATTTCTCGGATTCAGGATCTGAGATAGCAGATTTGTAGTTTGTAGGTTCGTCATTTGACTCAGCTACTAACAGGACTTTAGAAGCTTCAAGATGCCATAGGTATCTATTAGGTTCTTTATGAGACCTGCTACTTCTGCGAACGCTTGTGTTTATGTCTGATTCATCAGCAACAACTTCTTGTTGATCAGACGCTCCGACTTCCTCAGCGGTTGTTTGTGTTTCTCGAATTTCTTCAAGATCCATAATATTATTTCCGGTTCCTCGATTTAGAAGATCTTCCTCGAGAAAGCGTCCTTTCCTTTTGATGGAAACAATGTTTGCATCAAGATGATAGAAATAATATCCGCTTTTGTTGTAGTAACCGACGAAAACAACTTTTTCGCCTCTGGGTTTGAGTTTGTCATCAGAATCGTTGGTGACATATGCATCACATCCCCATACTCTAAGGTAAGACAAATTGGGTTTAGACCCGTGCCATATCTCATATGGGGTTTTGTCCACCTTCTTAGTCGGTGCCAGATTTACAAGGCGGGCAAACAGATATACTCTTTCTTTGGATTACTAAATCTCGACACATCAATTACATGGGCCATAACCATCTATTTATATTAAACAAAACTCAAATAGTACCCTTAATTCAAATCTCTACTAACTATTCTAAACATTCAAACTATTTATTGTTGGGTTCAGTGGTGATCAATTTGACTTTTTAACAAAACGGGTTTTGACAGAGAAATTAATTAATTCAGTTAATTAATAAATACGCAGCGAAAAATAAAATCATAACCTATTTAACAGCACTGACAAACCGAACAGGATCTGGTTATGAACACGCAAACACGAAAAACAATTAATCTACTGATGAGATGAATTATACCTTTGTGGTTAATAAATAACCGATCGATACATCGAGGTACAACGAACCGATGCTAGATCACGAACCGGAAACGCGAGGGAATGAGAGACGTCGGGGTTGGCCGGAACTTGTAAAGACAGGAGCAATCCCTTTGCTAGTTGCTTCGGAATTTGCAAATCGATTTCTTGGTTTCTGTTTCTTGTTTGTGGCTCGCAGAAGGCAAAAAGAAAAACAAAAGTGTTGTTTTGTGTTTGGCGGCTCCCAAAAACAAAAGAAAAAACGTGTTTTTTTTTTGTTTTAGTTATCAAAGAATTATATCTCTTATTTTAGATTAAAACCTAAAATCATAATATAACCCTTTTAAATCATTACCGGGCCTAAAACCCAATAGTTAATGACAAGTCCAAAACCATTTAATTTGTTTTAATAAAAGATTAAAACAAATAAATATAAATTATTATTTATAAACTTGTATAAATAATAAATCCCGTGTAACGAATATATATATAATACATCGTCTCACTAACAGTTCATAATTACTAGTTAAGCGGGTTAAGTGGATTTAAATGTTCGTTGCCCTAGGTGTAACTCTTACGGGTCATAGCTCGGTCAGCCGCGTTTTCCATCGGGTCGGTCCATAAAATCCAACAATCTCCCACTTGGACGATCCACGATAAATCAACGCAAACAGTCAGTGGCGCTCTAGCTGCACATGGCTGTCCCTAACAAGGTATGACACTTTAAAGTCATTAACCAAATATCTCGGTGTTAATAACAGCTAACTAAAGCAAGACAATAAACTTATGGCAATAGTTGTCATTCATCCTTTCCGTATAAAACATAAATTGAATCAATGAGACATGGATTTAGTTCATTCTCATATGGGTGTTCAATTATTATTGTTCTCGATCAAGAATCAAAGTGGTCCAATCAAACACACAGTAAGTTTGGGTAAGGCCTTACACTTCACCAGTTTGAATCAACGAGGGCGCCACGATGCTTATCTGTTACATATAATGCAAGAGTACAGAATCCCTTATTGACTACATACAACTCCCACTGAACTTCAGAACTATTTCTAATCAAAGCCTTTATGACTGGCAGTTACGCGACAGCGTTTGACAGTGATTAAAGAATGGTTCTTGGTAAACGGCAGTTCTAGTACGTATCTCAGGTCAGAGGATACTAATGAGTATAACAATAGCAAAACATCTTATGACAAAGATCCATGAAGATGATTTGATGCGAGTTACATCCAACGTCATTTAAAATGAGGCCTGTGAAGTTCGGAGTCAACTCCTTGAGCCGAAGTTTAGAATAATCTTAATTCAGAGACGTTCCCACGAGTCTGACCGACTACGGATAATTAAGAATACAAGATTCATGGATTAAACGTATTAAAATCGAACACAGTTATAAGAATTCAGAATTGCATTTAAATCAGTAAACCAAAAGAATTCAAAAGTACAACTGTTTAAATGTTCGCACATTCAAAATACTAAATTACATATCACTAGCAAATCTAAGACCAATAGCATCTCTGTGAAGATCATGCTTGTCCTGAGTCATGGGCTTAGTAAACGGGTCCGCTAGGTTTTGATCTGTGTCTACTTTGCTTATCACGACGTCTCCACGTTCCACAATTTCCCGTTTATTGTGGAAGCCTGTGTCAATGTAACATCTTACAATGAACTCTTCTTCCACTCCAAATATTAAGAACATGTCTTTAGTCCTTCTCAAGTACTTCAAGATGCTCTTGACTGCAGTCCAATGGGCAATGCCAGGACTTTGCTAAAAACGACTGGTCATGCTTAAAGCATACGAGACATCAGGCCTGGTACATAACATAGCATACATGATAGAACCAATCTCCGAAGCATATGGAATTGCTTCCATACGCTTGGTTTCAATGTTCGTTGAAGGAGATTGCGATTTGTGCAGCACGGTTCCTTTAGTCATAGGAACACCTCCTTTCTTGGAGTTTTCCATATGAAAGCGTGCCATGACTTTGTCTATGTATGTGCCTTGACTTAGCCCTAGAAGCCGCTTAGATCTATCCTTGTAGATCTTGATTCCTAGAATGTAAGCAGCTTCTCCAAGATCCTTCATTGCAAAACAAGATCCTAAAGCACATGGATGTTGTTTCCAATGATTAGTATATCATCCACATAAAATATGAGAAATTATATAGTGCTCCCACTAGCCTTTCTGTAAACACAAGGCTCATCTTCATTCTTGACAAAACCAAATTCTTTGATTTTCTGATCAAAATGAAGATTCCAACTTCGAGATGCCTGTTTAAGTCCATAAATGGACTTATTCAGTTTGCGGACCCTACTAGGATACTTTGGATCAACAAAACCGTCAGGTTGAACCATATAGACATCTTCAGAGAGATGCCCATTAAGAAAAGCGGTTTTGACATCCATTTGCCATATCTCGTAATCATGGTACGCGACTATGGCAAGCAGTACCCTGATCGATTTGATCATAGCAACGAGTGAGAAAGTTTCATCATAGTCAATACCTTGAGTTTGAGTGAAACCCTTTGCAACTAGCCGTGCTTTATAGGTTTGTACATTACCATGCATGTCGGTTTTTCTTTTGAAATCCATTTGCTCCCTATTGCCCGAGAACCGGGGGTTAGTTCAATCAAGTCCCAGACCTGATTATCACGCATAGATTGCATCTCGGCGTTCATGGCTTCAACCCATTTCTCGGATTCAGGATCTGAGATAGCAGATTTGTAGTTTGTAGGTTCGTCATTTGACTCAGCTACTAACAGGACTTTAGAAGCTTCAAGATGCCATAGGTATCTATTAGGTTCTTTATGAGACCTGCTACTTCTGCGAACGCTTGTGTTTATGTCTGATTCATCAGCAACAACTTCTTGTTGATCAGACGCTCCGACTTCCTCAGCGGTTGTTTGTGTTTCTCGAATTTCTTCAAGATCCATAATATTATTTCCGGTTCCTCGATTTAGAAGATCTTCCTCGAGAAAGCGTCCTTTCCTTTTGATGGAAACAATGTTTGCATCAAGATGATAGAAATAATATCCGCTTTTGTTGTAGTAACCGACGAAAACAACTTTTTCGCCTCTGGGTTTGAGTTTGTCATCAGAATCGTTGGTGACATATGCATCACATCCCCATACTCTAAGGTAAGACAAATTGGGTTTAGACCCGTGCCATATCTCATATGGGGTTTTGTCCACCTTCTTAGTCGGTGCCAGATTTACAAGGCGGGCAGCGGTCATAAGAGCATAACTCCAGAAGGACCGCCACGGTCATAAGCGGGTTAAGTGGATTTAAATGTTCGTTGCTCTAGGTGTAACTCTTACGGGTCATAGCTCGGTCAGCCGCGTTTTCCATCGGGTCGGTCCATAAAATCCAACATTTATTAAATACTAATTAATTAAACTCTTTCGAATCACCCCTTCAACTTTCACTTTCTTTCAAACCGACCCATTTCTGGATTAAAACTAATGTAAACTTGTGAATTAATGAAATCCACGGTTGACAGTTCACACACGCTCTTAATCACAAAATTTTGGGGAAAACCATCAAAGTCAAAATCGGGCTAAAGATGAGGGGATTTGGGTCCGAGAGTATGGTAGTATGTCACAATGTCTGGCCGGTTACGCAATTTTTGTCCATATTTCATGGGCTTCGTAACTTGAGATGGATCAAAACACGTTTTAAGTTGGTTCGCTTTCTAGCACTTTTTTTTATCCTGTTGGTCCAAGAACGAATCCACCAATTATTTGATCAGCTCTGTATCAATCATATTCTGAATTTCTGATAATTAGCATCATAATTTCATAGGGGAATTTGCATATTTTCCTATTATCTTATGTATCCATATTGTAGACGCTGTTTTTGCATAAAGATATCATATCATCATCTATAGCCGAAATATATTAGTTCTCCTGGTGACTCCATGTTTCCACCATAGCTTTGTCTTGGGTAGTTTATTGTCTTTTAGCTTTTCATAAAACATTAAAATGCAATAGAATTTGGCTTGCCCAGTTGCCCTTGTACTTCATTTATGTTGAATCAGATATTATGACGTTTGATTTCATGCCTTTTGGTTGTTCGACAGTTTATTATTTTGTCTCGGTCAATTGTCCTTCAATTCTGCTATAAGCATCTTAGTGAGGTTTTGTAGCTCCTAAATGCAGGTCTTAGCAAACGCACAACTGATGAAGGACTTCGAGAATGCTTTGCAAAGTTTGGTGAAGTGGTTCATGGTTTGATTCTTGTCCGTAAATTATTATTATGAAGTATACTATTATTTGAACTTTAATTACCATTTAGTCATTTACCTGTTACTTTCTGCAGCTAGAGTAGTTAAAGACCGTGCATCAGGTTGGTCAAAAGGGTTTGGTTTTGTACGATATTCTACTCTTGAAGAGGCTGCTGCCGGCATCGAGGGCATGGATGGGAAGGTCAGGATGGTCATTTAATGTTTTAGTGTTGATGGTCATGTTATAATGTCTGTTGTGTATATTGCAGTTTTTGGATGGTTGGGTTATATTTGCAGAGTATGCCAGGCCAAGAGACTCTCCTCCACCATCACCTCCTTCCTATGGGAACAACCAATACGGCCGCCAATGAACTCTCTCTTGAACCTACATTATTGGTTACATGGTATTATTATTAACAATGAAGATCAGTTCATGAACTGCATGTTTCAACTGTGTTGGGAGTTCAAACACCAAAGTTTTGACCTCTTATGTATTCTCTCACTATCAAATGTCACTCGCGGTCCTCACGGGTAATATTTATGTGTTGCTTTATATAGTCTTTGATTTGCTTATTGGATAACTATAATCGTGTTGTTATATTGGGACCCTTTTGTTTCCTTAAATAAAACATCTTGCCACTAGTTATCGAACCCTTCACTTAAACATGGGCATGCCGCCCAAAACCACCGTGGAAGGGGCCAAAACCGCCCCTAATTGTGACTCTGCTTAGCACATTCAAGAGCTGCGTTCCTCACCACTGTCGGAAAAAACGCCATGGCATATACAAACGCATTATAAGTTCTGCCATATACCATCCTCACCATCCTCCATCCCCTTTAGAGGTGCACAACCAAATCAGATCACGATTAGAAACCGGTTTGAGTGAAACTGGTGTGAAACTGATCCGATCAACCAATTTGAAATTGATTTGAGAATATATTGTTTAAACTGGTTAAACCGAATAGAACCGAACCGGTTTCAAACCCAATAGATTTTTTCTATATTAAAACTGGTTTTGCCTCATCCGGTTTTGACTTTCTTTGACTAATTGACTTGATTTGAACTAGTTTTAAAACCGATCTAGTTTGGCCCAAAATCTGTTTTTATGCACCTCTATCTAGGGCTGGCATAATAGGTTAGACACGATTACCTGAAGTGTTAGACACGAACATGACACGATAATTAATCGTGTCATTTTTTTCAGACACGAACACGAACACGAACTTGTTTAGAAATATGTTACAAAATACGACCTGTTTAGGTACACGATACATATAACATTTTTGATAAATATCACATTTTTGGTGAAACAAAAGTTGGCAAAAGGCCATTTGTTTCACAAATACTATTAGCAAATCTTTATAAATAATTATTGAAAAACACATTAGGGCTTGAGGCAAAGCCTCCTATCACATTTGTTTCAAAACAAACAAAATCGAACATGGTACTCTGGAGGAAGAAGTGTCGACTGGTTGAGGACGAGGGTCACTAGATGAGAGACGAGTTGACGACCGCAGAGTAAACAAGTTTCGTAATCTTACCAATTTATGAGGTAATGTATTGAAATCTATGATCAAAACTTTGTGAGCTATACCATCTTTTGAAATAAGATACTATTGGCACTTTAAAATTAAATAAATAAATAACAAATGGGATTGTAAAAACATCTCAACATAACCCTAGTAAGGCAAAATAAAAATGATTTTTTTTTGTCAAAATGATATATTTTTGAAAAAAAAAGTGACAATTGGTTGCATTGACCCAAAATTGTATCATGATTTCAGTTTAAAATGGTATTATCGAGAGACGTGTTTGCAATAAAGTTACTGAAACCGTGATTGAGAATCAAAGTTTCACTGTACTTTTGGTAAGTTTCTGACACCCAATCATTGGGTGTTTGCAAATGAACTGAAACTGTGATTAGAACTTATGGTTTTACCATTTACCACTTTTTTAGGTCAATTTAACCATTTACCACTTTTTTTTTCATAAATATACCATTTTGACAAAAAATTCCCACCCCAACTGATCTTGCATTTTTATTTGGTGGGTACGGTTGCGATGTTACTTAGAAGTACACATTAACTCACAACCCATGCCAGTCAGCTTATAGTCCATGCCAAGCAGCTAAAATAAATGTTCATGGTGTCTGATTTATTGTCCTCAATATAAAAAACAAATTCATTTTTCTAAAGGTTGAGTCTATAAACCGAAGCTCATGGTGTTTAAAAACATGATGTAAATTGGACACATTACGAAACTTGTTTACTAATTGGTAACCTCTTTAAAGATTACCTCCTACTTTAATTTATACTTTTGAAAAATCATTAAATAGAAATCGATTTCATTTAGATTACTTCGTTAATAAAAAGTTTTGATTAAGATTTTTTCATAAGGCGTTTATAGCTTAAATGATAAGGCTTTTCAATTAGAGATTCAGATCGACCTCTACTCCATTTCTTCTTTTCTGATTGAACACACCTGGATACCATTGGTCTGAATTCATCTAATGTGGCTATTTTACCCATTTTTTCTAATTTTGTATTTATTCTTTTTCTTATTAGTATTATTATGACTTAATTGTTATTATTTCTATCTACATCTACTAGGGTTTTTGAAAATCTAGAAATATTATTTAAAAGATTTAGATACATATTTTAAATTATAATTAAATATTTTTGATAAGATTCTAATTTAGAATTTTTTGTGAGACCTCAACCTAGATTCAACAGCTTAATAAGCCTTTTGTCCCATTGAAAGTGGATGAAGTAGATGATCTTATTTTTTTTTAAACCTTTTGTCCCATCAAAGGTTGTCTTTAATTGCACTTAACCATATATCTAAACAAGTATAACGAAAATAGACGAGTTTGTAATTTTTCTTTTTTAAAGAGTAAGAATTTCAATCTGACATAATGTATGAATAATTAAATCCTTGTTATAATCAATTACACAAAAATGATATTAAAAATGTTTTTCTTTTTTAAAAGCAAAAAAATCAACAAATAGTAATCCCTTTCTAATGCATTTTTCTAATATATTTCACTAAAGTCACTTAAAATTATTATTTTTTCAATTAAAGTCGCTCAATTTTTTTTTATTTTTTATTTTAGAGTCTAAAATCACTCGGATTTCATTACGTGTTTTAATCTTGTTATTTTTTTCATAAATATTAAACTTTTTTAAAGTCAAGTTACCTGAGTGTAGCATATCTTGTTTACTATTTAGTGATTAATTTTCAATTTAACTTAATTAAAATAATTATAAAATTTGTTATTATTTAATGATTTTTTTCTTTATGATTACCTCCTATTTCAAACTAATTTAAAAAAAATTAAATAAATAGTAATCAAGATTCTTATATGTTCTATTTGGATGACTTAATTAAAAAAAAAAATATTTAGGCCTTCCGTAATGGAGGCTTGAAAGAGGTGGCTCACCTCAACCACGGGCGTGGTACACCGCCCCCTGGGGCGTGATCCAGGGCGTGAGGCTCTAGCGTGAGTTACTTCACGGGGAAAGGGGCTCCTTGTGTGTGAGTTATGTGTGTGTGTAGATATATATATATATATATATATATATATATATATATATATATATGTGTGTGTGTGTGTGTGTGTGTGTGTGGATAGTGAAACCACTACGCATCTTAGTGATTTGGTTTAGTAATTGCCCCATGTTGATGTGGCGGTGACGTGACGGACGTGAATGTAAAACCACTACGGATGACCTTATAAAAAGGTTTTATAAAATTGAAATACTTAATGAAAGTTAAGCGACTTTAGACATGCTATGATTTTTTGAAATTAAAGAAAAACGTAATAACATGTTAATAAAAAACAATGGCCGGGTCATTATCTTTACACATGCACCCACGCTTAAAACTTTGGATTTTAAAACCACAAATACTTATTCAAGACAATGAAATAAGTATGGAGTAAATTAATTTTTATACAAAAAATATAAAAAGTCAAATGGATGGAAGGCACGATGAAAGAGTGAAATGTTTTCCAAACCAACATAACCTCCAACCAACTACCTATTAACTACAAAGTCCTAACTAACATGTTGACCATGTTTAACACCATTACAACATTCTAACCTATCACGCCTATAAAAAATGAAGAAGGAAAAAAACATTTGATGCGTTTGTGATCTACTGTATTTAAATGTTCATCAATTAAGTGGTTAAAAAGTATTTTATAAAATAAAGAAATAAAGTATGATTGTACGTTAGTTTATAGCTGAAAAACTAAGGGTACGCTTGGTTTACTGGAATTTAATGGAATTGTAATCTGAATTCGTACCCGCCTCTTTGATGAACATTTATATTTTCACAATTAAAAACTGTGTTTCGTACCCGCCTCTTTGATGAGCATTTATTTCTTTATGTTAATAATTATAAGTTTTGAGTTTGTCACTCGTCATTTTTTGTGTTTCATACCCGTCTCTTTGTCATTTTCACATGTGATTGAGGTCATTGACCCAACATCTCATATAATGTATATGAAAACTTTTCAAAAAGTTGAAGAGATATATTTGTTTTTATCAATTATAGGGGACTTGTGTTTGATGCTTACATGGTATAAAGATGACTAAGATCTTTGGGTGGTTCATTTTTTTTTCTAATTTCCTTTGGCCTTAAAAATAAATAATTTGAGCGCTTTGATCAAGGCAATATGCCTCTTTGGTCTAGACCTTTAAAAGATCTATGCATAGTGATAGTGGAATTAGGTTCTTTGCTACCACCAACAAAAAAATAATAATAATTTGAGTGTTTTTTGAGGGTTAGGCCGTCCGGTATACTCTTCTCACATGTGCCACGCAACCTAGCGATGTGACAGGGAGGGGTATCCGATGTGATACCGCTCGGTGTCCTCGTGGGTGGTTGAAGCTTCGCTTGACGATGAAGAACAACGAATAACAAAAAAATAATAACACTACCAACTTAAAATATGATTTAAGTTTTTACGTATGATATAAACTTCTTTTAGAATGAAAATAATTAGGGGTTAATTAGGGGTAACTGTGTAGAATAGTAACTAAGTTTCAAAAGTGATTCAATTAGGTTACTAAATACACATTTTACACGGTATACACCCTTAGGTATACTATGATGAGTGACCTAATTGGAACACTTTTGAAACTTGTTTACTATTCTATGATGTTTTCCCAAATAATTACTATCATGTGTGATTTAACTTATTTTTTTTAACAATAATTTTTTTACATCTAATTGTGTAATCTAGTGTAAAACATTGAATGGTCTAAGAAAATAAACAGCTTAGAACTTTTTTTTGTTCGGTGTGCACAATTATGTAGGTTACTTTAAAACTTTTACACCGGGTGGGGTTAAGTTTTGTAAACACTTTCCCTATAGCGAACATTGAATGTGTGACGTCGCACCCCCTGGTCACATGGGAGAGCCTCGTCCAACTCCGGCCAATATGTTGTCTTAACCGGGCCCATTTGGCATCAGAGTTGGAGAGCTTTCAAGGAAAAACCCCACCCAATACGGTCCCTTCCGGGCTTGAGGGAGAGCCGAGGCTCCAACCCTGGTTCGACGTGGCTAAAACACTGGTGCATCAGCCTAAAAGGCCTCATTTGCGATGCCGCAGAAATTAATGATGGTGACAGGGATTGAGCCCGGGTCCCTTAGGACTTTAATTATGACACAAAGAATGAATGTCCGGATACCAAGGGCATAATGGTCTAACTATGGGTTTAATCATCAAATATCTTTAATCAGTAAATGTTTACTTTAATAAAAAAAATAATAACACTACCAACTTAAAATATATATACATATATAACTAATTGTGACTCACCTGCTCAGATACATACTTAAAATAAAACAATCCATAAAATTTTATTAATATTATTTGTAAACTGAGTACGTCAATATTAAATATAATAGTTTTTAACTCTGTCGGCTTAAATAATTAAGTGTTAAAATATAGCTACGGATTTTATAAAATCTTATAAAAAGAGACTACTTTAATTAGTCTTACTAATAAAGCTAAATGACTATTATAATAATTTATTTTTTTTAATAAATATTAGTATAAACATTTTGTTGGTTTAACTAACAATCTACTTTTTAAAACACTAAATTTGGCCACCTTAAAATAAGTGTGCTGTTATAGATTCACCCTTTATACGACTCGTATAAGTCTACACGAGTCGTATAGCCTAAATTGTTAAACTGACAGCGACCGGATATTGATCAGTCATATCCTGTTATCAATCGGCCGTACTGTGTCTAAAAATGTCTAATACGACCGTATCATGTCTCGTATAAGATTTGTATAGAATAAATACGAGCCGTATAGGGTTTGGGTGTCAAAATAACCTAATTGGATGTAGTTATCTCCCATGGCTAAAATAATAATTTCTTACCAAAAAATAAAATAAAACTTATAACGCTACTCTTTTGCTATATTTAATTTCGAATATCGCCATTTCTGTTCGAGTGGTGAGTCTGAAAACCGGATCTTGTCCCTGCTACAACTCAGATTACTTTAGCTTCTTCCTCTAGGTTTTTCATTAATCCAACTGTAATTTCGAGTTCAATCACTGCTAGCATAGTAGCATCATCAGGTAAATCATTAACTTAACTTCCGTTAATCCTTCACATTACCATGCTCATGATTTTACACTGCTTTTTCCTGTTTCGATTGATGTTATTATTTGTAATTTCAGTCTCCGTCGGTTTGATTTAGCGTTCGTTCACTGTTCGTCGTTGATTTTGACGACTTCTATTTGTTTAGTGAACAATGACGTTGAGCCCTTGCTGGCTGCTGAAAAGCAAAAAATAAGATCTATATTTGTTATATTCATGTTTCTGTTGAGAAAATTACAAGTAGCGATAATTTCTTCAACGATTGTTGTAATTGGTGCTTAATTGCCGGAAATTACGGTTTCGTATTTCTGAATTTCGTTAGGAATCGTTTAGCATTGGAATGTTGTGATATAGCTCGAATTTTGCTTCAGCTGGAACATGATTTACATGCTTAATTGTGATTTTTGTCTTCTGGTATAATCTAGCACGATTTTTTTGTGATCTGCTGTTTCATTCTGTTTTGTTGCGTTATGAACACGCCGCAACCGTTCACAGTCCACTCACAACACCTTTTTCAGCTTCTTCTTCCTTGATCTACTTAAAGTTTGCTGTGTTATTCGTTGTTTAGGCGTTCAATTGCGTATACTTAGCTCTTTAATAGGGGAAAGATAGTTAAAATTTTGATATTAGGTCTAATGCAAGCTAGAAAACAGGTTCTGATTTGGATTTTCATAGTTAAGTTTGCTAGTAGGTATAATAAACTTGAAGTTTATTATCAAATTTCTATTAGTTATGTTTGTAAATCTTGTTGACAAATTCACAGGTGTGTTGATGGTTAGTTGGATAGGAAATATTTTAGCTCCAGAAAAGAGATGAAAGAGAGGTCATCTGGTTTGATTATTGGGATCTCAATAGGAGTGGTAATTGGAGCTCTTTTGGCCATAATTGGGCTACTTTGCTTTAGGTTTCACCGAAAGCGACCTCAAATAGGTAATAGCAGTTCTAGGAGGGCAGCAACTATCCCCATTCGTGCAAATGGTGCTGATACTTGTACCGTCTTATCCGATTCATCAATGGGTACAGAATCATCAAGAACTTCTGTACAAAATGGCGTCCCGTTTTGGTTTGGTGGTCTTAAGAAGGGTCATGTGGTTGCTGCTTCTGGAATTCTCGAGTATTCATACAAGTATGTTGAGTTTAGTCTGATGATCTTCTACTTTTTATCTGTGTTCAAATCATTTGTACTTGATAAACATTATTGTTTCTTTTTTACCCTTATCTTTCTAACCATGATCTGTTTTTTTCCTGGATCAAGCAGAGATCTACAGAAAGCAACCTACAATTTCACCTCCTTGATAGGCCAAGGGGCATTTGGTTCGGTTTATAAAGCTCAGATGACCACTGGTGAAGCAGTTGCTGTTAAAGTTCTTGCAACTGATTCCAAACAAGGCGAGAAAGAGTTCCAAACAGAGGTAGCAATGACTCATACTCACATCCACCTCTTGAGTATATGTTTGAGATCAATTACTTTTAGTTGTTGATACAAAGTGGTTTTTAGATGTATTGAGGGAAGTTTAAACAAACTACCTTACAAGAATATTTGTGTTTCTAAAGCATCATCTATATAATCTTGAAATTGGAACACCAAGAGTACCACTGTTACATGATTAATGTCACTTTATTTAAGCTTCTGCCATTGTTAGTTTTGCATTTAAGCTTTTCCCTTGTGTATATATATGTTTGTAGGTTATGCTATTGGGAAGATTACATCACAGGAATCTTGTGAATTTGGTAGGATATTGTGCAGAAAAAGGAAAACATATGCTCATATATGTCTACATGAGCAAAGGCAGTCTAGCTTCTCATTTGTACAGTAAGTGGCCATCCAACTTTCTAATATCCCTCTTAGATGTTTTCTCTTTCACTATAAACGTGTTATTTTTAAAATTTTTAGGCGAAAAGCATGAATTGTTAAGCTGGGATCTAAGAGTTCAAATAGCTTTAGATGTAGCTAGGGGGTTGGAATATCTCCATGATGGAGTAAGCTCTAATCTTTATTTCATGTATAAGTATTTCCATTTTTGGCGTTGTTCTCTTAAAGCCGTCCAGTATATTGATTGTTTTCTTGTTATTCCAGGCTGTTCCTCCTGTCATACACAGGGACATCAAATCTTCTAACATCCTGTTGGATCTAGCAATGGGAGCTAGGGTTAGTTTTTAATATCTGAAACTAGCGTAGAAATTGATTTAGCTGCCTTTAAATAAATAATTTTGATTTAGCTGTCTTACTTTTTATATTAATATTTTATAACTAATAATTTTGATTTTAATAAAATTTTTTTAAACACGATTTAAATAAATGCAATAAAATGCATTTAAATAGATTACATAATTTGATATTTAAGAAATATACACAAATTAATAAACTTTATAAATAAACGCTAATAAATTGGTTGCAAATTAATTTAAAATGTATGATTAAAAGTTACTATTTAATTAACTTGCAACTACATCACTTACAACTGTTTTAGAATAAAAAATATTTATAAATAATAAAATGGGATGAAGGGACTCCCTATCCATGTATATGATATGGGCCAGGCCTTTAGTGATACAACAAATTGGGCCATTTAATTACAAGTATTCAAGTGTGGTGGGCTCATTTCTCTCATCTCTCTGAGTCTGATTTGAAGCTTTATCCTATATGCTTCTTCTGTTCTCATTCTCCATCAATCTATCAGGATAATTGCTCTGAAATCTCATTCAGATAACAATGGCGGCCATGGCTACTCTACAGAGCTCATTTACCGCTCTTTCTCTCTCATCCAAATCCTTTTTCGGTCAACGCTTATCTCCGTGTCCCTCCCCACCTCTGGTACACTCCTTCTTTGCAAATTTGCATCACTAATTACTCTATTCCTCGTAGAATTGTGTAATTCTATATTTTTGTAACATGTTTATCGATTTCGTTATGCGTAATTTGCGATTGTTACTTTTTAGGTTACTCGCTGTCGAATTATTGGCATTTCTGGGCTATTGGAATTTATATGTGTTGTTTGTTTTCAATTCTTAGATAAATGTTTGTAAACTTGTGGTTATTGGTGTGTTCTTCAGACCCTGTGAGTTCGTGATGGTCTAGAAGCACTTTTTAGAAATGAACAAGAACAGCAACACAGAGCTACATTTGTGAAATCAGATTCTTTCTAGCGAAACTAATCACATTGAATATATAAATATGTTTATAAATTTGAGAGAATTTTGAATTTCAAATGTACTTGAGCTGCTAGAATTTAGGGTTTGGGTATAGAATTTGGGGAAATGGAATTTGAATGTTGTTAAAACCGGACTGGAACAGACCGGTTCGATAAGCATAATTTCACCCGGCCGATAAACACCTTTCGTATGAAGGAATTTGGAGCATGGAGTTAAATTGAAGCTTTTTTAGTATGCCATTGAGTTTCTAAACATAATTTCAGCTTCATTTTCAACTGAAATATCAAAATACTACTTTGCATCTTCACGAAATTGATGGCATCTAAGCTTTGATTGTTAAATGAATACGTTGCAGGTGCAGAACAAGTCTACAAAAACAACATGTCCTCCTCTCCAAGCGAAGGTTGGTATCCCACATCGATGCCTGCCTTCAAATACTTTATGTTCTTTCAACTTCGCATAGATGTTGACTTTTCAGATTTGACTTTTGCAGCTAAAGAGGTGGGAACGGATAAAATGCAAACCAAACAGTCTTCCAATTGTGCATAAGATGCATGTGAAGCTTGGTGACACGGTTAAAGTGATAGCAGGACGCGATAAGGGCAAAATTGGTGAGATAACCAAGATTGTTAAGCACAATAGCACTGTTATAGTCAAAGAAATCAATTTGAAGACCAAACATTTGAAGAGCAAAGAGGAGGGTGAATCGGGCCAGATAGTTAAGGTTCTATTTCTTCTCCTTTATAACTACTTAAGTGGGCATTAAAACTTTTTTCCTGTTTTTTTATTAATTAAGGGGGTTTTGGACTGAATTTTAAAAGTGATTATGCGATTTTGCATAATCAGAATAAGATAATCAGGTGTTAAAACACGGGGTGTAGGACATAGTGTTTGGACGCATTTTGTAGTTTAAACTTGTAATAATCAGATAACTAGATGTTTGTGTGTTTTCAACTTCTAAATTCTAATTATGTATGATATTAATGCACAAAATGATCAAAAAGCACATTCTTGTGGAAAAGAGATGCCTATTATAAGATGAGAGTAAACAACTTTCAAATTAGGTTAAAAAGGATAAATATGAAACCAACTAATTAAAGCTGATTATTTGACCCTAAATAATCAGATTATCAATTTATCATAAGTATGATTTGCACATCCAAACATTAAAAACTCATTATTGCGACTACATGTCACGATAATCATATCATCAATTTCAAAACGCAAATCCAAAGACCTCATTATATAACTAATGTATCAAACATGATTACAAAACTGTAAAACTAAAATATTTATCATTTTCTTAAGCGATTTAGAAGGTTGACTTTTGGACTCTGAAGTGAATTGCAACTTGTTTGGCTTGTTCATTTTAAGCTAATGTTTTTAACTTTAAACCATTCGGTTTGCCGAGATAATATATAACCCAAATTAACTCCTTTTAGTTAAACGGGTCAAAATGATCAAATCTAAAACTGGACCTGCTTATGGTAGTCACCTCTCCATTGTTGTTTATGTTTGATGGACAGATAGAAGCACCTATTCATAGCTCAAATGTGATGTTGTACTCAAAAGAACAGAATGTTGCAAGCCGGGTGGGTCACAAGACCCTTGACAACGGTAAACGGGTACGGTATCTCTTAAAAACGGGTGAAATAATCGACAGTGTAGAAATATGGAAGAAGGCGGTGAAGGAAAGAGAGAAGAAAGCGGAAGAAATTACTGTTGCATCATGATGCTACCAAACTGTAATTGCAAAATTATGTGCATGTCTTGTTACTCCACTTCCTGTTAGTAGTTTGTGATGTAATGCTATTTGACCTCTTTTTGATCCTCATATTCACGTAGAAATTACTGACAAATATGATGAAGAGTGACATTATTATTATTATTATTATTATTATTATTATCTATTCTTATTATATATTTTTTATTATTGTGTTCTTTTATCTCAGACGTGTGTTTATTTTTGTGTCTTGCAAACTAAGGTGGTTATTATATTATTTTTAACACATGAATGCTACCTTTAAATTTTTCACCTTTTGTAAATCCAAGTGAAAGTATGTATCAGATTGACCCGTTACAAAATATGGCATCCAGTCACTTTTGTGGTAAAAACTACAAATGATTATTTCTATCCTTGTATAGTTCTATGTAAAAGGTTGCTTACCTTTTAAAAAGGTGTTTCATGCCATCACCTCGCCAAAATCTGTAATTTGTGTTGATTACTTGAGGCACTTTCTCAGCTGACCATTCTCTGTCCACCTTCTGTGCATGCATACGTGCAGGTCTTCTGAAACTTAAAAACCTCAAGCAATGATTCAAAGTCTATAAAACGATTTAATAAGGCTTAGATGTGTAAACAACTAAACAAAGAGATATATGCCATGGCTGCAAGGTTGCAATATGAAAGAAACTGATGTTTCATTCACATAAACATCCCAGTTGCCCCGCCAAGATGCAGGTTATAACAATCTTGTTCCAAGCAGTTGGTCATATTAAAGTTAATCATCACAACCTCTTAGTTAAAGCATAAGCAATTGTAAAAATCCCACACAGATAATGCAGTGTTAGGTGCAACATTGCATTGGCTCTACTTTTGTCACTGACACCAAGGTGCAACAGCGACAGTTGAAACGGAATGATCTGACGATTGGCCCTATGTCACGAAATAAAGAATCAGCAATTGTGCTTTTAGTAAATCCTCTTGCACAAAGACCTACCCTCATAGACAGAAAATAGTGAAAAGAAAAGTACCTTAAGGATCAACAATTGTACCTACAACCTAAATACAACGGTCAGCACGCGTTGAGCCTGGTATTGTAACTCTTGATAGGCAATATATGAGGCTCAGATCTAGACAGATTCAACTTTATCATCACAACCTTCTATATATATTACACCAGCCAACAAACGATTTAATGAGGCTCAGATGTGTAAGTAATTGAACAAAGAAACATAAACCCGTCATGGTTGCAAATGTAATGGTTGTCATATGAAAGAACTGATGTTCCTTTCACATAAACAACCCGATTGCCTTACCAAGATGCAAACTATAACAATTTTGTTCCAACCAGTATGACAAATTCAAAGTCATCATCGCAGCCATTTACTTAGCCATTTACTTAATCCAAAAGAAGTTGAAAATATCCAAACATTAAAAAAAACCTCCATCTCCAACCGTAGAGAATTGAAGACTATACGTCTATAACAATGTTGTTCCAATCAGTAGGCAAATCAAGAATTATAACTGTAGAGGTGTTTGGATGTTTGGTTTGTAGAATGTTTGTGAAAGAATTGAAATATTTCAAAAGAATTAGAATTTGAATTAATTCTAAACAAAAAAAATACTTAGTTGGTAAATTTATGAAAATAATTGAAATGTAAAATATATTTTTGATACATTCTTTAATACAAGGAGGTCGAATGATTTCTCATTTCTCTAGTGATTAATATATTTTTCATATATGCTACTTGTTAAACTTTTATAAATTTTGTTAAAAAGTTTGTATACTTTTTAAATTTCTGTCTAAATTATAAATGTATAAGCATTTATATATTTAATTAACTTTTACAAAATAAACGCAGACGGAATATGTAAATATTTATACACTTTTACAATATTAATTTTTTATTAAATAAATTTATTAGTTCTGATAATTTTAATAAAATTTATGAATTTGTATAATCTGTAAGATAAATATATAAACTTGTATTCATTTACTAAAATCTAGTAATTAATAAAATTTAAGAAGTGAAGACATTCTATTAGAAAATATGTTGGCCCTAAACTGGGTATGTCTCATAATTGACACAAAACATGATAAACATAGTTCTTAAACTGAAAAACATAAATATCTGTTACAGCGGAAGACTTGTTCAAACATTCAAAATCCACAACGAATTAAAACTTTAATAACATTGATCGGAATAAATTATCATAAGGAGGAAATGTCAGCCTTCAGATACGCAGCCCAACGGTCAATGCTATCGAGCCCTTGCAGCTCTTCTACCTCTATCATTCTTTCACCTGGCATGCATACTAAAAGTCAGCTACGTTTTTTTTTCTTTACTTTATAAACAGTAAACTTTGTTTGTCATTAAGGTAGCTTAATTATAAAAATAAAACAATATTTCCTTCATTTATGTTTTAACAAAACTTTCTTTGTACTTTAAAACTTTACAATGTCACAGTTTATAAAAATCGTTTCGTTACTATCATTTGTTAAAACACTCTTTTAAGGAAACCAATCAAAGTGCCCTTCTTTCTTTCTATCATACTTTCTTTCACTTGTAAATAACAAGTGACTTTCACATGCAACTATACTGTCATAACACATAACGAACCATTGCCTAAGGACAAGGTTCCTTTCTCGCTTACACCTCGGTGGAAGACTTTTCTGTTTGCTCACACCTTGGGGTGAGACTTCTTTTCTCGCTTACACCTCGGGGTAAGACTTTGTTTGCTCACACATCAGGGTGAGACTTCTTTGATTGCTTACACCTCGGGGTAAGACTTTGTTTACTCACACCTTGGGGGTGAGACTTCTACTTTAGCTGTGCTTGCAAGGCTTTCTACTTTACTCTACTATGCAACTATAATACAACACATAATCATTTCACACAACACATAATGTAGACAAATAGCACATATTATCACATAAGCATATAACATGACATCTGTCACTATCAACCAGTACCGGGGTACTGCTTTTTCTGTCATTTTTTACTTTCTTTAAAACATTTATTTTAAAGAGAGTATTTGTACTCTGTCTCTGTTTCTTTCTATTTTATAAAAAAAATACAGTTTTTATAAAACAATACTCTGTCTTTCAAAATCTCTATTTAAGTATGCATATCAGCCCAAAAACATAAGAAAGTGGCAATAGAAACTTACCTGATAAGCTATCCTCTACATACTATCAACCGGTCCAAGAGGCATTACTCACAATCTGAATTGATAATTAATAAAACATTAATTCTACACTTTCTATTAGCTCAGCGAAACTAGACAATTTCGCTTTCTGAGATTACAGCGAAACTAGATTAGTTTCGCTTCCTGTGGTCTCAGCGAAACTAGGTAGTTTCGCTTCTTGTGATTTAAGCGAAACTAGGCAGTTTCGCTTCATGTGGTCTATGCGAAACTAGGCAGTTTCGCTTCTTATGATCTCAGTGAAACTAGGTAGTTTCACTTCTGTGTTAGTTTCGCTTGGTCATCTTCTTTGTAGAAAACTATTTTTCTGCATGAAAATGGTGGCTAAGCCCAAAAAGATCAAGATCCTAACTTTTTACGTCCAAAATGTTTGTTTAACTCTTGTGAAGCTAGATCTAGGGTTTGTTTCCCATTTAACACGTAAAAATCCGTTTATTTCTGTTAAAAATCCAAAAACCCCACTTTTAACAAAAACTCAGATTTAGAACGGATCTTACCTCGAAATGACTCGTTTCTTCGGAGAAGCTTCAAGAGAAAGGTGGAGAAAGGTGAGGGGATGATCTTGAGCCCAAACTGTCACTTTCTCTCTCTATATTTTCTCTCATTTCTCTCTCTCTAGAAGTGTGAAGATGAATATGGAAATGAGGAGGGGAAAGGGTGGCGGCTAGGGTTCAGGCCCTCCCTCACTTCCTCTTTCGTCTATCGCGTTAAACGCGATCAATCCCCGACTTTATGATCAGGGTGACACTTTTGATGGTGGTCTAAAGTCTATGCTACAAACCAAGGAGTTGAAGACAACAGGAGAAGCAAGTAGCGAGTTTGATGGGCTTGCATGAAAAAAACAAGTGAAGATTCTTTTTTAGGTGCAAGAAGTCAAGGTTTGTTAACACGTTAGTGGATCAAAGACGGGCGTTACTTGGAATCCAAAACCTAGGAGAACACATTAGGTTGTGTTATGAGATTTAGAATTGTAGTTTCCTATTGGCTTTGGAGTAAATTTATTAATTAGCACAATAATGATTTTTAAGGTTGAAGACTTTGTTCGGGAAAAACTCAACTTTGACTTGGTTTATATGGACGGAGGGATTTTTGATATTTACAGATTGCTTAAGAGGTGTTTGGTTTGTAGAATGTTTGTGAAAGAATTGAAATTTTTCAAAAGAATTAGAATTTGAATTAATTCTATTTAGTTGGTAAATTTATGAAAACAATTGAAATGTAAAAGATATTTTTGAAACATTCTTCAATGTAACTTTACGAACTATGATTTGTATCTTTACGAACTTGTTTACACTTCAAACCACAGACATCAATCCCTGTTACCGGGAGTGCACATTAAGGTCACCATCATTAAAGATATAAGCTTGTAATTTATGCCTACTGGTTTGTTAAAAGACGTTCACTAAAACCTTAAATGACAAGAGTTTGTTATTTTAGTTTCTTTGTCCAGCGTAATAATGCTAGTAGACAAAAGAGAAGCAAAAGATGGATACATAGGTTTAAACCCACTTTCGCAGCATCTGGTGGAACATAACTTCCAATGTGGGCAAGAAAAAAGTACTATTGCTACCTGCATTTTAAATGAAAATGTGATCGGTTAATAACAAGTTTTGATTTCTTTGACAGAGTTCAGCAGGTTTCACTGGACTCAATGTGCAAGTTTATACGCAAATAGAAACATACGTTGGTGTAAATCAATCATAAATGTGGATTGTTCAGCAGGTTTCATTGGACTCAGTTACATAAAACATCATTCCAAGTTGCATAAATGTGGAGTGTTGAGCAGTCATAATTAAGCTTGATTCCCATGGCACAAGAAGTTGTACGTAGCATTTGTCAATCTTGATAACAAACTTTGATTCGTATAAAACAAATACAAATCGAAACACTACTAAAGAGAAATAACCTCCTTTATATGTATGCTTTTGTCTGAATAACTAGGTCCTGTAGTGATAGAGAAATGAAATTATATGAGAAAGCAGTAAAAGCATAAATCCAAATAACCCTAATAATATTTGTTTCATTAGAAATAAATAAATGTGCAAAACATGTCTGGTTACAGAATCCACAAGCTGCAATATATTAGATAAAAAATCCATAATTC
The DNA here is from genome assembly GCA_023525975.1 of Smallanthus sonchifolius. Classification (NCBI taxonomy): domain Eukaryota; kingdom Viridiplantae; phylum Streptophyta; class Magnoliopsida; order Asterales; family Asteraceae; genus Smallanthus; species Smallanthus sonchifolius. The sequence goes on along the minus strand of CM042026.1, from coordinate 13,551,013 downwards.
ATTTATAGATAAATTGATATTAAAGATTACTGGCTAAGCTTTAACTATGGTTTGGAGGGGTGCGCCAGGCCAAGGCAGTAGTGCAACACCAAGGCGACGCTCAAAGACCCCAATAGCAAGCTATTGTGACGGGCCTTTCCACATAAAAAATAAGATTAATAAACCTTTTGTACGTAAAGGTACCTGTTTCAAACTTATATATTTTCTAATCTACATGACTAATTCCAGCTATATATATATATATATATATATATATATATATATATATATTTAACTTAAACTGATTCAAATATATATGGCTCCACTAGTACCAACTTGAACTTAACTCTCAATGTCTGTCCATACTAGTTGACTTGGATCACGTACAATACATATACAGATATATATATATACAATACGTATTAGATATTAAACTGATAAGAACAGATACAAAACTTGATCTTAGCCAAAAGGCAGAGAAAGGTATGCTTTCTCCATTCTTGGGCAGCTGCTTATATAGGCAGTCCCTTCATCTTTGTGTTCTTCACTCAGCCGATGTGGGATTGTCTTTGGGCATCTCTCCATCAGAATTTAATAAAACTAGCATTTAAAAGTAATATATATGCTTCCTATTAATTAATGTCTAAAAAAACTTTTGTACGTAAAGGTACCTGTTTCAAACTTATATATTTTCTAATCTACATGACTAATTCCAGCTATATATAACAAGTATGATTATGAACGCGAAACCCGCTGCGAAGCGCGGGGAGTTTTTACTAGTTTATAATTAAATGAAAACAATTGAAACCCGTCTTAATTCGAATTATTGAATAATAAAAGTATTTAAATACAATGCCTTTTGTAAGTGGATCCGCAATGTTAAATACAATGCCTTTTGTAAGACGGGTTTCACCTGGGTGGCTCAAAATCTGTTTTAAGGGACCTCTGTTGAACAAAAATCCTCAGCCACCATACCTGGTGTTTTTTGTTTGATTCATTTTGTTATGCTTCTTCTCTCTTTCTGTACTGTATTGTAATTCGAATTATTGAATAATAAAATTTCTCTTTTATTTTATAAACGGTTTTCCTACAAGCTTAAAATAGATTTCAGGCCACCCGGGTAAAACCCGTCTTAATTCGAATTATTGAATAATAAAAGTTCTCTTTTATTTTATGAACGGTTTTCCTACAAAAACGCCACAATCGTTGTCATTGAAGTTGGTCTCTACGGTGAATTTGTATCCAAAATCTCCGATTGTCGAACATCAGTGTTAGATCCGTTGTGTATTGATGCCCTAACCACCAGAGCTTCACTTTAAAAAGAACCATTCATTGTCTCCCTTATTCGGTTCCCATACACTTAATTTGTTGAAAATGGTGGAGATCGCGGTGCTTCCGGTGGTCAAAAGAGGGCGGTACAAGGCGGAGTAGAATAGCAGTTTGTCGGTTTTGTGGTTGGTGCATGATGGCCGGCGGTTTGTAGGGCTGCTGTGGAGGTGGTTGGAAAAACATGCGAAAGTCGCGAGATTGGGGAGAGAGGGGTTGGGTTCTTTTTATTATTTTTTTAGTAATTTAGATATCAGTCCATGTAATTAAACAAAATATAGTTAATTGCATAAATGGTCTTAACAGTCAAAAAGCTTTGTTATTATTTAATGACCGGTTTAGTTTTTAAGGAACATGATGTAAATGCATGAGACAACAAACTTTACAAGTAAACGGATAGCAGTTCTGTCTACCTTTTAGCAAATTTGGATATACCCGAGTTCACTAATAATTATAGTTTATGTATTGGCAAAACAATAGCTATGAGGGAAAAAGATACAAAAAGAATTTGATTTATTGGTAACATAGTGTGAGTAAGAAACCATGAGCTCTTTGAGTTGAAATATTAATTTCCAGCGTGAGGATATGGATCGTGCCTTTTATAAAATAAACTCATGGTATTATTTAGTGTCGATCATTTAATGCACATTTTGTAATCTCGTGGTTGGTATTATTAGGGTTTAGGCATTGATTTTTAGAATTATTATGGTATTTTATCTTAGCTGGATCTTAAGTATTCTCGATCGAGGTTATTCATTGTTCAAGCATCCACATCAACTTCAGTCAAGCTTATATGTCGCCTAATTCAATGACTGGTCTTTTTCGGACAGCCATCATTTATATAGCTTCTATCACTAACTCGCCTTGTATGAGTTTCCAAAATGATAATCTTTTGGTTCCGTCGATTATTGGTGATCTTTTTCTTTGGGATTCAATCTTTGGTGGTATGTCTCTAGATTGGATTGGATGAACAAGTGGTAGAAGGGGAAGAAATGATGGTGTTGCGGAAATCATTAAACATTTCATCGAAATGTTTAGAATTTCATCACTTATAGAAAAGAACGTTAAATTCCAATGGTTAAAATTAAAGGAATCTGATCCAATTTTGAATCAACATAACATATTTTGAAGGCTTTTAATCCAAATGTGAAAGATTCATATGAAGGGCTAAACCGAAAGTTTTTATATCTTTGAACCGATCAAGCAAGTGACAACCAAGCAAGAAGAAGCCATGTGTGTTGCGATGCAAGTAAAGTCAAAGTGTGTTACGTGTTGGATTCAAGATAAAGAAGGGGATGTCACACCCCAGTCCCAGGTACCGGTTATAGGTGACGCATGGTTCAGAACACACATCGGAAACTAAAAACCTCATTCTTTATTTCCCTTAAAACATCATTTACATCATGGAATCAAAAAGTTACATCATGTTTCATCATCATTCCTAACAAGGAACATATCATGTCAGGACTTATAGTTTCATAACATGCCTATCATCTGGTTCAGTTCATCATCAGTTCTAGTCCTGGAATGCCTCCTCTATTGACTACCTGGAAGCAAAAATGGCCGATACAAAGGCTTTCGCAACATCTGGTGGAACATAACTTCCAATGTGGGCAAGAACCTGCATTTTAAATGAAAATGTGATTGGTTAATTAAAAAAAGTCAATCTTGATAACAAATTTTGATTTCTTTGACCGAGGTTTCATTGGACCCAATACATAAACAAGACCTGGCATGAGATGAAATCATTTATGATTAAGTAAGTTTAAAACGTCAGCGGTTTAAAAAATGTGTCAAACCAACAATAAAACTATATATGGAGGAGCGGGAACTTGTCAACATGATGTGATAACTTACAAAGCATCCATTCCAGTTACCCGTACGTAATCTTTCTTTCTGTAGTTGTATTCCCTTTTTCTTGTATTGTAATCTTAAAGGGATAACGGCTACCTGCTAGTAAGAGTATTTTACACGATATTAACTTTAGACCAGACCCGACCCATTTCAACGGTCTGGGACTTGTGATTTTCTTACACCAAATAAAGTAATTTGTTATATCAAGAGACCTTCAACTCTGAATACAGCAGTTTTTGATCAACCAAACAGAAATTAGTTAAAATCAGAACATTTGACCTCAATCATCTCAACACGGCTGAAATAGATTTAGACTAGAGTATTGTGCAGGGGCTGCGCGAACGCAGGCCCCTAGTGCCACAAATTATGACGTAGGCTCGACCACTTGGGCAGACCTTAGGCGGGCACCCCTCCTAAGTGCAATGGAGGTCACCAACCTAGGCCATGGACCTTCTTGATCATCCATTGACCCCGTCCAGGTAAGTATCTAATTCAATGGCCTCTCTTCTTTTTTATACAACACCACTTCCCTTTTGCCTTTTCTCCCCCAGCGATGTGGGATCACCTCCTTACTCAGTTTTTCACTTCAACTTTTGAAACTCTAACAATTATGTTATTTGAAATTAACCATAATTAGTTACATTAGTTTTGTTTGATATCTATTATTTGTAAGCCTATAAAAAGGCCTCACTGTCTTTAAAAAAATCATATCACAAAATTGCCCCAAAGATCGTTCTCTGTTTTCTTGGGAGATTGACCATCTCGAATTGGTTCGTTTCATGGTGTGGCCTTTTTAAAGGCATACATACAACCGACCTAAACATGGGTATATGTATTGGCAAAACAAAATTGCCCCAAAGAACGTTCTATGTTTTCTTGACCGTCTCGAATCGGTTCGTTTCATGGTGTGGCCTTTTTAAAGGCTAGCTTACAAACATGGAAATAACCGACCTAAACATGGGTAAACCCACGACTTCTAATTAACCATAATTCTAACAAAGTGAAGGCAAGGCGGTAACAAACACCTGCAATGGTAATGCTGTAATGCGGCGACGATGGCATGGAATGCGGAGTTGCACTTATCAGTGTGCATGCTTGGCAAATGAAATTACAATGTACGATTAGTACATCAAACATCACCACCAAGAACGCCTATTTAATATAGGCAGATAAGAAGCAATTAAGAAATCACCAAGCAATAACATGAAAAGGGGGAAAGGAAATAACTTAGATTACATAATACGCAAATGCGTGTAAGAAATGACAGGATCGAATAACTATTAAACTACCGCCGTACCGTTTGGGTTTAAGGAAGCAAAAGCGAGATAGAATTGCTATCTGTTTACTTGTAAAGTTTGTTGTCTCATGCATTTACATCCAGTTCCCTTAAAAACCAAACCAGTCATTACATAAACAATAGCTATGAGGGTTAAGGATATATAAAGAATGTGATTTATCGGTAACACGGTGTGAGTAACAAACCATGAGCTGTTTGAGTTGAAATAGTAATTTTCAGCGTGAGGATACGGATCGTGCCTTCTATAAAATAAACTTAAGTTATTATTTGTTGTCGATCAATTAATGCACATTTTGTGATCTCGTGGTTGGTATTTTAGGGTTTAGGCATTGGTTTCTAGAATTATTATGGTATTTTATCTTAGTTGGATCATAAGTATTCTCGATCGAGGTTATTCATTGTTCAAGCACCCACATCAACTGCATTCAAGCATATATGTCGCCTAATTCAATGACTGGTTTTCAGACAACCATCGATTATATAGCCTCTATCACTAACTCGCCTTCTATGAGTTTCCAAAATGATAATCTTTTGGGTTCCGTCGATTATTGGTGATCTTTTTCTTTGAGATTCGATCTACGATGGTACTTCTCTAGATTGGATTGGAGGAACAAGTAGTTGAAGGGGAATAAATGGTGGTGTTACGAAAATCATCAAACATTTCATCGAAGTGTTTAGAATTTTATCACCTATAGACTAGAATGTTAAATTCCAATGGTCAGAGTTAAAGGAATCTAATCCAATTTTGGATCAACATAACATATTTTGAAGGCTTTTAATCCAAATGTAAAAGAGTCAAGAAATATGAAGTGCTAAACCAAAAGTTTTTGTATGTTTAAACCGATAAAGCAAGAGACAACCAAAGCAAGAAGAATCCATGTGTGTGGTTCAATGAAAGAGCAAGAAGCATGTCCTTATTAAGATTAAGGGGGTATTTGAATGCTTTAAATCCTAATGTGAAAGAGTCAATAAAGTGTTTGATTTGCTTTATCAAATTAAGTTTATTTAGTACGGTAAGAATATGTATTAGGGGTGATTTAGTTTACTAGTTTAAGGAGTCTTGCTTAGCAAGTTATATTAGTATATATTGACTGGTAGGGTTATTGTAATTTGCAAGTGAGTTGTTGGTTAATAATAAAAGTTTAGAGCAACAGTTGCTCTAAGTCTTGTCACAGGGTTTTGAGTTTTTCGATCTTGCTCTGCCACCGTATTTTCTAATAGAACGTTTTCACTTCTAGTTTCAATTTCATCCGAGTTATAAGAATTACGTGTAAAGGTCATATAAACAAACATCATCTTCATTTTTTCTTTTAGGTTATAAATCATATATATATATATATATATATATATATATATATTTAATTTTAGGGCAAAATTGCTGAGATAACCAATATTGTTAAGCACAATAGCACTTTTATAGTCAAAGAGATTAATTAGAAGATATGAGAGTGAATGTCTTTCAAGTTAGGTTAAAAGTGAGGGTCTTTCATAGCTCAAATGTGATGTTGTACTCAAAGAACATAATATTGCAAGTCGGGTGGGTCACAAGACCCTTGAAAACTGAAGGTGTAAATCCTCATTGTTCACATATGAAGTGGGTCTGTAAGGATGGAATCGGGAAGTAGAAGGTAAATGGGTCGAACTTAAGAAAAAAGAGAAGGATAATTCTTAGTGAATTATTAGATATAATCGTGATTTATTTGTTTAGTATATTTATCTTGGAAGGAGATATAGACAAATAAGGATACGTTGAGTTGTTTTAGAAGTCAGTATTTGAGTTAAATAAAGATTGCTTGTTTAGCAAGGTTGGGAGTGTTTTAAATAGGAGTCTTCGTAAAAAGGTATTTTTGTGGACGTCAATCAGTAATATTAAGAAATAGTCGTGACCTGGGTTAGTCACAAAACAAGTATGTGTTCATTGTGTTTGAGAGATTGCTCGATTCAATCAAGTACAACAAATGTCATATGAGCGAGGATGACGATCGAGACTTGTGTGGTGAAGAAGAGAGATCAAGGAAGAACGACAAGGAAAAGCAACCGAGCAAGCGAAGAAGAAAAACAACTTAAGACCGAGAGAAGCAAGGTAGAAGATCGAGACCACCAAAGAAGCATGATCACATCTTTGTGTTTGTGATCAGATCTAGTGAGTGTATCAAGAATGAGACTGATAGAGAGAAGACGTCATATGTGTGAAGACGAGTAAAACAAAAAGAATTCTATGTGAACAAGAGAAGATCATTTCTACGTGAACCGACCAAGTGCAGAGACAAATCGTGTGAGGAGATCGGATAGAAGAACAGTACCTGTATTGGCAAAGCAAGATATCGATTAGCTTGTGAGAAGCAATCGAAGAGAAACCTGTGTGGTTTAATCGGACCTCAACTAGATAAAAGTCAACTTGTGTGAGTCAAAGAGGATATGTGTGAACAAAAGACTTGTGTGGAACCAGAATCTAATAAAGACTGGAGGAAAACCTTAATGTTAGTAACGAGTAGAATATGTGTGATTTTTTGAAGGTGCTGAATAGGGAGAAAAAAAGAAGAAAATGACAGAAGTTGCGGTGCAAGTAAAGTCAAAGTGTGTTGCGTGTTGGATTCAAAATAAAAAAGCGGACAACCTTCTTAGTTGTTTTACGCTATTGTGGAAACGGAAGGAAAAGAAAGTGAGAAATGGTGTGTAAAGATGACCGCTTACTGATAAGTCTATGGAGAATGGCCTAAAGTCTAAGTGACAAACTAAGAAGGAGTTCAAGACAAGAGGAGAAGCAAGTAGAGAGTTTGATGGGGTTGCATGAAAAAACAAGTAAAAGTTTTTGTTTTTAGGTATAAGAAGTCAAGGTTTATTGACACGTCAGTAGATCAAAGATGTTACATGGAAAGACAAAGGAGAACACATTAGTTTGTGTTATGAGATTTAGATATGTAGCTTCCTATTGGCTTTTGTTTAAATTCAGTAATTAACACAATTTTGATTTTTTAAGGTTGAAGACTTTCACTAGTACACAATGGTATTTTTTAGGCGATCTAATTTTATTTTTTTAGAGCGGCTTTAAAGAAAACCGCCTCAAAAAACCTATTTAAATATAAAAACCGTGACAAAAAAACCACCTCAAAAATAAACTTTTCAATCGGGTTTAAGTAAACCGCTCCAAAAAAATCATTTTTTAAAGCGGTGTATGAGAACCGCCTCAAAAACTTGCTTGACTTTATTTAATTTTGCTCTTCAAAAAGTCTAAGAACACGTCCTTATCCTCACCTCACCTCACCTCACCTCACCCAATAAACCTTTTTTTTAATTTTCCCTGTCATCTCCCCTTCAAAAAGCCCAAGAACCACCCCACTAAACCCTACCATAACCACCTTAACCAGCCATGGCCTCCTCCACGCCACCAACTCTAACCACCACCAAACCCTAACCGAACCACTACATCCACCACCACCAACGTCATACCCCTAATGTCCACAACTCCCTGCACCCCACCGCTAACACATTCCCTGCCTTCAAAAAGTCCAAGAACCACCCCTATTAAACCCTACCAGAACCACCTTATCCGGCAATGGCCTCCTCCATGCCACCAACTCTAACCACATCCAAACCCTACCCGAACAACTAAATCCACCACCACCAACGTTGTACCCCTAATGGCCACAACTCCCTCCACCCCCACCACTGACAAATCCCCAGCCCCAATCTCGACCACCGTCACAGTTGTAAGATGGTAAAATACTCAATTGATTAATATTAAATAATGCATTATAATATAAAGAGATCGGAATGCAAACTCTAATACTTAATGGGCCCGTGGGATCATAATAATAAATCTAATATCCAATATTCCCCCGCAGTCGTGGCGGAAGTAAACCGGACGCTAAGATTGGAAAACCAAAAAAAATCAATGATAATAAGATAAACATGCTTCGATCGAATCGAAATTCCATACGTTTGCCAACAAATCCATATTCTGTTTCGTGTCTTTTCTAGTTTATAGTTTTCGTTTAATACAGCTTCATTCTTGGTTGAAGACTCAAGCCACTTATCCAAATCTTTTTTCGAGACGTCCTTAAGTCTCACCGCCGCCACCATGAGAACCGCCATAGCCCGATATGTCGACAGCTGAAATCCGATGACGAACGTCCGCCACATGCGCCACCACAAGTTTCTTACACGTCGCCTTTGTTCGACGCATGGCGGAGCGTGAAGGGCCGTTTGGTCGCCGTATTTTCAGGGTGTGGTCAGAATCTTGGTTCGCATGTTTCCGTCCGGTTCGTTTTTCTTTACGACGAAGTTTTTATGCCGGACTTATGTATCTCGTCTCAGACCTAAAAGATCTAGTATCATGTTTCTATTCGGATCGACTCCTCTCGTCGGACCATGGTTCCCTGCCGTCAACCTCAACCAATATCACACATTTCTTTCCAAGAGACCGCCACGTTGCTTTATTTATTTTTTCTTTTTAGATATATGGATTTTATCTCTTGATGTGCGGATCTAAGAGACCGTCGCGTGACCACGTCACCGACCTTGCTTTATTTTTCTTTTTAGATCTACGGATCTCATCTCCTGATCTACGAACCCAAGACCGCACACGATTATGGCTGTCAGTTGTCAACTTACCTATAGCAGATCATCTCTTGGTCGTGTTTATCCTTTCGGGGACCAAGAACCAATGAAGCAAACTATGGATAGCATAACTGGATATTATATTTCTTATTATGAGCCCACAGGCCCATTAGGTATCTAGGGCTTGCATTTGGTGGAGATGGCTATGATTTTTATTTTTTATATGTTGCGCAGGGAAGACGGTAACCATAACCTAAGGCTCTGATATCATGTAAGATGGTAAAATACTGAATTGATTACTACCGAATAATGCATTAGATTATATAGAGAGCAATACGCAAACCCTGTATGCCTAATGGGCCCGTGGGCTTATAATAATAAATCTAATATTCATTAACAATTGGCACTCATCGGAACCCAAAGAGACATGTAACCCTAAAACCCATTTCTTCCCCTGCTTACTTCATTTTAACCCTTCTCCACCAACACCTCTCGATCTCCGGCCACAAACAGTGATGTTGTTTTTAGTAATACAGCGGCAGCAGAAGGGTAGGAACAACCGCCGAACAGGTGAGTTCAGATCGGGACTTGTAAGCCCGATTTACCAGCGGTGAAGACAAGTTATGACCATATCGAGCGAAAGATGAATCAAACAACATCGGATCTGTGGTGGTTTTCGTTGTAGAGGTACGTTACGACGATCTAAGTGAGTTTGGGTTTGGTTCAGCTCATGACTCGTATAGGAACAAAGATACGAAGTCGGAGCTTGGGGATTCGAAATTGGTCGGGTCGGCATTTTCCGGGGAGAACACAGGTCGGAGCTTGGGGATTCGAAACCGGTCTGGTCGGTAATTCCGGCGATTATGGCTAGGGTTCCGGCCAATATTATTTATTTTTTTCGTTTTCATAAGCATTTTTTTTGGGGCGGTTTAAAATGGATCTTTTTTTGAAGCGCCATTTTCTGCCCCAAAAGCTGTTTTTCACCACCTGAAACGGCCATTTTTGTACTAGTGTTTGTTCCGGAAAAACTCAACATTGACTTGGTTTGTAGCACAGGTGGAGGGATTTTTTGATATTTACGGATTGCTTAAGAGGTGTTTGGTTTGTACAATGTTTGTGAAAGAATTGAAATGTTTCAAAAGAACTAGAATTTGAATTAATTCTAAACAAAAAATACTTAGTTGGAAAATTAATGAAAATAGTTGAAATGTAAAAGATATTTTTGAAACATATATTCTTTAATACAAGGAGGTCGAATGATTTCTGATTTCTCTAGTGATTAATACATTTTTCATATACGCTACTTGTTAAACTTTTATAAACATTGATACCAAAATTTGTATACTTTTTAAATTTCTGTGTAAATTATAAATATACAAGTATTTATATATTTTATTAACTTTTACCAAATAAATGTTGTCAAAATATGTAAATATTTATATACTTTTACAAGTATTAAATAAGCTTATTAGTTTGATAATTTTTTAAGTATAATTTGTAGATAACAGTTAAATTTTCCTCCATTGTTTCAAAATTTTAAAATAGAAATAAACCACTATAATTACAACCCTCTTTTAATTTTTCTTTACACATTCAACTATTCTTTCTTTTAATTTTCACGTCAATCTTTCTCTTCTCATTTCTTACAATCATAAACTCAAACACAAAGTCGTTCATAATTTTTAAACGAGACGAAAATCAAAACCCAAACCTGATCCTCCAAAATGACCAAAATCAAACCTTTGACTTCATTAAACGTTGAAAACAAACTATGATAAGGACGTATCTTTACGAACTTGTTTACACTTCAAACCACAGACAATCAATCCCTGTTACCGGGAGTGCACATTAAGTTAAAGATATAAGTTTGTAATAATGTATGCCTAATGGTTTGTTAAAAGACGTTCACTAAAGCCTTAAATGACAAGCGCTCGTTATTTTTGTTTCTTTGTCCTGCGTAATAATGCTAGCTAGTAGACCAAAGAGAAGCAAAAATGGCCGATACATAGGCTTTCGCAGCATCTGGTGGAACATAACTTCCAATGTGGGAAAGAACCTGCATTTTAAATGAAAATGTGATTGGTTAATTAAAAAAAGTCAATCTTGATAACAAATTTTGATTTCTTTGACCGAGGTTTCATTGGACTCAATATACTAGATAAAACAATCCATAATTCATTTAGTATAGATAAATTGATATTAAACAGCTAAAAGATTACTGGCTAAGCTTTAACTATGGATTGGAGGGGTGCGCCAGGACAAGGCAGTAGTGCAACACCAAGGCGACGCTCAAAGACCCCAATGGCAAGCTATTGTGACAGGCCTTTCCCCATAAAAAATAAGATTAATATCAAGTGGGCCGATGGCCCACGTATCAGATATTAAACTGATAAGAACAGATACTACACTTGATCTTAGCCAAAAGGCCGAGAAAGGTATGCTTTCTCCATTCTTGGGCAGCTGCTTATGTAGGCAGTCCCTTCATCTTTGTGTTCTTCACTCAGCCGATGTGGGATTGTCTTTGGGCATCTCTCCATCAGAATTTAATAAAAAACTAGCATTTAAAAGTAATATATATGCTTCCCTACGTAAAGGTACCTGTTTCAAACTTATATATTTTCTAATCTACATGACTAATTCCAGTTACCCGTAGGTATACTAATCTTTTTCTTCTTTCTGTTCTTGCATTTCACTTGTATTCTTTTTTTTTATCTTAACGGCCTTATCCAGTATTCGGCTACCTGCTAGTAAGAGTATTTTACACAATATTAATTTTAGACCAGACCCGACCCATTACCAAAAGACTGGGTTTGGGACTTCTGTTTTACATGATTTTCTTACACCAAATAAAGTAATTTGTTATATCAAGAGTTTGTTTCTACCTTCTTGAACTACAGCAGTTTTTTATCAAAGGGAAAACAAAGCCCCGGCAAGGCGGTAACAAACAAGTGCAATGGTAATGCGACCACGATGGCATTGAATGCGGAGCTGCACTTATCAGCGTGCATACATGGCAAATGAAATTACAATGCACGATTAGTAGATCAAACATCACCACCAAGAACGCCTAATTAATAGAAGTAATTAATAGGCAGATAAGAAGCAATTAAGAAATCACCAAGCAATAACACGAAAAGGGGGAATGGAAAAAATTTAGATTACAGAATATGCAAATGCGTGTAAGAAATGACCCGATCGAATAACTATCAACCTACCGTCGTACCGTTTGGGTTTAAGGAAGCAAAAACAAGTCGGTATTTGTTTTATTTTTAAGTTAATTACATAAAAAGTCCTTAAGGTTTGGTCTAGGCTTACCTTTGGGTGTAGTTTAAAAAGTTATGGTTTACCATGGTATTAGCATAGTCCGTAAGTTTACCGTTCTTACTGTAAAAAGAATAAAATAATTACTAAAATACCCTTCCCCACCTCATTAGCAACTTCATCTTCCCCACACATCTTAGAGAGAGAAGGAGATGGTTTAGCCTTTAGATCGTTCCATTCTCCTTCTCCGTCGATTGCTTGAAGCTTTGCTGAAGAAACGAACTGATTTGAGGTAAACATCTTGTCTAAATCTTTGTTTTTGGGTAAATATGGGTAAAAACGAGTTTGATCCAAAAAGCTTCGATTTTACGTTTGTTTAATCCTAAAAACCTTGGATTTAGTCTCATGGATGAGAATAGAACAGTTTGTACGTAAAAAGTTAGAGTTTTGGATAAAAAACGACGGATTTGGCCTAGAACCGTATAAATGGTCTGAAATATGTTGAAGCGTCCGAAATAGATTTCGAAAAAGGGGGAAACTGTACTCTGTCCAAAAAGTTACTTGGGCGAAAAGGTTTCGGACGAAATAGTTTCCGGGTGAAAAAGTTTTCGGATGAAAGACATTTCGGGCGAAAGAGATTTCGACCGAAAAAGATTTCGGTCGAAAAGAGATTTCGAACGAAAAGGTTTTCGAACAAGTGAGATTTCGGACGGATCGTTTTGTTGTATGTAGAAGTTAACACCTTCCGTTTGTAACCGTTTAAACAGATCGCCTAGCACCTTGCGAACAGTACACTTAGGAATGATTACTTAAAAAATTCAGGTGAGTTCTAGAGGTCCCTTTTTTATGAGGTATTTACTATGTTTGCAGGACTGATCGCATGCTTAAGAAATGTTTACGAAATATGATTTGTGAAAGGAATGTTTACGAAATGAATTACGAAATGTTTTGCCTTAAAGGTTTACCAAAGGTTTTGAAAGAAAGAATGTTTCGATAAAACGTACAATGCTTTAACAAAAAGGTTTAACGAATGAATGAACGTTTTTAAAGAAAGTCGAATCTGCCAACGGTTCTTTCGGGAACGAATGCGATGAATGAAACCGTTTCTAGGTTAGGAATCCAACGAGACTGGGCGTCCTAGACACGAAGATTTGCTATACCTATATAGGGGCCTTTTTGGTCAGCAAACGGTTGGGATGAATGGCAGGATTAACTGTCTGACGGGATTAGTTAACCTGTAGATGTCGTGTGAATGCACACGAGTGTTAATGTTACTATCACGGCGGGGCGTGATTCTTTCTAGGTTAGGATTCCGGATGAGACTGGGCATCCTGGACAGACACCGGGACTCGATTAATCTCGAGTAATGCCTAAAGGAATTTACGGTTATGAAAAGGCGCAGATTTGACATGAATGGTTCATGTTTACTGTTATTGCATGTTATGTACAATTTTATTAGTATTGAATGAATGCTATATTTTGGGCAAAATGATTTTGATGTGTAACATTTTATGTAAAGTTAGAACTCACAAGCGTAGTTGACTTTTAGTATGTCTTCAGGTTAAGTGTAGAATGCTACTTTTGGATGGATGCGGAGCTTGTGCCGAGAGATTTACCCAAACGATAACACTGCCATTCCGTTCATTATATGTTTTTTTAATTTAATTTTAATACAATGCTTCCGCTATGTTTGAACAAATTGTAATTTGAATGATGTTTCTGTTGCTTTAATTATATTTCAAAGTTTAATTCACTATGCGTTTATAAGTTAATCCAACAAGTGAGGTTTCCTGTGTTTGGGGCCTTACATGATCTGTGTGATCAAAAGACTTGTATGGAGCAAGAATTTAAGAAAGATCGAAGGAAAACCTTAATGGTAGAAACGAGTAGAATATGTGTGATTGTTTGAAGGTGTTGATTAGAGAAAGGGGAGGGGGGGGGGAGGAAAAAGATAAGCTAGCAGGTTTAACGACAGAAGTTGCGGTGCAAGTAAAGTCAAAGTGTATTGCATGTTGGATTCAAGATAAAGAAGGGGGAACGTTGGTCAAATTGTGGCCATCTAACTTCTAAATCTGTTCCGGTATGGGTTGACATTAAAGATTTTCCATTATGTTTATGGAATGGGGGCGAACATTGGTCAAATTGTGAGTTCTGTGGGCCGGCCTCTTATGCTTGACCAAGTCACTTTTGATAGATGTGAAACCAAAGAGGGTCTAATGAATTATGCTAGGGTCCTTGTTGATGCTTATGCAAGTAGGGGCCTTCCGGATCATGTAAAGGTTACATTTCCGGCTAGAGGCTCTTATTCGGGTAAGTCTTGTTACCTTGATTTATCCTATAGGTGGAAACCACCATGTTATTCAATTTGTAATGCTTTTGGCCATCTTAATGAAGTCCACAAACCTGTCCATGTAACACCTATGCCTACGGTCCGTAAGGAAAACCGTATGGAGTTTATTCAATAGTGATTTTCTTACACCAAATAAAGTAATTTGTTATATCAAGAGTTTATTCATTACCCTTCTTCAACTCTGAATACAGCAGTTTTAGATCAACCAAAGAGAAATTAGTTAAAATCAGAACGTTTGACCTCAATCATCTGAACACGGCTGAAATAGATTTAGACAAGAGTATTGTGCAGGGGCCGCGCGAACGCAGGCCCCTACTGCCACAAATTATGACGTAGGATCGACCACTTGGGCCGACCTTAGGCGGGTACCCCTCCTAAGTGCAATGGAGGTCACCAACCTAGGCCATGGACCTTCTTGATCATCCATTGACCCCGTCCAGGTAAGTATCTAATCCAATGGCCTCTCTCCTTTTTTATACAACACCACTTCCCTTTTGCCTTTTCTCCCCCAGAGATGTGGGATCACCTCCTTACTCAGTTTTGTGGTTTTGTGTTATCGTGAAGGGACATTATATGTTAGGATTGTATTTGCGTCTTTGTAACGCATCCACTTTGGGATTATTGATGCTTAAATTTGATTGTGTAGTAATTATAACCTCATTTGGATAAGGATGTAGTGATAGTATTTATTAGGTTAGGACAATCAAGATTTGCAGTTATATGGACATTTAGGATGTGCCTCATAAGATCAAAAGGGTTGTAAATTTAGAATGTGTATTAAAAGTATGCATGCTTGTACTAGAGTTATCATGGTTTCACTTCAACAACCTGTTTCAATTAAGAAGTCTAATTTTCTCCCAAAGGTGTCAACACCTAATATTAATAGTTTGTTAATCAATGCTGCAGTTGGCTGTTGGTGTTATATCTACAAACACAGCACGTGTACAACTACCACACGCACGCAAAAAACCTGGGGAGTTTCTTAAGAAAAAAGAAGATAAGAGGCGTCAATTTTTAACCATTTACTTTAAATGGTACTGGTCGATTGGGGTAATGGTTCATCTCTAACGGGTCACAAGGAGAAGAAAGAGAAGGAAACGTTTTTCAAAATGTTTTAATTTATATTATGGATGTTTCCTTTTTTACTTTTATCACCGTGTCATCTATCGATTGACTTTTGTTAACCCAAAACAGAACCGGTTTGAGAAAAAAAGCCCGGTTTGTACACCTTTACTTATGACTCTCATAATCACATCTGGACTTTGCTAATAACCAGGCTTTGGTCTCTAACCATCTTTCTTGATATCTATAATCTATGATTTGTATTTCTATTATGCTCCATATTTTGGATCACATATAATAGTGGCATTATATAAATAAAAATCCATTGAATTTCATAAAAACCACTGAATTTCCTGTATGTAATATTTGTTTTTATATACTTAAAATGCATATTTTCTTGGTTTCTTTTTACAAAAGTCACAAACTTGTAGGGTTCGTTTTGAACAGCTTATGATTGTTGGGGCTGCTGGAGGAATATGGGCATACAACAGGCACATGCAAAGAACTAATGTCCATTTAGGGGTTTTAAACCTTACTGCAGGGACGCCACTGACCCCTAGAGAGAAAGAAACCATGCTAGAGATTCTAACCCCACCCCCACCTGAAGGAACTCTTCATTCATCCCCATGGTGGACTAGGTGGATTCCTAAATGAACACACTTTTTAATCATGCAAAGGTTCAGTGAGGGTAAGAGTATTTGCACACTAAGTTGGTTTTAATAATGGTTATGTTCGAAGACGTGTTACGGTGACATTTTCATATCATTTTTGGAACGCTTATCATTGTATAAATATCACTTTTGGAACGTTTGTCATTGTATAAATGTGCACTGTTAATTGTTGGAAAATCACTCAAGAATAATAACAAGTATGATTATGAACGCGAAACCCGCTGCGAAGCGCGGGGAGTTTTTACTAGTTTATAATTAAATGAAAACAATTGAAACCCGTCTTAATTCGAATTATTGAATAATAAAAGTATTTAAATACAATGCCTTTTGTAAGCGGATCCACAATGTTAAATACAATGCCTTTTGTAAGACGGGTTTCACCCGGGTGGCCCAAAATCTGTTTTAAGGGACCTCTGTTGAACAAAAATCCTCAGCCACCATACCCGGTGTTTTTTCTTTGATTCATTTTGTTATGCTTCTTCTCTCTTTCTGTACTCTATTGTAATTCGAATTATTGAATAATAAAATTTCTCTTTTATTTTATAAACGGTTTTCCTACAAGCTTAAAATAGATTTCGGGCCACCCGGGTAAAACCCGTCTTAATTCGAATTATTGAATAATAAAAGTTCTCTTTTATTTTATGAACGGTTTTCCTACAAAAACGCCACAATCGTTGTCATTGAAGTTGGTCTCTACGGTGAATTTGTATCCAAAATCTCCGATTGTCGAACATCAGTGTTAGATCCGTTGTGTATTGATGCCCTAACCACCAGAGCTTCACTTTAAAAAGAACCATTCATTGTCTCCCTTATTCGGTTCCTATACACTTAATTTGTTGAAAATGGTGGAGATCGCGGTGCTTCCGGTGGTCAAAAGAGGGCGGTACAAGGCGGAGTAGAATAGCAGTTTGTCGGTTTTGTGGTTGGTGCATGATGGCCGGCGGTTTGTAGGGCTGCTGTGGAGGTGGATGGAAAAACATGCGAAAGTCGCGAGATTGGGGAGAGAGGGGTTGGGTTCTTTTTATTATTTTTTTAGTAATTTAGAAATCAGTCCATGTAATTAAATAAATATAGTTAATTGCATAAATGGTCTTAACAGTCAAAAAGCTTTGTTATTATTTAATGACCGGTTTAGTTTTTAAGGGAACATGATGTAAATGCATGAGACAACAAACTTTACAAGTAAACGGATAGCAGTTCTGTCTACCTTTTAGCAAATTTGGATATACCCGAGTTCACTAATAATTATAGTTTATGTATTGGCAAAACAATAGCTATGAGGGATAAAGATACAAAAAGAATTTGATTTATTGGTAACATAGTGTGAGTAAGAAACCATGAGCTCTTTGAGTTGAAATATTAATTTCCAGCGTGAGGATATGGATTGTGCCTTTTATAAAATAAACTCATGGTATTATTTAGTGTCGATCATTTAATGCACATTTTGTAATCTCGTGGTTGGTATTATTAGGGTTTAGGCATTGATTTTTAGAATTATTATGGTATTTTATCTTAGCTGGATCTTAAGTATTCTCGATGGAGGTTATTCATTGTTCAAGCATCCACATCAACTTCAGTCAAGCTTATATGTCGCCTAATTCAATGACTGGTCTTTTTCGGACAGCCATCATTTATATAGCTTCTATCACTAACTCGCCTTGTATGAGTTTCCAAAATGATAATCTTTTGGTTCCGTCGATTATTGGTGATCTTTTTCTTTGGGATTCAATCTTTGGTGGTATGTCTCTAGATTGGATTGGAGGAACAAGTGGTAGAAGGGGAAGAAATGATGGTGTTGCGGAAATCATTAAACATTTCATCGAAATGTTTAGAATTTCATCACTTATAGAAAAGAACGTTAAATTCCAATGGTTAAAATTAAAGGAATCTGATCCAATTTTGAATCAACATAACATATTTTGAAGGCTTTTAATCCAAATGTGAAAGATTCATATGAAGGGCTAAACTGAAAGTTTTTATATCTTTGAACCGATCAAGCAAGTGACAACCAAGCAAGAAGAAGCCATGTGTGTTGCGGTGCAAGTAAAGTCAAAGTGTGTTACGTGTTGGATTCAAGATAAAGAAGGGGATGTCACACCCCAGTCCCAGGTACCGGTTAGAGGTGACGCATGGTTCAGAACACACATCGGAAACTAAGAACACACATCGGAAACTAAAAACCTCATTCTTTATTTCCCTTAAAACATCATTTACATCATGGAATCAAAAAGTTACATCATGTTTCATCATCATTCCTAACAAGGAACATATCATTTCAGGACTTATAGTTTCATAACATGTCTATCATCTGGTTCAGTTCATCATCAGTTCTAGTCCTGGAATGCCTCCTCTATTGACCACCCGGAAGCAAAAATGGCCGATACAAAGGCTTTCGCAGCATCTGGTGGAACATAACTTCCAATGTGGGCAAGAACCTGCATTTTAAATGAAAATGTGATTGGTTAATTAAAAAAAGTCAATCTTGATAACAAATTTTGATTTCTTTGACTGAGGTTTCATTGGACTCAATGTGCAAGTTTATACGAAAATAGAAACATACGTTGGTGTAAATCAATCATAAATGTGGATTGTTCAGCAGGTTTCATTGGACTCAGTTACATAAAACATCATTCCAAGTTGCATAAATGTGGAGTGTTGAGCAGTCATAATTAAGCTTGATTCCCATGGCACAAGAAGTTGTACGTAGCATTTGTCAATCTTGATAACAAACTTTGATTCGTATAAAACAAATACAAATCGAAACACTACTAAAGAGAAATAACCTCCTTTATATGTATGCTTTTGTCTGAATAACTAGGTCCTGTAGTGATAGAGAAATGAAATTATATGAGAAAGCAGTAAAAGCATAAATCCAAATAACCCTAATAATCTTTGTTTCATTAGAAATAAATAAATGTGCAAAACATGTCTGGTTACAGAATCCACAAGCTGCAATATATTAGATAAAACAATCCATAATTCATTTAGTATAGATAAATTGATATTAAAGATTACTGGCTAAGCTTTAACTATGGTTTGGAGGGGTGCGCCAGGCCAAGGCAGTAGTGCAACACCAAGGCGACGCTCAAAGACCCCAATAGCAAGCTATTGTGACGGGCCTTTCCCCATAAAAAATAAGATTAATAAACCTTTTGTACGTAAAGGTACCTGTTTCAAACTTATATATTTTCTAATCTACATGACTAATTCCAGCTATATATATATATATATATATATATATATATATATATATATATATATATATATATATATATGTTTAACTTAAACTGATTCAAATATATATGGCTCCACTAGCACCAACTTGAACTTAACTCTCAATGTCTGTCCATACTAGTTGACTTGGATCACGTACAATACATAAACAAGACCTGGCATGAGATGAAATCATTTATGATTAAGTAAGTTTAAAACGTCAGCGGTTTAAAAAAATGTGTCAAACCAACAATAAAACTATATATGGAGGAGCGGGAACTTGTCAACATGATGTGATAACTTACAAAGCATCCATTCCAGTTACCCGTACGTAATCTTTCTTTCTGTAGTTGTATTCCCTTTTTCTTGTATTGTAATCTTAAAGGGATAACGGCTACCTGCTAGTAAGAGTATTTTACACGATATTAACTTTAGACCAGACCCGACCCATTTCAACGGTCTGGGACTTGTGATTTTCTTACACCAAATAAAGTAATTTGTTATATCAAGAGACCTTCAACTCTGAATACAGCAGTTTTTGATCAACCAAACAGAAATTAGTTAAAATCAGAACATTTGACCTCAATCATCTCAACACGGCTGAAATAAATTTAGACTAGAGTATTGTGCAGGGGCTGCGCGAACGCAGGCTCCTACTGCCACAAATTATGACGTAGGCTCGACCACTTGGGCAGACCTAAGGCTGGCACCCCTCCTAAGTGCAATGGAGGTCACCAACCTAGGCCATGGACCTTCTTGATCATCCATTGACCCCGTCCAGGTAAGTATCTAATTCAATGGCCTCTCTTCTTTTTTATACAACACCACTTCCCTTTTGCCTTTTCTCCCCCAGCGATGTGGGATCACCTCCTTACTCAGTTTTTCACTTCAACTTTTGAAACTCTAACAATTATGTTATTTGAAATTAACCATAATTAGTTACATTAGTTTTGTTTGATATCTATTATTTGTAAGCCTATAAAAAGGCCTCACTGTCTTTAAAAAAATCATATCACAAAATTGCCCCAAAGATCGTTCTCTGTTTTCTTGGGAGATTGACCATCTCGAATTGGTTCGTTTCATGGTGTGGCCTTTTTAAAGGCTTACATACAACCGACCTAAACATGGGTATATGTATTGGCAAAACAAAATTGCCCCAAAGAACGTTCTATGTTTTCTTGACCGTCTCGAATCGGTTCGTTTCATGGTGTGGCCTTTTTAAAGGCTAGCTTACAAACATGGAAATAACCGACCTAAACATGGGTAAACCCACGACTTCTAATTAACCATAATTCTAACAAAGCGAAGGCAAGGCAGTAACAAACACCTGTAATGGTAATGCTGTAATGCGGCGACGATGGCATGGAATGCGGAGTTGCACTTATCAGTGTGCATGCTTGGCAAATGAAATTACAATGCATGATTAGTACATCAAACATCACCACCAAGAAAGCCTATTTAATATAGGCAGATAAGAAGCAATTAAGAAATCACCAAGCAATAACATGAAAAGGGGGAAAGGAAATAGCTTAGATTACATAATATGCAAATGCATGTAAGAAATGACAGTATCGAATAACTATTAAACTACCGCCGTGCCGTTTGGGTTTAAGGAAGCAAAAGCGAGATAGAATTGATATCCGTTTACTTGTAAAGTTTGTTGTCTCATGCATTTACATCCAGTTCCCTTAAAAACCAAACCAGTCATTACATAAACAATAGCTATGAGGGTTAAGGATATATTAAGAATTTGATTTATCGGTAACACAGTGTGAGTAAGAAACCATGAGTTGTTTGAGTTGAAATAGTAATTTTCAGCGTGAGGATACGGATCGTGCCTTCTATAAAATAGTAATTATTTGGTGTCGATCAATTAATGCACATTTTGTGATCTCGTGGTTGGTATTATTAGGGTTTAGGCATTGGTTTTTAGAATTATTATGGTATTTTATCTTAGCTGGATCATAAGTATTCTCGATCGAGGTTATTCATTGTTCAAGCACCCACATCAACCGCAGTCAAGTTTATATGTCGCCTAATTCAATGACCGGTCTTTTTCGAACCATAGATTATATAGCCTCTATCACTAACTCGCCTTCTATGAGTTTCCAAAATGATAATCTTTTGGGTTCCGTCGATTATTGGTGATCTTTTTCTTTGAGATTCGATCTACGGTGGTACTTCTCTAGTTTGGATTGGAGGAACAAGTAGTTGAAGGGGAAGAAATGGTGGTGTTAGGAAAATCATCAAACATTTCTTCGAAGTGTTTAGAATTTTATCACTTATAGACTAGAATGTTAAATTCCAATGGTCAGAGTTAAAGGAATCTAATCCAATTTTGGATCAACATAACATATTTTGAAGGCTTTTAATCCAAATGTAAAAGAGTCAAGAAATATGAAGTGCTAAACCAAAAGTTTTTGTATGTTTAAACCGATCAACCAAGAGACAACCAAAGCAAGAAGAAACCATGTGTGTGGTTCAATGAAAGAGCAAGAAGCGTGTCCTTATTAAGATTAAGGGGGTATTTGAATGCTTTAAATCCTAATGTGAAAGAGTCAATAAAGTGTTTGATTTGGTTTATTAAATTAAGTTTATTTAGTATGGTAAGAATATGTATTAGGGGTGATTTAGTTTACTAGTTTAAGGAGTCTTGCTTAGCAAGTTATATTAGTATAAATAGATTGGTAGGGTTATTGTAATTTGCAAGTGAGTTGTTGGTTGATAATAAAAGTTTAGAGCAACACTTGCTCTAAGTCTTGTCTCAGGGTTTTGAGTTTTTCGATCTTGCTCGGCCACCATATTTTCTAATAGAACGTTTTCACTTCTAGTTTCAATTTCATCCGAGTTATAAGAATTACGTGTAAAGGTCATATAAACAAACATCATCTTCATTTTTTCTTTTAGGTTATAAATCATATATATAGATTTTTAATTTTAGGGCAAAATTGCTGAGATAACCAATATTGTTAAGCACAATAGCACTTTTATAGTCAAAGAGATTAATTAGAAGAGATGAGAGTGAATGTCTTTCAAGTTAGGTTAAAAGTGAGGGTCTTTCATAGCTCAAATGTGATGTTGTACTCAAAGAACATAATATTGCAAGCCGGGTGGGTCACAAGACCCTTGAAAACTGAAGGTGTAAATCCTAATTGTTCACATATGAACTTAAGAAAAAAGAAGGATAATTCTTAGTGAATTATTAGATATAATAGTGATTTATTTGATTAGTATATTTATCTTGGTAGGAGATTTAGAAAAATAAGGATAGGTTGAGTTGTTTTAGAAGTCAGTATTTGAGTTAAATAAAGATTGCTTGTTTAGCAAGGTTGGGAGTGTTTAAAATAGGAGTCTTCGTAAAAAGGTATTTTTATGGCCGTCAATCAGTAATATTAAGAAATAGTCGTGACCTGGGTTAGTCACAAAACAAGTATGTGTTCATTGTGTTTGAGAGATTGCTCGATTCAATCAAGTACAACAATTGTCATATGAGCGAGGATGACGATCGAGACTTGTGTGGTGAAGAAGAGAGATCAAGGAAGAACGACAAGGAAAAGCGACCGAGCAAGCGAAGAAGAACAACAACTTAAGACCGAGAGAAGCAAGGTAGAAGATCGAGACCACCAAAGAAGCATGATCACATCTTTGTGTTTGTGATCAGATCTAGTGAGTGTATTAAGAATGAGACTGATAGAGAGAAGACGTCATATGTGTGAAGACGAGTAAAGCAAGAAGAATTCTATGTGAACAAGAGAAGATCATTTCTATGTGAACCGACCATGTGTAGAGATAAATCGTGTGAGGAGGCCGGATAAAAGAACAATACCTGTATTGGCAAAGCAAGATATCGATTAGCTCGTGAGAAGCAATCGAAGAGAAACCTGTGTGGTTTAATCGGACCTCAACTAGATAAAAGTCAACTTGTGTGAGTCAAAGAGGATATGTGTGAACAAAAGACTTGTGTGGAACCAGAATCTAATAAAGACAAGAGGAAAACCTTAATTTTAGTAACGAGTAGAATACGTGTGATTTTTTGAAGGTGCTGAATAGAGGGAAAAAAAGAGGAAAATGACAGAAGTTGCGGTGCAAGTAAAGTCAAAGTGTGTTGCGTGTTGGATTCAAAATAAAAAAGCGGACAACCTTCTTAGTTGTTTTATGCTATTGTGGAAACAGAAGGAAAAGAAAGTGAGAAATGGTGTGTAAAGATGGCCGCTTACTGATAAGTCTATGGAGAATGGCCTAAAGTCTAAGTGACAAACTAAGAAGGAGTTCAAGACAAGAGGGGAAGCAAGTAGAGAGTTTGATGGGGTTGCATGAAAAAACAAGTAAAAGTTTTTGTTTTTAGGTATAAGAAGTCAAGGTTTATTGACACGTCAGTAGATCAAAGATGTTGTTACATGGAAATACAAAGGAGAACACATTAGTTTGTGTTATGAGATTTAGATATGTAGCTTCCTATTAGCTTTTGTTTAAATTTAGTAATTAACACAATTTTGATTTTTTAAGGTTGAAGACTTTCACTAGTACACATTGGTATTTTTTAGGCGATCTAATTTTATTTTTTAGAGCGGCTTTAAAGAAAACTGCCTCAAAAAACCTATTTAAATATAAAAACCGTGACAAAAAAACCACCTCAAAAATAAACTTTTCAATCGGGTTTAAGTAAACCGCTCCAAAAAAATCATTTTTAAAGCGGTGTATGAGAACCGCGTCAAAAACTTGCTTGACTTTATTTAATTTTGCTCTTCAAAAAGTCTAAGAACCACGTCCTTATCCTCACCTCACCTCATCTCACCTCACCTCACCCAATAAACCTTTTTTTAATTTTCCGTGTCTTCTCCCCTTCAAAAAGCCCAAGAACCACCCCACTAAACCCTACCATAACCACCTTAACCAGCCATGGCCTCCTCCACGCCACCAACTCTAACCACCACCAAACCCTAACCGAACCACTACATCCACCACCACCAATGTCGTACCCCTAATGTCCACAACTCCCTGCACCCCACCGCTAACACATTCCCTGCCTTCAAAAAGTCCAAGAACCACCCCTATTAAACCCTACCAGAACCACCTTATCCGGCCATGGCCTCTTCCATGCCACCAACTCTAACCACATCCAAACCCTACCCGAACAACTACATCCACCACCACCAATGTTCTACCCTTAATGGCCACAACTCCCTCCACCCCCACCGCTGACAAATCCCCAGCCCCAATCCCGACCACCGTCACAGTTGTAAGATGGTAAAATACTCAATTGATTAATATTAAATAATGCATTATAATATAAAGAGATCGGAATGCAAACTCTAATACTTAATGGGCCCGTGGGATCATAATAATAAATCTAATATCCAATATTCCCCCGCAGTCGTGGCGGAAGTAAACCGGACGCTAAGATTGGAAAACCAAAAAAAATCAATGATAATAAGATAAACATGCTTCGATCGAATCGAAATTCCAAACGTTTGCCAACAAATCCATATTCTGTTTCGTGTCTTTTCTAGTTTATAGTTTTCGTTTAATACAGCTTCATTCTTGGTTGAAGACTCAAGCCACTTATCCAAATCTTTTTTCGAGACGTCCTTAAGTCTCACCGCCGCCACCATGAGAACCGCCATAGCCCGATATGTCGACAGCTGAAATCCGATGACGAACGTCCGCCACACGCGCCACCACAAGTTTCTTACACGTCGCCTTTGTTCGACGCATGGCGGAGCGTGAAGGGCCGTTTGGTTGCCGTATTTTCAGGGTGTGGTCAGAATCTTGGTTCGCATGTTTCCGTCCGGTTCGTTTTTCTTTACGACGAAGTTTTTATGCCGGACTTATGTATCTCGTCTCAGACCTAAAAGATCTAGTATCATGTTTCTATTCGGATCGACTCCTCTCGTCGGACCATGGTTCGCCGCCGTCAACCTCAACCAATATCACACCTTTCTTTCCAAGAGACCGCCACGTTGCTTTATTTATTTTTTCTTTTTAGATATATGGATTTTATCTCTTGATGTGCGGATCTAAGAGACCGTCGCGTGACCACGTCACCGACCTTGCTTTATTTTTCTTTTCAGATCTACGGATCTCATCTCCTGATCTACGAACCCAAGACCGCACACGATTATGGCTGTCAGTTGTCAACTTACCTATAGCAGATCATCTCTTGGTCGTGTTTATCCTTTCGGGGACCAAGAACCAATAAAGCAAACTATGGATAGCATAACTGGATATTATATTTCTTATTATGAGCCCACAGGCCCATTAGGTATCTAGGGCTTGCATTTGGTGGTGATGGCTATGATTTTTATTTTTTATATGTTGCGCAGGGAAGACGGTAACCATAACCTAAGGCTCTGATATCATGTAAGTTGGTAAAATACTGAATTGATTACTACCGAATAATGCATTAGATTATATAGAGAGCAATACGCAAACCCTGTATGCCTAATGGGCCCGTGGGCTTATAATAATAAATCTAATATTCATTAACAATTGGCACTCATCGGAACCCAAAGAGACATGTAACCCAAAAACCCATTTCTTCCCCTGCTTACTTCATTTTAACCCTTCTCCACCAACACCTCTCGATCTCCGGCCACAAACGGTGATGTTGTTTTTAGTAATACAGCGGCAGCAGAAGGGTAGGAACAACCGCCGAACAGGTGAGTTCAGATCGGGACTTGTAAGCCCGATTTACCAGCGGTGAAGACAAGTTATGACCATATCGAGCGAAAGATGAATCAAACAACATCGGATCTGTGGTGGTTTTCGTTCTAGAGGTACGTTACGACGATCTAAGTGAGTTTGGGTTTGGTTCAGCTCATGACTCGTATAGGAACAAAGATACGAAGTCGGAGCTTGGGGATTCGAAATTGGTCGGGTCGGCATTTTCCGGGGAGAACACAGGTCGGAGCTTGGGGATTCGAAACCGGTCTGGTCGGTAATTCCGGCGATTATGGCTAGGGTTCCGGCCAATATTATTTATTTTTTTCGTTTTCATAAGCATTTTTTTTGGGGCGGTTTAAAATGGATCTTTTTTTGAAGCGCCATTTTCTGCCCCAAAAGCTGTTTTTCACCACCTGAAACGGCCATTTTTGTACTAGTGTTTGTTCCGGAAAAACTCAACATTGACTTGGTTTGTAGCACAGGTGGAGGGATTTTTTGATATTTACGGATTGCTTAAGAGGTGTTTGGTTTGTACAATGTTTGTGAAAGAATTGAAATGTTTCAAAAGAACTAGAATTTGAATTAATTCTAAACAAAAAATACTTAGTTGGAAAATTAATGAAAATAGTTGAAATGTAAAAGATATTTTTGAAACATATATTCTTTAATACAAGGAGGTCGAATGATTTCTGATTTCTCTAGTGATTAATACATTTTTCATATACGCTACTTGTTAAACTTTTATAAACATTGATACCAAAATTTGTATACTTTTTAAATTTCTGTGTAAATTATAAATATACAAGTATTTATATATTTTATTAACTTTTACAAAATAAATGTTGTCAAAATATGTAAATATTTATATACTTTTACAAGTATTAAATAAGCTTATTAGTTTGATAATTTTTTAAGTATAATTTGTAGATAACAGTTAAATTTTCCTCCATTGTTTCAAAATTTTAAAATAGAAATAAACCACTATAATTACAACCCTCTTTTAATTTTTCTTTACACATTCAACTATTCTTTCTTTTAATTTTCACGTCAATCTTTCTCTTCTCATTTCTTACAATCATAAACTCAAACACAAAGTCGTTCATAATTTTTAAACGAGACGAAAATCAAAACCCAAACCTGATCCTCCAAAATGACCAAAATCAAACCTTTGACTTCATTAAACGTCGAAAACAAACTATGATAAGGACGTATCTTTACGAACTTGTTTACACTTCAAACCACAGACAATCAATCCCTGTTACCGGGAGTGCACATTAAGTTAAAGATATAAGTTTGTAATAATGTATGCCTAATGGTTTGTTAAAAGACGTTCACTAAAGCCTTAAATGACAAGCGCTCGTTATTTTTGTTTCTTTGTCCTGCGTAATAATGCTAGCTAGTAGACCAAAGAGAAGCAAAAATGGCCGATACATAGGCTTTCGCAGCATCTGGTGGAACATAACTTCCAATGTGGGAAAGAACCTGCATTTTAAATGAAAATGTGATTGGTTAATTAAAAAAAGTCAATCTTGATAACAAATTTTGATTTCTTTGACCGAGGTTTCATTGGACTCAATATACTAGATAAAACAATCCATAATTCATTTAGTATAGATAAATTGATATTAAACAGCTAAAAGATTACTGGCTAAGCTTTAACTATGGATTGGAGGGGTGCGCCAGGACAAGGCAGTAGTGCAACACCAAGGCGACGCTCAAAGACCCCAATGGCAAGCTATTGTGACAGGCCTTTCCCCATAAAAAATAAGATTAATATCAAGTGGGCCGATGGCCCACGTATCAGATATTAAACTGATAAGAACAGATACTACACTTGATCTTAGCCAAAAGGCCGAGAAAGGTATGCTTTCTCCATTCTTGGGCAGCTGCTTATGTAGGCAGTCCCTTCATCTTTGTGTTCTTCACTCAGCCGATGTGGGATTGTCTTTGGGCATCTCTCCATCAGAATTTAATAAAAAACTAGCATTTAAAAGTAATATATATGCTTCCCTACGTAAAGGTACCTGTTTCAAACTTATATATTTTCTAATCTACATGACTAATTCCAGTTACCCGTAGGTATACTAATCTTTTTCTTCTTTCTGTTCTTGCATTTCACTTGTATTCTTTTTTTTTATCTTAACGGCCTTATCCAGTATTCGGCTACCTGCTAGTAAGAGTATTTTACACAATATTAATTTTAGACCAGACCCGACCCATTACCAAAAGACTGGGTTTGGGACTTCTGTTTTACATGATTTTCTTACACCAAATAAAGTAATTTGTTATATCAAGAGTTTGTTTCTACCTTCTTGAACTACAGCAGTTTTTTATCAAAGGGAAAACAAAGCCCCGGCAAGGCGGTAACAAACAAGTGCAATGGTAATGCGACCACGATGGCATTGAATGCGGAGCTGCACTTATCAGCGTGCATACATGGCAAATGAAATTACAATGCACGATTAGTAGATCAAACATCACCACCAAGAACGCCTAATTAATAGAAGTAATTAATAGGCAGATAAGAAGCAATTAAGAAATCACCAAGCAATAACACGAAAAGGGGGAATGGAAAAAATTTAGATTACAGAATATGCAAATGCGTGTAAGAAATGACCCGATCGAATAACTATCAACCTACCGTCGTACCGTTTGGGTTTAAGGAAGCAAAAACAAGTCGGTATTTGTTTTATTTTTAAGTTAATTACATAAAAAGTCCTTAAGGTTTGGTCTAGGCTTACCTTTGGGTGTAGTTTAAAAAGTTATGGTTTACCATGGTATTAGCATAGTCCGTAAGTTTACCGTTCTTACTGTAAAAAGAATAAAATAATTACTAAAATACCCTTCCCCACCTCATTAGCAACTTCATCTTCCCCACACATCTTAGAGAGAGAAGGAGATGGTTTAGCCTTTAGATCGTTCCATTCTCCTTCTCCGTCGATTGCTTGAAGCTTTGCTGAAGAAACGAACTGATTTGAGGTAAACATCTTGTCTAAATCTTTGTTTTTGGGTAAATATGGGTAAAAACGAGTTTGATCCAAAAAGCTTCGATTTTACATGTGTTTAATGTAATATCCGAGACTTTTCCAACCTACCTTTTCACGTGTTACTAATTTAAACTCGATTTCGAGTTAAAAAAAAAAAACTATTTCCTTAAAAACAATAAATATTAATTTTAAATTAATATTTGACTAAGGAAAAGTAAATCATACTTAAAACATATACATAGGTATATACAAATTATAAACATATATATATATATATATATACACAAATTTATATATACACAAATTTATATATATGTGTATAAAATCCTCAAAAATTTACAAGTTCGTAATTACTAAAAATTATTAATAGATTTTATAAAATATTTTATAGAATTTATAAAACTAATTGAGAAAAACTTATTTAAGATTTTAACATGTATACATTTGATTTTATAAAGTTCAAGGACCAAAACTGTCATCATGAGAAACTCGTTTTTAAACTAAAACTTAACTCTTCACAAAATGCTAAATGAGGGGAACCTCAGGACCTGTTCTGTAATAATCCCAAATCCAAGAAGCAAGGAAACGAACCTGAGTTCGAGTCCCACAGGTTCCGTTTTTCCACCCCTTTTCATTCGAAAACGCATTTCCGACCAAATTGAATGCTCCTCGAGTTTCGCCTCCCGCGTGCGACCGAAACCCAAGCCATTCCGAAACCCGATTTCATCTGCAACCACGCGTGAATTCAATTTTGAACCGTTCGAACCTAACCATATTCGTCCCACCTAACCGAGCATTTAATCACGAAATCGTGTATAAATTCGAGTATGAGAACATCAGCGACATCATCCTCATACTCCCTAAACTCTCAATTCAGTCGATCAACACTTGCATTGCCCGTTCGATTCTCACGACAGCCGAAGGCAAAGCCGACTCGTTCTCACTCAATCCGATATCATTTCAGGTAAATCAAATGGCCATTCTACTCGAAATCCTTCATAGATCATAAGCCCTATGTTTAATTTGATAAACAAAGGGTTAATCGTTATGCATTTTCGGATTTTAGTTTCTAGGGTTCATAGGGAAATTGAGAGTGATTTGAGTTGCTACTTTTAAACTTCTTTTTCGGGTATAAACTCAAATGAGGCAGTAGCCGGATGGTTAGTGCTGTGTGTGCAGGCGTGACCCGGGGAAGACCCGAGTTCGACCCGGTCTGGCACCAGGTTTTGTCCTTCGTTTTTTTGGGCATTTTTGGCAACTTTTAAATTATTTAAAATTGTCCTTCGTTTTTTTGGGCATTTTTGGCAACTTTTAAATTATTTAAAAAATGTTATAAAAGCTAAAAAAAAATCTTTATGAATATAAAAACTATTTGTTTCCACTTTTAAAAACCTGGAACTATTTTCAATTTAATTAAACTTATAAATAAATCATTTAAAAATACTCTTAAATGTTTAAGAAACATGAAAATACTTTCATGCTTTATAAAACTTGTATTTTAAATAGGAAATAATGTGGAACTTTAATTTTCTAATTGTTTCCTGTTTTAAATCTAGAAAGAGTAAATATTAAATAAATTATATAAGTTTTATAAATACTAGAGAAATAATTATAAACTTATAAACTTCATGGATCCTATTTTTAATAATCATATAGAAACTCGACACTTATTTAAACTTATGAACATTATTTATCACAAGGAAATTTGCGGAATAAACTTAATACGTGAAAACCTAAACGATTCATATTGTTTAGATATCTATTTATTCTTAAATATTTATTTAAGTATTAAAGTTTTGACAAATATTTATTCTTTAGATAATTGTTGTTCGTCTTTAATAAATATTTAGTCCTACAATTACCTATTATTACGACCCTATTTATAAAATATTTAATTACTAATTACCGAATTTGGGTAATTAATAATGATAAAACTTTTAAATAATTATTCTAATAATTATTTTAATCTATAAACCTTTTAAACTTTGATACATAAGTATTGAATCATTCATTCAAAACCCTTTGTTTTAAACTTGATTTAAAACTTCATAAACACAAATCATTTCCGCCTCCCATTTGGAACCTTAGTCAAATCCTGAATTCTATATCCTTTGTCTTAGACTTATAGAAATTAACTTGAAACTTTAGACTTATATTCTTAGGCTTATTGTGAGGATATTCTCCCTCAAAGTCTTGCAAATACTTATCTGTGTCGGACACTCTTCATCATCCATGTGAGTATACTTAGCCCCTTTTTCATTTTACATTCTTTCGGGGTGAAACATGTTCAAACTTCAAACTTATACAATTCTTGTACAAACTATGACTAGATGCTTATTCTTATGTTAAACTTGAGACTTGTATGCTTATATTAAACTTAATTCTAGCATGTTCATTAACTTTGATCAAGCCGATAGTAACAATGATAGATCTATTGCATTTAACCAATCCACCTTGATTGATTGACCCTTCGGGGGGAGCCCTTGGTGTTTGTTACTTAAACTATTAAACTTGATACTATAAGGGTAACCTGCGGGTTATGCCTACACTTGGTTTGGAGGTTTGACATGCACAATGTTTAAGATACTTGTTTCTCATACTTACATTATAGAATGCATATATCATAGTGAATTGTAATTCTTCTCAAATACTTGTTAAACGGTGTCAAAACCTTTGTATCTCACCAACTATTTTGTAGTTGACAGATTCTTTCACATGTTTCAGGTTCTACATCATGAGACTCGCTTGTGATCACATAGGATTCTTTGGACCTAGACTACTTATTAAAGAAATGTTGTATACTTGTTATTTCCTTTGTATTAAACCTTTGAATCTATTATAAATGAAATATTGAAACTTTAATAGTCAACCTTGTGCTATTGAACAATCGCGTCCGCCCCGACGTATAATCCGCCGTCGGTTGGGGTGTGACATTTAATCCTAAAAACCTTGGATTTAGCCTCATGGATGAGAATAGAACAGTTTGGACGTAAAAAGTTAGAGTTTTGGATAAAAAACGACGGATTTGGCCTAGAACTGTATAAATGGTCTGAAATATGTTGAAGCGTCCGAAATAGATTTCGACCGAAAAGGTTTTCGGTCGAAAAAGGGGGAAACTGTACTCTGTCCGAAAAGTTACTTGGGCGAAAAGGTTTCGGACGAAATAGTTTCCGGGTGAAAAAGTTTTCGGATGAAAGACATTTCGGGCGAAAGAGATTTCAACCGAAAAAGATTTCGGTCGAAAAGAGATTTCGAACGAAAAGGTTTTCGAACAAGTGAGATTTCGGACGGATCGTTTTGTTGTATGTAGAAGTTAACACCTTCCGTTTGTACCCGTTTAAACAGATCGCCTAGCACCTTGCGAACATTACACTTAGGAAGGATTACTTAAAAAAGTCAGGTGAGTTCTAGAGGTCCCTTTTTTATGAGGTATTTACTATGTTTTCAGGACTGATCGCATGCTTAAGAAATGTTTACGAAATATGATTTGTGAAAGGAATGTTTACGAAATGTTTTTCCTTAAAGGTTTACCAAAGGTTTTGAAAGAAAGAATGTTTCGATAAAACGTACAATGCTTTAACAAAAAGGTTTAACGAATGAATGAACATTTTTAAAGAAAGTCGAATCTGCCAACGGTTCTTTCGTGAACGAATGCGATGAATGAAACCGTGTCTAGGTTAGGAATCCAACGAGATTGGGCGTCCTAGACACGAAGATTTGCTATACCTATATAGGGGCCTTTTTGGTCAGCAAACGGTTGGGATGAATGGCAGGATTAACTGTCTGACGGGATTAGTTAACCTGTAGATGTCGTGTGAATGCACACGAGTGTTAATGTTACTATCACGGTGGGGCGTGATTCTTTCTAGGTTAGGATTCCGGATGAGACTGGGCATCCTGGATAGACACCGGGACTTGATTAATCTCGAGTAATGCCTAAAGGAATTGACGGTTATGAAAAGGCGTTTATTTGACATGAATGGTTCATGTTTACTGTTATTGCATGTTATGTACAATTTTATTAGTATTGAATGAATGCTATATTTTGGGCAAAATGATTTTGATGTGTAACATTTTATGTAAAGTTAGAACTCACCAGCGTAGTTGACTTTTAGTATGTCTTCAGGTTAAGTGTAGAATGCTACTTTTGGATGGATGCGGAGCTTGTGGCGAGAGATTTACCCAAACGATGACACTGCCATTCCGTTCATTATATGTTATTTTAATTTAATGTTAATACAATGCTTTCGCTATGTTTGAACAAATTGTAATTTGAATGATGTTTCTGCTGCCTTAATTCTATTTCAAAGTTTAATTCACTATGCATTTATAAGTAAATCCAACAAGTGAGGTTTCCTGTGTTTGGGGCCTTACAGGATTTGTGTGATCAAAAGACTTGTACGGAGCAAGAATTTAAGAAAGATCTGTCTTGATCATCCATTGACCCCGTCCAGGTAAGTATCTAATCCAATGGCCTCTCTCC
This sequence comes from Smallanthus sonchifolius, assembly GCA_023525975.1. NCBI lineage: Eukaryota > Viridiplantae > Streptophyta > Magnoliopsida > Asterales > Asteraceae > Smallanthus > Smallanthus sonchifolius. The sequence continues at coordinate 13,517,307 of CM042026.1, read as the reverse complement.
TTTTTTATACAACACCACTTCCCTTTTGCCTTTTCTCCCCCAGAGATGTGGGATCACCTCCTTACTCAGTTTTGTGGTTTTGTGTTATCGTGAAGGGACATTATATGTTAGGATTGTATTTGCGTCTTTGTAACGCATCCACTTTGGGATTATTGATGCTTAAATTTGATTGTGTAGTAATTATAACCTCATTTGGATAAGGATGTAGTGATAGTATTTATTAGGTTAGGACAATCAAGATTTGCAGTTATATGGACATTTAGGATGTGCGTCATAAGATCAAAAGGGTTGTAAATTTAGAATGTGTATTAAAAGTATGCATGCTTGTACTAGAGTTATCATGGTTTCACTTCAACAACCTGTTTCAATTAAGAAGTCTAATTTTCTCCCAAAGGTGTCAACACCTAATATTAATAGTTTGTTAATCAATGCTGCAGTTGGCTGTTGGTGTTATATCTACAAACACAGCACGTGTACAACTACCACACGCACGCAAAAAACCTGGTGAGTTTCTTAAGAAAAAAGAAGATAAGAGGCGTCAATTTTTAACCATTTACTTTAAATGTTACTGGTCGATTGGGGTAATGGTTCATCTCTAACGGGTCACAAGGAGAAGAAAGAGAAGGAAACGTTTTTCAAAATGTTTTAATTTATATTATGGATGTTTCCTTTTTTACTTTTATCACCGTGTCATCTATCGATTGACTTTTGTTAACCCAAAACAGAACCGGTTTGAGAAAAAAAGCCCGGTTTGTACACCTTTACTTATGACTCTCATAATCACATCTGGACTTTGCTAATAACCAGGCTTTGGTCTCTAACCATCTTTCTTGATATCTATAATCTATGATTTGTATTTCTATTATGCTCCATATTTTGGATCACATATAATAGTGGCATTATATAAAGGATTATTGTATTTTAATAATCCCACCTTTTACCAATTGGCCGATAATAATCCCAACTGAGAATATTCTTACCACCGGTCCCTACTTTCAAACTATTTTTTTACATTGGACTCCTCGTTAAAAAAACTTAACGCCGTTAGAGTTTATATGACATGGACATCTGTAAACCGCCGGAAAGTCGAGCCAAGCTAGCAATGGTCTCGTGTTGGCTTTTGAAATTGGCTTTGGTGGTGTTTAACTGGTCTCGTTAAACACCACCGTTTTCTCTGTTTGGACTTTCCGGACCCACGAGACCAGTTAAACACCACCAGAGCCAATTTCAAAATCCACCACGAGACCACTGCTAGCTTGGCTCGACTCTCCGGCGGTTTGCAGATGTCCACGTCATATAAACTCTAACGGCGTTAAGTTTTTTTAACGGGGGGCCCAATGTAAAAAAATAGTTTGAAAGTAGGGACCAGTGGTAAGAATATTCTCAGTTGGGATTATTATTGGCCAATTGGTAAAAGGTGGGATTATTAAAAATCCATTGAATTTCATAAAAACAACTGAATTTCCTGTATGTAATATTTGTTTTTATATACTTAAAATGCATATTTTCTTGGTTTCTTTTTACAAAAGTCACAAACTTGTAGGGTTCGTTTTGAACAGCTTATGATTGTTGGGGCTGCTGGAGGAATATGGGCATACAACAGGTACATGCAAAGAACTAATGTCCATTTAGGGGTTTTAAACCTTACTGCAGGGACGCCACTGACCCCTAGAGAGAAAGAAACCATGCTAGAGATTCAAACACCACCCCCACCTGAAGGAACTCTTCATTCATCCCCATGGTGGACTAGGTGTATTCCTAAATGAACACACTTTTTAATCATGCAAAGGTTCAGTGAGGGTAAGAGTATTTGCACACTAAGTTGGTTTTAATAATGGTTATGTTCGAAGACGTGTTACGGTGACATTTTCATATCATTTTTGGAACGCTTATCATTGTATAAATATCACTTTTGGAACGTTTGTCATTGTATAAATGTGCACTGTTAATTGTTGGAAAATCACTCAAGAATAATAACAAGTATGATTATGAACGCGAAACCCGCTGCGAAGCGCATGGAGTTTTTACTAGTTTATAATTAAATGAAAACAATTGAAACCCGTCTTAATTCGAATTATTGAATAATAAAAGTATTTAAATACAATGCCTTTTGTAAGCGGATCCGCAATGTTAAATACAATGCCTTTTGTAAGACGGGTTTCACCTGGGTGGCCCAAAATCTGTTTTAAGGGACCTCTGTTGAACAAAAATCCTCAGCCACCATACCTGGTGTTTTTTGTTTGATTCATTTTGTTATGCTTCTTCTCCCTTTCTGTACTGTATTGTAATTCGAATTATTGTATAATAAAATTTCTCTTTTATTTTCTAAACGGTTTTCCTACAAGCTTAAAATAGATTTAGGGCCACCCGGGTAAAACCCGTCTTAATTCGAATTATTGAATAATAAAAGTTCTCTTTTATTTTATGAACGGTTTTCCTACAAAAACGCCACATTCGTTGTCATTGAAGTTGGTCTCTACGGTGAATTTTTATCCAAAATCTCCGATTGTTGAACATCAGTGTTAGATCCGTTGTGTATTGATGCCCTAACCACCAGAGCTTCACTATAAAAATAACCATTCATTGTCTCCCTTATTCGGTTCCCATACACTTAATTTGTTGAAAATGGTGGAGATCGCGGTTCTTCCGGTGGTCAAAAGAGGGTGGTACAAGGCGGAGTAGAATAGCAGTTTGTCGGTTTTGTGGTTGGTGCATGATGGCCGGCGGTTTGTAGGGCTGTTGTGGAGGTGGTTGGAAAAACATGCGAAAGTCGCGAGATTGGGGAGAGAGGGGTTGGGTTCTTTTTATTATTTTTTTAGTAATTTAGATATCAGTCCATGTAATTAAATAAATATAGTTAATTGCATAAATGGTCTTAACAGTTAAAAAGCTTTGTTATTATTTAATGACCGGTTTAGTTTTTAAGGGAACATGATGTAAATGCATGAGACAACAAACTTTACAAGTAAACGGATAGCAGTTCTGTCTACCTTTTAGCAAATTTGGATATACCCGAGTTCACTAATAATTATAGTTTATGTATTGGCAAAACAATAGCTATGAGGGATAAAGATACAAAAAGAATTTGATTTATTGGTAACATAGTGTGAGTAAGAAACCATGAGCTCTTTGAGTTGAAATATTAATTTCCAGCGTGAGGATATGGATCGTGCCTTTTATAAAATAAACTCATGGTATTATTTAGTGTCGATCATTTAATGCACATTTTGTAATCTCGTGGTTGGTATTATTAGGGTTTAGGCATTGATTTTTAGAATTATTATGGTATTTTATCTTAGCCGGATCTTAAGTATTCTCGATGGAGGTTATTCATTGTTCAAGCATCCACATCAACTTCAGTCAAGCTTATATGTCGCCTAATTCAATGACTGGTCTTTTTCGGACAGCAATCATTTATATAGCTTCTATCACTAACTCGCCTTGTATGAGTTTCTAAAATGATAATATTTTGGTTCCGTCGATTATTGGTGATCTTTTTCTTTGGGATTCAATCTATGGTGGTATGTCCCTAGATTGGATTGGAGGAACAAGTGGTAGAAGGGGAAGAAATGATGGTGTTGCGGAAATCATTAAACATTTCATCGAAATGTTAGAATTTCATCACTTATAGAAAAGAACGTTAAATTCCAATGGTTAAAATTAAAGGAATCTGATCCAATTTTGAATCAACATAACATATTTTGAAGGCTTTTAATCCAAATGTGAAAGATTCATATGAAGGGCTAAATCGAAAGTTTTTATATCTTTGAACCGATCAAGCAAGTGACAACCAAGCAAGAAGAAGCCATGTGTGTTGCGGTGCATGTAAAGTCAAAGTGTGTTACGTGTTGGATTCAAGATAAAGAAGGGGATGTCACACCCCAGTCCCAGGTACCGGTTAGAGGTGACGCATGGTTCAGAACACACATCGGAAACTAAGAACACACATCGGAAACTAAAAACCTCATTCTTTATTTCCTTTAAAACATCATTTACATTATGGAATCAAAAAGTTACATCATGTTTCATCATCATTCCTAACAAGGAACATATCATTTCTGGACTTATAGTTTCATAACATGCCAATCATCTGGTTCAGTTCATCATCAGTTCTAGTCCTGGAATGCCTCCTCTATTGACTACCTGGAAGCAAAAATGGCCGATACAAAGGCTTTCGCAGCATCTGGTGGAACATAACTTCCAATGTGGGCAAGAACCTGCATTTTAAATGAAAATGTGATTGGTTAATTAAAAAAGTCAATCTTGATAACAAATTTTGATTTCTTTGACCGAGGTTTCATTGGACTCAATGTGCAAGTTTATACGAAAATAGAAACATACGTTGGTGTAAATCAATCATAAATGTGGATTGTTCAGCAGGTTTCATTGGACTCAGTTACATAAAACATCATTCCAAGTTGCATAAATGTGGAGTGTTGAGCAGTCATAATTAAGCTTGATTCCCATGGCACAAGAAGTTGTAAGTAGCATTTGTCAATCTTGATAAAAAACTTTGATTCGTATAAAACAAATACAAATCGAAACACTACTAAAGAGAAATAACCTCCTTTATATGTATGCTTTTGTCTGAATAACTAGGTCCTGTAGTGATAGAGAAATGAAATTATATGAGAAAGCAGTAAAAGCATAAATCCAAATAACCCTAATAATCTTTGTTTCATTAGAAATAAATAAATGTGCAAAACATGTCTGGTTACAGAATCCACAAGCTGCAATATATTAGATAAAACAATCCATAATTCATTTAGTATAGATAAATTGATATTAAAGATTGCTGGCTAAGCTTTAACTATGGTTTGGAGGGGTGCGCCAGGCCAAGGCAGTAGTGCAACACCAAGGCGACGCTCAAAGACCCCAATAGCAAGCTATTGTGACGGGCCTTTCCCCATAAAAAATAAGATTAATAAACCTTTTGTACGTAATGGTACCTGTTTCAAACTTATATATTTTCTAATCTACATGACTAATTCCAGCTATATATATATATATATATATATGTTTAACTTAAACTGATTCAAATATATATGGCTCCACTAGCACCAACTTGAACTTAACTCTCAATGTTTGTCCATACTAGTTGACTTGGATCACGTACAATACATAACAAGACCTGGCATGAGATGAAATCATTTATGATTAAGTAAGTTTAAAACGTCAGCGGTTTAAAAAATGTGTCAAACCAACAATAAAACTATATATGGAGGAGCGGGAACTTGTCAACAAGATGTGATAACTTACAAAGCATCCATTCCAGTTACCCGTACGTAATCTTTCTTTCTGTAGTTGTATTCCCTTTTTCTTGTATTGTAATCTTAAAGGGATAATGGCTACCTTCTAGTAAGAGTATTTTACACGATATTAACTTTAGACCAGACCCATTTCAACGGTCTGGGACTTGTGATTTTCTTACACCAAATAAAGTAATTTGTTATATCAAGAGACCTTCAACTCTGAATACAGCAGTTTTTGATCAACCAAACAGAAATTAGTTAAAATAAGAACATTTGACCTCAATCATCTCAACACGGCTGAAATAGATTTAGACTAGAGTATTGTGCAGGGGCTGCGCGAACGCAGGCCCCTACTGCCACAAATTATGACATAGGCTCGACCACTTGGGCAGACCTTAGGCGGGCACCCCTCCTAAGTGCAATGGAGGTCACCAACCTAGGCCATGGACCTTCTTGATCATCCATTGACCCCGTCCAGGTAAGTATTTAATTCAATGGCCTCTCTTCTTTTTTATACAACACCACTTCCCTTTTGCCTTTTCTCCCCCAGCGATGTGGGATCACCTCCTTACTCAGTTTTTCACTTCAACTTTTGAAACTCTAACAATTATATTATTTGAAATTAACCATAATTAGTTACATTAGTTTTGTTTGATATCTATTATTTGTAAGCCTATAAAAAGGCCTCACTGTCTTTAAAAAAATCATATCACAAAATTGCCCCAAAGATCGTTCTCTGTTTTCTTGGGAGATTGACCATCTCGAATTGGTTCGTTTCATGGTGTGGCCTTTTTAAAGGCTTACATACAACCCACCTAAACATGGGTATATGTATTGGCAAAACAAAATTGCCCCAAAGAACGTTCTATGTTTTCTTGACCGTCTCGAATCGGTTCGTTTCATGGTGTGGCCTTTTTAAAGGCTAGCTTACAAACATGGAAATAACCGACCTAAACATGGCTAAACCCACGACTTCTAATTAACCATAATTCTAACAAAGCGTAGGCAAGGCAGTAACAAACACCTGCAATGGTAATGCTGTAATGCGGCGACGATGGCATGGAATGCGGAGTTGCACTTATCAGTGTGCATGCTTGGCAAATGAAATTACAATGTACGATTAGTACATCAAACATCACCACCAAGAACGCCTATTTAATATAGGCAGATAAGAAGCAATTAAGAAATCACCAAGCAATAACATGAAAAGGGGGAAAGGAAATAACTTAGATTACATAATACGCAAATGCGTGTAAGAAATGACAGGATCGAATAACTATTAAACTACCGCCGTGCCGTTTGGGTTTAAGGAAGCAAAAGCGAGATAGAATTGCTATCCGTTTACTTGTAAAGTTTGTTGTCTCATGCATTTACATCCGGTTCCCTTAAAAACCAAACCAGTCATTACATAAACAATAGCTATGAGGGTTAAGGATATATAAAGAATGTGATTTATCGGTAACACGGTGTGAGTAACAAACCATGAGCTGTTTGAGTTGAAATAGTAATTTTCAGCGTGAGGATACGGATCGTGCCTTCTATAAAATAATCTTATGTTATTATTTGGTGTCGATCAATTAATGCACATTTTGTGATCTCGTGGTTGGTATTATTAGGGTTTAGGCATTGGTTTCTAGAATTATTATGGTATTTTATCTTAGTTGGATCATAAGTATTCTCGATCGAGGTTATTCATTGTTCAAGCACCTACATCAACTGCATTCAAGCTTATATGTCGCCTAATTCAATGACCGGTTTTCAGACAACCATCGATTATATAGCCTCTATCACTAACTCGCCTTCTATGTGTTTCCAAAATGATAATCTTTTGGGTTCCGTCGATTATTGGTGATCTTTTTCTTTGAGATTCGATCTACGGTGGTACTTCTCTAGTTTGGATTGGAGGAACAAGTAGTTGAAGGGGAAGAAATGGTGGTGTTAGGAAAATCATCAAACATTTCTTCAAAGTGTTTAGAATTTTATCACCTATAGACTAGAATGTTAAATTCCAATGGTCAGAGTTAAAGGAATCTAATCCAATTTTGGATCAACATAACATATTTTGAAGGCTTTTAATCCAAATGTAAAAGAGTCAAGAAATATGAAGTGCAAAACCAAAAGTTTTTGTATGTTTAAACTGATCAACCAAGAGACAACCAAAGCAAGAAGAAGCCATGTGTGTGGTTCAATGAAAGAGCAAGAAGCATGTCCTTATTAAGATTAAGGGGGTATTTGAATGCTTTAAATCCTAATGTGAAAGAGTCAATAAAGTGTTTGATTTGCTTTATTAAATTAAGTTTATTTAGTATGGTAAGAATATGTATTAGGGGTGATTTAGTTTACTAGTTTAAGGAGTCTTGCTTAGCAAGTTATATTAGTATATATTGACTGGTAGGGTTATTGTAATTTGCAAGTGAGTTGTTGGTTGATAATAAAAGTTTAGAGCAACAGTTGCTCTAAGTCTTGTCTCAGGGTTTTGAGTTTTTCGATCTTGCTCTGCCACCGTATTTTCTAATAGAACGTTTTCACTTCTAGTTTCAATTTCATCCGAGTTATAAGAATTACGTGTAAAGGTTATATAAACAAACATCATCTTCATTTTTTCTTTTAGGTTATAAATCATATATATATAGATATTTAATTTTAGGGCAAAATTGCTGAGATAACCAATAATGTTAAGCACAATAGCACTTTTATAGTCAAAGAGACTAATTAGAAGAGATGAGAGTGAATGTCTTTCAAGTTAGGTTAAAAGTGAAGGTCTTTCATAGCTCAAATGTGATGTTGTACTCAAAGAACATAATATTGCAAGTCGGGTGGGTCACAAGACCCTTGAAAACTGAAGGTGTAAATCCTAATTGTTCACATATGAAGTGGGTCCGTAAGGATGGAATCGGGAAGTAGAAGGTAAATGGGTCGAACTTAAGAAAAAAGAGAAGGATAATTCTTAGTGAATTATTAGATATAATCGTGATTTATTTGTTTAGTATATTTATCTTGGTAGGAGATTTAGACAAATAAGGATACGTTGAGTTGTTTTAGAAGTCAGTATTTGAGTTAAATAAAGATTGCTTTTTTAGCAAGGTTGGGAGTGTTTTAAATAGGAGTCTTCGTAAAAAGGTATTTTTGTGGACGTCAATCAGTAATATTAAGAAATAGTCGTGACCTGGGTTAGTCACAAAACAAGTATGTGTTCATTGTGTTTGAGAGATTGCTCGATTCAATCAAGTACAACAATTGTCATATGAGCGAGGATGACGATCGAGACTTGTGTGGTGAAGAAGAGAGATCACGGAAGAAAGACAAGGAAAAGCGACCGAGCAAGCAAGAAGAACAACAACTTAAGACCGAGAGCAGCAAGGTAGAAGATCGAGACCACCAAAGAAGCATGATCACATCTTTGTGTTTGTGATCATATCTAGTGAGTGTATCAAGAATGAGACTGATAGAGAGAAGACGTCATATGTGTGAAGACGAGTAAAACAAAAAGAATTCTATGTGAACAAGAGAATATCATTTCTACGTGAACCGACCAAGTGCAGAGACAAATCGTGTGAGGAGATCGGATAGAAGAACAGTACCTGTATTGGCAAAGCAAGATATCGATTAGGTTGTGAGAAGCAATCGAAGAGAAACCTGTGTGGTTTAATCGGACCTCAACTAGATAAAAGTCAACTTGTGTGAGTCAAAGAGGATATGTGTGAACAAAAGACTTGTGTGGAACAAGAATCTAATAAAGACATGAGGAAAACCTTAATGTTAGTAACGAGTAGAATACGTGTGATTTTTTGAAGGTGCTGAATAGAGGGAAAAAAAGAGGAAAATGACGGAAGTTGCGGTGCAAGTAAAGTCAAAGTGTGTTGCGTGTTGGATTCAAAATAAAAAATCGGACAACCTTCTTAGTTGTTTTACGCTATTGTGGAAACGGAAGGAAAAGAAAGTGAGAAATGGTGTGTAAAGATGGCCGCTTACTGATAAGTCTATGGAGAATGGCCTAAAGTCTAAGTGACAAACTAAGAAGGAGTTCAAGACAAAAGGAGAAGCAAGTAGAGAGTTTGATGGGCTTGCATGAAAAAACAAGTAAAAGTTTTTGTTTTTAGGTATAAGAAGTCAAGGTTTATTGACACGTCAGTAGATCAAAGATGGTGTTACATGGAAAGACAAAGGAGAACACATTAGTTTGTGTTATGAGATTTAGATATGTAGTTTCCTACTGGCTTTTGTTTAAATTCAGTAATTAACACAATTTTGATTTTTTAAGGTTGAAGACTTTCACTAGTACACAATGGTATTCTTTAGGTGATCTAATTTTATTTTTTAGAGCGGCTTTAAAGAAAACCGCCTCAAAAAACCTATTTAAATATAAAAACCGTGACAAAAAATTCAAACCACCTCAAAAATAAACTTTTCAATCGGGTTTAAGTAATCCGCTCCAAAAAAATCATTTTTTAAAGCGGTGTATGAGAACCGCCTCAAAAACTTGCTTGACTTTATTTAATTTTGCTCTTCAAAAAGTCTAAGAACCACGTCCTGATCCTCACCTCACCTCACCTCACGTCACCCAATAAAACTTTTTTTTAATTTTCCCTGTTTTCTCCCCTTCAAAAAGCCCAAGAACCACCCCCACTAAACCCTACCATAACCACCTTAACCGGCCATGGCCTCCTCCACGCCACCAACTCTAACCACCACCAAACCCTAACCGAACCACTACATCCACCACCACCAACGTCGTACCCCTAATGTCCACAACTCCCTGCACCCCACCGCTAACACATTCACTGCCTTCAAAAAGTCCAAGAACCACCCCCATTAAACCCTACCAGAACCACCTTATCCGGCCATGGCCTCCTCCACGCCACCAACTCTAACCACCACCAATCCCTACCCGAAAAAATACATCCACCACCACCAACGTCGTACCCCTAATGGCCACAACTCCCTCCACCCCCACCGCTGACAAATCCCCAGCCCCAATCCCGACCATCGTCACAGCTGTAAGATGGTAAAATACTCAATTGATTAATACTAAATAATGCATTACAATATAAAGAGAACGGAATGCAAACCCTAATACCTAATGGGCTCGTGGGCTCATAATAATAAATCTAATATCCAATATTCCCCCGCAGTCGTGGCGGAAGTAAACCGGACGCTAAGATTGGAAAACCAAAAAAAAATCAATGATAATAAGATAAACATGCTTCGATCGAATCGGAATTCCAAACGTTTGCCAACAAATCCATATTTTGTTTCGTGTCTTTTCTAGTTTATAGTTTTCGTTTAATACAGCTTCATTGTCGGTTGAAGACTCAAGCCACTTATCCAAATATTTTTTCGAGACGTCCTTAAGTCTCACCGCCGCCACCATGAGAACCGCCATAGCCCGATATGTCGTCCGCTGAAATCCGATGATGAACGCCCGCCACACGCGCCACCACAAGTTTCTTACACATCGCCTTTGTTTACCCTTTCGGGGACCAAGAACCAATGAAGCAAACTATGGATAGCATAACTGGATATTATATTTCTTATTATGAGCCCATTGGCCATTAGGTATCTAGGGCTTGCATTTGGTGGTGATGGCTATGGTTTTTATTTTTTATATGCTGTTCAGGGAAGACGGTAACCATAACCTAAGGCTCTGATATCATGTAAGATGGTAAAATACTCAATTGATTACTACTGAATAATGCATTAGAATATATAGAGAGCAAAACGCAAATCCTATATACCTAATGGGCCCGTGGGCTCATAATAATAAATCTAATATTCATTAACAATTGGCACTCATCAGAACCCAAAGAGACATGTAACCCTAAAACCCATTTCTTCCCCTTCTTACTTCATTTTAACCCTTCTCCACCAAAACCTCTTGATCTCCGGCCACAAACGGTGATGTTGTTTTTAGTAATACAGCGACAGCAGATGGGTAGGCACAACCGCCGAACAGGTGAGTTCACATCGGGACTTGTAAGCCCGATTTACCAGCGATGAAGACAAGTTATGACCATATCGAGGGAAAGATGAATCAAACAACATCGGATTTGTGGTGGTTTTCGTTCTAGAGGTACGTTACGACGATCTAAGTGAGTTTGGGTTTGGTTCAGCTCATGACTCATATAGGAACAAAGATACGAAGTCGGAGCTTGGGGATTCGAAATTGGTCGGGTCGGCATTTTCCGGGGAGAACACAGGTTGGAGCTTGGGGATTCGAAACCGGTCTGGTCGGTAATTCCGGCGATTATGGCTAGGGTTCCGGCCAATATTATTTATTTTTTTCGTTTTCATAAGCATTTTTTTTGGGGCGGATTAAAATGGATCATTTTTTGAAGCGCCATTTTCTGGGGCGGTCTCTAAACCGCCCCAAAAGCTATTTTTCCCCGCCTCAAGCCGCCATTTTTGTACTAGTGTTTGTTCCGGAAAAACTCAACATTGACTTGGTTTGTAGCACAGGTGGAGGGATTTTTTTATATTTACGGATTGCTTAAGAGGTGTTTGGTTTGTACAATGTTTGTGAAAGAATTGAAATGTTTCAAAAGAACCAGAATTTGAATTAATTCTAAACAAAAAATAATTAGTTGAAAAATTAATGAAAATACTTGAAATGTAAAAGATATTTATGAAACATATATTCTTTAATACAAGGAGGTCGAATGATTTCTGATTTCTCTAGTGATTAATACATTTTTCATATACGCTACTTGTTAAACTTTTATAAACATTGATACCAAAATTTGTGTACTTTTTAAATTTCTGTGTAAATTATAAATATACAAGTATTGATATATTTTATTAACTTTTAAAAAATAAATGTTGTCAAAATATATAAATATTTATATACTTTTACAAGTATTAAATAAGCTTATTAGTTTGATAATTTTTTAAGTATAATTTGTAGATAACATTTAAATTTTCCTCCATTTTTCAAAATTTTAAAATAGAAATAAACCACTATAATTACAACCCTCTTTTAATTTTTCTTTACACATTCAACTATTCTTTCTTTTAATTTTCACGTCAATCTTTCTCTTTTCATTTCTTACAATCATAAACTCAAACACAAAGTCGTTCATAATTTTTAAACGAGACTAAAATCAAAACCCAAACCTGATCCTCCAAAATGACCAAAATCAAACCTTTGACTTCATTAAACGTCGAAAACAAACTATGATAAGGACGTATCTTTACGAACTTGTTTACACTTCAAACCACAGACAATCAATCCCTGTTACCGGGAGTGCACATTAAGTTAAAGATATAAGTTTGTAATAATGTATGCCTAATGGTTTGTTAAAAGACGTTCACTAAAGCCTTAAATGACAAGCGCTCGTTATTTTTGTTACTTTGTCCTGCGTAATAATGCTAGCTAGTAGACCAAAGAGAAGCAAAAATGGCCGATACATAGGCTTTCGCAGCATCTGGTGGAACATAACTTCCAATGTGGGAAAGAACCTGCATTTTAAATGAAAATGTGATTGGTTAATTAAAAAAAGTCAATCTTGATAACAAATTTTGATTTCTTTGGCCGAGGTTTCATTGGACTCAATATAGATAAATTGATATTAAAACAATCCATAATTCATTTAGTATAGATAAATTGATATTAAACAGCTAAAAGATTACTGGCAAAGCTTTAACTATGGATTGGGGGGGTACGCCAGGCAAAGGCAGTAGTGCAACACCAAGGCGACGCTCAAAGACCCCAATAGCAAGCTATTGTGACAGGCCTTTCCCCATAAAAAATAAGATTAATATCGAGTGGGCCGATGGCCCACGTATCAGATATTAAACTGATAAGAACAGATACTACACTTGATCTTAGCCAAAAGGCCGAGAAAGGTATGCTTTCTCCATTCTTGGGCAGCTGCTTATACAGGCAGTCCCTTCATCTTTGTGTTCTTCACTCAGCCGATGTGGGATTGTCTTTGGGCATCTCTCCATCAGAATTTAATAAAACTAGCATTTAAAAGTAATATATATGCTTCCTTAAGGAAGCAAAAACAAGTCGGTATTTGTTTTATTTTTAAGTTAATTACATAAAAAGTCCTTAAGGTTTGGTCTAGGCTTACCTTTGGGTGTAGTTTAAAAAGTTATGGTTTACCATGGTATTAGCATAGTCCGTGAGTTTACCGTTCTTACGGTAAAAAGAATAAAATAATTACTACAATACCCTTCCCCACCTCATTAGCAACTTCATCTTCCCCACACATCTTAGAGAGAGAAGGAGATGGTTTAGCCTTTAGATCGTTCCATTCTCCTTCTCCGTCGATTGCTTGAAGCTTTGCTGAAGAAACGAACTGATTTGAGGTAAACATCTTGTCTAAATCTTTGTTTTTGGGTTTTTTTGGGTAAATATGGGTAAAAACGAGTTTGATCCAAAAAGCTTCGATTTTATGTGTGTTTAATCCTAAAAACCTTGGATTTAGCCTCATGGATGAGAATAGAACAGTTTGGACGTAAAAAGTTAGAGTTTTGGATAAAAAACGACGGATTTGGCCTAGAACCGTATAAATGGTCTGAAATATGTTGAAGCGTCCGAAATAGATTTCGACCGAAAAGGTTTTCGGTCGAAAAAGGAGGAAACTGTACTCTGTCCGAAAAGTTACTTCAGACGAAAAGGTTTCAGACGAAATAGTTTTCGGGTGAAAAAGTTTTCGGATGAAAGACATTTTGGGCGAAAGAGATTTCGACCGAAAAAGATTTCGGTCGAAAAGAGATTTCAAACGAAAAGGTTTTCGAACAAGTGAGATTTCGGACGGATTGTTTTGTTGTATGTAGAAGTTAACACCTTTCGTTTGTAACTGTTTAAACAGATCGCCTAGCACCTTGCGAACATTACACTTAGGAAGGATTACTTAAAAAAGTCAGGTGAGTTCTAGAGGTCCAATTTTATGAGGTATTTACTATGTTTTCAGGACTGATCGCATGCTTAAGAAATGTTTACGAAATATGATTTGTGAAAGGAATGTTTACGAAATGTTTTGCCTTAAAGGTTTACCAAAGATTTTGAAAGAAAGAATGTTTCGATAAAACGTACAATGCTTTAACAAAAAGGTTTAACGAATGAATGAACGTTTTTAAAGAAAGTCGAATCTGCCAACGGTTCTTTCGGGAACGAATGCGATGAATGAAACCGTGTCTAGGTTAGGAATCCAACGAGACTGGGCGTCCAAGACACGAAGATTTGCTATACCTATACAGGGGCATTTTTGGTCAGCAAACGGTTGGGATGAATGGCAGGATTAACTGTCTGACGGGATTAGTTAACAAATAGATGTCATGTGAATGCACACGAGTGTTAATGTTACTATCATAGCGGGGCGTGATTCTTTCTAGGTTAGGATTCTGGATGAGACTGGGCATCCTGGACAGACACCGGGACTCGATTAATCTCGAGTAATGCCTAAAGGAATTGAAAGTTATGAAAAGGCGCAGATTTGACATGAATGGTTCATGTTTACTGTTATTGCATGTTATGTACAATTTTATTAGTATTGAATGAATGCTATATTTTGGGCAAAATGATTTTGATGTGTAACATTTTATGTAAAGTTAGAACTCACCAGCGTAGTTGACTTTTAGTATGTCTTCAGGTTAAGTGTAGAATGCTACTTTTGGATGGATGCGGAGCTTGTGCCGAGAGATTTACCCAAACGATGACACTACCATTCCGTTCATTATATGTTATTTTAATTTAATGTTAATACAATGCTTCCGCTATGTTTGAACAAATTGTAATTTGAATGATGTTTCTGCTGCTTTAATTCTATTTCAAAGTTTAATTCACTATACGTTTATAAGTAAATCCAACAAGTGAGGTTTCCTGTGTTTGGGGCCTTACAGGATCTGTGTGATCAAAAGACTTGTATGGAGCAAGAATTTAAGAAAGATCGGAGGAAAACCTTAATGGTAGAAACAAGTAGAATATGTGTGATTGTTTGAACGTGTTGATTAGAGAAAGGGGAGGGGGGGGGGGGGGAGGAAAAAGATAAGCTAGCAGGTTTAACGACAGAAGTTGCGGTGCAAGTAAAGTCAAAGTGTATTGCATGTTGGATTCAAGATAAAGAAGGGGGAACGTTGGTCAAATTGTGGCCATCTAACTTCTAAATATGTTCCAGTATGGGTTGACATTAAAGATTTTCCATTATGTTTATGGAATGGGGGGGAACATTGGTCAAATTGTGAGTTCTGTGGGCCGGCCTCTTATGCTTGACCAAGTCACTTTTGATAGATGTGAAACCAAAGAGGGTCTAATGAATTATGCTAGGGTCCTTGTTGATGCTTATGCAAGTAGGGGCCTTCCGGATCATGTAAAGGTTACATTTCCGGCTAGAGGCTCTTATTCGGGTAAGTCTTGTTACCTTGATTTATCCTATAGGTGGAAACCACCATGTTACTCAATTTGTAATGCTTTTGGCCATCTTAATGAAGTCCACAAACCTGTCCATGTAACACCTATGCCTACGGTACATAAGGAAAACCGTATGGAGTTTATTCTATAGTGATTTTCTTACACCAAATAAAGTAATTTGTTATATCAAGAGTTTATTCATTACCCTTCTTCAACTCTGAATACAACAGTTTTTGATCAACCAAACCGAAATTAGTAAAAAACAGAACGTATGACCTCAATCATCTGAACACGGCTGAAATAGATTTAGACTAGAGTATTGTGCAGGGGCCGCGCGAACGCAGGCCCCTACTGCCACAAATTATGACGTAGGATCGACCACTTGGGCCGACCTTAGGCGGGTACCCCTCCTAAGTGCAATGGAGGTCACCAACCTAGGCCATGGACCTTCTTGATCATCCATTGACCCCGTCCAGGTAAGTATCTAATCCAATGGCCTCTCTCCTTTTTTATACAACACCAGTTCCCTTTTGCCTTTTCTCCCCCAGAGATGTGGGATCACCTCCTTACTCAGTTTTGTGGTTTTGTGTTATCGTGAAGGGACATTATATGTTAGGATTTTATTTGCGTCTTTGTAACGCATCCACTTTGGGATTATTGATGCTTAAATTTGATTGTGTAGTAATTATAACCTCATTTGGATAAGGATGTAGTGATAGTATTTATTAGGTTAGGACAATCAAGATTTGTAGTTATATGGACATTTAGGATGTGCCTCATAAGATCAAAAGGGTTGTAAATTTAGAATGTGTATTAAAAGTATGCATGCTTGTACTAGAGTTATCATGGTTTCACTTCAACAACCTGTTTCAATTAAAAAGTCTAATTTTCTCCCAAAGGTGTCAACACCTAATATTAATAGTTTGTTAATCAATGCTGCAGTTGGCTGTTGGTGTTATATCTACAAACACAGCACGTGTACAACTACCACACGCACGCAAAAAACCTGGTGAGTTTCTTAAGAAAAAAGAAGATAAGAGGCGTCAATTTTTAACCATTTACTTTAAATGGTACTGGTCGATTGGGGTAATGGTTCATCTCTAACGGGTCACAAGGAGAAGAAAGAGAAGGAAACGTTTTTCAAAATGTTTTAATTTATATTATGGATGTTTCCTTTTTTACTTTTATCACCGTGTCATCTATCGATTGACTTTTGTTAACCCAAAACAGAACCGGTTTGAGAAAAAAAGCCCGGTTTGTACACCTTTACTTATGACTCTCATAATCACATCTGGACTTTGCTAATAACCAGGCTTTGGTCTCTAACCATCTTTCTTGATATCTATAATCTATGATTTGTATTTCTATTATGCTCCATATTTTGGATCACATATAATAGTGGCATTATATAAATAAAAATCCATTGAATTTCATAAAAACCACTGAATTTCCTGTATGTAATATTTGTTTTTATATATTTAAAATGCATATTTTCTTGGTTTCTTTTTACAAAAGTCACAAACTTGTAGGGTTTCGTTTTGAACAGCTTATGAGTGTTGGGGCTGCTGGAGGAATATGGGCATACAACAGGCACTTGCAAAGAACTAATGTCCATTTAGGGGTTTTAAACCTTACTGCAGGGACGCCACTGACCCCTAGAGAGAAAGAAACCATGCTAGAGATTCTAACCCCACCCCCACCTGAAGGAACTCTTCATTCATCCCCATGGTGGACTAGGTGGATTCCTAAATGAACACACTTTTTAATCATGCAAAGGTTCAGTGAGGGTAAGAGTATTTGCACACTAAGTTGGTTTTAATAATGGTTATGTTCGAAGATGTGTTACGGTGACATTTTCATATCATTTTTGGAACGCTTATCATTGTATAAATATCACTTTTGGAACGTTTGTCATTGTATAAATGTGCACTGTTAATTGTTGGAAAATCACTCAAGAATAATAACAAGTATGATTATGAACGCGAAACCCGCTGCGAAGCACGGGGAGTTTTTACTAGTTTATAATTAAATGAAAACAATTGAAACCCGACTTAATTCGAATTATTGAATAATAAAAGTATTTAAATACAATGCCTTTTGTAAGCGGATCCACAATGTTAAATACAATGCCTTTTGTAAGACGGGTTTCACCTGGGTGGCCCAAAATCTGTTTTAAGGGACCTCTGTTGAACAAAAATCCTCAGCCACCATACCCGGTGTTTTTTGTTTGATTCATTTTGTTATGCTTCTTCTCTCTTTCTGTACTGTATTGTAATTCGAATTATTGAATAATAAAATTTCTCTTTTATTTTATAAACGGTTTTCCTACAAGCTTAAAATAGATTTCGGGCCACCCGGGTAAAACCCGTCTTAATTCGAATTATTGAATAATAAAAGTTCTCTTTTATTTTATTAACGGTTTTCCTACAAAAACGCCACAATCGTTGTCATTGAAGTTGGTCTCTACGGTGAATTTGTATCCAAAATCTCCGATTGTCGAACATCAGTGTTAGATCCGTTGTGTATTGATGCCCTAACCACCATAGCTTCACTTTAAAAAGAACCATTCATTGTCTCCCTTATTCGGTTCCCATACACTTAATTTGTTGAAAATGGTGGAGATCGCGGTGCTTCCGGTGGTCAAAAGAGGGCGGTACAAGGCGGAGTAGAATAGCAGTTTGTCGGTTTTGTGGTTGGTGCATGATGGCCGGCGGTTTGTAGGGCTGCTGTGGAGGTGGTGGAAAAACATGCGAAAGTCGCGAGATTGGGGAGAGAGGGGTTGGGTTCTTTTTATTATTTTTTTAGTAATTTAGATATCAGTCCATGTAATTAAATAAATATAGTTAATTGCATAAATGGTCTTAACAGTCAAAAAGCTTTGTTATTATTTAATGACCGGTTTAGTTTTTAAGGGAACATGATGTAAATGCATGAGACAACAAACTTTACAAGTAAACGGATAGCAGTTCTGTCTACCTTTTAGCAAATTTGGATATACCCGAGTTCACTAATAATTATAGTTTATGTATTGGCAAAACAATAGCTATGAGGGATAAAGATACAAAAAGAATTTGATTTATTGGTAACATAGTGTGAGTAAGAAACCATGAGCTCTTTGAGTTGAAATATTAATTTCCAGCGTGAGGATATGGATCGTGCCTTTTATAAAATAAACTCATGGTATTATTTAGTGTCGATCATTTAATGCACATTTTGTAATCTCGTGGTTGGTATTATTAGGGTTTAGGCATTGATTTTTAGAATTATTATGGTATTTTATCTTAGCTGGATCTTAAGTATTCTCGATCGAGGTTATTCATTGTTCAAGCATCCACATCAACTTCAGTCAAGCTTATATGTCGCCTAATTCAATGACTGGTCTTTTTCGGACAGCCATCATTTATATAGCTTCTATGAGTTTCCAAAATGATAATCTTTTGGTTCCGTCGATTATTGGTGATCTTTTTCTTTGGGATTCAGTCTATGGTGGTATGTCTCTAGATAGGATTGGAGGAACAAGTGGTAGAGGGGGAAGAAATGATGGTGTTGCGGAAATCATTAAACATTTCATCGAAATGTTTAGAATTTCATCACTTATAGAAAAGAACGTTAAATTCCAATGGTTAAAATTAAAGGAATCTGATCCAATTTTGAATCAACATAACATATTTTGAAGGCTTTTAATCCAAATGTGAAAGATTCATATGAAGGGCTAAACCGAAAGTTTTTATATCTTTGAACCGATCAAGCAAGTGACAACCAAGCAAGAAGAAGCCATGTGTGTTGCGGTAAGTAAAGTCAAAGTGTGTTACGTGTTGGATTCAAGATAAAGAAGGGGATGTCACACCCCAGTCCCAGGTACCGGTTAGAGGTGACGCATGGTTCAGAACACACATCGGAAACTAAAAACCTCATTCTTTATTTCCCTTAAAACATCATTTACATCATGGAATCAAAAAGTTACATCATGTTTCATCATCATTCCTAACAAGGAAAATATCATTTCAGGACTTATAGTTTCATAACATGCCTATCATCTGGTTCAGTTCATCATCAGTTCTAGTCCTGGAATGCCTCCTCTATTGACTACCTGGAAGCAAAAATGGCCGATACAAAGGCTTTCGCAGCATCTGGTGGAACATAACTTCCAATGTGGGCAAGAACCAGCATTTTAAATGAAAATGTGATTGGTTAATTAAAAAAAGTCAATCTTGATAACAAATTTTGATTTCTTTGACCGAGGTTTCATTGGACTCAATGTGCAAGTTTATACGAAAATAGAAACATACGTTGGTGTAAATCAATCATAAATGTGGATTGTTCAGCAGGTTTCATTGGACTCAGTTACATAAAACATCATTCCAAGTTGCATAAATGTGGAGTGTTGAGCAGTCATAATTAAGCTTGATTCCCATGGCACAAGAAGTTGTACGTAGCATTTGTCAATCTTGATAACAAACTTTGATTCGTATAAAACAAATACAAATCGAAACACTACTAAAGAGAAATAACCTCCTTTATATGTATGCTTTTGTCTGAATAACTAGGTCCTGTAGTGATAGAGAAATGAAATTATATGAGAAAGCAGTAAAAGCATAAATCCAAATAACCCTAATAATCTTTGTTTCATTAGAAATAAATAAATGTGCAAAACATGTCTGGTTACAGAATCCACAAGCTGCAATATATTAGATAAAACAATCCATAATTCATTTAGTATAGATAAATTGATATTAAAGATTACTGGCTAAGCTTTAACTATGGTTTGGAGGGTGCGCCAGGCCAAGGCAGTAGTGCAACACCAAGGCGACGCTCAAAGACCCCAATAGCAAGCTATTGTGACGGGCCTTTCCCCATAAAAAATAAGATTAATAAACCTTTTGTACGTAAAGGTACCTGTTTCAAACTTATATATTTTCTAATCTACATGACTAATTCCAGCTATATATATATATATATATATATATATATGTTTAACTTAAACTGATTCAAATATATATGGCTCCACTAGCACCAACTCTAACTTAACTCTCAATGTCTGTCCATACTAGTTGACTTGGATCACGTACAATACATAAACAAGACCTGGCATGAGATGAAATCATTTATGATTAAGTAAGTTTAAAACGTCAGCGGTTTAAAAAATGTGTCAAACCAACAATAAAACTATATATGGAGGAGCGGGAACTTGTCAACATGATGTGATAACTTACAAAGCATCCATTCCAGTTACCCGTACGTAATCTTTCTTTCTGTAGTTGTATTCCCTTTTTCTTGTATTGTAATCTTAAAGGGATAACGGCTACCTGCTAGTAAGAGTATTTTACACGATATTAACTTTAGACCAGACCCGACCCATTTCAACGGTCTGGGACTTGTGATTTTCTTACACCAAATAAAGTAATTTGTTATATCAAGAGACTTTCAACTCTGAATACAGCAGTTTTTGATCAACCAAACAGAAATTAGTTAAAATCAGAACATTTGACCTCAATCATCTCAACACGGCTGAAATAGATTTAGACTAAAGTATTGTGCAGGGGATGCGCGAACGCAGGCTCCTACTGCCACAAATTATGGCGTAGGCTCGACCACTTGGGCAGACCTTAGGCGGGCACCCCTCCTAAGTGCAATGGAGGTCACCAACCTAGGCCATGGACCTTCTTGATCATCCATTGACCCCGTCCAGGTAAGTATCTAATTCAATGGCCTCTCTTCTTTTTTATACAACACCACTTCCCTTTTGCCTTTTCTCCCCCAGCGATGTGGGATCACCTCCTTACTCAGTTTTTCACTTCAACTTTTGAAACTCTAACAATTATATTATTTGAAATTAACCATAATTAGTTACATTAGTTTTGTTTGATATCTATTATTTGTAAGCCTATAAAAAGGCCTCATTGTCTTTAAAAAAATCATATCACAAAATTTCCCCAAAGATCGTTCTCTGTTTTCTTGGGAGATTGACCATCTCGAATTGGTTCGTTTCATGGTGTGGCCTTTTTAAAGGCTTACATACAACCGAACTAAACATGGGTATATGTATTGGCAAAACAAAATTACCCCAAAGAACGTTCTCTGTTTTTTGACCGTCTCGAATCGGTTCGTTTCATGGTGTGGCCTTTTTAAAGGCTTAATTCTAACAAAGCGAAGCCAAGGCAAGGCAGTAACAAACAACTGCAATGGTAATGCTGTAATGCGGCGACGATGGCATGGAATGCGGAGTTGCACTTATCAGTGTGCATGCTTGGCAAATGAAATTACAATGTACGATTAGTACATCAAACATCACCACCAAGAACGCCTATTTAATATAGGCAGATAAGAAGCAATTAAGAAATCACCAAGCAATAACATGAAAAGGGGGAAAGGAAATAACTTAGATTACATAATACGCAAATGCGTGTAAGAAATGACAGGATCGAATAACTATTAAACTACCGCCGTGCCGTTTGGGTTTAAGGAAGCAAAAGCGAGATAGAATTGCTATCCGTTTACTTGTAAAGTTTGTTGTCTCATTCATTTACATCCAGTTCCCTTAAAAACCAAACCAGTCATTACATAAACAATAGCTATGAGGGTTAAGGATATATAAAGAATGTGATTTATCGGTAACACGGTGTGAGTAACAAACCATGAGCTGTTTGAGTTGAAATAGTAATTTTCAGCGTGAGGATACGGATCGTGCCTTCTATAAAATAATCTTATGTTATTATTTGGTGTCGATCAATTAATGCACATTTTGTGATCTCGTGGTTCGTATTATTAGGGTTTAGGCATTGGTTTCTAGAATTATTATGGTATTTTATCTTAGTTGGATCATAAGTATTCTCGATCGAGGTTATTCATTGTTCAAGCACCTACATCAACTACATTCAAGCTTATATGTCGCCTAATTCAATGACCGGTTTTCAGACAACCATCGATTATATAGCCTCTATCACTAACTCGCCTTCTATGAGTTTCCAAAATGATAATCTTTTGGGTTCCGTCGAATATTGGTGATCTTTTTCTTTGAGATTCGATCTACGGTGGTACTTCTCTAGTTTGGATTGGAGGAACAAGTAGTTGAAGGGGAAGAAATGGTGGTGTTAGGAAAATCATGAAACATTTCTTCGAAGTGTTTAGAATTTTATCACCTATAGACTAGAATGTTAAATTCCAATGGTCAGGGTTAAAGGAATCTAATCCAATTTTGGATCAACATAACATATTTTGAAGGCTTTTAATCCAAATGTAAAAGAGTCAAGAAATATGAAGTGCAAAACCAAAAGTTTTTGTATGTTTAAACTGATCAACCAAGAGACAACCAAAGCAAGAAGAAGCCATGTGTGTGGTTCAATGAAAGAGCAAGAAGCATGTCCTTATTAAGATTAAGGGGGTATTTGAATGCTTTAAATCCTAATGTGAAAGAGTCAATAAAGTTTTTGATTTGGTTTATTAAATTAAGTTTATTTAGTACGGTAAGAATATGTATTAGGGGTGATTTAGTTTACTAGTTTAAGGAGTCTTGCTTAGCAAGTTATATTAGTATATATTGACTGGTAGGGTTATTGTAATTTGCAAGTGAGTTGTTGGTTGATAATAAAAGTTTAGAGCAACAGTTGCTCTAAGTCTTGTCTCAGGGTTTTGAGTTTTTCGATCTTGCTCTGCCACCATATTTTCTAATAGAACGTTTTCACTTCTAGTTTCAATTTCATCCGAGTTATAAGAATTACGTGTAAAGGTCATATAAACAAACATCATCTTCATTTTTTCTTTTAGGTTATAAATCATATATATATATAGATATTTAATTTTAGGGCAAAATTGCTGAGATAACCAATATTGTTAAGCACAATAGCACTTTTATAGTCAAAGAGATTAATTAGAAGAGATGAGAGTGAATGTCTTTCAAGTTAGGTTAAAAGTGAAGGTCTTTCATAGCTCAAATGTGATGTTGTACTCAAAGAACATAATATTGCAAGTCGGGTGGGTCACAAGACCCTTGAAAACTGAAGGTGTAAATCCTAATTGTTCACATTTGAAGTGGGTCCGTAAGGATGGAATCGGGAAGTAGAAGGTAAATGGGTCGAACTTAAGAAAAAAGAGAAGGATAATTCTTAGTGAATTATTAGATATAATCGTGATTTATTTGTTTAGTATATTTATCTTGGTAGGAGATTTAGACAAATAAGGATACGTTGAGTTGTTTTAGAAGTCAGTATTTGAGTTAAATAAAGATTGCTTTTTTAGCAAGGTTGGGAGTGTTTTAAATAGGAGTCTTCGTAAAAAGGTATTTTTGTGGACGTCAATCAGTAATATTAAGAAATAGTCGTGATCTGGGTTAGTCACAAAACAAGTATGTGTTCATTGTGTTTGAGAGATTGCTCGATTCAATCAAGTACAACAATTGTCATATGAGCGAGGATGACGATCGAGACTTGTGTGGTGAAGAAGAGAGATCACGGAAGAAAGACAAGGAAAAGAGACCGAGCAAGCAAGAAGAACAACAACTTAAGACCGAGAGCTGTAAGGTAGAAGATCGAGACCACCAAAGAAGCATGATCACATCTTTGTGTTTGTGATCAGATCTAGTGAGTGTATCAAGAATGAGGCTGATAGAGAGAAGACGTCATATGTGTGAAGACGAGTAAAACAAAAAGAATTCTATGTGAACAAGAGAAGATCATTTCTACGTGAACCGACCAAGTGCAGAGACAAATCGTGTGAGGAGATCGGATAGAAGAACAGTACCTGTATTGGCGAAGCAAGATATCGATTAGGTTGTGAGAAGCAATCGAAGAGAAACCTGTGTGGTTTAATCGGACCTCAACTAGATAAAAGTCAACTTGTGTGAGTCAAAGAGGATATGTGTGAACAAAAGACTTGTGTGGAACAAGAATCTAATAAAGACAGGAGGAAAACCTTAATGTTAGTAACGAGTAGAATACGTGTGAATTTTTGAAGGTGCTGAATAGAGGGAAAAAAAGAGGAAAATGACAGAAGTTGCGGTGCAAGTAAAGTCAAAGTGTGTTGCGTGTTGGATTCAAAATAAAAAATAGGACAACCTTCTTAGTTGTTTTACGCTATTGTGGAAACGGAAGGAAAAGAAAGTGAGAAATGGTGTGTAAAGATGGCCGCTTACTGATAAGTCTATGGAGAATGGCCTAAAGTCTAAGTGACAAACTAAGAAGGAGTTCAAGACAAAAGGAGAAGCAAGTAGAGAGTTTGATGGGCTTGCATGAAAAAACAAGTAAAAGTTTTTGTTTTTAGGTATAAGAAGTCAAGGTTTATTGACACGTCAGTAGATCAAAGATGGTGTTACATGGAAAGACAAAGGAGAACACATTAGTTTATGTTATGAGATTTAGATATGTAGTTTCCTACTGTCTTTTGTTTAAATTCAGTACTTAACACAATTTTGATTTTTTAAGGTTGAAGACTTTCACTAGTACACAATGGTATTCTTTAGGTGATCTAATTTTATTTTTTAGAGCGGCTTTAAAGAAAACCGCCTCAAAAAACCTATTTAAATATAAAAACCGTGACAAAAAATTCAAACCACCTCAAAAATAAACTTTTCAATCGGGTTTAAGTAATCCGCTCCAAAAAAATCATTTTTTAAAGCGGTGTATGAGAACCACGTCCTGATCCTCACCTCACCTCACCCAATAAAGCTTTTTTTTAATTTTCCCTGTCTTCTCCCCTTCAAAAAGCCCAAGAACCACCCCCACTAAACCCTACCATAACCACCTTAACCGGCCATGGCCTCCTCCACGCCACCAACTCTAACCACCACCAAACCCTAACCGAACCACTACATCCACCACCACCAACATCGTACCCCTAATGTCCACAACTCCCTGCACCCCACCGCTAACACATTCACTGCCTTCAAAAAGTCCAAGAACCACCCCCATTAAACCCTACCAGAACCACCTTATCCGGCCATGGCTTCCTCCACGCCACCAACTCTAACCACCACCAAACCCTACCCGAAAAAATACATCCACCACCACCAACGTCGTACCCCTAATGGCCACAACTCCCTCCACCCCCACCGCTGACAAATCCCCAGCCCCAATCCCGACCATCGTCACAGCTGTAAGATGGTAAAATACTCAATTGATTAATACTAAATAATGCATTACAATATAAAGAGAACGGAATGCAAACCCTAATACCTAATGGGCTCGTGGGCTCATAATAATAAATCTAATATCCAATATTCCCCCGCAGTCGTGGCGGAAGTAAACCGGACGCTAAGATTGGAAAACCAAAAAAAAATCAATGATAATAAGATAAACATGCTTCGATCGAATCGGAATTCCAAACGTTTGCCAACAAATCCATATTTTGTTTCGTGTCTTTTCTAGTTTATAGTTTTCGTTTAATACAGCTTCATTCTTGGTTGAAGACTCAAGCCACTTATCCAAATATTTTTTCGAGACGTCCTTAAGTCTCACCGCCGCCACCATGAGAACCGCCATAGCCCGATATGTCGTCCGCTGAAATCCGATGATGAACGCCCGCCACACGCGCCACCACAAGTTTCTTACACATCGCCTTTGTATATCCTTTCGAGGACCAAGAACCAATGAAGCAAACTATGGATAGCATAACTGGATATTATATTTCTTATTATGAGCGCACAGGCCATTAGGTATCTAGGGCTTGCATTTGGTGGTGATGGCTATGGTTTTTATTTTTTATATGCTGTTCAGGGAAGACGGTAACCATAACCTAAGGCTCTGATATCATGTAAGATGGTAAAATACTCAATTGATTACTACTGAATAATGCATTAGAATATATAGAGAGCAAAACGCAAACCCTGTATACCTAATGGGCCCGTGGACTCATAATAATAAATCTAATATTCATTAACAATTAGCACTCATCGGAACCCAAAGAGACATGTAACCCTAAAACCCATTTCTTCCCCTTCTTACTTCATCTTAACCCTTCTCCACCAAAACCTCTTGATCTCCGGCCACAAACGGTGATGTTGTTTTTAGTAATACAGCGACAGCAGAAGGGTAGGCACAACCGCCGAACAGGTGAGTTCACATCGGGACTTGTAAGCCCGATTTACCAGCGATGAAGACAAGTTATGACCATATCGAGGGAAAGATGAATCAAACAACATCGGATCTGTGGTGGTTTTCGTTCTAGAGGTACGTTACGACAATCTAAGTGAGTTTGGGTTTGGTTCAGCTCATGACTCATATAGGAACAAAGATACGAAGTCGGAGCTTGGGGATTCGAAATTGGTCGGGTCGGCATTTTCCGGGGAGAACACAGGTCGGAGCTTGGGGATTCGAAACCGGTCTGGTCGGTAATTCCGGCGATTATGGCTAGGGTTCTGGACAATATTATTTATTTTTTTCGTTTTCATAAGCATTTTTTTTGGGGCGGATTAAAATGGATCATTTTTTGAAGCGCCATTTTCTGGGGCGGTCTCTAAACCGCCCCAAAAGCTATTTTTCACCGCCTCAAGCCGCCATTTTTGTACTAGTGTTTGTTCCGGAAAAACTCAACATTGACTTGGTTTGTAGCACAGGTGGAGGGATTTTTTGATATTTACGGATTGCTTAAGAGGTGTTTGGTTTGTACAATGATTGTGAAAGAATTGAAATGTTTCAAAAGAACCAGAATTTGAATTAATTCTAAACAAAAAATAATTAGTTGAAAAATTAATGAAAATACTTGAAATGTAAAAGATATTTATGAAACATATATTCTTTAATACAAGGAGGTCGAATGATTTCTGATTTCTCTAGTGATTAATACATTTTTCATATACGCTACTTGTTAAACTTTTATAAACATTGATACCAAAATTTGTATACTTTTTAAATTTCTGTGTAAATTATAAATATACAAGTATTTATATATTTTATTAACTTTTACAAAATAAATGTTGTCAAAATATGTAAATATTTATATACTTTTACAAGTATTAAATAAGCTTATTAGTTTGATAATTTTTTAAGTATAATTTGTAGATAACAGTTAAATTTTCCTCCATTGTTTCAAAATTTTAAAATAGAAATAAACCACTATAATTACAACCCTCTTTTAATTTTTCTTTACACATTCAACTATTCTTTCTTTTAATTTTCACGTCAATCTTTCTCTTCTCATTTCTTAAAATCATAAACTCAAACACAAAGTCGTTCATAATTTTTAAACGAGACGAAAATCAAAACCCAAACCTGATCCTCCAAAATGACCAAAATCAAACCTTTGACTTCATTAAACGTCGAAAACAAACTATGATAAGGACGTATCTTTACGAACTTGTTTACACTTCAAACCACAGACAATCAATCCCTGTTACCGGGAGTGCACATTAAGTTAAAGATATAAGTTTGTAATAATGTAAGCCTAATGGTTTGTTAAAAGACGTTCACTAAAGCCTTAAATGACAAGCGCTCGTTATTTTTGTTTCTTTGTCCTGCGTAATAATGCTAGCTAGTAGACCAAAGAGAAGCAAAAATGGCCGATACATAGGCTTTCGCAGCATCTGGTGGAACATAACTTCCAATGTGGGAAAGAACCTGCATTTTAAATGAAAATGTGATTGGTTAATTAAAAAAAGTCAAAGAGAAGTAAAGGTACCTGTTTCAAACTTATATATTTTCTAATCTACATGACTAATTCCAGTTACCCGTAGGTATACTAATCTTTTTCTTCTTTCTGTTCTTGCATTTCACTTGTATTCTTTTTTTTTATCTTAACGGCCTTATCCAGTATTCGGCTACCTGCTAGTAAGAGTATTTTACGCAATATTAATTTTAGACCAGACCCGACCCATTACCAAAAGACTGGGTTTGGTTTGGGACTTCTGTTTTACATGATTTTCTTACACCAAATAAAGTAATTTGTTATATCAAGAGTTTGTTTCTACCTTCTTGAACTACAGCAGTTTTTTATCAAAGGGAAAACAAAGCCCCGGCAAGGCGGTAACAAACAAGTGCAATGGTAATGCGACCACGATGGCATTGAATGCGGAGCTGCACTTATCAGCGTGCATACATGGCAAATGAAATTACAATGCACGATTAGTAGATCAAACATCACCACCAAGAACGCCTAATTAATAGAAGTAATTAATAGGCAGATAAGAAGCAATTAAGAAATCACCAAGCAATAACACGAAAAGGGGGAATGGAAAAAATTTAGATTACAGAATATGCAAATGCGTGTAAGAAATGACCCGATCGAATAACTATTAACCTACCGTCGTACCGTTTGGGTTTAAGGAAGCAAAAAACAAGTCGGTATTTGTTTTATTTTTAAGTTAATTACATAAAAAGTCCTTAAGGTTTGGTCTAGGCTTACCTTTGGGTGTAGTTTAAAAAGTTATGGTTTACCATGGTATTAGCATAGACCGTGAGTTTACCGTTCTAACGGTAAAAAGAATAAAATAATTACTAAAATACCCTTCCCCACACATCTTAGAGAGAGAAGGAGATGGTTTAGCCTTTAGATCGTTCCATTCTCCTTCTCCGTCGATTGCTTGAAGCTTTGCTGAAGAAACGAACTAATTTGAGGTAAACATCTTGTCTAAATCTTTTTTTTTGGGTTTTTTGGGTAAATATGGGTAAAAACGAGTTTGATCAAAAAATCTTCGATTTTACGTGTGTTTAATCCTAAAAACCTTGGATTTATCCTCATGGATGAGAATAGAATAGTTTGGACATAAAAAGTTAGAGTTTTGGATAAAAAACGACGGATTTGGCCTAGAACCGTATAAATGGTCTGAAATATGTTGAAGCGTCCGAAATAGATTTCGACCGAAAAGGTTTTCGGTCGAAAAAGGGGGAAACTGTACTCTGTCCGAAAAGTTACTTGGGCGAAAAGGTTTGAGACGAAATAGTTTCCGGGTGAAAAAGTTTTCGGATGAAAGACATTTCGGGCGAAAGAGATTTCGACCGAAAAAGATTTCGGTCGAAAAGAGATTTCGAACGAAAAGGTTTTCGAACAAGTGAGATTTAGGACGGATCGTTTTGTTGTATGTAGAAGTTAACACCTTCCGTTTGTAACCGTTTAAACAAATCGCCTAGCACCTTGCGAACATTACACTTAGGAAGGATTACTTAAAAAGTCAGGTGAGTTCTAGAGGTCCCTTTTTATGAGGTATTTACTATGTTTTCAGGACTGATCGCATGCTTAAGAAATGTTTACGAAATATGATTTGTGAAAGGAATGTTTACGAAATGAATTACGAAATGTTTTGTCTTAAAGGTTTACCAAAGATTTTGAAAGAAAGAATGTTTCGATAAAACGTACAATGCTTTAACAAAAAGGTTTAACGAATGAATGAACGTTTTTAAAGAAAGTCGAATCTGCCAACGGTTCTTTCGGGAACGAATGCGATGAATGAAACCGTGTCTAGGTTAGGAATCCAACGAGACTGGGCGTCCAAGACACGAAGATTTGCTATACCTATACAAGGGCATTTTTGGTCAGCAAACGGTTGGGATGAATGGCAGGATTAACTGTCTGACGGGATTAGTTAACCTGTAGATGTCATGTGAATGCACATGAGTGTTAATGTTACTATCACGGCGGGCGTAATTCTTTCTAGGTTAGGATTCCGGATGAGACTGGGCATCCTGGACAGACACCGGGACTCGATTAATCTCGAGTAATGCCTAAAGGAATTGACGGTTATGAAAAGGCGCAGATTTGACATGAATGGTTCATGTTTACTGTTATTGCATGTTATGTACAATTTTATTAGTATTGAATGAATGCTATATTTTGGGCAAAATGATTTTGATGTGTAACATTTTATGTAAAGTTAGAACTCGCCAGCGTAGTTGACTTTTAGTATGTCTTCAGGTTAAGTGTAGAATGCTACTTTTGGATGGATGCGTAGCTTGTGCCGAGAGATTTACCCAAACGATGACACTGCCATTCCGTTCATTATATGTTATTTTAATTTAATGTTAATACAATGCTTCCGCTATGTTTGAACAAATTGTAATTTGAATGATGTTTCTACTGCTTTAATTCTATTTCAAAGTTTAATTCACTATGCGTTTATAAGTAAATCCAACAAGTGAGGTTTCCTGTGTTTGGGGCCTTACAGGATCTGTGTGATCAAAAGACTTGTATGGAGCAAGAATTTAAGAAAGATCGGAGGAAAACCTTAATGGTAGAAACGAGTAGAATATGTGTGATTGTTTGAAGGTGTTGATTAGAGAAAGGGGAGGGGGGGAGGAAAAAGATAAGCTAGCAGGTTTAACGACAGAAGTTGCAGTGCAAGTAAAGTCAAAGTGTATTGCATGTTGGATTCAAGATAAAGAAGGGGGAACGTTGGTCAAATTGTGTCCATCTAACTTCTAAATCTGTTCCGGTATGGGTTGACATTAAAGATTTTCCATTATGTTTATGGAATGGGGGGGAACATTGGTCAAATTGTGAGTTCTGTGGGCCGGCCTCTTATGCTTGACCAAGTCACTTTTGATAGATGTGAAACCAAAGAGGGTCTAATGAATTATGCTAGGGTCCTTGTTGATGCTTATGCAAGTAGGGGCCTTCCGGATCGTGTAAAGGTTACATTTCCGGCTAGAGGCTCTTACCCGGGTAAGTCTTGTTACCATGATTTATCCTATAGGTGGAAACCACCATGTTATTCAATTTGTAATGCTTTTGGCCATCTTAATGAAGTCCACAAACCTGTCCATGTAACACCTATGCCTACGGTCCATAAGGAAAACTGTATGGAGTTTATTCTATAGTGATTTTCTTACACCAAATAAAGTAATTTGTTATATCAAGAGTTTATTCATTACCCTTCTTCAACTCTGAATACAGCAGTTTTTGATCAACCAAACAGAAATTAGTTAAAATCAGAATGTTTGACCTCAATCATCTGAACACGGCTGAAATAGATTTAGACTAGAGTATTGTGCAGGGGCCGCGCGAACGCTGGCCCCTACTGCCACAAATTATGACGTAGGATCGACCACTTGGGCCGACCTTAGGCGGGCACCCCTCCTTAGTGCAATGGAGGTCACCAACCTAGGCCATGGACCTTCTTGATCATCCATTGACCCCGTCCAGGTAAGTATCTAATCCAATGGCCTCTCTCCTTTTTTATACAACACCACTTCCCTTTTGCCTTTTCTCCCCCAGAGATGTGGGATCACCTCCTTACTCAGTTTTGTGGTTTTGTGTTATCGTGAAGGGACATTATATGTTAGGATTGTATTTGCGTCTTTGTAACGCATCCACTTTGGGATTATTGATGCTTAAATTTGATTGTGTAGTAATTATAACCTCATTTGGATAAGGATGTAGTGATAGTATTTATTAGGTTAGGACAATCAAGATTTGCAGTTATATGGACATTTAGGATGTGCCTCATAAGATCAAAAGGGTTGTAAATTTAGAATGTGTATTAAAAGTATGCATGCTTGTACTAGAGTTATCATGGTTTCACTTCAACAACCTGTTTCAATTAAGAAGTCTAATTTTCTCCCAAAGGTGTCAACACCTAATATTAATAGTTTGTTAATCAATGCTGCAGTTGGCTGTTGGTGTTATATCTACAAACACAGCACGTGTACAACTACCACACGCACGCAAAAAACCTGGTGAGTTTCTTAAGAAAAAAGAAGATAAGAGGCGTCAATTTTTAACCATTTACTTTAAATGGTACTGGTCGATTGGGGTAATGGTTCATCTCTAACGGGTCACAAGGAGAAGAAAGAGAAGGAAACGTTTTTCAAAATGTTTTAATTTATATTATGGATGTTTCCTTTTTTACTTTTATCACCGTGTCATCTATCGATTGACTTTTGTTAACCCAAAACAGAACCGGTTTGAGAAAAAAAGCCCGGTTTGTACACCTTTACTTATGACTCTCATAATCACATCTGGACTTTGCTAATAACCAGGCTTTGGTCTCTAACCATCTTTCTTGATATCTATAATCTATGATTTGTATTTCTATTATGCTCCATATTTTGGATCACATATAATAGTGGCATTATATAAATAAAAATCCATTGAATTTCATAAAAACCACTGAATTTCCTGTATGTAATATTTGTTTTTATATACTTAAAATGCATATTTTCTTGGTTTCTTTTTACATAAGTCACAAACTTGTAGGGTTCGTTTTGAACAGCTTATGATTGTTGGGGCTGCTGGAGGAATATGGGCATACAACAGGCACATGCAAAGAACTAATGTCCATTTAGGGGTTTTAAACCTTACTGCAGGGACGCCACTGACCCCTAGAGAGAAAGAAACCATGCTAGAGATTCTAACCCCACCCCCACCTGAAGGAACTCTTCATTCATCCCCATGGTGGACTAGGTGGATTCCTAAATGAACACACTTTTTAATCATGCAAAGGTTCAGTGAGGGTAAGAGTATTTGCACACTAAGTTGGTTTTAATAATGGTTATGTTCGAAGACGTGTTACGGTGACATTTTCATGTCATTTTTGGAACGCTTATCATTGTATAAATATCACTTTTGGAACATTTGTCATTGTATAAATGTGCACTGTTAATTGTTGGAAAATCACTCAAGAATAATAACAAGTATGATTATGAACGCGAAACCCGCTGCGAAGCGCGGGGAGTTTTTACTAGTTTATAATTAAATGAAAACAATTGAAACCCGTCTTAATTCGAATTATTGAATAATAAAAGTATTTAAATACAATGCCTTTTGTAAGCGGATCCGCAATGTTAAATACAATGCCTTTTGTAAGACGGGTTTCACTTGGGTGGCCCAAAATCTGTTTTAAGGGACCTCTGTTGAACAAAAATCCTCAGCCACCATACCCGGTGTTTTTTGTTTGATTCATTTTGTTATGCTTCTTCTCCCTTTCTGTACTGTATTGTAATTCGAATTATTGAATAATAAAATTTCTCTTTTATTTTATAAACGGTTTTCCTACAAGCTTAAAATAGATTTCGGGCCACTTGGGTAAAACCCGTCATAATTCGATTTATTGAA
This sequence comes from Smallanthus sonchifolius, assembly GCA_023525975.1. Taxonomy (NCBI): domain Eukaryota; kingdom Viridiplantae; phylum Streptophyta; class Magnoliopsida; order Asterales; family Asteraceae; genus Smallanthus; species Smallanthus sonchifolius. Next base: position 13,483,728 of record CM042026.1, on the reverse strand, counting down.
TAATAAAAGTTCTCTTTTATTTTATGAACGGTTTTCCTACAAAAACGCCACAATCGTTGTCATTGAAGTTGGTCTCTACGGTGAATTTGTATCCGAAATCTCCGATTGTCGAACATCAGTGTTAGATCCGTTGTGTATTGATGCCCTAACCACCAGAGCTTCACTTTAAAAAGAACCATTCATTGTCTCCCTTATTCGGTTCCCATACACTTAATTTCTTGAAAATGGTGGAGATCGCGGTGCTTCCGGTGGTCAAAAGAGGGCGGTACAAGGCGGAGTAGAATAGCAGTTTGTCGGTTTTGTGGTTGGTGCATGATGGCCGGCGGTTTGTAGGGCTGCTGTGGAGGTGGTTGGAAAAACATGCGAAAGTCGCGAGATTGGGGAGAGAGGGGTTGGGTTCATTTTATTATTTTTTTAGTAATTTAGATATCAGTCCATGTAATTAAATAAATATAGTTAATTGCATAAATGGTCTTAACAGTCAAAAAGCTTTGTTATTATTTAATGACCGGTTTAGTTTTAAGGGAACATGATGTAAATGCATGAGACAACAAACTTTACAAGTAAACGGATAGCAGTTCTGTCTACCTTTTAGCAAATTTGGATATACCCGAGTTCACTAATAATTATAGTTTATGTATTGGCAAAACAATAGCTATGAGGGATAAAGATACAAAAAGAATTTGATTTATTGGTAACATAGTGTGAGTAAGAAACCATGAGCTCTTTGAGTTGAAATATTAATTTCCAGCGTGAGGATATGGATCGTGCCTTTTATAAAATAAACTCATGGTATTATTTAGTGTCGATCATTTAATGCACATTTTGTAATCTCGTGGTTGGTATTATTAGGGTTTAGGCATTGATTTTTAGAATTATTATGGTATTTTATCTTAGCTGGATCTTAAGTATTCTCGATCGAGGTTATTCGTTGTTCAAGCATCCACATCAACTTCAGTCAAGCTTATATGTCGCCTAATTCAATGACTGGTCTTTTTTGGACAGCCATCATTTATATAGCTTCTATCACTAACTCGCCTTGTATGAGTTTCCAAAATGATAATCTTTTGGTTCCGTCGATTATTGGTGATCTTTTTCTTTGGGATTCAATCTATGGTGGTATGTCTCTAGATTGGATTGGAGGAACAAGTGGTAGAAGGGGAAGAAATGATGGTGTTGCGGAAATCATTAAACATTTCATCGAAATGTTTAGAATTTCATCACTTATAGAAAAGAACGTTAAATTCCAATGGTTAAAATTAAATGAATCTGATCCAATTTTGAATCAACATAACATATTTTGAAGGATTTTAATCCAAATGTGAAAGATTCATATGAAGGGCTAAACCGAAAGTTTTTATATCTTTGAACCGATCAAGCAAGTGACAACCAAGCAAGAAGAAGCCATGTGTGTTGCGGTGCAAGTAAAGTCAAAGTGTGTTACGTGTTGGATTCAAGATAAAGAAGGGGATGTCACACCCCAGTCCCAGGTACCGGTTAGAGGTGATGCATGGTTCAGAACACACATCGGAAACTAAAAACCTCATTCTTTATTTCCCTTAAAACATCATTTACATCATGGAATCAAAAAGTTACATCATGTTTCATCATCATTCCTAACAAGGAACATATCATTTCAGGACTTATAGTTTCATAACATGCTCTGGTTCAATTCATCATCAGTTCTAGTCCTGGAATGCCTCCTCTATTGACTACCTGGAAGCAAAAATGGCCGATACAAAGGCTTTTGCAGCTTCTGGTGGAACATAACTTCCAATGTGGGCAAGAACCTGCATTTTAAATGAAAATGTGATTGGTTAATTAAAAAAAGTCAATCTTGATAACAAATTTTGATTTCTTTGACAGAGGATTCATTGGACTCAATGTGCAAGTTTATACGAAAATAGAAACATACGTTGGTGTAAATCAATCATAAATGTGGATTGTTCAGCAGGTTTCATTGGACTCAGTTACATAAAACATCATTCCAAGTTGCATAAATGTGGAGTGTTGAGCAGTCATAATTAAGCTTGATTCCCATGGCACAATCCAAATAACCCTAATAATATTTGTTTCATTAGAAATAAATAAATGTGCAAAACATGTCTGGTTACAGAATCCACAAGCTGCAATATATTAGATAAAACAATCCATAATTCATTTAGTATAGATAAATTGATATTAAAGATTACTGACTAAGCTTTAACTATGGTTTGGAGGGGTGCGCCAGGCCAAGGCAGTAGTGCAACACCAAGGCGATGCTCAAAGACCCCAATAGCAAGCTATTGTGACGGGCCTTTCCCCATAAAAAATAAGATTAATAAACCTTTTGTACGTAAAGGTACCTGTTTCAAACTTATATATTTTCTAATCTACATGACTAATTCCAGCTATATATATATATATATATATGTTTAACTTAAACTGATTCAAATATATATGGATCCACTAGCACCAACTTGAACTTAACTCTCAATGTCTGTCCATACTAGTTGACTTGGATCACGTACAATACATAAACAAGACCTGGCATGAGATGAAATCATTTATGATTAAGTAAGTTTAAAACGTCAGCGGTTTAAAAAATGTGTCAAACCAACAATAAAACTATATATGGAGGAGTGGGAACTTGTCAACATGATGTGATAACTTACAAAGCATCCATTCCAGTTACCCGTACGTAATCTTTCTTTCTGTAGTTGTATTCCCTTTTTCTTGTATTGTAATCTTAAAGGGATAACGGCTACCTGCTAGTAAGAGTATTTTACACGATATTAACTTTAGACCAGACCCGACCCATTTCAACGGTCTGGGACTTGTGATTTTCTTACACCAAATAAAGTAATTTGTTATATCAAGAGACTTTCAACTCTGAATACAGCAGTTTTTGATCAACCAAACAGAAATTAGTTAAAATCAGAACATTTGACCTCAATCATCTCAACACGGCTGAAATAGATTTAGACTAAAGTATTGTGCAGGGGCTGCGCGAACGCAGGCTCCTACTGCCACAAATTATGGCGTAGGCTCGACCACTTGGGCAGACCTTAGGCGGGCACCCCTCCTAAGTGCAATGGAGGTCACCAACCTAGGCCATGGACCTTCTTGATCATCCATTGACCCCGTCCAGGTAAGTATCTAATTCAATGGCCTCTCTTCTTTTTTATACAACACCCTTCCCTTTTGCCTTTTCTCCCCCAGCGATGTGGGATCACCTCCTTACTCAGTTTTTCACTTCAACTTTTGAAACTCTAACAATTATATTATTTGAAATTAACCATAATTAGTTACATTAGTTTTGTTTGATATCTATTATTTGTAAGCCTATAAAAAGGCCTCATTGTCTTTAAAAAAATCATATCACAAAATTTCCCCAAAGATCGTTCTCTGTTTTCTTGGGAGATTGACCATCTCGAATTGGTTCGTTTCATGGTGTGGCCTTTTTAAAGGCTTACATACAACCGAACTAAACATGGGTATATGTATTGGCAAAACAAAATTACCCCAAAGAACGTTCTCTGTTTTTTGACCGTCTCGAATCGGTTCGTTTCATGGTGTGGCCTTTTTAAAGGCTAGCTTACAAACATGGAAATAACCGACCTAAACATGGGTAAACCCACGACTTCTAATTAACCATAATTCTAACAAAGCGAAGCCAAGGCAAGGCAGTAACAAACACCTGCAATGGTAATGCTGTAATGCGGCGACGATGGCATGGAATGCGGAGTTGCACTTATCAGTGTGCATGCTTGGCAAATGAAATTACAATGTACGATTAGTACATCAAACATCACCACCAAGAACGCCAATTTAATATAGGCAGATAAGAAGCAATTAAGAAATCACCAAGCAATAACATGAAAAGGGGGAAAGGAAATAACTTAGATTACATAATACGCAAATGCGTGTAAGAAATGACAGGATCGAATAACTATTAAACTACCGTCGTGCCGTTTGGGTTTAAGGAAGCAAAAGCGAGATAGAATTGCTATCCGTTTACTTGTAAATTTGTTGTCTCATGCATTTACATCTAGTTCCCTTAAAAACCAAACCAGTCATTACATAAACAATAGCTATGAGGGTTAAGGATATATAAAGAATGTGATTTATCGGTAACACGGTGTGAATAACAAACCATGAGCTGTTTGAGTTGAAATAGTAATTTTCAGCGTGAGGATACGGATCGTGCCTTCTATAAAATAATCTTATGTTATTATTTGGTGTCGATCAATTAATGCACATTTTGTGATCTCGTGGTTGGTATTATTAGGGTTTAGGCATTGGTTTCTAGAATTATTATGGTATTTTATCTTAGTTGGATCATAAGTATTCTCGATCGAGGTTATTCATTGTTCAAGCACCTACATCAACTGCATTCAAGCTTATATGTCGCCTAATTCAATGACCGGTTTTCAGACAACCATCGATTATATAGCCTCTATCACTAACTCGCCTTCTATGTGTTTCCAAAATGATAATCTTTTGGGTTCCGTCGATTATTTGTGATCTTTTTCTTTGAGATTCGATCTACGGTGGTACTTCTCTAGTTTGGATTGGAGGAACAAGTAGTTGAAGGGGAAGAAATGGTGGTGTTAGGAAAATCATGAAACATTTCTTCGAAGTGTTTAGAATTTTATCACCTATAGACTAGAATGTTAAATTCCAATGGTCAGAGTTAAAGGAATCTAATCCAATTTTGGATCAACATAACATATTTTGAAGGCTTTTAATCCAAATGTAAAAGAGTCAAGAAATATGAAGTGCTAAACCAAAAGTTTTTGTATGTTTAAACTGATCAACCAAGAGACAACCAAAGCAAGAAGAAGCCATGTGTGTGGTTCAATGAAAGAGCAAGAAGCATGTCCTTATTAAGATTAAGGGGGTATTTGAATGCTTTAAATCCTAATGTGAAAGAGTCAATAAAGTGTTTGATTTGGTTTATTAAATTAAGTTTATTTAGTACGGTAAGAATATGTATTAGGGGTGATTTAGTTTACTAGTTTAAGGAGTCTTGCTTAGCAAGTTATATTAGTATATATTGACTGGTAGGGTTATTGTAATTTGCAAGTGAGTTGTTGGTTGATAATAAAAGTTTAGAGCAACAGTTGCTCTAAGTCTTGTCTCAGGGTTTTGAGTTTTTCGATCTTGCTCTGCCACCATATTTTCTAATAGAACGTTTTCACTTCTAGTTTCAATTTCATCCGAGTTATAAGAATTACGTGTAAAGGTCATATAAACAAACATCATCTTCATTTTTTCTTTTAGGTTATAAATCATATTTATAAATAGATTAATTAGAAGAGATGAGAGTGAATGTCTTTCAAGTTAGGTTAAAAGTGAAGGTCTTTCATAGCTCAAATGTGATGTTGTACTCAAAGAACATAATATTGCAAGTCGGGTGGGTCACAAGACCCTTGAAAACTGAAGGTGTAAATCCTAATTGTTCACATATGAAGTGGGTCTGTAAGGATGGAATCGGGAAGTAGAAGGTAAATGGGTCGAACTTAAGAAAAAAGAGAAGGATAATTCTTAGTGAATTATTAGATATAATCGTGATTTATTTGTTTAGTATATTTATCTTGGTAGGAGATTTAGACAAATAAGGATACGTTGACTTGTTTTAGAAGTCAGTATTTGAGTTAAATAAAGATTGCTTGTTTAGCAAGGTTGGGAGTGTTTTAAATAGGAGTCTTCGTAAAAAGGTATTTTTGTGGACGTCAATCAGTAATATTAAGAAATAGTCGTGACCTGGGTTAGTCACAAAACAAGTATGTGTTCATTGTGTTTGAGAGATTGCTCGATTCAATCAAGTACAACAATTGTCATATGAGCGAGGATGACGATCGAGACTTGTGTGGTGAAGAAGAGAGATCAAGGAAGAACGACAAGGAAAAGCGACCGAGCAAGCGAAGAAGAACAACAACTTAAGACCGAGAGAAGCAAGGTAGAAGATCGAGACCACCAAAGAAGCATGATCACATCTTTGTGTTTGTGATCAGATCTAGTGAGTGTATTAAGAATGAGACTGATAGAGAGAAGACGTCATATGTGTGAAGACGAGTAAAGCAAGAAGAATTCTATGTGAACAAGAGAAGATCATTTCTACGTGAACCGACCATGTGTAGAGACAAATCGTGTGAGGAGACCGGATAGAAGAACAGTACCTGTATTGGCAAAGCAAGATATCGATTAGCTCGTGAGAAGCAATCGAAGAGAAACCTGTGTGGTTTAATCGGACCTCAACTAGATAAAAGTAAACTTGTGTGAGTCAAAGAGGATATGTGTGAACAAAAGACTTGTGTGGAACCAGAATCTAATAAAGACAGGAGGAAAACCTTAATGTTAGTAACGAGTAGAATACGTGTGATTTTTTGAAGGTGCTGGATAGAGGGAAAAAAAGAGGAAAATGACAGAAGTTGCGGTGCAAGTAAAGTCAAAGTGTGTTGCGTGTTGGATTCAAAATAAAAAATCGGACAACCTTCTTAGTTGTTTTACGCTATTGTGGAAACGGAAGGAAAAGAAAGTGAGAAATGGTGTGTAAAGATGGCCGCTTACTGATAAGTCTATGGAGAATGGCCTAAAGTCTAAGTGACAAACTAAGAAGGAGTTCAAGACAAGAGGAGAAGCATGTAGAGAGTTTGATGGGCTTGCATGAAAAAACAAGTAAAAGTTTTTGTTTTTAGGTATAAGAAGTCAAGGTTTATTGACACGTCAGTAGATCAAAGATGTTGTTACATGGAAAGACAAAGGAGAACACATTAGTTTGTGTTATGAGATTTAGATATGTAGCTTCCTATTGGCTTTTGTTTAAATTAAGTAATTAACACAATTTTGATTTTTTAAGGTTGAAGACTTTCACTAGTACACAATGGTATTTTTTAGGCGATCAAATTTTATTTTTTAGAGTGGCTTTAAAGAAAACCGCCTCAAAAAACCTATTTAAATATAAAAACCGTGACAAAAAAACAACCTCAAAAATAACTTTTCAATCAGGTTTAAGTAAACCGCTCCAAAAAAATCATTTTTTAAAGCGGTGTATGAGAACCGCCTCAAAAACTTGCTTGACTTTATTTAATTTTGCTCTTCAAAAAGTCTAAGAACCACGTTCTTATCCTCACCTCATCTCACCCAATAAAGCTTTTTTTTTAATTTTCCCTGTCTTCTCCCCTTCAAAAAGCCCAAGAACCACCTCACTAAACCCTACCATAACCACCTTAACCGGCCATGGCCTCCTCCACGCCACCAACTCTAACCACCACCAAACCCTAACCGAACCACTACATCCACCACCACCAACGTCGTACCCCTAATGTCCACAACTCCCTGCACCCCACCGCTAACACATTCCCTGCCTTCAAAAAGTCCAAGAACCACCCCCATTAAACCCTACCAGAACCACCTTATCCGGCCATGGCCTCCTCCACGCCACCAACTCTAACCACCGCCAAACCGTAACCGAAAAACTACATCCACCACCACCAACGTCGTACCCCTAATGGCCACAACTCCCTCCACCCCCACCGCTAACAAATCCCCAGCCCCAATCCCGACCACGTCACAGCTGTAAGATGGTAAAATACTCAATTGATTAATACTAAATAATGCATTACAATATAAAGAGAACGGAATGCAAACCCTAATACCTAATGGGCCCGTGGGCTCATAATAATAAATCTAATATCCAATATTCCCCCGCATTCGTGGCGGAAGTAAACCGGACACTAAGATTGGAAAACCAAAAAAAATCAATGATAATAAGATAAACATGCTTCGATCGAATCGGAATTCCAAACGTTTGCCAACAAATCCATATTCTGTTTCGTGTCTTTTCTAGTTTATAGTTTTCGTTTAATACAGCTTCATTCTCGATTGAAGACTCAAGCCACTTATCCAAATCTTTTTTCGAGACGTCCTTAAGTCTCACCGCCGCCACCATGAGAACCGCCATAGCCCGATGTGTAGACAGCTGAAATCCGATGACGAACGCCCGCCACACGCGCCACCACAAGTTTCTTACACGTCGCCTTTGTTCGACGCATGGCGGAGCGTGAAGGGCCGTTTGGTCGCCGTATTTTCAGGGTGTGGTCAGAATCTTGGTTCGCATGTTTCCGTCCGGTTCGTTTTTCTTTACGACGAAGTTTTTATGCCGGACTTATGTATCTCGTCTCAGACCTAAAAGATCTAGTATCATGTTTCTATTCGGATCGACTCCTCTCGTCAGACCATGGTTCGCCGCCATCAACCTCAACCAATATCACACCTTTCTTTCCAAGAGAATGCCACGTTGCTTTATTTATTTTTTCTTTTTAGATATATGGATTTTATCTCATGATGTGCGGATCTAAGAGACCGTCGCGTGACCACGTCACCGACCTTGCTTTATTTTTCTTTTTAGATCTACGGATCTCATCTCCTGATCTACGAACCCAAGACCGCACACGATTACGGCTGTCAATTGTCAACTTACCTATAGCAGATCATCTCTTGGTCGTGTTTATCCTTTCGGGGACCAAGAACCAATGAAGCAAACTATGGATAGCATAACTGGATATTATATTTCTTATTATGAGCCCACAGGCCCATTAGGTATCTAGGGCTTGCATTTGGTGGTGATGGCTATGATTTTTATTTTTTATATGTTGCGCAGGTAAGACGGTAACCATAACCTAAGGATCTGATATCATGTAAGATGGTAAAATACTCAATTGATTACTACTGAATAATGCATTAGAATATATAGAGAGCAAAACGCAAACCATGTATACCTAATGGGCCCGTGTGCTCATAATAATAAATCTAATATTCATTAACAATTGGCACTCATCGGAACCCAAAGAGACATGTAACCCTAAAACCCATTTCTTCCCCTGTTTACTTCATTTTAACCCTTCTCCACCAACACCTCTCGATCTCCGGCCACAAACGGTGATGTTGTTTTTAGTAATACAGCGGCAGCAGAAGGGTAGGCACAACCGCCGAACAGGTGAGTTCAGATCGGGACTTGTAAGCCCGATTTACCAGCGATGAAGACAAGTTATGACCATATCGAGCGAAAGATGAATCAAACAACATCGGATCTGTGGTGGTTTTCGTTCTAGAGGTACGTTACGACGATCTAAGTGAGTTTGGGTTTGGTTCAGCTCATGACTCGTATAGGAACAAAGATACGAAGTCGGAGCTTGGGGATTCGAAATTGGTCGGGTCGGCATTTTCCGGGGAGAACACAGGTCGGAGCTTGGGGATTCGAAACCGGTCTGGTCGGTAATTCCGGCGATTATGGCTAGGGTTCCGGCCAATATTATTTATTTTTTTCGTTTTCATAAGCATTTTTTTTGGGGCGGTTTAAAATGGATCTTTTTTTGAAGCGCCATTTTCAGGGGCGGTCTCTAAACAGCCCCAAAAGCTGTTTTTCACCGCCTCAAACGGCCATTTTTGTACTAGTGTTTGTTCTGGAAAAACTCAACATTGACTTGGTTTGTAGCACAGGTGGAGGGATTTTTTGATATTTACGGATTGCTTAAGAGGTGTTTGGTTTGTACAATGTTTGTGAAAGAATTAAAATGTTTCAAAAGAACTAGAACTTGAATTAATTCTAAACAAAAAATACTTAGTTGGAAAATTAATGAAAATAGTTGAAATGTAAAAGATATTTTTGAAACATATATTCTTTAATACAAGGAGGTCGAATGATTTCTGATTTCTCTAGTGATTAATACATTTTTCATATACGCTACTTGTTAAACTTTTATAAACATTGATACCAAAATTTGTATACTTTTTAAATTTCTGTGTAAATTATAAATATACAAGTATTTATATATTTTATTAACTTTTACAAAATAAATGTTGTCAAAATATGTAAATATTTATATACTTTTACAAGTATTAAATAAGCTTATTAGTTTGATAATTTTTTAAGTATAATTTGTAGATAACAGTTAAATTTTCCTCCATTGTTTCAAAATTTTAAAATAGAAATAAACCACTATAATTACAACCCTCTTTTAATTTTTCTTTACACATTCAACTATTCTTTCTTTTAATTTTCACGTCAATCTTTCTCTTCTCATTTCTTAAAATCATAAACTCAAACACAAAGTCGTTCATAATTTTTAAACGAGACGAAAATCAAAACCCAAACCTGATCCTCCAAAATGACCAAAATCAAACCTTTGACTTCATTAAACGTCGAAAACAAACTATGATAAGGACGTATCTTTACGAACTTGTTTACACTTCAAACCACAGACAATCAATCCCTGTTACCGGGAGTGCACATTAAGTTAAAGATATAAGTTTGTAATAATGTAAGCCTAATGGTTTGTTAAAAGACGTTCACTAAAGCCTTAAATGACAAGCGCTCGTTATTTTTGTTTCTTTGTCCTGCGTAATAATGCTAGCTAGTAGACCAAAGAGAAGCAAAAATGGCCGATACATAGGCTTTCGCAGCATCTGGTGGAACATAACTTCCAATGTGGGAAAGAACCTGCATTTTAAATGAAAATGTGATTGGTTAATTAAAAAAAGTCAATCTTGATAACAAATTTTGATTTCTTTGACCGAGGTTTCATTGGACTCAATCCGTAATTCATTTAGTATAGATAAATTGATATTAAACAGCTAAAAGATTACTGGCTAAGCTTTAACTATGGATTGGAGGGGTGCGCCAGGACAAGGCAGTAGTGCAACACCAAGGCGACGCTCAAAAACCCCAATAGTAAGCTATTGTGACGGGCCTTTCCCAATAAAAAATAAGATTAATATCGAGTGAGCCGACGGCCCACGTATCAGATATTAAACTGATAAGAACAGATACTACACTTGATCTTAGCCAAAAGGCCGAGAAAGGTATGCTTTCTCCATTCTTCGGCAGCTGCTTATACAGGCAGTCCCTTCATCTTTGTGTTCTTCACTCAGCCGATGTGGGATTGTCTTTGGGCATCTCTCCATCAGAATTTAATAAAACTAGCATTTAAAAGTAATATATATGCTTCCCTTCGTAAAGGTACCTGTTTCAAACTTATATATTTTCTAATCTACATGACTAATTCCAGTTACCCGTAGGTATACTAATCTTTTTCTTCTTTCTGTTCTTGCATTTCACTTGTATTCTTTTTTTTTATCTTAACGGCCTTATCCAGTATTCGGCTACCTGCTAGTAAGAGTATTTTACACAATATTAATTTTAGACCAGACCCGACCCATTACCAAAAGACTGGGTTTGGTTTGGGACTTCTGTTTTACTTTATTTTCTTACACCAAATAAAGTAATTTGTTATATCAAGAGTTTGTTTCTACCTTCTTGAACTACAGCAGTTTTTTATCAAAGGGAAAACAAAGCCAGGGCAAGGCGGTAACAAACAAGTGCAATGGTAATGCGACCACGATGGCATTGAATGCGGAGCTGCACTTATCAGCGTGCATACATGGCAAATGAAATTACAATGCACGATTAGTAGATCAAACATCACCACCAAGAACGCCTAATTAATAGAAGTAATTAATAGGCAGATAAGAAGCAATTAAGAAATCACCAAGCAATAACACGAAAAGGGGGAATGGAAAAAATTTAGATTACAGAATATGCAAATGCGTGTAAGAAATGACCCGATCGAATAACTATTAACCTACCGTCGTACCGTTTGGGTTTAAGGAAGCAAAAAACAAGTCGGTATTTGTTTTATTTTTAAGTTAATTACATAAAAAGTCCTTAAGGTTTGGTCTAGGCTTACCTTTGGGTGTAGTTTAAAAAGTTATGGTTTACCATGGTATTAGCATAGACCGTGAGTTTACCGTTCTAACGGTAAAAAGAATAAAATAATTACTAAAATACCCTTCCCCACACATCTTAGAGAGAGAAGGAGATGGTTTAGCCTTTAGATCGTTCCATTCTCCTTCTCCGTCGATTGCTTGAAGCTTTGCTGAAGAAACGAACTAATTTGAGGTAAACATCTTGTCTAAATCTTTTTTTTTGGGTTTTTTGGGTAAATATGGGTAAAAACGAGTTTGATCCAAAAAGCTTCGATTTTACGTGTGTTTAATCCTAAAAACCTTGGATTTAGCCTCATGGATGAGAATAGAATAGTTTGGACATAAAAAGTTAGAGTTTTGGATAAAAAACGACGGATTTGGCCTAGAACCGTATAAATGGTCTGAAATATGTTGAAGCGTCCGAAATAGATTTCCAAAAAAGGGGGAAACTGTAATCTGTCCGAAAAGTTACTTGGGCGAAAAGGTTTCGGACGAAATAGTTTCCGGGTGAAAAAGTTTTCGGATGAAAGACATTTCGGGCGAAAGAGATTTTGACCAAAAAAGATTTCGGTCGAAAAGAGATTTCGAACGAAAGGTTTTCGAACAAGTGAGATTTCGGACGAATCGTTTTGTTGTATGTAGAAGTTAACACCTTCCGTTTGTAACCGTTTAAACAGATTGCCTAGCACCTTATGAACATTACACTTAGGAAGGATTACTTAAAAAAGTCAGGTGAGTTCTAGAGCTCCCTTTTTTATGAGGTATTTACTATGTTTTCAGGACTGATCGCATGCTTAAGAAATGTTTACGAAATATGATTTGTGAAAGAAATGTTTACGAAATGAATTACGAAATGTTTTGCCTTAAAGGTTTTCCAAAGGTTTGGAAAGAAAGAATGTTTCGATAAAACGTACAATGCTTTAACAAAAAGGTTTAACGAATGAATGAACGTTTTTAAAGAAAGTCGAATCTGCCAACGGTTCTTTCGGGAACAAATGCGATGAATTAAACCGTGTCTAGGTTAGGAATTCAACGAGATTGGGCGTCCTAGACATGAAGATTTTCTATACCTATATAGGGGCCTTTTTGGTCAGCAAACGGTTGGGATGAATGGTAGGATTAACTGTCTGACGGGATTAGTTAACCTGTAGATGTCATGTGAATGCACACGAGTGTTAATGTTACTATCACGGCGGGGCGTGATTCTTTCTAGGTTAGGATTCCGGATGAGACTGGGCATCCTGGACAGACACCGAGACTCGATTAATCTCGAGTAATGCCTAAAGGAATTGACGGTTATAAAAAGGCGCAGATGTGACATGAATGGTTCATGTTTACTGTTATTGCATGTTATGTACAATTTTATTTGTATTGAATGAATGCTATATTTTGGGCAAAATGATTTTGATGTGTAACATTTTATGTAAAGTTAGAACTCACCAGCGTAGTTGACTTTTAGTATGTCTTCAGGTTAAGTGTAGAATGCTACTTTTGGATAGATGCGGAGCTTGTGCCGAGAGATTTACCCAAACGATGACACTGCCATTCCGTTCATTATATGTTATTTTAATTTAATGTTAATACAATGCTTCCGCTATGTTTGAACAAATTGTAATTTGAATGATGTTTCTGCTGCTTTAATTCTATTTCAAAGTTTAATTCACTATGCGTTTGTAAGTAAATCCAACAAGTGAGGTTTCCTGTGTTTGGGGCCTTACAGGATCTGTGTGATCAAAAGACTTGTATGGAGCAAGAATTTAAGAAAGATCGGAGGAAAACCTTAATGGTAGAAACGAGTAGAATATGTGTGATTGTTTGAAGGTGTTGATTAGAGAAAGGGGAGGGGGGAGGAAAAAGATAAGCTAGCAGGTTTAACGACAGAAGTTGCAGTGCAAGTAAAGTCAAAGTGTATTGCATGTTGGATTCAAGATAAAGAAGGGGGAACGTTGGTCAAATTGTGGCCATCTAACTTCTAAATATGTTCCGGTATGGGTTGACATTAAAGATTTTCCTATATGTTTATGGAATGGGAGGGAACATTGGTCAAATTGTGAGTTCTGTGGGCCGGCCTCTTATGCTTGACCAAGTCACTTTTGATAGATGTGAAACCAAAGAGGGTCTAATGAATTATGCTAGGGTCCTTGTTGATGCTTATGCAAGTAGGGGCCTTCCGGATCGTGTAAAGGTTACATTTCCGGCTAGAGGCTCTTATCCGGGTAAGTCTTGTTACCTTGATTTATCCTATAGGTGGAAACCACCATGTTATTCAATTTGTAATGCTTTTGGCCATCTTAATGAAGTCCACAAACCTGTCCATGTAACACCTATGCCTACGGTCCATAAGGAAAACCGTATGGAGTTTATTCTATAGTGATTTTCTTACACCAAATAAAGTAATTTGTTATATCAAGAGTTTATTCATTACCCTTCTTCAACTCTGAATACAGCAGTTTTTGATCAACCAAACAAAAATTAGTTAAAATCAGAATGTTTGACCTCAATCATCTGAACACGGCTGAAATAGATGGAGGTCACCAACCTAGGCCGTGGACCTTCTTGATCATCCATTGACCCTGTCCAGGTAAGTATCTAATCCAATGGCCTCCTCCTTTTTTTATACAACACCACTTCCCTTTTGCCTTTTCTCCCCCAGAGATGTGGGATCACCTCCTTTCTCAGTTTTGTGGTTTTGTGTTATCGTAAAGGGACATTATATGTTAGGATTGTATTTGCGTCTTTGTAACGCATCCACTTTGGGATTATTGATGCTTAAATTTGATTGTGTAGTAATTATAACCTCATTTGGATAAGGATGTAGTGATAGTATTTATTAGGTTAGGACAATCAAGATTTGCAGTTATATGGACATTTAGGATGTGCCTCATAAGATCAAAAGGGTTGTAAATTTAGAATGTGTATTAAAAGTATGCATGCTTGTACTAGAGTTATCATGGTTTCACTTCAACAACCTGTTTCAATTAAGAAGTCTAATTTTCTTCCAAAGGTGTCAACACCTAATATTAATAGTTTGTTAATCAATGCTGCAGTTGGCTGTTGGTGTTATATCTACAAACACAGCACGTGTACAACTACCACACGCACGCAAAAAACCTGGTGAGTTTCTTAAGAAAAAAGAAGATAAGAGGCGTCAATTTTTAACCATTTACTTTAAATGGTACTGGTCGATTGGGGTAATGGTTCATCTCTAACGGGTCACAAGGAGAAGAAAGAGAAGGAAACGTTTTTCAAAATGTTTTAATTTATATTATGGATGTTTCCTTTTTTACTTTTATCACCGTGTCATCTATCGATTGACTTTTGTTAACCCAAAACAGAACCGGTTTGAGAAAAAAAGCCCGGTTTGTACACCTTTACTTATGACTCTCATAATCACATCTGGACTTTGCTAATAACCAGGCCTTGGTCTCTAACCATCTTTCTTGATATCTATAATCTATGATTTGTATTTCTATTATGCTCCATATTTTGGATCACATATAATAGTGGCATTATATAAATAAAAATCCATTGAATTTCATAAAAACCACTGAATTTCCTGTATGTAATATTTGTTTTTATATACTTAAAATGCATATTTTCTTGGTTTCTTTTTACAAAAGTCACAAACTTGTAGGGTTCGTTTTGAACAGCTTATGATTGTTGGGGCTGCTGGAGGAATATGGGCATACAACAGGCACATGCAAAGAACTAATGTCCATTTAGGGGTTTTAAACCTTACTGCAGGGACGCCACTGACCCCTAGAGAGAAAGAAACCATGCTAGAGATTCTAACCCCACCCCCACCTGAAGGAACTCTTCATTCATCCCCATGGTGGACTAGGTGGATTCCTAAATGAACACACTTTTTAATCATGCAAAGGTTCAGTGAGGGTAAGAGTATTTGCACACTAAGTTGGTTTTAATAATGGTTATGTTCGAAGTCGTGTTACGGTGACATTTTCATATCATTTTTGGAACGCTTATCATTGTATAAATATCACTTTTGGAACGTTTGTCATTGTATAAATGTGCACTGTTAATTGTTGGAAAATCACTCAAGAATAATAACAAGTATGATTATGAACGCGAAACCCGCTGCGAAGCGCGGGGAGTTTTTACTAGTTTATAATTAAATGAAAACAATTGAAACCCGTCTTAATTCGAATTATTGAATAATAAAAGTATTTAAATACAATGCCTTTTGTAAGACGGGTTTCACTTGGGTGGCCCAAAATCTGTTTTAATATTGGTTATCTCAGCAATTTTGCCCTAAAATTAAAAATATATATATATATATATGATTTATAACCTAAAAGAAAAAATGAAGATGATGTTTGTTTATATGACCTTTACACGTAATTCTTATAACTCGGATGAAATTGAAACTAGAAGTGAAAGCGTTCTATTAGAAAATATGGTGGCAGAGCAAGATCGAAAAACTCAAAACCCTGAGACAAGACTTAGAGCAACTGTTGCTCTAAACTTTTATTATCAACCAACAACTCACTTGCAAATTACAATAACCCTACCAGTCAATATATACTAATATAACTTGCTAAGCAAGACTCCTTAAACTAGTAAACTAAATCACCCCTAATACATATTCTTACCGTACTAAATAAACTTAATTTAATAAACCAAATCAAACACTTTATTGACTCTTTCACATTAGGATTTAAAGCATTCAAATACCCCCTTAATCTTAATAAGGACATGCTTCTTGTTCTTTCATTGAACCACACACATGGCTTCTTCTTGCTTTGGTTGTCTCTTGGTTGATCGGTTTAAACATACAAAAACTTTTGGTTTAGCACTTCATATTTCTTGACTCTTTTACATTTGGATTAAAATCCTTCAAAATATGTTATGTTGATCCAAAATTGGATTAGATTCCTTTAACTCTGACCATCGGAATTTAACATTCTAGTCTATAGGTGATAAAATTCTAAACACTTCGATGAAATGTTTGATGATTTTCGTAACACCACCATTTCTTCCCCTTCAACTACTTGTTCCTCCAATCCAAACTAGAGAAGTATCACCGTAGATCGAATCTCAAAGAAAAAGATCACCAATAATCGACGGAACCCAAAAGATTATCATTTTGGAAACTAATAGAAGGCGAGTTAGTGATAGAGGCTATATAATCGAGGGTTGTCTGAAAACCAGTCATTGATTTAGGAGACATATAAGCTTGAATGCAGTTGATGTGGGTGCTTGAACAATGAATAACCTCGATCGAGAATACTTATGATCCAACTAAGATAAAATACCTTAATAATTCTAGAAACCAATGCCTAAACCCTAATAATACCAACCACGAGATCACAAAATGTGCATTAATTGATCGACACCAAATAATAACATAAGTTTATTTTATAGAAGGCACGATCCGTATCCTCACGCTGAAAATTACTATTTCAACTCAAACAGTTTATGGTTTGTTTCTCACACCGTGTTACCGATAAATCACATTCTTTATATATCCTTAACCCTCATAGCTATTGTTTATGTAATGACTGGTTTGGTTTTTAAGGGAACTGGATGTAAATGCATGAGACAACAAACTTTACAAGTAAACGGATAGCAATTCTATCTCGCTTTTGCTTCCTTAAACCCAAACGGCACGGCGGTAGTTTAATAGTTATTCGATCCTGTCATTTCTTACACGCATTTGCGTATTATGTAATCTAAGTTATTTCCTTTCCCCCTTTTCATGTTATTGCTTGGTGATTTCTTAATTGCTTCTTATCTGCCTATATTAAATAGGCGTTCTTGGTGGTGATGTTTGATATACTAATCGTACATTGTAATTTCATTTGCCAAGCATGCACACTGATAAGTGCAACTCCGCATTCCATGCCATCGTCGCCGCATTACAGCATTACCATTGCAGGAGTTTGTTACTGCCTTGCCTTGGCTTCGCTTTGTTAGAATTATGGTTAATTAGAAGTCATGGGTTTACCCATGTTTAGGTAGGTTATTTCCATGTTTGTAAGCTAGCCTTTAAAAAGGCCACACCATGAAACGAACCGATTCGAGACGGTCAAGAAAACAGAGAACGTTCTTTGGGGCAATTTTGTTTTGCCAATACATATACCCATGTTTAGGTCGGTTGTATGTAAGCCTTTAAAAAGGCCACACCATGAAACGAACCGATTCGAGATGGTCAATCTCCCAAGAAAACAGAGAACGATCTTTGGGGCAATTTTGTGATATGATTTTTTTAAAGACAGTGAGGCCTTTTTATAGGCTTACAAATAATAGATATGACAAACAAAACTAATGTAACTAATTATGGTTAATTTCAAATAATATAATTGTTAGAGTTTCAAAAGTTGAAGTGAAAAACTGAGTAAGGAGGTGATCCCACGTCGCTAGGGGAGAAAAGGCAAAAGGGAAGTGGTGTTGTATATAAAAGGAGAGAGGCCATTGGATTAGATACTTACCTGGACGGGGTCAATGGATGATCAAGAAGGTCCATGGCCTAGGTTGGTGACCTCCATTGCACTTCGGAGGGGTGCCCGCCTAAGGTCGTCCCAAGTGGTCGAGCCTACGTCATAATTTGTGGCAATAGGGGCCTGCGTTCGCGCAGCCCCTGCGCAATACTCTAGTCTAAATCTATTTCAGCCGTGTTGAGTCGATTGAGGTCAAACGTTCTGATTTTAACTAATTTCTGTTTGGTTGATCAAAAACTGCTGTATTCAGAGTTGAAGGTCTCTTGATATAACAAATTACTTTATTTGGTGTAAGAAAATCACAAGTCCCAGACCGTTGAAATGGGTCGGGTCTGGTCTAAAGTTAATATCGTGTAAAATACTCTTACTAGCAGGTAGCCGTTATCCCTTTAAGATTACAATACAAGAAAAAGGGAATACAACTACAGAAAGAAAGATTACGTACGGGTAACTGGAATGGATGCTTTGTAAGTTATCACATCATGTTGACAAGTTCCCGCTCCTCCATATATAGTTTTATTGTTGGTTTGACACATTTTTTAAACCGCTGACGTTTTAAACTTAATCATAAATGATTTCATCTCATGCCAGGTCTTGTTTATGTATTGTACGTGATCCAAGTCAACTAGTATGGACAGACATTGAGAGTTAAGTTCAAGTTGGTGCTAGTGGAGCCATATATATTTGAATCAGTTTAAGTTAAACATATATATATATATATATATAGCTGGAATTAGTCATGTAGATTAGAAAATATATAAGTTTGAAACAGGTACCTTTACGTACAAAAGGTTTATTAATCTTATTTTTTATGGGGAAAGGCCCGTCACAATAGCTTGCTATTCGGGTCGTTGAGCGTCGCCTTGGTGTTGCACTACTGCCTTGGCCTGGCGCACCCCTCCAAACCATAGTTAAAGCTTAGCCAGTAATCTTTAATATCAATTTATCTATACTAAATGAATTATGGATTGTTTTATCTAATATATTGCAGCTTGTGGATTCTGTAACCAGACATGTTTTGCACATTTATTTATTTCTAATGAAACAAAGATTATTAGGGTTATTTGGATTTATGCTTTTACTGCTTTCTCATATAATTTCATTTCTCTATCACTACAGGACCTAGTTATTCAGACAAAAGCATACATATAAAGGAGGTTATTTCTCTTTAGTAGTGTTTCGATTTGTATTTGTTTTATACGAATCAAAGTTTGTTATCAAGATTGACAAATGCTACGTACAACTTCTTGTGCCATGGGAATCAAGCTTAATTATGACTGCTCAACACTCCACATTTATGCAACTTGGAATGATGTTTTATGTAACTGAGTCCAATGAAACCTGCTGAACAATCCACATTTATGATTGATTTACACCAACGTATGTTTCTATTTTCGTATAAACTTGCACATTGAATCCAATGAAACCTCGGTCAAAGAAATCAAAATTTGTTATCAAGATTGACTTTTTTTAATTAACCAATCACATTTTCATTTAAAATGCAGGTTCTTGCCCACATTGGAAGTTATGTTCCACCGGATGCTGCGAAAGCCTTTGTACTTTGTATCGGCCATTTTTGCTTCTTGGTAGTCAATAGAGGAGGCATTCCAGGACTAGAACTGATGATGAACTGAACCAGATGATAGGCATGTTATGAAACTATAAGTCCTGAAATGATATGTTCCTTGTTAGGAATGATGATGAAACATGATGTAACTTTTTGATTCCATGATGTAAATGATGTTTTAAGGGAAATAAAGAATGAGGTTTTTAGTTTCCGATGTGTGTTCTGAACCATGCGTCACCTCTAACCGGTACCTGGGACTGGGGTGTGACATCCCCTTCTTTATCTTGAATCCAACACGTAACACACTTTGACTTTACTTGCACCGCAACACACATGGCTTCTTCTTGCTTGGTTGTCACTTGCTTGATCGGTTCAAAGATATAAAAACTTTCGGTTTAGCCCTTCATATGAATCTTTCACATTTGGATTAAAAGCCTTCAAAATATGTTATGTTGATTCAAAATTGGATCAGATTCCTTTAATTTTAACCATTGGAATTTAACGTTCTTTTCTATAAGTGATGAAATTCTAAACATTTCGATGAAATGTTTAATGATTTCCGCAACACCATCATTTCTTCCCCTTCTACCACTTGTTCCTCCAATCCAATCTAGAGACATACCACCATAGATTGAATCCCAAAGAAAAAGATTACCAATAATCGACGGAACCAAAAGATTATCATTTTGGAAACTCATACAAGGCGAGTTAGTGATAGAAGCTATATAAATGATGGCTGTCCGAAAAAGACCAGTCATTGAATTAGGCGACATATAAGCTTGACTGAAGTTGATGTGGATGCTTGAACAATGAATAACCTTGATCGAGAATACTTAAGATCCAGCTAAGATAAAATACCATAATAATTCTAAAAATCAATGCCTAAACCCTAATAATACCAACCATGAGATTACAAAATGTGCATTAAATGATCGACACTAAATAATACCATGAGTTTATTTTATAAAAGTCACGATTCATATCCTCACGCTAGAAATTAATATTTCAACTCAAAGAGCTCATGGTTTCTTACTCACACTATGTTACCAATAAATCAAATTCTTTTTGTATCTTTATCCCTCATAGCTATTGTTTTGCCAATACATAAACTATAATTATTAGTGAACTCGGGTATATCCAAATTTGCTAAAAGGTAGACAGAACTGCTATCCGTTTACTTGTAAAGTTTGTTGTCTCATGCATTTACATCAAGTTCCCTTAAAAACTAAACCGGTCATTAAATAATAACAAAGCTTTTTGACTGTTAAGACCATTTATGCAATTAACTATATTTATTTAATTACATGGACTGATATCTAAATTACTAAAAAAATAATAAAAAGAACCCAACCCCTCTTTCCCCAATCTCGCGACTTTCGCATGTTTTTCCAACCACCTCCACAGCAGCCCTACAAATCGCCGGCCATCATGCACCAACCACAAAACCGACAAGCTGCTATTCTACTCCGCCTTGTACCGCCCTCTTTTGACCACCGGAAGCACCGCGATCTCCACCATTTTCAACAAATTAAGTGTATGGGAACCGAATAAGGGAGACAATGAATGGTTCTTTTTAAAGTGAAGCTCTGGTGGTTAGGGCATCAATACACAACGGATCTAACACTGATGTTCGACAATCGGAGATTTTGGATACAAATTCACCGTAGAGACCAACTTCAATGACAACGACTGTGGCGTTTTTGTAGGAAAACCGTTCATAAAATAAAAGAGAACTTTTATTATTCAATAATTCGAATTAAGACGGGTTTTACCCGGGTGGCCCTAAATCTATTTTAAGCTTGTAGGAAAACCGTTTATAAAATAAAAGAGAAATTTTATTATTCAATAATTCGAATTACAATACAGTACAGAAAGGGAGAAGAAGCATAACAAAATGAATCAAACAAAAAACATCGGGTATGGTGGCAGAGGATTTTTGTCCAAAATCAAACCTTTGACTTCATTAAACGTCGAAAACAAACTATGATAAGGACGTATCTTTACGAACTTGTTTACACTTCAAACTACAGACAATCAATCCCTGTTACCGGAAGTGCACATTAAGTTAAAGATATAAGTTTGTAATAATGTATGCCTAATGGTTTGTTAAAAGACGTTCACTAAAGCCTTAAATGACAAGCGCTCGTTATTTTTGTTTCTTTGTCCTGCGTAATAATGCTAGCTAGTAGACCAAAGAGAAGCAAAAATGGCCGATACATAGGCTTTCGCAGCATCTGGTGGAACATAACTTCCAATGTGGGAAAGAACCTGCATTTTAAATGAAAATGTGATTGGTTAATTAAAAAAAGTCAATCTTGATTGTTATCTTTGACCGAGGTTTCATTGGACTCAATATATTAGATAAAACAATCCGTAATTCATTTAGTATAGATAAATTGATATTAAACAGCTAAAAGATTACTGGCTAAGCTTTAACTATGGATTGGAGGGGTGCGCCAGGACAAGGCAGTAGTGCAACACCAAGGCGACGCTCAAAAACCCCAATAGCAAGCTATTGTGACGGGCCTTTCCCAATAAAAAATAAGATTAATATCGAGTGAGCCGACGGCCCACGTATCAGATATTAAACTGATAAGAACAGATACTACACTTGATCTTAGCCAAAAGGCCGAGAAAGGTATGCTTTCTCCATTCTTCGGCAGCTGCTTATACAGGCAGTCCCTTCATCTTTGTGTTCTTCACTCAGCCGATGTGGGATTGTCTTTGGGCATCTCTCCATCAGAATTTAATAAAACTAGCATTTAAAAGTAATATATATGCTTCCCTTCGTAAAGGTACCTGTTTCAAACTTATATATTTTCTAATCTACATGACTAATTCCAGTTACCCGTAGGTATACTAATCTTTTTCTTCTTTCTGTTCTTGCATTTCACTTGTATTCTTTTTTTTATCTTAACGGCCTTATCCAGTATTCGGCTACCTGCTAGTAAGAGTATTTTACACAATATTAATTTTAGACCAGACCCGACCCATTACCAAAAGACTGGGTTTGGTTTGGGACTTCTGTTTTACATTATTTTCTTACACCAAATAAAGTAATTTGTTATATCAAGAGTTTGTTTCTACCTTCTTGAACTACAGCAGTTTTTTATCAAAGGGAAAACAAAGCCAGGGCAAGGCGGTAACAAACAAGTGCAATGGTAATGCGACCACGATGGCATTGAATGCGGAGCTGCACTTATCAGCGTGCATACATGGCAAATGAAATTACAATGCACGATTAGTAGATCAAACATCACCACCAAGAACGCCTAATTAATAGAAGTAATTAATAGGTAGATAAGAAGCAATTAAGAAATCACCAAGCAATAACACGAAAAGGGGGAATGGAAAAAATTTAGATTACAGAATATGCAAATGCGTGTAAGAAATGACCCGATCGAATAACTATTAACCTACCGTCGTACCGTTTGGGTTTAAGGAAGCAAAAACAAGTCGGTATTTGTTTTATTTTTAAGTTAATTACATAAAAAGTCCTTAAGGTTTGGTCTAGGCTTACCTTTGGGTGTAGTTTAAAAAGTTATGGTTTACCATGGTATTAGCATAGTCCGTGAGTTTACCGTTCTTACGGTAAAAAGAATAAAATAATTACTAAAATACCCTTCCTCACCTCATTAGCAACTTCATCTTCCCCACACATCTTAGAGAGAGAAGGAGATGGTTTAGCCTTTAGATCGTTCCATTCTCCTTCTCCGTCGATTGCTTGAAGCTTTACTGAAGAAACGAACTGATTTGAGGTAAACATCTTGTCTAAATCTTTGTTTTTGGGTTTTTTGGGTAAATATGGGTAAAAACGAGTTTGATCCAAAAAGCTTCGATTTTACGTGTGTTTAATCCTAAAAACCTTGGATTTAGCCTCATGGATGAGAATAGAACAGTTTGGACGTAAAAAGTTAGAGTTTTGGATAAAAAACGACGGATTTGGCCTAGAACCGTACAAATGGTCTGAAATATGTTGAAGCGTCCGAAATAGATTTCGACCGAAAAGGTTTTCGGTCGAAAAAGGGAGAAACTGTAATCTGTCCGAAAAGTTACTTGGGCGAAAAGGTTTCGTACGAAATAGTTTCCGGGGGAAAAAGTTTTCGGATGAAAGACATTTCGGGCGAAAGAGATTTCGACCGAAAAGAGATTTCGAACGAAAAGGTTTTCGAACAAGTGAGATTTCGGATGGATCGTTTTGTTGTATGTAGAAGTTAACACCTTCCGTTTGTAACCGTTTAAACAGATCGCCTAGCACCTTGCGAACACTACACTTAGGAAGGATTACTTAAAAAAGTCAGATGAGTTCTAGAGGACCCTTTTTATGAGGTATTTACTATGTTTTCAGGACTGATCGCATGCTTAAGAAAGGTTTACGAAATATGATTTGTGAATGGAATGTTTACGAAATGAATTACGAAATGTTTTGCCTTAAAGGTTTACCAAAGGTTTTGAAAGAATGAATGTTTCGATAAAACGTACAATGCTTTAACAAAAAGGTTTAACGAATGAATGAACGTTTTTAAAGAAAGTCGAATCTGCCAACGGTTCTTTCGGGAACGAATGCGATGAATGAAACCGTGTCTAGATTAGGAATCCAACGAGATTGGGCGTTCTACACATGAAGATTTGCTATACCTATATAGGGGCCTTTTTGGTCAGCAAACGGTTGGGATGAATGGCAGGATTAACTGTCTGATGGGATTAGTTAACCGGTAGATGTTGTGTGAATGCACACGAGTGTTAATGTTACTATCACGGCGGGGCGTGATTCTTTCTAGGTTAGGATTCCGGATGAGACCGGGCATCCTGGACAGACACCGGGACTCGATTAATCTCGAGTAATGCCTAAAGGAATTGACGGTTATGAAAAGGCGCAGATTTGACATGAATGGTTCATGTTTACTGTTATTGCATGTTATGTACAATTTTATTAGTATTGAATGAATGCTATATTTTGGGCAAAATGATTTTGATGTGTAACATTTTATGTAAAGTTAGAACTCACCAGCGTAGTTGACTTTTAGTATGTCTTCAGGTTAAGTGTAAAATGCTACTTTTGGATGGATTCGGAGCTTGTGCCGAGAGATTTACCCAAACGATGACACTGCCATTCCGTTCGTTATATGTTATTTTAATTTAATGTTAATACAATGCTTCCGCTATGTTTGAACAAATTGTAATTTGAATGATGTTTCTGCTGCTTTAATTCTATTTCAAAGTTTAATTCACTATGCGTTTATAAGTAAATCCAACAAGTGAGGTTTCCTGTGTTTGGGGCCTTACAGGATCTGTGTGATCAAAAGACTTGTATGGAGCAAGAATTTAAGAAAGATCGGAGGAAAACCTTAATGGTAGAAACGAGTAGAATATGTGTGATTGTTTGAAGGTGTTGATTAGAGAAAGGG
This sequence comes from Smallanthus sonchifolius, assembly GCA_023525975.1. Taxonomy (NCBI): domain Eukaryota; kingdom Viridiplantae; phylum Streptophyta; class Magnoliopsida; order Asterales; family Asteraceae; genus Smallanthus; species Smallanthus sonchifolius. The sequence continues at coordinate 13,458,544 of CM042026.1, read as the reverse complement.
GAGTGGGGGGGAGGAAAAAGATAAGCTAGCAGGTTTAACGACAGAAGTTGCAGTGCAAGTAAAGTCAAAGTGTATTGCATGTTGGATTCAAGATAAAGAAGGGGGAACGTTGGTCAAATTGTGTCCATCTAACTTCTAAATCTGTTCCGGTATGGGTTGACATTAAAGATTTTCCATTATGTTTATGGAATGGGGGGGAACATTGGTCAAATTGTGAGTTCTGTGGGCCGGCCTCTTATGCTTGACCAAGTCACTTTTGATAGATGTGAAACCAAAGAGGGTCTAATGAATTATGCTAGGGTCCTTGTTGATGCTTATGCAAGTAGGGGCCTTTCGGATCGTGTAAAGGTTACATTTCCGGCTAGAGGCTCTTATCCGGGTAAGTCTTGTTACCTTGATTTATCCTATAGGTGGAAACCACCATGTTATTCAATTTGTAATGCTTTTGGCCATCTTAATGAAGTCCACAAACCTGTCCATGTAACACCTATGCCTACGGTCCATAAGGAAAACCGTATGGAGTTTAATCTATTGTGCTTTTCTTACACCAAATAAATTAATTTGTTATATCAAGAGTTTATTCATTACCCTTCTTCAACTCTGAATACAGCAGTTTTTGATCAACCAAACAGAAATTAGTTAAAATCAGAATGTTTGACCTCAATCATCTGAACACGGCTGAAATAGATTTAGACTAGAGTATTGTACAGGGGCCGCGCGAACGCAGGCCCCTACTGCCACAAATTATGACGTAGGATCGACCACTTGGGCCGACCTTAGGCGGGCACCTCCTAAGTGCAATGGAGGTCACCAACCTGGGCCATGGACCTTCTTGATCATCGATTGACCCCGTCCAGGTAAGTATCTAATCCAATGGCCTCTCTCCTTTTTTATACAACACCACTTCCCTTTTGCCTTTTCTCCCCCAGAGATGTGGGATCACCTCCTTACTCAGTTTTGTGGTTTTGTGTTATCGTGAAGGGACATTATATGTTAGGATTGTATTTGCGTCTTTGTAACGCATCCACTTTGGGATTATTGATGCTTAAATTTGATTGTGTAGTAATTATAACCTCATTTTTTAAAGCGGTATATGAGAACCGCCTCAAAAACTTGCTTGACTTTATTTAATTTTGCTCTTCAAAAAGTCTAAGAACCACGTCCTTATCCTCACCTCACCTCACCCAATAAAGCTTTTTTTTAATTTTCCCTGTCTTCTCCCCTTCAAAAAGCCCAAGAACCACCCCACTAAACCCTACCATAACCACCTTAACCGGCCATGGCCTCCTCCACGCCACCAACTCTAACCACCACCAAACCTAACCGAACCACTACATCCACCACCACCAACGTCATCCCCCTAATGTCCACAACTCCCTGCACCCCACCGCTAACACATTCCCTGCCTTCAAAAAGTCCAAGAACCACCCCCATTAAACCCTACCAGAACCACCTTATCCGGCCATGGCCTCCTCCACGCCACCAACTCTAACCACCGCCAAACCCTACCCGAAAAACTACATCCACCACCACCAACGTCGTACCCCTAATGGCCACAACTCCCTCCACCCCCACCGCTGACAAATCCCCAGCCCCAATCCCGACCACCGTCACAGCTGTAAGATGGTAAAATACTCAATTGATTAATACTAAATAATGCATTACAATATAAAGAGAACGAAATGCAAACCCTAATTCCTAATGGGCCCGTGGGCTCATAATAATAAATCTAATATCCAATATTCCCCCGCATTCGTGGCGGAAGTAAACCGGACGCTAAGATTGGAAAACAAAAAAAAACAATGATAATATGATAAACATGCTTCGATCGAATCGGAATTCCAAACGTTTGCCAACAAATCCATATTCTGTTTCGTGTCTTTTCTAGTTTATAGTTTTCGTTTAATACAGCTTCATCCTCGGTTGAAGACTCAAGCCACTTATCCAAATCTTTTTTCGAGACGTCCTTAAGTCTCACCGCCGCCACCATGAGAACCGCCATAGCCCGATATGTCGACAGTTGAAATCCGATGACGAACGCCCGCCACACGCGCCACCACAAGTTTCTTACACGTCGCCTTTGTTCGACGCATGGCGGAGCGTGAAGGGCCGTTTGGTCGCCATATTTTCAGGGTGTGGTCAGAATCTTGGTTCACATGTTTTCATCCGGTTCGTTTTTCTTTACGACGAAGTTTTTATGTCGGACTTATGTATCTCGTCTCAGACCTAAAAGATCTAGTATCATGTTTCTATTCGGATCGACTCCTCTCGTCGGACCATGGTTCGCCGCCGTCAACCTCAACCAATATCACACCTTTCTTTCCAAGAGACTGCCACGTTGCTTTATTTATTTTTTCTTTTTAGATATATTGATTTTATCTCTTGATGTGCGGATCTAAGAGACCGTCGCGTGACCACGTCACCGACCTTGCTTTATTTTTCTTTTTAGATCTACGGATCTCATCTCCTGATCTACGAACCCAAGACCGCACACGATTACGGCTGTCAGTTGTCAACTTACCTATAGCAGATCATCTCTTGGTCGTGTTTATCCTTTCGGGGACCAAGAACCAATGAAGCAAACTATGGATAGCGTAACTGGATATTATATTTCTTATTATGAGCCCATAGGCCCATTAGGTATCTAGGGCTTGCATTTGGTGGTGATGGCTATGGTTTTTATTTTTTATATGCTGTTCAGGGAAGACGGTAACCATAACCTAAGGCTCTGATATCATTTAAGATGGTAAAATACTCAATTGATTACTACTGAATAATGCATTAGAATATATAGAGAGCAAAACGCAAACCCTGTATACCTAATGGGCCCGTGGGCTCATAATAATAAATCTAATATTCATTAACAATTGGCACTCATCATAACCCAAAGAGACATGTAACACTAAAACCAATTTCTTCCCCTTCTTACTTCATTTTAACCCTTCTCCACCAAAACCTCTCGATCTCCGGCCACAAACGGTGATGTTGTTTTTAGTAATACAGCGACAGCAGAAGGGTAGGCACAACCGCCGAACAGGTGAGTTCACATCGGGACTTGTAATCCCGATTTACCAGCGATGAAGACAAGTTATGACCATATCGAGGGAAAGATGAATCAAACAACATCGCATCTGTGGTGGTTTTCGTTCTAGAGGTACGTTACGATGATCTAAGTGAGTTTGGGTTTGGTTCAGCTCATGACTCGTTTAGGAACAAAGATACGAAGTCGGAGCTTGGGGATTCAAAATTGGTCGGGTCGGCATTTTCCCGGGATAACACAGGTCGGAGCTTGGGGATTCGAAACCGGTCTGGTCGGTAATTCCGGCGATTATGGCTAGGGTTCCGGCCAATATTATTTATTTTTTTCGTTTTCATAAGCATTTTTTTTGGGGCGGATTAAAATGGATCATTTTTTGAAGCGCCATTCGCCCCAAAAGCTATTTTTCACCGCCTCAAGCCGCCACTTTTGTACTAGTGTTTGTTCTGGAAAAACTCAACATTGACTTGGTTTGTAGCACAGGTGGAGGGATTTTTTGATATTTACGGATTGCTTAAGAGGTGTTTGGTTTGTACAATGTTTGTGAAAGAATTGAAATGTTTCAAAAGAACTAGAACTTGAATTAATTCTAAACAAAAAATACTTAGTTGGAAAATTAATGAAAATAGTTGAAATGTAAAAGATATTTTTGAAACATATATTCTTTAATACAAGGAGGTCGAATGATTTCTGATTTCTCTAGTGATTAATACATTTTTCATATACGCTACTTGTTAAACTTTTATAAACATTGATACCAAACTTTGTATACTTTTTAAATTTCTGTGTAAATTATAAATATACAAGTATTTATATATTTTATTAACTTTTACAAAATAAATGTTGTCAAAATATGTAAATATTTTTATACTTTTACAAGTATTAAATAAGCTTATTAGTTTGATAATTTTTTAAGTATAATTTGTAGATAACAGTTAACTTTTCCTCCATTGTTTCAAAATTTTAAAATAGAAATAAACCACTATAATTACAACCCTCTTTTAATTTTTCTTTACACATTCAACTATTCTTTCTTTTAATTTTCACGTCAATCTTTCTCTTCTCATTTCTTACAATCATAAACTCAAGCACAAAGTCGTTCATAATTTTTAAACGAGACGAAAATCAAAACCCAAACCTGATCCTCCAAAATGACCAAAATCAAACCTTTGACTTCATTAAACGTCGAAAACAAACTATGATAAGGACTTATCTTTACGAACTTGTTTACACTTCAAACCACAGACAATCAATCCCTGTTACCGGGAGTGCACATTAAGTTAAAGATATAAGTTTGTAATAATGTATGCCTAATGGTTTGTTAAAAGACGTTCACTAAAGCCTTAAATGACAAGCGCTCGATATTTTTGTTTCTTTGTCCTGCGTAATAATGCTAGCTAGTAGACCAAAGAGAAGCAAAAATGGCCGATACATAGGCTTTCGCAGCATCTGGTGGAACATAACTTCCAATGTGGGCAAGAACCTGCATTTTAAATGAAAATGTGATTGGTTAATTAAAAAAAGTCAATCTTGATAACAAATTTTGATTTCTTTGACCGAGGTTTCATTGGACTCATAATATTAGATAAAACAATCCATAATTCATTTAGTATAGATAAATTGATATTAAACAGCTAAAAGATTACTGGCTAAGCTTTAACTATGGATTGGAGGGGTGCGCCAGGACAAGGCAGTAGTGCAACACCAAGGCGACGCTCAAAGACCCCAATAGCAAGCTATTGTGACGGGCCTTTCCCCATAGAAAATAAGATTAATATCGAGTGGGCCGATGGCCCAAGTATCAGATATTAAACTGATAAGAACAGATACTACACTTGATCTTAGCCAAAAGGCCGAGAAAGGTATGCTTTCTCCATTCTTGGGCAGCTGCTTATAGAGGCAGTCCCTTCATCTTTGTGTTCTTCACTCAGCCGATGTGGGATTGTCTTTGGGCATCTCTCCATCAGAATTTAATAAAACTAGCATTTAAAAGTAATATATATGCTTCCCTACGTAAAGGTACCTGTTTCAAACTTATATATTTTCTAATCTACATGACTAATTCCAGTTACCCGTAGGTATACTAATCTTTTTCTTCTTTCTGTTCTTGCATTTCACTTGTATTCTTTTTTTTATCTTAACGGCCTTATCCAGTATTCGGCTACCTGCTAGTAAGAGTATTTTACACAATATTAATTTTAGACCAGACCCGACCCGACCCATTACCAAAAGACTGGGTTTGGTTTGGGACTTCTGTTTTACATTATTTTCTTACACCAAATAAAGTAATTTGTTATATCAAGAGTTTGTTTCTACCTTCTTGAACTACAGCAGTTTTTTATCAAAGGGAAAACAAAGCCAGGGCAAGGCGGTAACAAACAAGTGCAATGGTAATGCGACCACGATGGCATTGAATGCGGAGCTGCACTTATCAGCGTGCATACATGGCAAATGAAATTACAATGCACGATTAGTAGATCAAACATCACCACCAAGAACGCCTAATTAATAGAAGTAATTAATATGCAGATAAGAAGCAATTAAGAAATCACCAAGCAATAACACGAAAAGGGGGAATGGAAAAAATTTAGATTACAGAATATGCAAATGCGTGTAAGAAATGACCCGATCGAATAACTATTAACCTACCGTCGTACCGTTTGGGTTTAAGGAAGCAAAAACAAGTCGGTATTTGTTTTATTTTTAAGTTAATTACATAAAAAGTCCTTAAGGTTTGGTCTAGGCTTACCTTTGGGTGTAGTTTAAAAAGTTTTGGTTTACCATGGTATTAGCATAGTCCGTAAGTTTACCGTTCTTACTGTAAAAAGAATAAAATAATTACTAAAATACCCTTCCCCATCTCATTAGCAACTTCATCTTCCCCACACATCTTAGAGAGAGAAGGAGATGGTTTAGCCTTTAGATCGTTCCATTCTCCTTCTCCGTCGATTGCTTAAAGCTTTGCTGAAGAAACGAACTGATTTGAGGTAAACATCTTGTCTAAATCTTTGTTTTTGGGTTTTTTGGGTAAATATGGGTAAAAACGAGTTTGATCCAAAAAGCTTCGATTTTACGTGTGTTTAATCCTAAAAACCATGGATTTAGTCTCATGGATGAGAATAGAACAGTTTGGACGTAAAAAGTTAGAGTTTTGGATAAAAAACGACGGATTTGGCCTAGAACCGTATAAATGGTCTGAAATATGTTGAAGCGTCCGAAATAGATTTCGACCGAAAAGGTTTTCGGTCGAAAAAGGGGGAAAATGTACTCTGTCCGAAAAGTTACTTGGGCGAAAAGGTTTCGGACGAAATAGTTTCCGGGTGAAAAAGTTTTCGGATGAAAGACATTTCGGGCGAAAGAGATTTCGACCGAAAAAGATTTCGGTCGAAAAGAGATTTCGAACGAAAAGGTTTTCGAACAAGTGAGATTTCGGACGGATCGTTTTGTTGCATGTAGAAGTTAACACCTTCCGTTTGTAACCGTTTAAACATATCGCCTAGCACCTTGCGAACATTACACTTAGGAAGGATTACTTAAAGTCAGGTGAGTTTTAGAGGTCCCTTTTTTATGAGGTATTTACTATGTTTTCACGACTTATCGCATGCTTAAGAAATGTTTACGAAATATGATTTGTGAAAGGAATGTTTACGAAATGAATTACGAAATGTTTTGCCTTAAAGGTTTACCAAAGGTTTTGAAAGAAAGAATGTTTCGATAAAACGTACAATGCTTTAACAAAAAGGTTTAACGAATGAATGAACGTTTTTAAAGAAAGTCGAATCTGCCAACGGTTCTTTCGGGAACGAATGCGATGAATGAAACCGTGTCTAGGTTAGGAATCCAACGAGACTGGGCGTCCTAGACATGAAGTTTTGCTATACCTATACAGGGGCATTTTTGGTCAGCAAACGGTTGGGATGAATAGTAGGATTAACTGTCTGACGGGATTAGTTAACCTGTAGATGTCATGTGAATGCACACGAGTGTTAATGTTACTATCACGGCGGGGTGTGATTCTTTCTAGGTTAGGATTCCGGATGAGACTGGGCATCCTGGACAGACACCGGGACTCGATTAATCTCGAGTAATGCCTAAAGGAATTGACGGTTATGAAAAGGCGCAGATTTGACATGAATGGTTCATGTTTAATGTTATTGCATGTTATGTACAATTTTATTAGTATTGAATGAATGCTATATTTTGGGCAAAATGATTTTGATGTGTAACATTTTATGTAAAGTTAGAACTCACCAGCGTAGTTGACTTTTAGTATGTCTTCAGGTTAAGTGTAGAATGCTACTTTTGGATGGATGCGGAGCTTGTGCCGAGAGATTTACCCAAACGATGACACTGCCATTCCGTTCATTATATGTTATTTTAATTTAATGTTAATACAATGCTTCCGCTATGTTTGAACAAATTGTAATTTGAATGATGTTTCTGCTGCTTTAATTCTATTTCAAAGTTTAATTCACTATACGTTTATAAGTAAATCCAACAAGTGAGGTTTCCTATGTTTGGGGCCTTACAGGATCTGTGTGATCAAAAGACTTGTATGGAGCAAGAATTTAAGAAAGATCGGAGGAAAACCTTAATGGTAGAAACAAGTAGAATATGTGTGATTGTTTGAAGGTGTTGATTAGAGAAAGGGGAGGGGGGGGCAAAAAGATAAGCTAGCAGGTTTAACGACAGAAGTTGCGGTGCAAGTAAAGTCAAAGTGTATTGCATGTTGGATTCAAGATAAAGAAGGGGGAACGTTGGTCAAATTGCGGCCATCTAACTTCTAAATATGTTCCGATATGGGTTGACATTAAAGATTTTCCATTATGTTTATGGAATGGGGGGAACATTGGTCAAATTGTGAGTTCTGTGGGCTGGCCTCTTATGCTTGACCAAGTCACTTTTGATAGATGTGAAACCAAATAGGGTCTAATGAATTATGCTAGGGTCCTTGTTGATGCTTATGCAAGTAGGGGCCTTCCGGATCGTGTAAAGGTTACATTTCCGGCTAGAGGCTCTTATCCGGGTAAGTCTTGTTACCTTGATTTATCCTATAGGTGGAAACCACCATGTTATTCAATTTGTAATGCTTTTGGCCATCTTAATGAAGTCCACAAACCTGTCCATGTAACACCTATGCCTACGGTCCATAAGGAAAACCGTATGGAGTTTATTCTGTAGTGATTTTCTTACACCAAATAAAGTAATTTGTTATATCAAGAGTTTATTCATTACCCTTCTTCAACTCTAAATACAGCAGTTTTTGATCAACCAAACAGAAATTAGTTAAAATAAGAATGTTTGACCTCAATCATCTGAACACGGCTGAAATAGATTTAGACTAGAGTATTGTGCAGGGGCCGCGCGAACGCTGGCCCCTACTGCCACAAATTATGACGTAGGATCGACCACTTGGGCCGACCTTAGGCGGGCACCCCTCCTAAGTGCAATGGAGGTCACCAACCTAGGCCATAGACCTTCTTGATCATCCATTGACCCCGTCCAGGTAAGTATCTAATCCAATGGCCTCTCTCCTTTTTTATACAACACCACTTCCCTTTTGCCTTTTCTCCCCCAGAGATGTGGGATCACCTCCTTAAATTTGATTGTGTGGTAATTATAACCTCATTTGGATAAGGATGTAGTGATAGTATTTATTAGGTTAGGACAATCAAGATTTGCAGTTATATGGACATTTAGGATGTGCCTCATAAGATCAAAAGGGTTGTAAATTTAGAATGTGTATTAAAAGTATGCATGCTTGTACTAGAGTTATCATGGTTTCACTTCAACAACCTGTTTCAATTAAGAAGTCTAATTTTCTCCCAAAGGTGTCAACACCTAATATTAATAGTTTGTTAATCAATGCTGCAGTTGGCTGTTGGTGTTATATCTACAAACACAGCACGTGTACAACTACCACACGCACGCAAAAAACCTGGTGAGTTTCTTAAGAAAAAAGAAGATAAGAGGCGTCAATTTTTAACCATTTACTTTAAATGGTACTGGTCGATTGGGGTAATGGTTCATCTCTAACGGGTCACAAGGAGAAGAAAGAGAAGGAAACGTTTTTCAAAATGTTTTAATTTATATTATGGATGTTTCCTTTTTTACTTTTATCACCGTGTAATCTATCGATTGACTTTTGTTAACCCAAAACAGAACCGGTTTGAGAAAAAAAGCCCGGTTTGTACACCTTTACTTATGACTCTCATAATCACATCTGGACTTTGCTAATAACCAGGCTTTGGTCTCTAACCATCTTTCTTGATATCTATAATCTATGATTTGTATTTCTATTATGCTCCATATTTTGGATCACATATAATAGTGGCATTATATAAATAAAAATCCATTGAATTTCATAAAAACCACTGAATTTCCTGTATGTAATATTTGTTTTTATATACTTAAAATGCATATTTTCTTGGTTTCTTTTTACAAAAGTCACAAACTTGTAGGGTTCGTTTTGAACAGCTTATGATTGTTGGGGCTGCTGGAGGAATATGGGCATACAACAGGCACATGCAAAGAACTAATGTCCATTTAGGGGTTTTAAACCTTACTGCAGGGACGCCACTGACCCCTAGAGAGAAAGAAACCATGCTAGAGATTCTAACCCCACCCCCACCTGAAGGAACTCTTCATTCATCCCCATGGTGGACTAGGTGGATTCCTAAATGAACACACTTTTTAATCATGCAAAGGTTCAGTGAGGGTAAGAGTATTTGCACACTAAGTTGGTTTTAATAATGGTTATGTTCGAAGACGTGTTACGGTGACATTTTCATATCATTTTTGGAACGCTTATCATTGTATAAATATCACTTTTGGAACGTTTGTCATTGTATAAATGTGCACTGTTAATTGTTGGAAAATCACTCAAGAATAATAACAAGTATGATTATGAACGCGAAACCCGCTGCGAAGCGCGGGGAGTTTTTACTAGTTTATAATTAAATGAAAACAATTGAAACCCGTCTTAATTCGAATTATTGAATAATAAAAGTATTTAAATACAATGCCTTTTGTAAGCGGATCCGCAATGTTAAATACAATGCCTTTTGTAAGACGGTTTTCACCTGGGTGGCCCAAAATCTGTTTTAAGGGACCTCATCCTCGGCCACCATACCCGGCGTTTTTTGTTTGATTCATTTTGTTATGCTTCTTCTCCCTTTCTGTACTGTATTATAATTCGAATTATTGAATAATAAAATTTCTCTTTTATTTTATAAACGGTTTTCCTACAAGCTTAAAATAGATTTCGGGCCACCCGGGTAAAACCCGTCTTAATTCGAATTATTGAATAATAAAAGTTCTCTTTTATTTTATGAACGGTTTTCCTACAAAAACGCCACAATCGTTGTCATTGAAGTTGGTCTCTACGGTGAATTTGTATCCAAAATCTCCGATTGTCGAACATCAGTGTTAGATCCGATGTGTATTGATGCCCTAACCACCAGAGCTTCACTTTAAAAAGAACCATTCATTGTCTCCCTTATTCGGTTCCCATACACTTAATTTGTTGAAAATGGTGGAGACTGCGGTGCTTCCGGTGGTCAAAAGAGGGCGGTACAAGGCGGAGTAGAATAGGAGTTTGTCGGTTTTGTGGTTGGTGCATGATGGCCGGCGGTTTGTAGGCTGCTGTGGAGGTGGTTGGAAAAACATGCGAAAGTCGCGAGATTGGGGAGAGAGGGGTTGGGTTCTTTTTATTATTTTTTTAGTAAATTAGATACCAGTCCATGTAAATAAATAAATATAGTTAATTGCATAAATGGTCTTAACAGTCAAAAAGCTTTGTTATTATTTAATGACCGGTTTAGTTTTTAAGGGAACATGATGTAAATGCATGAGACAACAAACTTTACAAGTAAAGGATAGCAGTTCTGTCTACCTTTTAGCAAATTTGGATATACCCGAGTTCACTAATAATTATAGTTTATGTATTGGCAAAACAATAGCTATGAGGGATAAAGATACAAAAAGAATTTGATTTATTGGTAACATAGTGTGAGTAAGAAACCATGAGCTCTTTGAGTTGAAATATTAATTTCCAGCGTGAGGATATGGATCTTGCCTTTTATAAAATAAACTCATGGTATTATTTAGTGTCGATCATTTAATGCACATTTTGTAATCTCGTGGTTGGTATTATTAGGGTTTAGGCATTGATTTTTAGAATTATTATGGTATTTTATCTTAGCTGGATCTTAAGTATTCTCGATCGAGGTTATTCATTGTTCAAGCATCCACATCAACTTCAGTCAAGCTTATATGTCGCCTAATTCAATGACTGGTCTTTTTCGGACAGCCATCATTTATATAGCTTCTATCACTAACTCGCCTTGTATGAGTTTCCAAAATGATAATCTTTTGGTTCCGTCGATTATTGGTGATCTTTTTCTTTGGGATTCAATCTATGGTGGTATGTCTCTAGATTGGATTGGAGGAACAAGTGGTAGAAGGGGAAGAAATGATGGTGTTGCGGAAATCATTAAACATTTCATCGAAATGTTTAGAATTTCATCACTTATAGAAAAGAACGTTAAATTCCAATGGTTAAAATTAAAGGAATCTGATCCAATTTTGAATCAACATAACATATTTTGAAGGCTTTTAATCCAAATGTGAAAGATTCATATGAAGGGCTAAACCGAAAGTTTTTATATCTTTGAACCGATCAAGCAAGTGACAACCAAGCAAGAAGAAGCCATGTGTGTTGCGGTGCAAGTAAAGTCAAAGTGTGTTACGTGTTGGATTCAAGATAAAGAAGGGGATGTCACACCCCAGTCCCAGATACCGGTTAGAGGTGACGCATGGTTCAGAACACACATCGGAAACTAAAAACCTCATTCTTTATTTCCCTTAAAACATCATTTACATCATGGAATCAAAAAGTTACATCATGTTTCATCATCATTCCTAACAAGGAACATATCATTTCAGGACTTATAGTTTCATAACTTGCTCTAGTTCAGTTCATCATCAGTTCTAGTCCTGGAATGCCTCCTCTATTGACTACCTGGAAGCAAAAATGGCCGATACAAAGGCTTTCGCAGCATCTGGTGGAACATAACTTCCAATGTGGGCAAGAACCTGCATTTTAAATGAATATGTGATTGGTTAATTAAAAAAAGTCAATCTTGATAACAAATTTTGATTTCTTTGACCGAGGATTCATTGGACTCAATGTGCAAGTTTATACGAAAATAGAAACATACGTTGGTGTAAATCAATCATAAATGTGGATTGTTCAGCAGGTTTCATTGGACTCAGTTACATAAAACATCATTCCAAGTTGCATAAATGTGGAGTGTTGAGCAGTCATAATTAAGCTTGATTCCCATGGCACAAGAAGTTGTACGTAGCATTTGTCAATCTTGATAACAAACTTTGATTCGTATAAAACAAATACAAATCTAAACACTACTAAAGAGAAATAACCTCCTTTATATGTATGCTTTTGTCTGAATAACTAGGTCCTGTAGTGATAGAGAAATGAAATTATATGAGAAAGCAGTAAAAGCATAAATCCAAATAACCCTAATAATATTTGTTTCATTAGAAATAAATAAATGTGCAAAACATGTCTGGTTACAGAATCCACAAGCTGCAATATATTAGATAAAACAATCCATAATTCATTTAGTATAGATAAATTGATATTAAAGATTACTGGCTAAGCTTTAACTATGGTTTGGAGGGGTGCGCCAGGCCAAGGCAGTAGTGCAACACCAAGGCGATGCTCAAAGACCCCAATAGCAAACTATTGTGACGGGCCTTTCCCCATAAAAAATAAGATTAATAAACCTTTTGTACGTAAAGGTACCTGTTTCAAACTTATATATTTTCTAATCTACATGACTAATTCCAGCTATATATATATATATATATATATGTTTAACTTAAACTGATTCAAATATATATGGCTCCACTAGCACCAACTTGAACTTAACTCTCAATGTCTGTCCATACTAGTTGACTTGGATCACGTACAATACATAAACAAGACCTGGCATGAGATGAAATCATTTATGATTAAGTAAGTTTAAAACGTCAGCGGTTTAAAAAATGTGTCAAACCAACAATAAAACTATATATGGAGGAGCGGGAACTTGTCAACATGATGTGATAACTTACAAAGCATCCATTCCAGTTACCCGTACGTAATCTTTCTTTCTGTAGTTGTATTCCCTTTTTCTTGTATTGTAATCTTAAAGGGATAACGGCTACCTGCTAGTAAGAGTATTTTACACGATATTAACTTTAGACCAGACCCGACCCATTTCAACGGTCTGGGACTTGTGATTTTCTTACACCAAATAAAGTAATTTGTTATATCAAGAGACCTTCAACTCTGAATACAGCAGTTTTTGATCAACCAAACAGAAATTAGTTAAAATCAGAACATTTGACCTCAATCATCTCAACACGGCTGAAATAGATTTAGACTAGAGTATTGTGCAGGGGCTGCGCGAACGCAGGCCCCTACTGCCACAAATTATGACGTAGGCTCGACCACTTGGGCAGACTTTAGGCGGGCACCCCTCCCAAGTGCAATGGAGGTCACCAACCTAGGCCATGGACCTTCTTGATCATCCATTGACCCCGTCCAGGTAAGTATCTAATTCAATGGCCTCTCTTCTTTTTTATACAACACCACTTCCCTTTTGCCTTTTCTCCCCCAGCGATGTGGGATCACCTCCTTACTCAGTTTTTCACTTCAACTTTTGAAACTCTAACAATTATGTTATTTGAAATTAACCATAATTAGTTACATTAGTTTTGTTTGATATCTATTATTTGTAAGCCTATAAAAAGGCCTCACTGTCTTTAAAAAAATCATATCACAAAATTGCCCCAAAGATCGTTCTCTGTTTTCTTGGGAGATTGACCATCTCGAATTGGTTCGTTTCATGGTGTGGCCTTTTTAAAGTTTTACATACAACCGACCTAAACATGGGTATATGTATTTGCAAAACAAAATTGCCCCAAAGAACGTTCTCTGTTTTTTGACCGTCTCGAATCGGTTGTTTCATGGTGTGGCCTTTTTAAAGGCTAGCTTACAAACATGGAAATAACCGACCTAAACATGGGTAAACCCACGACTTCTAATTAACCATAATTCTAACAAAGCGAAGCCAAGGCAAGGCAGTAACAAACACCTGCAATGGTAATGCTGTAATGCGGCGACGATGGCATGGAATGCGGAGTTGCACTTATCAGTGTGCATGCTTGGGAAATGAAATTACAATGTACGATTAGTACATCAAACATCACCACCAAGAACGCCTATTTAATATAGGCAGATAAGAAGCAATTAAGAAATCACCAAGCAATAACATGAAAAGGGGGAAAGGAAATAACTTAGATTACATAATACGCAAATGCATGTAAGAAATGACAGGATCGAATAACTATTAAACTACCGCCGTGCCGTTTGGGTTTAAGGAAGCAAAAGCAAGATAGAATTGCTATCCGTTTACTTGTAAAGTTTGTTGTCTCATGCATTTACATCCAGTTCCCTTAAAAACCAAACCAGTCATTACATAAACAATAGCTATGAGGGTTAAGGATATATAAAGAATGTGATTTATCGGTAACACGGTGTGAGTAACAAACCATGAGCTGTTTGAGTTGAAATAGTAATTTTCAGCGTGAGGATACGGATCGTGCCTTCTATAAAATAAACTTATGTTATTATTTGTTGTCGATCAATTAATGCACATTTTGTGATCTCGTGGTTGGTATTATTAGGGTTTAGGCATTGGTTTCTAGAATTATTATGGTATTTTATCTTAGTTGGATCATAAGTATTCTCGATCGAGGTTATTCATTGTTCAAGCACCCACATCAACTGCATTCAAGCTTATATGTCGCCTAATTCAATGACTGGTTTTCAGACAACCATCGATTATATAGCCTCTATCACTAACTCGCCTTCTATGAGTTTCCAAAATGATAATCTTTTGGGTTCCGTCGATTATTGGTGATCTTTTTCTTTGAGATTCGATCTACGGTGGTACTTCTCTAGTTTGGATTGGAGGAACAAGTAGTTGAAGGGGAAGAAATGGTGGTGTTACGAAAATCATCAAACATTTCATCGAAGTGTTTAGAATTTTATCACCTATAGACTAGAATGTTAAATTCCAATGGTCAGAGTTAAAGGAATCTAATCCAATTTTGGATCAACATAACATATTTTGAAGGCTTTTAATCCAAATGTAAAAGAGTCAAGAAATATGAAGTGCTAAACCAAAAGTTTTTGTATGTTTAAACCGATCAACCAAGAGACAACCAAAGCAAGAAGAAGCCATGTGTGTGGTTCAATGAAAGAGCAAGAAGCATGTCCTTATTAAGATTAAGGGGGTATTTGAATGCTTTAAATCCTAATGTGAAAGAGTCAATAAAGTGTTTGATTTGGTTTATTAAATTAAGTTTATTTAGTACGGTAAGAATATGTATTAGGGGTGATTTAGTTTACTAGTTTAAGGAGTCTTGCTTAGCAAGTTATATTAGTATATATTGACTGGTAGGGTTATTGTAATTTGCAAGTGAGTTGTTGGTTGATAATAAAAGTTTAGAGCAGGGTTTTGAGTTTTTCGATCTTGCTCTGCCACCATATTTTCTAATAGAACGTTTTCACTTCTAGTTTCAATTTCATCCGAGTTATAAGAATTACGTGTAAAGGTCATATAAACAAACATCATCTTCATTTTTTCTTTTAGGTTATAAATCATATATATATAGATTTTTAATTTTAGGGCAAAATTGCTGAGATAACCAATATTGTTAAGCACAATAGCACTTTTATAGTCAAAGAGATTAATTAGAAGAGATGAGAGTGAATGTCTTTCAAGTTAGGTTAAAAGTGAAGGTCTTTCATAGCTCAAATGTGATGTTGTACTCAAAGAACATAATATTGCAAGTCGGGTGGGTCACAAGACTCTTGAAAACTGAAGGTGTAAATCCTAATTGTTCACATATGAAGTGGGTCTGTAAGGATGGAATCGGGAAGTAGAAGGTAAATGGGTCGAACTTAAGAAAAAAGAGAAGGATAATTCTTAGTGAATTATTAGATATAATCGTGATTTATTTGTTTAGTATATTTATCTTGGTAGGAGATATAGACAAATAAGGATACGTTGAGTTGTTTTAGAAGTCAGTATTTGAGTTAAATAAAGATTGCTTGTTTAGCAAGGTTGGGAGTGTTTTAAATAGGGGTCTTCGTAAAAAGGTATTTTTGTGGACGTCAATCAGTAATATTAAGAAATAGTCGTGACCTGGGTTAGTCACAAAACAAGTATGTGTTCATTGTGTTTGAGAGATTGCTCGATTCAATCAAGTACAACAATTGTCATATGAGCGAGGATGACGATCGAGACTTGTGTGGTGAAGAAGAGAGATCAAGGAAGAACGACAAGGAAAAGCGACCGAGCAAGCGAAGAAGAACAACAACTTAAGACCGAGAGAAGCAAGGTAGAAGATCGAGACCACCAAAGAAGCATGATCACATCTTTGTGTTTGTGATCAGATCTAGTGAGTGTATTAAGAATGAGACTGATAGAGAGAAGACGTAATATGTGTGAAGACGAGTAAAGCAAGAAGAATTCTATGTGAACAAGAGAAGATCATTTCTACGTGAACCGACCATGTGTAGAGACAAATCATGTGAGGAGACCAGATAGAAGAACAGTACCTGTATTGGCAAAGCAAGATATTGATTAGCTCGTGAGAAGCAATCGAAGAGAAACCTGTGTGGTTTAATCGGACCTCAACTAGATAAAAGTCAACTTGTGTGAGTCAAAGAGGATATGTGTGAACAAAAGACTTGTGTGGAACCAGAATCTAATAAAGACAGGAGGAAAACCTTAATGTTAGTAACGAGTAGAATACGTGTGATTTTTTGAAGGTGCTGGATAGAGGGAAAAAAAGAGGAAAATGACAGAAGTTGCGGTGCAAGTAAAGTCAAAGTGTGTTGCGTGTTGGATTCAAAATAAAAAAGCGGACAACCTTCTTAGTTGTTTTACGCTATTGTGGAAACGGAAGGAAAAGAAAGTGAGAAATGGTGTGTAAAGATGGCCGCTTACTGATAAGTCTATGGAGAATGGCCTAAAGTCTAAGTGACAAACTAAGAAGGAGTTCAAGACAAGAGGAGAAGCAAGTAGAGAGTTTGATGGGCTTGCATGAAAAAACAAGTAAAAGTTTTTGTTTTTAGGTATAAGAAGTCAAGGTTTATTGACACGTCAGTAGATCAAAGATGTTGTTACATGGAAAGACAAAGGAGAACACATTAGTTTGTGTTATGAGATTTAGATATGTAGCTTCGTATTGTCTTTTGTTAAAATTCAGTAATTAACACAATTTTGATTTTTTAAGGTTGAAGACTTTCACTAGTACACAATGGTATTTTTTAGGCGATCAAATTTTATTTTTTAGAGCGGCTTTAAAGAAAACCGCCTCAAAACACCTATTTAAATATAAAAACCGTGACAAAAAAAACAACATCAAAAATAAACTTTTCAATCGGGTTTAAGTAAACCGCTCCAAAAAAATCATTTTTTAAAGCGGTGTATGAGAACCGCCTCAAAAACTTGCTTGACTTTATTTAATTTTGCTCTTCAAAAAGTCTAAGAACCACGTCCTTATCCTCACCTCACCTCATCTCACCTCACCTCACCCAATAAACCTTTTTTTTAATTTTCCGGGTCTTCTCCCCTTCAAAAAGCCCAAGAACCACCCCACTAAACCCTACCATAACCACCTTAACCAGCCATGGCCTCCTCCACGCCACCAACTCTATCCACCACCAAACCCTAACCGAACCACTACATCCACCACCACCAACGTCGTACCCCTAATGTCCACAACTCCCTGCACCCCACCGCTAACACATTCCCTGCCTTCAAAAAGTCCAAGAACCACCCCTATTAAACCCTACCAGAACCACCTTATCCGGCCATGGCCTCCTCCATGCCACCAACTCTAACCACATCCAAACCCTACCCGAACAACTACATCCACCACCACCAACGTCGTACCCCTAATGGCCACAACTCCCTCCACCCCCACCGCTGACAAATCCCCAGCCCCAATCCCGACCACCGTCACAGTTGTAAGATGGTAAAATACTCAATTGATTAATACTAAATAATGCATTACAATATAAAGAGAACGGAATGCAAACCCTAATACCTAATGGGCCCGTGGGCTCATAATAATAAATCTAATATCCAATATTCCCCCACAGTCGTGGCGGAAGTAAACCGGACGCTAAGATTGGAAAACCAAAAAAAATCAATTATAATAAGATAAACATGCTTCGATCGAATCGAAATTCCAAACGTTTGCCAACAAATCCATATTCTGTTTCGTGTCTTTTCTAGTTTATAGTTTTCGTTTAATACAGCTTCATTCTCGGTTGAAGACTCAAGCCACTTATCCAAATCTTTTTTCGAGACGTCCTTATGTCTCACCGCCGCCACCATGAGAACCGCCATAGCCCGATATGTCGACAGCTGAAATCCGGTGACGAACGCCCGCCACACGCGCCACCACGAGTTTTTTACACGTCGCCTTTGTTCGACGCATGGCGGAGCGTGAAGGGCCGTTTGTTCGCCGCATTTTTAGGGTGTGGTCAGAATCTTGGTTCGCATGTTTTCGTCCGGTTCGTTTTTCTTTACGACGAAGTTTTTATGCCGGACTTATGTATCTCGTCTCAGGCCTAAAAGATCTAGTATCATGTTTCTATTCGGATCGACTCCTCTCGTCAGACTATGGTTCGCCGCCGTCAACCTCAACCAATATCACACCTTTCTTTCCAAGAGACTGCCACGTTGCTTTATTTATTTTTTATTTTTAGATATATGGATTTTATCTCTTGATGTGCGGATCTAAGAGACCGTCGCGTGACCACGTCACCGACCTTGCTTTATTTTTTCTTTTTAGATCTACGGATCTCATCTCCTAATCTACGAACCCAGGACCACACACGATTACGGCTGTCAGTTGTCAACTTACCTATAGCAGATCATCTCTTGGTCGTGTTTATCCTTTCGGGGACCAAGAACTAATGAAGCAAACTATGGATAGCATAACTGGATATTATATTTCTTATTGTGAGCCCACAGGCCCATTAGGTATCTAGGGCTTGCATTTGGTGGTGATGGCTATGATTTTTATTTTTTATATGTTGCGCAGGGAAGACGGTAACCATAACCTAAGGCTCTGATATCATGTAAGATGGTAAAATACTCAATTGATTACTACTGAATAATGCATTAGAATATATAGACAGCAAAACGCAAACCCTGTATACCTAATGGGCCCGTGGGCTCATAATAATAAATCTAATATTCATTAACAATTGGCACTCATCGGAACCCAAAGAGACATGTAACCCTAAAACCCATTTCTTCCCCTGCTTACTTCATTTTAACCCTTCTCCACCAACACCTCTCGATCTCCGGCCACAAACGGTGATGTTGTTTTTAGTAATACAGCGGCAGCAGAAGGGTAGGCACAACCGCCGAACAGGTGAGTTCAGATCGGGACTTGTAAGCCCGATTTACCAGCGATGAAGACAAGTTATGACCATATCGAGCGAAAGATGAATCAAACAACATCGGATCTGTGGTGGTTTTCGTTCTAGAGGTACGTTACGACGATCTAAGTGAGTTTGGGTTTGGTTCAGCTCATGACTCGTATAGGAACAAAGATACGAAGTCGGAGCTTGGGGATTCGAAATTGGTCGGGTCGGCATTTTCCGGGGAGAACACAGGTCGGAGCTTGGGGATTCGAAACCGGTCTGGTCGGTAATTCCGGCGATTATGGCTAGGGTTCTGGCCAATATTATTTATTTTTTTCGTTTTCATAATCATTTTTTTTGGGGCGGTTTAAAATTGATCTTTTTTTGAAGCGCCATTTTCAGGGGCGGTCTCTAAACCGCCCCAAAAGCTGTTTTTCACCGCCTCAAACGGCCATTTTTGTACTAGTGTTTGTTCCGGAAAAACTCAACATTGACTTGGTTTGTAGCACAGGTGGAGGGATTTTTTGATATTTACGGATTGCTTAAGAGGTGTTTGGTTTGTACAATGTTTGTGAAAGAATTGAAATGTTTCAAAAGAATTAGAATTTGAATTAATTCTAAACAAAAAATACTTAGTTGGAAAATTAATGAAAATAGTTGAAATGTAAAAGATATTTTTGAAACATATATTCTTTAATACAAGGAGGTCGAATGATTTCTGATTTCTCTAGTGATTAATACATTTTTCATATACGCTACTTGTTAAACTTTTATAAACATTGATACCAAAATTTGTATACTTTTTAAATTTCTGTGTAAATTATAAATATACAAGTATTTATATATTTTATTAACTTTTACAAAATAAATGTTGTCAAAATATGTAAATATTTATATACTTTTACAAGTATTAAATAAGCTTATTAGTTTGATAATTTTTTAAGTATAATTTGTAGATAACAGTTAACTTTTCCTCCATTGTTTCAAAATTTTAAAATAGAAATAAACCACTATAATTACAACCCTCTTTTAATTTTTCTTTACACATTCAACTATTCTTTCTTTTAATTTTCACGTCAATCTTTCTCTTCTCATTTCTTACAATCATAAACTCAAACACAAAGTCGTTCATAATTTTTAAACGAGACGAAAATCAAAACCCAAACCTGATCCTCCAAAATGACCAAAATCAAACCTTTGACTTCATTAAACGTCGAAAACAAACTATGATAAGGACGTATCTTTACGAACTTGTTTACACTTCAAACCACAGACAATCAATCCCTGTTACCGGGAGTGCACATTAAGTTAAAGATATAAGTTTGTAATAATGTATGCCTAATGGTTTGTTAAAAGACGTTCACTAAAGCCTTAAATGACAAGCGCTCGTTATTTTTGTTTCTTTGTCCTGCGTAATAATGCTAGCTAGTAGACCAAAGAGAAGCAAAAATGGCCGATACATAGGCTTTCGCAGCATCTGGTGGAACATAACTTCCAATGTGGGCAAGAACCTGCATTTTAATTGAAAATGTGATTGGTTAATTAAAAAAAGTCAATCTTGATAACAAATTTTGATTTCTTTGACCGAGGTTTCATTGGACTCAATATATTAGATAAAACAATCCATAATTCATTTAGTATAGATAAATTGATATTAAACAGCTAAAAGATTACTGGCTAAGCTTTAACTATGGATTGGAGGGGTGCGCCAGGACAAGGCAGTAGTGCAACACCAGGGCGACGCTCAAAGACCCCAATGGCAAGCTATTGTGACGGGCCTTTCCCCATAAAAAATAAGATTAATATCGAGTGGGCCGATGGCCCACGTATCAGATATTAAACTGATAAGAACAGATACTACACTTGATCTTAGCCAAAAGGCCGAGAAAGGTATGCTTTCTCCATTCTTCGGCAGCTGCTTATACAGGCAGTCCCTTCATCTTTGTGTTCTTCACTCAGCCGATGTGGGATTGTCTTTGGGCATCTCTCCATCAGAATTTAATAAAACTAGCATTTAAAAGTAATATATATGCTTTCCTACGTAAAGGTACCTGTTTCAAACTTATATATTTTCTAATCTACATGACTAATTCCAGTTACCCGTAGGTATACTAATCTTTTTCTTCTTTCTGTTCTTGCATTTCACTTGTATTCTTTTTTTTATCTTAACGGCCATATCCAGTATTCGGCTACCTGCTAGTAAGAGTATTTTACACAATATTAATTTTAGACCAGACCCGACCTGACCCATTACCAAAAGACTGGGTTTGGTTTGGGACTTCTGTTTTACATTATTTTCTTACACCAAATAAAGTAATTTGTTATATCAAGAGTTTGTTTCTACCTTCTTGAACTACAGCAGTTTTTTATCAAAGGGAAAACAAAGCCAGGGCAAGGCGGTAACAAACAAGTGCAATGGTAATGCGACCACGATGGCATTGAATGCGGAGCTGCACTTATCAGCGTGCATACATGGCAAATGAAATTACAATGCACGATTAGTAGATCAAACATCACCACCAAGAACGCCTAATTAATAGAAGTAATTAATATGCAGATAAGAAGCAATTAAGAAATTACCAAGCAATAACACGAAAAGGGGGAATGGAAAAAATTTAGATTACAGAATATGCAAATGCGTGTAAGAAATGACCCGATCGAATAACTATTAACCTACCGTCGTACCGTTTGGGTTTAAGGAAGCAAAAACAAGTCGGTATTTGTTTTATTTTTAAGTTAATTACATAAAAAGTCCTTAAGGTTTGGTCTAGGCTTACCTTTGGGTGTAGTTTAAAAAGTTATGGTTTACCATGGTATTAGCATAGTCCGTGAGTTTACCGTTCTTACGGTAAAAAGAATAAAATAATTACTAAAATACCCTTCCCCACCTCATTAGCAACTTCATCTTCCCCACACATCTTAGAGAGAGAAGGAGATGGTTTAGCCTTTAGATCGTTCCATTCTCCTTCCCCGTCGATTGCTTGAAGCTTTGCTGAAGAAACGAACTGATTTGAGGTAAACATCTTGTCTAAATCTTTGTTTTTGGGTTTTTTGGGTAAATATGTGTAAAAACGAGTTTGATCCAAAAAGCTTCGATTTTACGTGTGTTTAATCCTAAAAACCATGGATTTAGTCTCATGGATGAGAATAGAACAGTTTGGACGTAAAAAGTTAGAGTTTTGGATAAAAAACGACGGATTTGGCCTAGAACCGTATAAATGGTCTGAAATATGTTGAAGCGTCCGAAATAGATTTCGACCGAAAAGTTACTTGGGCGAAAAGGTTTCGGACGAAATAGTTTCCGTGTGAAAAAGTTTTCGGATGAAAGACATTTCGGGCGAAAGAGATTTCGACCGAAAAAGATTTCGGTCGAAAAGAGATTTCGAACGAAAAGGTTTTCGAACAAGTGAGATTTCGGACGGATCGTTTTGTTGTATGTAGAAGTTAACACCTTCCGTTTGTAACCGTTTAAACAGATCGCCTAGCACCTTGCGAACATTACACTTAGGAAGGATTACTTAAAAAGTCAGGTGAGTTTTAGAGGTCCCTTTTTTATGAGGTATTTACTATGTTTTCACGACTTATCGCATGCTTAAGAAATGTTTACGAAATATGATTTGTGAAAGGAATGTTTACGAAATGAATTACGAAATGTTTTGCCTTAAAGGTTTACCAAAGGTTTTGAAAGAAAGAATGTTTCGATAAAACGTACAATGCTTTAACAAAAAGGTTTAACGAATGAATGAACGTTTTTAAAGAAAGTCGAATCTGCCAACGGTTCTTTCGGGAACGAATGCGATGAATGAAACCGTGTCTAGGTTAGGAATCCAACGAGACTGGGCGTCCTAGACATGAAGTTTTGCTATACCTATACAGGGGCATTTTTGGTCAGCAAACGGTTGGGATGAATAGTAGGATTAACCGTCTGACGGGATTAGTTAACCTGTAGATGTCATGTGAATGCACACGAGTGTTAATGTTACTATCACGGCGGGGTGTGATTCTTTCTAGGTTAGGATTCCGGATGAGACTGGGCATCCTGGACAGACACCGGGACTCGATTAATCTCGAGTAATGCCTAAAGGAATTGACGGTTATGAAAAGGCGCAGATTTGACATGAATGGTTCATGTTTACTGTTATTGCATGTTATGTACAATTTTATTAGTATTGAATGAATGCTATATTTTGGGCAAAATGATTTTGATGTGTAACATTTTATGTAAAGTTAGAACTCAACAGCGTAGTTGACTTTTAGTATGTCTTCAGGTTAAGTGTAGAATGCTACTTTTGGATGGATGCAGAGCTTGTGCCGAGAGATTTACCCAAACGATGACACTGCCATTCCGTTCATTATATGTTATTTTAATTTAATGTTAATACAATGCTTCCGCTATGTTTGAACAAATTGTAATTTGAATGATGTTTCTGCTGCTTTAATTCTATTTCAAAGTTTAATTCACTATGCGTTTATAAGTAAATCCAACAAGTGAGGTTTCCTGTGTTTGGGGCCTTACAGGATCTGTGTGATCAAAAGACTTGTATGGAGCAAGAATTTAAGAAAGATCGGAGGAAAACCTTAATGGTAGAAACGAGTAGAATATGTGTGATTGTTTGAAGGTGTTGATTAGAGAAAGGGGAGGGGGGGAGGAAAAAGATAAGCTAGCAGGTTTAACGACAGAAGTTGCAGTGCAAGTAAAGTCAAAGTGTATTGCATGTTGGATTCAAGATAAAGAAGGGGGAACGTTGGTCAAATTGTGGCAATCTAACTTCTAAATCTGTTCCGGTATGGGTTGACATTAAAGATTTTCCATTATGTTTATGGAATGGGGGGGAACATTGGTCAAATTGTGAGTTCTGTGGGCCGGCCTCTTATACTTGACCAAGTCACTTTTGATAGATGTGAAACCAAAGAGGGTCTAATGAATTATGCTAGGGTCCTTGTTGATGCTTATGCAAGTAGGGGCCTTCCGGATCGTGTAAAGGTTACATTTCCGGCTAGAGGCTCTTATCCGGGTAAGTCTTGTTACCTTGATTTATCCTATAGGTGGAAACCACCATGTTATTCAATTTGTAATGCTTTTGGCCATCTTAATGAAGTCCACAAACCTGTCCATGTAACACCTATGCCTACGGTCCATAAGGAAAACCGTATGGAGTTTATTCTATAGTGATTTTCTTACACCAAATAAAGTAATTTGTTATATCAAGAGTTTATTCATTACCCTTCTTCAACTCTGAATACAGCAGTTTTTGATCAACCAAACAGAAATTAGTTAAAATCAGAATGTTTGACCTCAATCATCTGAACACGGCTGAAATAGATTTAGACTAGAGTATTGTGCAGGGGCCGCGCGAACGCAGGCCCCTACTGCCACAAATTATGACGTAGGATCGACCACTTGGGCCGACCTTAGGCGGGCACCCCTCCTAAGTGCAATGGAGGTCACCAACCTAGGCCAGGGACCTTCTTGATCATCCATTGACCCCGTCCAGGTAAGTATCTAATCCAATGGCCTCTCTCCTTTTTTATACAACACCACTACCCTTTTTCCTTTTCTCCCCCAGAGATGTGGGATCACCACCTTACTCAGTTTTGTGGTTTTGTGTTATCGTGAAGGGACATTATATGTTAGGATTGTATTTGCGTCTTTGTAACGCATCCACTTTGGGATTATTGATGCTTAAATTTGATTGTGTAGTAATTATAACCTCATTTGGATAAGGATGTAGTGATAGTATTTATTAGGTTAGGACAATTAAGATTTGCAGTTATATGGACATTTAGGATGTGCCTCATAAGATCAAAAGGGTTGTAAATTTAGAATGTGTATTAAAAGTATGCATGCTTGTACTAGAGTTATCATGGTTTCACTTCAACAACCTGTTTCAATTAAGAAGTCTAATTTTCTCCCAAAGGTGTCAACACCTAATATTAATAGTTTGTTAATCAATGCTGCAGTTGGCTGTTGGTGTTATATCTACAAACACAGCACGTGTACAACTACCACACGCACGCAAAAAACCTGGTGAGTTTCTTAAGAAAAAAGAAGATAAGAGGCGTCAATTTTTAACCATTTACTTTAAATGGTACTGGTCGATTGGGGTAATGGTTCATCTCTAACGGGTCACAAGGAGAAGAAAGAGAAGGAAACGTTTTTCAAAATGTTTTAATTTATATTATGGATGTTTCCTTTTTTACTTTTATCACCGTGTAATCTATCGATTGACTTTTGTTAACCCAAAACAGAACCGGTTTGAGAAAAAAAGCCCGGTTTGTACACCTTTACTTATGACTCTCATAATCACATCTGGACTTTGCTAATAACCAGGCTTTGGTCTCTAACCATCTTTCTTGATATCTATAATCTATGATTTGTATTTCTATTATGCTCCATATTTTGGATCACATATAATAGTGGCATTATATAAATAAAAATCCATTGAATTTCATAAAAACCACTGAATTTCCTGTATGTAATATTTGTTTTTATATACTTAAAATGCATATTTTCTTGGTTTCTTTTTACAAAAGTCACAAACTTGTAGGGTTCGTTTTGAACAGCTTATGATTGTTGGGGCTGCTGGAGGAATATGGGCATACAACAGGCACATGCAAAGAACTAATGTCCATTTAGGGGTTTTAAACCTTACTGCAGGGACGCCACTGACCCCTAGAGAGAAAGAAACCATGCTAGAGATTCTAACCCCACCCCCACCTGAAGGAACTCTTCATTCATCCCCATGGTGGACTAGGTGGATTCCTAAATGAACACACTTTTTAATCATGCAAAGGTTCAGTGAGGGTAAGAGTATTTGCACACTAAGTTGGTTTTAATAATGGTTATGTTCGAAGACGTGTTACGGTGACATTTTCATATCATTTTTGGAACGCTTATCATTGTATAAATATCACTTTTGGAACGTTTGTCATTGTATAAATGTGCACTGTTAATTGTTGGAAAATCACTCAAGAATAATAACAAGTATGATTATGAACGCGAAACCTGCTGCGAAGCGCGGGGGGTTTTTACTAGTTTATAATTAAATGAAAACAATTGAAACCCGTCTTAATTCGAATTATTGAATAATAAAAGTATTTAAATACAATGCCTTTTGTAAGCGGATCCGCATTGTTAAATACAATGCCTTTTGTAAGACGGGTTTCACTTGGGTGGCCCAAAATCTGTTTTAAGGGACCTCTGTTGAACAAAAATCCTTAGCCACCATACCCGGTGTTTTTTGTTTGATTCATTTTGTTATGCTTCTTCTCCCTTTCTGTACTGTATTGTAATTCGAATTATTGAATAATAAAATTTCTCTTTTATTTTATAAACGGTTTTCCTACAAGCTTAAATTAGATTTCAGGCCACCCGGGTAAAACCCGTCTTAATTCGAATTATTGAATAATAAAAGTTCTCTTTTATTTTATGAACGGTTTTCCTACAAAAACCCCACAATCGTTGTCATTGAAGTTGGTCTCTACGGTGAATTTGTATCCAAAATCTCCGATTGTCGAACATCAGTGTTAGATCCGTTGTGTATTGATTCCCTAACCACCAGAGCTTCACTTTAAAAAGAACCATTCATTGTCTCCCTTATTCGATTCCGATACACTTAATTTGTTGAAAATGGTGGAGATCGCGGTGCTTCCGGTGGTCAAAAGAGGGCGGTACAAGGCGGAGTAGAATAGCAGCGTGTCGGTTTTGTGGTTGGTGCATGATGGCCGGCGGTTTGTAGGGCTGCTGGGGAGGTGGTTGGAAAAACATGCGAAAGTCGCGAGATTGGGGAGAGAGGGGTTGGGTTCTTTTTATTATTTTTTAGTAATTTAGATATCAGTCCATGTAATTAAATAAATATAGTTAATTGCATAAATGGTCTTAACAGTCAAAAAGCTTTGTTATTATTTAATGACCGGTTTAGTTTTTAAGGGAACATGATGTAAATGCATGAGACAACAAACTTTACAAGTAAACGGACAAGTTCTGTCTACCTTTTAGCAAATTTGGATATACCCAAGTTCACTAATAATTATAGTTTATGTATTGGCAAAACAATAGCTATGAGGGATAAAGATATAAAAAGAATTTGATTTATTGGTAACATAGTGTGAGTAAGAAACCATGAGCTCTTTGAGTTGAAATAGTAATTTCCAGCGTGTGCATATGGATCGTGCCTTTTATAAAATAAACTTATGGTATTATTTAGTGTCGATCATTTAATGCACATTTTGTAATCTCGTGGTTGGTATTATTAGGGTTTAGGCATTGATTTTTAGAATTATTATGGTATTTTATCTTAGCCGGATCTTAAGTATTCTGGATCGAGGTTATTCATTGTTCAAGCATCCACATCAACTTCAGTCAAGCTTATATGTCGCCTAATTCAATGACTGGTCATTTTCGGACAACCATCATTTATATAGCTTCTATCACTAACTCGCCTTGTATGAGTTTACAAAATGATAATCTTTTGGTTCCGTCGATTATTGGTGATCTTTTTCTTTGGGATTCAATCTATGGTGGTATGTCTCTAGATTGGATTGGAGGAACAAGTGGTAGAAGGGGAAGAAATGATGGTGTTGCGGAAATCATTAAACATTTCATCGAAATGTTTAGAATTTCATCACTTATAGAAAAGAATGTTAAATTCCAATGGTTAAAATTAAAGGAATCTGATCCAAATGTGAGATTCATATGAAGGGCTAAACCGAAAGTTTTTATATGTTTGAACCGATCAAGCAAGTGACAACCAAGCAAGAAGAAGCCATGTGTGTTGCGGTGCAAGTAAAGTCAAAGTGTGTTACGTGTTGGATTCAAGATAAAGAAGGGGATGTCACACCCCAGTCCCAGGTACCGGTTAGAAGTGACGCATGGTTCAGAACACACATCGAAAACTAAAAACCTCATTCTTTAAATGAAAATGTGATTGGTTGATTAAAATGCCTCCTCTATTGACTACCTGGAAGCAAAAATGGCCGATACAAAGGCTTTCGTAGCATCTGGTGGAACATAACTTCCAATGTGGGCAAGAACCTGCATTTTAAATGAAAATGTGATTGGTTAATTAAAAAAAAGTCAATCTTGATAACAAATTTTGATTTCTTTGACCGAGGTTTCATTGGACTCAATGTGCAAGTTTATACGAAAATAGAAACATACGTTGGTGTAAATCAATCATAAATGTGGATTGTTCAGCAGGTTTCATTGGACTCAGTTACATAAAACATCATTCCAAGTTGCATAAATGTGGAGTGTTGAGCAGTCATAATTAAGCTTGATTCCCATGGCACAAGAAGTTGTACGTAGCATTTGTCAATCTTGATAACAAACTTTGATTCGTATAAAACAAATACAAATCTAAACACTACTAAAGAGAAATAACCTCCTTTATATGTATGCTTTTGTCTGAATAACTAGGTCCTGTAGTGATAGAGAAATGAAATTATATGAGAAAGCAGTAAAAGCATAAATCCAAATAACCCTAATAATCTTTGTTTCATTAGAAATAAATAAATGTGCAAAACATGTCTGGTTACAGAATCCACAAGCTGCAATATATTAGATAAAACAATCCATAATTCATTTAGTATAGATAAATTGATATTAAAGATTACTGGCTAAGCTTTAACTATGGTTTGGAGGGGTGCGCCAGGCCAAGGCAGTAGTGCAACACTAAGGCAACGCTCAAAGACCCCAATAGCAAGCTATTGTGACAGGCCTTTCCACATAAAAAATAAGATTAATATCGAGTGGGCCGATGGCCCAAGTATCAGATATTAAACTGATAAGAACAGATACTACACTTGATCTTAGCCAAAAGGCCGAGAAAGGTATGCTTTCTCTATTCTTGGGCAGCTGCTTATATAGGCAGTCCCTTCATCTTTGTTCTTCACTCAGCCGATGTGGGATTGTCTTTGGGCATCTCTCCATCAGAATTTAATAAAACTAGCATTTAAAAGTAATATATATGCTTCCCTATTAATTAATGTCTAATAAACCTTTTGTACGTAAAGGTACCTGTTTCAAACTTATATATTTTCTAATCTACATGACTAATTCCAGCTATATATATATATATATGTTTAACTTAAACTGATTCAAATATATATGGCTCCACTAGCACCAACTTGAACTTAACTCTCAATGTCTGTCCATACTAGTTGACTTGGATCACGTACAATACATAAACAAGACCTGGCATGAGATGAAATCATTTATGATTAAGTAAGTTTAAAACGTCAGCAGCTTAAAAAATGTGTCAAACCACCAATAAAACTATATATGGAGGAGCGGGAACTTGTCAACATGATGTGATAACTTACAAAGCATCCATTCCAGTTACCCATACGTAATCTTTCTTTCTGTAGTTGTATTCCCTTTTTCTGTAGTTGTATTCCCAAAGATCGTTCCCTGTTTTCTTGACCGTCTCGAATCGGTTCGTTTCATGGTGTGGCCTTTTTAAAGGCTAGCTTACAAACATGGAAATAACAAACATGGGTAAACCCATGACTTCTAATTAACCATAATTCTAACAAAGCAAAGCCAAGGCAAGGCTAGGCAGTAACAAAGAGGAGCGGGAACTTGTCAACATGATGTGATAACTTACAAAGCATCCATTCCAGTTACCCGTACGTAATCTTTCTTTCTGTAGTTGTATTCCCTTTTTCTATAGTTGTATTCCCAAAGATCGTTCCCTGTTTTCTTGACCGTCTCGAATCGGTTCGTTTCATGGTGTGGCCTTTTTAAAGGCTAGCTTACAAACAAGGAACTAACCGACCTAAACATGGGTAAACCCACGACTTCTATGTAAGGCCCCTTTACCGGGTAACCTCACTTGTTGGATTTACTCATAAACATAGTCATAAATACTGAGCTTAAATTTAAAACATTCGAATTCAATCATTACATAACGTAACATGACATGACATAACAGCGGAAGTCTTTAAAATTTAGTACATAACATTTGTCTTAAATTTAAAACATTCGAATTCCTCATCTCGTCTTCTTTTTCCCATGTAGCTTCTGACCCTTTTCTGTGCTTCCATTGTATTTTGATTAAAGGAATCGACTTATTGCGTAGTCGTTTCTCAGCTTGGTCAATAATGGCTATTGGTTCCTCCACATAATTGAGTCTGTCATCCACTTCGATCTCGTCGTAAGGTATGTGAGCTGTGTCGTCAGCTACGCACTTGCGTAAGTGTGACACGTGGAATGTAGGGTGTATTCCACTAAGCTCAATAAGTAGGTCGAGTCTGTAAGCAACTTGACCTACTCTCGCTAAAATCTTGAAAGGTCCGACAAACCTTGGACTTAGTTTGCCACGTCTTCTGAATCGGATGATTCCTTTCCATGGTGATACCTTTAACAGTACCATGTCCCCCACTTAAAACTCTAAATCCCTTCTTCTCTTATCCGCGTATGATTTCTGTCTGTCTTTTGCAGCTTTCATTCGAGCCTTGATTTGATCAAATTTCTCGGAAGTAGCTTTGACCACTTCGAGACTTGCAAAATCCTTTTGTCCAATTTCCCCCCAACAAACCGGGGTTCTACATTTCCTCCCATACAACATTTCAAATGGCGGCATGCCAATAGTCGAGTGATAGCTGTTGTTATATGAAAATTCTGCCAATGGTAGATGGCTGTCCCAGCTCCCACCGAAGTCAATGATACAGGCCCGGAGCATGTCCTCCAAGGTCTGAATGGTCCTTTTCGATTGACCATCGGTTTGGGGGTAGTAAGCGGTGCTGATGTTCAGTCTAGTGCCCATTGCTTCATTGAATTTCTTCTAAAACCTTGACGTGAATCTAGTATCCCTGTCGGACACAATCGACAGCGGCATACCATGTCTACTCACAACTTCCTTGATAAATATTTCTGCTAGTCTTTCTGACGAAGAAGTCTCACGTATTGGCAAGAAGTGAGCACTTTTCGTCAAGCGGTCGACGATCACCCAAATGGTATCATTGCCTTTAGCTGTTCGCGGTAGCTTGGTAATGAAGTCCATCGTGATCTCCTCCCACTTCCATTCCAACATTGGTAAGGGTTGCATTTTACCGCATGGTTTCTGGTGCTCGGCCTTAACTAGTGAACACGTCAAGCACTTGTTCACGTACTCAGTCACATCATTCTTCATGCCAGGCCACCAGTACTCTTTCTTCAAGTCTTGATACATTTTGTTTGTCCTGGGGTGGATAGAATAGCGAGGCTTATGGGCCTTATCGAGTGTTTTGGCTCTAAGCTCGCCAATCTTAGGTATCCACATTCGGCCAAACCTAGTTCGTACACCGTATGCATTTGCATCCAAATTTCCTTGTTGTCCTACTATTCTTTCCCGTTTTACATTTCCTTCTAATAGTGCTTCATCTTGTGCCTTTGATATCTCACTCATCAAATCAGGTGTTATAATCAGTTGACACGCTTTGATTCTGATAGGTTCCGATTCTTCCTTCCTGCTTAAAGCGTCAGCCACCACGTTTGCCTTACCTGGATGGTACAATATCTCACAGTCATAGTCCTTCAGTAGCTCTAACCACCTCATTTGCCTCATGTTTAATTCCTTTTGCCCGAAAAAGTACTTCAGGCTTTTGTGATCTGAGTAGATGGTGCATCTAACTCCATACAGATAGTGCCTCCATATTTTTAACGTGAAAACTACTGCTGCTAACTCTAGGTCGTGTGTTGGGTAGTTAACCTCGTGAATCTTTAGTTGTCGCGAGGCGTAAGCAATTACCTTTCCTCGTTGCATAAGTACGCAACCTAAACCCTGCCCCGAAGCGTCAGAGTAGACTACTAAGTCTTCATTTCCCTCAGGTAGAGTCAAGACTGGAGCTTGGGTTAATCGTGCCTTAAGTTCTTCAAACGCGTTGTTTTGGGTTTGACCCCATTCATACTTTACTTCCTTCCGTGTCAGTTTAGTTAGTGGCGATGCTATCCTTGAGAAATCTTGAATGAACCTTCGATAGTAGCCTGCCAATCCCAGAAAACTTCGTATCTCTGTTGGTGTCTTTGGGACGTTCTATTCCTTTACTGTCTCGATCTTTGCAGGATCCACCATAATGTCGTTTGGGTTTATTACATGACCTAGGAATTGGACTTCCTTAAGCCAGAACGTGCATTTGGAGAATTTTGCGTACAACTTTTCCTGCTTTAGCACCTCCAAAACCTCTCTTAGGTGACAGTGGTGATCACCCTTCGCTTTTCGAATACACCAGTATGTCGTCTATAAAGACTATCACCGATCGATCCAACATGGGTCGACATACTCTATTCATCAAATCCATGAACGTTGCTGGTGCGTTGGTCAATCCAAAGGACATCACATGAAACTCATAATGCCCATAACGCGTGCGAAACGCGGTCTTTGGTACGTCTTCTTCTCTTACTTTCAACTGATGGTAACCCGACCTAAGATCGATCTTTGAGAACCAACTTGCACCTTGCAGTTGATCAAAAAGGTCGTCTATTCTAGGCAGTGGGTATTTGTTCTTTACTGTCCTCTTGTTCAGCTCGCGGTAGTCAATGCACATGCGCATGCTACCGTCCTTCTTCTTTACAAATAGTACCGGAGCGCCCCACGGTGAGATGCTCGGCCTAATAAATCCTTTTCCAGTTAGTTCCTCTAGTTGAGACATCAATTCCTTCATTTCTGACGGAGCCAATCGGTAGGGGGCTTTGGCAACGGGCTCAGCTCCTGGCGATAAGTCAATCTGAAATTCTATTTCCCGATCGGGTGGTAACCCAGGTAGATCCTCAGGGAATACTTCTGAAAAGTTGCACACCACGGGTACATTCTTGAGTTCATTCATTTTCATTCTATCATCAATAACATATGCCAAATAAGCTTCGCAACCGTGCCTCATGTATCTTTCGGCCTTGGTCATCGAGATGATGTTCGGCATCGTGCAATTCCAATCCCCATAAACCGTAATTGGGCTGCCGCTTGGAGCTTTGAGGTGTATCATCTTACGTTTACATATGATTTGAGCTTCATTGGCAGCTAGACAATCCATACCCAATACTATATCGAATCCTCCTAAGGTGAGAAGGAACAATCTAGAATGGAACTTGTGACCCTCTATTTCTATGATGCAATCCTCTGTTACTTGAAATACTGCCGAATTTTTACCAACGGCAGTTTGTACGCTAAAAGCCTTTACTATGGTGTTGATAGTGCAACCTATTTTATGACTAAATGCATTGGATATAAAACTTTTACTAGCACCAGAGTCAAATAAAATAGCAGCATGTTCGTTATTAACTAGGAACGTACCTGACACAACATCAGGGTTTCCCCTTGCTTCCTCCTCAGTCAGGGCGTAGGCTCGTGCCCTAGCCTTCAGCTGTTCCTGTTCCTTTTCTTTTCCCGAACCAGATTGTCTGGTTCTCCTGCAATTCTTGGTCAGATGTCCAAATTGTCCACAACTTTGGCATTTAGTGTCTCTCAAACAGTCGTGAGAATAGTGTCCCGCCTTCCCACACCTATAACATGTGGTGGTGCCGACTCGACACTCGCCAAGATGTTGCCTTCCGCATTTATTGCAAGTTTCATACTCTTCCGACCTTGGTTCCTTAATTTCGGTTGTTACATTCCCTCTTTCGGTGCCTCTAGACGGATTCTCCCATTTTCTCTTTTGGGTCTCTGTTGGTGGGTCCTCATTGGCATAATCGTCGTAGACGATTCCGCTCAGATTCACTACCGACTCGAAGGTCGAGGGTAGGTTGGCTTTCACATGGACACGGACCTTTTGAGGTAGGCCCTTCACATAATACTTGATCATTCGCTCTTCTGTCTCCACCAGGTGGGGTACCAGTTGAGCTAGCTCATTGAATCTAGAGGTATACTGGCGGTGCGTCTTGTTGCCCACCTTAAAGTTTAGGAATTCGTTTTCCACTCGATCAATTTCGTTCTGGGGACAGAACATTTGAATTATAAGCTTCTTCAGGTCTTCCCATGTCATTCTTGCAAGAGCGTTTGGCGACTTTGTCCTCTGAATGTTTCTCCACCAACCTAGTGCCTCATTGGTGAAAGAATGAGTAACATACTTAACAGCCTGGTCCGGTCGACACTCGCTGATGTTAATTACAGCGTTCATCCTCTCAATCCATTCGAGCGTTGCCACTGAATCCTTGCTCCCATCGAACTTGGGTGGGTCTCCGTCTTTGAATCCTTTGTAAGTGCACCCACGATTGCTTGATCCCATTTTCACTTCATCCCCATCACTATCATACACTTTCTCTTCATGGTCTCCTTCATCATCCTCTTTACTTTTCTTTAGTGCCTCGGATAGTAGATCAAACAATACTTTCTTCAGAGTGAGCACAACTTCATGGGCAATAGCATCCCTGACTTCGGGTTCCAACTGTATCGGCCCTGGATTGTCGTCTCCAGTTGGGGTCACTTCTGTTTCGTGCACACTCTCGGTGTGTTCTGCATGCACACTCTCTTCTTCTTCTAGTCTTTGATTCAACGGAGGTCTACCTACTCGGCTAGTGCGACCGCCTCGGAGTCCTGTTCTTCCTCCACCAGCCATAATTCTTAGTTTCCTGATAGTTATAGAGGGAATACATCAATGTCATTTCTTCAGATCATAGTTTGGAACAATACGAGCAAGGTAAAATTTTAATTACATTGACCGGTTTGTGATTACTAATTTACATTGCTTTTCGGGTTCAAAACTCTTCAAATCGGTTGTGACATTGACATCTATTTGTTCTAAGTTAAGGTATCTATTCTTATCCAAGTGTATTAACTCTAGTACTTACTTACCGTGATGGCGTTGGCGTTGGTTACCCATACTGACATCCGTGCGTTGGTCCCATAATCAGCTTGAGTCTAGGCATTTAGGGATGTCTGAATCTCTCAAACTATTGCTCTGATACCAACTTGTAAGGCTCCTTTCCCAGGTAACCTCACTTGTTGGATTTACTCATAAACATAGTCATAAATACTGAGCTTAAATTTAAAACATTTGAATTCAATCATTACATAACGTAACATGACATGACATAACAGCGGAAGTCTTTAAAATTTAGTACATAACATTTGTCTTAACATATGTAAAAGTGGGATGTCAGTCTTGTGCCGGGTAACCTTCACGCCTTCGCACGACCCTTCCTTTCTGTACCTGAAATGTATACTAAAAGTCAGCTAATGCTCGTGAGTTCTAGTTTAAAACTATTAAATATGATCATTCTTTTCTTTATAAGTATACATAATTATATGTATTCATAACTTTTACTTTTCTTTCATCTTTCTTTTCTGATTACGTATATATAAATACGTATTCATAACTTTTGCTTTTCTTTCATCTTTCTTTTGTGATTACATATATATATATATGCATTCACCTTTTCTTTTCTTAACTTTCATGTGTCATACACTTAAGGGTGATCAACCCGTCATTTGTTTGCGAATGTCATAAAGACAAGCGCCACAGTCCATCGTCATGGCCCGCCATTCTTACAACCGTCCGGCAACTAGTGTCCGTCCGTAATTTTATTCTTACAACCGTCCGGCAACTTTTGTCCGTCCGTAATGTCTTACAACCGTCCTACCGTCGTAGGCCATAATTCGCCCGTCTACCCGAAGGTATCCGTTTCCCATACGACTATTATTTATACAACCGTTCTACTTATCATAATATGCCAATTGCTTCGACCGACCGTCCGTTAATAGCTTTAGTACGTCCTAGCTGATGAAGGAATGCACTTGTGGCATTCGTACGTCCTAGCTGATGAAGGAACGCACTTGTTCCGGTTATAAAATAGTCACGTGGTCGTCCGTCTACCGAAGTAGCCGTTATCTTTGAAGCGGCCATAACATTATTTCATTCTTTACAAGCAATATATACATGGATATAAAGCAGGATTTCATTCTTACACATTGTGTTATACTTTCATTCATTCTCTATAATCATACGTTTCATTCTTTGTTCATAATTCCTTTTCATGTATAGGTATATATATATTTATTTGTATACCACGTATGATCACATTGACATTCATAACGTTTATTCATTTAGTGTATCAGCCCCAAAACATTTGCACATAACATAGAAGGGGGCACATATAACTCACCTGAATAAATGTTGTCAAAAATATGTAAATATTTATATACTTTTACAAGTATTAAATAAGCTTATTAGTTTGATAATTTTTTAAGTATAATTTGTAGATAACAGTTAAATTTTCCTCCATTGTTTCAAAATTTTAAAATAGAAATAAACCACTATAATTACAACCCTCTTTTAATTTTTCTTTACACATTCAACTATTCTTTCTTTTAATTTTCACGTCAATCTTTCTCTTCTCATTTCTTACAATCATAAACTCAAACACAAAGTCGTTCATAATTTTTAAACGAGACGAAAATCAAAACCCAAACCTGATCCTCCAAAATGACCAAAATCAAACCTTTGACTTCATTCAACGTCGAAAACAAACTATGATAAGGACGTATCTTTACGAACTTGTTTACACTTCAAACCACAGACAATCAATCCCTGTTACCGGGAGTGCACATTAAGTTAAAGATATAAGTTTGTAATAATGTATGCCTAATGGTTTGTTAAAAGACGTTCACTAAAGCCTTAAATGACAAGCGCTCGTTATTTTTGTTTCTTTGTCCTGCGTAATAATGCTAGCTAGTAGACCAAAGAGAAGCAAAAATGGCCGATAAATAGGCTTTCGCAGCATCTGGTGGAACATAACTTCCAATGTGGGAAAGAACCTGCATTTTAAATGAAAATGTGATTGGTTAATTAAAAAAAGTCAATCTTGATAACAAATTTTGATTTCTTTGACCGAGGTTTCATTAGACTCAATATACTAGATAAAACAATCCGTAATTCATTTAGTATAGATAAATTGATATTAAACAGCTAAAAGATTACTGGCTAAGCTTAAACTATGGATTGGAGGGGTGCGCCAGGCCAAGGCAGTAGTGCAACACCAAGGCGACGCTCACAGACCCCAATAGCAAGCAATTGTGACGGGCCTTTCCCCATAAAAAATAATATTAATATCGAGTGGGCCGATGGCCCACGTATCAGATATTAAACTGATAAGAACAGATACTACACTTGATCTTAGCCAAAAGGCCGAGAAAGGTATGCTTTCTCCAATCTTGGGCAGCTGCTTATAGAGGCAGTCCCTTCATCTTTGTGTTCTTCACTCAGCCGATGTGGGATTGTCTTTGGGCATCTCTCCATCAGAATTTAATAAAACTAGCATTTAAAAGTAATATATATGCTTCCCTACGTAAAGGTACCTGTTTCAAACTTATATATTTTCTAATCTACATGACTAATTCCAGTTACCCGTAGGTATACTAATCTTTTTCTTCTTTCTGTTCTTGCATTTCACTTGTATTCTTTTTTTTATCTTAACGGCCTTATCCAGTATTCGGCTACCTGCTAGTAAGAGTATTTTACACAATATTAATTTTAGACCAGACCCGACCCATTACCAAAAGACTGGGTTTGGGACTTCTGTTTTACATGATTTTCTTACACCAAATAAAGTAATTTGTTATATCAAGAGTTTGTTAACCCAAAACAGAACCGGTTTGAGAAAAAAAGCCCGGTTTGTACACCTTTACTTATGACTCTCATAATCACATCTGGACTTTGCTAATAACCAGGCTTTGGTCTCTAACCATCTTTCTTGATATCTATAATCTATGATTTGTATTTCTATTATGCTCCATATTTTGGATCACATATAATAGTGGCATTATATAAATAAAAATCCATTGAATTTCATAAAAACCACTGAATTTCCTGTATGTAATATTTGTTTTTATATACTTAAAATGCATATTTTCTTGGTTTCTTTTTACAAAAGTCACAAACTTGTAGGGTTCGTTTTGAACAGCTTATGATTGTTGGGGCTGCTGGAGGAATATGGGCATACAACAGGCACATGCAAAGAACTAATGTCCATTTAGGGGTTTTAAACCTTACTGCAGGGACGCCACTGACCCCTAGAGAGAAAGAAACCATGCTAGAGATTCTAACCCCACCCCCACCTGAAGGAACACTTCATTCATCCCCATGGTGGACTAGGTGGATTCCTAAATGAACACACTTTTTAATCATGCAAAGGTTCAGTGAGGGTAAGAGTATTTGCACACTAAGTTGGTTTTAATAATGGTTATGTTCGAAGACGTGTTACGGTGACATTTTCATATCATTTTTGGAACGCTTATCAATGTATAAATATCACTTTTGGAACGTTTGTCATTGTATAAATATCACAATTGAAACCCGTCTTAATTCGAATTATTGAATAATAAAAGTATTTAAATACAATGCCTTTTGTAAGCGGATCCGCAATGTTAAATACAATGCCTTTTGTAAGTAGGGTTTCACTTGGGTGGCCCAAAATCTGTTTTAAGGGACCTCTGTTGAACAAAAATCCTCAGCCACCATACCCGGTGTTTTTTGTTTGATTCATTTTGTTATGCTTCTTCTCTCTTTCTGTACTGTATTATAATTCGAATTATTGAATAATAAAATTTCTCTTTTATTTTATAAACGGTTTTCCTACAAGCTTAAAATAGATTTCGGGCCACCCGGGTAAAACCCGTCTTAATTCGAATTATTGAATAATAAAATTTCTCTTTTATTTAATGAACGGTTTTCCTACAAAAACGCCACAATCGTTGTCATTGAAGTTGGTCTCTACGGTGAATTTGTATCCAAAATCTCCGATTGTCGAACATCAGTGTTAGATCCATTGTGTATTGATGCCCTAACCACCAGAGCTTCACTTTAAAAAGAACCATTCATTGTCTCCCTTATTCGGTTCCCATACACTTAATTTGTTGAAAATGGTGGAGACCGCGGTGCTTCCGGTGGTCAAAAGAGGGCGGTACAAGGCGGAGTAGAATAGCAGTTTGTCGGTTTTGTGGTTGGTGCATGATGGCCGGCGGTTTGTAGGCTGCTGTGGAGGTGGTTGGAAAAACATGCGAAAGTCGCGAGATTGGGGAGAGACGGGTTGGGTTCTTTTTATTATTTTTTTAGTAATTTAGATATCAGTCCATGTAAATAAATAAATATAGTTAATTGCATAAATGGTCTTAACAGTCAAAAAGCTTTGTTATTATTTAATGACCGGTTTAGTTTTTAAGGGAACATGATGTAAATGCATGAGACAACAAACTTTACAAGTAAACGGATAGCAGTTCTGTCTACCTTTTAGCAAATTTGGATATACCCGAGTTCACTAATAATTATAGTTTATGTATTGGCAAAACAATAGCTATGAGGGATAAAGATACAAAAAGAATTTGATTTATTGGTAACATAGTGTGAGTAAGAAACCATGAGCTCTTTGAGTTGAAATATTAATTTCCAGCGTGAGGATATGGATCGTGCCTTTTATAAAATAAACTCATGGTATTATTTAGTGTCGATCATTTAATGCACATTTTGTAATCTCGTGGTTGGTATTATTAGGGTTTAGGCATTGATTTTTAGAATTATTATGGTATTTTATCTTAGCTGGATCTTAAGTATTCTCGATCGAGGTTATTCATTGTTCAAGCATCCACATCAACTTCAGTCAAGCTTATATGTCGCCTAATTCAATGACTGGTCTTTTTCGGACAGCCATCATTTATATAGCTTCTATGAGTTTCCAAAATGATAATCTTTTGGTTCCGTCGATTATTGGTGATCTTTTTCTTTGGGATTCAATCTATGGTGGTATGTCTCTAGATTGGATTGGAGGAACAAGTGGTAGAAGGGGAAGAAATGATGGTGTTGCGGAAATCATTAAACATTTCATCGAAATGTTTAGAATTTCATCACTTATAGAAAAGAACGTTAAATTCCAATGGTTAAAATTAAAGGAATCTGCTCCAATTTTGAATCAACATAACATATTTTGAAGGCTTTTAATCCAAATGTGAAAGATTCATATGAAGGGCTAAACCGAAAGTTTTTATATCTTTGAACCGATCAAGCAAGTGACAACCAAGCAAGAAGAAGCCATGTGTGTTGCGGTGCAAGTAAAGTCAAAGTGTGTTACGTGTTGGATTCAAGATAAAGAAGGGGATGTCACACCCCAGTCCCAGGTACCGGTTAGAGGTGACGCATGGTTCAGAACACACATCAGAAACTAAAAACCTCATTCTTTATTTCCCTTAAAACATCATTTACATCATGGAATCAAAAAGTTACATCATGTTTCATCATCATTCCTAACAAGGAACATATCATTTCAGTACTTATAGTTTCATAACATGCTCTAGTTCAGTTCATCATCAGTTCTAGTCCTGGAATGCCTCCTCTATTGACTACCTGGAAGCAAAAATGGCCGATACAAAGGCTTTCGCAGCATCTGGTGGAACATAACTTCCAATGTGGGCAAGAACCTGCATTTTAAATGAATATGTGATTGGTTAATTAAAAAAAGTCAATCTTGATAACAAATTTTGATTTCTTTGACCGAGGATTCATTGGACTCAATGTGCAAGTTTATACGAAAATAGAAACATACGTTGGTGTAAATCAATCATAAATGTGGATTGTTCAGCAGGTTTCATTGGACTCAGTTACATAAAACATCATTCCAAGTTGCATAAATGTGGAGTGTTGAGCAGTCATAATTAAGCTTGATTCCCATGGCACAAGAAGTTGTACGTAGCATTTGTCAATCTTGATAACAAACTTTGATTCGTATAAAACAAATACAAATCTAAACACTACTAAAGAGAAATAACCTCCTTTATATGTATGCTTTTGTCTGAATAACTAGGTCCTGTAGTGATAGAGAAATGAAATTATATGAGAAACCAGTAAAAGCATAAATCCAAATAACCCTAATAATCTTTGTTTCATTAGAAATAAATGGAGGAGCGGGAACTTGTCAACATGATGTGATAACTTACAAAGCATCCATTCCAGTTACCCGTACGTAATCTTTCTTTCTGTAGTTGTATTCCCTTTTTCTTGTATTGTAATCTTAAAGGGATAACGGCTACCTGCTAGTAAGAGTATTTTACACGATATTAACTTTAGACCAGACCTGATCCATTTCAACGGTCTAGGACTTGTGATTTTCTTACATCAAATAAAGTAATTTGTTATATCAAGAGACTTTCAACTCTGAATACAGCAGTTTTTGATCAACCAAACAGAAATTAGTTAAAATCAGAACATTTGACCTCAATCATCTGAACACGGCTGAAATAGATTTAGACTAGAGTATTGTGCAGGGGCTGCGCGAACGCAGGCTCCTACTGCCACAAATTATGGCGTAGGCTCGACCACTTGGGCAGACCTTAGGCGGGCACCCCTCTTAAGTGCAATGGAGGTCACCAACCTAGACCATGGACCTTCTTGATCATCCATTGACCCCGTCCAGGTAAGTATCTAATTCAATGGCCTCTCTTCTTTTTTATACAACACCACTTCCCTTTTGCCTTTTCTCCCCCAGCGATGTGGGATCACCTCCTTACTCCGTTTTTCACTTCAACTTTTGAAACTCTAACAATTATATTATTTGAAATTAACCATAATTAGTTACATTAGTTT
This sequence comes from Smallanthus sonchifolius, assembly GCA_023525975.1. NCBI lineage: Eukaryota > Viridiplantae > Streptophyta > Magnoliopsida > Asterales > Asteraceae > Smallanthus > Smallanthus sonchifolius. Next base: position 13,416,437 of record CM042026.1, on the reverse strand, counting down.
TGTTTGATATCTATTATTTGTAAGCCTATAAAAAGGCCTCACTGTCTTTAAAAAAATCATATCACAAAATTTCCCCAAAGATCGTTCTCTGTTTTCTTGGGAGATTGACCATCTCGAATTGGTTCGTTTCATGGTGTGGCCTTTTTAAAGGCTTACATACAACCGACCTAAACATGGGTATATGTATTGGCAAAACAAAATTACCCCAAAGAACGTTCTCTGTTTTTTGACCGTCTCGAATCGGTTCGTTTCATGGTGTGTCCTTTTTAAAGGCTAGCTTACAAACATGGAAATAACCGACCTAAACATGGGTAAACCCACGACTTCTCATTAGCCATAATTCTAACAAAGCGAAGCCAAGGCAAGGCAGTAACAAACACCTGCAATGGTAATGCTGTAATGCGGCGACGATGGCATGGAATGCGGAGTTGCACTTATCAGTGTGCATGCTTGGCAAATGAAATTACAATGTACGATTAGTACATCAAACATCACCACCAAGAACGCCTATTTAATATAGGCAGATAAGAAGCAATTAAGAAATCACCAAGAAATAAAATGAAAAGGGGGAAAGGAAATAACTTAGATTACATAATACGCAAATGCGTGTAAGAAATGAAAGGATCGAATAACTATTAAACTACCGCCGTGCCGTTTGGGTTTAAGGAAGCAAAAGCGAGATAGAATTGCTATCCGTTTACTTGTAAAGTTTGTTGTCTCATGCATTTACATCCAGTTCCCTTAAAAACCAAACCAGTCATTACATAAACAATAGCTATGAGGGTTAAGGATATATATAAAGAATGTGATTTATCGGTAACACGGTGTGAGTAACAAACCATGAGCTGTTTGAGTTGAAATAGTAATTTTCAGCGTGAGGATACGGATCGTGACTTCTATAAAATAAACTTATGTTATTATTTGGTGTCGATCAATTAATGCACATTTTGTGATCTCGTGGTTGGTATTATTAGGGTTTAGGCATTGGTTTATAGAATTATTATGGTATTTTATCTTAGTTGGATCATAAGTATTCTCGATCGAGGTTATTCATTGTTCAAGCACCCACATCAACTGCATTCAAGCTTATATGTCGCCTAATTCAATGACCGGTTTTTAGACAACCATCGATTATATAGCCTCTATCACTAACTCGCCTTCTATGAGTTTCCAAAATGATAATCTTTTGGGTTCCGTCGATTATTGGTGATCTTTTTCTTTGAGATTCGATCTACGGTGGTACTTCTCTAGTTTGGATTGGAGGAACAAGTAGTTGAAGGGGAAGAAATGGTGGTGTTACGAAAATCATCAAACATTTCATCGAAGTGTTTAGAATTTTATCACCTATAGACTAGAATGTTAAATTCCAATGGTCAGAGTTAAAGGAATCTAATCCAATTTTGGATCAACATAACATATTTTGAAGGCTTTTAATCCAAATGTAAAAGAGTCAAGAAATATGAAGTGCTAAACTAAAAGTTTTTGTATGTTTAAACCGATCAACCAAGAGACAACCAAAGCAAGAAGAAGCCATGTGTGTGGTTCAATGAAAGAGCAAGAAGCATGTCCTTATTAAGATTAAGGGGGTATTTGAATGCTTTAAATCCTAATGTGAAAGAGTCAATAAAGTGTTTGATTTGGTTTATTAAATTAAGTTTATTTAGTATGGTAAGAATATGTATTAGGGGTGATTTAGTTTACTAGTTTAAGGAGTCTTGCTTAGCAAGTTATATTAGTATATATTGACTGGTAGGGTTATTGTAATTTGCAAGTGAGTTGTTGGTTGATAATAAAAGTTAAGAGCAACAGTTGCTCTAAGTCTTGTCTCAGGGTTTTGAGTTTTTCGATCTTGCTCTGCCACCATATTTTCTAATAGAACGTTTTCACTTCTAGTTTCAATTTCATCCGAGTTATAAGAATTACGTGTAAAGGTCATATAAACAAACATCATCCGAGTAGAAGGTAAATGGGTCGAACTTAAGAAAAAAGAGAAGGATAATTCTTAGTGAATTATTAGATATAATCGTGATTTATTTGTTTAGTATATTTATCTTGGTAGGAGATTTAGACAAATAAGGATACGTTGAGTTGTTTTAGAAGTCAGTATTTGAGTTAAATAAAGATTGCTTGTTTAGCAAGGTTGGGAGTGTTTTAAATAGGAGTCTTCGTAAAAAGGTATTTTTGTGGACATCAATCAGTAATATTAAGAAATAGTCGTGAACTGGGTTAGTCACAAAACAAGTATGTGTTCATTGTGTTTGAGAGATTGCTCGATTCAATCAAGTACAACAATTGTCATATGAGCGAGGATGACGATCGAGACTTGTGTGGTGAAGAAGAGAGATCACGGAAGAAAGACAAGGAAAAGCGACCGAGCAAGCGAAGAAGAACAACAACTTAAGACCGAGAGCAGCAAGGTAGAAGATCGAGACCACCAAAGAAGCATGATCACATCTTTGTGTTTGTGATCAGATCTAGTGAGTGTATCAAGAATGAGACTGATAGAGAGAAGACGCCATATGTGTGAAGACGAGTAAAACAAAAAGAATTCTATGTGAACAAGAGAAGATCATTTCTACGTGAACCGACCAAGTGCAAAGACAAATCGTGTGAGGAGATCGGATAGAAGAACAGTACCTGTATTGGCAAAGCAAGATATCGATTAGCTCGTGAGAAGCAATCGAAGAGAAACGTGTGTGGTTTAATCGGACCTCAACTAGATAAAAGTCAACTTGTGTGAGTCAAAGAGGATATGTGTGAACAAAAGACTTGTGTGGAACCAGAATCTAATAAAGGCAGGAGGAAAACCTTAATGTTAGTAACAAGTAGAATACATGTGATTTTTTGAAGGTGCTGAATAGAGGGAAAAAAAAGAGGAAAATGACAGAAGTTGCGGTGCAAGTAAAGTCAAAGTGTGTTGCGTGTTGGATTCAAAATAAAAAATCGGACAACCTTCTTAGTTGTTTTACGCTATTGTGGAAACGAAAGGAAAAGCAAGTGAGAAATGGTGTGTAAAGATGGCCGCTTACTGATAAATCTATGGAGAATGGCCTAAAGTCTAAGTGACAAACTAAGAAGGAGTTCAAGACAAGAGGAGAAGCAAGTAGAGAGTTTGATGGGCTTGCATGAAAAAACAAGTAAAAGTTTTTGTTTTTAGGTATAAGAAGTCAAGGTTTATTGACACGTCAGTAGATCAAAGATGGTGTTACATGGAAAGACAAAGGAGAACACATTAGTTTGTGTTATGAGATTTAGATATGTAGTTTCCTATTAGCTTTTGTTTAAATTCAGTAATTAACACAATTTTGATTTTTTAAGGTTGAAGACTTTCACTAGTACACAATGGTATTTTTTAGGTGATCTAATTTTATTTTTTAGAGCGGCTTTAAAGAAAACCGGCTCAAAAGACATATTTAAATATAAAAACCGTGACAAAAAATTCAAACCACCTCAAAAATAAACTTTTCAATCGGGTTTAAGTAAACCGCTCCAAAAAAACATTTTTTAAAGCGGTGTATGAGAACCGCCTCAAAAACTTGCTTGACTTTATTTAATTTTGCTCTTCAAAAAGTCTAAGAACCACGTCCTTATCCTCACCTCACCTCACCCAATAAAGCTTTTTTTTTAATTTTCCCTGTCTTCTCCCATTCAAAAAGCCCAAGAACCACCCCCACTAAACCCTACCATAACCACCTTAACCGGCCATGGCCTCCTCCACACCACCAACACTAACCACCACCAAACCCTAACCGAACCACTACATCCACCACCACCAACGTCGTACCCCTAATGTCCACAACTCCCTGCACCCCACCGCTAACACATTCCCTGCCTTCAAAAAGTCCAAGAACCACCCCCATTAAACCCTACCAGAACCACCTTATTCGGCCATGGCCTCCTCCACGCCACCAACTCTAACCACCACCAAACCCTACCAAAAAAAATACATCCACCACCACCAACGTCGTACCCCTAATGGCCACAACTCCCTCCACCCCCACCGCTGACAAATCCCCAGCCCAATCCCGACCACCGTCACAGCTGTAAGATGGTAAAATACTCAATTGACTAATACTAAATAATGCATTACAATATAAAGAGAACGGAATACAAACCCTAATACCTAATGGGCTCGTGGGCTCATAATAATAAATCTAATATCCAATATTCCCCCGCAGTCGTGGCGGAAGTAAACCGGACGCTAAGATTGGAAAACCAAAAAAAAATCAATGATAATAAGATAAACGTGCTTCGATCGAATCGGAATTCCAAACGTTTGCCAACAAATCCATATTCTGTTTCGTGTCTTTTCTAGTATATAGTTTTCGTTTAATACAGCTTCATTCTCGGTTGAAGACTCAAGCCACTTATCCAAATCTTTTTTCGAGACGTCCTTAAGTCTCACCGCCGCCACCATGAGAACCGCCATAGCCCGATATGTCGACAGCTGAAATCCGATGACGAACGCCCGCCACACGCGCCACCACAAGTTTCTTACACGTCGCCTTTGTTCGACGCATGGCGGAGCGTGAAGGGCCGTTTGGTCGCCGTATTTTCAGGGTGTGGTCAGAATCTTGGTTCGCATGTTTTCGTCCGGTTCGTTTTTCTTTATGACGAAGTTTTTATGCCGGACTTATGTATCTCGTCTCAAACCTAAAAGATCTAGTATCATGTTTCTATTCGGATCGACTCCTCTCGTCGGACCATGGTTCGCCGCCGTCAACCTCAACCAATATCACACCTTTCTTTCCAAGAGACTGCCACGTTGCTTTATTTATTTTTTCTTTTTAGATATATTGATTTTATCTCTTGATGTGCGGATCTAAGAGACCGTCGCGTGACCACGTCACCGACCTTGCTTTATTTTTCTTTTTAGATCTACGGATCTCATCTCCTGATCTACGAACCCAAGACCGCACACGATTACGGCTGTCAGTTGTCAACTTACCTATAGCAGGTCATCTCTTGGTCGTGTTTATCCTTTCGGGGACCAAGAACCAATGAAGCAAACTATGGAAAGCGTAACTGGATATTATATTTCTTATTATGAGCCCATAGGCCCATTAGGTATCTAGGGCTTGCATTTGGTGGTGATGGCTATGGTTTTTATTTTTTATATGCTGTTCAGGGAAGACGGTAACCATAACCTAAGGCTCTGATATCATTTAAGATGGTAAAATACTCAATTGATTACTACTGAATAATGCATTAGAATATATAGAGAGCAAAACGCAAACCCTGTATACCTAATGGGCCCGTGGGCTCATAATAATAAATCTAATATTCATTAACAATTGGCACTCATCGGAACCCAAAGAGACATGTAACCCTAAAACCAATTTCTTCCCCTTCTTACTTCATTTTAACCCTTCTCCATCAAAACCTCTCGATCTCCGGCCACAAACGGTGATGTTGTTTTTAGTAATACAGCGACAGCAGAAGGGTAGGCACAACCGCCGAACAGGTGAGTTCACATCGGGACTTGTAATCCCGATTTACCAGCGATGAAGACAAGTTATGACCATATCGAGGGAAAGATGAATCAAACAACATCGCATCTGTGGTGGTTTTCGTTCTAGAGGTACGTTACGATGATCTAAGTGAGTTTGGGTTTGGTTCAGCTCATGACTCGTATAGGAACAAAGATACGAAGTCGGAGCTTGGGGATTCGAAATTGGTCGGGTCGGCATTTTCCGGGGATAACACAGGTCGGAGCTTGGGGATTCGAAACCGGTCTGGTCGGTAATTCCGGCGATTATGGCTAGGGTTCCGGCCAATATTATTTATTTTTTTCGTTTTCATAAGCATTTTTTTTGGGGCGGATTAAAATGGATCATTTTTTGAAGCGCCATTCGCCCCAAAAGCTATTTTTCACCGCCTCAAGCCGCCATTTTTGTACTAGTGTTTGTTCTGGAAAAACTCAACATTGACTTGGTTTGTAGCACAGGTGGAGGGATTTTTTGATATTTACGGATTGCTTAAGAGGTGTTTGGTTTGTACAATGTTTGTGAAAGAATTGAAATGTTTCAAAAGAACCAGAATTTGAATTAATTCTAAACAAAAAATAATTAGTTGAAAAATTAATGAAAATACTTGAAATGTAAAAGATATTTATGAAACATATATTCTTTAATACAAGGAGGTCGAATGATTTCTGATTTCTCTAGTGATTAATACATTTTTCATATACGCTACTTGTTAAACTTTTATAAACATTGATACCAAAATTTGTATACTTTTTAAATTTCTGTGTAAATTATAAATATACAAGTATTTATATATTTTATTAACTTTTACAAAATAAATGTTGTCAAAATATGTAAATATTTATATACTTTTACAAGTATTAAATAAGCTTATTAGTTTGATAATTTTTTAAGTATAATTTGTAGATAACATTTAAATTTTCCTCCATTGTTTCAAAATTTTAAAATAGAAATAAACCACTATAATTACAACCCTCTTTTAATTTTTCTTTACACATTCAACTATTCTTTCTTTTAATTTTCACGTCAATCTTTCTCTTCTCATTTCTTACAATCATAAACTCAAGCACAAAGTCGTTCATAATTTTTAAACGAGACGAAAATCAAAACCCAAACCTGATCCTCCAAAATGACCAAAATCAAACCTTTGACTTCATTAAACGTCGAAAACAAACTATGATAAGGACTTATCTTTACGAACTTGTTTACACTTCAAACCACAGACAATCAATCCCTGTTACCGGGAGTGCACATTAAGTTAAAGATATAAGTTTGTAATAATGTATGCCTAATGGTTTGTTAAAAGACGTTCACTAAAGCCTTAAATGACAAGCGCTCGTTTTTTTTGTTTCTTTGTCTTGCGTAATAATGCTAGCTAGTAGACCAAAGAGAAGCAAAAATGGCCGATACATAGGCTTTCGCAGCATCTGGTGGAACATAACTTCCAATGTGGGCAAGAACCTGCATTTTAAATGAAAATGTGATTGGTTAATTAAAAAAAGTCAATCTTGATAACAAATTTTGATTTCTTTGACCGAGGTTTCATTGGACTCAATATATTAGATAAAACAATCCATAATTCATTTAGTATAGATAAATTGATATTAAACAGCTAAAAGATTACTGGCTAAGCTTTAACTACGGATTGGAGGGGTGCGGCAGGACAAGGCAGTAGTGCAACACCAAGGCGACGATCAAAGACCCCAATGGCAAGCTATTGTGACGGGCCTTTCCCCATAAAAAATAAGATTAATATCGAGTGGGCCGATGGCCCACGTATCAGATATTAAACTGATAAGAACAGATACTACACTTGATCTTAGCCAAAAGGCCGAGAAAGGTATGCTTTCTCCATTCTTCGGCAGCTGCTTATACAGGCAGTCCCTTCATCTTTGTGTTCTTCACTCAGCCGATGTGGGATTGTCTTTGGGCATCTCTCCATCAGAATTTAATAAAACTAGCATTTAAAAGTAATATATATGCTTTCCTACGTAAAGGTACCTGTTTCAAACTTATATATTTTCTAATCTACATGACTAATTCCAGTTACCCGTAGGTATACTAATCTTTTTCTTCTTTCTGTTCTTGCATTTCACTTGTATTCTTTTTTTTATCTTAACGGCCATATCCAGTATTCGGCTACCTGCTAGTAAGAGTATTTTACACAATATTAATTTTAGACCAGACCCGACCCGACCCATTACCAAAAGACTGGGTTTGGTTTGGGACTTCTGTTTTACATTATTTTCTTACACCAAATAAAGTAATTTGTTATATCAAGAGTTTGTTTCTACCTTCTTGAACTACAGCAGTTTTTTATCAAAGGGAAAACAAAGCCAGGGCAAGGCGGTAACAAACAAGTGCAATGGTAATGCGACCACGATGGCATTGAATGCGGAGCTGCACTTATCAGCGTGCATACATGGCAAATGAAATTACAATGCACGATTAGTAGATCAAACATCACCACCAAGAACGCCTAATTAATAGAAGTAATTAATATGCAGATAAGAAGCAATTAAGAAATCACCAAGCAATAACACGAAAAGGGGGAATGGAAAAAATTTAGATTACAGAATATGCAAATGCGTGTAAGAAATGACCCGATCGAATAACTATTAACCTACCATCGTACCGTTTGGGTTTAAGGAAGCAAAAACAAGTCGGTATTTGTTTTATTTTTAAGTTAATTACATAAAAAGTCCTTAAGGTTTGGTCTAGGCTTACCTTTGGGTGTAGTTTAAAAAGTTATGGTTTACCATGGTATTAGCATAGTCCGTGAGTTTACCGTTCTTAAGGTAAAAAGAATAAAATAATTACTAAAATACCCTTCCCCACCTCATTAGCAACTTCATCTTCCCCACACATCTTAGAGAGAGAAGGAGATGGTTTAGCCTTTAGATCGTTCCATTCTCCTTCCCCGTCGATTGCTTGAAGCTTTGCTGAAGAAACGAACTGATTTGAGGTAAACATCTTGTCTAAATCTTTGTTTTTGGGTTTTTTGGGTAAATATGGGTAAAAACGAGTTTGATCCAAAAAGCTTCGATTTTACGTGTGTTTAATCCTAAAAACCATGGATTTAGTCTCATGGATGAGAATAGAACAGTTTGGACGTAAAAAGTTAGAGTTTTGGATAAAAAACGACGGATTTGGCCTATAACCGTATAAATGGTCTGAAATATGTTGAAGCGTCCGAAATAGATTTCGACCGAAAAGGTTTTCGGTCGAAAAAGGGGGGAAATGTACTCTGTCCGAAAAGTTACTTGGGCGAAAAGGTTTCGGACGAAATAGTTTCCGGGTGAAAAAGTTTTCGGATGAAAGACATTTCGGGCGAAAGAGATTTCGACCGAAAAAGATTTCGGTCGAAAAGAGATTTCAAACGAAAAGGTTTCGAACAAGTGAGATTTCGGACGGATCGTTTTGTTGTATGTAGAAGTTAACACCTTCCGTTTGTAACCGTTTAAACAGATCGCCTAGCACCTTGCGAACATTACACTTAGGAAGGATTACTTAAAAAGTCAGGTGAGTTTTAGAGGTCCCTTTTTTATGAGGTATTTACTATGTTTTCACGACTTATCGCATGCTTAAGAAATGTTTACGAAATATGATTTGTGAAACGAATGTTTACGAAATGAATTACGAAATGTTTTGCCTTAAAGGTTTACCAAAGGTTTTGAAAGAAAGAATGTTTCGATAAAACGTACAATGCTTTAACAAAAAGGTTTAACGAATGAATGAACGTTTTTAAAGAAAGTCGAATCTGCCAACAGTTCTTTCAGGAACGAATGCGATGAATGAAACCGTGTCTAGGTTAGGAATCCAACGAGACTGGGCGTCCTAGACATGAAGATTTGCTATACCTATACAGGGGCATTTTTGGTCAGCAAACGGTTGGGATGAATAGTAGGATTAACTGTCTGACGGGATTAGTTAACCTGTAGATGTCATGTGAATGCACACGAGTGTTAATGTTACTATCACGGCGGGGTGTGATTCTTTCTAGGTTAGGATTTCGGATGAGACTGGGCATCCTGGACAGACACCGGGACTCGATTAATCTCGAGTAATGCCTAAAGGAATTGACGGTTATGAAAAGGCGCAGATTTGACATGAATGGTTCATGTTTACTGTTATTGCATGTTATGTACAATTTTATTAGTATTGAATGAATGCTATATTTTGGGCAAAATGATTTTGATGTGTAACATTTTATGTAAAGTTAGAACTCAACAGCGTAGTTGACTTTTAGTATGTCTTCAGGTTAAGTGTAGAATGCTACTTTTGGATGGATGCAGAGCTTGTGCCGAGAGATTTACCCAAACGATGACACTGCCATTCCGTTCATTATATGTTATTTTAATTTAATGTTAATACAATGCTTCCGCTATGTTTGAACAAATTGTAATTTGAATGATGTTTCTGCTGCTTTAATTCTATTTCAAAGTTTAATTCACTATGCGTTTATAAGTAAATCCAACAAGTGAGGTTTCCTGTGTTTGGGGCCTTACAGGATCTGTGTGATCAAAAGACTTGTATGGAGCAAGAATTTAAGAAAGATCGGAGGAAAACCTTAATGGTAGAAACGAGTAGAATATGTGTGATTGTTTGAAGGTGTTGATTAGAGAAAGGGGAGGGGGGGAGGAAAAAGATAAGCTAGCAGGTTTAACGACAGAAGTTGCAGTGCAAGTAAAGTCAAAGTGTATTGCATGTTGGATTCAAGATAAAGAAGGGGGAACGTTGGTCAAATTGTGGCAATCTAACTTCTAAATCTGTTCCGGTATGGGTTGACATTAAAGATTTTCCATTATGTTTATGGAATGGAGGGGAACATTGGTCAAATTGTGAGTTCTGTGGGCCGGCCTCTTATGCTTGACCAAGTCACTTTTGATAGATGTGAAACCAAAGAGGGTCTAATGAATTATGCTAGGGTCCTTGTTGATGCTTATGCAAGTAGGGGCCTTCCGGATCGTGTAAAGGTTACATTTCCGGCTAGAGGCTCTTATCCGGGTAAGTCTTGTTACCTTGATTTATCCTATAGGTGGAAACCACCATGTTATTCAATTTGTAATGCTTTTGGCCATCTTAATGAAGTCCACAAACCTGTCCATGTAACACCTATGCCTACGGTCCATAAGGAAAACCGTATGGAGTTTATTCTATAGTGATTTTCTTACACCAAATAAAGTAATTTGTTATATCAAGAGTTTATTCATTACCCTTCTTCAACTCTGAATACAGCAGTTTTTGATCAACCAAACAGAAATTAGTTAAAATCAGAATGTTTGACCTCAATCATCTGAACACGGCTGAAATAGATTTAGACTAGAGTATTGTGCAGGGGCCGCGCGAACGCAGGCCCCTATTGCCACAAATTATGACGTAAGATCGACCACTTGGGCCGACCTTAGGCGGGCACCCCTCCTAAGTGCAATGGAGGTCACCAACCTAGGCCATGGACCTTCTTGATCATCCATTGACCCCGTCCAGGTAAGTATCTAATCCAATGGCCTCTCTCCTTTTTTATACAACACCACTTCCCTTTTGCCTTTTCTCCCCCAGAGATGTGGGATCACCTCCTTACTCAGTTTTGTGGTTTTGTGTTATCGTGAAGGGACATTATATGTTAGGATTGTATTTGCGTCTTTGTAACGCATCCACTTTGGGATTATTGATGCTTAAATTTGATTGTGTAGTAATTATAACCTCATTTGGATAAGGATGTAGTGATAGTATTTATTAGGTTAGGACAATCAAGATTTGCAGTTATATGGACATTTAGGATGTGCCTCATAAGATCAAAAGGGTTGTAAATTTAGAATGTGTATTAAAAGTATGCATGCTTGTACTAGAGTTATCATGGTTTCACTTCAACAACCTGTTTCAATTAAGAAGTCTAATTTTCTCCCAAAGGTGTCAACACCTAATATTAATAGTTTGTTAATCAATGCTGCAGTTGGCTGTTGGTGTTATATCTACAAACACAGCACGTGTACAACTACCACACGCACGCAAAAAACCTGGTGAGTTTCTTAAGAAAAAAGAAGATAAGAGGCGTCAATTTTTAACCATTTACTTTAAATGGTACTGGTCGATTGGGGTAATGGTTCATCTCTAACGGGTCACAAGGAGAAGAAAGAGAAGGAAACGTTTTTCAAAATGTTTTAATTTATATTATGGATGTTTCCTTTTTTACTTTTATCACCGTGTAATCTATCGATTGACTTTTGTTAACCCAAAACAGAACCGGTTTGAGAAAAAAAGCCCGGTTTGTACACCTTTACTTATGACTCTCATAATCACATCTGGACTTTGCTAATAACCAGGCTTTGGTCTCTAACCATCTTTCTTGATATCTATAATCTATGATTTGTATTTCTATTATGCTCCATATTTTGGATCACATATAATAGTGGCATTATATAAATAAAAATCCATTGAATTTCATAAAAACCACTGAATTTCCTGTATGTAATATTTGTTTTTATATACTTAAAATGCATATTTTCTTGGTTTCTTTTTACAAAAGTCACAAACTTGTAGGGTTCGTTTTGAACAGCTTATGATTGTTGGGGCTGCTGGAGGAATATGGGCATACAACAGGCACATGCAAAGAACTAATGTCCATTTAGGGGTTTTAAACCTTACTGCAGGGACGCCACTGACCCCTAGAGAGAAAGAAACCATGCTAGAGATTCTAACCCCACCCCCACCTGAAGGAACTCTTCATTCATCCCCATGGTGGACTAGGTGGATTCCTAAATGAACACACTTTTTAATCATGCAAAGGTTCAGTGAGGGTAAGAGTATTTGCACACTAAGTTGGTTTTAATAATGGTTATGTTCGAAGACGTGTTACGGTGACATTTTCATATCATTTTTGGAACGCTTATCATTGTATAAATATCACTTTTGGAACGTTTGTCATTGTATAAATGTGCACTGTTAATTGTTGGAAAATCACTCAAGAATAATAAGTATGATTATGAATGCGAAACCCGCTGCGAAGCGCGGGGGGTTTTTACTAGTTTATAATTAAATGAAAACAATTGAAACCTGTCTTAATTCGAATTATTGAATAATAAAAGTATTTAAATACAATGCCTTTTGTAAGCGGATCCGCATTGTTAAATACAATGCCTTTTGTAAGACGGGTTTCACTTGGGTGGCCCAAAATCTGTTTTAAGGGACCTCTGTTGAACAAAAATCCTTAGCCACCATACCCGGTGTTTTTTGTTTGATTCATTTTGTTATGCTTCTTCTCCCTTTCTGTACTGTATTGTAATTCGAATTATTGAATAATAAAATTTCTCTTTTATTTTATAAACGGTTTTCCTACAAGCTTAAATTAGATTTCAGGCCACCCGGGTAAAACCCGTCTTAATTCGAATTATTGAATAATAAAAGTTCTCTTTTATTTTATGAACGGTTTTCCTACAAAAACGCCACAATCGTTGTCATTGAAGTTGGTCTCTACGGTGAATTTGTATCCAAAATCTCCGATTGTCGAACATCAGTGTTAGATCCGTTGTGTATTGATTCCCTAACCACCAGAGCTTCACTTTAAAAAGAACCATTCATTGTCTCCCTTATTCGATTCCCATACACTTAATTTGTTGAAAATGGTGGAGATCGCGGTGCTTCCGGTGGTCAAAAGAGGGCGGTACAAGGCGGAGTAGAATAGCAGCGTGTCGGTTTTGTGGTTGGTGCATGATGGCCGGCGGTTTGTAGGGCTGCTGGGGAGGTGGTTGGAAAAACATGCGAAAGTCGCAAGATTGGGGAGAGAGGGGTTGGGTTCTTTTTATTATTTTTTAGTAATTTAGATATTAGTCCATGTAATTAAATAAATATAGTTAATTGCATAAATGGTCTTAACAGTCAAAAAGCTTTGTTATTATTTAATGACCGGTTTAGTTTTTAAGGGAACATGATGTAAATGCATGAGACAACAAACTTTACAAGTAAACGGACAAGTTCTGTCTACCTTTTAGCAAATTTGGATATACCCAAGTTCACTAATAATTATAGTTTATGTATTGGCAAAACAATAGCTATGAGGGATAAAGATATAAAAAGAATTTGATTTATTGGTAACATAGTGTGAGTAAGAAACCATGAGCTCTTTGAGTTGAAATAGTAATTTCCAGCGTGTGCATATGGATCGTGCCTTTTATAAAATAAACTTATGGTATTATTTAGTGTCGATCATTTAATGCACATTTTGTAATCTCGTGGTTGGTATTATTAGGGTTTAGGCATTGATTTTTAGAATTATTATGGTATTTTATCTTAGCCGGATCTTAAGTATTCTCGATCGAGGTTATTCATTGTTCAAGCATCCACATCAACTTCAGTCAAGCTTATATGTCGCCTAATTCAATGACTGGTCATTTTCGGACAACCATCATTTATATAGCTTCTATCACTAACTCGCCTTGTATGAGTTTACAAAATGATAATCTTTTGGTTCCGTCGATTATTGGTGATCTTTTTCTTTGGGATTCAATCTATGGTGGTATGTCTCTAGATTGGATTGGAGGAACAAGTGGTAGAAGGGGAAGAAATGATGGTGTTGCGGAAATCATTAAACATTTCATCGAAATGTTTAGAATTTCATCACTTATAGAAAAGAATGTTAAATTCCAATGGTTAAAATTAAAGGAATCTGATCCAAATGTGAGATTCATATGAAGGGCTAAACCGAAAGTTTTTAAATGTTTGAACCGATCAAGCAAGTGACAACCAAGCAAGAAGAAGCCATGTGTGTTGCGGTGCAAGTAAAGTCAAAGTGTGTTACGTGTTGGATTCAAGATAAAGAAGGGGATGTCACACCCCAGTCCCAGGTACCGGTTAGAAGTGACGCATGCTTCAGAACACACATCGGAAACTAAAAACCTCATTCTTTAAATGAAAATGTGATTGGTTGATTAAAATGCCTCCTCTATTGACTACCTGGAAGCAAAAATGGCCGATACAAAGGCTTTCGCAGCATCTGGTGGAACATAACTTCCAATGTGGGCAAGAACCTGCATTTTAAATGAAAATGTGATTGGTTAATTAAAAAAAAGTCAATCTTGATAACAAATTTTGATTTCTTTGACCGAGGTTTCATTGGACTCAATGTGCAAGTTTATACGAAAATAGAAACATACGTTGGTGTAAATCAATCATAAATGTGGATTGTTCAGCAGGTTTCATTGGACTCAGTTACATAAAACATCATTCCAAGTTGCATAAATGTGGAGTGTTGAGCAGTCATAATTAAGCTTGATTCCCATGGCACAAGAAGTTGTACGTAGCATTTGTCAATCTTGATAACAAACTTTGATTCGTATAAAACAAATACAAATCGAAACACTACTAAAGAGAAATAACCTCCTTTATATGTATGCTTTTGTCTGAATAACTAGGTCCTGTAGTGATAGAGAAATGAAATTATATGAGAAAGCAGTAAAAGCATAAATCCAAATAACCCTAATAATCTTTGTTTCATTAGAAATAAATAAATGTGCAAAACATGTCTGGTTACAGAATCCACAAGCTGCAATATATTAGATAAAACAATCCATAATTCATTTAGTATAGATAAATTGATATTAAAGATTACTGGCTAAGCTTTAACTATGGTTTGGAGGGGTGCGCCAGGCCAAGGCAGTAGTGCAACACTAAGGCAACGCTCAAAGACCCCAATAGCAAGCTATTGTGACAGGCCTTTCCACATAAAAAATAAGATTAATATCGAGTGGGCCGATGGCCCAAGTATCAGATATTAAACTGATAAGAACAGATACTACACTTGATCTTAGCCAAAAGGCCGAGAAAGGTATGCTTTCTCTATTCTTGGGCAGCTGCTTATATAGGCAGTCCCTTCATCTTTGTTCTTCACTCAGCCGATGTGGGATTGTCTTTGGGCATCTCTCCATCAGAATTTAATAAAACTAGCATTTAAAAGTAATATATATGCTTCCCTATTAATTAATGTCTAATAAACCTTTTGTACGTAAAGGTACCTGTTTCAAACTTATATATTTTCTAATCTACATGACTAATTCCAGCTATATATATATATATGTTTAACTTAAACTGATTCAAATATATATGGCTCCACTAGCACCAACTTGAACTTAACTCTCAATGTCTGTCCATACTAGTTGACTTGGATCACGTACAATACATAAACAAGACCTGGCATGAGATGAAATCATTTATGATTAAGTAAGTTTAAAACGTCAGCGGCTTAAAAAATGTGTCAAACCACCAATAAAACTATATATGGAGGAGCGGGAACTTGTCAACATGATGTGATAACTTACAAAGCATCCATTCCAGTTACCCGTACGTAATCTTTCTTTCTGTAGTTGTATTCCCTTTTTCTGTAGTTGTATTCCCAAAGATCGTTCCCTGTTTTCTTGACCGTCTCGAATCGGTTCGTTTCATGGTGTGGCCTTTTTAAAGGCTAGCTTACAAACATGGAAATAACAAACATGGGTAAACCCATGACTTCTAATTAACCATAATTCTAACAAAGCAAAGCCAAGGCAAGGCTAGGCAGTAACAAAGAGGAGCGGGAACTTGTCAACATGATGTGATAACTTACAAAGCATCCATTCCAGTTACCCGTACGTAATCTTTCTTTCTGTAGTTGTATTCCCTTTTTCTATAGTTGTATTCCCAAAGATCGTTCCCTGTTTTCTTGACCGTCTCGAATCGGTTCGTTTCATGGTGTGGCCTTTTTAAAGGCTAGCTTACAAACATGGAAATAACAAACATGGGTAAACCCATGACTTCTAATTAACCATAATTCTAACAAAGCAAAGCCAAGGCAAGGCTAGGCAGTAACAAAGAGGAGCGGGAACTTGTCAACATGATGTGATAACTTACAAAGCATCCATTCCAGTTACCCGTACGTAATCTTTCTTTCTGTAGTTGTATTCCCTTTTTCTATAGTTGTATTCCCAAAGATCGTTCCCTGTTTTCTTGACCGTCTCGAATCGGTTCGTTTCATGGTGTGGCCTTTTTAAAGGCTAGCTTACAAACAAGGAAATAACCGACCTAAACATGGGTAAACCCACGACTTCTATGTAAGGCCCCTTTACCGGGTAACCTCACTTGTTGGATTTACTCATAAACATAGTCATAAATACTGAGCTTAAATTTAAAACATTCGAATTCAATCATTACATAACGTAACATGACATGACATAACAGCGGAAGTCTTTAAAATTTAGTACATAACATTTGTCTTAAATTTAAAACATTCGAATTCCTCATCTCGTCTTCTTTTTTCCCATGTAGCTTCTGACCCTTTTCTGTGCTTCCATTGTATTTTGATTAAAGGAATCGACTTATTGCGTAGTCGTTTCTCAGCTCGGTCAATAATGGCTATTGGTTCCTCCACATAATTGAGTCTGTCATCCACTTCGATCTCGTCGTAAGGTATGTGAGCTGTGTCGTCAGCTACGCACTTGCGTAAGTGTGACACGTGGAGTGTAAGGTGTATTCCACTAAGCTCAACAAGTAGGTCGAGTCTGTAAGCAACTTGACCTACTCTCGCTAAAATCTTGAAAGGTCCGACAAACCTTGGACTTAGTTTGCCACGTCTTCTGAATCGGATGATTCCTTTCCATGGTGATACCTTTAACAGTACCATGTCCCCCACTTGAAACTCTAAATCCCTTCTTCTCTTATCCGCGTATGATTTCTGTCTGTCTTTTGCAACTTTCATTCGAGCCTTGATTTGATCAAATTTCTCGGAAGTAGCTTTGACCACTTCGAGACTTGCAAAATCCTTTTGTCCAATTTCCCCCCAACAAACCGGGGTTCTACATTTCCTCCCATACAACATTTCAAATGGCGGCATGCCAATAGTCGAGTGATAGCTGTTGTTAAATGAAAATTCTGCCAATGGTAGATGGCTGTCCCAGCTCCCACCGAAGTCAATGATACAGGCCCGGAGCATGTCCTCCAAGGTCTGAATGGTCCTTTTCGATTGACCATCGGTTTGGGGGTGGTAAGCGGTGCTGATGTTCAGTCTAGTGCCCATTGCTTCATTGAATTTCTTCCAAAACCTTGACGTGAATCTAGTATCCCTGTCGGACACAATCGACAGCGGCATACCATGTCTACTCACAACTTCCTTGATAAATATTTCTGCTAGTCTTTCTGACGAAGAAGTCTCACGTATTGGCAAGAAGTGAGCACTTTTCGTCAAGCGGTCGACGATCACCCAAATGGTATCATTGCCTTTAGCTGTTCGCGGTAGCTTGGTAATGAAGTCCATCGTGATCTCCTCCCACTTCCATTCCAATATTGGTAAGGGTTGCATTTTACCGCATGGTTTCTGGTGCTCGGCCTTAACTAGTGAACACGTCAAGCACTTGTTCACGTACTCAGTCACATCATTCTTCATGCCAGGCCACCAGTACTCTTTCTTCAAGTCTTGATACATTTTGTTTGTCCCGGGGTGGATAGAATAGCGAGACTTATGGGCCTTATCGAGTGTTTTGGCTCTAAGCTCGCCAATCTTAGGTATCCACATTCGGCCAAACCTAGTTCGTACACCGTATGCATTTGCATCCAAATTTCCTTGTTGTCCTACTATTCTTTCCCGTTTTACATTTCCTTCTAATAGTGCTTCATCTTGTGCCTTTGATATCTCACTCATCAAATCAGGTGTTATAATCAGTTGACACGCTTTGATTCTGATAGGTTCCGATTCTTCCTTCCTGCTTAAAGCGTCAGCCACCACGTTTGCCTTACCTGGATGGTACAATATCTCACAGTCATAGTCCTTCAGTAGCTCTAACCACCTCCTTTGCCTCATGTTTAATTCCTTTTGCCCGAAAAAGTACTTCAGGCTTTTGTGATCTGAGTAGATGGTGCATCTAACTCCATACAGATAGTGCCTCCATATTTTTAACGTGAAAACTACTGCTGCTAACTCTAGGTCGTGTGTTGGGTAGTTAACCTCGTGAATCTTTAGTTGTCGCGAGGCGTAAGCAATTACCTTTCCTCGTTGCATAAGTACGCAACCTAAACCCTGCCCCGAAGCGTCAGAGTAGACTACCAAGTCTTCATTTCCCTCAGGTAGAGTCAAGACTGGAGCTTGGGTTAATCGTGCCTTAAGTTCTTCAAACGCGTTGTTTTGGGTTTGACCCCATTCATACTTTACTTCCTTCCGTGTCAGTTTAGTTAGTGGCGATGCTATCCTTGAGAAATCTTGAATGAACCTTCGATAGTAGCCTGCCAATCCCAGAAAACTTCGTATCTCTGTTGGTGTATTTGGGACGTTCTATTCCTTTACTGTCTCGATCTTTGCAGGATCCACCATAATGTCGTTTGAGTTTATTACATGACCTAGGAATTGGACTTCCTTAAGCCAGAACGCGCATTTGGAGAATTTTGCGTACAACTTTTCCTGCTTTAGCACCTCCAAAACCTCTCTTAGGTGACAGTGGTGATCACCCTTCGCTTTTCGAATACACCAGTATGTCGTCTATAAAGACTATCACCGATCGATCCAACATGGGTCGACATACTCTATTCATCAAATCCATGAACGTTGCTGGTGCGTTGGTCAATCCAAAGGACATCACATGAAACTCATAATGCCCATAACGCGTGCGAAACGCGCTCTTTGGTACGTCTTCTTCTCTTACTTTCAACTGATGGTAACCCGACCTAAGATCGATCTTTGAGAACCAACTTGCACCTTGCAGTTGATCAAAAAGGTCGTCTATTCTAGGCAGTGGGTATTTGTTCTTTACTGTCCTCTTGTTCAGCTCGCGGTAGTCAATGCACATGCGCATGCTGTCGTCCTTCTTCTTTACAAATAGTACCGGAGCGCCCCACGGTGAGATGCTCGGCCTAATAAATCCTTTTCCTGTTAGTTCCTCTAGTTGAGACATCAATTCCTTCATTTCTGACGGAGTCAATCGGTAGGGGGCTTTGGCAACGGGCTCAGCTCCTGGCGATAAGTCAATCTGAAATTCTATTTCCCGATCGGGTGGTAACCCAGGTAGATCCTCAGGGAATACTTCTGAAAAGTTGCACACCACGGGTACATTCTTGAGTTCATTCATTTTCATTCTATCATCAATAACATATGCCAAATAAGCTTCGCAACCGTGCCTCATGTATCTTTCGGCCTTGGTCATCGAGATGATGTTCGGCATCGTGCAATTCCAATCCCCATAAACCGTAATTGGGCTGCCGCTTGGAGCTTTGAGGTGTATCATCTTACGTTTACATATGATTTGAGCTTCATTGGCAGCTAGACAATCCATACCCAATACTATATCGAATCCTCCTAAGGTGAGAAGGAACAATCTAGAATGGAACTTGTGACCCTCTATTTCTATGATGCAATCCTCTGTTACTTGAAATACTGCCGAATTTTTACCAACGGCAGTTTGTACGCTAAAAGCCTTTACTATGGTGTTGATAGTGCAACCTATTTTATGACTAAATGCATTGGATATAAAACTTTTACTAGCACCAGAGTCAAATAAAATAGCATCATGTTCGTTATTAACTAGGAACGTACCTGACACAACATCAGGGTTTCCCCTTGCTTCCTCCTCAGTCAGGGCGTAGGCTCGTGCCCTAGCCTTCGGCTGTTCCTGTTCCTTTTCTTTTCCCGAACCAGATTGTCTGGTTCTCCTGCAATTCTTGGTCAGATGTCCAAATTGTCCACAACTTTGGCATTTAGTGTCTCTCAAACAGTCGTGAGAATAGTGTCCCGCCTTCCCACACCTATAACATGTGGTGGTGCCGACTCGACACTCGCCAAGATGTTGCCTTCCACATTTCTTGCAAGTTTCATACTCTTCCGACCTTGGTTCCTTAATTTCGGTTGTTACATTCCCTCTTTCGGTGCCTCTAGACGGATTCTCCCATTTTCTCTTTTGGGTCTCTGTTGGTGGGTCCTCATTGGCATAATCGTCGTAGACGATTCCGCTCAGATTCACTACCGACTCGAAGGTCGAGGGTAGGTTGGCTTTCACATGGACACGGACCTTTTGAGGTAGGCCCTTCACATAATACTTGATCATTCGCTCTTCTGTCTCCACCAGGTGGGGTACCAGTTGAGCTAGCTCATTGAATCTAGAGGTATACTGGCGGTGCGTCTTGTTGCCCACCTTAAAGTTTAGGAATTCGTTTTCCACTCGATCAATTTCGTTCTGGGGACAGAACATTTGAATTATAAGCTTCTTCAGGTCTTCCCATGTCATTCTTGCAAGAGCGTTTGGCGACTTTGTCCTCTGAATGTTTCTCCACCAACCTAGTGCCTCATTGGTGAAAGAATGAGTAACATACTTAACAGCCTGGTCCGGTCGACACTCGCTGATGTTAATTACAGCGTTCATCCTCTCAATCCATTCGAGCGTTGCCACTGAATCCTTGCTCCCATCGAACTTGGGTGGGTCTCCGTCTTTGAATCCTTTGTAAGTGCACCCACGATTGCTTGATCCCATTTTCACTTCATCCCCATCACTATCATACACTTTCTCTTCATGGTCGCACGACCCTTCCTTTCTGTACCTGAAATGTATACTAAAAGTCAGCTAATGCTCGTGAGTTCTAGTTTAAAACTATTAAGTATGATCATTCTTTTCTTTATAAGTATATATAATTATATGTATTCATAACTTTTACTTTTCTTTCATCTTTCTTTTCTGATTACGTATATATAAATACGTATTCATAACTTTTGCTTTTCTTTCATCTTTCTTTTGTGATTACATATATATATATATATGCATTCACCTTTTCTTTTCTTAACTTTCATGTGTCATACACTTAAGGGTGATCAACCCGTCATTTGTTTGCGAATGTCATAAAGACAAGCGCCACAGTCCATCGTCATGGCCCGCCATTCTTACAACCGTCCGGCAACTAGTGTCCGTCCGTAATTTTATTCTTACAACCGTCCGGCAACTTTTGTCCGTCCGTAATGTCTTACAACCGTCCTACCGTCGTAGGCCATAATTCGCCCGTCTACCCGAAGGTATCCGTTTCCCATACGACTATTATTTATACAACCGTTCTACTTATCATAATATGCCAATTGCTTCGACCGTCCGTTAATAGCTTTAGTACGTCCTAGCTGATGAAGGAATGCACTTGTGGCATTCGTACGTCCTAGCTGATGAAGGAACGCACTTGTTCCGGTTATAAAATAGTCACGTGGTCGTCCGTCTACCGAAGTAGCCGTTATCTTTGAAGCGTCCATAACATTATTTCATTCTTTACAAGCAATATATACATGGATATAAAGCAGGATTTCATTCTTACACATTGTGTTATACTTTCATTCATTCTCTATAATCATACATTTCATTCTTTGTTCATAATTCCTTTTCGTGTATAGGTATATATATATTTATTTGTATACCACGTATGATCACATTGACATTCATAACGTTTATTCATTTAGTGTATCAGCCCCAAAACATTTGCACATAACATAGAAGGGGGCACATAGAACTCACCTGAAAAACTAGTCTTGGTTGTTCTAAACAAAGGTCCAACAACGTCACGTACGATCTGAATTAGGTAGTTTAAATACACATCAGACCCAACCCCGACTCTAACGGTTTAATCATTCTAAACATACTGACTTTACTTACTGGTCTGCTGCTTGCGCACTTAGTAAGTGCGCAGGGCCTTGCTCATGCGTACTTGATAAGTACGCATGATCTTTCTCCTACGTACTTGGTAAGTACGCATGATCTTTCTCCTGCGTACTTGGTAAGTACGCAGGACGTCCCTACTGCGTACTTGGTAAATACGCAGGACGTCCCTACTACGTACTTGATAAGTACGCAGCACCTGTTTCCTGGACAAGTCCGCAATTCTTGCATGTTAATCCGATCATGCTAATCTTACAATTTTCTTTGATCAAAAGGTGCGGTTTTCACTCTAGATGCTAGTTCTAAGCTTATTTTCAAGTTTCATCCATAAAACGTCTCCTATTTAGCTAAAACCCAAGATACCCCAAAACAAGCAAAAACTCAGATTATGGTCGAATCGTTACCTGGATTGGACTTCTGATTCGGAGGTCTTACTCACGAGCTCAGCGGTAACGTGCTCCTTCAATCTCGTGTCGATCCGTTGACTTTCTCTCTCTAGACCCGAGCTCTCCTTTCTCTCTCTAGAATGATGAAATGAAGATGAAATGGTGAAGTGGACTGCCTTGCCCCTTATATACCTGGGCTTTCATCGGCGCGTTGGAGCCGAGCCCAAGCTCATCCGTTTTTCTTTTGTTTTATGACGATTAAGCCTCTATTGCGTTATCGTTTACTAAATTAATATTTTTGGGATGTTACATTCTAATTAACCATAATTCTAACAAAGCGAAGCCAAGGCAAGGCAGTAACAAACACATGCAATGGTAATGCTGTAATGCGGCAACGATGGCATGGAATGCGGAGTTGCACTTATCAATGTGCATGTTTGGCAATGAAATTACAATGCACGATTAGTACATCAAACATCACCACCAAGAACGCCCATTTAATATATGCAATTAAGAAATGACCAAGCAATAACATGAAAAGGGGGAAAGGAAATAACTTAGATTACATAATACGCAAATGCGTGTAAGAAATGACAGGATCGAATAACTATTAAACTACCGCCGTGCCGTTTGGGTTTAAGGAAGCAAAAGTGAGATAGAATTGCTATCCGTTTACTTGTAAAGTTTGTTGTCTCATGCATTTACATCCAGTTCCCTTAAAAACCAAACCAGTCATTACATAAACAATAACTATGAGGGTTAAGGATATATAAAGAATTTGATTTATCGGTAACACAGTGTGAGTAAGAAACCATGAGCTGTTTGAGTTGAAATAGTAATTTTCAGCGTGAGGATACGGATCGTGCCTTCTATAAAATAAACTTATGTTATTATTTGGTGTCGATCAAATAATGCACATTTTGTGATTTCGTGGTTGGTATTATTAGGGTTTAGGCATTGGTTTTTAGAATTATTATGGTCTTTTATCTTAGCCGGATCTTAAGTATTCTCGATCGAGGTTATTCATTGTTCAAGCACCCACATCAACTTCAGTCAAGCTTATATGTCGCCTAATTCAATGACTGGTCTTTTTCGGACAACCATCGATTACATAGCCTATATCACTAACTCGCCTTCTATGAGTTTCCAAAATGATAATCTTTTGGGTTCCGTCGATTATTGGTGATCTTTTTCTTTGAGATTCGATCTACGGTGGTACGTCTCTAGTTTGGATTGGAGGAACAAGTAGTTGAAGCGGAAGAAATGGTGGTGTTACGAAAATCATCAAACATTTCATCAAAGTGTTTAGAATTGTATCACTTATAGACTAGAATGTTAAATTCCAATGGTCAAAGTTAAAGGAATCTAATCCAATTTTGGATCAACACAACATATTTTGAAGGCTTTTAATCCAAATGTAAAAGAGTCAAGAAATATGAAGGGCAAAGTTTTTGTATGTTTAAACCGATCAAGCAAGAGACAACCAAAGCAAGAAGAAGCCATGTGTGTGGTTCAATGAAAGAGCAAGAAGCATGTCCTCGTTAAGATTTTGGGGGAATTTGAATGCTTTAAATCCTAATGTGAAAGAGTCAATAAAGTGTTTGATTTGGTTGATTAAATTAAGTTTATTTAGTACGTTAAGAATATGTATTAGGGGTGATTTTTTTTATTTTTTTTTTAACGACAAATTTGGATCACTAACGGACCACTGGAGAATCATCGTGCCACCAGTGGTATCACACGATCATATTCCAACACCAAGTCACCAATTCAGGAGGAAACCCAATTTTTTTGGGAAAACCCACTTATGAGATTCGAACTCAGGACCTTATGGTTACTGTGCCTTATCCCACCACCAACATGTCGCTGGGCTATTATGCCTTTGACGTATTAATAGTGATTTAGTTTACTAGTTTAAGGAGTCTTGTTTAGCAAGTTATATTAGTATAAATAGATTGGTAGGGTTATTGTAATTTATAAGTGAGTTGTTGGTTAATATTAAAAGTTTAGAGCAACAGTTGAAGAAAAAGGCCATGATCAATAATTGCGTGAGTGATCTCACATGAGCTCATGTATACCCGATTCCCGAGTAATATCAAGTCCATGCCACATGGCACTACCACGATGCACGTGACCACACTTAGAGAAAAAGGCCATGATCAATAATTGCCCTACCCCGCCATACACACTCTACTCGCTAGGTATAATCAATGACGTATATGGTAGTGGGTTGGTGTCAGGACAGAAACGCACACTGAGAAATACCATATTTAACAATTTTAATAAAAAAAACATTAGAAATCAGGTGCATGCCACATGGCATTCACATGACTAATAGAAAAAAGGTAATGTGGTCAATAGACACCGGAAATTCCGTTGAAAATGATCCGTAGGTTTTCAACACCACTCTTCTCTGTTCTCTCCATGGAGCAACAAAACCTTGACCACCGTGGCGGCGGAGGCCAGACCTACTGCGTGACCGGAGCAACCGGTTACATTGGCTCATGGCTGGTGAAGACTCTTCTCGAAAACGGTCACACTGTTAATGCCACCGTCCGTAATCTCGGTTCGTATCTGCCTTCGTCACAAAACTAATTACTCTTCCACTAATAATCTCAAATCTTATTAATCAGCTAACTGCGATCATCTGTTGACGTCATGGCAAGGCGGTGATCGATTAAAGTTGTTCAAAGCCGATCTGCATGAAGAAGGAAGCTTCGACGACGCCGTTCAAGGCTGCCACGGTGTCTTTCATGTTGCTGCTTCCATGGATGCCATCGTTCAACCCACTGATAATGGTAAATCCAGTTTTTTTTTAATCATAAATATTTTTTAAATTAATTACCGGAGATTATGTTTGTTAATGATTTGAAGACAGAGATGTTGAGTCTAATGTTATTAACCCTTCGGTCAACGGAGCGTTGAACATTCTTAAATCTTGCTTGAGGTCAAATTCGGTAAAACGGGTTGTTTTCACGTCTTCGGTTAGCACGTTGACTGCTAGAAACGAAGAAGGAGAATGGATACCGATTGTGGATGAATCTTGTCGGGTACCGATTGATGTTGTCTGGAACAAGAAATCGAGTGGCTGGGTAATTCGATTCTTCCTTTTGTTTGTACGGTTTAAAAGTGATTGTTTGATTAATGTCCTTTTCAAGTGGTTGGGTCAAATATCAGTTTAGAAGTAGTTGTGACAAGACTTGTTCTTGTTGTTCGGTTATTTAGGGATCAAATTGCATCTAAATCTTTTAATATTAGAATTTATCAGGTCGGCGCTGATCGGGAACACCGTCCCCTCTGCCCCAACGAAAAAAAGTCCCGATCAAGGGTGAATCCTTGAGCTTTCCCGATCACCAACACACATTTTAGTTAATTAATTGAGAAAATGTTTTTTTTTTAGATTGGGGAGTGTATTCCGAACTATTTGGGGAGTTAGGGAAAAAAAGCTGATGTGGAGTTTGGGGAGTATTTCTTCCGGTGACGGACCCAGAAATTTTTTTCATGGGAGTCAGAAATTTTTGGGGTCAATTGACTAGCAATATATAACGCGTATTAAATTTTTTTCATGGGGGCGATCAGGATTTTAACGTGTATATAACACTAAAAAAATTTCATAGAGGCCCCCCATTCCTTAAACATAGGTCCGCCATTGATTCCTTCCACCGTTATGGGTACATCCAAACTCCATCTTTTATAACTTATAACGCAATAACTTTCAACATTATGACAAACACTTTCTAATCTTATTCTATTTCAAATTCTCAATAACAAGTTTTTAATGTTTCATTAATCCATTCTCCATTTTGATAGTTACTGAAGGATCAAATAACATTTTGATACTAGCTTAAATGAAGTTTGTTACTTTTCTGTTGTATGTATTTTATTATAATTTGTTTTGTATTATATTATTTCACATAAACTAAAAGAAAATAGAGATTTCTATGGACATTTATTTCTTTCTTATATGATCAAAATGTTCCAAACAACCAACACCATGGTATGTGATTATTATAACTTAAAGGAGAATAACACATTTGAAAACTATTTTCTACACCTTGTTTTTTGCATGTAGTTATCTTATTCTTATTATTAAATAATAAATACCACATTTTTACTTTCAAAACGCACATCCGAACACCCCGAAGTCTTTCTTGAGTCACGAACACCCGTTATGCAGGTTTATGTACTCTCCAAGCGTTTAACTGAAGATGCTGCATTTCAATTCGCAAAAGTAAAGGGTATACAATTTGTATCTATCATCACAACCACTGCTGCTGGCCCTTTTCTCACTTCAACAGTCCCTTTGAGCATTCGTTTTCTTCTCTCGCCAATTACAGGTTGTTAACACTTGTACCTTGTGGATAAATGATTGTACACCATATGGTTCTAACGTGTCGGTTTAATTGTTCACAGGTGACTCTGAACTTTTACCTCTATTATCAGCTGTGAATTCAAGAATGGGTTCAATTGCTTTGGTTCATACAGAAGATATATGCAATGCCCACTTGTACCTTATGGAGCATGATCAAGCACAAGGGCGATATATCTGCTGCACCAATAGTTGTACAATGTCTGAACTGGTTCATCATTTTGCAAAAGTATATCCTTCCCCAAATTCACAAAGGTCAACACCCTTGAACTCTGTTAAATATGTGATTTTGTTTTATGAGATAAAGTCATATATGATGTATCCCCTCAAAATTTGGTATAATATCATATTTACTAAAAAAAAAAATCATAATATCAAATATACCTATTTTCAAATATATGACATTTATACAATTTCCTTAAAAGTTGTATTAGGATATCTTTGTTTGAATTGTAACGAGAAAAAAAAGGGTATGATAGTAATATTATAAATTGTATTTAATAAATGGGTAATATGAAACGTTTAGCATCTTGAACGGGTATATTTGATATTAACTTTTCCGGTTGGGTAATATCATATTATTCAAGTTTTAAAGGGGCCTTTTCTTTAAAGGATATCTAAAAGTTGATCCTTTTTTAAAGGGTATCTAAAGACTTGACCTTTTTTTAAAAGGGTATCTAAAGATTTGAGTATTTGACCTTTTTAATGGGTATCTAAAGATTTGGCCTTTTTATTGGTTATTAAAGATTTGACCTTTTTGTTATGGTTATTAAAGATATGACCTTTTTTATATATATTCAGAGTTGTAGAGGCAGAAATGGTATCAGTTCCCACTGTGATAAGTTCAAAGAAGTTGAAAGATTTGGGTTTTAGATACAAATATAGTTTGCAGGAAGTAATACATGAAACAGTTGACTGCTGCATTGACTATGGCTTCCTACCTCCAATCAAAACAGAGTGAAAGTGACCAAATTGGTGTACAAGAGTACAAGTCATGATGCAAGGAATACAACATCACAAACCAGATGATGAAAAGCACAAAGACAGGTCCTCCAGTCAAGAAACTGAAGAGTCTACATCAAAGGAGTAAATGCCAACTGCCATTCACAGCAATTAATCTTTTGGTATTGTCTATCTTCAGACTGCTTTATTCATTAAAATGTGTCAATTTCATTTCATGATGAGCTACTGGTATCTAAAACCTCATGCAGTTATGGTTTTGTATGTATCACAGAGCATTTAAATCCATGTGATGATATGTAAGCAAGGGTTGAGATTGGGTTTAATTCAAAAGCACAAGACCAAAACCTCACACCAATGACCCCACTGCTGAGAGTTCGGTCGGTCCTGGTTCGGTTTCTTTTGAAAATAATATATAACATCAAAAGTGTGTATATATATACAGAGGGTGAGATTCGTTATACAACACTAAATTATTACGAGAATAAAAAAATAAATATAAATTGTTTAATTTTTTTTTATTAATGGTTCATATTTTTAAAACTTTTTACTTCTTAGATACAAATGTGTATGTTATGCACATAAAAATCAACAAACCAATTTTTTTCATATGTTTTAATTTTTAACTATTTACCTACACATGTGTAAGTCACGTATAAGTTGCTTATATTACCTACACATAACCAAGACATGTGTAGGTTCTATACATAAAAGAAATTTCTTTATACTTTTTATTGAATTTAGGTTCTATACATAAAAGAAATTTCTTCATACTTTTTATTGAATTTCAAAAGAGATGAATAACATTGTATTTTCATCTATTTTAAGATAGAAAAAATAAATGATTTATTTTGTTTAGTGATCTCTCAGTAGAACATGTTCTATATAGATCTCTCTCCTATATATATAACATCAAAAGTGAAAATTATGTTTAATGTGTTGGTTAAAGATAAAGATAGATTTATGATTTGGAGATAGAGCTAATCATGCTTTAAGTAGTTGTACTTCAAGCTTTATGTGTTGTGTTGTTGAGCTAAAACCCAGTTTTCTTTTGGCAAAAAGTTTGAAACTTGAAAATCCCAAGGAAAAGAAATTGGAATCTTAATTCTTTGGCATCCCTCAGAGACTGCCAAATGGACAATTACAAAATGTTGCTGCACCGGGTTGCTTATTTGGTAACATATACTACTGTTTGCCGTTTAGTACCGCTTGGCCTCTTTTGGGTATGAAATATTCAAATGAAATGGCGAAATTCAAATTAAGAGACATCAAATGATGTGCATATCATATGTGGGGTATGTTTAGAAACTTTAGGTCAAATTGTTGGCCAATTTTGATATATGTAGATCCTTTGATCTAGTTCGTATAAAATGTGACATGGATGGAGACTAACAACCGATACCTAAAGCAGCTCAATAAAAATAAATGAGCTAGAAAAAGGTTCAATTTAAAACAGACATAATTCGCCAATGTCACTAGCCCACTTTGTAGAGGCTCTTGTCTCTTAGATGGGAGGTCCAGGGTTCAAACCCAGACATGAGGTGAATTATATTGTGTGATTTAGGAGTATGAGTATGGTAGATTTGACGTTAAAAAAGCACGCATGATTCCTATTTTAGGGTTACTTTTCCCCTAAATTTAGCAATTTTAATTTACTTCGTTTTTATTGTAAAAACACATGAATCTTTAAATTTATTAATTAACACGTTTATTGAATGTGAAGTTATCCATTTAGAATTTCAAGATTTGATCGAACCTGTCAAAAAGTAGTTCTTATAAAGAGAGAGATCGTATAGTTTAAGACATTCAATAATATTTCAATTTTCTTTTTAAAAAGTAATCTTATTCTTTTACGCTTCCACTCGGTGTCAAAATGTATAATACGTTTAATGACAAGGTAACCGTCGTCCCGACCAATGTTGATCTGGACCACCAATCATAGACCCATTATGTACATAGGCATGACCTAAATTCAAAACCTTTTTTGAATCCATTCAGACTAACCAAGGAGATCATAATACTATCTAAAGAAACCCCTAGCAATAACTTTACCAAAAAGAAACCATTCAAAATGTCACATGTCTAGAGTTTACAAATGACCACAAAGCAAGGTAATAGAGCTTTGGGGCTAAGCAAATAAAGATCTTCAATATTCGAATGAAGCCCGACTTTCCCAGCCAACGAGTCAAAACCCGTCTGGCCTGTTATCTCTTGAATGTTCTCCAACGGTCGGTGAACCCGGCCCGCAATCACTCTGCACACCATCAACGCCTTTCGTGTGTTAGGCCCGTCATTACACGCTTCTATGGATTCAAAAGCCCGTGCACTAGTTGAAGTTGTGAAAACACCAACGCCACCCTTGAGCTCCCTATTGGTCGAAAACCCATGTCTTATAATCCGACAAACACAACATTTATCAGAAATACATAAGCTAGATTCACCATTGACGCCAAGAGAACAAGCAATTGTGGTGCCATAAAACCTTAAAAGTTCATTCCCATCGGCTAGACAACGAGGATGTTTCTTTGGTAGTTTGCTGGCTTTGGTTTTCACCAAGTCTCTGTATTCTTCGAATCGGGCTAGTGTTTTTTGCATGTTGTGTACCTTTAAAACCTTCTCGATTCGACCCAAATTGTTATCGGGCTTTAACCAGCCCGATCGGCAGATTATCTCTACAATCTTTCTTGATGAATCACCCTCCATAAGCTCAGTAACTACAATAATAACAAGATTCTACATTAAAGTTTCATACTTCTTCAATATTCACATTAAAATGAACACCATTTTTGTTGCTTAAATTATTAAATATGAATTTAACAACATAAAGCTTAATTCTTGATAGATTAAATGAGAATTTAATTAAATAGAAAATTACCATAAATTCAGCAACTACCTATAACAAGAAGAATCTACATTAAAGTTTCATACTTCTTCAATATTCATACTAAAATGAACACCATGTTGTGGCTTAAATCAGAAAATGTGAATATAACAACATAAAGCTTAGTTCTTGATAGATTAAATGAGAATTTAAATAAATAGAAATTAAATCACCATAAGTTCAGCAACTACCACAAAGAACAAGAATCCACATTAAAGCTTCTTACTTTTTCAAGATTTAAATAATCATAAACACCATTATGTGGCTTGAATCAAGAAATGTGAATTTAACAACATAAAGATTCAATCTTGAAAGATTAAATGATGATTAATTAAAACAGAAAATTACCAGCATGCTTCCAGAGATGATGGGCTTCAAGATTTTCCCACTTTCCAAACTGTTTACCACACTTATGGCACGTGACTGGACCAGCAGCAGCAGACCCATTAGATTCTGTCTCTAAAGAAGCTCTAGGCTTTTGAGGCATTCCATTCTTTCCAACACCAGAATTCACAATTCCATTCCCATCTGATGATGCCAACAATGAGTTTGATGTTCTTCTTGTATTTTGCTGAATCTGATTCTTGAAATTATTCAATGTTAGATGACCACCAGGGCCCGGTGTACCAGGCATTAATGTACCCACAAAAGTAGACCCATCACCACCTCCACCGCCACCGCCACCGGTGGCGGCGGTGCCACCACTGACATCATGAAACCCACCATTAAATCCGGTGATTTTAAGCTCACACCTTGAATCATTGAGAATAACTTCATGGGTAATTGGGTTTAAAAACTCACTGCTTCCAATAGATCTAGGACTGCAATTAACTGGCTTCTCTGAGTGCCTCTTGCTACCACCATGGATGACATCTTTGAGGTTTGCAATGGACCTTGAACAACCCGACCTGCCGGGTTTCCGGGTCAAGATTGTTGCCAGATGTTTCTTGGATTTAGGGTCATGGACATCTGATGGCTCGGATTTGCAGTGAAGGGATTTCTTCAAAGAAAACCAAACTGTTGGCATATCTTGATAATCTTGTTGTTTTTGGAACTTTTTAAAAGTGAAACCCTTTTGTACCCATTTCCAAAAAGCTGAAAACTTTGAACATTAAATCAAGAAAGTGGAATTGAGGGTTTGGAGTGGATGGAGGAGAAGCTCACTGGCTTGGTGCCACTAATAAATTAAATTATGACAAACAATTGAGTTCAAATGAAAAATAAAGATTTTCTGACAGCTATGAAATAAAAGAAAGACATTCACGAGTCACCTTTTTAATTAAATAGGGAATTTAATTGAGAAACAGATTTTAGTTGAGTAATGATCCACCGTTAGTAAATATGAATGGATTAAATATAAAGAAGATAATAAACCATCAATATAGAAAAAAACAAATTTTTTTATTATTTTTCATAAAAATATGCCTTTAAAATTAATGACTTTGTATAAAAAGTAGTAACATGTTGACTTACATTTACTCCTTTCAGGATGTAAGGGTGGTTCAAGGCGGGTAGGGTGGCAGGTTGCGGGTACACCGCCGTAAGCCCAGCGGGTTCAGGCGGGTAGAAGCGGGCGGGTGTGTAAAGCCGTTGAAAGGAGGAAGAAATTGACCGTTGAACGGCTAAAAGAGCCGTTGAAAATTAAAAAAAAAATTTAATAAATTTAACGTCTATAAATACATAAACAATTATCCTACTCAATACACAAAAAAATACATTACTTTTTAAATATATCTCATACAATTGATATATAAACCATTTCTTTTGTACCCACCACCCCCACCCAAAATATGAATCGTACGTTATAATTCTCACCCGATTCATCGGAAGATGCGCTCGACTTCGTGTTCGGCGGCGATAGTATGCAATTTCTATGTGATATTGCCGCCCAAGCCGAAAAGGAAGACACAACTACATCATCAAGTACATATGTGTGCCGTGATCGTGAACAGGGTCTACATAATCTAAAAAAATATTATTTCAACGAAAACCCAACACACGGAGAAGCGACGTTTCGAGATAGGTTTCAAATGTCGAAGAGATTATTTTTAAAAATAGTTGGCGATGTAGAAGCTAGGTTTGAATACTTTCAAGAAGGTGAAGACGCTATGAACAAGAAGAGTTTCACGGCATTACAAAAATGCACATCGGCGATTAAACAACTCGCAGCCGGTAATCCTCCTGACGAATTCGACGACTATTTAAGTATGGCTAGGAGAACCTCAAGTGAATTTGTAGAATCAATTGCTTGAAATAATATTTTAAAAAAATACATCTATAGAATGTATCCTTGAGTATATATCTTAATCCTCCTGACGAATTCGACGACTATTTAAGTATGGCTAGGAGAACCTCAAGTGAATGTGTAGAATCAATTGCTTGAAATAATATTTAAAAAAAATACATCTATAGAATGTATCCTTGAGTATATATCTTTAGAAAAGGTAATATAATCCATAAGAATAAATAAACTAATTATTGGAATATATTGTTCAATTTAACATAAAGGCAAGGGGTTAAAGTTTAGGATTAGTATTAGTCTATTGGATGTAAAGTGAGCGATGGGAGCTATAATTAGTCAGTGAAAATTAACAAAGGTAACTATTAGTTGTTAGTATGAAAGTTGTTGAAGTTGCTACTAATGAAAACTAACAAAAGTAACTACTATTAGTTTTCAACAAGAAAGTCGTTGCTGATGGGAGGTTAGTACTAATGATGTTACTATTGATGGTTAAGTAGAGCTACCAGTGACAGAGAGTTAATGTTGATATGGGAATAAAGGTCGATACGAAGTAGTTACTCCTGATTAAAGGTGGTTACTACTAATGGAACAACAAACGATCATTTCTTAGAAATCGTTCGAGGTTGTTAGAAAACGTGTATAAAATGGTGAGGAGAGAATCTTAGAGGGAGATTTTTTGTATTAATTTTCATTTGTATTTTCTCAATAATCGTTTCATTCAATTCAAGAAATAAATCGTTAATTATTTGTAACATCCCAAATTTTTGGACCTTTAGGTACTTTTTATACTTTAAGACATGTGATATTATATCTAAGGCTTTTTTTTATAATTGAAACTGATTTAGTTGCTTATTATTAAATTTGGGGTTAAATGAAACTCGTATATAAGTATAAGTAGAGGTGGGCAAAAAAACCAGTTTGGAAATCCAAACCGGTTTCAAACCGAAACCCGACCCGACTTCAAACCGGTTTAGTGGGAACCGGTTTCAAACTGGTTTGAACCGGCGGTTTTGAACCGGTTTACTTATACATACGATTTACCGGTTTAGGAACGGGTTTTTTTTGAACCGGTTTAAACCGGTTTAACGGTAACTTTCGAAAACTAACCGTTGGGATAACGGCTATATAGCCGTTTTTGACCGTTAGACCCTTTTTTGACCGTTTTTTTCACCCATTTTAACCCCCAAACACATTATAAATAGGTAGTGGGTGGTTTGGTTAAATCAAACTTCTCAAACCCGCTCTCTACACTCTTGTTTATAAAAAAAAAGCTCGAAAACGCTCAAAAAAACTCTGAAAAAAACGCTATGGCAGATTCAAGTTTTGATGTTTCCTCTAACGAAGTTAGCGTTGTGAAAATCATACCAACAACGAGGAACCCCGCAATTTGGCCAAACTACGATCTATATGAGTTGTCTAATGGGTTGGAACGTGCTCGTTGCAAAAATTGTGGTGGTTTTTTTAAAAGGAATCAAATTCTACTCTAAAAACTCATCTGGAGAAATCGTGCCCGAGTTTGAAGAAAATTCCGGGTGAGGGTCAAACATCTATGACAAGCGAGGGTGGAATTTGGAACTTCGATCCAAATATTGTTCGAGATAGAATGGCGAAATTAGTTATTCAAAGAGGTTTGGCGTTCAACCACTTCGACAACCCGCTCGTGACGATGATGATTCAAGAAGCCCTTCAACCACGTTATCATCAAGTAAGTCGTAGTACTCTTAGACGTGATTGTCTAAAAATGTGGAAAAAAGCAAAAAACGAATTAATTTTAGGTTTTGAAAAATTGGAAACCGGTGTGAACTTAACCACCGACGTTTGGTCGGCTCCACATGGTATTCCCGACTCATATATTTGCGTTACCGCTCATTAGGTTGATCCCAATACGTGGCAAATGATGAAACGTACAATCGCGTTTGAGATGTTTGAATATCCGCACACGGGTCAAAATTTATTTCACATTTTAGATGGTGTGATAACCGATTTTAAATTACAAAATAAATTATTTTTAATATCTTTTGATAATGCCTCAAATAATACAATGCGGTTCAAAAATTAATATTAAAATATAATCCGATTTGCAACGGCGCTTTTTTCCATAGTCGATGTATTGCACACATCATCAACTTAGCCATGCAAGACGGGCTTGAGGTTGAACCCGTTATTGAATTAAGTAATGCATTTCGAGTCATGCTTAAAGACGTTTTTAGTAGTAGTAAAAAAGATACCATGAATATATTAGATTATGTAACGATACGGGTTTGATTTGCTTAGGTCCCAATTGGGACCTCCCAACAAAATGGAATTCAACTTATAAAATGTTTCATAGTGCTATACGTCAAAAAGATACTTTAAAAAATTTTCATGATATGCTTTCCTCAAAACCGCGTCGTAAAATTCATAATTTTCCGTCTACGAGTTGGGACATTCTTGAAAATATAACCGAATTGCTCGAAGTTTTCAAAACCGCCACTACTTTTTTATCCAGGGTTTATTACCCCACAAGTCCCTTAGCTCTTAAACAAATATTTCTAATGTGTAACAAATTAGCCGAACTTGAAAATAAATATACTCTTTTTACGAGAATGATAAAACCGATGAAAGAAAATTTTGTTAAATATTTTAAAGAAATGCCTCCGGTTATAACTTGTGCCGCCGCATTAAACCCTACAATTAATGTTTACGGTGTTGAAACCTTGATTGATAAAATAACTTACGATTTGGATTTGAATGCCGAAGATATTCATTTTTCAACCGTAATAAAAACTTATTTTAACAAATGTTTGCAAGATTTGTTTGATATTTATTTACATAAATATGGTACAACACAAACCCCACATGATACGATGGCCGCGGACGCATCAAGTAGCAGCTCGAGGAATGTGAACTTAAATTTGTATAATGAAATGAGAAATGAATTTACTAAACGGGCTAGAGGGTCCACCCCGAGTAGCAAACTCGAAAGGTATACGGGAACAAACTTTTTATCATTTATGAGTCCGGATGTTTTTGAGGACTTTGATATTTTGGCTTGGTAGAAAGGAAACGAATCTACTTTTTCGGTCATTTCCGCCATGGCCCGTGATTTACTAACTGTCCAAGCTTCCACGGTAGCTTCGGAATCCGTTTTTCTCTTAGTGGCAGGGTTTTATCTATTCGAAGAACTAGACTCACTCCCGCGGCAATGGAAATGTGCATTTGCTTGAAAGACCATTTGGATGCGGTAGATAGGAGACAAGATAGGAGTTCGCTTGAAGACGAAATTGAAGTTGAAGAATTCATACACGAATCTGAGGTCAACCAAGGATTGGCGAGCCCACTTACAAATGAAGAACTCGCCGAAGATGATAGACTACGAGGATTCACTAGTAACTCCGAGAATGACGGCGAAAATTAAACAAAAAAACTCCAAAAAAAATATATTTTTCTTTTTGTCGAATTGTAATGTTTAATTTTGTAATGTTTTGTGATTTCTGAACTCCTACAATATCAATAAACGTTGAACTTTATGTTTTTATTTGTTAAATATTTATTTTTTAATTTTTTTTTTAATAAATCCGGTTTAAACCGGTTCACCAACCCGAACCGGTCCAGAACCGAACTGAACCGGTTCAACAGGTTCGAGATTTTATATTAAATAAACCGGTTTAACCCGAACCAGTTTAGTCAAAACCGGTTTAAGGTTTGGTCAACGCAAACCGGTCCGGGCCGGTTTGGAACCGGTTTGTGCACCTCTAAGTATAAGGTTTGTTAGAGCATAATTTCCAAACTTTGAGATGAAAGTTTCCTGCAATGAAACCATAAGGACCAAAGATGTTAAGTGAACAAACTTAATTTAAAACCTGGAGGTTTTACGTTGTGTTTCCGAGTCCCTTTTAAAGAGAGAAGTAAAAGGAAACTAGAAAAGATTTGTGTTTATGAGTTTCTAATGGAATGAAGTGGAAAGAAACTAAAAAATTTGTGTTCTTTGAATTACATTATATATTTCTCTTACTCTCCCTTTCTCTCCCTTTCTCTACTAACTTTAATTCCTTTCTTTTCATTCCCCTCATTTTCTTTTCTCTCTTTAATTCCCTTTCTATTATTTTCTTTCCTTTATTAAACTCGGGAACACAACGTTAGATATGTGCCACGGTTCTAAGAAAGTCTCAAAGAAGTAGTAAGTGTTAATGGGTGTTAGAGAAGAAAACCGGTGGTGATGACATGATTTAAGGGAAGGGAGTGTAAAATTATGCAAAATTGGAGACAAAAACCTAGTTTGGGAGATCATATACCAACACACAAGTGAAGAAAAACAATTGGTAAGTAATTCTTTGACCTAAAACTCAAGTTTATGTGTTGATTATGGGTTCATAAGGAAATGTTGTTAAATCTGGAAATTTATTGTTTGGTAGGGATGGAAATGGGTCGGGTTCGGGTCGGGTATCGGTAATCCCAAACCCATACCCGGTTGTAAAATTGTGTCACATACCCGGCCCATTACCCGTCGGGTATCGGGTATACCCGTGGGTAACGGGTATCGAGTATACCTGTGGGTAACGGGTATACCCGTTGATATAGGGTATCGGGTATACCCGCGGGTATCGGCCAATAACCGTCAGGTATGTGTCTTGTACTTTTCTATGACTCTACTTTTTATATTTATAAATACATATTTTAAAAGAAAAAGTAATTTTTCACATAATAAACTTACTGAAATGAAACATTAATAGCCATGGGTTAAGAGAAAATAAAATTATAAATTACAAATTTTCGGGTATATGATTCGGGTAAACGGGTATGTGATTTCGGGTAATCGGGTCGGGTATCACCTAATCCCATACCCGTCCCATACCCGCGAAATTTTTAAAAATTAATCCCATACCCCGCCCCGTACCCGTCGGGCTTCGGGTATACCCGCCCCGAACTCGTCGGGTTTTGGGTATACCCGTTGGGCTCGGGTTATTTTGCCATCCCTATTGTTTGGTTGGTAATATCTAACATATGTGTTTAATATAGTTAGAATCCATGAAACCGGTTGTTGACTATGAAATCATGTATGATTTATGTTTTTTTTTTGGTAATCTAGTGAGATTATATAGTTTTTTTGGAAATAATAGAAGAATCATAAAGCTTTTGAGCAAAAGACATCATTTTGGATGTATTAAATTGAGAATTTAAAACATGTGTGACATAACTAGCATGTAAGATGTCAGACAATGTGTTTTTAACCCAAACTGGTAAATCACTTAAAAAAATCCTTTTAAATCCATTTGTCTATGCCACTTTAAAATATCAACGTTACACATGTGTAATATGTAAGATTATATATATGTAGTGTTGGAAATTTTGGACTAATATAATTATTATTTAGTACGTGTGAGAGAGGATCACAACGACCTAAACCGCGTCCAAAACGAAGATAAGATGAATCAGATATCGATGCTCTAAGTCGTGTGTTTGAAACTTATTGTAATGGAAATTGAACTTGTGAACTTGTCACACTTGAAAAAAGATAAATCTTGGATGGGTTTATAAGTGGGAGCACTTATAGAATATTGTTCTCTTATAAGAAGTGACACCAGTGGCAGTCAGGATGGTGCGAAGCACTCGACACGCCCGGGCACGGGACCAGGCCGAGGGCGATTGACGTAATGCGGCGTTTTGATGGCGCACTTTGCATTTCGCATCGCCGCGTGCCGCACTAGTATTTTTGACATGTGACGTGGGTCAATGTACGCGCGATCAAGTCCATGTGGCTCTGCGGGAGCCGCGTGCCTATGCGGGCGCGGTTGCAGTCCGTATGCTGTGTGGCTCTGTGGGAGTCCACGCGTCATGTGTCCCTGCAGGCGCAGCTGCAGTCCGCGTGCCATGTGGCTCTGCAAGCACGGCTGCACGGGTCAAGAGGCAAACTGTTTTTCGTTGGTTCAACTATGCAGAAAACGAACAGTTTATCTGTTCGAGTTAAAAAAAAAGGACCAACGTGAAAATAAAGATTGATCTTTTTGAGTTAAATTATTTCAAGTATTTTTCAACCGATCAGCCATGTTTCAAATAACTAATGGCCAGAAACTAATGGGTATGACAGAGATCGAATTAATGGGGAGGGCAGGGATTAAACCTGTGTTACAAGGAATACCAGGTCTCTATCTTACCACTCCACCACCAGCTCTTTGAAAAAAAAAATTGAAAATTATAATAACTAACAATATAATTTACTTCTGAATACAATGTATATCGGGATATGTTCCGGCCCATTTGTATGTCTAAAATAACTAGGGGTAAAATCGTCAAATTCTGGAGTAGAAGCAAATCAAACGCATACGCCATTTGGACCGCTAGATCTAAATCCAATCTACGCTCAGAAATCATATCCGTGTGCTTCAATATCATTGGCCAGAAACATAACAATCAACCCACTATATATACACAAAAGGAGACTATTTCCTTGGAATAATAAATCCAATCGCAAACGCCTCTTCACCGTAAATCTAACCACAATTTCCCGACGTCAAATTACGGTAAACAATGGCCGGAAGAGGGAAAACCCTTGGATCTGCAGTGGCAAAGAAAGCCACATCGAGAAGCAGTAAAGCCGGCCTTCAATTTCCCGTTGGTCGTATCGCTCGTTTCCTTAAAGCCGGAAAGTACGCCGAACGTGTCGGTGCCGGAGCTCCGGTCTATCTCGCTGCCGTTCTCGAATACCTCGCCGCTGAGGTAATTTTCAATTTAATCGATCTGTTGTTACGTTCACATATATTTCAATTCAATTGTATATGATGATTTAGGGTTTCGTTTTTGTGTCGAAATTAAATTGTGAAATTGATTGTTCGCAGGTTCTTGAATTGGCTGGGAACGCAGCAAGGGATAACAAGAAGACTAGAATCGTCCCGAGGCACATCCAATTGGCTGTGAGGAACGATGAGGAATTGAGCAAACTTCTTGGTGACGTCACCATTGCTAATGGCGGTGTTATGCCTAACATTCACAACCTTTTGCTTCCAAAGAAGGTTGGTTCTTCGAAGCCGTCTGCTGATGATGAATAAGTGGTTCCGAATTGTAGCTCGATCTGTTATGCGGCGGTTAGGGTTTCCAAATTATCGGGTTTTGGTTTTGAATTTGTGTTGGTAGGAGTTGTTAGACATTTGTTCGATGAAATTAGTGTGTATATCTGTTGATTTAAGCTTCTTGATAATGAAAACCTGCTCCATTACTTTAATATTGTGTTATCTTCTTGATTTGTATTGTTAAATTATGCTTAATTGGTGTTTTTGAAGTGCCGATTTTGAGTTTTTTACATAATTATCTGATTCGAGGCTGCTGGCATTTGCAGATTCCATGAAATATCTGATTTTTTTTACTAGTTTTTACATGATTATCTGATGTGATTGGGGTTTGGGGATGGTGGTGACTGAGATTAATGATTGTGGTAGTGGTGGTGAAAGGTGGAAAATTTTAAACTTTAAGTTTTATCCAGTTGTTAATAAGCTACTTGATTCATTTACATCTTAATTGCAACTCTAATTTCTTTTGCTTTTCAAACACAGATGTTATCTTTTGATCAACAAATGAAATTCAAATTTCAATTTTATTGAATTGCAACGAAGCAAATGCTTTAGGCTATGTGTTATGGTAGCATTGTAGGTGCGGTAAGGGTCATGTGGAAATGAAACGGGTTTGAAGCAACACCATTATACCCTAAAACCATCGCCACATTCCTTAAATCCATCGCGACACTCTCTTCTTAAATGTATTAATTTTCTTTTTTTAAATGATTTAAAGTTAAGTAAAGGTATGGCGCTAAGGTGACGCTTAATACTGAAAAGTGAAGTAAACCCATAACACACAGTCTTATTGTAGTGAAAATAAACATGATGGCTTGAAGGATAAGGTAATATGTTAAAATAGGTTTGAATGGATCAATGGTTGTTTGGATTCAATTTTATGATCGGTAAGGTTGCCGTTTTTCTATTATCTATCTATTTTAATAGATATCATTTTAACTTTATTTTTTTTTAAGTAAGGTTATGAGTAATGGTATCGTGACCGGGCGTGACCTAAGAGGGGGCGTGAGACGCTTCTGTGAGTATGATCACGGTGTGGATGGATTGATCTTCATAAGTTTTACAAGATTTTACATGATATACTAGTCAATAATCATAAAACACAACCTCCACCGTCTGCCATTGTCACTGTGCCATAAAAAACGAACATAATAGGTATCTTAATTTGACCAAAACCGTTTTGACCGGAACCAATTTATTATGTTTTTTAAAGCTATCTTTTTGTACCGAACAAATTTCAACCCGTTACCAACCCGACCCATACAGCTTGCACCAACAATGTGCATTGATCTTATTAGAGTTTTACAGTTTGGTCCAAACACACTTACCATTAATTTCCTTGATTTCCGAAGATCATCTTCCACATCATGAACTCCCCTCTTTCCCCAGGCTCGAATCTACCACTGTGATTCTTGAATTTGTTCTTCAACTGTTCAATTTTCGCTTTCCATCCACCTGCATTCCCGAAACCCAAACGAATCCACTTTGAGCAAAATATTCGCATGTGCTTCGAATCCTCAAACGGGTACACTCCTTTCACCCTGCGATATTCAATAAGATCACTCATCACCACAATATCTGGTAGATCAACTTCTATAACATCATCTTCTTTTTTCGATTTGCTATCATCGGCTTTGTCTTCGTTAGAAGGTGAACTTGTAACAGGGCGTTTGGACGGTGGTGATGCAGCGGCGGAAGATGTGGGCTTTCTCTTGTTGGCTGATTTTTCGGCATGGTGTTTGGGCGGTTCTGGGTCAGCTGAGTGTGTGGGAGACGGCTCGTTAACTGGTTCCGCCATGAGAGATGACAATTTGTGAGGGACAGGCGTAGATCACATATTGTTATAACAGGTTCAGAATCTTGTTAGAAGTCAGTTATAACGTCAACCATTGGATATCAGCACTAAACCGACTACATGGCTTCAATATAATCATGCTTAATAATCCAGTTTTAATGTTAAAAATAAATGATTATGACTTTATTTACTATCATGATATATTACAACTTTTATTACCCATGTACATTGTTCTAATTACTAAGTTTTATTTTTGGACGACGAGAGGTGGCGACCAGATATTGGTAATTCGATCTCATATTCAGTTATAAAATCGTGTTATATACCCGGCTCAATACCCTTAGGTACCGGGCATGCCTGCTAATTTGTTAAAAAATATATTTTGGGATTTCCAAATAGATTTCTTTGTTTATCATTATAATTATTATATAATTTTTATTTATAAAACAACTATTACAAATTAAAATATAATACAATACATACATATAAACGTGTTCATAAAAAAATAATATCATTATAATTTCTATATAATTTTATGTATATATTTTACAACATATGAAATATAAATAATATAATCAAATACATATTACAAAAGAAAATTTAATTTTCTGCATAATGAACCTAATAAAATGAAACATTAATAACCAAGGGTTAAGGGAAAATAGAATTAATAATTAAAATTTTTCGAGTATATGATGCGGGTAAACGGGGCGGTTATCATCTAATCCCATACCCGCGAAATGTTTTAAAACTAATCATATACATAGTCTCATACCCGTCGGGTTTCGGGCATATTCCTCCCGAATGTTTCGAGTTTCGGGTATATCTGCCGGGCTCGGGTTTTTTTACCATCCCTAGGTCACGATCATACATTGTCCTATTTCATAGTTGCATTGTATTATGTGTTCGAACATCCAACCTAATCAATAATCATAAAACCCGATTAAAGTGTAAGAGTTAGAACGAAGATGTTCTAAAACTAATAAAATTAGAAGGATGATGTGTATGAAAATGCTAATATTTTGGATTTTATCCATAATTTATTAGAGATTACATATTTAGTTTTAGTTGTTTGTGACTTTGTAACGTTTTAATCCTTAACGTGGATGAGTGTTTGTTTTAGATGCGTTTGGCATAGGGTATAATTGTCTTTTCAATGATGGTTCAACAAGAAACAAAAAAGCCCACCACGATTCTTCTTTTCCTTTGACAATGATCATGAGACTTTGTAACATCATAAATTTTGAGAGTTAACATACCTAAAAGTGGAAGAGTGAATAAGAGTAAGATGAATGGAAACATATGTTGATTATTCCAGGGATATGGACAACATCATGAGTGGATCAGGCCTTAATTCAAACAATTGATAAATGAATCAGAAATCAAATTAATAAGACTTAGTGGCTGTTTGATAGCCTCTTAATGATCCCATTAAGATGCCAACCCTGAATCGGTCAGATGTAGGGGGTGTTTGTTTCAGATTTTGCCAGCCTCTTAATGGTTCAGCACATAAACCATATTGAACCATTCAAAGCTCTTATAAACCAAACAGCCCCTTACTTGATGGGATCGATACTTTAGAGGACAATGATGATGCCATTGTAGATTAATGATCGTTCCCGTTATTATGTTATTGATCGATCGATGATCTTGAGAGAATTGTAATTGGTGTTTAATGTATACATAAATAACATCCGAAGGGAAACTAACCCTATTTATACTCTTTCTTATTTCCGTCAAATAAACATTATGAGAGTTTAGGGACTAATCATGTCAAATCGGCAAAGTCAATTCAAATGATCCGTAGACCATAAAATGGGTTATTTCCAACAACATAATAAGTCAATTCAAATGATCCGTACGCCATAAAACGGGTTATTTCCAACCACGTGATTGCCGTTGATTTTATCCTATGTTACATTTTTCTGTTCTTATATAAGCTTTTAGCTTATGCCTTGTGTTGTTGAAATTTGGAATAGAAACATTTGTAAGGATTGAACTATTTTTATATTTAGTTTATATTTTAACTATTTGTTTTCACTTGGTAGATATAATTGTAACAGAGTAAATGAAACTAAAAATGGAATAGAAACATTTGTAAGGATTAAACAAAATTAATTATACAATTGAAGGAATCAAAAGTATAAGTAAAAGAGTAAAATGTTCTTTTTAGACTTAACAAGTACACTATTAAGCTTTGGAACACAAAACTATAAGTAATGTAATTTAGTTAAGTACACACATCCTCCTTCTGGTATGTTTAAATTTTGGATCTGGTTTTAAGTGTAAAAAATTACATTAACAATTCCAAATTATGTATAAACGTAACATTTTTGGTCATTGCAGTGGATAACAATTAACTTTTCTATTAAATATTTTAAAAATGATCAAAATACCCTTATCTTAAAAAAAATTTAAAATTAAAATTTTCTAATAATACGTTGCTTACACTAGCTTTATATTCTGTATTCAAACCTTTACTTAAATCTTAAAAGAGAACTTTATATAACTAAAAGCAGTTTTATC
This sequence comes from Smallanthus sonchifolius, assembly GCA_023525975.1. Taxonomy (NCBI): domain Eukaryota; kingdom Viridiplantae; phylum Streptophyta; class Magnoliopsida; order Asterales; family Asteraceae; genus Smallanthus; species Smallanthus sonchifolius. The sequence continues at coordinate 13,372,118 of CM042026.1, read as the reverse complement.
TTATCATTAACAATACTACAAATTAGAATATTTTCCTGGTTAATGATAAACATTATTGATAATTTCATATCATTTATTCAGAAATTAACAAAATTAAATTTCGTAAAAACATTCAAACACTTAAAACTTTATTACCAATCTATGAGCACATATTAGTCAATTACAAACGAAACAATTGAAGTCCTCGAGGTAAGAAATCGTCACTAAAGCACACTAAACCGTCAAGAATAGTAAAAACTCATCTTATGAAACCGTCACTAAAGCCCACTAAACTGTCAAGAAAAGTAAACTCATCTTATGAAAGGAAATCGTCACTAAAGCCTACTAATTAGTCAAGAATAATAAACTCATCTTATGAAACCGTCACTAAAGCCCTCTAATTCGTCGTACTCCCTGCATCAGGGGGAGGCTGACGCGCGAACATCTTCTTCCACAACAAGAACTCTTCCCTTTGATAATCCGGCACCAACGGACCACTCTCATTGTTGAATTTGAACTTCAGACGCCGGATCTTGGTTTCCCATCCACCTTCGTTGCCAATACCCATATGAATATACGGTAAGCAGAATTTCTGCATGTGATCACAATCCACAACCGGGTTTATTCCGTAGCGAACTTCATATTCATCAAGTTCCTGGTAAACGACGTCGTCTGGCATTTCAACTAGTTCATCTCCTTGTATTTCCGGTTCGCTGGAGGCGGTGTCTTTTATTTCGTCGGAGTTAGACGAAGACAGGTTTATGTGAGGGCGTTTGGGGGGATGAGTGATGGTACTGGTGGGCGGTTTTCTTTTCGTTGGTGGTTTTGCGGCGTCGCCGGAGAGGGGTTTTGAGGTGGCGGAGTGGGGAGGAGACGGCGGGTTAACTGCGTCCGCCATGAGAGGTGAAATTGGTGATCGGAGGTGGGTTAGTATCAGTGGGGGTGTTTAAACAGATTGTTGTAACTGGTTTAGAATCTTGAGAGAATTTAGTTATATAACGTCGACCGTTGGGAATCTTGGGATGAGTTGGTTATTGTAATTTTGGATTAAATAATTTTTTTTAACAATTTTATTGTGACAGTAGGGAAGTTAAAGAGATGAGATGTATAGAAAAAAAAATTATTGTATAATTTATAAAAAAATACATATCATTAATTACTCAACCATAATTATTCTTAGTAGCAATTACTCGATAGAGGGCGTTAATTTCATAACCAATAATATGTAGAACTGTGAGAAACGTCATTTTTATTTTACTTTTTATTGTATAAATTAACTTAAATGCGTGGGAATTTTAATTTATTTAAGATTTTATTTTAAAAATATGACATTTTTAGTTTTTTTTTCTCTAAATGCATGCATATACACAATATGCATGTGTATATGCATATATATATATATATATACATATTTTTATATTTTTGAAAGAAAAAATCAAAGAAAGAGTAAAAATAAATAAATAAAATATTGTCTTAAATGGTTCTTACGATTCCTAACCTACAAATTATTTCCGAAAAGAATGTGTCCCTTACCTAATAATTTCTTGATGAACTTAAAAATGAAAACATTACAATAAAAATGGTGTAACTCATAATATAATGCTATTTATGATGTAGGTTGCATATATATCTTCTAATATCACTAACATATATACACATGTTTTTACATAAGAATCTAGTCATGGTTACATATCTTCTAATAGAATTCAATAATTCATAAATAATTATAACAAATAAAAGACGATAACAACAAATTAATTTACTCAAAAGAATATAGCTAATACTTATTACATGTATTTAAAAAATCATTAGAGAAATATGATGTTTAAAATCCAATACGTTTGGTCATCCCACGTCGTATATAAATTTTAGACATCACAAGTACACTATTAAGACTAAGGGGGCGTTTGGTTCGCAAAATTAGTTGGAATTGAAATTCGAATTGAATTTGGAATTGGAACTATTCCTTTGAAATCCATAATATGTAATTTCTTAGAATTGTTTTTGGATTTAGAATTGGAAGGATTTAGTTTATAATCCAAAATGTATAATTTCTTAAATTATAAGGATAATATATATGGATTGAATTGTAATTACCAACTCAATATTCATCTCTTATAATTCCTTTGTAAGTAGAAGAGAGATAAAAAGATAATAATAAAATGATTAAAAGAGTATTATTTAATTGAATAAAGATAAATATAAGGAACCGGATATGGGATTTTTTTTAAACCTTTAAATTGATAAGATAAATGTTTTTTTTATTTAAATTATAAGGATGAGGATAAAGATCACACCGTGAATGCTCTAAAAGACAAAATTATTACCTAAAAATGGTGAGAAATTTTGAATTCCATTAAAATAGGGAGATATTTTGAATTCTATTAGTTGAGTGATTTGGTTAGAATTAATTTCAATTCCAATTCTTTCTCTTAGCCAACCAAAATATCAAAGAATAAAATTTAAATTATAATTTTGAAACACACCACTTTTACAAACAAACTTTAACGCACGGAAGTCTTAAACCCAGGAAATTTTTTTTTTTTTACCCTGTCGCGTAGCGCGACACTTACTAGTCACCCCCCTCGCGTAGCGCGAGGGGCCTCTTTTCACAGAAAGTTTGCAGTTTCCTGCAGGTTTCATACTTAACCATTTTTCCAACATTTTTCAAACCTTCAAGACACTAAAAATTCCCAACACTTGGGTTTTGACCCAAAAACACATCAACAAGTAAATACACTAAAACATCATTTGTGTATCAAATTTACATCCATCTACGGGGGTTTTCCCCAAAAATCCCCAAAATACCAAAATGCATACGAGAACCTTTCACGCCTTGGACTTGACTTGGACTACTTCGGAGCCTTTCCTACAACCATATAAACATATCACCATTAGTAATGAGATAAACATAACCAACAAGTATTTACAACTTGTTGTCACCCTTTTCACCCATTTGACCCGTTTCCACCCAAATTGTCATTTAGGCTACATATTCTTGTACTCTTACTACAAGTTTCAATTATGATCAACACATGATCCATTTCCATTATGGCACAAAGGCCATAACTCCGTTTCATTTATGATCAACACATGATCCATTTCCATTATGGCACAAAGGCCATAACTCCGTTTCATTTATGATCAACACATGATCCATTACCATTATAGGTTAACACTATAACTACATTCATTCTTTGTACATACTAAATCATTCACAATTTATCATATCACAAGTATGCACACAATCACATAACACATAATCCACAAAATTCACAACTTGTTTTCACACCTTTCACCCATTTGACCCGTTAACACCCATTTCGATGTTTGATTGCATACCACTTGTATTTCACCTACAAGTTTTATTTACTTTTTACATTATCATTTCATTTATAACACAAAGGTCATAACTTTCTTTCCATTCTTCATCTTGGTACATATACCAAGATCTTACCACATTTCCATTATGGTTCTTTGACCATAACCTCTCCCTTTTCCATTATGATTCTTTGATCATAACCTCCTCTTTTCCATTATGATTCTTTGATCATAACCTCCTCTTTTCCATTATGATTCTTTGATCATAACCTCCACATATTCAATATAGTATTATAACCATATTCACATTCATACATACACTTATGCATAATCAATTCATTTCATGTATCATTCATACTATGCACAATATAACACATAATCCACAAAATTCACAACTTGTTTTCACACCTTTCACCCATTTGACCCGTTAACACCCATTTGGCCAATTAAGGATTTCATACACTTGTATATCACCTACAAGTTACTTTCATCGTTTCATTATCACTTTTCCATTTCCATTATGGCACGTAGGCCATAACTTCATATCCCAAAGGATACGAGATCATAACTCCATAACCAATCTATCCATTATGGTACTTAGACCATAACTCCATATCCATTCTATCCATTATAGTATAAATACTATAACTACATTCCTTCAATTATGCATACAATTTTATGCTCATTCATACCACATAACGAATTATGCAACTTTACACATTATACATACAACAATGCATAAAACTCATTTATCATCAAAACTAAGTAAGTGCAAAGGCACTTACCTTTTGGGTTAGACGACTCCGCTCCGCCTTCTAGACCCACAATTTGATTACCTAAACATACACTCCTAGTTTAGTAATCTAACATATACCAAAATTTCATTACAATTGAGTTCACAACTCAATTTCCCAATTCCAACCCAAATTGACCCGTTTGGGTTATCCTCATAACCAAACACCCTCTTTCACCACAAACTCACCTACTTGAGTTTCATTAACTTGATCTTAACATTAATTCTTCTTTAAAAAAATTATTATTAAGTTAATTTGGTGTTTGTTCAAGTGTCTAACATCTTAAAAACACTTAATCTTCATTAATTCACCATTCTAGCATTATGATCCAAACATCCCCAATTTTCACCATATGAACCCTAACTTCTCATAATCAAAATTTAAAGGGTTCTAGGATGTTAACCATCATTCTTTAACTTTAGTTTAGCTAGATTATCAGTAATCTAACACCATTTCATCACATGCATACAAAATTTCAGGTTTCACCCAAAACCCACCAAGAACACATACATGGTGAAATCAAGAGGAAGAGAATCACTTACTTGATGTTAGGAAGGTGTTGTGTGAGCCAAAACCTTCACTAATCAAGCTTCAATTACACGAAAATGGCTTCAACACACTTTTCTCTTTTCTTCCTCTTCTCTTGAACGACTCCAACTACATAATGAAGTCAATTTTGACTTCTAAAGGTCAAATATGGCAGATTTGCCATGTTTCACCTTTAGCCCCTCTACTTTCAATCTTTTTCATTTCCTTCCATAACTAGTTAAAACTAGTATATCCCCGTTACTAACTTGAAACTCGCTTGTTTCAACTTATTTCTAAAATATTATTTTCACCATAATATTTATTAGAATTATATATTTATTTATAACGAGACCCGAATTTTGGTTCGTTACAAATCACCTCCCCTTATTTGGGTTTCGTCCCCGAAACCCGACTTCACATAAAAAGGTTCGGATAATGTTTAAGCATTTCTTCCTCGGTTTACCAAGTCATTTCCGCTCTCTTTCTATGTTTCCACCTCACCAAAACTTGGCTAATCTCTTTATTGCGCAAACGCTTCACTTTTCTATCCAAGATTGCCACCGGTTCTTCAACATAATTCAACTTTTCATCCAATTCGATATCGTCCAAAGGGACAAAAGTAGATTCATCCGCCAAACACTTCCGCAAATGAGACACATGAAATGTGTTATGAAGTCTACTTAGTCCCTCCGGTAGCTCCAAACGATAAGCTACCGTACCCACCTTTGCTATCACCTTAAACGGCCCGATGAAACGAGGACTTAACTTCCCCCGTTTCCTAAACCGTATCACCCCTTTCCAAGGAGAGACTTTCAAAAGCACAAAGTCCCCCACTTGAAACTCAATCGCTCGCTTCATATCCTCGAGCGTTTGAATCGTTCGCTCGCTTTGACCATCCGTTTGTGGATGATAAGTGGTGCTAAGATTCAATCTAATCCCCATATCCTCATGGAATTTCTTCCAAAAACGAGAAGTAAATCTCGTATCACGATCCGATATAATCAACACCGGCACACCATGACGTGACACAATTTCCTTCACATACTTAACAATATCACGCCTCATACCCGGCCACCAAAAATGACACCTCAATTCATAAAACATCTTCGTGGCCCCCGGATGGATAGAATATTTGCATTTATGCGCCTCGTCAAGAATAGTTGTCAAGACACTTGACAACCTAGGTATCCAAATTCTATCAAAGCATGTCTTCAAACCCATGCTAATTTCACCAAGCTTATCAACATAAGCAACCATCCGCTCTTTCTTCAAGTCACCACCAAGTGCTAACACTTGGGCCTCCCGGATTTCATCAATAAGAGATGATGAAATTGTCATCTTAAATGACTTCACCTTGATAGGTGAATGACTTGACTTTCTACTAAGCGCATCCGCCACAACATTCGCTTTACCCGGATGATAAAGTATCTCACAATCATAATCCTTAACCAATTCAAGCCACCGCCTTTGCCTCATGTTGAGGTCCTTTTGGTCAAAGAAGTACTTGAGGCTTTTGTGATCCGTGTAGATCGTACACTTAGCACCATACAAATAATGCCTCCAAATCTTGAGCGCGAAAACCACGGCTGCAAGCTCTAAATCATGGGTTGGGTAATTCACCTCATGAGTCTTTAATTGCCTAGATGCATAGGCAATCACTTTCCCCCTTTGCATCAAAACACATCCCAACCCCGAATGCGAGGCATCCGAATAAACAACAAAATCTTCGGTCTCGTCCGACAAGGACAAAATAGGTGCCTTAGTCAACTTTTCTTTCAAGAGTTGAAAGGCAGATTCTTGCTCGGCATCCCAAACAAACTTAGTCTCCTTACGCGTTAACTTCGACATCGGCATGGCAATCCTAGAGAAATTCTCAATAAATCGCCGATAATAACCCACCATGAAACTCAACAATGGATGTTTCAAAATTACCTCACCAATCCACCCATTGAGACTCAAGTTCTCAAGTTCATACCGATTGGGATTCGAGGATCCCAACACCCATTGAAGCTCGAGTCTTCAACTCAACCCCTTCTTAACCAAGAAAGCATGAGACTTCCTCAAGTAAGGATACATCGATTTCCTTACTTTAATCCTCTTTTACAACACTGGAAGGAAGATTCCTACCCGTGACCCAAACATTCTAAGTATCTCCAATGACTTAATCATAAGTCATCCTTTGAGATTCAAGGATCTCAATCACCAAATCCGCCTTTGAAGTTCGAAGACTTCGTTATCAAACACCGTTTGTGAAGTCCAAAAGACTTCCAACATCATTTATGAAGTTCCAAGACTTCATCCACCATCCATGTACATATTTCACCTATGCACATTTCACCCCTTTATATACATATTTCACCTATGTATATAACCATTTGCGTACAATGTACATTTTAACATTCACCCACTAACCATTCAATCTTTAACGGGTCCACAAGTATTTCTTCCGAATTCACCACCCCATCCAAAAATTGGATTTTTTTTTTACCAAAGCCACAACCTCATGCATTTAAATCATATAAACATCAACATTATAACACCCTTAATGTTAATGGTCCAGCTTCACTGTATAACGTCACCAGATAGCATTGGGAAACCCAATTTATTTACATCTCTTCCACGATTCCAAGATTTTGAGCGAAAACACGACTAGTTATAAAAACTTGCCCGACATCTTGTTGATCACCTCTACTATACGATGTACATGAAGGAACTCTTCCATTATGCCACCCACCATGGCTTTCAATCGATGGTATTTCAACGTCATCTCTTGAATTCCCCCGATGCATGTGCCTTCACGCCCTTATGCCTTTCTCTCTACGGATAATAATCCACCAATCCTCCGCCACGACCCGAAGTCGACTCATCGCGAGTAATGCATCTTCTTTTAATCACAATGGATTGCTGAAAAGCCAATACCATTATAGTGATTCATTGCTGATTAATCAATGATTAACTCTCACCCTTTAACTCCTTCGGTTCGCACACCACGAACCCCTTGTGAAAACAAGGTTTTCCTTCAACTTCGGTTCGCCAACCGTTATACTTCCCGCTCTCTAGGCTTCATACCGTTCCTCCCAAGGATCGCCTCAAAGATCCCTATTTTCCTCGAAGGAAGATCGATACAACATGATAGAAAGCTCTAGTCATTCTCCGCTAGATTGATGCATTCTTTTTCTCCCAACCCATTCCATGTTCCTCACCACCCACGAGGTGATACACAACTAGACTCTAACATACTTGAGTCCTTAAGATGACTTTCATCCACCATTTCTTCTACTTACACAAATGCCCCTTAGTCTCCCCGACCAATTTTTTAACTAAGTTGTAGATGTTCTACCTACTTATAGGTCTTTAATCTACCCACTTGTTAAGGCACTATATCTTATCTATGTGTATATGTATTACCCTCATCTAATCATCCATATACATACATACATACATACATACACATATAACCACCTTCACCTACTCCTTGCTAATGTTCCTTGTTATATGGTTATCATAATGACCCTTACACATATTGTCTTATTAAACATATTGGCCAGACATGTTTAATAATACGCCATGCCCAATTGTAATTACCATCTCCATATAACAGGTCACAAAACAAGTTTCGGCACACATAACACCTTAACAATATTCATCATACATATATACATACACCATATATATATTATCATTTTATCAAATCATTACTAACCTTTCATTTCCGCAAGCTCCGAGTCTTAGTCAAGTCCTTCGTAGATTCTCGTATCATTTTCCCCCATATCAAGAGCATCCGGTTTGAGTTTGATGCCACCACACCAAATCCCTCAAACCATTGCTCTGATACCAAGTTGAAATACACCACTTTTACAAACAAACTTTAACGCGCGGAAGTCTTAAACCCAGGAAATTTTGTTTTTTTTACCCTGTCGCGTAGCGCGACACTTACTAGTCACCCCCCTCGCGTAGCGCGAGGGGCCTCTTTTCACAGAAAGTTTGCAGTTTCCTGCAGGTTTCATACTTAACCATTTTTCCAACATTTTTCAAACCTTCAAGACACTAAAAATTCCCAACACTTGGGTTTTGACCCAAAAACACATCAACAACAAGTAAATACACTAAAACATCATTTGTGTATCAAATTTACATCCATCTACGGGGGTTTTCCCCAAAAATCCTCAAAATACCAAAATGCATACGAGAACCCTTCACGCCTTGGACTTGACTTGGACTACTTCGGAGCCTTTCCTACAACCATATAAACATATCACCATTAGTAATGAGATAAACATAACCAACAAGTATTTACAACTTGTTGTCACCCTTTTCACCCATTTGACCCGTTTCCACCCAAATTGTCATTTAGGCTACATATTCTTGTACTCTTACTACAAGTTTCAATTATGATCAACACATGATCCATTTCCATTATGGCACAAAGGCCATAACTCCGTTTCATTTATGATCAACACATGATCCATTTCCATTATGGCACAAAGGCCATAACTCCGTTTCATTTATGATCAACACATGATCCATTACCATTATAGGTTAACACTATAACTACATTCATTCTTTGTACATACTAAATCATTCACAATTTATCATATCACAAGTATGCACACAATCACATAACACATAATCCACAAAATTCACAACTTGTTTTCACACCTTTCACCCATTTGACCCGTTAACACCCATTTCGATGTTTGATTGCATACCACTTGTATTTCACCTACAAGTTTTATTTACTCTTTACATTATCATTTCATTTATAACACAAAGGTCATAACTTTCTTTCCATTCTTCATCTTGGTACATATACCAAGATCTTACCACATTTCCATTATGGTTCTTTGACCATAACCTCCCCCTTTTTCATTATGATTCTTTGATCATAACCTCCTCTTTTCCATTATGATTCTTTGATCATAACCTCCTCTTTTCCATTATGATTCTTTGATCATAACCTCCACATATTCAATATAGTATTATAACCATATTCACATTCATACATACACTTATGCATAATCAATTCATTTCATGTATCATTCATACTATGCACAATATAACACATAATCCACAAAATTCACAATTTGTTTTCACACCTTTCACCCATTTGACCCGTTAACACCCATTTGGCCAATTAAGGATTTCATACACTTGTATATCACCTACAAGTTACTTTCATCGTTTCATTATCACTTTTCCATTTCCATTATGGCACGTAGGCCATAACTTCATATCCCAAAGGATACGAGATCATAACTCCATAACCAATCTATCCATTATGGTACTTAGACCATAACTCCATATCCATTCTATCCATTATAGTATAAATACTATAACTACATTCCTTCAATTATGCATACAATTTTATGCTCATTCATACCACATAACGAATTATGCAACTTTACATATTATACATACAACAATGCATAAAACTCATTTATCATCAAAACTAAGTAAGTGCAAAGGCACTTACCTTTTGGGTTAGACGACTCCGCTCCGCCTTCTAGACCCACAATTTGATTACCTAAACATACACTCCTAGTTTAGTAATCTAACATATACCAAAATTTCATTACAATTGAGTTCACAACTCAATTTCCCAATTCCAACCCAAATTGACCCGTTTGGGTTATCCTCATAACCAAACACCCTCTTTCACCACAAACTCACCTACTTGAGTTTCATTAACTTGATCTTAACATTAATTCTTCTTTAAAAAAATTATTATTAAGTTAATTTGGTGTTTGTTCAAGTGTCTAACATCTTAAAAACACTTAATCTTCATTAATTCACCATTCTAGCATTATGATCCAAACATCCCCAATTTTCACCATATGAACCCTAACTTCTCATAATCAAAATTTAAAGGGTTCTAGGATGTTAACCATCATTCTTTAACTTTAGTTTAGCTAGATTATCAATAATCTAACACCATTTCATCACATGCATACAAAATTTCAGGTTTCACCCAAAACCCACCAAGAACACATACATGGTGAAATTAAGAGGAAGAGAATCACTTACTTGATGTTAGGAAGGTGTTGTGTGAGCCAAAACCTTCACTAATCAAGCTTCAATTACACGAAAATGGCTTCAACACGCTTTTCTCTTTTCTTCCTCTTCTCTTGAACGACTCCAACTACATAATGAAGTCAATTTTGACTTCTAAAGGTCAAATATGGAAGATTTGTCATGTTTCACCTTTAGCCCCTCTACTTTCAATCTTTTTCATTTCCTTCCATAACTAGTTAAAACTAGTATATCCCCGTTACTAACTTGAAACCCGCTTGTTTCAACTTATTTCTAAAATATTATTTTCACCATAATATTTATTAGAATTATTTATTTATTTATAACGAGACCCGGATTTTGGTTCGTTACAAATTTCATTAAAATCCTATGAATTCCTGCCAACCAAACATGTCCTAAGTGTAGTGGGCTAACACCCACTTATCAGCATGTTGAGGCGTTAAACACCATTACACCAAAAGTAAGGTGGTGCGCCAAGGAAGGGGGTGTTGAAATGTTAACGGGCGTGAAGGAAGCTTTAATAAAAAAAAATAATTATTATTATGTTTTAATTAAACCAGTACATACTTTTGAGGGTTTAGTTAGTTAAAACTTAAAACCCACCGCAAACGTGACATTAACTTTTTTATTTTTTAGTTAAACCAATATAAATAGTCTAAGTTTGGAGCACAAAACTATAAGTAAAGTAATTTAAAATGGTTAAGTAATAATTAATTATTTTAAAATTAATTAACACATTGATTAAAAATAAAATTGCTATTTGGTATTAAAAATAATCCACCTCTAACAATTGTTCACCACCAATGTCACCACCGCATATCACCATAAACATCGTTACCAATAGTCCATCCGTAGCATCGGCGTGAGAGGGGCGGCGTGAGCCACATAGGCTTTTCACGCCCAGGGTACACCGCCCCCCTAGGCGTGAAAGTGGCGTGAAAAGGGGGCGTGGGGCATTTCACGGGCGCAAGCTCACTCTCACCAACACACAACCCCTCCAACGGTAATATTACCGTTTAAAAAAATTACCGTTAAAAAAAATAAATATATTTTAATCCAAAATCTAATATAAATACCAACCAATTTTTACTCACTAAATTATCAAACCAACTTCTCAATTTTTACTCACTAAATCATCAAACATCACAATGAATCCTTGGAACCCAAATAATCCATTTTTTTTCAAACCTTCGTAACAACCCAAATAACTCTTTCAACCCGAACAACGACCCGAGCAACCTTTTCAATCCAAATGTTCAAGATGTTTACGTTCCGAGTACGTCACCGGAACCAAACATTTTTCAACAAATTTCTTGTGGATTTAACTTTCAACAAATGCCCACTCCTACACAAACCCCTCCCACACCGGATTCAATACCCGAAACACAAGAATTTACCATCCTCGAGACACAACCGTCTACTCAACCGAAGAAACGTTCACATAGAAAGAAACAATCATCGACCGTCGACACAACCAAAGAACCGATTCATGTTGTTGAAAGGTGGACGCCGAAAGAAGAATTTGTTTTGACTAAATCTTGGGTAGACATGTCGGAGGACCCAAAAATTGGTAAGGCGTTTAATATTTTTTATAAAATGTTATGTTATTTTTGATAAAATTTGTAGTAATTAGTTATATATTTTTTGTATAGGAAATAATCAATCCGGAAATGATTTTTGGTGGCGTGTTCGTGCGAAATTTCACGAGGCAATGGGGAGGGGCGAATACCGGAACCCCGACAAGATCTCGGGTAAATGGCGGGACTATAACCGCAAGCTTACTAAGTTTAACAATTTTTACAATAAACACTACAACAATCGTAAAAGTGGTCAAAGTGACCACGATATATACTTAGAAGCTTGTGAGTAGTACAAAGCCGTAGTGGGTTCGACTTTTAATTCTAATAAATCATGGGAGATTATTAGAAAATCTCCCAAGTGGTGCCAAGTCCCGTTGATGTCCTCGTCGTCTAAACGAACTAAAACGTCGTCTACCGGCGATTATTCACCTGGTATCAATTCAAGAATTAATCGAAATGTGTAGCAAATCGCGATACATTTCCGACAAAACCAATAATAATCTTAATATATATTACAAAAATACCTTTTTAACTAAATTATCATAATTAATATTGATTTTATCGTAATTTGCGACACACTTCCGATAAAAACAATAATAATCTTCTTACTTAAAATAAAAATACCTTTTTAATATATTTATAATAATTAATATTGTTTTTGTCGCAAACTAGTCGAAATTTGCGTCATATTTACGACAAAATCAGTAATAATTAAAATAAAAATAACTTTTTAATATATTTATTACGTCACATTTGTTTTGAAATCATCTAAAAGTTAACAAACTGTACTCATTCATAATATCTTTAGTTCTTTACATAAAAAACGATAAATATATGAAAAATCATAAGTCCTAAAATTTTCTAATAACATGCATGTTCCTTACATTAACTTTATATTCTTTATTCAAATCATAACTAAAATCAATTTTCTCTTATCATTAAAAATACTACAAATTATATATAAAATTTTTCTGATAAAGGATAAATATCATTACTAATTTTATATTATTTTTATGAAATTAACATAACCAAATTACGTAAAAACATTCAAACATACGGTTCGTATAGCCTAAAGTTAAACCGACAATATTCCAGACATGTCCCGTCAGTCATGTCATGACATCAATACGAGCCATATTGGTAGGCAAAAAATGCAATACGACCCGTATTGTGTACCATATGACTCGTATCATCCTAAAACAACCCGTATTGAAGCGAAAAAAGCGTAATACAACATGCATTAAAACTGGTGTACGAATATAATGGGGTGGTGTTCAGATATCGCTGACATAAATATATGAAAATTAACTAGTCCTAAAATATAATGATAATATGTTCCTTACACTAGCTTTATAAAGAATAAACTCTTTATTTAAATCTTAAAAGTGAACTTTATATAACTAAAATCAATTTTATCTTATCATTATTAATAGTACAAACTAGAATATTTTCTTAATAAAGGATCATAACGATCAATTTAAAAAATATTATTACTAATTTTATATTATTTTTCTGAAATTAACAAAATCAAATTTCGTAAAAATGTACATTCAAACACGTAGAACTTTATTACCGATCAATGAACACATACCAGTCAATTACAGACGAAACAAATGAAATTCTCAAACCGTCACTAAATGCACACTAATTCGTCAAGAAAAGTAGACTCATCTCAATTACGAAGTCCTACTCTCTGCATCAGGTGGAGGATTACGCGCGAACATCTTCTTCCACAACAAGAACTCTAGCATTTGATGAGGAGGCACCAGCAGATCACCCTGATTCATGAACTTGTACTTCAAATGCCGGATCTTGGATGCCCATCCACCTTCATTCCCAACACCCATATGAATATACGGAAAGCAGAATCTTCGCATGTGATTATGATTCGTAACCGGGTTTACTCCGTTGCGAATTTCATATTCTTCAAGTTCCCGATACAATACCGCGTCTTCGATGTTAACTTGTTCATCTTCTTCGTGGTTTTCCGGGTTGCTGGAGGCGGTGTCTTTGGTTTCGTCGGAGTTGGACGAAGAGAGGTTTATAATGAGAGGGCGTTTGGGTGGATGAGTAGTGGTGGTGGGCTTTCTTTTCTTGGGTGGTTTTGCGGCGTCGCCGGAGAGTTGTTTTGAGGTGGCGGAGTGGGGAGGAGACGGCGGGTCAACTGGTTCCACCATGAGAGGTGAAATTGGTGATCACAGATTGTTGTAACTGGTTTAGAATCTTGAGAGAATTTAGTTATAACGTCGACCGTTGGTATAAATTCGTTATTGTAAGTTTGGATTTAATTTATTTTTTTGGGATTTAATTAAGTATAAAATTTTGTAACTATTTTATTATAATGTTAATTAGGAAAATTAAAGGAATAAGATAATTATCAAATAAAATTTATATTTTTTTTCTTGCTTATTTTTCTAAATAGTTTTATTATGTGATGACAAAATAAGGAAAAAAGATACACACACATTTTATATGCTTATTAAAAGTATGAATTGAATATATTATATCTTATTAAAATAGCATTACAATGTGTATTTCAACGTACTTTTTTTAAGTTTTTTTAAATTTTTTGCGTATTATTATTATTATTATTATTATTATTTCGTTTTTTTCAGATTCCGATGATATATGAGCACATTAGAAAAATAAAGGTCTCTATCACCTTTCACATAATTTTTTTTGTGATCGGATATAAATTTTATTAAAAACCTAGCCTGTCAAGATTTGGTTTTCTTTTATAATTTTGGGTATATAATATTTTATAAAATTTTGAATATACTGTTGCGATTTTCTTATTTTTTTCATACGTGTCTATATGAATTTTATTTAAAACCATGACCCCGCAACGCATGGGAATTGCCTGCTAATATATCAAATTACTCAACCGTAATTACCTTTTCGTAGCAATTAGTAGACAACGCTCAAGTATATATGATGCTATTTATGATGTAACTTGTATCTATATCTTCTAAGGTGGAGGGAGTGGAACCCTCCAACCCAAACTACTCTCCCAAAATAAATCAATAAGAAGATGCCACCTTATTTAGCCAAAGTACCCTCCCAAAGTATCCTACATGGTGGGAGTGGTACCCTCCAACCATACCGTTAACCACTATGGAAACCTCGTTCAACGGTACGATTTTGTAAACTTTCAGCGGGTATGGAAACCCGCTAACCACTACCCGCTTGAACCCGTCTTTCGTGCGGCCGTGTACCTGCATACCCGATCTCGGGTTCCCCTCTACCCGAGCACCACTCCCAGTAGCCTAATATCACTAATATGTACATATGCATTGTTCATATTTAAGGGACAACATAAGTGCAATCATATAACTCATTTCATTTGTTTTTATGTAAGAATCTAGTCACGGTTATAAATCTTTTAACAGAATTCAATAATTTGTAAACAATTATAACAAATAAAAGACAATAACAAGAAATTAATTTACTCAAAAGAAAATAATTATGCCTATTACATGTTATATTTAACCGGCTCAACTTATCAATACCATCCCCTCTTCAAAACCATGGTTAGATTACGTGTTTATGCTTTCTGATTTTTTTTGTTCTCATCTTTGACCTTTATACCCTTTTCCTTTATTTATTTTCTCTTAGGTTTAGGTTGTATTTTAGGACTAAAAAAATTATTGTTCAAAACAAATCAACAAACAAACCCAGCAGAAAAATAGTTACTCACTTGATCGTCGGAGGGTTTTTCAGAGACCTCCGTCTCTAACCCCTTCTAACGAGTTTCATAGTTTTGTAGATCTAGATCGAGACAGAGAGGATGAACTTCATGAACTTTTTAATTTTTTTTAAAGAAGTATCAGATTTAATAAATGTTGTTGGTGCATCTTGCAAACGAATAGATTTGATAAGAGAAAGTCAAAGAGAAAGATTGGGATTGAATTCGGAAGTTGAAACCGGAAGTGGAAAGAATCAAGAAATGTCACTTGCAAGAGCCGGAGATATACGTTGGAGTTCTCACGAAAAAACAATTCTCCGTTTGCTTGCTTTATAACCTAGTGTTATTGACGTGCTTGAATATATAGAAACTTCGACAGAGATTGATGCTCACAAGAGTTAAGCAAATGATCTTCAAATATATATGAAAACTTTTAATTTTATATTTTATTTACATTTGATGAAGCACATCTTGGGTGTTACTGACACATTATGTGAAGCACTTCAAAGAAAAAATCAAGATATATTGAATGCAGTCGAGCTAGTTAGATCAACTAAAGAAAAATTACAAAGGTATCGACTTGAAGGTTTTGACTCACTTTTGAAAGATGTCACATCCTTTTGTGACAAATATGAGATTGAAATGGTTAACATGGAAGCCGAGTATGTTGACCCGAAATATCGAAGAAGGAAGACCGGCATCACCAATCGTCACCATTATATGGTCAATAGTTTCAACACGGTTCTCGATATACAAATTCAAGAGCTTGGAAACCGTTTTAATGAGGTAACCACTAACTTGCTTACGTTTATGAGTTCTTTGAGCCCGTGTGGTAATTTTAGTGCCTTTAAAAAATTAAACTTGCTAAAGTTGGCCGAGATGTATCCGCATGATTTTAATTTTGATGAGCAAGACAAGCTATTGTATTAACTCGACCGCTACATTGACAATGTGAAAAAAGATAAGCGGTTTGCGAACCTAAATGGAGTAAGTGATCTCGCCAAAATGATGGTGGAAACAAATAAACACATTGATTATCCGTTGGTCTATCGTTTAATAAAGTTATCATTAGTTTTACCGATTGCAACGTCAAGTGTTGAAAGATGTTTTTCTTCAATGAAGCATGTGAAGACGGATTTACGTAATAGGACGGGTGATGGATACGTGAACGATTCATGCATTTGTTACATAGAAAGGGAGTTCTTTCAACAAGTTTCGGACGGAGATGTAATGCAACGATTTCAAAAGATGAAAACTCGTAGGGAACAATTCTAGTTTATTTAATTCATAAAGACTATTTTATTTTTATATTTATATGTGTTTTAGTTTCTAATGACGATGTTTTTTTATTATATATGTTATCGTATTTTTGTTATCTGATGAACTTTACCCGACCCGAATAATCGAACCGACCTGAACAGACCCGAATTTTTTTATGTCCGGCCCTGTGATATTAGAGCATCTAAAAACAGTGAACCCCTTGGAAATATTTCCTGGATCCGCCACTGGGATGAAGTGTGGTTAATTGATCTCATAGTTGCTGTTGTGATGAGCCTAAATTTCTACAATGGCGGATACTTGAAGCAGCAGACAACGTCCAGACATGTCACATCCGGATACCAATATGGCTCGTATTGTGTCCAAAATAACCCAATACGATCGTATTGTGTCCAAAATGTGCAATACGGCCCGTATTATGCCTCTTATAGTCCCTATATGGGTCGTATAGGAAAGGGTATTCGTATAACCTCACCCGAGATAAAAGTATCTATCATTACTCAACTGTAATATAAAATCATTATTGATTCAAACAAGAAATATTTTTCTACTTTTATCATTTTTTATCTAATCTATTTTATATTTTTATATTCTATAACGAACGGTAATCTTATAAAACTTTTACCGTTTTAGCGAAGATTATAAGGTGGTGTGCTTTGGTGGTCGGCACGATGGCAAGGGTTACATGAGGGGACAGCGATTGTCACATAAGAGGTCGAGAAAAACATAGGCTCATTAAAATAGTCGAGTCACACGTAAGTTACACAAGATCAACTCGTTAAAAACTTAAATCGAGCATCGAGCTGAGCTTATACGAGTTCGACTCCGAGCACATTTAATAAATTAGCTCACCCCGATCTCCACATAGTTTCACTAGGCTCAAACAGGTCAATGCAGATGGTATTCCAATTTGTGAGATCAAATTAGGGTTTATAAACAACTATAACACCACCTACAGCCTGCACTGTCACCATTAAACTTCATCAAGCAGATAAAACATAAAGAAAGAAAAATGAATCAATTTTTAGTTGTTGAAAACAAAACCCTACACATTAATCTTCATCTGAACTAGAACTGTCCATCCGCCGCCCTACAATTGCCGGAAACAGCCATTGACGTTGACCGGAAACCGGTGACTGGCGAGGTTCAGACGGACCTCCCAACAGTGTCTGATCATCTTTTCTTTGAATTCCCGGCTGCAAATCATCATTTTTCTGTGTTCTTGGGGTTCTTACAGGATCACTCTTAACTTCTTTACATACTTTATCCAAAATTATCAAGAAATCGCGAACAATCACAAATAATCTCAACCCTTCATCCTTCCCGGAGTTCCCATGAAAATAATCCGTCGTGTTCTTGATCAAAATTTTTATTTTCTTTTCTTCTTCAAGCATCCACGTAATCTCCTTCTCAGCATTCTTTACAAAATTCACCAAAACTCTCTGAAACTCATCACCATCTTCTTCTACCTTCTTTAAATCTGAATTTATAAACTCGCGGGCTTTTACTAGGGCCCGTCCCAAACTTGACACTGAACTGGTCAACCCGTCAGCATCAACAATGGCTGCCTTCTTCACATTCTCGAGCTCACTGCTCAAGCCCGATACTACTTGAATCCCGAGCATGCAATAGCGTTCCTCTGTTTCTTCAGAAGAAGATGAAGTTTCTTTAAGAAGATCCTCGGTTTTGAAACTTTTTGATTCCCGGGTAGTTCGGGCAGCTTTTATACCTTCTGAACGAATGATCTCTTGAACCACAAAGTGCAAAAGTGTCGTTTTTCCATCGATTCCTTTCACGTCTGATAATTTTAAGAGTGTATCGAGTTTAAATGCTTGTGCACTGCCACGAAATGTTCCATCGTTCATACGATTCCCGGTTTTCAAAACAGCTTCTAAGAGTTTGAGAAATAACCGGCTTTTCCTAAGTTCTACACAAGCAGCCTGTATGATTTAAAAGAACACGGAAAATTAGCATGCAATTTACTTAACAATCTGTTGGATTGGGTTATGTTTTATCTCTGGCGGGTCAAACGGGTCGAAAATTAACCAAATTGTAATAATAATGCATAAAATCTCCTAAAACATTTTATTCAGAAAAACTAGATTATTACTGAAAAATGTATAATTTTGATAATTATACTTGACACAATTTTTATTTAAAAAACTTGAACATACCGGACAACAAGTTTCGACCCATACAAAAAGTTATCAGTTTTGACCTGTTCCCCGTCCTGAATGGCCTGCTTACCATCTCTAGTAAGAAGTATATATGATATAAGATTCAAAGATTTACCTCTAAAGTTGTGAAGGACTCTTTAATCATTACTTCTTCCTCCTGGAATGTGCACATAAAGAGCAAAGATTCTAGTCTTCTAAAAGCAAATGGTATTTCAATTAACACTTTTAAAAACCGTTCTGCAGTTCCAAGATGAGAAAGATCCCCGTTGAACATCCTTAACTTCAGTTCTTCATCAGCAGTTGGAGCCGTTTTTATCAAAGTTTGAACAAGTTCCACCGGAAGCTCGTTTCCTAATGCAAAGCACACAAGTTAAAATTAGTATATTAAACCAAACGCGATCAAGATTCAAATATAAACCATCTAGATGCGACTTAGACATCTTGTAAAACCAGAGGTTTCCATTAACGGGTTCAGGTTAAAACGATTTGTTGATTACAAGTCAAAACAGGCCAGGCAAGACTCAAGAGTGGCCCAAAACCATTTTGTTTTTGTCCATTTTTAGAAACTTTTAGTAAATAACTAATGCATTTAATATGACGGCAAAAACAATAATGCTACAAATAATAATTTAAATATTTGAATAAAGCGATTTGTCAGGTTGTATGCATGACTTTCAACATGTTTAAAATGTTCCTTTTTCAGCTAAAGTTTGTCCTTTGACCCGTCTGAAATTAAAGTTAATTCAAAGGTTATGTACTTGAAGAATGACTCAAAGAAAAATTACCTTCTTTCAGTGCATCACGAATTTCTTCAGTTGTCACATTAAGTGCTTTTAATTGAATAGACAAATTTTGCGCCTTTTTTGGATCGATAATCTGAATATACTGGAAAGTAGGATCTTGTGATGCAGAATTCTTCCTGGTGTGATCTTTGTTTTTATCAGTGGCGTTATATCCAAATAAAGTTTCTATCATTTCTTCACTAAATCTGTTGATTAACAAATTTATCATGTTATGGGAACTTGCCATATATGAATACAGAACTAAAGAGCTAAAAAGAAAATAACTTACTGAAATGATCCTGATTTAATCTGATGCCAAACCATAGATTGATCAGGGTTCGCCATAACCTTATCCCAAAAGAACGGCTTTAGCTTAGCTTTAGAAGCGTCACTTTCATCACCACTGGATTGGCTAGATCCCTCTAACGGGCGTGGCGGTCTTAGGCTACCTGGTGGTCGTGGAGGCAGTGCACCACTACCTGGTGGAGGAGGAGGGCGTGGACCTGCAGGCGTAGGTGGTGGCGGAGGCGGTCCTCCTCTAGGTGGTGGTGGCGGAGGCGGTCCTCCTCTAGGTGGTGGCGGCGGTGGCGGTCCTCCTCTAGGTGGTGGTGGTCCTCCTTTCGGTGGTGGAGGCGGTGGTGGACCAGCGGCAGGAGGTTTAGGTGCAGGAGGAGGTGGTGGAGCTGTGGATGGAATTGTAGCAGCTGCATTCACAGACAACCGTTTAGATGATTCTATCCTTCCTGGTCGAGGCCGTGGTGACAATTCCACCCATCCTGGTGGAAGCGGTAATGACGATTCTACCCTTCCTGGTGGATTCTGTAAAGGAATACCTACTGGAATACTAGAATTTATTTTCTGCATGTTTGAGTTAACAAATACTGATTCATCCCCAGTATTCCCATAATTGTGCACCGAGTTATTTAAACTGTATGATGGTTTATATGAAGCACCTGAAACATTATAACTAACTCAATACAAAACAACTAAACTAACATGTACTTATATAAAAGTAACCTACTTTTAGTTAAACAAAAGAAATATAATTCCCATACATAATATACATACCATTAACCGAATTGATGCTAGTGCTAAGAAGAGGCCTCTCATCATTTTGCCCACGCCGTTTCCCACACGTCCTTATATAACAGCAGAAGAACAATGTAGCAATTAAAAAAGTCATAGTAGCAGTAACAACAACAGCAATAATAATCTTTTTATGCATATCATCATTCCCGTTATTCGACTGTACATTAGCACCAGAACCCATAGGTGCTTGTGTACCTTGACCCAACCTAGGATTCGTAGGCATCACAGGAAAGAATGGAGGGCTAGGAGGTCTTGTAATTCCAGGAGCCTCCGCCGGTGAAAGGCTAGGACCCATGCTAGGACCCGGGCTAGGAGCAGGTGCACCTGATTCGGCTAGCCTGCGGGCTCTACGAGCACGGTCAGAACCTAGTGAAAAATACTGTAAATACTCCATGTACCATGTTCTAGGATGCTTTGTTTCTCCTGATTTAGTATTTAAGCAATCTAGAATTGCTTTCTTGATATACAGATCTTGAAAAGCTAATGATTTTAATAATCTGTCATGTTCTAAAGGGGTTTCATGATTGCTACTAGATTGAAGATCTTGAAAACCTTCAATTATATGCATCAATTCTGTTCCACAATTGGCCCATACCATCTCTCCCTGCAATCAGCTAACTTTATTAGATCTTAATCCATATAACTAGGTCAAATTAACACCAAAATATGACTAAAAAAATACAATACCACATCTTTATCTATCAGATTGTCGAGTGACAGATATTGGGGATCGATGTTGCTCCTTGAAATTGCCGCCAAAGGGAAAACCAGAACTATAATTGCTACGAATGAAAGCATTTGAACGCCCATTTTGTATAACTATGCTCATCTCATAAATACATAATACCCGATTTGAAGAACATGAATCCAGAAAGCTCAATTTCTTCAAAACCCTAAGTGATTTTAGTTGATCGAGAACGAAGAAATTGTCAGAAAATTTCAAAACTCTTATCTCCCAGACGAACAAATAGCAAAATTTCGGTTGATTAAACGCCGATTGGGTAGGCAGATCGAGTTGCTAGGGTTTGATTGCAATTTGACCAAATATATCAGGTGGAGAAGCAGCAAGATTTGGGGAATTTCTTGGGTCTTCAAAATTAGGGGGTGTTTGGGATTACTTTTCAAAACTATTTTGACTTATTTTTAAAAGTAAGAATTTTTAACTTTTGGATTTCAACTTCTCCATCTCACATTTTTTAACTTATTTTGAATTGTCCAAACAAACTTATAACTTATTACCTTATTTCAAAAGGTAATAAGTCAATAAGTTAGTTTGAAAAGTAATCCCAAACACCCCCTACTGCTAGGCCGCCAGAATTAACAATGGTTTTTTGCTTTGAGTAGTTAAAAGTTAATTACAATAAATGTCCCTGGACTATTGCTGGATTTGCATGTATTGCCATTTAATGAAGGTTTCAATGCTTTTGGTCCCTCTTATTTGAATTGGTCCCTCCAAGACTCTTGTGCATTACTTTTTCAAGCTAATTTGACGCAATAAAACATATATAATTTTTTGTATCTTTACCCACGAGTGCTCCAGTAGTATGATGTTTGTTCCCTACAAAAATATATGGGTTCAAATCCTTAGGCCCATGAAAGGACGTGGAACACTGCCCTCTAGCCGTTATTGGGGGGAGGGAGCGAGATACATATCACGGTCGTTGGTGGTGTGATGTGTGTGTATTTGTATATGTATGTGTGTGTATATATATCGATAGTGAAACCATTACACGCCTTAGTGATTCGGCTTAGTGATCGTCCTCATATTGATGTGGCGGTAACGTGGCGATGCGTTTTTCACTTTTTAGTGAAAACATTACACGTAGCCTTAGAAGTGTAAGATTAGGTGGTATTTAGGTGTAAAATATCGTTCAAAAAAAAGTTCGTATATCTTTATAGTTGCTTTTAGAACTTAAATATGAAAATTAATTTTTATCACAACTCCTTTACGACGACCTATTATTTACACTTCAAGTGCCACTGATGCAAGATCTCGAAGTTAGAATATCCACCAATGTCTTCTTAATGTCGACAATTTATCGCTCTGACATAAACAAGACGATATTGACACTACAAATTTTACCTTCTTTGCCACAACATATCTTAGCTTGAAATTGTAAGATCATGTCATAACAATTACATAATCTAGCGGTGGAGGTAAATATATCATGACACGATACTAGTATTGATTTGTAGGGGTGTTCAAAGTCGGATATCCGAAATTTTCGGATAGTGAAACGGATATCCGGTTTTTTTTTTAAACTTAAATATATTTTTTAAGTTAAAATCTAAATATATGAAATATACTAAATAAGCATCATCTTTATGAAATAATTAAAAATAAATAAAAAACCAATTTTTGAGTAATTTACGAAATTACGACGCGAATACGTTTTAATTTTTAAAAAAATAAGAAGACTAAACACATAACATAAAAAACCAATTTTTGAGTTATTTTAACATCGGTAACTCTTTTCCCATCTTGGAGGGTTGGAGCCATTATGTTGGTTAAGACCGAAATATTTAGCAAGGATCAAAATGTGTGATATGACAAAAGTTGAAGGATAAAAATCGTAATATGTTGTAAAATAGCTTTTGAGAATGATTCGGCTTTTGGGATCATGGCGACGCGCCTGGTGTTGAAAAGAAATTTAAGTAACGCGTAAAGAGGCCGACCCTACCATTTGGACGACTATTTAAAAGGACAAACGACAACACTAGAATCTAAGAAATGTCCCAAGGGCTCCACCCTGTCCGTGACTCCGTGCTGAAGACCGATTCCACTCATGATATAACGTTTTTTCCTTTTTCTTTTTTTTTTTGAAAAAACAAGAAATATATTCTTAATTTATTTTTTAAAGATTATATGAAAAGACAACAGAGCAAAAATATTATAAGTTAAAATACATACAATCATTATATGTGAGTCGTTAACACACACATATAGGGACGGTTATTGTATAAAGAGGGACGTATAAAGACTTGTTTCCGTGTAAAACATAGGAAGCCATCAAAATGGCACAGATATATTGTAGGCGATGGATATAAACGTTCATATGTAATTATATACCATGTATGTATAATTATGTATCAGAGCATATATAATCATGCACCGTTATAATCGTTCAAAATCACGCACTATAATTACGTATCATCTTACAAAAATCATTTTTTTAATTACGTCAATACTATACTCAAATTAAATATGATAAAATTCTTTACTTTATTGCATCATTTTTAAAAAAATAATAAAGTATATAAAAGTTATATGATTTTTAAAAAAATTGGTGGATTAGATCTAACCCAAAATAGCCAATAATAGTTGTTATTCCTTTTTTTTATCCTTCCAACTCTATTTTACGTAACTATTTATCATGATTTTTTCACCAGTTAATCTTAACAACTGAATTAGTATGATCAATGATCTAAAATCTTTCGTACAAGTCTCATAAAAAAAATCCTTTATATTTAAACTAGCCTCAATGTTATACGTGTTTCTTCGTTTTGGTATGGCACATACTACAAGCACAGGCGTCTCTCAGCGCGACTACAGAAAAAGACTCATAGAATTTGAACTTATATTTAAAAGAATTTGAATTGGGTTAAAAAACCATTGTGTTTAAATTAAATTTGGGCCAAAATAAATATGAATTTTAATGGGTTTAAACTTTATAGTTTTTTATAAAATATAATTATATATATATATATATAAATTTTAAAAATTTATGCCCCTAAAAAACCATTAAAATTAATTGCCCCACGCGACGTCACATGTACTTGAGCCACCTCTGACTACAAGGATTGAACTATTATATAATTATAAGCACACAAATTATGACTCTTCTAGTTATAAACTAGGATGCTAGTTGCTAGGAAGGTGATTCAAGGCTATACAAATGCTTCATAGCGATTTGGTCTTCATGGTTATTTTGTCTTATTTAAACATATTTTTAACCGGTTAAAGCGGTAATTTTTTTATGATATCAGAGCACCTCCAATGGGCTCGTTTTTTAAGCATCCGGTTAAGTGGACGACGAAGTGGATGAGGGGCGCGTTGGAGGGTGGTGTCCGGTTGTGTCCGGTTTGCTTCATATCCGGAATTCCGGATGAAGTTCACGGCAAGAAGGTGGGTCCTTCCATAAACAAATTTAATTTTTAATGAATATTTAAATAATTTTATTTGAACTGATTTAATATATCTAGTTTAAATTTGATTAATTTAAATTTCTAATATAATCTAATTAATTTAAATCTACTATTTCTATATAAACTAACATATTTAAATTGTATATTTTATAATATAGATACATTATTTTTACATAATATAAAATATATTAAATTTTTTAACGGCTAGTTTTTAAACGGTTACTTTTCCAACGGCTATTTTTAACAGTTATATTCTACCGGATATAAATTCATAACGTCTTCCTACTCTCATTTTCACTTCTCAACCTTTAATTTTCACTTCAAAGATTATATTTTTAGCAAATATGGGTGGAGATTATCCATTTTCAGCAAACTCTTCTCCTCCGGTACAGCTTGCAAACCCTTCTCGTCCAGCTGATGAACCACTGATATGGACGGATGAAGAGTGGAATTGGGCATATGATCAGGTCTTTGGCCAACTACAAATTGGGGACGAGTACGTCCCCAGTTCAGATGAGGGATACGTCCCCAATTCAGATGATGGGTACGTCCATTCAGAAGAGGGGTACGTCACTGACCATAGAGAGAAATACGTACCCAACTCAGATGAGGGGTATGTCCCCAACTCAGATGAGGGGTATCTCCCCAACTCAGACGTGGGGTATGTCCCCAACTCAGAGGAGGGGTACGTCACTGACCCCGGAGAGGAATACGTGCCTAAGTCTGAAGAGGAGGACACGGATGACGAGCGTCCCAGAACCATGATCCATGGGAAGACGAGCGCTCGTGTAATTCGGATAACTCGTTTGATTCATTCGAACATCTTTAATTTTTAGTTTATGTAATTTCTAATTTTTAAGTTGTTAAATTTTTAATTTTTAGTTTATCTAATTTTTAATTTTCGTTTATTTTTAATTTTTTGGAAATATAATATTATTTAAAATAATATGAAATATAAAAAATAAGATTATAATAAATAAGTTTTTTTAGTATATAGAATATAAATGTAAAAGTAATTGATGATGTGGAAATATAGGGGTGTTTGAAATTGCATGTATGGTTGGAGTAAAAAAGTGAGTTTTTGAAGGATGAATGAAAATCTGGTGTGACAGCTGATGTGGCGCGTTTGGTTTGGTGGATGACATCCACCATTCTGGGTGCTCTTAAATCTAACTTATATAAAAATGATGATGTGACTTTAAATTTGAACCCTTGGTACTTTTTTCTCAATTTAGCAATTAAGTCTTTTATTTGTTATCGTTACAATAACAACGAATTCACACATACACTAACTTACTCCTAAATTACACCATTTTGCTTACATTAGGACTTGAACCCTCACCATTTAGAAGAGAATTTCACCAACACCTTGAATACTATTGGGCTGGAAACCCTTTGATGTTATTACTATATTACTAACCGTCAGAGGTGGCTCAGTGGCATGTGCCGCCGCGCGAGGCATGTAATTTTGATGGTTTTCGAGGGGCGTAAAATTTTTAAAATTTTTTTATATATATATATATATATTTATATTTTATAAAAAACTATAAAGTTTAAACCTATTAAAATTCAAATTTATTTTGGCCCAAATTTAATTTAAACACAATGGTTTTTTAACCCAATTCAATTTTTTTTAAATATAAGTTCATATTCTATGGGTATTTCTCTATAGTCGCGCTGGACATTTGAAATCTCGGAGACGCCTCTGCTAACCGTGCATCATACGAACACCTTTTAAGAAAAAGAAAACATAATACGTAAATTATGTGATTAATCATGTAGGATGATTACATCAAATCATCAAATTTATCAACTAAAGTAATGATTAATTTTAAGAAAGTCATAACTTCTATCTAATTTAGTTTAACATAAAACTAATAAACATAAAACGACAAGAAAACCACTACCATTTGTTGTCGATACGAAAAGTAAACTTTGTTTCTAGCATTTGTAAGATGGGTAGTCATTTGGAAATTTTCAATATTCCCTAATAACATAATGAGAGCTCAAGACATTATTGATATAACCAAACTTCTAAAATTAATATTGAGTGTTTTATAAGGAAGAAGAATAAATACCAAATGACGATTAGCATTGGGGTCCTTTCATATACTTAATCATGTGAAATGTTAAGGAATTGTTTACCAAATGACATTACTAATACGAAATGTTTACATTGTCAATATTAGTGGTTTCATCAATTATCATCTAAAAACGTATAAAAATCGATAGATTCGAATTTACCCTTAATCAAGTGTATAATATTGATTATCGTACTGACACGTTTTTTTTTAATTTCATTTACTTCATATAAAAAATCTTTATCCTCCGTCCATAAATGTTGTAGGGTAAATATCATATATATCCTTACAAACATGTGTAAATATTATATATACCTAACCAATACTAAAAATATCATATATATATATACCCAATTTAAATATTTTTTTACTTTATAACTATTCTACCCTTATCCATTATATGATTTTTTTTATAACCTAATTTTTTTAGTTTTATCCCATATGTAAAATAGACAGTGACCATCATGATTATCCAAACTCATTCAGAAGATATCGTCGATTGCGAGTTCCATTGCTAGTTCGATCGCGTTTATGATAGTTGTTATAAAAGAAAACGGATTCCTTTATATATGATATATAAGTGCTATAAATGATTTTATAAAATTATAAAAGAAAAAAAAGGAGAAAGTTATTTTGAGAAAACTATTGTTTATGAGAAAATATAAAATTTTAAATTGAAATTAGCTAAATATGAAAATTTTAAGTTTAAGATGGGTAAATATAAAATTTTAAAGTTTTAGAAAAATAAGGGTAAAATAGTCATTTCTTAAGTTGTTTATAATGAAATTGGTGTATATGATATTTTTACATGTTTGTAAGAGTATATATATATACTAGTGTTAGAACCCGTGTATTACACGGAGCCTAAATAAACGATACAATGTGAAATGAAAAAATATGTTGAATATAATTTATAAATCTGTAAATATTTATTTGTATACAACGTTGGATTTAAAAAACCTAGTAAGTAATTTCCAACCCTTTTCAATCCCATGTAGATTTTAGATACTATTAATTTAAGTCTAAAAATAGATTTTATTAATTTAAGTAGTCAGTATAAATAAATTTCTACTTATAATAAAAATGATCAACTATTATAGAGAAAACCTGAATTAGAGCCCCGTACAGTTTCATATGGTGCGTTAATCTTGCTACATAATTAGTACTCAAGCTTTCCATTTTCTTTTTGATAACAAATGACTCTCAAGTAAGCATCTTTTGATTCAAATGATGCCTAGTGAAACAAATTCTTTATTGATTTGATAAATTTTCTAATTTTATCTTTTTGACTTGTTAGTAATGGAACATAACTCAAACTGACACATTTTCACATAACAGATAAAAAATGACACTCTAGTTTTTATATATAGAGAAGGAAAATAGTCGGTTTTACCCTTTTGACCCGTTACTATAAGAACATACCCAAATTAACACATTTTCACATAATAGGTCAAAAGTGACTCTCTAATTAGGAGGATAATTTTATGTATTACCTTTCTGATTTGTTAGTAATAGAACATAATCAAAATTGACATATTTTTCACATGATGGGTAAAAAATGACCCTCTAATTATCCTAAAGAGAATTTAAGATGTAATTGAGTTCCATTTACTTGAAGTGATGATAGGGTCATGACTCACAAAATGTAAATGAAGAGCATGGTATGTTGTAATGATGATAGCGACTCGCCGATTCAATAGAGGGTTTCGTGTGTTGATAACAACTTGTCTGAGTCACGTCTATAACGAAATCGATTTCTAAATCATCGACATAAATATTGGGGAAGTTGTTATTGAAGGAAGGTTAATTTGGAAAGAAAGATCAGAAGCTTTTTAAAAAATAAATAATAAAAATTTATAAAACCACTTAATTGATTCATTAAAATTTATACGTTTATATTTTTGTTATGATTTCAAATTTTAAATTTTGGAGAACAGTTGTTGGATAAAATATGTCTCATCTTTAATAGAATTAGGACAAAAATTAATTATTTAGAACATTTTTTTTCTGAAACTTAGTTTAATTAATCAATCAAAATGAGAATAAAAGAAAATAATTTACTTGAATAATTTCAACTATAATGATATGACAAAATATAACGTGGGATTCAACAAAATTATAACAAATATTTGATATTTGAATATGTAAATATATGATTGAAGACTTTTTTAATTGAATCCTTCCTGTTTATAAAATTGTTTTCAGTTTGTAAAATTAATAAAAAATATGATTGAACAATTTAATTGTTATAAACAAAACTTTGAATTAAAAAATATGTAGATAAAAATCTAAAATTAAAACGAATTATTAATTTAATTGCCTAAAATAATGAAGTTGATTATTAACAGTAGAGAGAAGCGGGAAAACTAATTATTTAAGACCCTAAAAAAATGACACGTGTCACTCCAATTTATTTGTTTATTAAGTAGTATAGATAGAAGTATATATATTTATATGATATTTTTATATTTGGTTGAACAATTGAATATTTGGATCAATTACAAAGATATTACACTTAGATTATAAATTTTAATTTAGTTGTAGCATACATATGGATTACTCTTATTAATTCCATTAGTTATGCTTTTCTTTGTGTACGTAAAACCTAAATAAAGCAAAGTCAAAACTAAAATTTGTCGCCAAATAAATGTAAAGGATACACATTGAGTTTAAAATAAATAAAGTTTACTTAAAAAGAGTTAAAGTATTAAACATCGTAATAATCTTAAATAACATATCATAGTTACTTAGATATCTAAAAGTTATCTCACTTAATATTTTAAATTTTTATCAAAAGAAATCATAAAATATAAATATTATAAAACTATTTAATTCATATTAATCTATCATTTTTTTAAAAGTTACGTTTTTTTGATATTGGCCCAAATTTATGCTTTCTTGGGCTTCCCAGTATGTTTTTTGAAGCCTTACGATTTTTAACGTTGGCCCAAATTTATGCTTTCTTGGGCTGGGTTATCTACCTCAATAACTTGTCCTCACCTGCTCACCTGCTCACCATGGGCTGGGCATATCTGAATAATTTCTTAAAGAAATGCAATATAATTTTTAACCAGTGGTTTTACTCGCCGCGTGTTGCGGCGGCTTCAAAACGTACCTTAGCTTGAATTCCCACGTCACGTGGTATGAGGCGGATCTTAAACGTTTGAGGTGGTTAAAAAAGAAATATACTTAGGTACATAAAAAAATATATGAGCTTATGGCTACTCGTTTAACCCTGAAAGAAAATGTAGAAAAACAAAAAAAAAACCAAGAAAAAAAATGTTTTGGTAATGATAAAAAAATACCTAAATGCGCGTTTGAGAAATCTAAGGCATAAAATATCAAAATGCGTGATTGGGAAATATAAAAAAGTACAAAATAAAGTAAATCCACATCGATCTTAATTAAACGTAAATCAGTGAAAAAAATATTAAGTAAAGTGGGTAAATAAATGGGCAAAAAAAAAAAAAAACACAACCAAGGGACTCAAACCGGGTTAATTGAATGAAAGCATGCATTAGGGGACCGTATGCAAATCAAGCCAACCACCTAGGCAATTGTGTTTGAATTGCGCGAAATCAGTATTTAACACTAAAATATTTCTTCTTTTTCTGAAAAAAAAAGTGGCCATTCAGATCGGGTGAAAACGTTGCTTTTTAAATAGTTAGATAATTTCTCACTAAAACTTTTTTAAAGTTAGTTGATAAGAAGTAAATTCATTTTTTTATCTTCGTGGAAGTCCACATCTTGGCGACTTGGCCGAATCTTCTTCCATAATAGTACGGTACTTCGATCGAAAAGCCAAAAAAAAAAAGAATAATGTTACCGGTTCCGATAAAAATGACATCGGTTCCGTTCTTGTTCGGCCGGTATTATTGGTTAAGTGTTAAAATTTGTAACAATCATTTTGACGAAATATACACTCGTACTCACCCCGCAAAAAAAGATCAAATCGAAATGCTTATAAAAAAAGCACGTTGAAACGGCAAATCCCGAATTCTATATAACATCATATTTTAATGAAAGGAAAACGAAACCATAAAGTAGATTCGATGGCTTATAAAAAAAACACGTGAAAAGGGCAAATCCCGAATTCTGCAAAGCATCATATTTTAAAGATTGTAAAAGGAAAAAAATGAAACCTTAAAGTAGATTCGATGGCTTGTACGCTTGTGCTTCGATTACTTGTACCTAATAACGAAAGGTTGATCGAAATTTATATCGAACCGTAGATAAAAATAGGCCGGTCTTAACGACACACTCGGAATTATATAAAACATTATATTTTAACATTTATAAGAGAAAAACAAAATACGTTTAAAACTAATTATATAAATTAAAATACTATAAAAGTTGAAATAATAAAAAAAACAAAAAATCTTCCATCTATACATACATTATCTAAAAGAAAAGATTTTGTGTGTGGAAACATCTGAACGTAGATAAAAAATATGCCGGTCGTAACGACACACTCGGAATTCTGTAAAACATTATATTTTAACATTTATAAGAGAAAAACAAAATACGTTCAAAACTAATTATATAAATTAAAATACTATAAAAGTTAAAATAATAAAATAAAAAAACAAAAAATCTTCCAATCTATCCATACATTATTTGTGTGAGAAAACTGTTCACATAGTGATGCTTTTTGTATGTAGTAATAATTTTCTATAAATTAAGTTGGCTTAGGTGGAACAAAATGATAGAAGACTTCATTAATTCAAACTTCATTAGTTGGAATGCAAATCGGTATTATTTGAGTTCTTTGGGCGGTCTATATTATTTTGAAATCATGACTCATGTTATAATAATTTTTTTTAACGTTGAACACACTTGTAAAATGTAGTTCTAAAATTTACTTTATAGATTTGAACATGTACCATTTTAGTGAAGATAAAAACTAGGTGCCACTAAATATTGGCGAACTTACATATTCGTAAGTGGGTCGGCAGATCCTCATAAAAAAAATTATTTGTTATATATGCGATATAATCTTGACCGACCCCGAAGAAATTTTGACACCGGCCCCCATAAAATTCTGACCGACCTCAACAAAATTTAAATTTTAACACCGACCCCCATTTAAACTAATTACTTAATCAGACATTTGGCTTAAGGTAGACTAAAAACTTAGCCATTTAAACAATTAAACCCACATTTAATTAACTCATTACCCATTTAAACAATTAAGTCCACATTTAGTTAGCCTATTACCCATTTAAACAATTAAGTCCACATTTAGTTAGCCCATTACCCATTTAAATAATTAAGTCCACATTTAGTTAGCCCATTACACATTTACAATTTTTAAACAATTTAACCTAACAAAAATATAAGCAGCGGCAATTCTGATTCCTGTTCCATCAACGTCTTGACGTTTCATATTCATGCTTCACACAATCTGAAGAACAACAATTTGCTAATCATAATTCTCGCGCATGTCTCCTAATTGAAATTAACACAATCAAAAGAACGATTAATAACGATTCTCAGCCCGCTCCTCATGATTTCAGGCTCTTTGCTAATAAGGGATTCACAATCCTCGTCCTGCTAGTCGGTTCACTGTTCACAGCCTTGCGTCCCTGCCTCCTCACGATTTCAGGTAGCGTCTTTTTCTTTTTTTTTTTATAATTTTTTTTTCTCTAAATTTGAATTTTGTTTATCATATTTTTTTGCTATAATGCTATGTCATATGTATTACTTGCTAATTGTAATTAGCAATGTTTTCAGAACCGGACCGGACGTCGAACCGTTCTCCTTACCGGACCACTGGTCGGACCGGATTTAAGAACCGGACGACATCATAAATATTATAAAAATATATCAATCCAAACAACCATTAATCCTTTAAAAAACCACCAACAAGTCAATTTCAATAATCTTAAACTAACAATTAGCTACGGAATACACAGCCAAGAGACTTAAAAAAGAGAAAAAAAAAAGATAAAAAAAAAAGTTAACCGGTTCGTCCGGTCCGACCGCCCGGTTCGCTGCAGAAATCGGACAACAAATGGTCGAACAATTGAAACTATTTAACAAGGCACAACAAGAGATGATGGATTGGAAGAGAACAAAAGAGAAGATAGAAATTCTATGCATCGATCTTGATTCACTCTCCGGCCCGCAACTATTTTTAATCGAAAAAAGTAAAAAGAGATCAAGGAACGTCATGGTATACCGTAGTTTTATTTATTATTTTCAAGTATTTTGGTAATGTAATTTTTTTAGTAGTTTGATTAATGTATTTTTATTAATGAAATATTATTTAGGTTTAATTTTATTATGTTTTATTATTTAAATGCATATTAAAAAAAAACATTTAATGATCACACCACCTCAATCACTTGGGTATTTCCCTTGCTAACTGCTAAGTGATGGACGATATGATAATGGAAAGGTGTGACGTAACGTCACGTGGTCCATCACTTGGATATATACCCCTTCCTCTAATAATTTAACTTTTATGTGTTCAGTATTAATATCAAATAAAACCATTTATTTAAGTTTTTAATATCACTATAGTAATGTGAGAACATTAAAAACTTATTTTTGAATTTATTTCATGCTACTACAGTATCGGGGATGTAGCTCAGATGGTAGAGCGCTCGCTTAGCATGCGAGAGGTACGGGGATCGATACCCCGCATCTCCATTTAATTAATTAGTTTTTTTATGTTGGCCCAGATTTATTCTCTCTTGGGCTTTCCTATCTATTCTAATTTTTATAAGGTTTTACACCATAATAATTTTCTTGATATTCTAATATATTGAAAACTAAATCATATGATCTAATTCATAAAATTTTATGTGATTTCATTTAAAAAACCTTTCACTTTCATAGTTCCATCACCTCCTTCATATTCTTCCCTGCAACTACAAGCAATCACTTTAATTACAATCTTGGTAGCTTTTATTTCAATTCATGGACACACCTAACAATCACTCAGAACCTTTCCTTTTAAGTAACATGATCACCTAACTCAACCCTTTATCCATCAATTCGTTTCTCACAATTTGTTACTCTCTCAACCAAATTTCTGGGTTCTAATTATTATTTCGTTTGTGTTCAACAACATTAACAAGATTAGGACTTTTGGGTAAATATCAAAGAATGGTTGGGCCGGCCAATGGTGGGAGGCAGGTTTTGTCAGTTGTTAATGGCGGGCAGGATCCGGTTATGCGGGTCGGGCCGGCCAGCATTGCTGGGTCGGATTGTGGAGCGATTGAGTTTACAAGAGAAGATGTTGAAGCATTGTTGAATGAGAGGATCAGGCCCAAGAATAAGTTCAGTCTTAAGGTTAGTTGAATTTTTTTTTTTTGTGGAATATATGTCAAAATTCGATTTTGATTTTGTGGGTTTTTTAGGAAAAATGTGACGTTATGGCGGATTATATAAAAAGGCTCAGAATGTGTATCAAATGGTTTCAAGAACTTGAAGGGGATCTGTTATTAGAGCAAGAAAAACATTGGAAGACATTGGAATATGCAGAAAAGAAATGCAATGATATGGGTATAGTTATAATTCCAAGAACAGTATTCATTAT
Organism: Smallanthus sonchifolius; assembly: GCA_023525975.1. Lineage (NCBI taxonomy): Eukaryota > Viridiplantae > Streptophyta > Magnoliopsida > Asterales > Asteraceae > Smallanthus > Smallanthus sonchifolius. Next base: position 13,337,102 of record CM042026.1, on the reverse strand, counting down.
TTTTTTCCACAAATTCACAATTTGGATTGATTTTTTTTGTAATTTAAACTTTTTTGTTGTATTTCAATGCCTCAAGAAATGCTAATGAGTGAAAAGGAAGAAGAACTGAATTCCATAATCATGGCGTTACGCAAGAATTACGCTGCCTTACAAGAGAAATTTGCAAAAGAAGAATCAGATAAATTGGTATTTTTAGAATCTTGATCATGGGCAAAACGGGCGGGTCAGGCCAGGTGATAGGTCAAAATGGATTTTTAGCAAAATGGGTTCAGTTCAAAATGTGCCATTTTATAAAAGTATCAATTTGGTTCGAGTCAAAATGGGTCCGGACCAAAATAAACTCGGGTTTTAATGAGTCGTTTTAGAAAAAAAAAGTATCAAAATAGGTTCATGCTATTATTTTTTTTAGAGTGACTAGTGGCGATGGGGCGGTCAGTGCTTGTTATCCAAATCAACCCATTTTTGAAGAATGGGTCATGATTGCTAAATTCATGATATAAAAAAAAGGGTATTATTGCCAAAATTAAAAACTTAACAGTCAAAATTAATCGCAGGCTGCAATGGTGTCGTTAACCAAAGAGAAGGATGCTCGATTGTCTGCAGAGAGATCACAAGCCCCCATCTTGGAAGAACTTGAAAGAGCTCAAAGAGAGAGTTCAAGTGCTAATCAAAAGGTCATTTATATATAACCTTGGTCAAATCTGTTCTTGAATTCTTTTAGCAGTGTGAAAAAAAATGAAAAATAAAAAAATCCCGTTAAATATAACTGATCTCCATTTGGATTTATTTGGTTCTCAGATACTATCACTTAATGATATGTACAAAAGACTGCAAGAATACAATACAAGCTTACAACAATACAATAGTAAGCTTCAATCAGAGCTTAATCAAAACAACGAAATCCTTAAAAATGTAGAAAAAGAAAAGGTTGCGGTTTTGGAGAACCTCAGCAACATGAGGGGCTACTGCACTTCTTTGCAAGATCAGTTGACTGCTACTAAAGTCGGTATTTCCAAGTTCTTTTTTTTATCTCAATAAATGTTTCTTATATAATTATATATATGGATTTATTTTTAGGCAAGTAGTAATGAGACATTGAAGCTTAAAGAAGAATTGGAGAGTGAAGTTGGATGCCTAAGATTGGATTTACAACAAGTGAGAGATGACCGCGATCGTCAGCTGTCACAAGTTCAAGAATTATCAGCTGAAGTGTTGAAATATAAGGAGTTGGCTGGAAAGTCAGCAGGTGAATTGGAGAACCTCACAACAAAGTCAAACGAGCTCGAGGTTCTTATTTGTTGACTTTTCTATTTTTCATAGCTTATAATGGTGTTATATTTATTATCATTGTTTTTTCAGGCAACATATGCTTCACAAAGTGATCAAATGAAGAAATTGCAAGAGAAACTTGATGCTGCTGAGAGTAAACTAGCGGTATCATTGATTTTATGAACATAACAACATGTAGTTTGACTTATTTTAAATGTTTTCTGGTTTAGCAATGACTAATTCTTGTATTCTTTTTTATGTTTTAGATGTCTGATTTATCGGCATTTGAGATAAGAACAGGATATGAAGAACAAAAGACAGCTAACTCTGAGTTACAGTTCCGTTTAGCCGAGGCAGAATTAAAACTTGTTGAAGGAGAAGCCTTGCGCAAAAAGTTGCATAACACAATATTGGTAAGTTTCAATTTCTTTTTGATTTATTTATTTTTAACAATTCATCTGACGCAGAGTGGAAACACAAATAAAAAAAATACACTTGATAGGAATTACTGAAATTAAGAAAGTAAATAAACACGTAAATTAATGTAGTCAGTGATTCACAATTAAAACAAATTGATGAAATTTTGTTAAAATGGGAAAATTAGATGATGGAATTCAGGTCCGCCAGAAAACCGCCTATGGCGTTTGTCACATGGCTTGGTTAGTTAAGACATTTCCGTCCATTACTTAGCCCACTTGTCTAGCTGGTCCAAGTATAAGTCTGCTAGCTCTTAGATCAACTCGGTATCATTATCACTATAACGATCTTTTGTTTTGCCTCAGGAATTGAAAGGGAATATAAGAGTTTTCTGCAGGGTACGACCTTTATTGCTTGATGATGCCGCTGAAGATGAACCAAAGACGGTTTCTTTTCCTACAACAACAGAAAATCTTGGTCGTGGCATTGAGTTATTGCAAAATGGTAATATAAAGACCATCTTTTGTGCAGAGTAGACTTTTTTTACCATGTTTTTTATGCTTATATTTTTAGTGTTTTTGTTGTGAAAAAAGGGCAAAAACATTCCTTTGTATTTGATAAGGTGTTTGTGCCTGAATCTTCACAAGAAGAGGTGTTTGTTGAGGTCTCACAGCTTGTGCAGAGTGCTTTGGATGGTTATAAGGTGATGCCCTAGCATATTTAGCTCGTTTTGAAACGGGTTGGGTTCACCCACAAACATTTTAATCTTTTTTTTTTGTAAATAAGAAATGCTATTTAACTTTTAAATTTGACCCGTTTGAGATTAAATACGACCCAAATTGAGCCACTCACGTGTGTTAACTAGGCTTGATAACTTTTTTCAGGTTTGTATCTTTGCTTATGGTCAAACGGGGTCTGGAAAAACACATACAATGATGGGTACGCCTGGAAATGATGACGATAAAGGATTGATACCTCGTTCTTTAGAACAAATTTTTGAGTCTAGACAAATGCTTCAAAACCAAGGGTGGAAGTATGAAATGCAGGTTTGAGTTTTCAATCAAGTTTCTTGTTTAGTTACCAAAGAATGTCTTTCACAAAAATTGTTTTCACAGGTTTCAATGTTGGAGATATACAATGAGACAATACGCGATCTGTTGGCAACAAACCGACCCGGTTCAACAGATTCGCGTGCTAAGCAGTATGCAATTAAACATGATGCAAACGGGAACACATATGTTTCAGACCTGACTGTAGTTGATGTACGCAGCAGTAGAGAAGTTTCATTTCTGTTGAACCGTGCTGCACAAAGCAGGTATTGACATACTCTTAATTTACGGTTAGAGGTGGCAAGATGGGCAGATCATGAAGGATGTGTTACATACTTACATGTCAAAACTTGTAACTTTTTATACGCATGAAAAACGGACGGGTGACCCGAATCATTTTTTGCCAAGTTTTTTCAGTTTCTCATTAACAATCATGCCCTGGGTCAAAATTGGGTTTTCTGAATGGGTCGAAACATGCTGGGAAGGTTGTGTTGGGTTGACCTGAAACACTCTTTGTCAAGATGGGCAGGTCATGAAGGATGTGTTACATACTTACATGTCAAAACTTGTAACTTTTTATACGCATGAAAAATGGACGGGTGACCCGAATCATTTTTTGCCAAGTTTTTTCAGTTTCTCATTAACAATCATGTCCTGGGTCAAAATTGGGTTTTCTGAATGGGTCGAAACATGCTGGGCAGGTTGTGTTGGGTTGACCTGAAACACTCTTTGTCAAGATTTCTTTGTGATTATATTATATTGATAATTTGTTTTGAATAATATGATTTAGGAGTTTTAATGCACAAAATATATACTTTCAACCCGTTGACCAGTTCCACCCATTTGACCCGTTTCCTTTTTAAGCTAGCCATTTGATTTTACTCATTTAACCCGTTAGACATAACATAACCTGGATACATTCATAAGCAAATGGGTCGAATCTGGCACATCTACTAATGGTCATGTGACTTGTTAAGAGGGTCAATTTATCTCTTTCATATTTAGGTCTGTGGGTATGACTCAAATGAACGAACAATCGTCAAGAAGCCATTTTGTGTTCACTCTGAGGATAACGGGTGTTAATGAGGTAAGGGAAATTTAGGTCTTTTCTTCTATAATGTTAATGGTGTTGGCTAATGATGGAGTCTTGATTAATGTTGTAGAGCACAGAGCAACAAGTGCAAGGTGTTCTTAACCTCATTGATCTGGCGGGTAGTGAACGTCTTTCCAAAAGCGGGTCAACTGGGGATCGTTTGAAAGAAACTCAGGCCATTAACAAAAGTTTGTCCTCATTAAGCGATGTTATATTTTCTTTAGCCAAAAAGGAAGAACATGTACCTTTCAGGAACTCAAAACTTACATATCTTCTTCAGGTACACATCTAACATTTTTGAGTTTATATCATCTGTTTGTTTGAAAGCTTCTGATGAATTTGAATTTGAATTTGATCAGCCTTGTTTAGGTGGTGATTCAAAGACTTTGATGGTGGTAAATGTTTCTCCGACACCTAGCTCCATTAACGAGTCACTTTGTTCTCTTCGGTTTGCTGCAAGAGTTAATGCTTGTGAGATTGGAACGCCTCGGAGACAAACCTCTGTGAAGCAAGTGGATGGTAGATTAAGCTATGGCTAATGATTTTGCATTTGTAAATATCAACCCGTAGATTTTTTAAATTCTAACAGTTTGGTGTTGATGTGTATACTAATACTGGAAAGAAAGATTGAAGAACACTAGTTAGGGGATGATCTGCTGAGAAGAATGACAAACATCTTTGGAAAATCAGAATCCGATTGAATTTCTTGGTTAATGGATTTGTACTTTGTGTTATTTAAGTAATGTTTCTGAATTTTGAATCTGGCTAATTGAATGGCATCACACTCCAAGTGCATCATCAAGATTGTATTGTTTATGCTTTGTACACTATGTTTTAATTTTATATTTATGCATGTTTCTAAATTTATTTGACAACTTATACTAACAAGATCATTTTGTAATGAAGATAAAGCATGCTTATGCAAATACTTACTATGGTTTATTATTAAAACTAGAAATTTTGCCCCGCGCTCCGCGGCGGGAAGCGGACCTTAAACAGTTGAGGCGGTGATATTAACGTGACTAAGCACAAAAAGAAACGCTGTTAAATAAATTTTGCCCCACCTTAAATGGTAAAGGCGATGACACTAGGCACAAAAATACATAAAAGAAATATATGAAGCTACAGCGAGTCGGTTGTGGAAATCGAAACATAGATAAAAGACAGTTAGATAACGGTACCGATGTTATTTAGTCGGTGTCGGTCTCATTCTTTATGGTACCAGCACGTCATCGTCAGTCAATATAACCACGGTACCTAAAAAGTACGCTATCTTGAATACGACTCCGTTTTAAAAAAAAAATTATAGCGGGAAGTCAAGAAAAAAAATAAACAAACAAACGTGAAAGTTATTAAGGAAAAATCAGATTATATATACTACAAGGGGTAAACTTGAAACTTTAGAAACTTGAGGGGTCAAACTGACATTTTACAAAGTTTGGGGTGAGTTTTGACATTTGATCAAAGTTGGGTGATAACCAACATTTGTTTTTAAGAGTATTGATAATGATAAGTCTAAATATTGAAAACTTTAATTGTATTTTAGTTTTATCTATCCATATTATAAATATATAGACCGAGAAGAGTCAACTGTCATTTGTGTTTCTTGAAACTCAATCTCAGCCTTTTAAAATACCAATAACTGTCATTTTAAAACATCCTGACCATTTAAAATACAAATTTTTGACAGTTACATCATTTTTGTCAATCACACGGATCGACATCTAATCTCACACGGATCACCCACGTTCTTCTTTACCTCCTATTCACCTGGTAACCTCTCGCACATTCCAATCTCAAAATTCTCTCACACTGCCACCACCACTGACGCCTACCGATGAGATGGGCAAACTCTCGGTCGTCATCTACATCACCGTAGCTTTACTCCTCCTTCTGATATCACATTCCCAGTAAATCTGCTTACCGGAACACCCACCGCCGCCACCAGCAACTACGAAGAAAGCGTTCTTTAAGCGTTCTTTGTTGGATCCTCTGCTCTTTCTCCACAGGTAACCTTCTTCAAATTAATTATTGTTTTTGAGTTTTTAAGGTTTTGCATCGTCGCAAATCTCCATGAACACTACCCTCATCATCGTCTATTTTCTTTTCAGACCGGTAATTTACTTCGTATCAAGCAATTTGTTGGATTAAAAAGGTATGGATGTTTACTTCATCATCGTTGTTTATTTGAAAATTGCAATTAGTAGAACCAGGTAAACGATAAAGGTTCCTATTTACAGGTGAAATAACATCCTGCTGTTTTTTGTAGTTTATGTTTGAAACAAGTAATTTATCAACTTAATCAACACAATATGACCCGAACACATCTTGATAGCATTATTTGTTTTCTAGCCTTTTTTTGCCCTTCATATGAGTCTTGGTTCCCATGGATGATTTGGTTATCACTTTGATATTTACCTTGTAGATTTGATTGTCAAAGCCTTAGCAGAATGTATGGCCGGTTCAGAATCTTTATATAATGTTGATAACATTGATATCTTAATTTTCTGCATTTATGGGTTTTCAGAAAGCTCTTACAGGATAGGAAAAATGCTTACCATTAATGTATCTTCAATTATAATGTTGTTTGACATATTTTACTAATTATTTACTTTGGAATTCGTATTTTTATTTGACTAATTATTTACTTTCAGAATTATTGATGTTGCATATGCTTCTGTTCATGGAAGGAGGGCTACTGCAGCTAAGGCTGCTTCAAGTGATAAAACTGCCGCTCGAATTGTCATGCGTGTATCTGGTGACCGGACACCTGTGAATGGTAAAATGGTTTTTTTCGTTATTATTCTATAATTAACGAGAACATATGAACATGTAATCATGTTGATAACTTTATTATATGTAAGAGCCGTTACACAAGTGGTGTGACCTCTAGATCTTATACTTCTATATCATATGACCGAGTTACAAAGAATGAGTTTGAATATGTGAAAGTTGAAAAACCCCTTAAGAAAAAAGCTTATGTTCAGTTGCATACAACCCACGATGATCTGAACTTTGAACTACATTGTGTATAACTCCAAGAGAATGTAAGAACTTCATCATTCTTTGTGAGCGAGGCTATTACAGTGGAGTTGTTTTTCATAGAAATATAATGTAAACTTTTTTTTTACTTATTTGGTATTAACTTGAGATTTGATTCGAGTTATGTGGCGTTGATGCTATAAATGTTTTGTAGGAGCTTTATGATACAAGGTGCCTGGTGTGCTACGAACTATACGTAAAAACCTACAATTTCTAATATTTATAATAAAACGAACAAACCTAAACTAACGCGCACAATACGGCAAGTGTACCGATCGTTTGCAGAATAGATAGATAAGACCGAGTATCGAACCTACGGACACTGTATGTACAGCGAAATACTGACTCAGATGTAGGATAACTAATTACAAAAGGGGGGTTTCTTTTATTTAAGAGAGAAATAAACTATAGAAAATAAAGAAAAAGACGAGGACAAACAAACTAGCGTGAGAATAACTACGGAACGAAAACAGATAGGGTGAAAGCACTACCTAGGCCCGAATCCTACACGTGTCTGACGAAGGTTCTATCGGTAATGGAACTGATGTGATACCGGGATCTTAAAATACTAAACTCAAAGGGAACCTAGAGCACCTTCGACCCTTCTCAAGGATTGTCAACTAAGAGACCTAAAAGCCGTTAAACCACCGGCTGGACGGGTTCCCCTCACAGGTCATCTAGTCTACTCAAGAAGTATCCGCTAGACAATCTACCTCACAGCGTGAAAGTCTCAATACACCCAAGTGCAAGGGATAACTAAGAATTTCCTATTGGACTCGGTAAACAAGATGTGAACGACGAACTAGACAGACCTTCTCACAAAGATTCTAAACTAGCGATCAGACACACGAGATAAACCGACAATCTCTCACCTCACAGCTATTAAGATTGGTTGAATATTTAGATTTACCAATTCACGAATTTCATTCCTATGGAATACTACGTCTAGCAAACCATCCAATAATAAAAAACACACGGCAATTGATCTAGCATGCACCTATTATATGAAAGACATTCATCAAAGCACATGAGGACTGAAAAATCATTTAATTGATAATACTAAATACGCATATACATCCAATGATCAAAACCAAGTTTGTTACATCATGAGTTCTTCACATTCAAAAGTTCCAAAAACCAACAAAAACCAATGTCAAAGATGTGCAATCATCTAAACCTAGGTAGTTCTAAAAGTTTAGCCAAGAAACATCATAAAAATACAATTCATAATCTGTTAATAACAAAGGAAGAACAAGAAATCAAAGAGAAACAAAGAATTAAGGTAAACCGAACGATGAACACCCGATATCCTTGATCCAATGCTTTGATTCTTCGATCCTATACCTTCCCAGCCTTTGATTCCTCTTGAAAACACCTTTTTCCGTCACTTTTCGTCGCCTCCAGCCGCTCCAGGCTCGTTCTCCCTCTTAGGGTTTTCTAATTTTTGGTTTAAAAGGAGATCATTAAAAGACAAAACAGTCGGACAATCATTAAAAGGGCAATTCTGTCATTTTGCATTCCTCGCGTAGCGCGACGAAATTCCACGACCTGTTGCGTAGCGCGACGGGGTTAAAAATCCAGAAACTTTCTTTCTTTTTATCCACAGCCCTCTCACACGAACCGGAAACTCGTTCTTCTTCGTTTTCAATCATATCCGCTTCCTTTGTGACCTAACAACCAAAATATATAGAAATATTAAGTACAAGCAGTTATAGAAGAAAACCGACGCAAAACAAACACAAAGTGGGAATAAAATAGACAGTAAAACGGATGTATTTTGCAATACATCAGTGCCGATCCAAGTGAGACTGGGAAAGGAGGTGAATCTATTTTGGGAAAGCCGTTTAAAAATGAAGCAAACGCTAAATCGCTCCATTATGGGAGGGGTGTTGTTAGCATGGCGAAGATCTCGAGGAGATACAAGTATGTATTGCCATCAAATTTTACACCAAGTTTTTTTTGGTAGAGCAGTTTGGCCATGAACAACCACCCCACTCCTCCAATTCAATAAAGGTATTATTTTCCAAATTAGTACTATAGTATGCTTATTGGTTTTGGTATCTATAGCCTGCTAATTGTGATTTCTATTTAGTTTTGATAATCTGCTAATTTACAGATTTACTACTTATTCCTTACTGTTTTTTACAATCCACTTGATTAGGTCTCATTTGACTTGATTAATTGCAACATTCATAAGCAGAAATTTGTTTTTACCTGTTTTAGAAAAATACATATTAAAACAAAAATTGAACACAATATTCAAGTATTTGCTTAAAGCCATGGATATTGTTATGAGTTTTTTCATGTTTCATGAATGTTGTAGTAGCATATATACAAAAGGATAAGATAGAATAATTGTCATCCTTAACTCTTATTCTCTTTGGAAGTTGGATCCTCAAAGTCGTAGGATTGATTTATAGTTCAAATCAGGCACCATGTCTTGCATCATTTTTTTTCTTTGTATTTTCTTTTAGATATACTCTCAATGCTACATCTATGAAGCAGGATAGAAGAAAAAAGCCTATGATTTTTATATTGAAAAGGTAACTTCATATACTAAATGTTATTCTCACTTAATATATATTATAATATATATACACACACACACACATATGAGTGTGTGTAAAGAAGAACTTTATTTCACTAGGGGGAGTTTTATCACCTTAATTGCAATCCAAGTTTATCATGCTTTTAAATTGTAGCAACCGGAGCTCAAAATGCCTCCAAATTCTTCCATCTTTTTGTTAGGTACCCTTAATCTGTAAGCTTTTATGAAGTTACATAAATGGGGGAAGGAAATCATGAAATGGTTAGAGTTTCAGTATTCAAGTTTTTTAAGGTGACCCAATTTCATGTTAGTGTAGCATGGATATATCAATAGTAAAAAAATAGTTAATGGTTTGTTTACTTTTATTTAAAAAAGAAAAACATATCTGTTTTTAGTTTAATTGAAGAAATCATATTTTGTTTATATTCACCGGTTTGTTTATATTCCGAACATGCATGATTAGTCTTGGTTTCTCTCAAAAATGAAGTTTGTTTATGTCAATTTTGGCTTATGAGGTTCATAGTTTGACTAGAAAAGTCAAAATGCGAAGCTGTCTTGCTATTTGGGTAATCTGTTGCAGGTTTCTTGAAGTGTGGAAGTTGCAATCCGGATCATGGATGAATGTCTACGTCTACCTTTACAGGTTACAGACACCCTTTTCATTTACTTGCTCAGCCACATATTACAATTTAGGTGGCATATTTCTTGTCGTGTCTGAGTGGGGGGAAGTTTTCCATATGGACTTAACTTCAGATGAAGTCGGATCGATTTTTCTGCTCAGTGCCGGTGAACCTATCCATGGAGCAATCTACACTAAAACTATAGTATCACCGTGTTTGTAGCTGCGTGGGTTGGTATCTTGTGTTTTCTGTTATCTTCATTTTAATCAAATTTTTTTTTTCTGTTTTGTCTTTTTTTTATCTTCTTTTTTTAAATGTTGCAGCTTGCTTCTGTTTCAATGGAATGTATTTTTAGTTTAAGACATTATTAGCGTTTACTATTCTGTTAATTAACAACATACCTATGAATGAAGTGTTTTTTTTAATCGTTTTACTTTTGCACAGTATATACCGTTTAGCCTAAATATAGAATATACGTTGTCATTGTTACCAAAAGTTGGTGCTGTTCGTAAGTTTGATTTGTTGTCTCAAGTTGCTGCACTTTCAGATTTATACAGGTACATAGAACATTGTAGTATTTTTTCATAGAGCCCCTGCATATTTCATAGTACTTGATTTTTCTATTTTCACCAAAAGCTTATCTATTTTTGTTTAATTTTGTGATATTGTTTTAACGTATTATAGGGAATTAAATACACGCCAGCTAAGGCAAGGAAATGAATGGTACAAATGTCCTAAAATTAGTTCAAATTTGATATGATTTTGGTAAAAGAAATCAACCACCAGTATAAATGGGTTTATATAATTTGTTCTATCATGTAATCTACATATCTCAAATTTATGGTGTTTTTTATCCTAGAATTGATGAACATATGTTCTTGATCATGTTTCACAGAGGGGGCATTCTAATTCGGTTGAGGTGAGGAGGAATGGAGGATATTTACAAAGCGACTCTCATTTGAAGCATATCTGATGTTATAATATAAAGTACAAAATGATGGATAAACAAATTTCTTTGTGTTATAGATGGGATTTGATTTAGTCCTTTATTTCAGTTTTAGTGGCTGCAATGCATGCAAGGATCCATATCCTGAAGATCAACCGGGCTAGCTACTGAAACCAAAGAGGCGTTCGAATAAGCCGAAATAATTCATTTTTTTGTGTTTTTTGCTTGGTGTTATAACAATGAAATTTGCATTTTTCTTTAGGAACTGTGTTATTCTCCACCGCCCCCTCCGGGCGCACCGATGATGAAGTGAAGGCCATGTTCGATTCGTTCATCGTTAAATATGAGAAATGCTACAGAACCCCTGAAGAGAAGGAGAAGAGGTTATAATACAACTTTTCCATATTAAAAAGTACGTCAAAGCGTCCGGCCACCGGATGTGTATAAAACTAGTTTATCGTGTATAAAACTAGTTTATCATGGATAAAGCTAAGCAAAACATTGTCCAATACACGGTATACACCCTCAAATATACTATGATTAGTGACCTAATTGGAACACTTTTGAAACTTATTACTCTGTCATGAATAATCAATTCAGCTTATTATTTCTCATATTCTGTGTGGCTGTTATTCTCCCACGCTTACGGGTATTTATCTGATCTTTGATCAAATCTGCAGTTTTTCGAAACCACCAAGATGACATCTTTGCTCCCAAATCTTCATACAATTCCATCGCAATTCAATCGCACGTTTTCATTCGCTTTATCAAATCCCCAAATCCGAAAGCAAGAAAGGATTCTTCCCGCGTTAATCATCCAATGCAATCTCTCTTCTCCACCCAAATCCAAAGAGGAAGCCATACGCCAAGCAAAAACCTGCCTTATAACCACCTTAGAGAAACCCCTCAACAACCCAAAACTCGCTGCCGGCAAGCTCAAGAAAGTAAAACAACCAAGATTCCGTGTCGAAATCCCAGTCATTGATGACTCGCCGGAATTGTTATCTCAACTTGCACTCCAAGTGTTCGACGAAATGCCGCTGAAGAGAAAAGGGTCTAAAGTGAAAATATTGATACTATGGCCCAATTCTACCCTAACAGAAGCTGCTAATAAACTACTAATTGGGTCTGTTGAACATGCTGACATGTCATCATTAATGAATATGGGGGATAGTGTAAACAGGGTTTTAAACTCTGCTGATGTGGTGGTGTTTTTGACACCAGAAGCTTCACAATTGGAAGTGATGGAGACGGTTACCAACAGTCTGTATCCGAAGCCTGTGGTGATATTCAACCCCAGGTGGAGTTATGATGATGAGGAAAGCAATCTTGGTGATTTTAGAGACTTTTTGGGCTCGTTTGAAGTCGTTTATTCGTTTATGGGATTAGAGGTTAGAGGGCTGTTAAGTAAGCGAAACGGTGTGGTATTCAAGTGTGTTAGAGATGGGGTTTTGAGTGGTGAAAGATGGAGTGTGTTGGTTGAAGAAGAAGGAGAACTGAAAGTTGTTTCAAGATTCAAGACGAGACCTTCGATTGTTGAAGTTGAGAATGTTTTGTATAATTTGATGGCCATTAACTCTCCAATCACCAAGTCTGCAAAGTTCTTGAAAGGATTGGTTTCAAATGTAACTGGAAAAAAGTAAGTTTGATTAAACATGAAAGTCTTGTTTCATTTTTTTGTTCTTTGTTAAAGTTTATACATTGCAATGAGAAGCAATATAATTTAGTGACATACTTAGAAATGCAAATGTATGTGTATAAAATAAAATACAACTAGGTTTTTAAACCCCGCGTGTTGCGGAGGGATGGTTAAAATTTGTAATGTTCCCTTTAGACGACTCGTCTAATATTATTGACCCGACGGGAAAAATAACATTCAAATGGTACAAAAAAAAAGAAACTAAAGTAAAAAACATAATTATATTTTCAATTAAATATGTTCAACATTAAATAATACGAAAAAAATAAAAAACAAAAAACAAAACAAAAGAAAGGGCTGATTAAAAAAATAGCAAGAAGAGGTGGTCGTATGTGGGTTGACGGTGAAAGAGAGCGAAAGCGGGAGTGATGTAATTGAGTCGTTTTGAGGGAAGGATGTTATGTAAGTATGTAGCGATGTGGAGAGCCTCTACCCAAAACGCGGGTGGAAGGTGGGCATGTACAAGGAGAGCTCGGATAATGTCATTTAAACGCTGAATCATTCTTTCGGCTTTGCCATTTTGAGGAGAAGTTTGGGGGCAAGAGAATCGGATGACAAGGCCGTTGGAGTTGGCAAATGTTTTGAAGTTGTTATCAAATTCTCCCCCAAGGTCACATTGGAAGGTTTTAATGGTGCGGTTAAATTATGTATGGATTAATTTGTGGAATTTGACAAAATTGGGAAAGGCTTCTGATTTGTATTTAAGTGGGTATATCCAAACATATTGAGTAAAATTATCAATCAATACCATGTAATATTTGTAACCTCAATTACTTAAAACAGGTGATGTCCATAGATCACAATGGATCAAGTCAAAAGGTGCAAATGTAATAGAAGTGGAATCGGAAAAAGGTAACCGTTTACTGTTTGCAAGTTGACAAGATGAACATAAAAAAGTACTTGTTCTAATACATTTAATGAAAGTACGACGAATAAGAAAATCCATGATGTTTGCTCCGGGGTGACCAAGTCGATTGTGCCACGGGATTGAGGATGTTGAAGTGATGAGAGCTATTGTGGCGGGAAAGGTGGGTACCCGTCTTGAGATCCTTCAAAGAAAAACCATAGGGATCCAATTCGATGGAAATATTATTTTCATGTGAGAATTTTCTGACAGAAAGTAAATCTTTGATAAAGGTTGGAGCATGAAGAATGTTTTGTAGTTTGTTAGTTTTATTTGGAAGGGTATAAAGGCTATTACCGGATCCTGAGATTAGCAAACGATGTCCATTTCCAACAAAAATAGCATGATTGGAAAAATTCATAGGGGTCGTAATTTTACCTGGATTTGCCGTTAAATGCCAGGACGCACCAGTATCCATATGCCAATTCGGGTCAGGAGAGATGTGCATGTTGGTGAAGGCTTGACTCGGGTCTGTTGGGCTTAAAGCATTAAGAGCAGATTGCCCATATTGGGCCTGTGGGGGTTGCTGACCACAGAGAGTCTGTGGTGGATGTTGTTGTTGTCCAATAGGCCCTGTAAAATTATTGGAACTGTGAGGCTGGGCAGCAGCAATGTGGGCAACAAAACCATATTGGGCTTGTGGCCCATTCCAAGGCTGAGAGGGGTATGGAGATGGCGGTGGACTCCACTGTCCATATTGAGTCGTCCCATGTTGTGACCAAGCTTGCCCCGATCACTGTGTTTGGCGTTGACCCCAATTTCGTCCACGACCACGACCCCCCACGCCATTGGTTTCCAAGACCTCTTCCACGATTGCGGTTTTGATCATATTGATAGTAATACGGGCGGTTCGTGTCGGTTCGCATATGAGAGTTAGGCCCTTGAGGCCTTGACTGTTAGCGTTGGGTTGCATTTGTGGCGTGTGAGTGCTTACCATGGCAGACTGATCAGGGTTTTGTTGGGTAGCCTGTCTATGATGTTCTAACTGCAGCATGCTTCGGGCCACATCCCACGTTGGTGAGTATTGATTAATGAATGTAGCCACAACTTCGTATTCCGTCGGTAGGCCACGAACCATCTGCAAAACAAGACGTGATTCACTTACCGGATTGTCGACATCCTGAAGCTGCTTGGCAATGTCCTTCAATCTCTGACAGTACTCATCAATGGACGAACACTTAGCAAGGGTTAAGTTTGTGAACTCGTGTTAGAGCGATGCAGCCCGAGACCCCTTATTGCTTAAAAACATATTTTTGATTTTGAGCCAAGTCGCCTTTGCAGTGGTGTTGTTCTCCACGATTCGCACCACAAGATCATCTGAAACTGTGCTATAAATCCACTGCAGAATTAGTGCATCAATCTCCTTCCATTCTTCATAACCGGGATCATCTTCGCCGGGCGGTGTCGTATCATCTAAGTGGTTCACCACCTTGTAAGCAGTTGCGTGCAACATGAAGAACTTAACCCACGTTGAGTAGGTTATCTTTGTTCCATCGAGAGTTCTGATCTTGTTGTTTATGTTTGTAACAGAGTAAGCAGGGTGGAGGAAGTGGGTTTTGGTATTGCTAGTGTTGCTACCGGAGTTATCTTCTTTATCTCCCATATTGATTGTAATCTTAGGGATGAACGGCCGTAGAGGAATTTAGGGTTTTTGGAGCACAAGGCTCTGAAACCATAAAAGTAGTTTATGGTCCAAAGATTTTTCTATTCTCCAATGATCCCAATATAAAGGGAGTACAAAGCCTCAATCAAGGCTACAATACAGGAATGAAATATAGATACCATAATTACAATATTGTGCAGAGTTTACTATAAATACAAAGGTGTCTAATAACTCTTACTCAAACGTAAAACCCTAAAGCGTACCCCGTCGTAAAAGAGAACGTCACTACATCGTAAAAGCGAACGTCACTACACCGTAAAACCTGAAAACATAGCGTCAAGAAACCCGAACGCAAATGATTAGAAATCTAAAACCAAAACATTAAACAAGGACTACGACGACGACAACGGTGAATGAATTTAAAAAATAAATTGTACTCACTTCGTAATTCCTAAGATTATGTTTTTTTTAATAGATTTATATTTTCTTGTTTCTAAAATTCTAAAAATTAATAAAAAGCTGAATTTATGTTCTTAATTAGTTTTCCTGTTACTTTATGTATTTTTAAAATAAATTAAAAAAAAAATCTTTTTTATAGAACCCGGCCTAGTCCCAACCCGGCCCAGTTCGGTTCCTACCGGGTAGGGTTTTACCCCTCCAACAACCGACCCGGGTTCAGTCAAAACCCGATTTCGATTTCGATTTCGTTGTCCACAACCTGACCCGGTTTCAACCCGATTTGTGCACCTCTACCCTATAGTCAGCAATCAACATGACTCTTCATGCATGACAAGCATGGTTCATCACTTTGGCTGTAACCCAAAAAATATTTAACATGTATAATGATTATCACAAAAATAAATGACAATATAAAACCGTATCAGAAGAACAAAGAAAGAACATAGAGAAGTTTCTTATATTCATAAAAAAAACATAATTCATCAACTTCCTCGTTAACTAAATTGTTAAATATACAACAGTAGTTTATTCATATCGTCTAGAAAACTAATCAAATGTAATCGTATACACATATTGCGGTTTAAAAAAAATAATTGTACATAAATGACGGAATATTAGTCGTCTTTACAATCAAATCGACTCCAACACTGAGTCAATGAATCCAGCTAATACAAGCCCATCGTCTTGACTTTTCAAAGCAGCAGTCATGAAGATGGCTTCTCCCTCTTCACCTGCAACACCCACAGGCCGAGCAAGTTGGGAACAGGTCAAACAGGTTGAACGTCGCCCAAATTCTGTTTTTAATGTATACAACCTACTAAATGGTTTTTATTCAAATACTTAAACAACCGATGTAATAATATTGTTATTCTAAACATAATTAACACAATTATTTATACAAATTAAAAAAATGGACAAAAAAGTGTTTGTGGGTCAACCCGGCCTGAACCAATGTGTCTCAATCTATACTTAAAACAACCCGTTTCGATTCATCACACAAAGACATCCATGGCGTAACATGTACCTTTTTGAGATACTTTTTGTGAAGTTTCATAGCCCCAGAGCAGGCTTTTCTAACATCCAGGTTACCCGAAGTGTCATTCAATATCTGAAAGAAAAAAGATGAATAATTAGAGAAACCGATCTTCATCCTGAAAATGCTGCAAGAATGTGTTTTTTTATAAATTTAAAGTATTGACCTTGACAACATCGTCGAGTCCCTTGGCTTCTGTGAGCAGTTTGACACTTTTATCCTTGAGCACACTCGCGACAAGAAACACAGAAATTGGGAGTGGTTCTCCATTCTTGGCCCCCCTTCTCAAGTACTCTCTTTCATATTTGCCGCATTGGCGTGATGATTTTGGTTTTACTTTTCCTTTAGCATCTTCAGGTCTGTCTGAATCAGATTCCTCATATAAAGTGTATAAATCGGGATCATACTCCAAAGCCCACATCATCTGTTTGAAATTCATTAATCAACTAGAAGAATTAGAGGTGACAGTATTTGGGTCATGTTTTATCTTTAACCATTTAACCCGTCAAATGGGTTAAAGCTAAAGAATTTAACTAGAAAGGAAATGAGTCAAAGATCAGGTTGAAAGTCGTTCAAAATGTATTCAAATGCCTATAACCTTGTAAATATCTTTATCAATAAAAGTTAAGATTATTACTGGGATATTGGAGATTTATAATCATAGTTAACACTTTAGTAATTTATAAAATTTATAAGAAAGTGTGTGGGTTGGCCTGTACTAAAAAGGAGATTTTAGATGGACAATGAACAAAGGTTATTAGTTATTATCACCTCCCATAAGTACAATGAATCACCAAAAGAAACTTCTCGTCTGAATAACACCATAAGCATCCTGAAAGCAAACAGATAATCGCCACCACCTAAGTGTTCTGTGTTCATAAAACAATATAAATTCGTTTAAATAAAAAAATTAAAAAATTAAAAATAAATAATCAGTAATAGAAAAGTACCCAAGTGCTTATGAAGTTTAGGGTCAACAACTTGAATAACATTGGCTAAGTTGCAAAGCTGTGACTCGACCCCCACGGTACTCCCTATGCATTTAAAATTCCCTCGCTTCAAACCCGTAAACAAATCACATTTCATTACTTGAAAAACAACCAAAAGTTATAACTTTTAGCAAATATTAATGTAACAAGAATTTATATATTTACCAATCTGCGCATTAGACGTTCAAAGCACCAAAAAGCATCTGCTTCATCTTCAAGAAGCATAATCATGGGAGAACAAAGATCACTCATCCCTGTTTGGTATATTTATAAATGTAACATTTATAATCCGATTAAATTGGAAGTCTTCATACGTAACCATTCAAAAAAAAAAGTTCCTGATGAAATTAAGATCCACCTTGTTAGACTAAGTATTCTAGAGGGTATTAAATTGTAATATTTAGCTCTTTATATAGGGTTCTATTGTATTCCCTATTCAATCAATAACATTAAACCAAATCTATTGGTTTCTCTTGGTATCAGAGCATATTGAAGTGGATTTTCACTTTGTTCGAGAACAGGTGGCTCACGGTCAACTCAATGTTCAATTCATCTCTACAGCTGATCAGATTGCGGATATCTTCACCAAACCTTTATCCTCTCAGAGATTTCTGTTCTTAAGGTCCAAGTTGCAGGTCGTTCCCCGGCCTCAACTTGCGGGGGAATGTTAGACTAAGTATTCTAGAGGGTATTAAATTGTAATATTTAGCTCTTTATATAGGGCTCTATTGTATTCCCTATTCAATCAATAACATTAAACCAAACCTATTGGTTTCTCTCACCTTGACCATAGCCGACATCTTTATCAAACCAAGCATAAACCGAAAGAACATCCCAAAGTTTTGCTAAATTCTCCGGCTTTTCATAAAATACTAGAGTCCTGTCTGTGCGAACGACATCAAGACCTGACATAAATAATAACCCATAAATAAAAGGTAACATGATTATGACAAAACTGAGTGCATTAAAAGAAGTGTGTGATGAAATATATTATCTGTCAACCTATTTGATGTAGTGTGAGTTTCCATTGGATTATCTTCTGGTTTTCCTCTTTAGAACAAGACATGGCTGAATCTGAACCAACTGCATAAGTATGCAACTTGCTAGATTAATAAATAATAACCATTTAATGATTATTAAATCTGCAAAAAATAAAAGAAGCATTACCAGTTGCTTGAGCTGTTGGTGTCATAAGCTTTTCAGGGTTTGCTTCTAGAAGTACAATAGGATCTTGGGTTGAAGTGCCGTCTTCTTTGATCACAGGAGCTGTGATGAACTTGCCACTTCCGACAAGAGGGAACATATATGTGCATAGTTCTTTTAGCCGCACATACTCTTCTCTAAAATATAAAGAGAAATTATCAGTTTTTATAAACTTCTTTAATCTCTAGGGTATTGTCATATACACAGTATGCTGGGAAAAGTGTGATCCATTGTAAAAAATACAAGGAATTTAGCCATTTAGGTGATCATGGTATGCAGAGGTAGCTTTTCGACCCGTTAGCTCATGATTAGGTCAATTTGCGTGCTTTTACCTCAAACCGATCTTATGCGTAAAAAAGAAAGTAGCTAAAGGGAAAGCTCAAATGGGTCAAATAAAGAAAGTAGCTAAAGGGGAAGCTCAAATGGGTCAAATAAAAGAATAGGTAAAAGAGATAGCTCAAATGGGTGCAACGGGTCATGTGGATTAAAACTTGTCTATGGTATATTTGTAATGCACAGAAAATCCTAATGCATTATATTCAAAGACAGAGATTATTATTGGCATAAATTTTTTTCATAAACACAATGATCATGTTAATTATAAATAAAAGATTTAAAAAGTTGACAAAAATGCAAATCAACTTTCAACTCAACCTGACCTGTTCGTTTCAACCCGAACCCATTCTACCCCCCAACCTAACCTGTCCAACCCACCCATCTTGCCACTTCTAGTTGTATGTGCAAATACTGAAGGAAAAGTGACTGGCAATTCTGAAAAATATAAACTACCTTCGAGTTAATCGTATCTCTTTTCGCTCTTCATACGTGCTTTTAGGATCAAAACAACCGAGAAGAAATTCCCATACCTCTCCTCTAATTGTTGGATGTATCCCCTGTTTTATGAAAAACGTGCATAAAAATAAAAAGTAATTTGAGAAGAGAACTACATTCAAACATAAAACGTAGTACTAATCACAGACCAGAATAAGTTCAAATATAGAACATACTCCACGGTAAATTCGACCAAGGGTCTGGCCTATATCAAGACAACCTTCTGGACTGAATGCAGACTGCCACTTCCTTACACTAAGGGTCTTCCCAAACTGTATAAACATATCAGGAGCTAAAAGCTTCATTAACAACTCATTGAAACAATAAAAGTGATTAAAAATACAGTAACAATTACAATGACAGCATTCAAAGCTTTACTTTCATCCCATATGGGAACAATGCAACATCACAACTTTAAAAAGCCCCTAAAATCACCTTTGCATAATCAAATAATCATCTTTCTCACTAGTCCAAATTCTGAATTGAATTCTTGACTCATAAAAATCATATCTTTAAGGTGCCAATCTCATATAAATAGTTATCCAATCGCCGATTTAGACAAACAAACACCACCAATTCTAATGCCCCAAATTTGGTGCAGCCATATTTTGTTGGAGAAATTGGATCAAAAACGAACACTCAAAACACGATGATCTTATGGAACTCTCCAAGACTCTTTTTATTAATTAAAAACTGTAAATAAATACCATCTATTTATACTAATCTAAACTCAAACCTATTCTACCTCAAACTCTATTAAACTAATTAAATAAATTAACTCCTAATTAAACTCAAACTAGGAACCCATACTAGATAAACATAAACTCTAATTAATAAAATAAATCCTTTTTTTTCTCTATTCAAGATTAACTTCATCATATTTGCTATGTAATTTATCCCACTTGGGGTCAGATTCCACTCGGTAATTTGAATTTATAATGTTTACAAACAAATAAACATGGCCATTATTAAAAGTGATAATTGGATACAAGCATCAAAAGTCATTATAAATAGTAAAGCAAAAGTGAAAAAGATAACCCAAAAGTTGAAAACTTTTAGCAAAAAAGAGGGCTTACCTTGACTTTAAACTTGGTCTTTGGAACATCAGTGCATTCAGCTCGAACTTCATAGAATGGATCGGTTGGGAGTCCTGGATCTTTCCGCAAAAGATTCATCCTTTTTTCTTCAATTCAAAACCAACTATTGGGATTCAAATCAAATGGATTTATTCAAGAATGGTGCACCCGAACCCTAAATCACCTGAAATAACAACACCCAGATGAGATCGGAGGGGTTACCGGATTTTCTGATCCGACAACAACATTGTTAGTTTGAAAACGAAGGATGTTTGACTTGTTTACAAATTGTAACTGGGGAGCGCAAAAGACGTGAGAATGTTGGATGGGGGAATGTGAGGCCGTGTTTCGCGGGACGGCTGGTTCATTACATCTTATTGTATTAAAGCTGTAAATTTCGATGGATTCAAGAGAGCAGGAAGATGGAGGGGAAGCTTTGTTTGCACGCTCTTATGGGCGCGTGGTTTGTGTATTGAGACTGGTCGTAAAGTCATCCAGTTGACCGGTTCAGAATATCAACCAACTGTACAAACAACTACCAAGCCAACAAAGGCAGCTTTGTATTAAATATATATTTTTAATCCACCGTCAATGCAAGGCGGTTTTACTAAAAAAATAAAAAATAAAATGTCTCGTAATGTCATCATCACATCAGCAGGAGTACGCCCTGAATCATTAAAGGATGGTTTCACCATCCACATATACACACATCTTAAACCTAATAAATGATTACAATTCTCCCTCTCAAATTCTCTATGACCCGAATGACAAAATACGCGGATCTAAACCCGCTCCATGAAGGTTATACGCGGATCATATAAATGTGTCGTAACCCGTTTTCAATTAGAAGTGAAAACCCTAATTTCCACCTTCTTTCTGCCCCCTTCGTAAAGAAGACGATTACTGTCAATTTGTAGGAGTTGAATAACGATTCATCAACAATCAAATCTATGATTTCATCGCAGAGTAGTCAATCAAAATCGCAACCCTCAACGATTCAGAACAGATGTTGAAGATTTAGAGACGATCAGTTGCGATTACAATTGTTCAAATGAAACAATATGTAAGAAATTGTTTACCCCGATTCATGAATACTTATCTTTCATCCATTCCTTCCCTCAATCCAACAAGTTCCGTTGAAAATGGAATCGGAAACTGTAACCACCACTCTATTCAAAATCCTAAATCACTCCACCACCGCTGCTCAAACCCCACGAACTCAGCTTGCTCTAGTCCATGTCCCAAAGTTGAGTTTCTGCCTTTTCGTCTGATATGATCATCTTGGATGTTGGGGTAAGGATTATTCTCCTGGCATTTGTTTGCTTACGGATGATCTTACAACAGAGACAACAATTGTATGGCCAAGGTTACACCAAACTGGTAAAAAGTCTTAGGAGAAGAAGTTGCAAAACATTTGACAACTTGTGGATTTAAGTCTAACCTTATGTTTTGTATGCTCGATTGTGTTCTCTTCATCCAAAATTTTCATCATAAAGTTCTAGATAGCAGAGCATGTTATTTCTGGATGTTGAATGAAAATGTTACATATTATGTCTGTGCCTCTTGTAAAGATGAAATAATTTGTGCCACGTGTATATTTTTTTTCTTTTCCTTTCTGGTTGTTTTGTAAAAGGGCCTTCTATTAACCAACCTTATCTTTTTTCAAAATGGCATTACCAAATTAGTAAATGATCTCTGTCTCCTATTTCCAAAATGAAACAATATGTAAGAAATTGTTTACTTGAATACTTGCTTCAAGCCTATAACAACTATGAGTTTAGATTAGGGTTTGTATTTATGGTGGTTGAATGATAATTATTTTATTTTGAATTTGTGTTATAGAAATCTGTAACCATGGATGAGAAATTTGATAATCGCGCTTCGCTTTCTCGAATTGAGGTTTTGGAGCACGGTATGTGATCTGGTTTTCCATGATTCTAGAACATTTTCATGAAAAGAGAGACAAGACTAATTTTAATTTCTATTTTGCTTTGTAGAGCTGGATGAGTTGCGGAATGATATTGACCAAATGTGTATGCAACATGCTGAACCTAATTATGGTGCTATTGCTACCCGGATGCATCTGTAAAGGTTTATTTTTTTACATTCATATTTAATCGTTTGTGTAATCTGACCATCTATACGTCATCGATAGTTATTTAGCATTGATATTGATACCCAGTTAGGACAGCTGGTAAGTAGCAGGACATTTACGACTTGTAAAAGAAATTAACTTCTTGCTTAAGGGAGAATACAAATGTCCAATAAGAGCTTTCAGAGTCTTACCGTATCAAAGTGAGCTCTTTTTTTTTCTTAAATGATTACAAATATGTTAATATTACTTTTCTAATTTACTATGCAGAACCAGTTAGCAGGTCTACATGCAAATGAGCTATCCATGGTATTCCTTTCTCCACATAACTGTCAATTTTTTTTTTCTAATTTGATCTCTAAAGTTTAATAGAGTGGTAATGCTAAAAAGTATGACTGTAGGTCCCTGGAGCCTCGTCGCGCAGCGGAAATAACACGATCTGTTATGTGATTTGTGTGGGAACCAAGAAACAGACAGAGAGAAAAACACGAATATAAAGAAGATAATCAACACAACAACGATACGTAATCCATAACAACGAAGTCATCTCACATTACCTACCGAAAAATCACACATCTCTCGTCTACGCTCACGGTCCAGGGGCGGGAGAGCTCGTCCCGACCCGAACACCTCTCAACCTTGTTCCAGAAGTTCCACCTACAAATGAAGGCAAGTCTTCTATTTATAGGGGAAGGAACACTACCTGCGTACTTGGCTAAGTACGCAGGGCATTGGTCATGCGTACTTGCTAAGTACGCAAGGCAAAAGCCTTGCGTACTTACTAAGTACGCAGGACCAACTGGTGAACAAGTTAAGTATGCAGGAACACCCTCCTGCGTACTAGCCTAGTACACCGATACATAAAATTTAATTTATAGTTACTAAAGCATGCTTCTACAGACTCCCTCTTAACTATATTATCAAATTCTATCTGTCACTAACACTGATAATCATCAGTTTACAAAGAATGTCCTAACATACTCCCTCTAAACTAATGACATCACGTGTCTTCTGGCGAGACTTAATCTTCTGGCATTCCACTTGAGATCTTCAAATCTTCAAACTTCAGTCTTCAGTTGCCGAGTGATGACAAACCCGACTCCCTCTTAACTGTAGCTTTCATTGTAGACCAAACCAAGTGGTTCAATAAGAACCAACTAACCCAACACAACTCATTGTAGTTCATCCTTTTAACAGTAGCAACCTGCACCCTGACTTAGAATTCTAAGTCTGACAATGTCTTCCTAAACAGGTAACAATAGTAGACTAAGACAACTCCAAATCAGCTGGCATATGATAGAGAGTTTGAGTTTTCAATAACCTGCATCAAACTAATCAGCTCCCATAGGAATTCCAGTAAAATAAACTTAAGTCTTCAACCAGATGTGTCCAACTCTATCCTGTATCTTCACGAGTCAACCAAATTTTCGAAGATGTTCATTTCCAGTATCCCCCTTCAGTTTAAGCTCCATCTGACTAGACCAGAAACAAGGGTATGTTTCCTATCCCATCGGCCAATGATAAAAGGTTCCATCTTCAACTAATAATCCAACGGATATCCAGCTTCATCATGAAAACACTTGATAGAATCAAACACAAAATCATGCTTAGCAGTGATCACCTTATATCCAAAGTCCAACATTCTTCAATTAGATTTTCATTCCTGGTTTACACCTCCTAATCTGTATACGTTCACCGCGGTGAAGTTCCATAACTAGGTTGTCTATTTGGATTCCGCCCAGATCCCAAATGAGAAATCCCATCATAATTGAATCACATCAAATCTTGAACACAGGCTTGACCAATGAGTACGAAAAATATAGTTTACACGAGAAATCACGGTTGATGATACATTCCCCCATTTCTCTGTAAACTATGACCAACTTTATCATCACTTCACTCAAATCCTCAAAAAGCACAACTAGCCAACTCTAGGATTTTATTTTTTTATTCATTTGCAAAGATCCAAAACAGCAAATTCTTGGGTTCAAGTTGTTCCAGTATTCATCCCCTATTAAAGAAGTATCATAGATACTCGTAGCCTACATATTCAGGTTTGAATACCCAAACAAGATGATTCTTTTTCCGAAAGACTCAAAGCAGCCACATCTTCACAAATAGAACGAGACCTTTAGCCGATGACGACCCAATTGCTCCCATTAGTTCAACATTCATACCCTATTAAATAAGTATCCCGGATACTCGTAGCCTACATTTTCAGGTATGGACACTTACACAATGTATGACAAGTGGTATCATCCAACAAAAATCTCGTCCGTGTTTCGCCAAGTCACATCGTATACAAATTCTGGTACGGAAAAACCAAAATTACTATCTTCTCAAAAATGGATCGAAACACACGTACAAATGATCCCTAAAAATTTTGGCTAATGAAAGTTTTCCCGCCAAAAAACTTTTTTTTTGAATCCCAGATGCTAGTTCATGCGTACTTAGTAAATACGCACATAAAGGGTGTTCATGCGTTTTTAGTAAATACGCAAAGCCAAGTACCTACGCGTACTTGTTAAGTTCGCAGAGAAATGCTCGTGCGTACTGTACGCATGTTCCTTCTCATGCGTACTTACTAAGTACGCAGGGCTAACCCATGTGTACTTAGCAAGTACGCAGAAAAGGTGATTCTGCGTACTTGTTCAGTACAACAGTGTTCTTGACGGATCTTGAGGAGAATGCTCGAAAAGTGATGGATCTGAGAAATTAATGCTTCCAAAAGCTTAGAAAACATCATTTAACAAACCCTTAGCCTTCCAAACACCAAATGAAATGATAACAAACTTGATTTTAAGGATTTTAGGTCTGAAAAAGTACGAACTCGTATGAACACAGATCTGCTTAAAACCCTAAAAAATAAAAACCGGAACACAAATCAACGAACATCGAGGCTCTGATACCAGTTGTAGGTCCCTGGAGCCTCGTCGCGCAGCGGAAATACACGGATCTGTTCTGTGATTTGTGTGGGAACAAAGAAGAACGAGACAGAGAGAGAAACACGAACATAAAGAAGAGAATCAACACAACAACGATACGTAATATATAACAACGAAGTCATCTCACATTACATACCGAAGAAGCACACATCTCTCGTCTACGCTCACGGTCCAGGGGCGGGAGAGCTCGTCCCGACTCGGACACCTCTCAACCTTGTTCCAGAAGTTCCACATACAAATAAAGACAAGTCTTCTATTTATAGGGGCAAGAACACTACCTACGTACTTGGCTAAGTACGCAGGGCATTGGTCATGCGTACTTGCTAAGTACGCATGACCAACTGGTGAACAAGCCAAGTACGCAGGAACACCCTCCTGCGTACTAGTTTAGTACACCAATACATAGAATTTAATTTATAGTTATTAAAACATGCTTCTACAATGACTCTAGAGGTTATGTTTACAATGTGTTCAAATCAGGATTCTCAAACACTGAAAATAATGCCAAGGGAAGGTATAACACAGATTAGTAAAAACAAACACTAAAATCCAGGTATGATTTTAACCTCCCAATGAACTTATATATGCCTCTAGAACAAAGCCAGTAAGAATAGTTGTGCTAATTAAGTCTATACATTTAGCTTAAAAAACAAATATAAATTATTCCTCGTGACCATATTTAGTAGTTGTAGAAGATGGATACCATATCAGTGATGCCAAACAACTTGATATAGAACAATGTTACTGATAACAAAATCATAAATTTGGATCTAATAATTAATTGTTTGATTAAAAATAAAGTTTGTTCCCTAAAATATCAATTAGATTATATTTACTTGATAATATTAAATAATATTTTCAATGTGTAAAATGAATAAGATCTTATAAATAGAATAAGTTTGATCATTTTAGTCAAGTTTTATAATTTTTATGAAGTTTTAAAAACTTACAGATTTTGCCTTCTATAAGATTGACTTAACAAAACTTTTAGTGATTTATTAAATTTAATTCGTAATCTGTGACATTGTTCCATCTCAAGCAAGTTGTTTATGGTTGGCTAGAAAATTAAAGTAATAGTTGATGGTAAAAAATAATATTATTTATATAAATAATGATAGATGGTTAGGTCGATATTGATGTGTTCTGGACTAAGTTGACCTTGATGTTAATAATTTAAAGAAAGTTTTAATAATACTTTGGGGGTGTAGCTAATGAAGGGTCAAGAGGTTATTCCTATTTGTTTAGGGTTTATTGACTTTGACTTTGGATGTCAGGACCTTCTGACTAAATATGGTAAGCATAGTTGTAAGCTTTCAGGTGAAATGATATTTAAATTTACGTGGGAAAACCAAACACTCATAATAGTGGAATTTTTATTTCTTTTTCTTTCATTTCTCTTCTTTTGCAGTTTGTAAAAGTAAAGTATATTTTTGTTGTTTCTCAAAACTGAAATGCAATTTAAATTTCTTTGTGGCCAATAAATAATAAGGCTCAGGTTAATTTTGGATCAAAATCATAATTGTAAAAAACTCATTTAATATACATTTTCCCCACATTTTGCAGTTATGAGGATATGAAATTCGATGTGAGATTTGTGGTTACAGGGATATGATATACGATGGAGGAAGATTAGATTGATGAATATGTGTACGAATTAGGGGAAATTGTAAAGTTTTGTCAATATTTATGAAGGAGATATGATACAGATCAATAAGATATAATCGTAAAGGAATTAAGGAAAATTGTAATTGTATTTTCATTTTTTATTGTTATACGTAGTAAAAATACTTATGTAAATTTTTTTACACATTATAGAAATATGTAACTTCTATTATAAAACCCCGTGTAATACATGGGTCTATAACCTAGTATATACATATACAAATACACACACACACTTGCCCCCAAACGCTCGTGATTTGAATCTCACCCCCTCAGTAACGCCTAGGGGCGGTGTTCCACGCCCTTTCACGGCCAGGTGGATAACGCCACCCTCCTTTCATGACCATTACACTTGGTCTAATGTGAGGGGACACATTTGGCTGGGGTCGACCGCACATCTGGGTTTAGCCAAAAAACATAGTAGTAAATGAAATCAAATCAGATTTGCACATGTTCAAAGATGAAGTAGCTAGAAATAGAAAAGAAAAACAAACCAAATCGATTATTGCGTAGAAACGCTAACTGAACGTCCAATCTTCAACCTTCAAGCCTCCGGATCTTCACTCTTTAGCTTTTGTTTTCAAAATGGGCTTCCTAGTCTCTCCAAGTCGATCTCCATTCCAAATGGTCGTCACAATAATTAAACAAAGTCGAATTGGGGTTTCTGTTTTAACCGACATACGGTCCGTACCAAACAGTACATCCCATACTCTTTTCTTTCATGTACATTCTTCATCTTTGACCTTTTCAATTCTTCAAATGCGTGCGTCGGAGGCCAACGCATTTGAAGGATCCACACTTCCGCAAGGACAGTTGATTTGGCAGAGGCGGTGCATTTGGCTGATTGGTCGTGTGATGAGCATGAGGAAGAACCATCAAGTTATGAACATGGAGCCCCATTGGCGTTTTAACGACGAGAGAGGTTTAAAAGTTCACGTAGTTAGAAAGCTCATCAATCAATTCAAAACAACTTAATATACATATGTGTTCTAATAGAGACTAGTTATATTTATTTTTTATTTTATTAATGCTTGTTTAATTATGTAATTTTTAACTTTTAATGTTCAAAAATCTATTCGGTTATTTTGATTATTTCAATTATATTTAATAACTTTAATTATATTTTAATATGATGGATTAATCGTAAAAGTAATTTGATTATTAAAAATAAATGTAAAAAGTGGTGATGATATGGAAATGTAAGTGTCGATAAGGATGTTTGTAAGGTTAAAGAGAAATTTGATGTCACAACTGGATGCATTTGTTGTGCATTTAGCTCCTTGCACCAGGGATGGTCCTAGAGCATTCACAATCAAAGCGGTACGAAGAGAGGGAGAAACAAAGCCTAACTAAGAGATAAACGGAGAGGTGTGGTATAATGGAGCCAGAAGACACGCGTGAGGGTGGAAAAGGACTTGGAGGAAAGGAGTTGTAGTCAACGCAAAAGAGGGTGTAAAACCATGTAGTTCTACTCACCCTCATGGGTTTTAAAAGAGTTAGTAATGGAACATTGTAAAATAAAATGTCTATAAAATATATTTAAGATTTTAAACATTTTTATAAAATCATAATGTTTATAAAACAAATTAAGATTTTAAATATTTTCATATAACAAATCAAAGTCTTATAAATTGCTGAATGTATTTATAAAAATGGGTCCAAGTCTAGTGGAAGAAATCTCATAAAAGAAAGTAGTTCAAATTCATACTTGACAAGCAAACGATTGACGATTCGCCCCCCTCTTACGAATCAATATCATGAATCCTAAGTCCCTATTCCGCTATTCGTCAATCGTGAATTTCAGCTACCCTAATTCTCGCTCCCCCCAAATCGCCAAGATTTGCCTGCCTGCCTCCCTCCCTCCGATATTAATTTCCACATGCAGTCTCAACGGATTTGTTGCCAGGCACAAGCGAATTTCATTAAGCCCATTGCCCAAAGCTCAAACTACATATATAATATATATATTTTTTAAATTGGTACCCTATTTATTGGTGGTCCCAAGCCTATTGGGCTGACCTGCCTATACAAAGTGGCTTATTTCCAATGTTTTGAAAACCGGACCGGCCGGTCGGACCGTGAACCGGGACCTCCACCGGTCCGGTTACATGCTCTGAGACCGTTTGCTGGTTGAACCGAGCGGTTCAACCGGTTCAGCGGTCGAACCGCGAACCGGGTAGTTTAATTTTAAATTTTTTTTTTATTTTACTATTTTTTTATCTTTTTCATCCTATAGTTCTCCTATTCTATTTACAATTTTAACTCAATTTGACTCTTTTCTTTTAACTTATACGCTGCCACAAACCCTAATCAAAATTAAAATTGAAGATTCAAAAGAATAAAAATTCATACAGACCTACAACCCTCGTCCTTGACTCAAAATTGTTTAAATGGTTGTATATGTAGTATTTGGAATTTTTATATTTTTCTATATATTTTTATGAATATTTATATTATTTATTGCGTCATCCGGTTCTTGAATCCGGTCCGACCGGTCCGACCAGTGAACCTCTAATACGTCCGGTTCGTTGTCCGGTCCGGTTCGGTTCTGAAAACATTGCTTATTTCTCACAACTTAACCAACCTTTTGAATAACTAAAACCTAAAATCTTAAACCATATTCTATGAAGTGATCTTCTACTCAGAGCTTAATTTTATTTTATAAAAAATTGACATGTCTATAAAAATATTCAAATTCTTAATTTTATTTTACAACACTTTGGTTTTATAAAAAATGTTTAATTAAAGACTTGGATATATTTTATTTTTATAAACATGTTTAAAGTCTTAAATAAATTTTGTTTTTGAAAACTTATTTGTATTTGTAAGACTTTATTTTATAAGTATTTCATTTTTATCGAACTTCGTTTAAAACTTATAGAACCTTCTCAAGTAATCTTTAATCATATACCTTTTTTCGTTCATCAATCTCACGCTTTGTCGCTTAGACCGGACGTAATGGTAGCGTGAGGGTGGAGGCGTGATGCCACCTCACCTACCACGTGCGTGAAACACCACGTCGGACCGGGGTGGGTGGGGGCATGAGTGGTGCAGGGTGGTGGTATTCACGGGGGTGAGGGCATTTTTTGGTCAAAAATAGCCGTTGGTTTTGGTCAGCTCCTCTTCTTTCTCCTGTTTTTTTTTTATTTTATGTATATTTTTGATGTTTATGGTAATGAAAATGGAAAACTGGAGAAGGTGCAGTAAAGACGGAAAACTAAGATGAAGAAGATAAGTAACATATAAGATAGAGATTACATCAGGTTCTGCAATATCTTTTATTTATTTATGACTAGGTTAAAGCCTATATGTTACATGAGTTGAATAAATATAACTTTTATAAAACAATATTTTCTATAAAGATTTGTATGTTTGGTGTTATTAATCATTTGTGAAATAAGAAAGAATTGAAAGAAAAATGATTTAGTAATTTTTAATAAAATATTAGAATATATGTTAGATGTTTAATTATTTAACATCATTATTATTTAATAGGAGAGAAAGGCGAAAAACACAAATTTAGATTTTAATCAGAAGTCGACACGTAGCAAATATAGTTATTCATTTATTATAATATAGGTTACAAACACTGTATATTATATAGGGTGAATAAATGCAGTGTTATATATAGTTAGTAATAAAGATCTAATATTACATATTTTTAACATATTACATAATTTTGTTAATACAAATTTTAGAAACGGTATATAGTTATTTTTTAAAAATGTTTTATAAAAAGAATGAAATAAATGTTCAAACTATAAAAATATTTTATGAACAAAGTTATTTTTTTAATTAAAAATTGTTTTATAAAAATAGATATATAAATCATTACTATTTAATAGGAGAGGGGCGGGAAACAAAAATTATAATTTTTTTATAGAAACTTGTATCATTAAATATGAGAGAGAGGCGGGAAAAAAATGTTAAGAATGAACATGAGAATGACACGTGGCAACCAAAAACCTTTATTTATTAGTATGTATAGATTTGCATTTATCTTTTGTTAAAGTTTTTGATATTATTGTAATATATATTCAGTACGTTTTGTTGATTAAATTAAATTAGATTTTATTTATTTATTTGTGGTTTTAAATAACATTATTTTTTAATATAAATAATATATACAAATTAATTAAATTAATAAAACAATAATTATGTAATTATTACAAAACTGGTCACCCTTACCTCACCATTACAAACCTGGGTGAAGGTGAAGATGAGGGAAGCCAACGTGTCACCTACGTGACACAGAATAACTCTCACCTTCATCCTACCACTACACATAGTCTTATTATTATATTTTTATTAATCTTGGTTTTATGATCTATCTTAACCGCCTATATTAAGATTGATTTTAAAGGTTGCAATTTCTGTTCAATTTCTATTTGTGATTTGATAACACAAATTTTATTCGTACTTTTTATTAGTTGTTGTATTAAGTTAAACTTGAATTATATTTTTTTATTTCAAATGAGCTAGTTTCGAATTTCTTTTGTTCTTTTACTTATGAGTAAACTGTCATTTTCGTCCCTGTGGTTTGGTCAAAATTGCCACTTTCATCTAATAGTTTGTTTTTTTGTATCTGGGTCCTCATGGTTTTAAAATATTGCCATTTTCATCCTCGTGGTTTTAAAATATTGCCACTTTCATCCAGTCAGCTAACACCGTCCGTTTTTCTCAGTTAAATGAGGGGTATTTCAGTCCTTTTACTTAGTTGTTTTATTTTTTCATCTTTTTTACTCTCACTTTTTAATCATCCCCAATTTAACCTCTAATTTAATCATCCACCTGCTGGCCTTCTTCCTCTTTTCCTGACCAGTTTCCGACGAGCACCACTGGAACACCTCCGTCGCTTGTTTCTATGATTAAAAAGTGAGAGTAAAAAAGATGAAAAAATAAAACAAATAAGTAAAAGGACTGAAATACCCCTCATTTAACTGAGAAAAACGGACGGTGTTAGCTGACTGGATGAAAGTGGCAATATTTTAAAACCACGAGGATGAAAATGGCAATATTTTAAAACCATAAGGACCCAGATACAAAAAAACAAACTATTGGATGAAAGTGGCAATTTTGACCAAACCACAGGGACGAAAATGGCAGTTTACTCTTTACTTATTTATGTACACCTAAACCGTTTAATTTAGAGTTAATTACAAAAATGGTCCCTGTGGTTTGTTCGAATTACAGATTTAGCCTCCAGGAATGAAAAAGTGCAAATTTAGACCAAAGGTTTGGACCCTGGTTGCAAAAATGGCCCCTGCCGTTAAATGAAGTTAAAAACTAACGGAACTTTAACCCACGTGGTTCCTTCCTCGAATCAAATTTTTCTTAAATCACTTTCCAGCCCTAATCGATTGAAGGTTTTCTTTGAGCCCTAACCGAATCATCTATCTTCGACCTTCATCCATTCATCTATCTTCCACCTCTAGCCCTAATTCCATTAGACAGCAAAATGTTGAAGCAAAAGCAATTCCATCTTTAGTTGGGCTGTTAAGAGATGGAACTACAGCTGGAAAAAGAGATGCTGCAACCGCTTTGTTTAACTTGAACGTGTTCTTAGGGTCTATGAAAGCTCAAAGAAAGGCTTATGCTCTGCTTAGATTGCTTAACAGATGCTGCTCACAACCTTCCAAACCTGTTGAATGAAAGCACATCTAGATTGGATTAACTGAAATTGAAAATGTAAATTCGTGGAAATGAGATAAATGAAAATGTTGTTTTTATCTGTTCATTGAATGCATACGCTTTTTATCCTTCCTAACTTGAAGCTGCACTGGTACCAGATATGGAACAGAAAGAATTCATAATAGACTATGGATAGAAATATGAAAATCAAGAATTGCTCAACAAATAATTTTGTTTAGATAGACGAATAACAACTTTTACACATAATTTACAATAACTTACAACTTTGGCATCTCTTTACAAAATCCAATTTAGTCAAATGCAATATTCAATGATCCATTTCTGGATACATGTTGAAGCAAACTGTGGAAATGCAGTAAAAAATGTAGTTTTGGAGTAAAAAATGCAGTTTTGTTGTAAAAACACTGCAGTAAATACATGCAGTTTTTGCAGTGAAAACACTGCAGTAAATGCAGTACTCAAGGGCAGTTTTTTGCAATTGCCAAATGCAGTAAAAATACACAGTTTGGGTGTTTTTGCAATTGTATTAAGTTGGTTTGGTGCACAAGTGCAATACAAATGTCCCATTACCTGCAGTTTTTGCACTTATAAGTGCAAATATAGACCAAAACACGACTGTTTTTGCAGTTAAAGACTTTTAAACCACTTTGAACAAGAATCAGAAAAACATGAACATGAAAACCTACCATACACCTACTCTGGTACAAGTTCAGTGTTTGGAACTCTTAAATTCCAACGCATTTTCGATTTCCTTCTCCTTTGAATCTTCAAACGAACGTAATCAGGAAGATTTGTAACAATGGTGGGTGATTACTTGTTCATGAAACTTCAATCGACAGGATGAACTGATCGTAATGGCATGGGAGGGGAAAAACACGTATATTAGGGTTGGGGGTTGACAAAATGTCTTAATTACTCTCACGTGCCATCCACGTGGATTAAAGTTCCAATAGTTTTTAACTTCGTTTAAAGGTAGGGGCCATTTTTGCAACCAGGGTCCAAACCTTTGGTCTAAATTTGCACTTTTCATTTCTAGGGGCTAAATCTGTAATTCGAACAAACCACAGGGGCCATTTTTGCAATTAACTCTTTAATTTACTAGAAACAATCAAAATCGAAATTAAAAAGATCGAAGTTAAAAAGGGAAAAAGTTAATTGATCACATTTGTTGCTTTCAATATATTAAGGTACTATTTAGACTCCGTGTAATAAACACGGGGTGAAAAATATTAATATATAAAATTCTTAATTTTTTATGTATATATTTTATAAGTGTAAAAATGTATTACATATATTAATGATATAAAACAAAATTCAAAATATGTAAAAAATAATATATAATTGGGTTTCGAAAATACTTCAATTACTATTTAATGTAATTTGACTTTCATTTACTAACTAATTGAAAATAAAAGTTAAATAATTAGATTTCAAAGTTTCTTATAATAAGTGATAATTTAAAATAAATTTGTTTTATTAATATAATTAATATTTTCTTTAAAAATGTATTATTATTTAAAGATATAGGTGTATTTAATAAGAGATAGATGCGGAGAAAAAATGATGAGAATGAATATAGAGGCGACACGTGATATGAAAAAACTTTATTTATTATATAGTATAGATATAGATTTTACAGGAAATTTTAAAGATCTTGTTTTAAAATCCGTAGAGAAGGTCATTGCTACAAATAAATGTTTAACAAATAGTACAAACAGCAATCTACATAATACAAAGTTTGAAAACAATTTGCTAAAATAAATAATAAACTGAAACATTTTGCAATGGAGAAGATGTCAAAACTTCGGCTATTTCACTTTACTTCAATGGAAATCATTGAATATTTAAAGGTGGCAATCTAAAACAAACACAGAAATGAAGATTCTTGAACTTATACATCCCGTCCGACTTAGTACTCGATTATAATTTGTAGCAATCTTTATACGTATTTATTGTGTGTTCTATTTGAATTACTCATGAACAGTGGCGAAGCTTGAAGAAAAATATAGGGGGCCGATATTTTTTTTTCCTATAAGGGGGGGCCTGGAACTATAAAATTTTCGACAGAATACATATAAATTTAAATTAACACTACTGAGCGAAAAATGGACCGAATACGTATAAATTAACACTACTGAGCGAAAAATCGACCGAATACGTATAAATTATCACTATTGAGCGAAAAATCGGGGGGGGGGGACCCCCGCGCCCTCACTAAGCTTCGCCATGCTCATGAATATGAATATAACTAAGAATTTAAGATATTACCATCTCAATTTGTTTTATATATGATCTAAACTTTGGTACATATCTATCTTTTGGTGGTGTAAAGAAAAGCATACCCCCCAAACACAAAAGCTTTCCTTATGCTTTGCACTGCAAACCAAGAAACCACATTACAAGAAAAGAAGATATTCACTCCTACATATACCCCTACACACTTGCCTTATATCTTCCCATGTAGAACACTCATTTCCCCTTCCCATTTTGCCCTTCTCTTTCTTTCTTTTGCAATGAAGATAGCAAGACATCATATGAGAACAATGGTGGTTGTTTTGGGACTTTTTAGTCTTCTCTTGATGATTCAGAACAGCCATGCATACCAGTTCAAGATTGGTGGTTCCGGTGACTGGAGCCTTGCATCCTCGTCCTCCTATGATCAATGGGCACAAAAAAGCCGGTTTCAAACCGGAGACGTCATTTGTAAGTTTCATTAATTACGATCTTTTCTTTTCTGTATGTATATTTGAAAAAAAATATTTTATTTTAAAAACAACTCAGTTTTCAACAAAATATCAAAAGAAAAATAATAATAAACAAAACAGTGTATTTAGATTTTTTTTTAAAATTAAATATTACTAGTTATTAAAGAAAAATCACATTATATGTTAAAATGAATTATTAGAAAAAAAATGCTCTGGGTAGAATTCGCTTGTTGCATGAGCGGCTTTGGTTGAGATTCTTGAATCCGTTTGCCCAACCTGCAGGGGATTACCTACAAACCAAAATGAAATCCAAAAATCCCCTACAAATCCAAAAAACTCACAAATCTTAATGTTGAAAATAACTTATTGAGATGTTTTTGTGTAGTGTTTAACTACCAGGCTAATGAGGACTCAGTGGTTCAAGTAAGTGAAAGTGATTACAAGAATTGCAGCACAACATCACCCATTGCAAAATACAGTGATGGTCACACTATGATCAAGCTAAACCAATCTGGGCCTCATTATTTCATCAGTGGGGTTGTAGATCACTGCAAAAACAATGAAAAAGTGGTGATTATTGTATTGGCAGACCGAAGCAACCATTCTTCAGATACTCCATCTCCATCTCCATCTCCGTCGGAAAGTACTCCACCACCAGCTCTTCCACCGGCTCCCGCCAGTGAAGAGTTTCCCTCACCTCCACCGGCCCCAGGTGCACCTGAACCCGACGTCACTCCTGCTCCAGCTCCTTCAGCAGAAACCCCTCCACCTCCTAAACCAAATGGTGCATCTTCAGCGGTTGTGAATTTCGTTTGCTCTTTTGGAGCTTTTGTTGGTCTCTCTCTTCTTCTCAATTTTTGAGCTCCTTGTGTTAATTTATTTTTCTGAACACTTTGTTGAATAAGTTCACTGTAACTGTATTATGTTGTGTATATATGAATAACTATTTAAGTGAAGAAACTAAATAAAATGAAAAAAAAATTGATCATCAATCTCATAAAGAGCATTGATCGAAGAAGGGTATTTGTGTGGTTCCACAATTTGTATATTCGTTGCAAGGAAATTATTATGGAATGGATAAAAAACTGTCACCCTAACAGTAGGATTGATCAAAGCAAGATGTTTCCCAGGTTTGTGATCATCAGAATTTATAGTGTTTGTATGTGTGTAGTGATTTGATCATGAAATAAGAACACAATTAAGAAGTTCGTTTCATTGAGTTTAACTTTTAGTATATGTTCTAGCACTCTTGACTTTAGTTTGAGACATCTATAAAAAGAATAAATATTTTAGTATTTTTGATATTTCAAATCTTAATAAATAATGACCATTTAAAAATATTAATATTATTTATTGAAGAACTGAGATCCACGTTTAACCATATCTCATGAATGGGAGAGCACTCTCCATGAGACATGACTATGTAGATAGGTAACGGTTACCAATTGTATCCGATACAATTTCAGACTTTCTAGGGTCGTTTAGATAACAATTATCTAGGTTGGTACGTTTAACCCCATCTATGCCCACTATTCCCTAATAATTGGCTAAGACACTTCTTATAAGGTTGAGTGATAGTCGTCCTATTTTAACGAAGCATGGCAATCGGCCCAAAACTCTCAAGAATCGCGATACCACAATGTCTCGACACCCGTAGGCCCAAATGTAAGGCTGAGGCACATGCATTCAGGGGTTCGGGTATATCGGTTCAAGTGTCCTCACAATAGGGTGGCACATACTTATCGATTTGCTAAGGGATCTATTTAGTGTTTTACCGGTTATGGGTAAAAAAACACACCGTGACAACAATCCACATGCAAGATTGTCGTCCGGGTTTGTAAAAATCTAAATTTTACATTTTAGTTCGGGATTGCGATAAAACTCTTTTATCTCTCGAGACGCTTAATTTTAATACCCTATATTAATTTAAGTGAGTCGATATAATCGCGAATCCAAAATTCATTAACTATTAATAAAATCTTTTATTAATAATTAATACGAGTTTCAAAAATTAAATCTCTATTTAATTTGTATTCAAAACTACGTGTTTTACTTTTAAAATAACTCTTTATTTTAAATAACCTTTTACGAGATAACTAAAATCTCTATTTTAAAATCTCGTTGTTTCAATTGTGTTGATTTATTTTAAAACCATTTTAAAACTTATTTGGTTGTCATTTGATAAGACGTTTATCCTAAATGTTAAACATACAACAAACAAAATCAAACAAAGGGTAAATCAAGCCACTAAAGTGTTCGATTTTTCTCGAGCCAATGGGATGAACCGAATGGGGAAAACCGAACGGGTTAAATGGACAGATAATCAAACATATTGGTCTTGATTTCTCCCACTTGCTTCAAGATCTCCATCTTGGCATCCGAGTTGTCTTGGTTTCTTCGTCTTTAATTCCATCTCGTCTTTCGCATCTCAGTTACAATATATAATATTTTACAATAAAAAAAAATTGACAAAGCCTAATATATTACAACAAGGCTTCCAAAACAACCGAAAAAAAATACAAGATGAATTAAATATACAAACCAAACCAAACAAACAACCACAGGTCTAGGGCTCGATTCACCAATCAACACAATCACAAGAAACAAAGGATGCAATCTTTTGTCAAATAAATCTTTTAACAAGATAAAACCGGATTGTAATTAAAAATAAATATTGAACTATTTGTTTGCATAAGTGACTCTGATACCACTGTTGGGGTTTCGTGATAGGGCTTCAAAACACTTTTAAAACGCGCATTGGAAAAACAAGCACGAACCGATCTAGGCCAAACCCTAGGGGCCCGCCAGGAGTCCAGATGCAAACAAAATATTCAATAACAACCATAAGGGGTTTTAGGGTTATACCTTTCGTGAGTAGGAGACGGTAACCGAAGATGTAACACCACGTGATAACAACCCGGTCGCTAGATTTGGCTCCACGAACTAAACCGAGACTTCTAATCCACCCGCACTAAACCCGGATCTCTATCCGGTTTATCTCCAATGCTCCCGTACACCAAAAACAAACCTGGTTCGTTTGACCTAATTACCCGTTGTCACTTACGGTGTCGGAAACACCTATCGATACCGGTGGTACACAGCGGTTCGTAGCGGCTCACAGAGACAACCCGGTGTACAAGTTTCCCGGTGGCGGCTCAAGAACGGTTCATAGCAAGAGGGCGTCGGAACACGGCAGTCCCGGTGGTGCTAGACGGACGGTGGAATCGGAGGCGGCTGTAGCATGCCGCTAGTAGCGGCGGTCGACGAGGAGGACGGCAACGAACGACGCCCTTGCGGCGGCTTGTCCGTCCGGTTTGGAGGTGGCGACTATATAGAGAGATAGTAAGGGTATTAGGGTTTTTTACTTACTCTCCAAGAACACTCAAAATTATGGTCCACCTTTTTCCTTGCCTGCATCTTGTATTAGGAAAGTTAATCCCCAAGACTAGGGTTTAAGTTACTAATCAAACCCTGTGATTTTCTAATAATCACTAATCAACCAAACTCTTTGGTTAATTAAATATATAACATATATATATATATATATATTTATAAATACAATTTAATTAATAAATAATAATTTGCCTTTCAGTTTAGTTTCATGTAAGGCCTGTTTAACTCTTAAACGTTCTTTAATATATATTGTTATTCGTGGTGAAACTCTTTGGATCTTATCTCGATGGCCTTGCTGTCGAATGTCGTTAATCGGGCATATAAGTCCAACAGGAACAAGTACAGATCGAGGAAACAAAGACAAGAGCAGTGTTAGGTGTTATGAATATGGTAACTACGGTCATTATGCAAAAGAATGCACCAAATGAAAGGATAAGGAGCAAAGAGATGATCAAGAGGTTCATCTTGTGTGTGATGATGAACACGCGTTACTGTAAAGACAAATCAAGCAAGTGGAAGACCTTCTTTAAACTATATTTAGTTTAAGGTGGAGTATTGAAGTATTAAACTAAATATTAGAATATAGGGGTCTCTTAGTCATTCTTAGAAAACATGTTTAGAGTCTTTATGTATTTGTATAAAAGTCAAGGGTTTTGTATGTATAAATCCAAAGTTAGAAACTGCAGGGAACAATTTATTTGGTCTAGGGTTGTATCGCTTCTTTTGAAGCGTTGTATATGTTGAATGGGTATATATACCCATCGAAAGTTCTGTAAACAATAAGAACGATCCTCTATTAATGTTTGTGGCTTATCAACTCTTTGTTCTTGATTACCAACGTATAAAAGAAGCAAAGAAGATTCACTCATATTACAAGATCATGGTTTACACACACACACACACACATATATATATATATATAAATATATAGGGTCCGGTTCTTGTACAAAGGGGTTTTAGCGTACGAAGGCATCATCATGCGACACGTGTTCAATGGGCGAGGGGTAAATGCGTCCGCATTATAATAACGCATGTTTAATAATAACGCATGATCATAATCACGTATGTTCATAATAACGCATGACCATAATCACATATGTTTTATAATAACACATGACCATATTCACACAATCACGCGTGCTTTATAATAACATTTGACCGTAATCATTCATGTTATACACATGACCATAATCACGTAATCACATAATCAAGCATGGAAAACACACAACACATCGACATTTTTTTAAAAAAAAGTTGTTTTTTTAATAAAAGTATAGTAAGAGTATACTCAAATCTATACTATATAATAAATAAAGGTTTTGATGTGACACTTGTCACTCTTCCATATATCCTTAACTTTTTTTTCCCGCCCCTCTCTCCTATTAATTATTCAAATATCTTTAATTGTTTTTATAATTTTTTGTTTACCGCCTCTCTCTCCTATTAATAATAATGATTTCTATAATTTTTTTATAAAACGTTTTTCATAAATATGTAATGTGTAAATATTTATTATTAAGTATATATAACATTGCATTTATTCAACTCGTGTAATACACCGAGTTTCTAAAGTTTAATATGAATTAACACTTATCAGTTACATAAAAAAAATTAATAATCAGCTAAAAAAATATTTTAAAAATTATCTTAACAGAATTTATAATTGTCACATAATATTTTATTCAACCTGCGTAATACACGGGTTTTAAAAACATAAATCTATACTATATAACAAATAAATGTTTTGATGGGACACTTGTCACTCTTCCATACATCCTTAACTTTTTTTCCCGCCTCTCTCTCCTATTAATTATTCAAATATCTTTAATTGTTTTTATAATTTTTTGTTTCCCGTCTCTCTCTCCTATTAATAATAATGATTTCTATAATTTTTTTATAAAACATTTTTCATAAATATGCAATATGTAAATATTTATTATTAAGTATATATAACATTGCATTTATTGAACTCGTGTAATACACCGAGTTTCTAAAGTTTAATATGAATTAACACTTATCAGTTACATAAAAAAATTAATAATCAGCTAAAAAAATGTTTTAAAAATTAACTTAACAGAATTTATAATTGTCACGTAATATTTTATTCAACCTGCGTAATACA
Organism: Smallanthus sonchifolius; assembly: GCA_023525975.1. Classification (NCBI taxonomy): domain Eukaryota; kingdom Viridiplantae; phylum Streptophyta; class Magnoliopsida; order Asterales; family Asteraceae; genus Smallanthus; species Smallanthus sonchifolius. The sequence continues at coordinate 13,295,750 of CM042026.1, read as the reverse complement.
CGGGTTTTAAAAACATAAATTTTTTATTACTAAGTATATAATATTACATTTATTCAACCCGTGTAATACACGGGATTCTAACCTAGTTAAAGAGAATAAAATGCTTTATTTTATGGTGTAATTTAAAAAAAAAACAATGTCGTATAAAAAAGTTATGCTTGTTTTAAAAAAATAGGGGAACTTGTAAAAAGTCAACAAATGTAGAGTATTCCAATTTTACCATTTTCAGAATCTTTTCACGCTTAAAATAATCACCTTTGATCTTAACCATTGATTTTCTAGATCAACGCTTCAAAATCCTTCATACGCTTCGCACCAAAAAATCCTTTGTATTCAAAACTTTCTCTAAATATATATATATTAATCCAACCGGTGTGAATATGGTCACACCACTTCATCACATCGGTTGGCAATGTAACTGCCATTTTCGACCCATTTGCAACCCATGACCCATAACCCTATATCAACTAACTTAACCTTAATAATTAATGTGACACAAATTAAAACATAAATATTGTCTAGATTACAACCCATTATTTAACACTAAGTGTTAGGGTAACCATATTTTTACATAATTTGCGTCAAGGTGCCCTTGGATCTTAGAGCATCCGGTATGGTGCACATATATGTGTTGTAAAGAATCAACTCATATAATCAATACTAGATTTGCTAGATTTCTATGGATTTTTAAACAATCAACTCATATAATCAATACTTTAACCTAATAATTCTTCCCCAGTTCTACTTTTCTTGTCAGTTTATATGTGTTGTAAAGAATTGAATCCAAAATTCCAGCAACCTGAAAGCAGTACACAAGGAAAAAATGCAAAATAAGTTTCCCTTCCAGACAGAAAATTTATCAACATCCCATGACAATTGCAGCAGTTTCCATTTCAGGAGGTTTAACTGTATTAATATTTTTAGTGAAGACCGTAACATCTTGTCTCTCATACCACCAATATTGTCCGTTTTGCCACGAGCAGCTCACGGATTTGTTTTTGTATGCCCGGGTGGAGACTTCCCACCCATCCTGCTACTACTCCCACCCGAAAACGCTTAACTGTGGAGTTCTCTTCTCATTCACAGCCAATGCGCCTAAAACGTGTTATGGTATTTGAGGTGGATAATTCCTTATGAACCCAACATCTCTTATTTGAGTTGATAATTCCTTACGTACCGTGAATACACCACCGATAATGGCACAAAGGTTGGTGATGAAATGAGAAAACAGCTTCGAGTTTTTAGTTATCAAAACCTGATGACAAAGTAAATATGGGAATTACAAATACAAATCAAGTACATCTGTTAGTTGTGAGTAGAAAGGTAAAACGGTTAATTTTAAACCTGCATTGGTGAAAACTCCAGATGGAACTTTGCAGCAGGAATGGAATGAGCATGTATCAAACTAGTATGTGCTGTATACTCATAATTCTCAATTAATTTATGCGACAACCCCAACACCTCCGTCTTCACAACTTGAAGATAATGTTCTATCTACAATACAATCCGTGAACATTTGATGCACAAAGTTATGTTAAAATGAAAAGATTTGCATAAAAAACTAGTAATTGAGATTACTGTAACATTTGCACGATCTTCTGGATTAGTCATGTATGCTTGGCCATTTAACCTGTTGTGACCTGCGCCAAGGTATGGTCCTAATCGCTTCATATCACTCATCATCATTGGAGTGATCGTCGAACCAAAAGATAAAGATGAAACCACATGTGACATGTTCATCTGTGAAGCATCAAATGAGTGTGACCCTGAAGCTGCTGAAATGATCAGATTTCCTGGAACCTGTGTAATATGTCGCAAAAGTTCATATTAGTAATTCAGTTAAAACGATGCATATAAACTAACAATTGTCATTAGCTGGAGGATCCAAGATTTTGTAATAATATATATATTTTTTCTTTTAACTTTTCACCCTAGCTAGAAAAAGTTTTTCGGGGTGTTCACATTCACTTGCTTCCATGTGGATCCGCCAATGCTTTTATGTTAGAGTTACCTTCTTGACCCATACGAATCCTTCGATCCTGCAACCTTCTTGAGGTGGTGCAGGTCTAATTATTATATAATCTTCACTTCTGCTTGTAGAATGCTTTACAGAATCCACTCCAATAGATGAAACCAAGCTATCCAATTTCTGCATGAAAGGAAAAATCACCAAAAAATCAATGAAATGGAGGAAATTTTCAGATCCAAGGCATCAAATAAAGAACAAATAGAACGTTTCGCCAAACACAATTTGGAAAGAAATTCAGTTTTGTACCATAACCAAGGTATCTGTATCTCTGTCTCCATAATATGTTTCATGAATGTGTATACCATGGTTATCACTGATTCAAGAAAACATCAGGTTACATAAACCAGTTTATTTAAGAAAAAAACTATGGACTAAGTATCTGATTAAAAACAGGCAGCAATAACGAAAAATCTTTCCAGAAGCATAGGTCCAAGATGAATGAATTAAAAACAAGTTGGCATGTATATGTATAATAATAAGAAATAAATCCAACTTACTGAACATCAGTCCCCTTACGGTAGATGCGGATTGATGGATAACCTTGTATGTGATGCCTGAAACCAATAGGAAATATGTAAACCATGACAGGTGGAAAATGAACTATAAACTAGTAGAAAAAATATAAGATTATTACTTTTTACATAGGTCAGTTTCTTTAGTGCAGTCAACACTTCCAACAATAATACGACCATCATGCTCTGGACTATATCTGGTAATGAAATTACAAGTCAGTAGTTAACAAAGAGAAGTACACATCATTCACTGAATTGAGGTTTGTTCTGAATGTGAAATAAACCTCTGTCTCATAACTTTGGCCGTCTTCTCCCAAGCTGGGCTCTGAGACACATAATAAGTAGAATAGGAAACAAGTTTCAGATAAGTTCATATTGTTGATTTATAGAGCAATAACTGCTTGAATTGATTTTTACAAGTGCATAAATATTTTCTACATGTGCTAAAAAACAGCAGATCACAAAAGTTGCTAAAATAAGGAAAAAAAATCTGGCCCAGGGTTTACTTTTGAGAGGTAAACAAACTATATATCCCAATGATACAAATCACTTTTACCTTATTAAGCATGATAAGAATTACAACCCTAAATCCATGTTTATAATTCGCCCCTTTATGGCTCTATTCAACCCATGATGGTTTATTATTCGTGAGTAACCTATGGCACTCCTAAGAACCTCCATCATTTGGTGGTTATGTTACATTTCCCTCACCACAAGTCCACAACATGGAAATCCATCAGTCTCCATGTCAATGCAACAACCTAATAAGACCCTAAACACTATATAATTATGGACACTCGTGCAAGCTCTCACGTGACTTTCAACCAGGGTAACTTATGTACTCTAGCACCATGTGCTCATTCTGTAATCATGGTTGGTAATGGTGCTGTAATACCGACTGTAAGGCTTACATATGCAATACTATCACAAACACCACATTTATATATAAGTCGAAATGTTATGTTTGGTGAGAAGGATCATGGTATTGGTCTTCTAAGGACGAAGTACCCACTTCTATTAAAGACATACACAACAAATGTAATGAGAAATTAATGGCAAAAGAGTACCTTCTATCTCCATAGTCACTGTTTTCAAGGACGTCATAATCATCACTCGAATCCTCCAAATTACCACCAAGGAAAATACAGGATTTCTATGAAAAGTTACTGAATGAGTTGATGCATGAAGATGCGGATCAAGCTTACTATGAGGAAGCTCTTCGTAGTATTAAGCGGAAAGATGAGATACACAGATTCAATAAATTATAAAGAATCAAATGTATGAATTTGTGGATATTCAAGCATCACCAATGGGTGGAAAATGAGTGTGTAAGACAAAACTGAATGAAAAGAGACTTAGAAAAACATACGAATCGGTTGGTAGCGAAACAGTGAAACTCTTGACCCTATTAAAATTATCCCCTTGTAGAGGAAGGTGCTCATTCATTCATTCTCTACTACATTTAACACCGCACTACTCTCTCTTTCTCTAGAAATATGCTGACTTACTCTCACGCTAGAGCTTGGTCACGGGACCTAACCCCACGAGGCTAACGGTACGCTTCTTTGTCTCAAGTCGAGGCATGAGGATCTTCACGAGACCTAACCCTCGTGATGAGGCTAATGGTACGCTTCTTTGTCTCAAGTTGAGACATGAGGATCTTCAAGCACCTTCAAGTACAAGTGAAGTTGACCAGCACTACAACAGATCCTTTTGTTTCAACATATATCTTCACTAAACCACTCATAGTTGGGGGATTTAACATATTAAACGAAAAGCTTGGTGTTTATGCAACTATACACTTAAGGGAGGATGCTCATCTTGTAAGCAATAATTGTTTCAATATATTGGTGGAGCTCATAAATATTATCTAAATGCTGGAAATGTAAGATTACACAAAGATGTACAAAACAGACAAACAAACGAACATACCATCCCAACCATAGCAGATCGAGCTATTGGTAGGCTAAGATTTGGGGAGGGAGGGTGTGATGGGCGCAAACCTTACCTCTATCCTAGGGGATAAAGAGGTTGCTCTCTTTAAGACCCCAGGCTCCATAAATATAGCTAAAGTATACAAAGATGCAGAAATAGGAAAGAAAATGTGATGCGAATAGCACAAAAAACTCAGTTATTAGTTATTATAGTTAAAGGCAATGTTCAACAGTTCTTTTTGTCATATTCTTTGTATTAAGTATAAATATGTGTATTAAGTGAGTCTATATAATTATGAGACAAATGCTCTCTTAAAAGCGTGTTGAAACAGAGATAACATATCCCCTTTTCTCAGTGGTTTTGAATGTCCATGTTTATATATGGAGAACTTGTATTGTGTAAAGTTTGTTCTTATTTTGTTAACACCTGTCATAGAAGAGGTCTTTCATATTATAGATGAACATGCATGTGTAAATTAGCCTTTAGAAACTTAAAAACATATAACATAATAAACAAGCCATTCAAGGCGTGACACCAACAAACAATATGAACAAAGTTTTTTTCTTAATGAGCAAGTAGAGAATTCAATATGCCAAATAACATACCAGACGGTTACTCCAGTGGCACCAGGGGGCAAAAAAATTTACAACCACAATCGGATGCCTGAAATTGATCAAAACATAATGTTCTAAACGTTAAATGATCACTCAGTAAGGGATTTATTATGAGTGAGAATTGGTTGAGTTTGGATTTGCTACTTCACTTACTCATGAGTGATTTTATCGAAATTACGTGAGGTTAGTGTTACAGATCCTTCACCATATGTCTCATCGACCTTCTCATCATGCTTAATAATATATGTAACTGGTCCAGTACGAAACTCATGGCCATTAGTTTGAAAATGTCGATTGATTGAATACTTGCGAATGGTTTTTGTTATGTTTAACCTGTTCTGCAAATAAGATGAAAACTATTTTAATTTAGGCCATGTATAGGAGTTGCTTAGAAAAAAAATATCTAAGATTAAAAGAACGCAATTTAAACCATAGTCAAGTATTGTTTCACAATGAATGCCTTTAATGAACTGATGGTCTTGATATACGATATAACATGAAATTCACAGTAAAGTAGCCGTTGAGAAATTAAGTTAAGATCATCGAACTCACTGTTCCCAACACGTCGCTCACATCCACGGATGCAAACTCACATGATAAAAAGGGGAAACTGCATAGGCCGCAAAAGCGAACAAAATGACATTGATTTTAATGATAGTAAACATGGTTATAGTCACTTCTAAACAGTGAAGCATACCTGATGTTAAAATCTACACGTACAGTGTCCTCAATAGAACTTTTGTCAATTATGATAGCGGTTGTGGTACTAATAGTCAGATAACTATGTAGCTCCTGCGATATAAAGTCGTGATAGTCAATGTACAATATATATTCATCATGTAATTCATTAGAATCACATTTGACTAACAAACCCAAGAGCATAAGAAATATATAAATCTTCCATGATAATGTTAATGTATGTTTCAATAAGAAACCAGATAGAAATTCTACAACTATAATGAACATTAATATACATCTAAGCATAAAATCTATAGAACTTAAACATAAGGATAGCCTCTTACCATTCCAAACAAAAAAATCATGGAAATGGCTGCTAATATCGAAATTCCGGCACCTGATAATGATGCCTCTGTCAAATCTCTTGGAGTTTTCCTGAAAAAAGGACACATGAGTAGAAAAATCACAGAAATATTCTTTTAAAGACCCGCGGAAATACATTATTGTGTTCTTTCATTGTGAACAATTATTAAAAATTTAGCAAGCAACATGATTAATCACAAATGATAACATTAACCATGATCAACAAAAGAGATAATAGTGAATTTAAATTGATAGAGGATATATGAATGGGAATTGCTACCTGAAAAAATCTACAGATTTTATCTTCGCTGCAGAAACCATTGTTGCAAGATTAATCTGGGAAGTAAAACCTAAAAGATTGAATCGAATAGGGTCCAGGAATGATTTGAGTTTCCTTTCTCGTCTTGCTAATGAAAGAGAAAAATTCCTACTGCTATCCGGATTTCAGTTAATCTAATTACTCAATAATGCCTGAAACTCAGGGGTGTTCATTGAATATAGGTGTGCCTTGATTGAGGCTGATATTAGATTTTATTTTTATCTATTCCTATATATGGAGGATGGATTCCATCCGAGCTTTTTGGATGGTTATTATATATCCACATATAAATAAACTTTATAAGGTTCTGCTGAAAATTTGGTTCCATTTGATCCGATTGTGATTTTATCGTATGTAACCTGGAATCTAACATCGGATACTATCAAAGTGCATTGCTCTCCATGTTCGTGAACTCAAACTTCCCGGCATCACAGTCCTATTGGATTGCTTTGGGTTAAATCGTGAAATCAAACACATACAGCAATGGTAGTTTGGCTAATTAATTGTACATGCTCAAGTTGCTGATTACTAATTAATAGTCACTATACAACAATAAAACCCTATCCCGACGACAAGTCGTCGGTATAGGGTGGTTTGCCCTATCCTGACGATATGTCGTCTGTATAGGTGTCGTCGGTATAGGGGTGTCTATCCCGACGACTTGTCGTCGGTAAAAGGGTAATAAAAAAAGTTCAAAATTAAATTCTGTAGGGACGACATGTCGTCGGTATAGACATGCCACCTATCCAGAAGACTTGTCGTCGGCATAGACTCAACTTATACCGACAACATGTCGTCGGTATAGGTTTTTTTTAATATTTTTTAAAAATAACCTATCCCAATGACATGTCGTTGTTATAAGCCTTTTTTTGTTTTTTTTTCTATTTTTTAATTTTTGCATTTTTTTCCAGAAATATAAAGTATATTAGAAATTAAACTTGGAAATACAAACATCTAAATTATTCAAAACATGCAAAATATCATACATATAGTCCAAAACATGAAAATTAACATCCAAATCCTACAAATTGTTCACAATCATTCAAATTGTTCAAACCAAACATCCAAATTGTTCGCAACATCATAGACAAAAACTCCCGGCTAATTATCATCACTACTTGTTCGTCGATCCCATAGACGACGCATTTGTTCCATTTGGCGTTGCATTTCAAGCATTTGTTGCGCCTGGACTCGTTGTTGATGTTGTTCTTCTCGTTGCTGTTGTTCTTGCACTTGTTGTTGGAGTTGGGACATTCGCTCATCCATTTGTTGCCAATGTAGTTGTGGAGGGTGGGTACTAAGCACATCGGGGGTGGGATGTCTCACCACATGACCAACGCCCCATATATGGTCACGCCTTTGACCTAATGCACGCTCCATAAACCCAATCTTATCGACTGGTGATCAATGAATCACCACCAGACTCATTCGAGGATCTCGTAAACTCCTCTTGAATTCTCTCCTGCATTAAACAATAATAAACATAAACTTGAATATTTTACCAAAATTTGATAGCATAACTGCTGTAAAATGGATAACTATTCATAAATTTCAATCATCCAACATTAATAACAACAAATACTAATAATACTAGCAAAAATATCCAACAATTGAATGTTCTATGTCTATTAAAGTGGGGTTAGGTCATTTTGACCCGTTTAAAGTTACAATTGAATATTCTAAATATATTAAAGTGGGCTCGAGTCATTTTGAACCGTTTAAAGTTACAGTTGGATGTTCTAAGTCTATTAAAGTGGGTTTGGGTCATTTTGACCCGTTTAAAGTTACAAATGAATGTTCTAAGTCTATTAAAGCGGGCTCGGGTCATTTTGACTCATTTAAAGTTAGAATTGGATGTTCTAAGTCTATTAAAGTGGGTTTGAGTTATTTTGACTCGTTTAAAGTTACAAATGAATGTTTTAAGTCTATTAAAGTGGGCTCGGGTCATTTTGACCCGTTTAAAGTTACAATTGCATGTTCTAAGTCTATTAAAGTGGGTTTGGGTCATTTTGACATGTTTAAAGTTACAATTGAATGTTCTAAGTCTGTTAAAGTGGGCTCAGATCATTTTGACCCGTTTAAAGTGATAGTTGGATGTTCTAAGTCTATTAAAGTGGGTTTGGGTCATTTTGACCCGTATAAAGTTACAATTAGATGTTATAAGTCTATTAAAGTGGGATCGGGTCATTTTGACCCGTTTAAAGTTACAGTTGGATGTTCTAAGTCTATTAAAGCGTGTTTGGGTTATTTTGACCCGTTTAAAACTACAATTGGATGTTCTAAGTATATTAAAGTGGGTTTGGGTCATTTTGACTCGTTTAAAGTTACAATTAGATGTTTTAAGTCTATTAAAGTGGGCTTGGGTCATTTTGACCTGTTTAAACTAACAACAAAAGGATTTTACTTACATAGTCCGATGTTGCAGCCTCGTTTGCCTATCTTGTCCCTTCCTTATAATGGGTGTTTCTAAACACTTTAATAGGACCTGTCCCTTATGAACAACAAAAATAATATTACTAAGATTTCAATGCCAATTAATAAACATGTTTGTATAATACTTACAATTGTATTTCATACCTCCAGGTGTCGCCTCTGGGCATATGATTTGCTCCCATGGAAACTTGGATAGCGTTGTTTGGATCTGTTTTATGTGTTCTTCTCAGAGCGGTTTATATAGGCTGCAGTTAAGAACAACTCATCAATCACCTGTTCCTATGATGCTTGATCCATTTCTTCTAGGGGTTACTCTTGGACTGTTCAATATCATCATATCCTCCATGCTTTTTGAAATGTAATTTCAAATCTTTCTTGTGTTCCTTGTTTCTTTGACACTCGATAGTGATTCTGAGTCCTATGCCTTGCCACATGTTGGAGTTTCTCCAACTATCGAGATCAAAATATTCCTGTAAACGGAAGTAATTAGAAAACATCTAATATTTATGAAACCAAGTAATTAGAAAACATCTATACTTACTAAAAGTGTGGGATATATGGCCTGTTTTTTATCATCCGGAACTTTGGCCTAACTAGGATAATGCATAGAAACAACCTTCTCAACCTCGAGGGAGATACAACGTATAAATTCCGATGCGTTCTCTCCTACAAACTTGTACCCGTCAGCTTAAAGTTTAACGTCAATGGATAGAGGCTTCTTTCCATTTTGCTCATATTTTTTAAATAATTTCAGGTATTTAGCTTTTGAACGCCTTCTCTACGAGGGATCACCTACATTGACACATGAAATTGAAAAGTTAGGCAATTGAAAATATATTCAGTGTGAAGACATACATTAAAACGAACAAGTAAATTACCACCAGAGCCACCGCAACACGACGGGAACCAATATGGACCCATCACCACCGTGTGATCGAGCATATGTTGCCATTATTCATTCAACAAAAATAAATAGTAAGCAAAATTTTAACCGTTAATAATCATATATATAAATTTTTAACATTCATTCAATCAGAATTATCACTACAATAACGTGTGTCAACATCATCATCATCTTCTTAATCGTCGTCATTTATTTCATCTTCCTCATTTGAATGGTATGCATCTTCATCATCATTAGTAAAACTTTCATCGTCCACAACCGGGGTAAAAGGACTTGGATGACCACCCTCATTTAAAGTTGTCCGTATAGGCAAGTAGCCTAAGTCGACAACCAATTTACCAAAAAAATAATTGAGTTTCCCATGCACTAGAATGAGTGTCCGCATGGGGAATAAGACTTGGGTCACCACCTTCGTCACTCTCATCAAATTCTTGCCATGCCTTCCCATCAACCGAATGTTATATTATACCGTCCGTTGAGCATCCAGTATTATACAAGATCATATCTTTTGCCGTGAATCTGGAACTATACTTTCGTCGAAGCCGGGAAGTTAAAGGAAAGTAGCGCAATACTTTTGTGGTACTTTCTTCCCCTTTTTGTTTTCATCAACCCATCTGCTCCCATTACAAACCGAACAGCTTCTAAAACAGTGCACAGTCATTAATGCAAGCATGGATAGACTGATATCCTAACCTAATCTTACTCAGTTTCTTCTTACCTTCATAGTGTGACGCTGACATGTGATTTTTCTTCAGGAATGCAATTTGTAGAAGCTCTAAAAGTTGGTTAAAAGAATTATTCGTCTATTTGTTGATAACTTTAATATGCATCAATTTGGTTACGAAGTTTAGGGAAGACATTTGACTACATTGAGGTATAACTCCGTATCTCCTCAAACAACGTATCAAATTCTGGGTCTAAACCAGTTCCATCTACATCTATATTTTCCTTGTTTGTATTTTGCTCAGCCATCACATCATCTTTAGCATCAAACATCTCATTATTTGTTGCTGGAGTTGTTACAGGAGTAGGTGTTCTTCTTGTGGCAAAAAGAGCTGCTATCTCCACCATACGAGGATATTGTTCACCATGATAATTCCAAGTCTAATATGACTGTACAAACCCACGGTCATGTATGTGGGCATATATCGTCTTCAAATCCCGTCGCCACGCATTGCAAAAACATCTACACGGGCAAAACGCTATGCCTCGACCATCGACATGGTACTTGGCAATCTATATAAAGTTGTGAAGACCGATTAAGAAAGCCGTAGAATTCCGATTTCCCAGTGTAACCCGGCTCTTATCAGTTGTTATATCTATTGTGTTATAAAAATACACATATACGTACATAAAATGAATGATATAAATGAATGTATATGATTTTACCGGTGCTCTAAGGCGGCGGATCCTAATCCATTTTTTGAATATTCTATCTCATATGTATACATTTCAACGACTTGACTATTTAAGAAAAAATCAGCAGCATTTCCCCTTAACTCCCAAGTATGCAGATAAACCGCAAACTCAAAGAAGTAAGGAGAAATAGCTACAAATTTTTTTCTTAAATGTCAACCCGTTAAAATGTATACATATCATAAATTAGATAAAATATTCAAAAAGCAGTCCTAAAGGAAACAATCCAAAATTTATATCTATTAGATAAACTTCGAACGTGTATATTCTAAAGTGTTATCCTAAATAAACATACTAGTGTACACGTATTGAAACACGACATACATATACATAGACCTACATAAATGACATTAGGGGTGTAAGCGTTTCAAGCCGGCTAAAGCCTTTTTCTTATACATATATATATATATATTAATTTTTTAAATATATATTATTTTTATATGTAACTATTATTAACCACTAATGCTGCAATTAGGGAATTTAAATGACTAAAAGATTGAAATAAATAAAAATAAATTTGAATTAAAAGAACATGTGTAGCAGTAGAAACATGGTTTACGATGCATGCTTACATGCGTGGGTGGTCATGGGATGAGAGGCTCCATATGGGTAAGATTCACCAGTAATATTGACCTGCCCGGGTCTGGGTTATTCCCAATGGCTACAAGTTCTGAATCTTCAATCGTACGTCTATCACTATGTGTCACATATATGTAACACTCTTCGTTTCCGTATTTATGTTCAAAATATATGTAATAGATACTTAAATACTATTTTGACAATTAAAAGAAAAAATAATTATAAATTATTTGTGTTTGGTTTCCTTGGTTTTCTTTGGTTTTCACATAAGTTGACGGTTTTCATTTAAACCGTACACTATATATGTATACTAGGTTAGAAAACCCGTGTATTACATGGGTGATTGACGTCGAAGGTACCGATCAAAGACAAGTTAAGAGAGTGTCCTTAGTACCTTAAACTAGTTAGGGTAAGAAGGGTGTCGAACCATGAAAAGCTTGTGGTCGGTGTGTAACTCAATTGATTATTCTTTTATGAAGGACTTCTAGATTCTTTAAAGTTGAGAAAGTGGTGAACCAATGATGTGGTTCAATTGATTAGCACTTAGAACGGAACAATGACTTTTAACTTGAAGTAATAAAAAGAAAATGACTAACAATTTAGCAAGTACGGTGATTATAACGAATTTGTAAACAATAATATAAGAAAAGACTACACCTGGGTTTCCGGATTTGCAAGCAACTAGGATACTTTCACACAAATGGTTTGAATTTCAATGAAACACAATGATATCGAGGATTTGTTAATATGATTACTCAATTGGAGGCATCAACGCTCGTCTAACATATATGAATCAAGAATACAAAACAAACTCTAACATGAATTGAAGCTAATAGCAATCATCATCTCATAATGTCAACGATGCAAGAAAATCTCAACAATCACAAGTTCATGACAATACTAACAATCAAAGCATGTAAACTCAATCGGATGATTATTCATGTTAATGTTTCAAATCAAAAGTGCAATGTAAAACCCTAGAAAACTTACAACCATCCACCCGGGGATGATCTTGGATGAATTAGCCACTCATGATGTTTATTTGATCTTCAAAAGCCTTGATTTAATCTTCAATTGTGTGATGGAAGGTGATTTGGGAAGAATTGGAACATTGGAAATAGCCTATTTTCGCCCTAGAGAAGCCCCAAATCGATGATACCTTCCAAAATCCTGAAAAAACCTTTAAAAACTGACTAATTTGGTCAGTTACGGATTTCATGAGCAGGCTCGGCGTCTGGGTGGGACGTCCTCATTGTCAACTTCCGGCTTTATTCACGTTTTTTTGATTCGTTTCTTGATCCCGACCTTGATAGAATTCATCCTAAGGTTTTGTAAATCCTCAAAGAGTATCCAAAATGCACCTTAAACCTGTCAAAGCCTACAAAACACAAACATCTCAAAGTAGTGCATTCTAATACTCAAATTAACAAAAACAAATGGAATTAACCGCCTTAAACTCGAGGAATAAACCAACCCATCACATCCCCACACTTATCATTTGCTTTTCCTCAAGCAAATTCTCCTGTAACACATCCACATATAATAATCAAAAGCACCAATTGTCCCAACATATGCTAATTAAGGTCTAAGGTCATGCTCAAATTCACAAGACTTACCACCGTCAATAGCATTACATCTCAACGATATAAATGATATCTATTTTAAAACACAAGTTTAGCTAATCAAGTTTGACCCACTTACGACGGCGACACACATGCATACAAATTACTCTCCCCTCGGCTCATGATTGACTAGCATTGATGTGCTAGTGAATTTATACGCTCAAGAACCGATTGTGAACCACATTATCATAAGCTTGAATGTCAATCACATTTACACCAACTAACACAATTACTAAGCACGAATCAAGAGGTCTTTCAAAGGGTTGTAATGGGGTTAGGCTAAGGGTAAGGAATGGGATTTTATTAAGTGACAAAGAATGGTGAGAATCTGGTTTTATTGAACACGAAAATAAATAACACGAACAAAAGCGAAAACACATATACCAATATGACATTTGGCTACATTAGCCTTCACTGATTTATTTCTTTTCATGATTTTTTTTAGCATAACAGAACACAACCGAATTCTATACAGAATAATTACAACTACCACCGGATTTCAAAATTCAGGTTTAAAATTGAAAAAAAGATTCAAAGGCTAGGGGGTTGTATGGTTTTTTTGGTTTGATCAAACAAACTATAGTAGGCTCAAATGGGCAACTAATGAACAATGTTAGGTAAGGGATTTTTTTTTATTTTTTTTGAAAGATAAGGCTAACACAACAGGTTTTTCCTAGTGCCTCTATCATATTCGTGTAAGTAAATGGTTCATGGTCTCAATATGTATCAAAATATGCAAGTTCTAAAATGTTAGCAACACAATGGTCACACTCAAACAAACAAATGCATGCATGTAACAGTATAGCACGTTTCAAATGGCTCAAAACCTCACAAGAAATAAAGGTAGGATAATGATTTGACACACATTTGCCGCTACCTTCTACCAAGTCATTCTCAATTAGCCAAACTCTTCCCTTCTTTCGAAAAACAATCGTTGAGAAAACTTTATCGAGCAACTTAAAGAATTTTAACCATGACCAAAGACCTAGATGTATGCACGTGACAAAACCTTTGATGACTTACTTCGAAAACATTTTGCTTTTGCGCACAATTGAAAAGTTTTTGGAACAAAAATCACCCTTTTTTATTTTTTATTTATTATATATATATATATATATATATTTTCTCCCATCCCCACACTTTGAGGTTTACATTGTCCTCAATGTAGAGTGTTTTTTAGATCCACCAAAAATTTAAAAAAAATAACATAAAAAAACATTCTCAAACAAATAATTCACACCCCCAAGGATAAAACACACCAAAAATAAACACGAACACACAAAATAAAGTAGTAAAAATAACAAAAGATAGAGAGGGTACGTGGACCTTATCGACATGCAGGCACGATCGGCGAGTACCCGAACCGGGCGGCTAATAATCGCTGGGGTTATAATGATGATCATATGGCTGAGATTTCACTTGCTCCCCAAAGTATTCTGTAACAACTATTCATTATACAAATTTATTTTTCGAAATTGATAAGTAACGTTAGAAATTATAACTATACATAATTAATTTAGTATTAATTTTATATAGTTAGTGATATAATAACTATCCATAATTAAAATTACATTAAATATCTAAAAATATTTCTTTTAATATCATTATTATTTAATAGAAGAGAACAGTGAAAGCAAAACACAGGAGAATGACACGTGTCTTTTCATTTAATAGGAGAGAGAGTCGAAAAGATAAGAGTGATCGGATGAGACACCAAAGAATTACATATGTTCTCTTAATTATTTATTTATTATAATAAGGATATGAAGATTTTTCAACTCAATATATTATAAAGATATAGTTAAATCAAATTCGAGATTATTTCTTCTACGCACTTTATTAGAGTTAAGGAAAGTTAATATTCAAGATATTATTTTCTTATCGAATGGGTGGTGGGTTGGGTCTAATGGTAAAACCATTTTGGAGTTAAATGGTGAAGCTCTACTTGAGATTAAGGGTTTAAGCCCGTCATAAACGGATTGATATAAGTTATTAGAAAGGGCCTCAAAATGAAGTATTTGGTGTTAAATTTTTTTTCCCTTGTCCAATACCTTTGTTATTCGATGTTCATGAACAAGGGTAACTTAGTTTGACTGCTAGCTTGATTCGACCAAGCTAAGAAGTTTATTTCCATAATCAATATTTATTGCTTTCAGTTTTACCCATTTTTTCATGCTTCTACTCCATCCTTGTTGAAACGTAATGGATATATACTTTTATCAAATCATTTGTTTGATCACGTTATTAGTTTGCAATAATGTTTTCAAAACTGTTGTATCTAATACATGATACTCAATAAGACATTTTTTCATTCGTTAGTTTGAAAACAACCCTAAAACAATTTTTTTTAATTCTTTTTCTGGCAACTGATATTGTTTCATCAATTGATTTTATTTAAAAAGATACCAGAATTCACGGGGAGAAAGATTAAGCTTTGATTACTGTTCTCATCAATGTTTTAAATACCGGTTCAAACCGGCCGGTAATACCGGTTGAACCAGGTTTCGGTCACTGACCCGGTAAGATTGAACCCGGTAAATTAGAAAAACGGTTTGTAAGTTGTACCGCCGGTCTTACCGGTAATACCGGGTTATACCGTTGTACCGGTTTTAAGTTTGAACTTTAAAACAAAAAAAAATTGTCCAGCTCCTTTTCAAAAAAGTTAGCGGCCCAGTTTTGGAAAAAAAATTGTTTAACCATCATGCTTCTGTTTGCGGTTAAAATTAGTTGCTCAGTTACCTAAGACCCATTTTTAAAAAAATTGCAAGCTTTTATTTAAAAAAACTTTGTTAGAAATTGAGTGCTCTTAGATTATTTTTTTATTATAGATTAACTTTTATATTATTTTTTATTATGAAGTCATGTACTTTTCTATTAATTTTTGAGTTGAAGTTGTATTTTTATGGAATTATAGGGTTAACTAGTTAACCCGCCTGAACCATCTGGTACAACCCGGTACAATTGGTTGAACCATTTCTGAACCCAACCCGATAAATTTTAAAAACCGGTTTTTAAAACATTGGTTCTCATCGTTTGAAAATATACTATTTTTCTAAAACCGTTTTTTTTTTCAAAAAGATCCGGGCACATAATATTTATGTGCATATTATGTCTTTCCTATTTTGGCTAGTTTCTAACAAACTATTTATTATTCTTTTTATTATTTGACTTATTTTGTGACTAACAATATTCATTAATTAAGTGTCTAAATCCGTTGGTATAAATTAAAATGAGAAACAAATAATAGTTCACATGTAATTTACGTTGTGTTTCAATGGTGTTAGTGAACATGTGAATTAATATGTGATCACGTTTTTAATTGATATAGTAAAAAAGTTCAACAAAATCACGAATTCTCTCTTTTCGCCCCTATAGTAACTTTTAATTATTTACGAAATCATCACTTCATCAATTCTAATCATTAAATTGATTCATCGAAACCCTTCCTATGTTTTCGTTTAGGAAAATTGGACTTTGTTTTTAGCCCATAATAGCTGCCATTTATCCAATAACCCAATTTTTTAAAAAACTAAAATAATTTTTATATACTTTATTATTACTTTTTTTTAAAATTATATCATACAATAAATTTTTATTATTATTGAGTATAGTATTACTATATAAATCGGTGATTTGTTGTTCGTAATCAAACACACACTCTCTCTTTCCTATGTTTAGCACGCTAAACTTACTTTGTACAATATCCAAATACACTCTCCCCCTTTCTTTCTTTCTCTCTCTCTCTATATATAATAAATATAAATCTTGAAAACTCTAATCTTTATATTAATAAATAAAAATTTAGAGGGATATGTGTCACTTTCTGGTGCATATTCAACATTCTTTTTTTGTCTCTCTCATATTAAATAATTATATTGAAATAATATATTTTTAAATATTTTATATAAATCTAACTATGGATAATTATTAATTTAATTATGGATAGTTATTATATCATTAGCTAAATGAATTTAATATGAATTAATATTTATAAATTACATAAAAAATTAATACCCAGTTAAAAAAACAATGTTTAAAAATGAACTTAACGAAATTTATAACTTTCACATCAAAGTATAATTTTTAAAGACATATTTTGATGAGTGTATGTCTTAACATATTATATTATATTTTATTCAACCCATGTAATACACGAGTTTTTAAAAACATAATTTTTTATTACTAAGTATATAAAATTACATTTTTTTAACCCGTGTAACACACGAAATTGTAACCTAATTTGTTTTAAATGGAACGGGTAATAAATCTCAAAATGAAAAGTGAGGTTCATGCAGCCTATTCATGAGTTGTTTTAGCAAGAGGAGAGATAATACCGGACTTTGTTTATTACACACAAAAGGACACAAATGTTAACACACGCAGAAAACACAATAAATAGATGTTTTTATTGCATATATATACCATAATCACCCATTGCAAACACTGCATTTCCTCAACTCCTTCATTACAAATACATCATCCAGGAGGAAGAAGAAAACCCTGTGCGTGGTTACTGCTAAATAGAACATTCGATCTCTTGCAGGTTTGATGGTTTGCTTGTGTTTTAGATATTTTTTTTGGAGTTGTAGTTGTGATATACATCTGTATATGAGTTGAGAAATATCTAAACAAGCCACTTACTTGTTTGGGATGTTTAGCTTAAAGAAATCTAAAAGTTCAGGGTTTTTTTTTGAAAATTTTAGAGGCACCGTCTACTTTTTGAACTACAACTGCCCTAACCGTCACGTATAAGGCTAAATGTGACGTTTATGGAACCAAATGTCACGTTTAGGGCACTCCGTCACCCTTATCCACCAGACTTTGGAATCAGCGTGTCAGAAAATGTCGGGATATGTTGGTGGGTTTTTTTTTAGAGTTGAGTTGGGTTTTAAGTTTGTGGTGGTGTATATCTCACATATAGAGCAATCCGTCACCCCTTACTTATTTTTTTTTTAATTTAGTTTTTTGTTTTTATCACGTTAAGAGTTTGTAAAAATCGGTAGTTATAGTTTTTAAAATCCGAGCAGCTCGATTATCGTTTTGAGATGTAAAAGTGAATAACGACTTATTTTTTTTAATTTAGTTTTTTGTCTTTATCACGTTAAGAGTTTGTAAAAATCGGTAGTTATAGTTTTTAAAATCCGGTTACCTCGATTATCGGTTTGAGATATAAAAAGTAAATAATGACTTAACTTTTGGGTTTTTAGTTTTTATCACGTTAAGAGTTTGTAAAAATCGGTAGTTATAGTTTTTAAAATCCGGTCACGTCTTTTTTATTATAAAACTAGTTTTGATTTTCGGTTTTAGATGTAAAACTAGGAGGTTTTTTCGCGTGTTAAACTACTCGTAAATAAAATCACATATATAAACATCATATATAACCATTACAAACAACCAAACAAACACAATAAAACGATATACATCCATTACAAACAACCAAACAAACACAACCAAATAAAACTGCATAAATAAATACAATGAGTTTGTACATATAAAACAAAAGTACAACTCTATCTAAACAATATATCTACCCCTCCATCTCTTCATCACCCTCCACATCGGACCCACCCGCAGCGGACGTGTTAGCACCGTCGTGGCCCAACCGCCGGGGTGGTGGTCTCAACAACGGCCTACCGGCGGCCCGATACTCCGCGATCGTGTGGTCGATGAGCCATTGTAGCATCTCCTCGGTGCGCGTGACCCGGGCCTGCGTAACCCGAATCATATCCAGTGTGGCAGCAGACAACCGCACGGCATGGTACACGCACGAAGGATGTTGCGGCGGCACCAGCTCGACCGCCGACTGAACCGGCTCATCCCCCCGCCGGCCAGCTCCTCAACCTGCTCAATCTAGACCTTGTGAGCAGCCAGTGCATCGGGGTCCACCAACGGCTCGGGCACCCAGGCCTCCAACACGTCATATCTCCTCACCAAACGCCACTGCCCGTCCGGGAACCTCCGGGAGATCCTCATCCCGGTCGCCGGCCCGCCAAGCGAAGGGAAACCGCAGCCATAGGTAGCTCTGCCATCGCATGAGCGTATCCCTGCGACACGATGTTGCCGCCGACCAACGCCCCTCGTGACTGCCTGTGATAGTAACCGGAAAAGTAATCCGCCAGACCACGAGCGAGGTGGCAGGGGGTGTGTGTGAGCAGACACCGAAGATAGAAGAGGTCTATGGCGGTGACCCTATCGGTGCCCTTGCCACGTCTAACGATGGACGTGGCGATCAGCCGATGCATGTAACGATAAAAAAGGGTCTCGTATGTGTGAGACCCTGCTATCGGCCCCAAACGCATGGTCACCAATCGCAAGCCACCAGACCCGGTGTGCGTCATCTGCCCCCATATAGATAGCCGTGGTGTAGATCGGATCCCGAGTCTCCTCCTCGGTATAGAGGTTGCTGACAACAGCAAACCGTCTAAGGGACATACGATGCACAACCCCGAACATGCGGAAACTAACCTCTGCGTCCACCCATCCCTCCGCAATATCAGTCTCGTCCAGCTCTGGCAATCCCGGCTCACGCGGCCGGAACACAAATGTAGAGTACACCTCGAAGGTAAGCTCTTGGTGTGCGGGCCAGCCCATAGTAAATAGACTATCCCAGGGCTATCCTGTCCAATAATCGTTGTCGCCCTCGCTAGCTCGCCAACCTCATCAAACCACTCCCGTGAAAAAACGGTGTTGGGCTCCACCTTCCTCCCTCTAAGAGCCATAAACCGTCGGTGTGCCGGAGTACCCGCCTCAAACTGAAGGTGCGGGTAGTCGTCAATCCCTAGAATAAATCCCTACTGCTCATTCTCGGAATTAGACATATATGCGCATGAATCCTTATTTATAATTAGTTAAAATGTTTGTTAAACTAACGTTTAGGGTTTACGGTTTAAGATTTAGGTTTAGGTTTAGGTTTACGGTTTAAGGTTTAGGTTTACGGTTTAGGTTTATGATTTAGGTTTATGGTTTAAGCTTAATTAATTAAATTATTATTATAAGATTATACTATTATTATTATTATTATTATAAGATTATATTATTATTATAAGATTGTATTATTATTATTATTATTATAATAATAATAATAAAAAGATTATATTATTATTATTATTAGTATTATTATAATAAGGTTATATTATTATTATTATAAGATTATATTATTATTATAATAAGATTATATTATTATTATTATACACATATACACACATACATACACATATACAACACATATATACACATATACAACACACATATACAACACATATATACACATATACCACACATATACATACACATATACAACACACAAATACACATATACCGCCGTAAACCGTCGTAACCCGTCATAAACCGCCATAAACCTACACTAGATCTAAAGGCAAATATAAAAAATCTAAGGTATTAATCGGTTGAAAACGATAAAATTAGGGGCGTAAAATTATTACCCGGTTGCGGTAGTCGTCTCTGGCGGTCTTCTTCTCCGGGGGTGGTGTGTGAGAGAGAGACGGTGGTTGCGGTGGTGTGTGAGAAAGGCGGTGAAGGTGGTGGAGGAAGACGGTGGTGGCGGTGGACGGTGGTTGCGGTGGTGGTGTGAGGAAGCGGTGACGGGTTCTATGGGTTGTGAGGTCTATATGTAACAGATACGAAGCAACCGTCACGTATGGACCTACACGTGACCGCTATGCCTTTATTGGGATTCCCATAAAGGTCACGTATGGACCTAAACGTGACCTTTAACCTTTATTGGGATTCCCATAAAGGTCACGTATGGACCTAAACATGACCTTTAACCTTAATTGGGATTAACATTTGAGAGATATGTTTGTCACCCAAATAATATCTTCAACCGTCACGGTTGGGCCTAACGGTGACAGATATTTAGCAAATGTCACGTTTGGGCCAAACCTTCACTATTATTATTATTATTAGGTGCCGTCACGGTTGGGCCTAACGGTGACAGATATTTAGCAAATGTCACGTTTGGGCCAAACCTTTACCATTATTATTATTTTTATTATTATTATTAGGTGCCGTTTACAGGTTAACCGTCACGTATATCTGCGATTTTTACGTGACATTTAGACCTAACCGTCACCGTTCAGTGCTCACCTTTTGAATTTTAGCTCACCTTTCGACCTACCCGTCACCTTTTGATGTGTACAGGTCGCGTATTATTACCGTTTATGCGCACCTACATACACATATTGATCACAAATCTTCTTCAAATACGTTCGTATATACATACATATAGTCATATTACATACATACATGCATGCATACATACATACATCCATCCATACATACATGTATACAGCATACATACATGCATGCATACCTACATACATCCATAGATACATACATGCATACATACATACATACATCAATCCATGCATGCATGCATACATACATACATACATACATACATACATACATGCATGCATGCATACATACATACATACATACATACATACATACGTACATGCATATATACATACATACGTACATCCATACGTACATACATATAGTCATAGTACATACATACATACATGCATATTACATACATACAGGCATGCATACATATATACATATAGTCATAGTACATACATACATATAGTCATATTACATACATGCATATTACATATAGTCATATTACATACATACATATAATCATATTACATACATACAGGCATACATACATACATGCATACATACATGCATGCATGCATACATGTATGTATGTATGCATGCATGTATGTGTGTAATATGACTATATGTATGTATGTATGCATGCATGTATGTATGTATGGTTGTGTATGAGTATATGTATGTATACAAACATATTTGACCTTATTTGAAATCTTTTTTTTTCATTTCTATACATCTCCTTCTCTCTTGCACGTCTGTCACATATTTTTCCAAAAACTTCACGTATTTGACCTATACGTGACGGGTAGATCAGGTGTGAAAAAAAACCAAGCGGTGTCCCCAGCACAGCCCTTACTGAAACCCGCCGTCAACATTAAATTGTAATTACTGATTATAATATTTATTACCCTCTTCTTTAAATGCAGAAACTACATGATGACCATATAAGCAAGAGTTTATCTCATTATTTACCTTTTTTTCATTTTACACCATTCCCAAATCTTGATCAAATTATGAAATCCCATCGGCGTTTGGTTTCGTCGGAGAATCCAGTCAACTTTCTCAAAATCATTCCCTCCGACGAACTCCATCTACAGGCATTGTAAGTTCATATTCCATTTTTTTACAGTCCTTTTGAATGAGTAAATTATATTTGATTTGTATTCCAGAGGTTACCGAAGAAGTTTACGGAGGAGTACGGAAAATACTTGTTAGAGAGGGTGACACTGAAGGTACGTAACGGTGACGTTTGACAAGTTGGTTTACACAAGTAAAAAGATGAGATTTGGCTAAAAATGGTTGGGGGAGATTTGCAGAGCATTACAGCATAAGGATTTGGCATTTGTTGATGTTCAAATATGAAGGGTCCTCCACGTTTGGTGTGATCATATTCGATGCAACTGCATCAGAGATTAAATACCCTAAACACACAAATCGTGCAAGAAAATGTGTTGAATCCAAGATTATAATTTTAGATGGTGACGGATATGTAGCAAATGTCATGTTTGGCCAAACCTTCACCATTATTATTATTATTATTATTAGATGTCGTTTACAGGCTAACCGTCACGTATATCCGTGATTTTTACGTGACATTTAGACCTAACCGTCACCGTTCAGTGCTCACCTTTTGAATTTTAGCTCACCTTTCGACCTACCCGTCACTTTTTGATGTGTACGGGTCGTGTATTATTAACGTTTATGCGCACCTACATACACATATTGTGAATCCCAATAAAGGTAAACATCACGTGTAGGCCAATACGTGATGGTTTGTCTCAGGCAAATGTGAATCCCAATAAAGGTAAACGTCACGTATAGACCAATATGTAACGGATCAGAAGAAGATATGTCATTGTGGTTTGCAGCGGCAACATCCGGCTCCGGTGATATTTGTTCCAAGATGTTCAATAGGTCCCATACGGCTGCAAGAATGTGGCGTGCACACACGTGCTGCTGGTGTAACCTCTCAACCAGATCAATTTCCCCGGCGGACATCTTCCTAAGCTGCGCGTGGCCCTCCTCAAATACAACAGGATCGTGGTTGTGTGTCTCGTCTGTCACGTCCAACCTCCAACTATTACATTTTTCGATGTACCTCCCTACGAGCTTAAAGGGACATGATTTTTTTATGCTCCCAGTACGCCTGACTATGCCCTTGCATTTAGCTTCCCCACCACGATTGCATCCGAGTTCCACATCTTTTTTCCTTGACCGACTGACCACAATGACTCACCCATGCTCGCGTCCTCTCTTCTTAGCCCAATCCACAAAATCCTCACGGGAATTAAAATACTGAAATAGTTACAAGGCCAGACTTAAAACGTAGTAAATAAAACAACTAAATAAACAATTTAAATGAACGAAAGAGTTGTTGTCATACTTTGTCTGTTTTATATGAAACTGTCGACTTGCGTATGCGATCATCGTCCAATGCATTCTCCGCATCCCTATCGTTTCCTTTGAAATGAACGGAAGACTCACTGTCATCTGTGTCATTCATATGGAAACTATCCGACACGTGTGTAGGTTCTGGTTGTGACCGGTACGAGAAATGTTCATAATCCGGTTCTGGTTGTGACCGGCACGACAGATGTACGTAATCCGGTTCTGGTTGTGAGTGGCACGAGAAATGTACGTAATCCGGTTCTGGTTGTGACGGTATGAGAGATGTCCATAATCCGGTTCTAGTTGTGGTCGGTACGACCCTTGACCGTAATCCGTCTGTCCAAATAGTGACATGTACGCCTCTTGACTGGAATTCGGTAATGGTTGTTGCTGCGACGACTCTTGACCGTATGTATTCAACGGTTTGGTTCCCCCCGAAGGGTGACTCCCGAATACGAAATACTCCTAAAAACGTAATGGCCGGTTAGATACCCGGCGTCAAATAAAGACTTGCACACCCCTAAGTTTACCCGTCCCAGTAGAACCCTTAATAAAATAAAGACTTGTTAAACCTGGTTCAGATCTTCGAAGGTTGGCTCCTCATTCTAATCTGGAAGCTTCGACTTCTGATAAGGATCTCCCGAATTCGACATCGGTGTCAGGCGTGAAACAAAAAAAAACAGCGGTGTCCTAACAACAAATAACCACAACCAAGAACTCAAACACGTACTTTCGTCTATACTTTCTGTTCTTTTTAATTATGGTGAAAATGGTAGTGTCGGGTTTGTATATGATGGTGGGTTTAGTGTGATGAAAGTGAGTGGTGAGAGTTGTGGATTGTGGGTTTAGTGTGATTAGAGTTGTGTTTGATTTTGGGTTTAGTGTGTGAGTGAGTGGTGAGAGTAGTGTTAATATAAGCTGAATCTGCAACGTAACCGTCACGGATAGGTCCAAAGGTGACGGTTAGGTCAGGTGTCCGACAACACTGTCAATGTTAACTTTCTGTCAAAACAACCTCGTACACAACCGTCACGTATTGGCCTATACGTGACTGTTAGGTTCCCTTTGCTGACTGCAAAACCTCGTATCAACCTCGTATCATCAGTGTCCTTTTTATTCCCGGACTCACGAGAGACATACCGTCACGTTTAGGCCGATACGTGACGGTTTGGGTAACAACCGTGACGTATAGACCTATACGTGACGGGTAGGTCAGGTGTGAAAAAAAACCCAGCGACCTTCCCAGCACAGCCCTTTTTTTATTATTGGCCGCCTGCTAAAACAAGTTTATTTGGTTTTTAAGAAACTTTTTGATACTTTTAAACAAATTTTTTGAGTAAATATTTTTGTTTAATTCTTTTTTTCCATATACTATACTGCTCCAAATGGAAATGGATTGGTTTTTCTAGTAAGGATTAATCAAATAGATATGAAATTACACCAGAGTTGAACAATTCCGCAGACGTAAAAATGGAGAAGATATTTATTTTTTTTGAAATTTTTGTTCTGTAGAGAGATCGCAGGAGACAAGTACAAGAAGGCAGATCTGTTTTCTTACCGTCCAGATTATAAGGTATATTTTCTTAGAAAGAATATCATATATACCCCTACAAACATAAGTAAATATCATATACAACTAACCAAAACTAATAATGTCATATATACCCAATTTAAATAATTCTTTTTTAATTTATAACCTTTCTTACCCCTATTCATTATATGATTTTTATAACTTAATTTTTTAGTTTTATCACATACGTAACCCAGCTTAAATGATTTTAGTTTTATCATTACCTAACTCAATTTAAATATTTTTTCACCTATTTTTTTATAACCTAATTTTTACCTGACTGCAACCATTATATAGTTATAAAAGAAAATGAGTTTTTCCATATACGATGTCAATGCTATAAAAGAAAATTGGCAAACGTATAAAAGAAAGCAATATATATATATATATATATATATATATATATATATAGGGAATGAATCACTTAAGAACTCCTAAATATTTTAAGAACTCGCGAGAACTTGTCAAAAATCCAATCAAAACCATTTTTTTTGTTTTTACTATTTTTATTATTAGAATACAACATAAAAAAAAGATTTATATATATAAATTTACATGTCTTCATATATTAAAAAAAATATACACTTGTATAAGTTTACCACTTACACATGTGTAAGTGTTTATAATTTACACATGTATATAACTTGTTTTAAGGATAATTTCGAGAGAATGGATGAATTAATTGAATAGATAAATCATTTTTTTATGTTATATTTTAATAATAAAGATAGTGAAAACAAAAAGAAATGGTTTTAATTGGTTTTTTGACGAGTTCTCGCGAGTTCTTAAGTATTTATGAGTTCTTTTTTGAACCTAACCCTCTATATATATATATATATATATATATATATATATATATATATATATAATATTTTGATAAAACTATTGTTTGTGGGTAAATAAATTTTAAAGTTAAAATTGGGTAAATACGAATTTTTAAAGTTTTAGAAAAATAAGGGTAAAATGATAATTTTCTTAAATTGTTTTTAATGAAATGAGTATATATAATATTTTTAATTTTGGTTGGGTATATATAATATTTTTCAAGTTTGTAGAAGTATATATGAAATTGCTCATTTCTTATGTGAGTGAATTGGCAGGCTTATAGATTATGTATATATGTGTTGAACATCTTAATAATCCCCCTTCCTATACATATATAAGGTCAGCAGAAATTGACCAATTTTGACCACTTGTTAATTTTGTATTTATTATTAAAAGTCACCACTCTTGATTTCAGGAAAAAAGTGTACGTTTCAATTGCTTTTCTTCTAGTTTTTTGGTGACACTTAATATTTATTTGATATCAAGAAATTGGTTTGATGTTGATCACATAGATGGCTTCTCAAGGATCTGGCCAGCAAATGGACATATCTTCAGAGGTTAAGCTGGGACCGGTATATATATATTTTATTTTTCATCTATTAAATTGATAAGTATATGTTGATCCACTAATCTTTATCAGGAGATAGATTTTCCAGTACCATCAGGGTTTCTTTAAAGATCACATTGTTAATTGATATGTATTTCCGGATCCGATAAACTTGATTGTAAAAACAGTTTTTCTAGTGTTGCTCAAATTAGTTATTCATCTTCAAGTATATATCCTCAGCGTTTCTTTATTAATCACATTGCTTATACACATTTACCAAACAGAGTTGCTAAAATTTGCCTTTTTTTTAATTATTTGCAAGGATGATAGCAGTACTGGTAGCAAAAACCAGATTTTTACAGTGGATAAAACTAATAAAGCCACATATGATCAATTGGTGTATTCCTCCTTGACTGACGGAGCAATTAAGGGAAAACTTATTCAGTTTGCGGATAATGCAGCTCAGGAGTTGTATGAAATGGCATCATCAGGCAGTCCCTTATGGGGACTTGATGATTTAAATGAAGAATTCCTAGATAAAGCCGTATACAGAAACAGGTTCGTGTCGAACATTAAACTCCGTGAAGAGCTACAGGGTATCCAGATCCTGCATGGTGGAGTTAATACACCAACACAGCAATTGACATTGGAAGCATCAAGGTCCAGTGACACTGTACATATGGATCCAATTGAAGTTGTTAATTTGCTTATGGATGTAGTTAGTGTTCTTAAACTTTAACGCGTAAGTAAATCATATTCAGAGACTCATAAAACTAACAAACCCTATTGCTTGTCTTGATTTCTTGAACTAAAATAGAATCAGTGGTTAGCAATGTTCCCGAATATCGTCTCAAGTGCCGGTATTCTTGGGCAGATTTTAGAGGATGAGAGCCTTGACGGATCTCTTATAGTGGTAATCACAATACTTCTCCAAAAGAAAGTGACTTTCTTTATATGTATGTTAAGCAAAACCTAAGGGCTTGATCTATTGTCTTGCTAAAAATATACATGTTGATTTGGTCGTCTCGCAGATGAAGGCTGAATTCGGCTTTCCAACACCACATCCTATAACAAGGGAATGTTACTTTGTTAGAAGAAGTAAAAAAGTGAATGATCATTGCTGGTTGATTGTTGATGTTTCATTAGATGTCCCTGGTTTGAAGTACTACAGAAAGCCTTCAGGCTGTCTGATTGAGCAGGTTGATGGTGGGTGCTCAAAGGTAATATTACATCTTATGAATCATCATATATTCATCTAAATACTTTCTTCTAAATGCATAAGGTTTTAATGGTGTTAGATATTTGTTCTATTCTTTATCAGATTATATGGGTAGAGCACAATGAGATATTAATCGAAGGATGTTTGCCTATGGTGTTTAAAGAGCTCGTATCATCTGGATTTGCGTTTCTCACCGGTCGGTGGATGACGATGTTAAAGCACCAAACTGAGAATACACACTTAATCAGGCAACACATTAACGGTAAACAAATGGTCCATTCACATCAATTTTAATTCAACTTCAGGATATGGAAATTGATAACTAAATATTTTTAGATTTTTTATCATGATATCTAAAAAATCCATATTAGTCAAGTAACTCTCTTTTAATGATTTCTCTTCTTATTAGCTGATGTTGCTGGGAGATCAAACTTGCTGAGACTAGCTCATAGAATGAGGAAGATGAATGCTTCCACCAAGAAGACCTGGAACTTGAGAAAAAGTCTGGGAAATGATGGATATATACTTGCTAATAGGGAGTGTTTTGAAAACATTCTGGGAAGACCCATTGGTAACATCATAACAGTGGCAGCTTCTGTCTGGCTGCCGTTTGATGCAGATAAACTTTATGATTCCCTACAATGTGCAGAAAGCCGTCCAAAGGTATGTGCATATATGAGATACAATTCCTAAATCAATCATTAAATTGAAGAAGCTCTTATGTACTTAATCTTATAAAGTGTGCATCTGGTTACACATACGTCGCAAAAGCGTTTCTAGTGTCTTGGTGACCATGAAAAGGTCCAGACTAGTTTGGTTAATAACTAAACAAATATGTGAAACATGCATGTATATGTCTTCAGTTAACATACTTATGTTTTCATTTGAATAAATGTTGGCAGTGGGATATTTCTATACTTGGAGCGTCTACGAAAGAGGAACTACATTTCACTTTCCTACATGAATCATCAACTTATGTTTCTGTGTTGAATATCAAGGTACTATTAGTTATCAATGAGCTTTCCTTGTTATGTATGTGTTAACGCTTCATTGCGCCTAAAATTTGTCAAATCTTCTTAATCTTGTGATGATTAATTGATCATTAATTTGTAGATTCCTGGAATGGAGCCTATCAAATGCTTACAAGCATGCTTTTTGAACTCAATTAGCATGTACATGATGTGGACTTTTCTTGATACAAAGACTATGAATGAAATCATGCAAGGTGGAGACCCTAATGCCATAGGTATCCTGGTTTCGGGTGCTGCTGTTTTCCCTTGGAACCCAACAGTCGAAGAGGGAGGAAGCGCCTTAACTGTTTCATTTGAATCTTTAGATGAAACTAAAGATTCTATGGTTCAACAAGTTCAAGCCCTCCACTCGGTCGTAACCAAGACCCTAACAATGGGAATTAATATATGCACACCTTTTGAAAATGATTGTTCTAGTTAATAAAGATGCCGAAAACTGGTATATATGGTTGACCGAGATAACTATTAATATTATTAGACTTTGTTAAGATTTTAACAATGATGATGACCTAGATTCTTCAATCCATTTGTAGTAAGATGCTGGGAGGCAGTGGATTAACTTGTAGTCTGATCATATATGTAAAATACCTGTACTTTTTTAAATATGATCCCTTCGTTCTCTCAAGAATATATCATCTTTGTTTCTCCTCTCCACTTTAAATCTTTTATACTTATATTGTTTTCCCTGAAAAATTACTAGTACAATTTCAGGTTCAATTTGTATTTTTCGGTGGTTCTTTTAATGTTGCACGTTTTGTTTTCTGGAATACGGAAAACAATTAATTAAAGAGAGGCGTATCAACAAAAAAATGAAAAGATCTCAATCTGCACACCACATATATATGATATCCCGCCTTGTTGAACCTTTACAGGATCGCAACAAAGTAACTACCGAAGCAACACACCAACTTGAACAATTTGTTC
Organism: Smallanthus sonchifolius; assembly: GCA_023525975.1. Classification (NCBI taxonomy): domain Eukaryota; kingdom Viridiplantae; phylum Streptophyta; class Magnoliopsida; order Asterales; family Asteraceae; genus Smallanthus; species Smallanthus sonchifolius. Next base: position 13,265,700 of record CM042026.1, on the reverse strand, counting down.
GACTCTTTTTATTAGAACTTGAAAACAATTACATATAGATTGATTGAATGGTGAATGAATAAAATCAAAAAAACTAAACCCCTATTTATAGATATTCTAAACTTGCTATGCAATTTTTAAACTCCTTCTAAAATACTAACTAAAATAACTCAATTACCAAAAATAAGCAAACTTAATAACTAAGATATTATTCTAACCTCTTGAACTTTATGATCTATTCCAAACCGCCCCTTTGAGATGAACCATACCACCCTTAATGTTGCTAACTTTATCACTCCCTCTCAACATCAACTTCCATATTGATTCCTTTGCAAAAATCAACTAGCTTCGGTCCTTGCAAGCTCTTAATTAGTAAGCATGCAAGCTGCTTGTTCCTGAGTATTCAGGCTTGTTTCCTTCTGCAACACTTTCTCCATAACAAAATGGTAATGAATCTCAATGTGTTTCGTCCTTGCATGAAAGGTTGGGTTCTCAGCTAGCTTAATTGAAGACATGTTATCACAAAACAAAGTTACTCCATCATTCTCTAGATCTTGGTTCAAGTCTTTCATAAGTAACCTTAGCCATGTTGCTTCTTGCATAGCCATAGCAGCTGCTCGTTACTCTGCTTCTGTGGTAGACAATAACACAGTAGGTTTCCTTTTGCTGCACCAAATAACAGCACTACCTCCCAACATAAACAAGTAACTAGTTGTGGATCTTCTCGTATCTAAATCCCTGGTGTAATCCACATCACTATACCCAACAAGTTCTAGCTTCGAGTGTTTCTTGAACTTAATGCCATAGTTCAAAGTCATTTTCACATACCTTAGAACTCATCTCACAGCTTCCATGTGTGGTTTTCGTGGCTTTTGCATGTACCGGATCAAGACCCCTACAACGAAGGCTAGGTCCGGTCTAGTCAAGGTGAGAAAGATCAAACTACCAATTATTTTCTGGTACATGGTGGCGTCTTCTAGATCCTTGATGCGTTCTAAATAACACATAGTTTTTATATGCATTTCCCCTACATTTTGAGTTATTTCATTGCAAATCTAATAAGAATTGGTACTTAACTATGTTTTCTCGTGATTTGCAGGTTTTGATGATAAAGAGAGGAATTAGTAAATGAACGAAGCTACTAGAAAGAAATCAAAAGAAAAACGACAAGAGATGACTAGGGTACGGGTACACCCTTAGGGTACGGCCCGTACATGCATGAGGAAGAGCCTGTATCCATCTTACAAAGTACGGCAGAGAAAACTTAGGAGCCACGACCTATTATGACCATACGACCGGTACGTGGCCCGTACGGCCCATACATCCGGGACAAAAACCCTAATGTGACCCTATTTAAGCAATATGATGGCTCTAGGGTTAGGGATCGCGTTTTGGAGGCTGTGAGACAACTTTTTGGAGCAGAGGACGAGACCAAGGTTTGAAGAAACTACATGATTGAAGATTTGGCCATATGGTTTGCGTGTATGCACGTAGATCAGCCTGGTTTGCTTATCTTTCTAGTTTTCTCCTATATTTTGGTGATGTCTATTTTTGAGGTGTGTTTGGTTGTAATTTATATGTCTGGATAAGTAACTATATCCATTTGGATGAGGTGACTCTTTGTTAGATTTAATGATTTCATTGTTAAACTTATGATCGTGTGATTTTAATCGATTTTGTATCATGAACTTATGATGTATATGATTACAAGTTACTACTGATTTTAAATTTGATTTGTGTGGTCTTGTTGATCTTTCTACAAAGTTATACATGTTAGATTCAACCTATTCTATCTTTAGGTTATATAGTCGACCATTAACCCGAGGCTTGACACCTTAATCGGTAATTGACAAATCAGCTATAAAATTGGTAAAACTTGTGAGCTACCTTGGGAATAGATATGAATAAAAGGGTCTAGGAACTTGTTAGGGTTTTCTTTATTAATATGACCACGGGTTGTAAATCGCTAGGGCGCTTGTCTGTTCATATCTGATAGAGAAATTCTAAGTCATAAGAAATTGGTATTATACCTGCTTCATTTAATTAGGATACCGATGCAGATGTCGTGGTCCACTCAAAAACAAGTAAAAATATAGTATAGAGAAATAAGGATCGTCTTCACAAGGAGTTTGTGGTCAATGTTAGTTATTATATATCACAATGGTTGACAGCTGCTTGTCAGGCTTAAAAGTTGGTTTGATTGTAATTTACTCAAAAACACTTAATTTTAAATTGTAAAACAGTTGAGAGAAAAAGTAATCATCTTCAGGTTCAGGTTTATTGATCACAATTAATTCCTAGTTACTAGTGGGAAGTCATTAAGGGTGACTACATGTATGGTTAATCAAGTGACAATTGCATACTAAACTTAAGTGGTTCGGTTCAAACAATCACCAATTCAATAATATGAGCTAATCAACAAAATCGAATCTTTTAAATGAAAAACCAAAACTGAAATATAGAAAACTTAATGGGTCAACTAATCCAGTCCCAATAATCTAGAATGACAGAAATCAAAAGTTCACAAGCAAACCCTACACCTGAAGTAGATCATAGACGAATTAGCCTTCCATCTTCATTCCGTTGTTTCTTCGTGATGTGTGACAAAACAGCAGCCAAAGAAAGATGCTTCTTCCTTGCGTCGTCAACAGCCGCCAAGAGCCAAGGCCTCCCTCGTGATGCGTGCCCCCTACTTTCTCCTAATTGCCGTCCCTTTTATTTATTTTTCTTTAACCGACATCAAATAGTCTATGGCTTTTAAAGCCCAATACAAATGATTAATTCATTGTTTCTGATTTTAACTAAAGCACACGTGATCTTTTAATGCTCAACCCATTTTGTTTTCATGTTAACTGGGTTCCAACTTTCAAAGCCTACAAAAATCAAAACACATGAATTTTTTAATCCAATAACTCTAATACATCACCCAACATCCCAACCAATCTAATTTATATTAATTTTATTTAGATTAGCAATAATTATTCATAGAATGACACGAATCTTGGCCCGACAACCATTAGCGTACTAATTTCCTATTTTTAGCTTAGTTACGTTATTTTGACTCGTTTTCATCGTTAACTGATAAAATACTAAAATATATTAAACACAAGTTGTTTCTCACATATTTAGGGTTAAAAACATATGATTATATATAATTAGCATGGGTAAATTAACCACTAATCAGATACTTATAGTGTGTGTCTATAATACCATCTCTTCGATTTTATGGGATTAATACCTTTATTCTAGCAATTCACACACCGTTATGTTATAAATCATATAAATATTTAAATCAGTTTTCATAAGTAAAAACAAAGTTGTTAATCATTTCAACTTATATGAGTCAGGTTTGAACGGTTATCTCTAAATTTTAATTTTCATGAAGCTTTTCAGTCTACGTGTTTACATTCCTTTTGTAGACATTATTTTATTAAACAAACCCTCCTTTTCAACGATTAAATATTGACAGAGGATCTAGTATCATGAGCCACTATATTCACGGATTGATATCAGGTTCTTACCAGTCTACTATATGCTGTGCTGCGATAGGTATACTTGCTTATATGTTTGTAGTTTAGTCTACTGGTGATTACCAATTAGAACTAAATTTGTGTAAGCGAATTTATTAATTAATTTTATGTTACTAATTGCACACGTCAAGTTTTTGGTACCGTTATCAGGGATACAATGATTCTGAAAAGAATCTTAGTAGTTTAATCAGAATTTCTTATTGTCTTTAATTAAGAAGTGCCTTTTGCTACAAGTGTTAAATTTGCCTTTAGGATAGTTACTTTAGTGCCTACTATGGCGTTCAAGTGAAAGTCATAAAAGGGAATTAGTAAGGTGAAGCAATGGAAGATCAAAATGAAAGGGCGATCGCAGATTACAGGAAGCCATCACTACAAGGAATTCGTCCGAGTATTACAAGACCAATAGTGGCAGCTAATCATTTCTCAATTCCATTGCAAATAATCCGAATGGTCCAAAATACATGTCAGTTCGATGGTATTACTAAAGAAGACCCAAACACTCATGTGGCATACTTCTTAAAAGTATGCGACACATTAAAAATGGACGTTTCTGAGGATGCAGTCAAACTTCGACTGTTTCGGTTCTCTCTGTGTGGAAAAGCGAGAGCTTGGCTGAGTACCTTACTACCTGGATCCATCACCATGTTGAGAACCACTCAGTTTAGAATCAGAATCCATTCTTTTGAGCAAGAAGACGGCGAAACTCTGAACGAAGCATGGGCGAGATTTAAAGAATTGCTTAGAAAATGCCCACATCATGGATTGGAACTGTGGCTGCAAGTCCAAACGTTCTACAATGGATTATATCTGCAATCTAGACAGACAGTGGATACGACAGCTGGCGGTATTTTCGGCAACCTTACACTGATTCGTGCTTATGAATTGCTAGAGAAGTTGGCCACAAATGACTATCATTGGCCGACTACAAAAACTCAACCACCATCACAGAAAGTGGGGGTCCATCAGATAGAAAGTTACACAGTGTTAGAGGCTAAGATGGAAGCCATGGCCACTCAGCTTGAACTATTACTCGCCGCCCATGCAAGTTATGACACATGTGGGGGTGCGCACAAGATGAACCTGTGTCGAATAGCACACAGAAGAAGAAGTGGAATTGCCGTGGAATCAATATCAGTCATACACGGGAGGAAAAAGGTACCCAGATTTCACTTGTAATAAACCGTTCCCCCAATGTTTCCAGTAGCTGAACACCAGCTACCAACCCCCAATAATTAGATAAAAGCATAATTGAAACCTCAACCTTATTATACTTGAAAATTAAGTATGTGATTAAATTTATTGTAACTCCAAATATGTAAAAGAAATTTGAAACGTAGAAGAAAATTAATCAGTTTATAATTTTGTGTGGTAGACTCGTAGCTTTAGAGATGCGTAACTTAGGTTTTGATTATATAAATATAGAATTTGGGACTTTAAATATGTAATATGGCTTTATTAAAATTAAAATTATATTTATTTAATCTCAAAATTTTTCTATTTGTAAGGTTTTATTACTTTAAAAGAATATTATTGTAAGAGAACTGGTTAATTTATAAGTTACTAAATTTAAAACTGCAACGATTAATACAAAAAATTAAGATTAAAAAATATATAATTTTAAAATCAAAAGAAACTTAAAATTTAAAATAGAAATTAATTGGGTTCATTTGTTTTTTTTTTTGAAAAGTAAACGAAATCAGTTAAAACCGAACCCCCCAAAGCCGATGGCTAATAGGGGCAAGAATTACATACCCAGCTCAAATGGTCGGTTACCCCTTGTTTCAGCAACTGAAACCCGATTAAACATTAACTCCGTCTCTGGCTCTCACTCACATTCTTTCCTTCACCTCCCCTTTTGTATGCGGACACGTGGTGTTTTCTTCTCTCTACATGGTCAGGCAGGACAATGAGCTTGAAGAAAAAGTTGCTTTGGTAGGTCTCTTATTTTTTTAAATTAAGTTCTAACACTACTAGAAAAGTAGGGTTTTTCTAACGTCGACTTTAGTCGGAAAAACCATTTTCCAACAAAAATAATTTTATTGGAAAATACCTAACTTGTAGGAAAACTTTTTCGGCAAACCAATTTTCTGACAAGAGCTTTTTATTTTTAGAGTTAATTACACGGATTGTTCATGTGGGTTGGCCAAATTACAGATTTGGTCCCTAACCTTAAGAAATTATGGATTTAGTCTCAAGAAACTTTCAACTTATTGTACTAATGGTTCCTGAAGTGATTGGAGGTTTACTTTTTCCGTTAAGTGGTGTGTGTGAAAATACCAAAATAAACCTTAATACAAAATACCCTTGAATGCAAAAATAAATGAACCCCGCTAAAAATATCTCAAGAATATGTACCCAACTCTAGATCCATAATTCCATACCCTCAATTCTTCAATGTAAAATATCACCTACAAGATTTGATTTCTATTCAATCGAGATTTCCAGCTATTTGCTCAGTTGTCGTGATATTCAAATAATGCCAGGAGTGAGAATGTCGCTGGGGATGGGAATGGTGGTCACAGGTCATAAAACCAAGAACAAAGCAACAGGTGATGGTGGTGGTCTAATGGCTGGCTATGGCCTCAAATATAACCGCCGAGTATTTTAGGTTTAGGAATCATAAAACCAAGAACAAAACTCAGGAATCGACAGGGAGTGGAGGGTCGTGGAATGGTAGCCGCGCCGCACGGATGAAAGAGCAACGCGTGAACCACCAGGCACCCACTTTTGTCTCAAATCCGTTTCACTGCGTATATATAATGAAAGGCACATGGCAAAAATGTATTGGTATCGACACTATTTACACTAACCTTCACTTTTACTAATATATATAACAAATTTACGCAAACCCGCGCGTTGCGGCGGGAGTTTGAATATTCTAATAAAATCTAAACGTTTATGATAATCGACCTAGTAATTTCTAATTGCCTATCAAAACATAGATGCAAAGTGCAGAACTGTCATCTAAACTAATAGCATTAACAACCAATTTGTTTTACATAATTACATAGACTACCTGTTAATACATAAGGTTTCAAGTATGCGACACTTAATTATACTTAAAGTTTTTACAAAAGCATATGCTACAATAGAATGATAATTCTTTCACATTCCTGCAGAATAAAAGAGAACTTATTTTAAAATATGTAAGAAAAATGATGGTGTGTGGAAGAGTTAAATAGAATTGATAAGATTCAAAAATACAATAATCAATAGGAATTTGCAGTTTCATACACTGTTTGTGGTGCTGTCAATACCTACAGTTTTGTGTCATTGCGTTTTTTTTTTTGTTGGCAGTACCATGTTCTGTTGAGTATAACCAAAGGATAAGTTCTGTATGTTTTGGAAAAGAGTAAACAAAGTAATGAAAATTTTAAACAATTTTTGTACCTGAGGAACGTCTCATTTGTCTTCTTTTTGTTTTTGTCGATGGTGCAGCGGAAGTGGATGCAACGTCGTTGGAAGCGGTTTTTGGTTCAAATTCCTTGTTCACTATAAAGGAGACAGTGTCTTTATTGTTTTGTCCTCGCAATTGAAGTTGGAATATTTTTTGTCGTCCTTGTAAAGAATGCAGTGGTGTTGGTAAGATATTTGGGTTTGTGAAATCTTCTTTTTCAACCATATCGTTACATTCAATTCCAAGAAGTATTCTCATCACATCGTTAAAGAGAACAACATGTAATGATGTTGTTTCATCAGTGATGGTTGCGTTCACGCAGTACCTAATTGATAAAAGTTATTTATAAGGATACATGTATCTTGGAGATTTAATTTCACCATGGTCTGGACATGTAAATCTTTCTTCTTTTGGTATAACTTTCTTTTTACACTCAGTACATGATTGGTGGAACCAAATTTGAGAGGTTTCGATCTTCTTAATGCTTGCAAGACATATGAACTTATTTCTCTACATTAATGAAGGTTAGACAGTCATTAACAAAGATATATAAAAAGAAGAATTAGATTAGACGTGCTTACAACATTATTATCTGGTGTCTTTTGAAGTAGTTCTTCAAGTGTCAATCTGTTTGTATCCGCTTCTTCAGACATGGTAGATGTTGTGGTAGTTGGGTATGCTGTTGAGTGTCCATTGAGTATGTCAAATCTGACTATTTGAGGGTAGCAGTGTACATATATTTGAAGCATTAGATGTATGAGATGACAGATAAACTTAGTGAATGTTATACCTATCAATAATATCATCGAGCTCTTCAATACCAAAAAAATATTTAATTCCTTAAATAATTTGATCATTTCTAAACTTAAAGCTTTTAAATTAAAATGCTTGCTCAAAAAATAATGATCTACAAAATACATGTTGGTTGTAGAACTTTAAGGTATTGTAGACTTGATTTGGTGTTCCGTATAATCAAAAGAAAGCTCGAAATGTCAAATCCAAAATTTCAGTTTATATTTAGTGATGGAACTGAAAGAGTTAAATCATGAAATAATTTTAATTTGAGTAATCTGCATACAAAGAAACTTTTATAAAAAATACTTATAAAAAATATACATGTTTTCTAGTACTGATTCAACTTATGTTGACACTGATGTTGACGTATGATTATTTTGTTATTTATTTATTTCATATTCTCTTTTTTTATCGTCCATCTTCATGTTCTCTTATTCTCGTACTTTTTTTTTACAAAAATTCAAGTTTTACCTTTTTTTTTCAAATACTCAACAAGCCATGAGGGAACGAGGGTGCCATATATTGATTGCATTTAGTTTTCCTATAAAAACAAAAATCCTCCTATTTACTTTAATCAAATTTTAGAGCAAATTATAAATTACGTTCTTTAATACTTAAATTTTAGTATACGTCCTTTAACTAAGAAATTACAGAAAACGTCATTTATGTTTAAAAAACTTTGCACGTTACGTCCTTTAGCTTAACGACCGTTAAATTTTACCGTTAAGTCAGGTCATGTGCAAAGCACATGAGGGTATTTTGTTCTTTTTATCGTAAAAGGACTATTTCTGCAAACCCTCATTCGTAGAAACAAATTACAAGAATAGTCATTTTATGTGTAAAAGCCCCAAAATACTCTCATATGCATGACACGCGACTAGACTTAATGGTAAAATTTAACGGTCGTTAGGCCAAAGGCGTAACGTGCAAGGTTTTTAAACATAAAAGACGTTTTCTGTAATTTCCTTAGTTAAAGGACGTATACTGAAATTTAGGTAATACTTAAATAACGTAATTTGTAATTTGCTCCAAATTTTATAAACATTAAAAATGAGATCCAGTCAAGTTTCTTCACCGGACTAATTCGAATATCTAATTAAATTTTATTAGAGAAATAAAATATAATAAAACATGCGAAGAAAAATGTCATTTTACTCAACACAACAACATACTCCCCTGCTAACACAAGCTTCATCGGGTTTACAAATTTCAAGACCCGCACTGCTGCTCCCTGACTTCAGGCATAACACATCACAATCTACATCTTAGCAACATGTTGTTGTACAAGAATCTTCTAATATTCTCCGTGCTCCTATAAATAACAATAGAATTCATATAATTACCCTTTTCATAATACCTGAAAATCTATGTAGATAACTTACTTGTGTCAATTGCATGAGTTGAAATATATGATGCAATTATGAATACAAGAAGAAGAGCAACAAATTTGACGGATGCCATTCTCCGTCTTTTAATAAAATGTTAGTGTTTTCTTTAAACATATAGTTTAGGATTTATATAATTGAAAATTAAGTACGGAATTATTATTTTTGTAACTACAATAAGTAAAAGAAATTTAAGTATGGGATAAAAGGAGATTTGAAACCTCAATCTTATTGTACTTCGAAAATTAAGTATGGGATTAATTTTTTTGTAACTCCAACACGTAAAAGAAATTTGAAACGTAGAAGAAAAATAATTAGTTTATAATTTTTTGTGGTAATTTCGACTCGTAGCTTTAGAGATGGGTAACTTAAGTTTGGAACGTGGAACTTTAAATATGTAATAACTAAGTTAAAATCATGTGTATTACACGGGTTGATAAAATGTAATATTATATACTTAGTAATAAAAAATTTGTATTTTAAAAAACTCGTGTATTACACGGGTTGATAAAATGTAATGTTATATACTTAGTAATAAAAAGTTTGTATCTTTAAAAACCCGTATATTACACGGTTTGAATACATTAATTTATATTTAATATAATTTGACTTACATCACTATTTAGTTAAAAACAAAAGTTACATAATTAAGTTTTAAAGTTTCTTAAAATAAGAGACAATTTAAAATAAATGTGTTTTATTAGTATAATTAATATTTTTTTATATATAAATCATTACTAAAAAAAGAGAGGTGTATTTAATAAAAGAGAGACGCGGGGAAAAATGGTGAGAAGAGATGTGGACGCGACACGTGAAATAAATGATTTTTATTTAGTATATAGTATAGATAAGTTAAAACCTCATGTACTACACAGGATAAATAAAAAAAAGTATTAAATAATTATTAATGAAGATTTAAGAAATCTCAAAATTGTTTAAATAGAAATAATGTTTAACATGTCGAAATAAATAAAATATAAAATAATAATTAAATTTATAAAAATAACTAATTAAAGTAAACGGTTATATTATATAAAGAGTAAATTACACAGATTGTGCTTTAATTATAACAGAAATTATACTCTCTGTCATTTGACTTCAATAAGTACACCACATGTTATTTTCTTACATACTTTTATACACCTTATGTCCTTTACACTAACTGGTGTTAAGTTTTTTAGTTAAGTTTGGCATGTGTCTTGCACATGAGGGTATAATATCTTTTTATCCATTAAATGACAATTTATGTAATTTCTAAACATTCCCCCCATCCCCTTCTTCTTCCCCAAACCTTCCCCTTTGGTTTCTTTAGCTGGAAGAACGGGTTCTCGGAGTAGTGTCGGAACCCTAATGTCGCCGCCACTGTCTTCATCCTCTCCCCTGGACATCGTATCACCAATAACAGGTGGCAAAATCTAAATGGCCAAGTAAACAAACTACTTAAAAAATCATAATATTAAAAAAAATCCTTTTTGAAACCATAAGTTACCTACGTCAGCCGTATGAGCTGAAACAGATGATGCAATTATCAGTACAAGAAGAAGATCGAGAAATCTGATGGATGCCATCTTCTAGTCTTTCTTTGATCAAGTTTTAGTTTATTCTTTTGTTAAAGTCCATATATACCTTAGCGAAAACCACTTCTTAAGGTTTTTTGTCATTTCTTTGATGCAATTATCGTTTCTTAAGGTTTTTGTCATTTCTTAGGTTTTCTTAGCGAAAACCACTTCTTATTTGAACCTCCCCATATATATAAATATATATATATGATATATGTATATAGTAACTATATAATAAACACAATTGAACTAGAATTCGTGTTCTTAAAATAGGTTCTATAGTTTGTTTCTTGTAAGTGCACTTTCTTTTCATTTTTGATCTTTTCTCGTTCACTTTAAATGGATACCGTAAGTTAAGGTATTCCTAGTACACGATCACCTTCTATAAACATGTAACACATGTAAGTTACAAACACATGATAAAACTGGTTCAAGAAATCTTAAACCTATAGCATTTATATATCATGTACTATGTTAGAATCTCGTGTATTACACGGGTTAAATAAATGTAATGTTATATACTTTGTAAAAAAAAATATTATGTATTTAAAAGCCCAAATATTACACGTGTTGAATAAAATATAATGTAATATGTTAACATATACGCTTGTCAAAATGGAACAATGTGAATATATAAGTACATGATTAAAGAGTTTTTATTTGGATCTTACATGGCTATAAAATTGTTTTCAGTAGAATTCACAAAAATATGATAGAACAATTTAATTGATAATAAATACAGTTTTAAATTTAAAAATCTTTAGATAAAAATTGAAACAAATAACTAATTTAGTTTCCTAAAATAGTGGAGTTGATTATTAATATAAGAGAGATGTAGAAAAATGATCATGTGGAGGCCTAGAAATGTGACAAGTATCCCTCCCAAAACCTTGATTTATTAGTTTGTATAGATATAGATTTAACTAGGCATGATAAGAACACTCATAAATACAGAAAAATTACCAAATTTTCCCTTATTTTTGAGTGTTTTTATCATTAACAGATAAATACGTGATATTTAAAATGTATATTAATATAGGATTCAAAGGTGGGTCCAAGGCCACAAAGGAACCAATGGAGTTGCTCGGACTCATTTACGGGATAATTGATGGCTGTCAATTGATCACACAGGGATTTAAATAGGCGTCCAAACTCAGCCACCGGTTTTTTCCTTTTTGCAAGAGGCGGAATTGATCTCGGAGGTTATGCACACGATCAATGGAAGAGTTTCCATATGACGTTTCCAAGGCAAGCCAAATGAGGCGAGCAGAAGATAAGCCCACGATGGTGGTGACAGCCTTATCAGATAGGGAGGCATGAAGGATAATGATGGTGTCACACCCCAATCGACGGTGGAATACGTCGGGGTGGACGTGTAGACTGTTCATAAGCACATGATCAAGCTAAAGTTTCATATATTAATTACATCAAGATTTCGTTACATAAGTTCAATCAACAACCAAAATCAAATACATCCACATGTTCTAGTTCTTTGTTCGCTAAGTTCAAATCCTATATGTTGTATCTTGCATATGATCTCGTACACCAGTACCTAAAACATGATGGAAACAGGGTCAACTAAAAATAGTTTGTGAGCATACATAGGTTTTGACACCACAAGTAATATCAAGAGTTTGTGTACAATTCATGTGATACATGGATTAATAAGGCAATTATGGAGAACCACTATAGTTTAAACTGGGGCGTACAATCAAACCTTGTGAGTGATAGGCATAACACAATAGTTATCCTTAAATGTTACGCATAACACAACAGTTATCCTTAAGTGTGAGGCATAACACAACAGTTATCCTTAAGTGTGAGGCATAACACAACAGTTATCCTTAAATGTAAGGCATAACACAACAGTTATCCTTAAATGTGAGGCATAACACAACAGTTATCCTTAAATGTGAGGCATAACTCAACAGTTATCCTTAAGTGTTTTTCGGCAACAATCACCCTAACCGGGTGGGTTGGTCAGACATAATAGATCTATCATTGTATACCGTCGGCTTGTACTGAGTTAATGATTGCACTTGCACTATGCACAAAAAATATGTAAATGTTGTTTGCACAAATAGTGTTCAAGTATAAGGCACAAATTGCACACATGATCATAATGTTTGAATTGTAATAATTGCAAATAGTTTGAATGTATTCATGTTTCACCCCAAAGATATAAAAGTGAAAAAGGGGCTATGTAAATTCACCTGAGTTGCGTACGAGTAGTAGATAGCACCACACAATGATGCGATTGGGACCACAAGTGTTTGCTTGTGAACGGCTTACGTATGCCCTAGAATTATAAGCATAATAGTTAGGGATACAATGAGGTTTTGTAATGACGACACGAAAGATTTGAATGTCCTAGAATATACTTAGGATCAATGAGTAGATGAACGTGTTCACCGGAATAAGAGTTTCTTAATATAATTATTTTGCTACATACGTTTCGTGCCGAACGTCTCTAATTACGAATAATATTAATTAATAAATATATTCGTGCGTTTGTGTCATTTAAAGATGGCCTAGGAAAATAATATAATTTATTATATTATTTTTAAGTTTAGAAAAATAACACGATAATTAATTGCGTGACAAAAATAATAAATCTATTATTTTTATTCAAACGCGGATGAAAATTAAAATAATCATATTATTTATAGGCTCGAAGTGTTACACAAAGTTTATAAACGTGGCGAAAATAATATATGAATATATTGTTTTTAATTGGAGTCACGGGTTGAAAATAATATAAATATATTATTTTATGAGTGGAAAATCCATTAAAGATGGGTTATCAACCAAACCCGAGCCTACGGGTGGTTTCCAGGCTCAAAACGTTTTAATATGTTAATATAATAATATGGGGGTAGGTTTTTATATTAAAATAATGCTAAAAAAATTGATTTAAAAAGAAAACGGGTGGAGAGACTCGAACCCGGGTCTCTCCCACACAAGCACACACACTTAACCACTCCACCCGCTAGGGCTATCGCAACATAATTCGATTCTAATTGTTTTTATCAATGAATCCCCCGTGTTCTTAATACCCAATTGAAGTCGAGACAGATCAGTCCCAATCCATCAGATTCCGATCGCGATAGACCAAGAATTTATAGGGGTTTTGTTAATCGAGTCGTGGCGAATCTGTAGTGCGTTTTACTTGCAAACATATCAAGTTTAGGATTGTTAAATTGTAGACTAAAAAGCCGAAACCCTAGATCAAGAACCTGGAATCGATTTGGTTAAATCTTGTAATAAAACTTGTTAAATCCATGGGGCTTTTATAGATTAGAACCTTACGAAACTGTTGATGTTGTTTAATTGGATTAAGATGGACTCTAGGATCAAAACCCCTAAAATCGATTATGAATGAACCCTAATTACTGGGTCATAAACAATTCGATGTTAAAAGGTTAAATTGATAGAGGGCTTTCAATGAGTGGGTGTTTGCGAATCTGGTTATGTCATTTAATTGTATTTAGATCGCGTTTAGGTTAGGATTCAATCAAAACGTGAATGTATGAACCCTAGATTCGGGTTCATGCTCAATTCGATGATATAAGCCCTGGTTATGATAGGGCTTTTGATCCAGACACAAAAACGAAACTAAGGATACAAACAATTACTAGAATGATGCTCGAATTATTGGTGTTCGACTAGAATGAGCTCCGACTTCGAAGTGCTTAGTCCCCGACGTCTTTGGTTGTGTCTCCGGCGAATGTGATGTGTGCAAAAGCTTCGAGGGAGTTCGTACAAGATGCGCAGGTGCTGAATTTGAGAGGATAATAGACAGAATGATCGAATTCGATTGAAATGAGGGTGGGTCTCGACGGTTATGGTTTGAATGCACATAATTGGGATTAACTGCACGTAATGGTGATGTTTAATGATTCAATGATGAACGTTAATGATTTTATCGTGCATTTCGGTTACAATTTCAAATGAATTTCAGTTGATAATATGAATTTGGATCAAGAACATGAGTTGTTTGACTTCTAAAAGTCAACAGAAGTAAAATATGTTCAATTTTGACTTTGCAAAGTCAATAGGATGGATTTTTAACTAATTACACAATTAGTCCTTGTAGTTTTAAGTTTAGATAATGTCAGAATTAGTCCCTAGGGTTTGAGATAGGGTTAAATAGGTTAGGATTTAACTGGATCTGGTTAACGGAGTTAATCTGAAAGTCCGGATTGTCATAGATGGTGCGCTGGTCATTCGATACCCAAGTGGAATATGCTGGATTTGGTGCAGACTTGTCACCGGTGGTAAAGATGGCAGGAGGTGCAGAAGAGGATCCATCGACATGGGAGATGAGATTTTGGAAGGTGAGGATGGGTGTTATCTGGTTTTTCCATAGCAAATAATTGGTGGAAGTAAGTTTAATGGTGAGCATGTGCATTAGGGTATTGAGGGGGATAGAGGATTCATCCATGGTGAAAGGGAGAAGGAGGAAAGGTTGCGGAAGATTAGAGGTGGGAAAGGGGAGCCGAAGAGGGAGGGAAGGAGCACCTTTAGGCTGATACCATATTGAATGGTTAACTCTCTGTGTGACTCCACCAATGATGGAGGAGAGAATTTATAGAAAGTAAAGTTACAGCTAGGTACAAAAGAATAACAAATGAACAGAATACAACCAAACTAACATAAATGATCTATCATAAACTAATAGAAACCATTGCAAAGGATTTATATAGGACTTCTAAAATATCAAAAAAGGATTAAAAAGAATTAGTAATAAATGAATGATTCTAAATATATTTTAAGTATGACTTGGTAACGAATATCCGGTTACTCTTTATTCTTTTACATATATTTCAAATTGAATGCTGTTTAAATAAAAACCTTTTATAGAAATTAAATAAAAACTTGACATTGAAAAGAAATTTTGTGATCCGAGCAAATTTGAAATCTCGACATTATTATAAATCAAATATCAATTATGTATTTATTTTCTTGTAACTCAACTATGTAAAAGAAATTTTGAAATTAACGTAGAAGAGATGGGCAAGTTTGGATGATATATAAATAAATACATATTTTGGAATTTTAAATATCTAATTATAGCTTAATTAAATTTAGAATAATATTTATTTCATCTATAGATTTTATTATTGGATGGTGTAGGCATTAAAGTCCATATATACCTCATCTAGATGACGAGGGCATCACAAATAAATAACCTCTAGTTTTATCATCTAATTTACCCTGAACCTAAGTCAGTCAGCCAATTTATAATTTTTTTATGTTTCTATATATCTAGTTTTATTGTTCACAATAAATAAAAAATTAAAAACTAAATATATAGAGCACACAGGTCGTATTGCACCATACGACCCGTATGCCCTCAACTATGTTATACCATACTACCCGTATCGTTGATTGATTTGACTGTTTTGGAAACATACGGGTCGTATGGTACAATACGACTCGTATCCGCGCAATGATTGTGTGTGTATAAGAGATGTGTGTGTGCCCTTATTATTTATAACATTTTATTAATTTAAAAGAATATTATTTAAAGTGAATTGATTAATTCATAACTAAAAAGTTTAAATTGTAAAGCTTAAACAAAATTAAATTAGATTTAAAACCGATTTAATTTTAAATAAAATGAAAAACGTAAAATTAAAAATAGAATTTAATTGGGTTTTTTTTGTTAACCGATCATTTAATGGATAATCCAGGAGGGGGTTTTAACTAGCAGCCTTTATGGTCGGTTACCCCTTGTTTCGGACAACCAACTTTCACATTACTGAAACCCGATTGAACATTAACTCGGGCACTCCGCTATGAATCTCATTAATTTCCCTCCGGACCTCACATTCTTTTCCCTCTCTATCCCTCCCTTCGCACTCCATAAGTCCATAGAGTATGAACGACTCAACTTTTTTCATGGTTTAAAAAGAACTCCTAAGAGCAAGGGGTATACCCCTATCATCCTCTCCTGTGATCATAGGTGGCACCATCACTTGTGTGATTTTCCCCCCTTGTGGTGTGATAGTTGGTGACTTGGTGTGATTTTTTGGCGTGAAAAAAATCACAGGAGAAGAACAAGTGATGAGGGAGTGGGTGGCGACGTGACATTGGGTGATTGAGTGTGATTATTTTCACTTGAGTGATTCACCACCCCCTCTCAAAGTGATTATTTTCACTTGAGGGGATCACTTGAAGTATATCAAATGCTCTAAATTAAGGTGTTTTTCACATAAATACTAAAATTATACGTGAAGTGAGTTTTTCCAAGTCATAGTTTTCAAATAGGCATTGCTATTAATTGTATAAATAAAAGAATATTTAAATTTTTTATTGTTATCAAAATATTTTAACCTAAGGTGATATGAGTTGGCAAATATACACTACTAGAAAACATGTGTATTTTCTACAAAAGTTTACGATAATTTACCGACAAAAGAAATTTCCCACAAGTTAGCGACAACTTTCCGACAAAACAAAAACAAAAAAGTAACCATAATATTTCCTACAATTTTCTGACGAATTTATTAAATAAGTTAACTTATTTATTTAATATAATCGTCGGAATATTGTCAAAAATTACCGACGAAAGACTTTTTTCGCTAATTCATCGGAAAATTAGTCGGGACTTTGTCGGAAAAAACCATTTCCTACGGGGTTTTTTCCAACAAACACTTTTGTCGGAAACTTGCCGCTAACGGCCAATTCTAACAAATTTTCCCACGAAATCTGCCGTTGCAAATTTTTCAGTTTTTTTTGTAGTGATAACATGCGAAAGGGAAGGGAAAATACTTTACCTTATTTGATGTTGTGAAAATTGAATTTGTGTTCATTACAGCTGACAATTTATGAGAGTGATCGTTGACACGATATTGATATGACTCGACACAAGGTTAAACAAGTTTGTTTTTAGGATAATCTTGTTCGTTTCATAAAACACGTTAACGATCAATGAGAGGCTCAATGCTTCGGTTTTGGACCTCAACAAATTACCACGGAATCTTACAAGTATTCCTAATGCAATGGTTGCATTTATGCAAACAGTTGGGTCCTTGAAAGAAACTCTTCAAAAGATCTTAATCCAAGGAGAATTTGATGAATATGAGAATGATAAGCAAATGCATTGCAACGCAAGGTTGGCAGAAATGGTAGACCACTTATCAAAAGATCTCCAATCAAGGGTCAAGTTTTCTCAAAGTTTCCTGGTTGAGGAAATGCAGGTTTCAGAGGAAGCTAGTGGAATTCGGTTGCCTGATTTCCTTCCTCACTCGGTGTTTCTCAGCTTGCTTAAGAGAAAAGTGAACAGTGTCTCTGATTTGCCAATTTGCTTTGTAAACAAAGTGTGGGCTTATCTTGAAATCGTTTGTGCTAGAGTACTGATTGATCGTTGTGGGAATTGCCCACAATTGCTTCCTTCAATGAGGAAAGCAACCCAATATGTGATGGAGAAAATGAAAGCCAAGTTTGTGGAAAGAGTTGATGAAATGATAGAGATGGAGCAGATTTCAGATTACACATGTGACCCCGATTATATTACTTCTTATAACAAGCTGATGGACAACCGTGTTCAGTTTTTGATGTCGGTATGTGGATCCACTGAAACGATAGACATGGAAGGTTATGGGATTAATATTGAGCATCTTATTGATGTTCCTGCAAATCTAAGGGGTCAAGCTTTTGATCTCAAAATGAGAATGACGGCTTATTGGAAAATCGTTTTGAAACGTATGGTGGATTGTTTTGCGCTCCAACTGCGGTTTATTATGCAAAAACTGGTGAATAAGGAGATGGAGGTGGAGATGGTGAATGGGGTGATGGTCCATGGTGGTGGTATAGAAAAGATGTTGCATGAACCACCTTCTGTGGCGAAAAAGAGAGAGCGGATTCAAAGCAGCATTAGCTTGCTCCAAGAATCTAAAGAAATTATCGAAAAGGTCATGGACGTCATTGTGGTTACATCTGATTAACTTCTTTAAGAACCAATGGTTGGATTATGACTTTTACTATGTGTTATTAGTGGACTTTCTAGTATGTAATGGTTGAATTAATTAGGACTTTCTAGTATGTGTTATTAGTGAACTCTCTAGTATGTGTTATAACTAGTAGATGGTTGAAATAGGACTTCTAATCTAAGTATGTGTTTTGGTTAATTGTGCTTGTTTTGTATTGAACCATGAGTTAGTATTTTTCTTGTCTAGTTACTCTTTTCAATCAGATAAAAAAGATTTTAATCTGTACCAAAACCAAGTCTAATGAACCAAGTCCGTGGTATTGACTGGTCAATCATGGCAGTGTTTTCCTCATTTCTTTTGATTGAAATATCAAATATGGCCTAAACCATAAAAAACTTATTCCAATGGTCGGGCCAGGGGACAAAACATTCTTTTGGATCGATCTATGGAGCGAAGGTGGTATTATACGTGACCGGTTCCCATGTTTGTTTTGTATAGCTAAAGTAAAAAAGGCGAAAGTAAACGACTGTTACAGGAAGGTCGGTGATAACATTTTATGGGACTGGGGTTGGCTTCGGCCTCCACATTCTACTTCAGAACATAATGAGCACAACCAGTTAATAAACTTGTTAATGCAGCAGAGTATTAAAATTGGGACTGATCGATGATCTTGGAAAGATGGTAAAGGCATCGGATTTTTGGTTAAACAGGTAAGGGAATGGTAGAGTAGGCACAACTCCAAGAATTTCACAGAAGGAAAGAGAGTCTGTTTGGGGCAATTTTATTAATAATTTCCAAATGAAAACTTACAAGGAATTAAATATGCATGAGACTACAAAGTGCAATACCTCACGTCCCTTATTTCAGGGAATGCAGGCACCACTACCTCCTAAAATGCAGTAACAAAAACATGTGCTAAAGACTTGAACAAAACATGCAGAATAATAGGAAAACAAATGCAACTGTCATCAATTCATGGTTTAGTCCAAAAGCCTTGCCGCTCTCCGATGATCCTTTTGGTATTGGAATGGATCGTAACAGGGAATGTTATGTACCATCTTAGAATCCCAAAAAATAGAGAGAAGTCCAAATAGAAAATAGTGAGAAAATAAGAGTTTGATTAATTCATATTTCTTCAACCAAGTTACTTAAATACAAAATGCTTGAACTAGAAAACAGAAACAAAATAAACTAGCAGTGCAGTCATGGGGAAAACTACCAACTAATGGAAACTACATAACTAATCGTGGGTATGCATGCGACTAAATAAACTTGGATTCCTTTGACTGGTCTTCACGGATCGGGTCAAGCATGGATCGTATCAGGGAAGAAATTGTAGCACCTGGTACGACGGTCCAACAAGGGCCAAGTTTTAGATGGAACAACTTGGTTGTTCCTAAGGTCAACATGTTCGTGTGGTGAGCTTTATCTAGGCGAATCCCTTCCTTGTAAGCGTTCATTAAGTGTAGTGTGTCGATTCCTAGTATGTATTGTCCATGTTACGGAATTGTCTCAAAATAAGTGGATCATTTGCTTGCATCATGTTTGGTGGCAGGTTTTTGTTTGGCTAAAGATTCCCGTTCCGTCGGTTTTTGATTCGGTATTTCAGCTACTGGATTTGGTTCGAGTTTTGGAGGCTACCCTATCAAGTTGAGGGTTCCTCCTGTGGTGGGCTGCCCTGGATGTTCTAGGTGTTGTCCGGGACAAACCCAATTATCCTAAAATATCTATGGGTTGCCGTTCAAAAAAAAATTACTAGACTATTGATTAGAGGATTAGGTTATTTGTTTTATTGTTTGATTATTTGCTATATTATTTGAATGTTACTTTGTGCATATTTGAGTTTAAATCTCTTAGCTTGAAACTTGTTATTTGATTTGAGTTTAAATTTATAAATTCGGGAATATGAAACTTGTTACTATTATGCTTTTCAACTAAGATTGACATATTTTTATTATATATTTGAAATTTAATTTGGTTTTATCTTTTTATCATGTGGTCTGACTTGACTTAAATGGACATGAATTATATTTAGCGATAGATAGAAGACACCCAAAAATTTTCTACATGATAAAAGAAAATTCTTAAGTCCGCCACCACTGAACATATCTATAATATTGTCAAGGTTTTTTTTTCATATTATCATTACTTAACTTACAATTCCTATATTGGAAAGCTTCTATGCATATTGTATAAGTGGTGAATGCATGATTTTATTAATTTACACTAACACCCCTGGAAAACTACATTTTTACCCTCAAGTTTAGCTATATACTTTTCTTTTTCTTTTTTTGCACACTCATAAATTTTTGTTTAATTTTATTTTTCTTTTATAAACTTTAACGTTTTATAAAATTCTGAATATACCTTTGGAACGTGCTTATTTTTGTCTACATTTCGATGTAAATTTCATTCAAAACGGAATTGTGGAACAAGAATATATACGTCAGACGTACAAGCCGCCAAAGCTGATTCAAATTTTTGAATTTTTAACATTTTCTTTTCTTTTTTTACTTCAACTTTTAAAATATGATTTTTTATAAACGTTCTTATTTTTATCAACGTTACTATCTTTAACTATGGTTTAAATAAATAGTATTAAATTTCTTATTAAAAATCCCTCACCTTAAAATATGTAAAGAAGCGTATTGTCACTACCCTTCTAGAATATATATCTCAATGGTAGAGAATTTCAGAAAATTCCATACTAGTCTCGAAACATGGATACTTTGATGAATTAATTATTTATCCACGGGGCTTCACGGAAGATCCTTGGAAATGGAATAATACGAAAAGGTATGGAGATCCACGTAAAGATGTGGATATTTCTATGGAAAACCACATCCATGAAGAAATCTATATAATTTTCTACAATAAAAGTTTTAGAGTACTAGTATAAATAAGTGAATGCCTTATTTGGCCAAACCACCTTTAAAGTCTACCTCAAAAACTTGTAAGCTCTCTTGTAAAATGTCCTCAAAGCAAAGAAAATTGTTAAAGTGGCTTTGTGCTCACAAAATATTGGGTTTTGCGCGAATAATGGAAATAAGAATGAACTTAGTAAATACCAAGTTCCACAAGGAAGGTTGGTAAGATGGTATCCTAGTAGTGGTATTTTTTTTATATTGTTCAAAGTAGTGGCGGATTCAGAAATTTCCGTTAGGGAATGGTAAAAAGTGGGTCAGTCGCAAATGGGTCGGGTTAAATAAAACAAGAAACTTTATAAATGTTATGATCGCATGATTAACAAAGTCCATTTAACTTTGATAATCATTTTAAATCAGTTAACCAAATAAGTAAAAAAAATTAACTTTGAGAAATAAACTAAATAAGAAAAACTATTTTCTCAACTAAATATTTAATCAACGTTTTATGTGAATGAAGTCAAAACATGGTTTTGATATTTCATTTGTTGTGTGAGTGTGTCATTGCCCTTAATTTTGTTTTACAGTATGCCCTCTTACCCTCAATTTTGTTTTGTAGTGTGCCCCTTCCCCCTTCCGGAATTAGCCTAAATTGGTCTTTACAAAGAAATTTTAGAAACTTTTAATGCACGGTTGGCTGGCTTACGGGGTGCATATCCACCCCTCTCAATAAATCCGCCCCTGGTTCAAAGATGTTAAACAATATTTACCTAATTTAAAAACACATTTGAATTCGTATTTCTCCATAAAAACTTTGAAAGTAAATAAAGAAAATAAATTTCCCATTTTAACTTGAAATATCTATACTATATAATAAATAAAGGTTTCTTCATGACACGTGTCGCCTCCACATTCATTCTCATCATTTTTTTCCCGCTTCTCTCTCTTATTAAATACACCTCATATTTTTAACAACAATATATATTTAAAGAAAATATCAATTATACTAATAAAACACATTTATTTTAAATTATCTCTTATGAAACTTTGAAAATCTATTTATTTAACTTTTATTTTCAATCAAATAATAAATGAAAAATAAATTACATTAAATAGTATTTAATTTATTTTCAAAACTGAATTATATATTAGTTTTTGCATATTTTAAGTTTTATTTTATGTCCTTACTATATGATACATTTTTACACGTGTGAAATATACACATAAAAATTTAAAACTTTTATTTATTGATATTTTTCACCCATGTGTATACACAGGATCTAAACTAGTATACGAATATACTTATTCTTATGGATGAAAATAGGATGAGTTTGTTAAGGAGTTTAGAAATAGGAAGAGTTTGTAATAGGTATTGTAGATTTGTGTTTTAAACTTGTTTTTATTATTGTCGAGTACATAATCACTCATTAAACGTTTATTTGGTGGTTTTTCTTGCAAGGATCAATGATCTTTGTTATTAACGATTAAAATTTATATGTTATGATTCATGTTACTTAATGGGAGTAGGTTGTCTCATTTCCTTCCTAGCTCTTGTGATTCTCTTCTTACTTAAGAGAATAGTGAATAGTGTGCGTGTTAGCTTTGTATATGAAGTGTGGGTTATCTTTAAATCGTTTGGTTTAGCGTAATGATTGACTGTTATGGGAATTACCTACAAGAGATCTTAATATGAGGTGTACTTGATGACTATGAGGATGATAAACAAATGCATTGCAATGCTCGGTTGATAGAAATGGTAGACAAGTTATCAAAGACCTTCAATCAAGTGTCAAATTTTCTGAAAATTTTATAGTTTGAGGAGATGCATTGCAATGCTCGGTTGATAGAAATGGTAGAAGGCACGCTCTTTGAAAATCACCCTTTATTCCTGTTTTGGCACATAGGCTTGTTTAGATCCAACCAGTAATCATATCAAAATGTTTGTCGGACATCATCAATAATATCAATGAGAGGCTCAACGCTTCGGTTTTGGACTTCAACAAATTACCACGGAATCTTACAAGTATTCCTGAGGCAATGGTTGCATTTATGCAAATCGTTGGGTCTTTTAAAGAAACTCTTCAAAAGATCTTAATCCGAGGTGAACTTGATGACTATGAGGATGATAAACAAATGCATTGCAATGCTCGGTTGGCAGAAATGGTAGACACATTATCAAAAGACCTCCAACCAAATGTCAACTTTTCTGAAAATTTCCTGATTGAGGAGATGCAGGTTTTAGAGGAAGCTAATGGGATTCGGTTGCCTCATTTCCTTCCTCACTCGGTGTTTCTCAGCTTGCTTAAGAAGAAAGTGAACTAACATTTATGATTTGCCCATTAGCTTTGTAAACGAGTGTGGGGTTATCTTGAAATCGTTTATGCAAGAGTATTGATTGACAGGTGTGGGAATTACCCACAACTGCTTCCTTCGATGAGGAAAGCAACTCATGATGTTATGGAAGAAGTAAAAGTCAAGTAAAATTTGTTTGATGTCGAAGGAAGTAGTAGAGAAGAAGGGTAGCTTCAAAATGAATGTACAATGTGTGTTGTAAGAATCTGGTTTTGTTTTTATTTTTTAAATTAAGTGACTAATTAGATGAGTGATTTCACAAACTCTTTATTTTAATTTTCAAATAAAAAGAGTTACTTTATCTTATATTTTGTATTTAAATTATTAAATAAATTAACATAACCATTAAAAATAATTTAGTTTGCTATAATAAATAGTTCATTAAACTTTTATAATATAAAAACTCAATATTTTATTATAATAAATAAGTTAGTTATGAAAAATAATGTATAAGTTTGTGATGATGTTAAAAGGATAAACACCACGAAGCAGATTCTTTCACCGACTTGTATTTCCGTCGGAAATTAGTTGGTGAAAGCGGATCCCTCTGGTCCGTCGGTAAATTAGATTTGACACATAGTTCCACTATCTCGAATGCCATCCTTTCAAAAGCCAACTATCATAATTCATATTGTTATATAAAAATATGCAGACAGACTCTAATCTTTTAGATTTGACACATAGTTATAATGTTATATGAGTTAATTACAAGAATCCTAATTGAAATGTTTATTCAAACCAAATTTTACCCAACAACTCTTACATAACATAACTTCTGCTTCAAGTGTAAATAACTTGTTTTAAGAGATTTGACTTGGTTTTTGGCATCATCCAAATTGTTTTTAGCAAACATTATGCTGGATCACGATTGTTGTAATTGATTCTGCATATGTTGTAGCATCCTTACATGTTTCAACAACTTATTCACAATAATAATTTATGAAAAAACAATGTAAAACACGACAAACAAATACTAAAACATGTTCAATTGTTAAGCCAAGCGAGCACCTTGATTATAATTACTAGGAGATCGAGAATGTTACAGTTGCATATGAAGGCAGATTGCTCTTCCGAAACTACCTTCCCATTTACACCTTTTAGCCTATTAACCAAGACATTGTAGGCGCGGATCCAAGAGTGTAGTAGGGGGCAGAGGCACCCCGTAGTCCCAGTAACCTTCCTATATTTTTCCAATATTTTTGTATTTATGACTCAATTTGGGGGAAATTAGGTCATATGATGTGCAACTTGAAGGGCACAAGAAATAAATTTGGGGGCACTCTTTCTCTCTCTTATGATTTTGAAATTACCAAATTACCATTACATTCATGTAATATGTATTGTTTGAGATTATGCCACGTCTATTAGTATTATATTTTCAAAAATTCACTCAAATCTATTTATATGTCTATTATGTTTTCAATCTAATCAATTATCAATTTATTTATTTTCTAAATTTTGTTTTTATTTATGTTTTCTTTTTAGAATTACTTTTATAATTAGTTATATTTTTTTATTTTTTGAGAAAGATTTTCTTGCAAGTGAATCAAATTTTATCAATAAATTTGAGTTATAAGTATAAATATGAGTTTAATACACATAACATATAGAGTTTATAAAACTTCAGTTGAAATAGTTGTATATTTTATTTGACCCGACTCTTATTTTGCACCCTGTAGCAAAAATTTACGTATTCGCCATAACATGACTTTATTGACATACCTGATTAAACTGATTGGCATGAAGTCGGTTAGGTATATCGAGTCTTTATTTTTGGGATTAATGCAATAAAAGAGGAACTACATCCTTTTCCAATGACACCATCCTAGTGAAATTGTTGCAGAATACTGATGAAATCTTGCTCCAATATATCCCAACAATGTTTAATAAAACTGAAGTTAAACCCATCGAACCCGGGGGCTCGATCTCCTTACAAGTATGCATTGACCGGTTGGTTGACTAGAAAAGCCGACGTATACAGCAGGAAGGAGAGTCAACGTGGGTTCAAGAATTAAGACCAAGTGAAGAACAAAATTTAGTCGCTTGGGTGGATTTAAAGTTAACTAAAAAGATTTGAATTTGGGTTCAAGAAACCTGGCTCTGAAATTAGAGAAAAGCTTCCTCAACCACAATTTTTGGTTTTTTAGTTATTTTCCAAAACAGACCATCATCTTTCTCTTTTTCTTATTTTCGCCCCTTAATTTTTTCTGGGTATTTACTTTACTAATGTAAATTGTTTCTCTGTTTATTGTTTGTCACTTCTTGTTTGGGCCGCTTTGTGGTTTTTGTAATCATTTGTTATATAAGGGTTAAATAAAATAAAAAAAAATATTTGATTTAACAATTTTTTTAACGAACGTAGATGATTATTAATTAAGTAACTAACTAAAATATCAAGTCTTATAAAATTGAGAAATTAAATAGAATAATTAAATGTTCAATGATCGGTCCGGTTATGAAAACATTGCTTATTAGTTAACTAAATGTTCTACAATCTACAGAGAGCTCAATGAGTTAATAAAATTGTAAAACCTAATTACGCAATGACATGTTCTAGAGATGACTCAATAATTTAATAAAAAACTTAAAACCCAATAACATGTTATTCATGGCCTGATTAACCCAGTTAAAATTTTTATAAAAACATAAGTAAACACTACTTAGACTTGATCTTTTGCCATTAAAAAATGTTTTATTTAAATATTTCACTCAATGATAAAAATAATTAAAGATATAACATATAAGAAGATGTGACATAAAAAGAAACAAAATAAATGTTGGACCCAGTCATTTATAAAATTGTACTATGAGTTCAGTTGTACGTGCTATAAAGTTATATAAAATATGACGCTCTAATGGTATTTTTATGCTCTCATGTAACCTTCTATATAGACCAAAATCACTCGATTATACTATGTTCAGTATAGGCTATATCTTGTGGTCTACCAAGTTTCAACTTGAGGCTTCACAAATGATACATATATTTATAACATAAATTCAAGAATGCTAGTCACATGATATATACCGCAAGGAATGACTTAAATCACCTCCCACTTTTAAAGTCATCACAACCACATTTAATTAAGCTATGATTACTTTTCTAACCTTAAACCTTTACACATGATCTTTTTAGGAAAAGAAAGAGGTGACAAAGTCATGAACATCTGAATCTCGTAACAGAGATTTCAAGTTTGAATTCAACTTTCATCAGTTTTTTTTGTTTTTAATCCTTTTAAAGGTCACATACACAGCACACGCAAAGTACATTTTACTTGATCGGATATAACTAGGCTATATTAACATTTTTACCCATGACACAAGATCTTTGCAAGGGAAAAGAAACCAAAAAAGTTGAAAAGGCAATTTATCCACTTTGAGGTGAGGCAAACTTCATCTTTTATGGTCTCCCATCACCTTCACATATTGACAATTTTACCCCTCTCACGTGATCTTTACACTCAAGGGATGATGTGTCAAGTTGTTAGAAGGTGAACATCAGGAGGCCCCCATGCAAAACTTAAATTTTTCCGCTGCATATCCATGAACATAACAGTGCCACATCTTGATCACCAAAACCTTTGAAAAAAGCAACATCCACCCTTTCCAATTTTCAACAATATAGGCCAAGATGACTTTGAAACCTACTCCTGCCAACATTCTTTCAAAAATGGCTGCAGAAGCACCAATCAAGATTGGCACAAAAGGAACTGTTGGATCCCTCATAATGAAAGAAATTGAGTACTTTAACAGGCTTGAAGTACACTCACAGAAGCATAGATTACAAGTTCCAGAAGCAGCTGCTACCTCAACCGGTGCTCAACCAAAACCCAAAAGAAAGAAAAGAAGCAACAAGTTTATGCCAAGCATCTGTTCCGCCATCGATGTAGCGGATCACAATGGACCCAGGCTGGTTTCAGGGTTTGGTTATAGAACTCTTAAAGCCGACGTCCGAAGATTGCAGGTTTAGTTTGATCAAAAACAACCGAGCTTGGTGATCCATCTTATAAAGATATATTATCAGCGTGAAATATGTAAGCTAGCTAGCTTTTTTATAATAATGGTTGTTGTTTGTGCTTGCTTTATCCGACTGTACCATTTCTTGGATTCTAAAATAGCCGGTTTTCATGATTTGGTTGTGTAATCACCCATTGATTGCAATTTTATTGATACTAGGCGTCAAACAAATAAAGATTCAATGAAAGAACTCATAAACGCAATGTTTTCATAACTGAACCGACTGTCTTACAAGTCTGGTCGGATCGGTTGGACCAGATTTAAAACCGGATGACGTCGTAAATAATATAAAATTAGAACTAGGGAAACACCATAGAAAAGTAACCTATGTCACTCACCATAGTATACCCGATGGTGTATACCGTGTAAAATGTGTATTGAGTTACTTAATTGAAACACTTTTAAAACTTGATTATTATTCTACAAAGTTACCCCTATATAAAAGTACAAAGTACAAAATAATTTATGTTTTGATTTTAATTTATAATTTTAATAACATATGAAGATTTAAATAAATAAAATATAGAATTTAAAATACTAAATTAATCAGAAAATAAGATTTTGAAGGAAAAAATAAAAAAAATTCTACTAAATAGAAACCTGATCCGGTTCACCGATCTGATGTTAACCTGCCGGTTCAAATAGGCATAACCGGACTCTCGCTATCAAGATTCAGAAAATGTTTGACTTTTCTTACTTGAGACTTAATTATGAGTTTAATGATAATAAAATCCCATCACTGTTCTCTGGAAAATGGGTCCAAAATCCACCTAATTTGAAGTCGGTGAACATGATGAGTTCATCTGATTTAAAACCTCAATTTAAGGCACTGAATCATCAAGTGTCAACTGCAAAATTAAATATCCACAAAAGATATGATCGAAGCAAACCCTAAATGATGAACATACACCAGAGAGTATACAAGTTCCAAAGAAAAGCATCTTTTTGAGTTGATTCTGTAAAACCCACTTTAGGAATCCGTGTTTTCTCAACTTTTATCGGAAGAAGCCTAGACAATCCGACAATAATCCCTGTACAAACTATATTGGAAAGCACACGGCAAAAGGTATTTAAATTAATTAAAAGGAATAGTGGTCGGTGGACTTAATTTATTAAATAATCACAAACACCCTAAAAGATAATTATTTTTTCTACGATGAACATAAAATTCAAATGCTAGGTCATCAACAAACCGATTTTGATCAACAATGCATCATCCAATCAAAGAATATGTATTTGAATTAATTTAGAATACTTTACGCTTATAGTTATGTAACTAACACTCTAGACCTCTAGTCCTATATTAATTTTTACCTGCTATTATTGTTTACATCAGATAATAATAAATAAAAGCATAGTCGAAATAAATGTTACTCGAATTTTATATATTCGAGTATCTATTTTGGGGCTCGTGTATCATCCATAAACATCCATTATACCCCAATAGGTCATGATACGTGGCTCTGAATCGTGTATAAATATATTCATGGAGGGCCGTTCATAAGATTTTAGTGCATTTTGCGAGTAGAAAAAATGGAACCTTAAAATATAAAGTTATATACATAAAAAAAGTTCATTAATACGACAATAAGTATTATAACAATAAAAAAAAATTGTAGCAAAATAATCTATGTTACATAGTTAAACGAATCGTGAGCCTCTCATAACATTCTTGAATGCAAAGCTGTTGATCCACTCTTCATAATTCATAATCTCTAAGTGATAGTTCTCAATAGCTATCATTGTCAATCCATTAAGTCTTTCTTAAGACATTATAGATTGTAAGTAGGACAACAACTTTAATTTTGAAAAACTTTTTTCAACAGATGTCATGGTTAGTAGAACAGTCAACAAGACTATATCCAATTAACGCATTAAGAAAGCAATTGAATTGTTTTAGATATGAGTAGGGTAGATAGTTTCACTAGGCAATATATGTGTCAAACAACTTTAATTACATATAAAGTTCATCAGGATCAATTTCTGATCCTTCACCATACTTGAGTGCATATTTAAGAAGACTACTACACAACTTAAGATATTTTTCTTTAAATTCCTTCAACGAAAAACCAATTGAAAAAAATCAAAAGCTGAGAAACTTACTTGATTGAAATCTACTCTTTGATTGTCAACTGAAATCTCCTGTTTGATTATCAATTGTAATCTTTTATTTGTTTGGAAGTGATCAACTAATTATCAAAATCTTCGGGCACTTGAATGCCGATTGATGATTTTGGATAGTTTTTTCGAAATTGATAAATAACATCATAAATTAAAACTATCCATAATTAATTTCATATTAAATTTATATAGTTAGTGATATAATAAATGTTTATAATTAAATTTATATTAAATGTCTAAAAATATATTATTTTAATATCATTATTTAACAGGAGAGGAAAGCAGGAAAATAAGTATGAGGAGGTAGCAGAGAGTGACATGTGTCCCCTCATTTAATAGGAGAGAAAGACGGGCAAATAAGGGTGAAAAGACATAAGAAAGTAACACGTGTCATCCAAGTTACTTATTTATTATAATAAGGATATTGTCATGATATTCAGACTAATCTAACAATAATCTTTATCCAGTTTAGTGGCAAGCTTTTCATGTTGTCCCCGTGTGGGCAGTGGCGGATGCATAATTTTTTTCTTAAGGGTTCACGTTTTTTCGATGATCAGATTTCTCACAACCAGACGTTAGAAATTTTAGGTGCGGATCGGGTCGAGTCAGAGAACATAATGAAATGCGATATCATAATAAATTTGGGTCTTTTTTTAAACATGGGTCAAACATATTTAACCTTAATATAAATCAAATAGATGAGCACTTGAAAGAACTGAAACCAGGTTCTTCTCACAGTTGATATAAACAAGCATAAATAACATAGTTCTTAAACTTCAAATCAAAGATCTGATTCGAGATGGCCTGGTGGAGTTGTGATATTCGTTTGGGACTGGGGGCTGGGGCACACGCACACAAATGAAAACCTAACTTTAAAACTTAAAACAAGATTTAAAAAAAAAGAAAAAAAAGTTAAAAAAAAATGTAAGAGATGAGGTTCAAACACAAAATCTCCTTGTTAGAATCCAAAGCCTTAACCACTACACTTGTTCTTTAATTTATTAAAGAGTTCACCCTATATATTATTAAGGGTTCACTCCACTTTTTATATAGGCATTTTATTAAATTTTGAAACTCAGGGCTTACTAGATCCGCCCCTACATGTGAGGATTTGTGTTCGAAACTTAGAGGCCATGCATTTTTATTTTTAGCCAAAGGCGCTGAGGAGAAGAAATATTCAGGTTGTGATGCACTGGAGTAAATGGGTCCCGATGAAATGTATCTTCTTTGTGTGGCATGGAAAAGATACCGACTTCAACGGCGCTGAGGAGGAGAAATATTCAGGCTGGAGATACGAAGTGCCCTTTTTGTAACGAGGGGAGGAAACGGTGGAGCATATCTTCACATCTTGCATCATTGCGGTGACTATTTGGCAACACATAAGCACGTGGTGTAAGGTTCCCTTCATCTATGCTTTCTCCTTTAAGGATCTTCTTGATTTCCACGAGACGGCGGGTATTTCGGATCAAGCCAAGGAGGCACTTTACAGTATTATCATGATTGGGTGTTGGAGTCTGTGGAAGGCTAGGAACGAATTCACTTTTGCCAGTAAAGCGATAAAAATTGAGAGCATCATTAGTCAAATCAAAGAGGTGGGGTTTTTATGGTACTCTTCTAGATCGAAATATAAGGACCTCTCATGGGAAAATTGGTGTAAACTTGTAATTATGTAATTGTGTGTGTTTTTGCTTAGCCTGTTTTGGGCTGGTGTCTGTTTCTAATGAAGTTTACCGTTAAAAAAAATACATTTTTATTTTTATTTTTACATTTTTTAATTCTTTTAAAATGGGAAAACCCTTCGTAGGCCAAAAGAAACACAAAGCCAATCACCTAATTTTCTTTTGTGATCCGAGAAACTTTTGGGATTCTTAGATTATTTAGAGCTTAGAGCATTTGCATCACCTCTTTTATCTTCTATCTTGGATTAGATTCAAACGACAACTCATAAATACTTGAGAACTCATTAAAAAATCAATTAAAATCATTTTTTTTGTTTTCACTGTCTTTATTATTAAAATATAACATAAAAAATGTTTTATCTCTCCAATTAATTCATCATTTCTCTCTAAATTATCCTTAAAAAAATTTATATATATGTGTAAATGGTAAACACTTACACATGTGTAAGTGGTAAACTTACATAAGTGTATATTTTTTTTTAATGTATGACATGTAAATTTACGTATATGAATTCATTTTTTTATATTGTATTATAGCAATAAAGATAGTAAAAACAAGAAAAATGTTTTGATTGGTTGTTTGACGAGTTCTCAAAATATTTAAGAGTTCTCAAATGATCCATTCCCTATCTTTATAATTTAACTAAAAATCATTATTCCATAAAAAATTTGTTCATTTTTTTAAAAAATTCTCACATCTCATTACTTATCCTTATAATTTTAAGGAAATGATTAAGAAATTGGTATGTTAGACCATTTTAACTTAAATCTTATTTTTTTTCCTTAAAATTTAAGGATATGGTATATATACAAATCCTGATGTGGATGCTCTTAGGGGGTGCGGTATACTCTGCGTAAAGGGGGCGTGATGGCCGTGATTGGCATGATCCCCGTGAATTTTTTGGGATTCTTCGATTCGTTTTAAAGTTTGAACTAATGAATTGACTTAAAACCTATAAAAACTAAAGAGACTAATAATTAAAAGGCTTGAAGATTGAAGACTTGAAGCCCGTATGATAAAAAAAAAAATCTATGTATATAGTTAATTCGAATCGAATGCGTGTTCGAGATATTAAATTCGAAATTGATTCGAACTCGAGATCCTTATTCGAATCGAATAAACAGATATTCGAATTCGGTTCGAATCGAATTTCGAATTATTCAAGTCCGATTCGAATAATGAACACCCCTACAGCTATGGCACTCAATTGCGTGAACTTATTGCTGATCAATTAGTGGACAATGTTGTGAGATAGTATCGACGACAAAGCCTTTGAAGATAAACAAGCTTTTGAACGGATGTTCTTTTACAACTGACTACTACAAAGAAATAAATTACTGACATAAGAAATGTTTTCCAACACTTTCATTATTCTTTTGTTTAGTATTCGGTATTCCACATATCTCTTCAGTCGAGAGGGTTAAAAGCTATGGTTACACGCTTCACTAACTTCACATTTACTAAAAACTAGTAAATACAGCCGTGCATTGCAGCGGATTGTTTTTTAAAATCGAAATCTTGATAAAAAACACATCGCGACGATATATTCGAAGAGCACTAAAATGTTACGTTAAAAAATACGAAAACGAATAGAAAAACCCGACCTACACAAATATTTAATAGTATAAGTAATTATACTTAGTTAAATAATCAAAGAAACAAAAAAAAAGTAAATAATAAAAGAATTAGTTAAAATAATAAAAAAAATAAAAGGAAAAGCAAAGTAAACATTAATTGATAGATTAAACGATAAAAAGAAAAAAAAAGACCGCTAAAAGAAAATAAAATATTTAATTAAATAATAAATGAAAAAGAGAGAAAAAAAAATGAGAAAAAGGGGTTGAACCGCTTGGGGTTGTGTGGTCGGTGGGGCGGTGGGGTGGAGCAGGGAGGGGGACGGGATTGAAGCCCGGGTGAAGTGGGTAGGAATAACACTGGAATCAACAGACTGAAGCATGGTTTCTTGTTAAGCAACTGGTTGCCATTTGTATATAACTTGTAATTCACCCTGTCACACGCCGCGACACGTAAACAATATACGATAAACGGATTCGAACTTTATAAAAAAGGAAAGCTAAACCGTTAAATAAATCAAAGTCCTAAAAAAACAGAAGCTAACTGTTAAATAAATCAAAGTCTTCAAATAGCCACGCGCGTTGCTGCGCACTAACTCACACGTAGCGGCACGTTTAAACACGTAATACATAAAAAAAGCAAAACATTTAATAAAACGTTGATAATATTAAAGACATTATATAGAAACACGAAACCGTTAAAAAAGTTATCGTGTACTAAATAAATAAAAGTATTTGAAACTTTATATAAAAAAACAAAACATTAATGCATACCCACGCTTTACAGCAAAATAGTTAGTAACAAGTTTGATTAGTTCAGTTAGAAAAATTAAACGACACATTATTGAATAATCGAAGGAGATAAAAAAGGAAAGCGCACATTGACAATGGAATTGTTATAAATTACAATTGCAATTTTGATTAGTACCACTCATGAAAAAAAACGACGGGATTCAGAACTTACCGGACAGGGGCGCGATGGCGATGTCGTGAGTTTCAGTGGCTTCGGAAGAAGGGAAACAAAACCTATATATCAAATCAAGTGAAAAAACAGTCATAAAGATTTCAAAAGCAAATAAACGAAATATATGTAGCAATTTTGCAGAGACATACACATAGAAAAGAAATATATATTACAAATTTGAAAACCCTAAATAGCAAGATGAGATTTGAACTTATGCTCTCGAACACCATGAAAACCACCTCTGTACACAAAGAAAAGAAATATGTATTACAAATTTGAAAACCCTAAATAGCAAGATGAGATTTGTACTTACGCTCTCGAACACCACGAAAACCAGAAAACCCTACATAGCAAGATGAGATTTGAACTTACGCTCTCGAACACCACGAAAACCAGAAAACCCTAAATAGCAACATGAGATTTGAACTTACGCTCACGAACACCACGAAAACCACCTCTATACGGATGATAAAATCAAACAAATTCGCAATTTCGGGTTGATGAAATCGTTGTTAATATGCAAGAAAGTAATTGACGCTGGTAGTAGGCGGTTTTACGGCGCTGAAAAATCGAGATGCGATTATGTGAAGGGAGATGATAATGGACGGCGTTGAAAAATCGAGATGAAGTTTTCCGATGAGGGAGGGAGACGGTGATGGCGTTATAACAGTGCAATACGCTTTTTAAGACTGAGTTAATATTCCAAAAACTTTATAAAAAAGAAAAAGGAAACCATAACAAAACTATTAAAAAAGTTAACCGTTAAAAAAAATTAGAAAACGAAAGCAAAACCGTTTAAAAAAAGTAAAGAATAAAAAAAAAATCATAACGACGTTATACGTAAGTGTTTAGACAACTTGTACACTATAACACGCAACTCCGTTTTAAACAAAACCTACATCAAATGTAGATAAAAATAAGTACGTCGCAACGGTATATTCAAAATTTTATAAAATAGCATATGTAAAACTTTATAAATGAAAAAAAAACTCTATAATCAAAACACATGTCAAAGTGTTATTAGCTAAAAGATATTAACATTTTTTAGGTAGAGGGAGAAAGTGGTAGAAATGCAATACACGTGTATGTGAGAGAGGTAGCGGGAGAAGGAGAGAGTTGTGTACTTGTGTGGAATGTGGTGCTTACATGTATATTGAGAGGTTATATGAAACATCCTATTTGTTTATTATTTTATCAGAGTATTATATTGCGAAAAAAGTTTTCAGTTTGATAAAACCTTGCCATTAAATGGGTAAGTTATATTTTTCATTTATAATTATTGTTTTACAAAAGATGATATGATTACATTATACTATATAGGGATCTTTCAACCCCGATCGTTCCGTCCTTAGGAAGCTTCATTCCATGTGCCTCTTTCCTGCAGTGTTTGAAAAACGTTTTTGAATTAGCTTTCGCTAAGTAAGTACACTGCATCTTTTCATTTCATTACGAACCCTTTAGGTTCTTATTATTATTATTCACGTTCTCTCGGGCTCTCGGTGCCCCCGTGACCATCTTCAGACGTACCTCCGATCACGATATTTTTGAATTTTATGGGTGTGCTAACCCCCTCGCAACCATCTTAGGTCGTACCTCTGGTCCGAGTATTGGCAAGGTTCTTATACTCGTCAGTATAGACCCCTCACATTTGTCACGAAGACTCATTCATTCCACAGCCCCGTAGACTTGGAATCTTTTCTCCTTCAGCCCCGTAGGCCTGGAGTTCTCTTTTTAGTTCTCTTCTTTATTATTTATTGAGATCCACCTTACATGTCGGGTATCTCATTTTATTTGGGACCTTGAGTATCTTAGACTCATAGCCTCCCAAATGTATCAAGCATTTGTTTTCATTTCATGTATATGCTTGATTTATTTCTCCCAACCAGTCCTCATCTTAAAACTTCATAACGGTTTCTCCACGATATATTAAAAAGGTTTATATATAGGAAGTACCAACGGCGTATCCACCACCCCTTTAACACTTCATGAGTACTCCGTTATTCCATTTTAGGGTTTAGACTCGTTCCATCATACTCATTCATGTTTGCACGTATCATCGTGCATTCACGTATTCATCATGCATTTTCACACATTCATGTTCATCATGTTTTTCATGTATTCTTATTCATCATGCATGATATACTTTCATCATATATTCATATTTGTCATATATTGTAAATTGGGGTGATTATCATTCCAGAGTAGTATCTCCAACAGAGATGTTCCCAGGAAAGAGTGACGGGTCTAGGAGATATTTATACACCACTCTTTCCTTAGACAGAATATTTCGTTTGTCAGATAACTACATACCAGTTGGAAGTTCTCCCGTACGTTTACTATAATTTCATTACTGTCTTTTAGTCTATACCCCTAAACATTCATAATGGTTTCACCACGAAGTTTCGAAGAGATTTATATATAGGAAGTACCAGCGACGTATCCACCACCCCTTGGATACGTCGTGACTACTCCATTATTCCCGTTTAGTGTTTAGACTAATCCGTCATTACCATGTACCCTCGTTATATTTATAGCACATAACACATAACATTTAATCACATAATTCACATAATAGTGCCTAGGGTACGGGTCCAATGTACTTACTATAGTCTCGGGTCGTTTCCTACGCTCGTTCCTCGCTAAAACGCTTCTCTAAACTCGAACCGCACTCGCAGCGTACTGCACTCGCACTTAAACGCGTCGCACCGGGTCTCTTATTCCTTCTTAGGTACATCTTCATCAATGAAGACAATAACGGATTTGTCTAACATTGGTTGGTATACTCTATTCATTGTGATATCCGGTATTTTTCCGACCTATCTTTTCCTAAAACCTTTGCACGTATTATTAATTCAAAACTTGAAATTTTATCAAAACTATTTCCTTGAATAATAAATATTAATTTAATGGATATATATTTAAGAAAAACAATAATACTTGAGGTATATATAAATATATATATATATATATGAGACTTATTTAAGAGTATATACCTTATAAATAAATTATTAAAAACTTTATGAATTTATAATTATATAAATTTATAAACTTATTCTAAAACACTTAAACTTGTAAATCTTAGAAATTATTTTATAAATGTATAAAATAATAAAAGGAAATAAAACTTATGTAGTGTTTATAAAAATAAAACATAATTATTTTTATAAAAAGTCCGGGGACTAAAACTGTCATTTATTGAAACTTATTTTAAACTTAAATCCATGTTTTAACTTAGAATGATAATAGTCTGAAACCTCAGGGACCCATTATGTAATTTGACCAAACTCCCAGAAACCAAATCGGTCGCGAGTTCGAGTCCTCCCAGTCCCGGTTTTCACCCTCTTTCACCCGAAACCGCAAACCCGGCCAAATGCGTTGCACCTCGAGCTTCGCCTCTAGCGTGCGAGTCTAGCCCGAGGTAATTCAATGCTCGAATCCAACCGTATCAACGCGTGGGTTCGAAATCGGAATTATTACTCCCAACCGTAATCTCTTTAACTGTTCAAGCATTAATCATCGAAATCGCCTATAAATATCAGTTGCTAAACATCAACGACATCACACCCTAACTACACAAACACTCAATTTAACCATTCGTCCCCTGCATTGCTCGTTCGATCCCAGTGGCAGCCGACCGTGAACCCGCACTCGTTCTCCCTCGAATCGACACCAAAGCAGGTAATTCTCATGGCCATTATGTTCGTTTTTCCTCTTAGAACGAAAGCCCTCTGTCAATTTACACAGACAGAGGGTTAGCCACTTCGTATTTAGGGGATTTGATCCTAGGGTTCATACGAGAAATTGGGGGTGATTTGAGTTGTTGTTTAAGTTTTTCTTTTCCGAGTATATACACTAGCGAACCCGTAGCCGGGATGGTTGGTGTGTGTGTGCATGCTCGACCCGGTCCGTGACCCGGGTTCGAGCCGGTTTCGCCCAATTCATTTTTATTTTGCCTTTTCCAAACAATTTTAAACTCTGAATTATTTTTATAAAATATGTTGAATCTTTATAAACTTAGTTGTGAATTTTAATTTCATTTTGATATTCTGGAACATTTTTAATTAAATGAAACTTAGTTAAACACATAAAAATTAAATCTTTAATCTTGGTTTTAAATTCATAAAAACCATAAAAAATGATTTAAAACTTTTATAAAACTTATAATTACACAGAAACTATTTATTAAAAACAGTTAACTTAATTTATTATTTGTATTCTAAATTGAAAGAATTCTTTTACCCTAATGTTTAATTTTATAAATTTTTGTTGTAAACTCAGAAAAGTTTATAAAATCTATTTAAAAATTAGGAACTTATAAACTTATAAACTTAGACACTTTCTAAATTTATATAAACATAAATCTATTTGTTTATGTGAAACGCGGGAAATGATTATACTTTATTTATTTCCTAAATAATTATAAAGTTATAAACTTTATAAAAACTAAATGAAAACTTTAAACATTTATGAACTTGTAAAACTTTATTTAAACACTTATAAACTTATAAAATTAATAGGAACTCTATTTAAAACCTATTAAACTTACGGTTTTCTTTTTTGACTTTAAAAATGTTTATAAACTTATAATTAAGATATAACCATATTTTATTTAACATCTTATAAACTTATAAGTGTTATTATCTATTTAAACGTATTTATATTACGAATTAATTTGTATTATAAATACTTAATACTTAGGAACTTAATCAAATCTCAAACAATTATTGTTGATTAAATAAGTAATTATTCTTGTAAATTATTTAATTCTAAATACTTAGAAAACTATTTTGATTATTCTTACCTAACTTGTATAATCAATAATGATAAAACTTTTAAATAATTATTCTAATAATTATTTTAATCTATAAATCTTTTAAACATTGATACTCAAGTCTTGTATCATTTATTCAAACCTTTATATTAAACCCAACTTTATGCACACAAATCATTCCCGTGTCCCATTTGTAACCCTAGTCAATCTTGAAATCCTAGATCCTTTGTCTTAGACTTATAGAAATAAACTTGAAACTTTAGACTTATATTCTTAGGCTTATTATGAGGATATTCTCCCTCAAAGTCTTGCAAACTTACTCTTATCGGATACTCTTCACCAATCCATTGTGAGAATACTTAGCCCCTTTTTCCTTTCTATGCTTTTGGGGTGAAACATGTTCAAAATTCTTAAACTTATACAATTCTTGTACAACTATGACTACGTATTTATTCTTATGTTAAACTTGAGACTTGTATGCTTAGATTAAACTTAAAACTAGCATATTCATTAACTTTAATCAAGCCTATAGTAACAATGATAGATCTATTGTATTTGACCAATCCACCTTGATTGATTGACCCCTTCGGGGGGGAGCCCTTGGTGATTGTTACTGAATTAAACTTTAAACTTGAGACCTATAAGGGTAACCTGCGGGTTATGCCTAAACTTGGTTGGAGGGTTGATATGCACAATGTCTAACATGCTTGTTTCTCATACTTACATTATAGAATGCATAAATCATAGTGAATTGTAATTCTTTCAAATCCTTGTTAAACCGTGTCAAAACCTTTGTATCTCACCAACTATTTTGTAGTTGACAGATTCTTTCACATGTTTCAGGTTCTACATCATGAGGCTTATTTGTGATCACATAGGATGCTTTGGACCTAGACTACTTATAAATTAAACGTTGTATTTCTTGTTATGTTCCTTGTATTGAATCTCAAATTATTATTAAATGAAATATCAAAACTTTAATACTCAACCTTGTACTATTGAACAACCGCGTTCGCTCCGACGTATAATCCGCCGTCGGTTGGGGTGTGACAGATTGGTATCAGAGCCTTGGTTATAGGGAATTAGGTTATTAGACACATGACCTAGACTATAACTTAGGAGACCCAAACATGAGTTATCTCATGTCCCTTACTAGGAATTCTCTCATCATTCTATTCTTAAATCTTATACGTGAACGCTTGGAGATTCTACGTTTCTACTTACCTACGTGCTACAAGAGTCCACTACGTCAAGGATACATTCTTAGGCTTTAAGTCTAAACCCCCAATAAATTCTCGTCAAGAATATTTAAGTTCTAGACAATGTATGAGAACTTGTGCGGACCGGAAGGGTGGATACCTGTATTCTGGGAAATTCTGTTAAGGAAAGCATTTCGTATAAATCCAAATCAACCGTTGGACCCGTATGCTTCCCTGGGAATTCTTGGGATGAGTATCCACTTAAAGGAATGCATGACTTCTCTAAAACATTAGTGAACTTAGATCTCTCTTGATATGTCAAAGTACTTACTTAGTGATATGCACTAAATGAGTACTATCTCAAATACTATACACTTCATAAATTCATGATTCAAAAACTTTCCTCTGTAACCTTTATTCTATGATTCTTAAGTCCCGTCTTGTCACATGACAGCATGCTTACTCGTCATGACCTGAAGGAGTTACCTTCAAGGAGAAATTCTTACGAGATTATACTTAAAAACTACATACCTAAACTTATATTTATAGATACTACCCAATAAACTTCGTGATCGTTGTAATATAACCCTTAAAACTATGTATTACCCTACAAATTCTCCTATAAAGCTTCATTATTTTATAAATATGACACCTAAGAGGTAACCCTTGTATTTTTACCTTACCTCCTTAGCACTTAACCAAGTCTCATTTGATAACAAACTCAAAAACTTTTGTTACACTTTTATACACCTCGAAGTTTTTCATACATCCTTAAACTTCATGATCCTTGAACTAACAGCCCATTTAAAACTATGTAGTAACATACAAGTCTGTTTACAAACTTCATTATTTTATAAACTTGGCACATAAGGGGAAACCCTTGTGTCTCATTTCATTTTCGTCACTCAAGCAAACTTCATTTTATGACTAACTCAAAACTTTGTTACACTTTTAATCTCAAAACCTTTATACGTCCTTAAAACTTACACATCACCGTTTCTTGTAAAACAAGACTTAACGTCTTTTAAATCTAAAGTACATTAACAAAGGGATTAGTAACCTGATCGTTTTCCCCGTAAGAAAAGAAGTCTACTATAGAATAAACAAGCTCCACGTTTAAGA
This sequence comes from Smallanthus sonchifolius, assembly GCA_023525975.1. Classification (NCBI taxonomy): domain Eukaryota; kingdom Viridiplantae; phylum Streptophyta; class Magnoliopsida; order Asterales; family Asteraceae; genus Smallanthus; species Smallanthus sonchifolius. The sequence continues at coordinate 13,224,457 of CM042026.1, read as the reverse complement.
CTCTAAACCCATAATGAACCTCGACATAGTACCATAAACCCAAATATCGGTGACAATAACTAAGAAGTTGTAAACTCACGAGGGAATTCTGGCTATGGAAATAGAGTACATAAGTGAGTCCTTGTGACCCACCCCCTCATCCGGGAATTCTCTTCGTTAGCCCATCAACTTCAAGCCAAAAAAAAATCATTTTAAATAGTACTGTTATGACTCAGTATTATGAATAAAAATCTTTTGAACACATTTAATCAATTTACTTACAAACTTATTTCTATTCTCTTCTCTTGCTAGGTCATGGACTCACACTCACATTCTTCGCCAGTGTACCGCCCAAGAGGAGAGTCCGACCGCGAAGAGAGTAGCGAGTCACCGGTGTATCAACCAAGTCCCTACCCTAATGCTAGGGCAAGAGCTGAGCTTAACACCAATTGGACCAGAAACCCTAGGACATCACCACCGAGGAATCCTTACGAAGCACCTCCTCTTCACCACCGGTTCTCATCACCACCACTGGATCTACCTAATCTTCTGGACAACTCGAATCTTCTGTGAGAAAGCGTATAATGGTTAATCCTGTTCCAAACGCTGTCCCATACCTCTCTTAAATACTATAGTATTTAGATAACCGCTTTATACTCAAAACGTAATCATATACTTCTATACACTGAGGCTGAACTAAGAGACTTTAAACTATCCGATGTTTGACGTATTCTTGTTTAAACACAATTTAAACTATTATATGTTTGATGTATTCTTGTTTAAACACAACTTAAACTATTCTATGTTTGATATATTCTTGATCAAACACAATTTAAACTATTCTATGTTTGACGTATTCTTGTTCAAACACAATTTAAACTATTCTATGTTTGACGTATTCTTGTTCAAACATGATGAACGTATGAGACTTTAAACTACTCCATGTTTGACGTATTCTTGTTCAAACATGATGAACGTACGAGACTTTAAGCTACTCCATGTTTGGCGTATGCTTGTTCAAACACGATGGACGTATAAGACTTTAAACTACTCCATGTTTGACGTATGCTTATTCAAACATGATGAACGTATAAGACTTTTAAACTACTCAAGGTTTGATGTATTCTTGATCAAACCCGAGGAAAGTGTAAAAACTTTAAACTACTCAATGATTGAAGTATTCTTAATCAATCACGAGGAAACTTTGAAACTCTAAATCTTGTCACATTCTTTTCTTTACTCATTGAATGACGTTTCTCTCTGAGGGACTCGTTAATCAATGATCACTCTTATGTGGAAACTGTAGTCGTGAGTTAAACAAATTCTTGTACTCTTTCTTGACCCACGCACAAGCGGAAGGACCTATGCGGACTATGCGACGATTTGAATGCTTCCGGGTGCACACGTAAGTATGAAAATCAGCGTATGAAAAGACATAGTAAACTCTGTCGTGTGCTACAATCTAAGACTTATCGTAAAAAGGAGCCACGGAACTTAGGTACCGTAGCTATCCTTAGACGTATTAGTCTACAAACTCAAATTCTTGAACTATCATCGAATCCATCCTGAGTGATACATCTCACTTTAAATCTTGGATAGAAATTCAACAGTCATCCTCTCCAATGCTTTTGAAAACGAATCTTCATCTATCTTAATAAAACTATATGTTTCTTAGGAAAACTCTTGATAACCATATGCATTGAAAACTTATAAACTCGAGCGTAATCTTATCCCTATCCTTACAACTCATTTAAAAATCTAAACGTAACCCAGAGTTTACTTGGGAATGTAGAGCATCTTTCTCATTATCCTTGTGCGTATCATAGACTTAAATCCTGAACTAAACCCTTCTACTCTAATTTCGGGACGAAATTCCCTAAAGTAGGGGAGACTGTGATATCCGGTATTTTTCCGACCTATCTTTTCCTCCATGAAGCTAGATATCTACTTTTTGAAGCAATTCCAACGTAAAAATCTCATCTTTGATTAAAAACTCATCTAAACCCTAAACCCACTTATTCAATACATAAATCAGATCTGAGGTCGAGTTGTTACTTGTTAACGTTCGATTCTTTCTTCTCCGGTCCTCCAGGATGTTAAAGCAATGACCGGGAGCAACACGAAGGTCTCGGGTGTGGATTCTTGAAGCTCTCTCTCTCTACTCTCTCTCTCTAGGTTATGGGTGAAGGAGATGAAGTGTGGGAAGTGAAGAAGGTGGCTAGGGTTTTACCCCTCCCCTTCTTTGCGCTACCCAAACCTGGCCCAAAGCCCAAACTCGATCAAGCCCTTTCTTCTTTTTATCTTTCTTTATTTCTTTTACCCGTAACCGTCGTTTATTCTTTATCGTAAATTTCGGGATGTTACAAGTTTGCCCCCTAACGAATGTCACAAGTCAAATAGGTGGGGGTACGACTCCTTCATTTCCGCTTCGGTTTCCCAAGTAGCTTCCGATCCTTTACGATGCTTCCATTGTACCTTAACCAACTGAATCACTTTATTCCTCAATCGCTTCTCCTTTCTGTCTAGTATGGCAACTGGTTCCTCAATGTAATTGAGGCTATTATCTACCTCAATGTTGCCAAGTGGCACATGCTCTGATTCGTCAGCTAAAAACTTGCGTAGGTGTGACACGTGGAAGGTAGGGTGGATTCCACTCAACTCATCAGGTAATTCTAACCGGTAAGCAACTTCACCAACTTGTGCCAGTATCTTGAAAGGTCCGACGAATCTTGGACTTTACTTCCCTCTCTTTCTGAATCGTATAATCCCCTTCCAGGGAGATACCTTCAATAGTACTTGATCCCCGGTATTGAATTCGATCGGTCTCCGCCTCTTATCCGCGTAGGACTTATGAAGGTCCTGCGCTACTATCATTCGCGCCTTAATCTGATCAAACTTCACAGAAGTTGTCGTGACTACCTCTTGGCCTCCCAGCTCTTTCTGTCCTATCTCACCCCAACAGACCGGGGTCCGACATTTTCTACCATACAACATCTCGTAAGGAGGCATACCAATGGTGGTGTGGTAGCTGTTGTTGTAGGAGAATTCGGCCAACGATAGGTGACTATCCCAACTACCACCAAAGTCTATAATGCATGCATGGAGCATATCCTCCAATGTTTGGATGGTCCTTTCCGACTGACCATCCGTCTGTGGGTGATAAGCTATGTTGATGTTCAATCTTGTACCCATTGGCTCGTGAAATCTTTTTCCAGAACCGCGATGTAAATCGTGTGTCCCGGTCAGATACAATCGACAGTGGTACACCGTGTCAAGTCACAATCTCGTGGATGAATACTTCTACTAGCTTCTCAGATGAATAAGTCTCACGGATCGGTAAGAAATGTGCACTTTTTGTCAAACGATCCACTATAACCCAAATCGTATCATGGCCTCTAGTTGTGCGGGGCAATTTTGTAATAAAGTCCATGGTAATACGCTCCCACTTCCACTCGGGTATTTCGAGAGGCTGAATTTTCCCGTATGGTTTCTGATGCTCTGCTTTAACTTGTGAGCAAGTTAGACGCTTGCTTACATATCCAGTCTCATCATCCTTCATGTTAGGCCACCAATACTCTTTCTTCAAATCCTGGTACATCTTCGTGGTTCCCGAGTGGATGGAATATCGAGACTTATGGGTCTCGTCGAGTACTTTGGCCCTAAGCTCTCTGCCCTTTGGTACCCACATACGACCACATCTGGTCCTCACTCCATGAGTATTTATCTCCAACTTTACTTGTTGACCGACCATTCTCTCTTTCTTTATGTTCTCTTCCTTTAACGCTTCTGTCTGTGATTTATGTAGCTCTGTCATAAAATCTGGCGTTATTATTAACTGGTACGCTTTCACCCTAACAGGAGAACGAGTCTCTTTTCGGCTAAGGGCGTCAGCGACCACATTTGCTTTTCCCGGATGGTATAGGATTTCATAGTCATAATCCTTTAGCAATTCCAACCACCGTCTTTGTCGCATATTTAGGTCTTTCTACTAAAAGAAATACTTCAAGCTCTTGTGATCCGAATAAATTGTGCATTTCACCCAGTAAAGGTAATGCTTCCAAATCTTTAGCGCGAAGACAACTGCCGCGAGCTCCAAATCATGAGTCGGGTAGTTAACTTCGTGCACCTTTAATTATCGTGACGCATACGCGATCACCTTTCCACTCTGCATTAATACGCATCCTAACCCTTGTCGTGAAGCATCAAAATATACCACCAGGTCCTCGTTACCATTGGGTAGTGCTAATACTGGGGCTTGGGTCAACTTCTTCTTTAACTCTTCAAATGCTTTAGACTTAGCCTGGCCCCATTCGTACTTTACTTCTTTGCGTGACAACTTTGTCAGTGGCTAAGCTATTCTCGAGAAGTCCTGAATGAACCTTCGATAGTAACCTGCCAATCCAAGAAAACTCCGAATCTCGGTTGGTGTCTTTGGGATTTCCCATTCTTGTACCGCCTCTATCTTAGCCGGGTCAACCATAATGCTGTTTGCGTTAATAACGTGACCTAAGAATTGGACCTCCTTAAGCCAAAACGCGCATTTGGAGAACTTGGCATACAACTCTTCCTTCTGTAGCGCCTCAAGTACTTCTCGAATATGACAAGTGATGTGCTTGAAATTACACATCTTTATTGCACAAAACTTCGCCCGTTTTATGATCAATTCCCGGTTATTCCCCAAGTTTAGACACTTATTTGCTTCATTTTCAGTTTTATAGGTTTTTGTGGAGCTAAGTGGATAAAGGAGGAGATTCCAGGAGTTTTCAAGGAAAATTAGGTTTTCTGAGTCATAGGCACGGTCGCGCCACAAGCATGATCGCCTTCATTCTTTTAATAAACAAGTATGTCGTCTATGAATACTATCACCGACATGTCCAACATCGATATACACACTTGCTTCATCATACTCATGAATGATGCTGGAGCATTGGTCAAACCGAAAGACATCACATGAAATTCGTAATAGCCATACCACGTGTGAAACGCTGTCTTAGGTATGTCCTCTTCCCTTACCTTTAACTGATGATATCCCGACCACAGATCGATCTTGGAGAACCATCTGGCGCCTTGTAGTTGGTCGAACAGATCGTCGATCCTTGGTAGAGCATATTTGTTCTTTATTGTACGTTTATTCAACTCTCTGTAGTCTATGCACATTCTCATGGTACCATCTTTCTTCTTTACAAACAGAACTAGAGCTCCCCACGGAGAAATGTTCGGCCTGATAAAGCCTCTATCCAAGAGTTCTTCCAAGTGTATCATTAGCTCCTTCATCTCCAGAGGCGCAAGTCGGTACGGTGCTTTAGCCAAGGCCTGGGCACCTAGCACTAAGTCTATCTGGAACTCTGTCTCTCGGTCGGGTGGTAACCCAGGCAATTCCTCAGGAAACACCTCAGGAAAGTTGCAAACCACCGGTACGTCTTTCAACACTTTCACTTTTACATCATTGTCTATCACGTAGGCCAGGTAGGCCTTGCATCCGCGCCCTATATACTTTTCTGCCTTTATCATTGATATGATGTTCGTTAACGAGCCGTCGCGATCCCCGTAAACCAGAATCTCGCTACCGTCTAGAGCTTTGAGCTAAACTATCTTTCGTCTACATACTATCCGAGCTTCATTTACAGCTAACCAATCCATACCCAGGACTATATCAAACCCTCACAAGGTCATAACATATAACCTAACTGGGAATCTATTGCCATGAATCTTTATCATGCAATTGTCTACCAGTTCTATAACTCTTGTGGTCTTACCCACGACAGTTTCCACCGTAAAGGCCCGTTCTACTTTAGTAACTTTGCATTTCATTCTTATACACATAGAGGATGATATAAAACTCCTACTGACACCTGAACAAATAGTACAGAAACAAAGGTATGATCAAGGATGAACGTACCTAACACCACATCTGGATCACCTCTGGCTTCTTCTTGTGTCAGTGCATACGCTCGGGTCCTTGCCTTTGGCTTCTCGTCCTCTTTTCCTTTCTCTGTGACAGCAGCCTTAGGCTTACGTCAGTCCTTGGCCAGGTGGCCAGGGATTCCACAGTTATAACGTGACGGTGCACCAGGACACTCTCGATAGTAATGCCCCGTCTTCCCGCATCGATAGCAAATGTTCAGGCCCACACGGCACTCACTAGAGTGCTTTCGTCCACATTTTGCACAATCATTCCCACCTCTATCCTCAGCTTCTTCGCCTCCAGGCCTGCCCACTTTTTTGCTGGCCGCTTAACGACAATTGTTCCTTTCTTCTCAGTAGGCAGTGGGTCCGCGGATTCGAAGTCATCATAAACTATCCCAGCAAGTGATACCATATATTCAAAGCTTGTAGGAGCATTTGCTTTAACGTGCACACGGACCCTCTGTGTTAGTCCCATGATGTAATACTTGATCCTCTTTTCCTCAGTGTCCACCATATGTGGAACCAACTGAGCCAACTCTTGGTATTTAGAGGTGTACTAGTGATGAGTCATACTGCCAGCACATAGCCCCAGAAATTCTCTCTCAACTCTGTCAATCTCGTTATGCGGGCAGAACTTTGTGATCAGTAGCTTTTTCATGTCATCCCATTTCACCAGAAGACTTGATTCTTTCAATCGATCTCCACCAACTTGACGCCTCATTAGTGAATGAGTGAGCGGCAAACTTGACCGCTTGGTCATCAAGGCACTCACTAATGTTTATCACACCATTCATCCTCTCTATCCACTCGAAAGTGGCAACAACATCTTTCCGTCCATCATACTTCGGCGGGTCACACCCCCGAAAGGACTTATAGTTGCAACCCCGAGTTGCCATTTCATAATCAGAATCGTCACTATCAGTGACTTCAGTTCTTTTGTTGCTTTCCTATTTCTTCTCTTTCTTCCCTATATCAAACTCTTTAAGGGCCTCGCCCAGTGCTTCCGGTAGAACTTTCCTCAAGATTGAAGTAACCTCTGTCGTGATAGCTTCCTTCATAATCGGTTCCAACTCAAGCGCCTCGTTATGGGCATCGTCATGAACCGAAACATGGTTCCCGCTGTCATTATGTTCCACGTGCACCGATTCAGTCTCGTTAGGGGAGTGTTCACTTTCCTCATGACGGTTTCGGTTACCTGGCGGTCGGCCTCGACGACCAGTACGACCCCTAGTGCGACCACCTCTCTTTGCTCTAGCCATTAGTGTCTACTACGAACAAAGATAGCTCATGTTATCATGATAGGTAATAATTTAGAACACCTCGAGTAATGTAAATTACTAATTACAGAGACCGGTATGAAATTACTAATTTACTTTACTACTCGGGTTCTGAACATTTCCTTTAAGAGTAACATTTGCATTCAAGCTCAGAGTTTCTACTATAAGGCACATACTATATATTGTCTACTGTCTGTGCTAAGGCATGTACTATGTACAATTTATGCTAAAGCATTTACTTTATACTATCTGTACTAAGGCATTATTGTCTATATTCTATGTAAGGACATTGACTACCTTCTGTTCTACTATCGTTTCATGGACGGGCTACTCTGACTGGCATTCCTTTCCTTTCTTTTCTTTGTCCCATTCTCAGTTTAAGTTCAGACGTTATCGCAAATGTCTTAATCTCTCAAACTATGGCTCTGATACCAACTTGAAACGCCCCAAACCGGGTACATCTCATAGTTTGCCCAAAACATAACAAACATAGTTCTTAAACTGGAAATCAGAATATGTTACAGCGGAAGTCTTTCATTCATAACATTCATAAATCCAAATCAATAAAACATTCTTTGAAACATAAACTATCGGGAACAAAAAATGTCAGTCTTCAGCACTGTACCCGATGTCCATGCTATTCAGCCCTCACGTCCTTTTCATTTTTCTTTCGCTTTACCTTTCCTACCTGTCATGCATACTAAAAGTCAGCTAACGCTGGTAAGTTGTTTCTTTATTTTAACTGTAAATCTTTCTTTAGGTAGCTTAGTTTTATAAAAATAAAATAAGCTTTACTTTCTCTTTCTTTGAAAACACTTTAACTTTACTTTAAAACTTCACAACGTTCAAATTTTAAAATTGTCACGTTACTGTCTTTCATAAAAACTTTAACTTTGATAAAACCGGTTAAGGTGTCATTCTTTACTCTTTGCAGCTTTACGTTTCACTTGTACAGAACAAGTGACTATATCATACTTTAACTATCACATTTGGATCATTGCCCGAGGGCAAGATCCCTTTGCTCGCTTAGACCTCAGGGTAAGACTTTCTACTTTGATGTGCCCACACCTCAGGGTGGGTCTTTCTCGCTTACACCGAAGTGAAGACTCCTTTGCCTGCTCACACCTCAGGGTGAGACTTTCTACTTTGCTTGCCTGCATGACTTTTTACTTTTCAACTACAATGCGACTACTATGCAGTTATACTATGTCACGTAATATAATGTCATTGAAACACATAACACATAGACAAATAACACATATTAACACATAAGCATATAATATGGCATATGTCACTGTCACTGTCACTGTCAAGCTGCACCTGGATGCAGCTTCTTTACCACCCTTTACTTTGCTTTACTTTCTTGAAATTTCATTTCAAAGATAGTATCACTCTCTTTAACACTTTAACTTTCCTTTTTATAAAAATGATCTCTTTTTATAAAAAGCTTTGCCTTTCTCTTTCGTGTTATAAAATTAACATTTTATAAAATACTATATTTTGTCTTTCATTTTATAACAATATACAATTCTTATAAATTCTCTTTAACTTTGAAAACTATCCCTTTAACAGTATGCATGCCAGCCCAAAACCATTTAGAAAAAAAAGGCAATAAGAACTCATCTGACTTCTACTGTGTCTATCTCACTTAGCACTGAAACTTCAAGCTAGGTGGGATGCTAATATATTTGTTTCAAGAGTCACGAATGGAACAAGGTTAACCTACATATCTCATCCGAAAACTCCTATGTTCGAAATCTTTTTTGGTCGAAATCTATTTCGACCGAAAACTCTAGTGTTAGAACTATTTTCTATTAATAGCTTCTCCGTTCGAAAACTTTTGTCCGAGAACTGTTTCGCTCGAAAACATATTTCCGAAATCCTTTTCTGTCCAAAATACTTTTCGTCCGAAATATTCCGACCGAGATACTTTTCGACCGAAAAGTTCTGTCCGAAATCCATGGTGTTCCGAAATACTTTTCGGACGTATCCGAGTTTTCGGACCATTTATGGAGTTTTCGGACGATTCAACCGTTTTTTATCGAATTCTTCGTTTTTGATCCAAGCTTCGATCTTTTTACGTCCAAAGCTTATACCTAGCTTCCATGAAGCTAGATATCTAGTTTTTGGATCAATTCCAACGTAAAAATCTCATCTTTGATTAAAAACTCATCTAAAACCTAAACCACTTATTCAATACAGAAATCAGATCTGAGGTCGAGTTATTACCTGTTAACGTTCGATTCTTTCTTCTCCAGTCCTCTGGGTTCTAGCAATGACCGGGAGCAACACGAAGGTCTCGGGTGTGGATTCTTAAAGCTTTCTCTCTCTACTCTCTCTCTAGGTTGTGGGTGAAGGAGATGAAGTGTAGGAAGTAAAGAAGGTGGCTAGGGTTTTACCTCTCCCCTTCTTTGCGCTACCCAAACCTGGCCCAAACCCCAAACTCGATCAAGCCCTTTCTTATTTTATTCTTTCTTTATTTCTTTTACCCGTAACCGTCGTTTATTCTTTTATTGTAAATTTCGGGATGTTACAAGTAATTGGCTATTAGGTTTTTGTACATTTTATCGCTTCCAGGATGTATCGTATACTTAGATTTATGAGCTTCTTCGAGAATTTCTTCCCGTACATTTCCATAGATAGGAACCCAGATTCTTTTATTCATTCTAAGAATATTATCATCATCTCTAATCAGTTGTTCGATCATGCCTCCCAAACCTTCTTTCTCGAGATTTGGTTCTTGTAAGGCAAAATTTTAAGATTCCTTAATACGAGAAATAAGATCGAGTTTTAAAGCATGAACTCGTTTAGGTTTCTCATGTTCTTTTCTACTCAAGGCGTCAGCTACAACATTAGTTTTGCCTTCATGATAATAGATTTCGCAATCGTAATCATTCAAGACTTCCATCCAACGCCTTTGCCTCATATTCAGTTCTTTCTGACTGAATATATACTTTAGGCTTTTATGATCAGTTCATTCAAGACTCCATATAGATAGTGCCTCCATAATTTCAATGCGAAAATTATGGCGCCCAATTCTAAATCATGAGTCGTATAATTCTTTTCATGAGTTTTCAATTGTCTGGAAGCATAAGCAATGACTTTGCTTCCTTGCATTAACACACAAACAAAGCCGGTGTGTGAAGCATCACAGTAAACTGAAAAGCCTTCGTTTCCATCTAGCAAAGCCAGTATGGGTGCTTGTGTCAGTTTCTGCTTCAGAGTTTTAAAAGCTTCAGATTGCTTAGGTCCCCATTCAGACTTAACTGACTTTCGGGTCAGAGAAGTTAATGGAACAGCAATCCGAGAGAAATCTTGGATAAATCTCCAATTTAACCAGCCAAACCGAGAAAACTTCAGATTTCAGTAGATGATTTCGGGATTTCCCAATTGGGTATTGCTTCGATTTTAGTAGGATCGACTTGGATGTGACATGTCCAAGGAATTGAACTTCTGACAACTAAAATTCACATTTTGAGAATTTAGCATATAGCTTTTCATTTCTAAAGAGTTCAAGTAAGATTTTCAAATGGTTTCTCATGTTCTTCCTTACTTTTGGAGTAAATAAGGATATCGTCAATGAATACGATAATAAATTTATCCAAGTAAGGTTTGCAAACTCGATTCATCATGTCCATGAAAGCTGCAGGTGCATTAGTAAGTCCAAACAGCATTACCGTGAACTCATAATGACCGTATCGGGTTCTGAAAGCTGTTTTGGGAATATCTTTTTCCTTGACTTTCAATTGATGATAGCCAGAACGAAGATCGATTTTCGAGAAACATCAAGCTCCCTGTAGTTGATCAAAGAGATCATCAATTCTGGGAAGCGGATAACGGTTCTTAATCGTGATTTTATTCAGCTTGCGATAATCAATGCACATACGCATTGCACCGTCTTTCTTTTTAACGAATAAGTCTGGAGCTCCCCAAGGCGATGATCTTGGTATTATGAATCCCTTCTCTAGCAATTCATTTAACTACTTCTTTAACTCTGCCATTTCAGTTGGAGCTAATCTATATGGGGCTTTAGCAATAGGTGTCGTACCGGGTACTAGATTAATTCTGAACTCCACTTCTCTCTCAGGTGGAATTCCAGGCAGTTCATTAGGAAAAACATCAGGAAATTCAGCCACAACCGGCACATCTTCAATCTTCTTTTTAGTGTCGGTGGTTACAGATACGAGGTATGCTAAGTACCCTTTGCGCAAATATTTTGTGGCTTTCAACATGAAAATTATTCCAACAGAGTTGGATAATTTATCACCTTTTATTGTTAGGATATTTCCTTTAGGCGAATGAAGCTCTATGGCTTTCTTATCACACAGGATACGGGCTTGGTTAGAGGCTAACCAATCCATTCCAAGAACAATGTCAAACCATGCCAAAGTCATAGGAAACAGTTGTACAGGAATAACATGTTTTGATAGTGTGATATTACAATCGTTTAGGATTTCTAAGATTTGGACTAAGTCCCCGTTGGCAGTTTCTACCACGTATTTCTTGTCTAATTTAGCTAGAGTTTTATTCAACAGTCTACATAATTTATGGTGTATAAAACTTTGGTTTGCACCAGAGTCAAACAAAACTCAAGCATAAATATCATTGATAAGAAATGTACCCGTAATGACGTCGGGCATACCTGCTGCTTCATGAGTATTGAGAACGAATGCTCGTGCATTCTTCTTTACTCCATCAGCGGGTTTTGGACCTGTCCCTTTAGGTTTCTTTAGCTTGGAACAATAGCTCTTGATGTGGCCAGCCTCACCACATTCATAACAAGTGATGGGTTTCTTTCTATAACAATCTTCTGTTTTGTGTCCCGACATCTTGCAGAAGCTGCAATAAGGTCTAGACCAACATTGTCCCAAGTGCCTTCTCTTGCACTTTGGACATTCAAGAATAGAAGAATTGTTATTCCGAGAATGGAAATTTGGTTTCTTTGATCCACTTGGGCCTTGCCTAGTTGGTTCCTTCTTCTTTCTTCCCTCCTCTTGATTTCTGATCAGACTACTGATCAAGGAGGCTCCCAGATCCATAGCATCGTCAAGGTTTTCACAATTGGCAACCTTAACCATGTCACAGATTTCTCCAATTAATCCCCAAATGTATCTCTTTACCAGATTAGATTCAGTGGTAGCAAGATGAGGAACCATTCGAGCATACTCGAGGAGTTTAGTCGAATACTCCTCATGATTTGTTCCAACCATCTTCAGACTAAGGAATTTTTCTTCGATCTGTTCCCTTTCGTTCCGGGGAACATACTTCTTTTCCACTATTTCCTTGAAGGCATTCCAGCTAATAGCATAGGCTGCTTCTCTTCCCTTGGCAGCAACAATGTTGTTCCACCATTCTAAAGCTTGATCTTTAAATAGGTTGGAAGCATAAAGAACTTTATCTTCTTCAGCACACTTGCTTATAGCAAGCACAGACTCAATCTTTTCAATTCACCTCAATGTGGCTATTCCTCCTTCTCTTCTAGAAAAATTGTAAGGTTTGCAGTCTTAAAACATCTTATAAGTACAACCGACTATCTTTCTCTTTTTCTCTAGGTGACCATAATTATTTCCCATCCCTTCATCTTCAGATGAGTTATGGTAATACTTCTCCCTTTCAGTCTTCCTGGTTGGATGAGTAGCAGAACCCTCCGGTTTGAGAGTAACAGGTTTGGATTGAGTTATAGTTCGAGTAGGTTGTGTCAAAGGTTGAGAATGGACAGATTTTGATGGTTGAACAGACATTTTATCTGCCTGCCTCTTTTCTGTTTTTGTAAAGATCATAGGAAGAGAATCCTTTATTCCTTCTGCAATTAGTTTCTAAAGTTCTTTACGAGAATCAGGAACTTCAGCAGCATTTTCAATTACTGCTTGTTTCTTTTTTCCACTTGTATTATAAGAAGGTCCGGTTTGTTTAGACATGTTATAAAAAAACGAGATCAAAATCAAAACAAAACTTTTTATTGATGAAATATATAAGAAAAGAGTACATATAGAAATCATTGTTTCTAGAAATTTCTAAAATTATTTTCTTCAAGAGCTTGAACCAACAAAGCGTTCCTGGCTTCAACTTCAGCCTTTTCTCGTTCAAGTTCAGGTATTCGATTCAACAACATTTGTTCCCTTTCACTTCCCGATTCATTCTCATTTATATGAGGATCAGATAAAGGAACATTCTCATAGTAAGGAACGTAGAGTTTATTAGAATAAACTCGTTCTTGTTCTTTGGGATCACATCTATTTTCATAAGGCATTTCAGTGTATCCTTCATGAAAATTATGAGAGTAGATTGGAGTGATATTATAGCTACCAGCGGTAGGAGCAGAATGAAAACTTATAGAAGTATTATAGGGAACATTAGGGTTTCCTATTTCTTAGAGGATTATGAAAGTTGAGCTCTCAGTTTCCTCATTATTTTCTATAGTAGTTTTATTTGTTTTGCGTTCATGATAATTAGCTTGAGCGAATTTACGAAGAAAGCTAGGATCTTTGCCTTTTCCAACCATAGCTGTATAGAGTAAAACAAAATGAACTTTATTATATCATTAGAAAAATATATTACAGGGAAATAAAATACAACATAGGTTTTAATCCTTCATCAGCTCTTCTCCAAGGGTCATCAGGCTTTCTCCATATTCATAGACCTGTTGTCCATAAAATTTGGTTCTTGCCTTGTCCATGATTTTCTCCCGTGTCACTTCGTCCGTTTGGCGCAACGAACGATCTAGGCACTCAATAGGAGAAGAAGGCATACTTTCCTCATATTTGGGTGGAGGTTGACGAAGTCCAACCATAATATCGTTATAAGCATTTTGGTATTCTGGAGGAGCTTGAAAATAGGTTTCAAAAGGACCATGATAGACTGGTTCTGGAAATATATAAGGATCATACAAAACTGGAGTTTCGGATTGTTCAGATACACAATTATTATGATAAGATTCTCCTTCGGTTGACATGTTCTGATGGGCTTGACTAGACTCAGCCTTATCATTTCCTTGCTGTAATGGGACTTCATTGTTCCAATTGCTGAAATCAGATCCAGCTTCCATCCATTGGCTTGAGGTATCATGTGATTGGGGATGGTATTCAGGAGTAACGTTATCCGGAATGATAGCAAATGGATCGTTGTTGTAGTAAGGCAAAGAAATGGGATTCATTTGTGAACGCAATGGGTGATATTCAGGTGATTCTTGCTTTATTGGACGATTGGGATCATAATAAACAGATACAGAGTTATCTCCAGACATCTGCAACTTAAAGTATTTAATGCTTATCTTATTATTTAGGTCAAGACTTAGATACTAAGGCAGTATACTTATCTTAACTAAAGCTCTACAAGGATGGTTATCTTTCCAGAGCAGTACCTCCAACAGAGATGTTCCCAGGAAAGAATGACGGGTCTAGGAGAGATTTATACACCACTCTTTCCTTAGACAGAACATTCTGTTTGTCAGATAACTACATACAGGTCAAAAGGTTACCTTGTTTCCTTATCTTAAAGTAAGCAATTTCATGGTTGAAGCTTAGACACTAAATCCAAGTATCTAATTCACTAAAACTTGTGGCTCTGATACCAACCTTGTCACACCCCGCCTCAGGCACCCCCTGAACGTGTGCGACACCGATTGGTACCTGCTTTGATTTTAGAGTTTTTATAAAACACAGCGGGAGTCTTTTTCACAAGGATCGTATCATCATTTGTATGAACCTCGAGGGTTGTATTTGTAAATATCAAGACTCAGTTGGAAAACAAAAGCCTTGTATTTATTTCATAAACATAGGGATTTAAATACCCTTTTTTTATTACAAACAAGTTGGAAATCAAATACATCTCTTGTCTCCTTTGGACAAGTTTCAAGCCACGGGAAATAGTACTATCCAAGGTTGATCAAATCCTAGGTCTTATCTCCTCTTTCATCTTTTAGGATTTCCTATGCACGAGGCCTGAGAATCCAATGTGCAAGTTATCCTTTCTCAATATTCATTCCTTGGTCAGACCTTATGTCTGCCCGTATCCCCTCATTCCTTCTCATTTTATTCGTTGCCAAAAAACATCTTGAAAATGAAACGTCAGCACAAACGCCGGTGAATACAATTATCTTGAAAGTAAAATCATTTAGCACAAACAAGTATTAATTTCATAATCACAAATTTTTGTTCAATCTACACACTCAACAGGCCCATGTCCTGACTGTATGCACCATTGTATACACTAGCGTCATGTCTTATAACAACGGACATGTTCACGCCTCCGAATTTGTTATAAGATAAGCACTAGCCGCAATCCGGGACTCTCACCCGAGACCCGTGTATCCCTTGCAAGTTTTACGTATACCTATGGCCCGAATGCTTTGTTCGTAAAAGAACGTTGAGCATTATTCCTTTAACCTTTATTTGGCCATTTTCGTAAATGTAAATGTTTGACACAAGTTTTGAAAGAGATAAAGTATTCACCTTGATTATAGGAATGAGCCTCTAAGATTATAAAGCTATCCTCTTAACTTGATTCTTCTAGCGTACCAGCACTTCTATAAGCGTTTCTTCTTAAACCTAGAACTAAAGCGAGCAGGAGTTGGACTGGGATCGTCGGGAGTGGGCTAGGGATCTCCTGGAACGAGTTTTGGAAGTTGGAATCGTGTTTGGGATGGAGAAAATCGAATGAGATTGTTCAACTATTTATAGGCTGACATCGGGGTCCATGTCGGACCGATATTGCAAGGGATGTCGGTCCGACATCCGTGTATGCCTTGTCAGCCCTAAACGTCAACATCTGATTGGACCGCACATGTTTTGGGTTCATATCGGACCGATATGTGGACCAAGTCGGTCCGACATCATGACACGCGTCAGATTCTAGGGCAGAGTCATAGGACACGTGTCAACACCATAAATTGCGGCTGAAGGGAGGTTGTCGGACCGCTATGTATTGATGTCGGTCCGATAACCGACTCTATGTTCTATTACGGACCTCTATGTGAATAAATGTCGGTCCGAATTCGGACTATGTTTCCCTTCGGACCGATATGAAAAGAGATATCGGTCCGATATCTGACCTATTTCCAGAATTTTCATTTTTAACCCTAGACTTTGGTATTTTAGGTACACAAGTCCTTATAGGTTCTAACCTTGACATTTTTTGGACATTTTTGTGGCAGGTGTTACACCAACACCAACATTTCCACATATGAATGACTTATTCAAAAGAGTTCCTCATGCAGTTAATAATTTTGAATCATTCTTCACCATCCTACCTTTACTCAAAATTCCTGACACCTAACTTGTGTCTAAAATACACAAACTTCTATCTAGTTAGGGCCTTAGTGAGCACATATGCAAGCCGGCTATTAGTACCACAAAACTCCAGACTAACTTGCTTATGCATCACCATTTCTCTAATAAAATGATAATTTAGCTCAATGTGTTTTGACCGACTGTGCATGACAGGTTTTTTAGACAAGTTAATGGCTGATTTATTAATACAATAAATCATTGTTTCCTCTGATTGCTTCAACCTTAGATCCTCAAGGACCCTTCGTAGCCAGATAGCTTGACAAGTAGCACCCGTAGCTGATATGTATTCGGCCTCAGTACTTGACAGCGCAACGATATTTTGCTTCTTTGAACTCCAGGCAACAACACCACTTCCTAGAGAGAACACATAGGCAGAAAGACTTTTCCGATCATCAACACAACTGGCTCAATCATTATCACTATAGCCAACTAGAGTAATTCCTTTTGTCGTCTTGTACCAAATTCCAAAGTCTCGCAACATACCTTAGTATTCTTTGAGTTACACCAGAATGTATCTTGGAGGGTTGCTGCATGAATCTCGAAACCAAACTCGCTGCATAGGCCAAGTCAGGCCTCGTATGAGTTAGGTAGATAAGCCGTCCAACTAGGCTTCTAAATACTTCTTCAGTAGCTTTATCAGCCCCATCTTCAAGAGATAACTTTTCATTGCAATTCATAGGAGTAGTATCCGCTTTGCTATTTTTCATCCCAAACCGAGTTAAGAGGTTGTAGGCATATTTATCCTGACACATAAAAATCCCTTCCTTGGTCTGTTTTACTTCAAGACCCGAAAAATAGTGAAGCAATCCCATACGGTCATCTCAAAAGCAAGTTGCATTCCATGCTTAAACTTTGTATCATATTAACACAAGAACAAGTGCAAATGATATAATCTACGTAAAGACATACATATATGGCATCACCTTTATTATTCTTTTCGAAAAGGGTTGGCTCATTATGGCTGAGTTTGTATCTTTGACTCAGGAAGTAACCAGCAATCTTCGAATACAAGGCTCGAGGAGCCTGCTTCAGGCCATACAGGGCTTTCTTTAACTTATATACCATATTATACTTTCCTTGAACCATGAATCCCTCGGGTTGCTCAACATAGATTTCTTCAATCAAATCTCCATCTAGAAAGGCAGACTTTAACATCTTGTTATAAGTAGAAATATGTCCCGCGTGTTGCGACGGAAATTAACGGCCTCGAAAGTTTCTAAATTAAAGCAAAAAACATTTACATGAACTAACCCTGCGCGAGAAGAATGTATAAGATTAAACGCAAGAAAAAAAAAGGATGAAAAACGCAGAAAAAAAATAAAAAGTAGCATAAAATCCCTTAAAACCGGCCAGGGGGACTTGCAGACTTCGAACCCTCGTTGCCTGGATAGCGTTAACGCCCGGGTACCACTGCTCCAACCAGAGATTTTGGTTTTTATTTAAACCCAAAAAATACTAAGAAAATAAAAAAAAAACATGCATCAAGGGCTTGTACCACTTGCTTAGTTAGTTGTAAACAATTATTTAAACCCAAAAAATACTTAGAAAATAAATAAAAAAATATGCATCAAGGGCTTGTACCACTTCCTTAGTTAGATGTAAATTTTGAATAGTAACTTCCCCACACATGCAAAAGTTAAGTTCTAATATATATTTAATATTAATTGTCATAAACTTTTCTACTTATCTTCTCTTCAAAAGCTTTTTTTCCCCTTAGTTGACCTAAATAAATAAGGGGTTATATATATTCTTTTATTTTAAAACCTAATTACATATATACCAAAACTAAAATTTAAATTACACATATCCCTTTATTTTAAAGGAAGAATTACATATATCTTTTTATTTTAAAACCTAATTACATATATACCCAACTCAAAACTTAAATTACATATTACCCCTTATTTTATAAAATTATACATTATGACAAAAATAACTTTTTAAGCTTACAAGAAAAACATGGCTCTTATGATTCTCGAACCGGTGATACAACCTTCTAATTCAAACCTAATTAACAATTTAACCGGCGATTGTTTCTTAACTTGTGATCGGCGTTTTCGATTCCATCGATCCTAGTACAACGGCTGATTCCAAGTCGGTTGATTCCAGCGATACTACTTTCTGATCCAAGTCAGCTGATTCTAACAAGTGCATTATTTTTTTTGCGATTCCAACAGCCAAACATGTAGGCTGATTCAGGTTATCGAGTTTATATTGTTTCGAATGTTTTTGATATTCCAACATCCAACATCCAACATTAAAACTTTGACACTTATTTTGTACATTTTGGTGATTGTTGAAGGAAAAAAAAGTCAAAACCGATAAAAAAAAAAAGGCAAAAAAAAAAGTAAAAACCAAAAAAAAGGCAAAAAAAACTTGAAAAATAAGTAAAAACCAAAAAAAAGAAGATAAAAAAACTAGTTAAAAAGGTAAATTTGAAAATTTTAAATTATATAAAAAAAAGGATAAAATAGTCATTCTATAACTTATTTTTAATAAAATAAATCAGACTGGGATATTTGATATTTTTAGGTTTAAGAAAAAAGATATATGTAATTTGTATTTTTAGTTTGGTATATGTGTAATTTATAAAGTTTGTAGGAGGATATATCTGATTGTTCGATAAATAAAAGTAGCAACATAAATGAATCATATAACATGGTTAAATCATCAAAACCCGTAAAGTTTTTAGTTACATGCTAAATCTTGTCATTTGTAAATGCATTTGAGTCAAAAGTTATAAATAATTAATTAATATATCACTTTTTCACATAAAAAAAGTTATAAAAATAATAAATGTAAAGGGGGGATGTACACTAAATTAATTCTCATCACTTTGTTACCTTTTAATTCGATTTATTAATTAAACCAAAAGATAAACATGTAAACTTTGACTCCACAACAACTCAGTCACATATGCTATAAATACCTTCTTCAACATTCATCCCGGAATCAAAAGCAGTAAAAACCCTATAAAAATGGCATTCTCCTCCTCCAATTTAACTTACAGAGCCACCGTCATCCCCAAACCCTCATATCCTTCACAATCATCCCTCACATTCAATAAAGCTACGTCGTTTCGTCCCAAATCGTTCTCAATTTCTTGTGTCATGACCGAACAATCAACCAATTCATCGGCGGCGGCGGCGATGGCGGTGGCGGTGGATGATCAATCGACGGTCCTCCGACCTGATGCTCTCGGCCGGTTTGGTAAATTTGGGGGAAAGTATGTTCCTGAAACCCTAATGCATGCTCTCTCTGAACTTGAAACTGCATTTCAAGCCTTAGCCACCGACCATGAGTTCCAGGTGATTCAATTCGAATTAGATTAATCTTATTTCGTTTTATTGAATTAATTTTTTTTAATTCAATAACTGATTAGAGTCTGATTTAGTACTTGTGGTTAATTTTTGTTGCAATTGCAGAAGGAGTTAGATTGTATATTAAAGGATTATGTTGGTAGGGAAAGCCCTCTTTATTTTGCTGAAAGGCTTACAGAGCACTATAAACGCCCTAATGGTGAGGGGCCAGATGTATATCTTAAGAGGGAAGATTTGAACCATACAGGTGCACATAAGATCAACAATGCAGTTGCTCAAGCTTTGCTGGCTAAGAAGTTGGGAAAAGAAAGGATTATTGCGGAAACTGGAGCTGGTCAGCATGGGGTTGCGACTGCTACTGTTTGTGCGCGGTTTGGGTTGAAATGTATTATTTATATGGGTGCTCAAGATATGGAAAGACAGGCACTCAATGTGTTCAGAATGAAACTGCTTGGTGCAGAGGTTTGATTGTGACTATGATTTTGATTTTCGGATAGCGAAAAATGGTCATACGTGCTGTATGTGATATGACTTTTGTCATTGGTGTGCCATCACATCAGTCACTTATGTGTCAGTATAACATATCATACTGCCTGTATGATTTGAACAAACACCAACTTATACAACATGTATTACCATTTTTCGCCTCCTCATACGACCCGTATGACCATACGGGATGTATGACACGTTAGTGGTGTGCGTATAGTTCTGCACCTGTTCAAATTTCCATTTTCTTGTCAGGAGTCATGTTGAGAAAAAAGATTATAAAGATAGATGATTATATGATTCTGATTTTTTTATTCCCAATAGGCAATTTGAAAACACACATCCAAATGCCCCCTTAGTTTTGGATAACAAACCTGTCAAATTTATATCATGTGTATAATGTGTTGGCGTTTATATGTGCACACATATAGTTTTAATAATTCAGTTACATAAGACATAAGTAGAGGTAGCAATTGGGTAACAGGTCATATCTTAGTAAGGGTTGTAAGTTGTAACGGGTCGATCGGGTTTGGTTGGAATACAATCTTTTTTTTGTCCTTTTTTCAACTTTTTATAAATAATTAATGCAGGTTAGAGCAGTTCATTCTGGGACAGCCACATTGAAGGATGCTACATCAGAAGCCATAAGGGACTGGGTGACAAATGTTGAAACAACCCATTACATATTGGGTTCTGTTGCGGGCCCGCATCCCTACCCCATGATGGTACGTGAGTTCCATGCTGTCATCGGTAAAGAAACAAGAAAGCAAGCCTTGGAAAAATGGGGTGGAAAGCCAGATGTGCTGGTTGCTTGTGTTGGTGGAGGGTCAAATGCCATGGGCCTGTTTCATGAGTTTGTTGATGATAAAGAAGTCAGATTGATTGGTGTAGAGGCTGCAGGCTTTGGGTTAGATAGTGGGAAACATGCAGCCACCTTGACAAAAGGTGAAGTTGGTGTGTTGCATGGTGCCATGAGCTATTTGTTACAGGATGATGATGGACAGATAATTGAGCCTCATTCTATTAGTGCAGGGTAAACATGAATAATTTTACTACATGGCTCCTTTAATATATTCTTTTGAGCGTTTTTAGCCCTTAGCTTTTAATTCTTTGTGTTCTGTAGGTTGGATTACCCTGGAGTTGGACCTGAGCATAGCTTTCTGAAAGATATAGGTCGTGCCGAATATTATAGCATCACTGATGAGGAAGCATTGGAAGGTATGGGAAGTCTAATTTTTATATTCCCAAAATGTGATGTGATTTTTTTGTAAAATAGAGGTTGGCAAAATGAGTGGGTTGGACAATTGGTCAAAATGGGCAACTTTTTAACAGAGCTTGGGTTCACCGTTCACCCTTTGACTTGTTTTTGCCCCCTTTTAATGGGATTATAAAAAACTATATTATATTTATATAGTCTCGTTTTTTGTTAGGTAAATAGGTTGATTTTGTCACGTCTAGTATATTGGTAGCACAAATGATGTCGTTGATAGTTTCAATTTTTGCGTATTTTTGGCAAATATTTAGAAACTATTTGGTAGAGCTGCAACTTGCACGATGAATATGTCGGATTGGCTGGTTAATGGGTCAAAATGTGTTCCAAGGAGAAACGTGTCATTTCTAGTATAGGTTAAACGGGCTAGACCTGTTTGGGCTGACCCATAAAAACGATTTTGTCCATTGTTAGATCTTTTATGAATAGTTGATGCATTAGTTATGATTACATAAACAATATTTTTACAATGATAGCCTAAATCTATGAACAAATGATTTATGAGGTTTTATGCATTATAAAAAGACTTCGGACGCTTTTAACCAACGTGACATGTTGGGACCCATTTGATCCATTCTTAATTTGACTTGTTTGAGATAAAACAATATAACCAGATTGACCCATTTATAAGCAAATTGGGTCAAAATCACCACCTCTACCATTTCATGCAGCTGGTTTTTGGTCAAAATTGTCATCTATACCATTTTGTTTCATCTCTTTGGTCTCTTTTTGCTAATAGATCTTTTTTTTTGTGATTATATTATATATATATATATATATATATATATATATGCAGCCTTTAAGAGACTATCTAGACTAGAGGGCATAATCCCAGCTCTGGAAACATCACATGCACTTGCTTATTTGGAGAAACTATGCCCCACACTACCAAATGGAACCAAGGTTGTTCTTAACTGCAGTGGGAGGGGAGACAAAGATGTGCATACTGCCATAAAGCACTTGCAGGTTTGATGCAGTTGAACTCCAAAACAGTTGGATATATCAGAAAAGATTATGCTTTTGCAGATGTTTTTTTGTTGTATCTGAGAATAAAGCTCTCTTAAACAATCTATAATATGGAATCAGGATTTGTTGTCCTTTCCCAATTTCTTCATCTTACAATTGCATGGATTTGTTTTGTTTGATGATTACATGAATAAACGAAAAAAATACAACCGAAATTATTAAAAATATAGACAAAAATATAACATAGTTGTATTTTGTAAAGATGATGCTCATCTTGCCTTTGATATTCAAAGGACAAAGATATCAGGTTCACAAGTCACTGCTACCTTTGTTCATGACATGTAAGCACCATGTCATTATTATCATCTTTACTATCTACAAAATGATAAGCTCTTTCCTCTTCTTTTATGGTACAAACAAAAAAATCTCTTCTTTATCCAACCTTATTGCTTCGCCTGAAAAAGAACGAAAAGAAGATTAAAACGACAAAAATAAAGACAGCGGTTAGGATGTTAGTTGTATCATGTGACATGTAATGATAACATGTGCTGATGCCTTGTTTCATAAAATGTAACAAGCTTTTATCTACTTAGAGTAACATATTTTTTTAATTGCAATGCCTATATTTTCTAGGATAAATATATCACAACCTGCATCTTGCAGGATTTGAACCCTTAACCTTTTAGTTATGAGGTCCATCACTTAACCAGGATGTCCCCTTGATAAGATATATATTTTGTTTTCACCCATAAAAAAGCCTCATTTTTTCAAGATAATTCAATTAGGGTAATCCAGCCAATGATGTAGCTTTAATCATATTAACTTCTTTTCTGACAATGTGGAGGCTAAAAACTGGTTAAGTTACAAGAGTACGGTAAATGAGACTAAACTTAGGTGTTTAATAGGGTATATTCAATACAAAACCAATATCACATAAGCACTTGTTTGCATGATAGATATAGCGGGAGAGAGGTTGAGAGATGGTTAAACGGTTATATAAATAGTATACACAGTTACATAACCGTCTTATTATATATCACATTAAAAGCAACAGATACAAGTGTTTATACGGTTATCGTAGTTCTCTGCTTATAATTCCTTCTGTATTAGAAGACCTCTCTCTCTATATATATATATATATATATATTTATGTATCATAAGAAAACTACAAAAAACTCTCTTGTTTTTATTCATAAACAAACATCAATATCAAAACACAAAATTTGCTGCATATGTGGTCCAAAATAACATATGCCATTTGTAATTTGACTAATGGACAAATCTTTGCAACTATACATGCAACTTTCATGTGGTCAACACAAATTTAAGCCAATCTATAGATGAAAAGCAAAAAGTTACCTGAGAATACAAGAAAGTTCCAAGGACAGCGATTGCAGCTCCAAGAGCATTGACTGGTTGGACTGGTGTTCGGAAGATGATGATGGATGATACTATGACAGATATACGTTTCATTGTGTTCCCAATGCTAAATGTCAAAGGTGAGATTTCGTCAAGTGACATGTAGGATACTTGGTTGTACAAGTGGTAGAAGATACTTTGTGCTGCCACCCACCTATTATTCAGAAATATAAACCCACAAAAAGATATTATTTAAGCATTTCAGCCAATAATAACATACAATATGAGATTATGATTTATGTATTAATAGATAAGAACATTAAACATATAAGTATACTATAAAAAAAGTTGACCACAAGATTATCTAAGTTACTAAAATAGCACATCTAAACTCATTTAACTAACGAATGTTTGGGAACTTGGAGGATTGGATAGTACGACGCGTTAAAGATCAACGAGAACCACATAAGCACTTATGCGTAGGGCTTTCAAGATACAGTGGGAGAGAGAGAAAGAGAGGCGTTTATGCAGTTACATAACCGCCTTATGTATCATAGTTAAAACAATATATATAAGTATTTATGCGGTTCTCACAGTTCTCTACTTAAAATCTGTTAAGGTTCATGTAGATAGAACATATACATATGCATACCCAAAAGAGTCATACAAGTTTCCTCATGTAAGGAGTTGAAGTAACAAAACTTATTGATCCATAGTTGCAAAATAAAACCAAAATAATTGAGCAAACAAATTGAAATTGACAAAAATAGTAGGTAGATGTCATGTGCATTACCAAATGAAATGGGGTCCAATTTCAGTGATTGCCTTCTGCCACCCAACAGCCCATAACTGAGGACCCTCCACAGCTATTGCAAATGGAGTAAGGATCAAGAGAGAAAGCAATGATAAACAAGCATAATAATTCATCCCACTAACAGACTTCCCCTTCATCCCTCTTTTTGAAAATATGTTCCTAAACACAAATGCCAAATTAGAAATCATTGCTCCCATAAATCCTGAAAATTTAAACACAAAACCAAATCAAAAGCCATAAAAATCCTTCTTTTTTCCAACAAATTCGTCTATATAGGTCAAAATTAGTTATTTACAATGAACTTGTGAATACCAGTCATGTTGAAGTTGAGTTCAGTAAGAGCAGCAAGACCACAACCACCGATGATCGGCACGAGTGACAAGTAAACCGGCATAGGAAACCTTTCACCCAAAACAAACCTTGAAACCAACACACTGAAAGCAGGCTCACCACTCTTAATTATGTGAGTAAAAGAAACAGCCACCTTTGACATACTCACAGTTGCTGCCACATGACCAATTGTATGAGCCAATGCAACCTAAAACACATCAAAATCCAAGATTCAGAACCACTTCAAAAACCCAGATTGGATATCAACATTTAAACAAAACCCAGATAGATAAACATTTATATGGTGAAACTAAACCCTAAAAACCCTAACTTTACTTACAGGGAACAAAGATTTCCAGAAATCAAGATCAGTGCTGGGTGCTTCAGCAACTTTTGTAGCCCAAGAGATTAACATGATGAGAGATCCAGCAGCAAGAGACAAAGTGGATGTCAACCATGGAAATGGAAAAGCATTTAAAACCTTTTTATTATAAATATTAAAAATCACATTCAAGAACCACCATGTTGCAAAATAAAACCCAATTTTCACTTTTCTATCTGCTTCAGCTTTCTCAACAACCCCTTCTCCTTCAGATTGATCAGCATCATATGCCTTGATCAATGATCTCCTTTTGGGTTGTATTTGCAATGATCCAATTGAAGAAATATGCAAAGGTTTTGAAATAGAAAGAGCAGACAAATTGGGAATTTTGGGGATAGAAATTGAAGATGTAACTGGAAATTGAACAAGGAGGGGATTTCTACGGCTAAGTACGTAAGATTGGTTCAAAGAACACATCATTGTGTGTGATCAAGAACAGGAAATTGTAAAAAGAACAAAACCCTTGTAAGATCAAGTGTCGGTTATGAGTTTTGACTGAAAAATTGAAATTTGGTTTAAGAAAGTTTTGATCTTTTTGATGGGGTTTGGTGGATGTTGGGTGGGGATATAAATTGGAAACCAGAGCCCACCAAACAATTCATGTGTTGGTTTTATAAAGATCTGTGACGACTTTTGATCGAATAAAAATATGTGTGTTTATTAATTATTATTACTAGGGTGGTGGGATGAAAAGGTTTGCTGAGTCCTGCGAGAATAGATTACGCTTTTTTAATATTTTAGAATATCCTATGGTATATGCCACGTGTATATCTTATTATAACAATTTATTTCAGAAAGAATTGTTTTTATTCGGTTTGAATAAAAAAAATATTAAATAGTTAATAATAAACAAAACAAATAAAGAAAATAGTTAAAAAAGAAAATATTAAATAAAATAAATATTAATAAAGGAAATATTAATATGTTTAAGAGTTATGTGTTAATAAGTAAATTCAATACGTGAGATCTTTTGGGTTTGTGGCCTTACAAGTTGGTATCAGAACAATAGTTTAAGAGATTCAGACATCCCAAAATCTGAACTTAAACCAAGAATGAGACGAAGTAACGGATGCCGGTACGGGTAACTCGAAGCCAAGGCATCAAACATAGGTAGTAAGTGAAGTTTTCCCCATTAGATAAGTTAGATTAGGGCGAAGGTTTTAATGTTAATCATAAAGGTGAGCAAATAGAAACCAAGAAGTAACGTAATGGTTAATTACAGATGGCCAGTGTATATTAACAACTTACCTTACTTATTGTGTTCTACTTGTTAACTAGCATGATGACGTTAAGTTCCTTATTCCTTATCTTTCAGTTGATTAGTATGGTCGGAAGGTGAGGTGGAAGTCGAGGTGGTGGGTGTACCGGACGTCGAGGCAGGCCACCTATCAACCAAAGGCAGAATGATGAAGAGAGTGTGTACACGGGTCCGGCTGACCCTCTGAATGAATCTGTAAGGACTCCATCGGTTGAGAACCATAAAGAGCAGTTTAGCTTTGAGCCAGAAGTGAAGGTGGCTCTTGGCCGTGAGTTTACTCAGATGATACAAACTACTCTACGGGCAATGTTGACCGAGGCAATGAGGAATGCTGGCGGGGGAGCTGGCACAAATCGTGGTACTGGGAACCGAGTAATGTGGTGAATGATGCACAGCCTGCCCGCGGCTGTGACTACAAGTCTTTTTGTGGCTGTGATCCGCCAGCACTGGATGGGAAGAAGGATGCGGTTACCACTTTTGACTGGGTAATCAGAATGGAGGTTTCTATTCGTCTCAGTGATTGTCGGGCAGATCAAGCTGTCATGTTTGCTGCACACTCGTTTAAGGAGGAGGCGATGCATTGATGGGAGGCATTGAAACAAGCTAAGGGTGACCAGGAGGTTAATTTGATGAGGTGGAATGATTTGAAAGGACTAGTGATGAAGAAGTTTTGTACCTGAAATGAGATCGATATGATCGAAATAGAGTTTCTAAGTTTGAAGGTCGGGCTCATGACGCACCGGCAATATACCTCTAAATTCAACGAGATGGCGCGGCTGGTGCTTTATCTTGTTGCTACGGAAGAGTGGAGAATCAACTGTTACATCCATGGATTACCTTCCAATGTTCGCACCTTTGTGAAGGAAAATACCCCTCGGACCTTTGAGTCGTTGTTCGAGCTGAGTGGGGGTGAATGTAGGGTGGGGATGAGTGGGTGCTTTAAATGCAGGAAGACCGACCACTACTCTCGGGAATACCCAAACAACCGCATGTGTTATAATTGTGGTGAGACTGGTCACTTAAGCAAGGATTGTAAGAAACCGGGGGCTGGTGGATCTGGAAAAGAGAAAAGCACTGATAAAAAGGATGAGAGGCCTCGAGTGAGAACCAAGGCCTACAAGCTTAACCAGTAGGAGACAATGGAAGATCTTGACGTTATGTCAGGTACGTTTCTGATTAACAATGTTTATACTTATGTTCTTTTCGATTCTGGTGTAAGTAGGAGTTTTGTGGCCTCTACCTTTAGTCCCCTATTGAACAAAATGACCAAACTAGTTCAAGATGCATTTGAAGTAGAAACTGCAATTGGTAAAACTACTAAGATAATGGAAGCCATAGATGACTGCTTTATTGAACTAGAATGTCATAGATTCCCTGTTAAGTTGTTCCTTATGACTTTAGGAGGATTGGACGTAGTGTTGGGTATGGACTAGTTATCTGATTATGAAGCGCGTATCATTTGTCGAAAGAAGATGATTCATCTCAAAGCACTCGATGGGAGTCCAGTCACGGTGTATGGTGATAATTTTTATATGGTTCCAAAAGTCATTTCGATGATCAAAGTGGAGAAGCTTATATGGCGAGGGTGCGGGTCTTATCTGGCATATGTTATCGACGCGAAAGCAGTAGTGAAGGAAGTGAATGATGTACCTGTGGTGCATGACTTTCCAGACGTGTTCCCTGAGGACTTAACTGAGTACCAACAAAGCGGGAGATAGAGTTTCAAATCAATCTATTGCCTGGAGCCTAACCCGTCACTAAGGCACCTTACCATTTGTCTCCATCAGAGATGAATGAGTTAATTTCCCAACTCCAAGACCTATTGGACAAAGGTTTTATCAGACCGAGTATCTCGCCTTGGGGTGCTCCGGTTCTGTTTGTCAAGAAAAATGATGGTAGCATGCGGATGTGCATTGATTATCGGGAGTTTAACAAACTCACCATAAAGAACAAATACCCATTGCTGAGAATTGACAACCTGTTTGATCAGCTGCAAGGAGAAAACTGGTTTTCACGAATCAATCTTCAGTCATGTTACCATCAGTTGAAGGTTAGAGAAGAAGACATACCGAAGACGGCCTTTCGTACTCGATGCGGTCATTACGAATTCCTAGTAATGTCTTTTGGATTGACGAATGCGCCGGCAACATTCATGGATTTGATGAATCAAGTATGCCGCCCAAAGGTCTATAGGACTATCATTGTCTTTATAGATGACATCCAAATTTATTCAAAGACTAAGGAAGACCACGCCTGTCATTTGCGAGAGATGTTGGAGACATTAAGTAATGAGAAGTTGTTTGCGAAGTTTTCTAAATGCGCGTTTTGGCTACGGGAAGTTCAGTTCCTAGGCCATGTTATCAATCCAAGCGGAATCTTGGTAGATCCCTGATGTAGTGTCTAATAACCCCGGTTTATATGTTGCACCGTGTTCGTTTTAGTTGTTTTACTTTGTATCTTTGTTCGGTTTTACATGTGTTTGTGGTTGCGTGTGCCTCCCAGGTTTATGTGCTAAATAAGCGGGAAACGAAAGCAAGTTAGTTGGATACGAAGCACGAGCAATTCAAAGTCAAAATTCCTGGAATTTCTGGTTTTCGCGACACGCGAAGACGTTGGGAGCAATGTTCGCGGTACGCGAAGAAGCAAAGAAGGCGCCCAGCTGTTTTGTCCTTCGCGCCACGCGAAGGACTGGCCAAGGATCTTTCGCAACACGCGAAGATCTATTTTTACGGGAAAATTAACCTAAATTAGGTTTTAACCATTCTCAGCCCCCATTCTCCATCTATCTCCGATTCTAGCCGTTGCAGAGCTTCAAGAGGGCAATTCCCACGATTCTTAGGTCAATTGTTCTTAAAGTTTGATGATTGTAAGTTCCATTACACTAGTTTTGATTATTGTGATGAATATGAGTAGCTAAATCACCCGTGATCTTCTTCGGGTGTAGGGTTTGTGTTTGCACTTGTAATTTTTGGAATACTTGGTCTCTGTTTGTAGTTTTGATTGGCATCTTAAGCCATATGATTACATTTATCCATTGAATGCTTTAAAATATTTGTGTTGATTTCGAATTGTTGATTCAAGTCTCATCAGTCTAGGGTTTATTTACATCAAGGGCGTTGTGAGATTTGAGTGTCAATTGGTTAACACAATTTGATTATACATGAATAGGCTTTCTTTACAGTTCGTTCTAATATTTTCACTGACTTCAATTGAACCTTGTGCGGTTATGTCTATGTAATTGCTTGCTAATTATCTAGAAGTGACTTGTGTTTGCAAACCTAAACCCTGGAGTGGATTACCTTTCTCGTTATTGTTTAAAACCCAATCCAAATCAGTATTTACTATTTTCTGTCTTTCAACAATTGTAACAAAGTGATATTTTCCACAAACTTCTCGTGGATACGATACTCTACTTACCCTTACTAGTTAAGGTGTTTAACGATTGTTTTTGACCGACCGAACGACATCGATCAATCCCACAAAGAGTGAAACGGTTATGGAATGGAGTCCTCCAAAGACGCCGACCGAGGTTCGGAGTTTCTTGGGACTGGCGGGTTGCCGAAGTTTCATTCAGGACTTTTCGAATATAGCTTCGCCTTTAACAAAACTGACTAGAAAGGAAGAGAAGTTTGATTGGGGCACTGCTGTAACATTTCTGATTTTCATCATGTAATCGTTTGATTTCAATAAACAAACACATTTCAGTTTCGATTCGTGTACAAACAAACTACGATGCAGTTACATATACAAACTATTCTATTACAATAAACAAATTAAACAAAAACACCATTATCTCACAAGCCTCGAGGACCAAAACTGACAAAACTCAAAAACTACAAAACTAGGCAAGCACGGTCGCGCCTAGGACTAGGCACGGTCGCGCCTGCAACCTAAGCACGGTCGCGCCTAAAGTAGACACGGTCGCGCTGATGAACCCACTTGACTCTGCAGAAGTCAAAACATACCATACCCTCTGAATTCGCGAAATTTAAAATAGAGAAAAGCCGGTTTTCACGCGTCAGACCTTACTCGACTGAATTCAACCTGCAACACGCCTAAATTGTCCTCCAATTTGCACATTTGTTTAATCCCATACCCACCACAACCAAGTCTCGCGAATTAAACAATTGAGAGCAAGTTGCAGGCTTCCTACACCCTCATATACACCCACTCAATCTCTCAGAACTCTCACTCGACGCTCACAACACCTCTGTCGTCAGATTGATCGCCAAGAAACGAAGCCGCTCGACCCGTAGCCGACCGCATTCGATTGCCCACTTTCAGCAAGTAAGTAACACGTCTTCAGCTTTGTATCTACCTCTACTACGAAAGCCCTATATCAATTCGTAGTAGAAACACTCAAATCGATCCGATTTTGAACCAAAAAGCCGAAACATAAATTTTACTCGAACTACACTCTAGACAAGATATAAATACAATTAAACTATGTAGAAACATTCGTAATCATCCACTAAGTGAAAGCCCTAAGAATCCAGAAGCTATTAATATAAGAATCGATCGAATTGTGTCTGAAAAGAGCCCGACACGGTCGCGCTCATCCCTGCGCGCGGTCGTGCCTGACCAAGCACAGTCGTGCCCCAGGTGTGGCCCGGTCGTGCTTACCGAGCAAACAAGTCTTGACCAAAAACAAACACTAGACGCGGTCGTGCCAGATACGAGCACGGTCGTGCTCTATGTCCAGACCCTCTGTAGTGACTTCTGACTCGACCACGGGCGCGCTCAGACCCCCACGGTCACGCCCGGCATCGAGCGCGGTCGTGCCATACTCGAGCACGGTCGTGCTCCTTGACCATAATCAATTATTTTTCTGTTTGAAAGTCTATTTAACATATTTTAGCTAAAAATCTCATAATGTAATTATAAAAATTAAGTTATAAAATCCCAAGACCCGGGAATCATTTATAAACCAAATTCTTGATTTAGAAATTTAAAACGGTTAATTTCCGATAGTTTCAAAACCGATGAAATCGTGAGTTTATATAATCATTTTTATAAAAACTATTTATACAAATATATATATTGATTTAAACAAATATCGTTTATTTAAATTTTATTTAAATAAATATATATATATGTCGCTACTAATTTATTATTTCAAAACCAACCCTAAACACACAAACCACCAACGAATACATTTTGACATAAAATAACACAAACAATGACACGTGTTATACGCTTATTCAATAGGTCGAACATAGTGACCTACGACACATTTTGGCATTTTTACTCGATTGTGCAAATCAACACGCTACATTACACGTGAGTCTACATAACCCCACTTTTACTCTTTTTCACCTTTGGGGTGGACATGATTTACATTAAACAAATTGCAACTCTTTCATAGTACAATTCTTACTTGATTACATGAATTATTTGTGCAATATGCTTGAATGCTATGAGTTATTACTATACATACACGACGCAACTCGTGCAATCATTAACTCTGTACAAGCCAACGGTAAACAAGGATAGTACTACTGAGTCTGACAAACCCACCCGGGTAGGGTGTTTGTTACCGACTTTACATTAGGGTAACCTGCGTGTTATGCCTCAGTCACAAGGTTTGATTGTGCACCTAGTATAACTATAGATTCTCCATATTTGTCTTATATACCATGTGAATCAATGAATTGTATAAACATTTTTGAACTCTTATTTGTGTGTCAAAACTTATGTATGCTCACCAACTTTCTAGTTGACCCTTGTTTTTAAATCATGTTTCAGGTGCTAACAATTGAGATGATTACAAGTTGCTTCCACCTAGTTTGAGGACCTAGTTAAAAGCTCTAAAATAAACATTGTTATGTATTTTGTTATGTTTCGTGTACTTGTTGGATTGTTGTTTGATTTCAATGAAAACTGCATGTTTAATTATCTCAACCTTAGCGAACCATGAGCTATGAACAGTCTGCACGCTTCACGCCCCGACGTTTCCGCCGTCGGTTGGGGTGTGACAGATTTGTATCAGAGCCTTGGTTATAGGGAATTAGGTTATTAGACACCATTGACCTAGACTATGACTTTAGGACACCCAACAATGCCATGCTACATGTTTTATGTGATACGTGCTATTTGCTATATGTCACATGCTTTATGTGTTAGTTATTTGATACTTAAATTGTTTAGACTACATGACTTAATAAGCATACGTAAATAATAAATTAAATAAATCGTATCCATAGCCGCATCATAAACCACGTATCCTTCTTGTCTGCTCCTATGACAACATCTTCATAACTTGTGGAAAAATCATACTCGTGGACATTTGCCTATCAAAAATATTTTTCATACCCGTTAAGGTTTTAGACTCTGTTAATTATTAGAGGACATGTGCAATCTGGAAGGGTGACACCTGTATTCTGGGTTTTCTGTCTAGGAAAGCATTTCATATAAATCCCAATCAACCGAGGGATCCGTATGCTTTCCTGGGAATTCCCGGGATGAGTGTTTACCTATAGGCTAAAGCATGTCTCCTTGAAAATTATATAAGTCTAATTAACCTTAATACGTCATTGTGTTCAAGTAGAAATGTGATTACTTGAAAACAATCCGAACTATGAAATAAATGTGTTATTATTCCTCCTATCCTAAATTTCAACGAATTTTTTTTATAAATCCTCACAACTCTTTTGTATCATTCTCTTTTTATAGAATGCCTCCTCGTCGTAACATCAACCGCAACAACACCGACAACGCCAACAATAGCAACAACACTAATGACCTTGCTGCTATACTCACCCAATTGGTAACTCAACTAACTCAAGCCAATAACAACAACAATGGGAACGCCAGTGGTAGTGCTAATACTGGTGGTAGCGGTGGTGCCAACCCGCCACAATGTACCTTCAAACATTTCAACTCTTGCAATCCCCTGAAGTTTTATGGTACCGAAGGAGCCACGGGACTCCTTCAATGGTTCGAAAGTATTGAGGGCACATTCCTCAATAGTGATTGTCCGGACAATCTGCGTGTTCGCCATGCCACTAGTGTCTTCCAAAAACGGGCACTAACCTGGTGGAATGGGGAGAAGAGAACAAGGGGAGTAGAAGTAGCAATGGCTCTGCCATGGGACGAGCTGAAAAGGATCATGACCGAGGAATTCTGTCCTCGAAATGAGATGAAGAAACTGGAAGCGGAATTTTGGGATCTTACCCAAGATAGCGGTGAAAGCTTGGCGTACACTAACCGTTTCCACGAACTCAGCATGCTGGTACCGCACATGGTTACACCTTTGTCTAGGTGTATTGAAAAATATATCGGTGGTCTACCGAGACAAATCCAGGACACTGTTCTGGGAAGAAATCCTGCAAACCTAGAAGATGCTATTCGTCTAGCTGCCACACTGACCGATAATCACGTTAAAGCAGGTACTCTTACCAGAAAAGGGGCCAAGAAAGTTTCTGACACCACAACACCTCCTGCTCATGTCAAGGAGGTCAAAGCCGAACCGAACCACAACACGAGGAAGAGGAAAGCTAAGAACTATGCTGTGATCACTCCGGCTGCCCCAGTCAACCAAGTTACTCCTATGGCCCGTAACATGGTCAAGAAACAATATGTGGGCAACAACCCGTTGTGCAACACCTGTAATTATCACCATTTCCCAAATGTACCCTGCCGCCTATGTGCCAGCTGTGGAAGATATGGGCATGTAGCTAACACCTGCAGAAGTAATCCAACTGGTAATCAAGTCAACCGGGGAAACGGGGCTAATCCAGCAGTTCCAGCTATTGGTAATGGGCATGCTTGCTTCGAGTGTGGCGACCCAAACCACTTCCGAGACCGATGTCCAAAACTTGTAAACAATACTCAAGGCGGAGCTCGTGGGCGTGCTTTCAACATCAACGCCAACGAGGCTCAGGCCAACGATCATGTAGTCAACGGTACGTTTCTTTTGAATAACCAATATGCTTCTATACTATTTGATACCGGAGCCGATAAGAGTTTTGTGTCCCTTAACTTTGAACCTTTACTTGCAAAAACACGATCCAAACTAGAGAAAACCTTCACCGTTGAAGTAGCAGATGGAAACTCCATCACTATTGACTCCATTGTTCACGACTGCTCACTAGAACTCAATGGTCACACATTTCCAGTCAACCTTATACCAATGCCGTTGGGAAGCTTTGACGTCATCATCGGCATGGATTGGTTATCTAAAAACCATGCCGAGGTCATGTGCTTTGAAAAGTACATCCGAGTACCTCTTCCACCGGGAGACATATTGAAAGTCTTTGGCGAGAAACCTTGCAAAGGACTCAAACTGATGTCATGCATAACTGCCCAGAAAGACATTCGAAAGAAGTGCATGGTTTTCCTAGCTCATGTGATTCAAAAAGAAGACAAGGAGAAAAGAATAGAAGATATTCCCATCATTCGGGAGTTTCCCGAAGTCTTTCCCGATGACTTACCCGGCCTTCCACCTATTCGGGAAGTAAAGTTTCGAATCGATCTTGTACCCGGAGCAAACCCTGTGGCTAAAGCTCCATACCGGCTTGCACCTTCCGAATTGCAAGAACTTGCAAGTCAACTTCAAGAACTCGCTGACAAAGGTTTCATACGGCCAAGTCATTCACCGTGGGGTGCAATAGTCTTGTTTGTTAAAAAGAAGGATGGTTCATTCCGCATGTGTATTGACTATCGAGAGCTCAACAAGCTTACAATCAAAAACCGCTACCCGTTACCTAGGATTGACGACCTCTTCGATCAACTCCAAAGTTCTACTTGTTTCTCGAAGATTGATCTTCGATCTGGTTATCATCAACTGCGTGTCCGAGAAGAAGATATTCCAAAGACCGCCTTCCGAACAAGATATGGTCATTACGAGTTCACGGTTATGCCTTTTGGGTTGACCAATGCACCTGCTGTCTTTATGGATCTCATGAACCGCATGTGCAAACCATACCTTGACAAATTCGTGATCGTTTTCATCGACGACATCTTGATCTATTCCAAGACTGAGGAAGAACATGAACAGCACCTTAGACTGATTTTGGATCTCCTGAGAACCGAACAATTATACGCCAAGTTCTCCAAATGTGAATTTTGGCTAAAGGAGGTTCAATTTTTGGGTCATGTTGTCAATAAAAAGGGAATACATGTCGACCCTGCCAAGATCGAAGCTGTCAAGAATTGGAGTGCTCCTAAAACCCCTACTGAGGTTCGTTCGTTTCTTGGTTTAGCGGGCTATTACCGAAGATTCATTTCTAACTTCTCCAAGATTGCTGTTCCCCTCGCCGCCTTGACGCATAAAGGTAAACCTTATGTATGGGGGCTGAAACAAGAAGAAGCTTTCCAAACTCTTAAACAGAAGTTATGTGATGCTCCTATTCTGACTCTTCCCGAAGGAAACGATGATCTAGTCGTCTACTGTGATGCCTCTAACCTAGGCCTTGGTTGTGTTCTCATGCAACGAGGCAAGGTAATCGCTTATGCATCGAGGCAACTCAAGATCCACGAGAAAAACTATACGACGCATGATTTGGAGTTGGGTGCAGTCATATTTGCCTTGAAGATTTGGAGACATTATCTATATGGCACAAAATGTGTGGTATTCACCGACCACAAAAGCCTCCAACACATCTTCAACCAAAAAGAACTCAACATGAGGCAACGACGTTGGGTTGAACTCCTCAATGATTATGATTGCGAGATTCGTTATCATCCCGGCAAGGCAAACGTAGTAGCCGATGCGCTGAGCCGTAAAGAACGTGTCATGCTCCAAAGTGTCAAGATTCATTCCGACATTCAAACCCGTATTCTGGCAGCTCAACACGTCTCGATTACCGAGGGCAATATGTATGAGGAAATGTCGTGTGGTGCTGAATTCCAACTAGAGACTAAAAACAATGGCTTGCTTTATTTCTTGGATCGTATTTGGGTTCCCAATCGCAATGATCTCCGGGAATTCCTCATGACTGAAGCACACAAGTCTCGGTATTCTATCCATCCCGGTGCTGATAAAATGTATCACAATCTTCGACCACAGTATTGGTGGCCTGGTATGAAGAAAGACATTGCACTCTATGTTGCAAAATGTCTAACCTGCTCTAAAGTCAAAGCCGAACATCAACGTCCTTCCGGTTTACTTGAACAACCGGAAATCCCCGTATGGAAATGGGAAAATCTAGCCATGGACTTCAATACTAAACTCCCCCGTACTTCAAACGGCTATGATAGCATTTGGGTAATCATTGACCGTCTCACAAAGTCCGCACACTTCCTGCCCATCCGTGAAGACTATCGGGTTGAGAAATTGGCCCGAATCTATATTAACGAAATTGTGAGTCGACACGGTATACCTTTGAACATAATCTCCGACAGAGATGCTCGTTTCACTTCCAGATTTTGGCAATCTCTGCAAAAGGCACTTGGCACACGATTGGATTTAAGCACAGCCTACCATCCCCAAACTGATGGTCAGACAGAACGAACAATCCAAACCCTCGAAGACATGCTGAGAGCCTGTGTCATAGACTTTGGTGGCAATTGGGATTCACACTTGACACTAATTGAATTCTCCTACAATAACAGCTACCACACCAGCATCAACATGGCTCCATTCGAAGCTCTTTATGGTCGCAAATGCCGTTCTCCCATCTGTTGGAACGAGATTGGTGAAGCACAAATCACCGGTCCCGAGTTAATTCAGGAAACATCCGACAAAATCCTTCAAATCCGTGACAACATCCGAGTAGCGAGAAGTCGACAAAAGAGCTATGCCGACAAGCGACGAAAACCCTTGGAATTCCAAGTGGGTGACCTTGTGCTTCTCAAAGTATCCCCTTGGAAGGGTGTGATCCGTTTTGAAAAGAAAGGCAAACTAGCACCTCGTTACGTAGGCCCGTTCAAGATCCTTGAAAGAATCGGGAAAGTGGCTTACAAACTTGAGCTACCTCCAGCACTCAACAATGTTCATCCAACCTTCCACGTGTCCAACCTGAAGAAATGTCTTGCTGATGAGAACCTCCACATACCTCTTGACGACGTGCGCATTGATGAAACGATGCACTTTGTCGAGAAACCGGTGGAAATCATGGACCGTGAGATCAAGCAACTCAAACGCAGCCGCATTCCTATAGTCAAAGTCCGTTGGGATTCTAAACGTGGTCCTGAGTTTACTTGGGAACGTGAAGACCAAATGAAACTCAAGTATCCTCACCTATTCACCAATTCTGCAGCCTCAACTAGTTGAATTTCGGGACGAAATCCCCTCAACAAGGGGAGACTGTAACATTTCTGATTTTCATCATGTAATCGTTTGATTTCAATAAACAAACACATTTCAGTTTCGATTCGTGTACAAACAAACTACGATGCAGTTACATATACAAACTATTCTATTACAATAAACAAATTAAACAAAAACACCATTATCTCACAAGCCTCGAGGACCAAAACTGACAAAACTCAAAAACTACAAAACTAGGCAAGCACGGTCGCGCCTAGGACTAGGCACGGTCGCGCCTGCAACCTAAGCACGGTCGCGCCTAAAGTAGACACGGTCGCGCTGATGCACCCACTTGACTCTGCAGAAGTCAAACCATACCATACCCTCTGAATTCGCGAAATTTAAAATAGAGAAAAGCCGGTTTTCACGCGTCAGACCTTACTCGACTGAATTCAACCTGCAACACGCCTAAATTGTCCTCCAATTTGCACATTTGTTTAATCCCATACCCACCACAACCAAGTCTCGCGAATTAAACAATTGAGAGCAAGTTGCAGGCTTCCTACACCCTCATATACACCCACTCAATCTCTCAGAACTCTCACTCGACGCTCACAACACCTCTGTCGTCCGATTGATCGCCAAGAAACGAAGCCGGTCGACCCGTAGCCGACCGCATTCGATTGCCCACTTTCAGCAAGTAAGTAACACGTCTTCAGCTTTGTATCTACCTCTACTACGAAAGCCCTATATCAATTCGTAGTAGAAACACTCAAATCGATCCGATTTTGAACCAAAAAGCCGAAACATAAATTTTACTCTAACTACACTCTAGACAAGATATAAATACAATTAAACTATGTAGAAACATTCGTAATCATCCACTAAGTGAAAGCCCTAAGAATCCAGAAGCTATTAATATAAGAATCGATCGAATTTTGTCTGAAAAAGGCCCGACACGGTCGCGCTCATCCCTGCGCGCGGTCGTGCCTGACCAAGCACAGTCGTGCCCCAGGTGTGGCCCGGTCGTGCTTACCGAGCAAACAAGTCTTGACCAAAAACAAACACTAGACGCGGTCGTGCCAGATACGAGCACGGTCGTGCTCTATGTCCAGACCCTCTGTAGTGACTTCTGACTCGACCACGGGCGCGCTCAGACCCCCACGGTCACGCCCGGCATCGAGCGCGGTCGTGCCATACTCGAGCACGGTCGTGCTCCTTGACCATAATCAATTATTTTTCTGTTTGAAAGTCTATTTAACATATTTTAGCTAAAAATCTCATAATGTAATTATAAAAATTAAGTTATAAAATCCCAAGACCCGGGAATCATTTATAAACCAAATCCTTGATTTAGAAATTTAAAACGGTTAATTTCCGATAGTTTCAAAACCGATGAAATTGTGAGTTTATATAATCATTTTTATAAAAACTATTTATACAAATATATATATTGATTTAAACAAATATCGTTTATTTAAATTTTATTTAAATAAATATATATATATGTCGCTACTAATTTATTATTTCAAAACCAACCCTAAACACACAAACCACCAACGAATACATTTTGACATAAAATAACACAAACAATGACACGTGTTATACGCTTATTCAATAGGTCGAACATAGTGACCTACGACACATTTTGGCATATTTACTCGATTGTGCAAATCAACACGCTACATTACACGTGAGTCTACATAACCCCACTTTTACTCTTTTTCACCTTTGGGGTGGACATGATTTACATTAAACAAATTGCAACTCTTTCATAGTACAATTCTTACTTGATTACATGAATTATTTGTGCAATATGCTTGAATGCTATGAGTTATTACTATACATACATGACGCAACTCGTGCAATCATTAACTCTGTACAAGCCAACGGTAAACAAGGATAGTACTACTGAGTCTGACAAACCCACCCGGGTAGGGTGTTTGTTACCGACTTTACATTAGGGTAACCTGCGTGTTATGCCTCAGTCACAAGGTTTGATTGTGCACCTAGTATAACTATAGATTCTCCATATTTGTCTTATATACCATGTGAATCAATGAATTGTATAAACATTTTTGAACTCTTATTTGTGTGTCAAAACTTATGTATGCTCACCAACTTTCTAGTTGACCCTTGTTTTTAAATCATGTTTCAGGTGCTAACAATTGAGATGATTACAAGTTGCTTCCACCTAGTTTGAGGACCTAGTTAAAAGCTCTAAAATAAACATTGTTATGTATTTTGTTATGTTTCGTGTACTTGTTGGATTGTTGTTTGATTTCAATGAAAACTGCATGTTTAATTATCTCAACCTTAGCGAACCATGAGCTATGAACAGTCTGCACGCTTCACGCCCCGACGTTTCCGCCGTCGGTTGGGGTGTGACAACTGCTCAGGATAGTGCATTCGAAGAATTGAAGAAGAAGCTGACTCAAGCTCCAGTCTTAGCCTTGCCAAAAGGCAACAAATTTCTGGTAGTTTACTATGACGCTTCGTATTAAGGTTTAGGCTATGTACTTATGCATCGGGGCAAAGTGATAGTTTATGCTTCGCGACATCTAAAGAGCCACGAGGTTAACTACCCGACCCACGACTTGGAACTTGCTGTCGTAGTGTTTACGTTAAAGATTTGAAGACACTATCTTTACGGGACCAAGTGCACTATCTACACTGATCATAAAAACTTGAAGTATTTCTTTGAGCAAAAATATCTCAATATGAGGCAGAGGAGGTGGTTGGAGCTAATAAAAGATTATAACTGTGAGATTATGTATCAACCGGGAAAGGCTAGTGTTGTAGTTGATGCATTGAGCCGAAAGGAAGACCACATTCATATCCGAGTGAAGTCTTACGGTTTGATTGTGACGCCAGATTTCTTGGGTCAAATTCAGCAAGGAACAGGAAGGGCATTGAAAGCCGAGAATGTGAAGAAAGAAAGAATGGTGGGTCAACAAGAAGTCATGGAAGTTAACACTCATGGTGCAAAGACCAGGTTTGGCCAAATTTGGGTGCCTAAGGAAGGCGAGCTTAGGGCTAGGATTCTAGATGAAGCTCACAAGTCTCGTTATTCCATCCATCCGGGCACTACAAAGATGTATCAGGATCTAAAGAAAAACTACTAGTGGTCGGGTACGAAGAATGAGGTGAACTTTTATGCAAGCAAGTGTTTGACTTGCTCGCAAGTGAAATCCGAACACCAGAAGCCTTATGGCAAGATGCAACCATTAGAGATACCTGAGTGAAAGTGGGAACACATCACCATGGACTTCATAACTAAGCTACCTCCTACAGCTAAAGGTTATGACACCATTTGGGTGATTGTGGATCGATTGACGAAGAGTGCTCACTTCTTTCCTATTCCTTAGACGTTCACTTCAAAACGATAGGCAGGGGAGTCCATGAACGAAGTAATAGTTCGACATGGCATACCAGTGTCGATTGTTTCAGATAGAGACACGCGGTTTACGTCTAGGTTCTGGAAGAAGTTCCATGATGCAATGGGAACGAGGTTTAACATAAGCACAACATATCATCCTCAAACGAATGGTCAGTGTGAAAGAACCATTCAAACCCTAGAGGACATGCTTCGTGCTTGTATTGTAGACTTAGGTGGAAGTTGGGATAGTCATATGTCGCTCGCGGAGTTCTTCTACAACAACAACTATCATTCCGGTATAGGCATGCCACCTTATGAGATACTCTATGGTAGAAGGTGTAGAACTCCAGTGTGTTGGGGTGAGATCGGACAAAAAGAACTGTGAAGTTTGGAAGTTGTGCAAGCCAAATCAGAAAAGTTCGATCAAATAAAGGCGCGCCTGAAAGCTGTGCAAAATAGACAGAAATCCTACGCAGACAAAAGGCGCAGACCGATCGAATTTGATGTTGGTGACAGCGTCATGCTGAAGTATCTCCATGGAAGGGTATTATTCGATTCCGTAAGCGGGGAAAACTAAGTCCCCGATATGTTGGACCGTTTCGAATTCTGGCCCGAGTAGGGGAAGTAACTTATCGTTTAGAGCTACCAGAAGAACTCGATGGAATTCACCCGACATTTAACATGTCACATTTACGAAAATGTCTAGACGATGAAGCAACTCATGTGTCGCTTGCATACATTGAGGTGGATGAATTATGTTGAGACACCGGTGGCGATCACCGACCGAAAAGAGGATATTACGAAATAAGGTAATCCATCAAGTGAAAGTTCAGTGGAAGCACAGGAAAGGCTCGGAAGCCACGTTGGAATCCGAGGAAGAAATGAAGGATTTATACCCGTTTTTATTCACTTAGCGACAGGTTTCGAGGACGAAACGTGCTGTAAGTAGGGTAAACTTGTAACACCTCAAAAACTAACACTTCGTTTTAATGGCTCGAGGACAAAAGGGAAAAGATGAAGGGGGGAAAAGATGGAGGGGCTATTATGGCAAACAAGAAAGTGGGGAGCTTCAATTAAATCAACCTTTATTTTTTTAAAAGCAATACCCCATTTTAAGCCCCATAAACTACTAATAATTTACGTCAATTAGTCATAGGCGGGGCTTGAACTCTTGACCTCAATGAGAGCTTCACTACTCTAACTCCAAATGATTTTACCATAAGACCCAACCCCTTAAATCAAGCTTTAAATTCCATTTTTAATCATCAGTAATAACTACTAATGGGCAAATAATTTATTAAGTTTAAATTTTAATTCATGATTAGAAATTTTAAGTTCATTATTATTATTATTACCGCCACAAATCATTTTACTTTAAAGTGATATTAAGGGTATCTATTTCAACAGTAATA
Organism: Smallanthus sonchifolius; assembly: GCA_023525975.1. NCBI lineage: Eukaryota > Viridiplantae > Streptophyta > Magnoliopsida > Asterales > Asteraceae > Smallanthus > Smallanthus sonchifolius. The sequence goes on along the minus strand of CM042026.1, from coordinate 13,181,840 downwards.
TTGGACCAAACTGGTCTAAGGATAAGTATTTGATACCGATACCGTACCGAACTGGTACCATAGCGATAGATTTGGTACGATATTCGGTATCCGCTTTTTCAAAAATTTGGTATCAGTAATTTCGGTACCGGTACCAGTACGGTATCGATACCATATAGAGATGAACATTTTGTAACGAGTACCGGTACCGTATCAATATATTCGGTACGAAATTCGGTACCCACTTCTCAAGAAATTTGGTACCGGTACGCTACCGATCTCATCCCACTTGCTTCAGTTTGAGCATTTTGTTCGGTTTCAATGGTAAGTAGTCTTAATGAGTTATCATAGATCATACGTCTTAATGAGTCATATTAGATCTTAATGAGTTACAATGGACCATACGTCTTAACGAGTCATATTAGATTTTTGAGTAAACTGCAGTTTTCGTCCCTGAGGTTTGTTGGTATTAACAGGTTCAGTACACCCTTAACAGTCTGAGTCTCTAATATTACATTTCTTAACAGTTACCATCCATGTCCCTAACGTCCGTCCAAAGTTTCATTAGTTTCCCCCCACGTACCCCTCACGTGAGGGATATTTTCGTCATTTCGCCTCTATTTAACCTTTAATCCAAACACTCACAATCTCCTTACCTTCTGAATTAAAACAGCAACCCAAACATCCCCTGAATTTAACACAAATAAAGCTCTCAAAACCCTAAAAATTAAATCAACTAAATTGAATGTAAATCATTGCTACAGATCCAAATAAAATTAGCGTCGTTCACTCTGTATTTGGAGTTGAAACTGAAACTGAAACTAAAATTAGCCTCATTCACTCATTCACTCTGTATGTCGACCACCCGCTCTCTCTCTCGCCACGTTCCCTAATTAGGGCTTGTATGTTGATGGATTTGTGCAGAATTTGAACTCGACGGTCGAAAATGGAGTCGGAATTTGAAGATGAGTTTCGAAGTTGTTATGGAGACGAGGAGGAATTGGAAGAGATTGTGAAATTAGAGATATAGGCTGGTGATGATGATGATGATGATGAATTTGATGAATTTTGTGTTCGGATGTTGTTCAAGGGTGTATCGATTTTAGGGGTGTGGAATTGGGGTAATTATGGAAGGAGCTAATAAGGTTGTTGTGATTCAGGTTTAGAAAAAGCTTGAATTTGTTGTTGATGAAGAAGTGGCTGATTATCTATCTTTAATGGATGGTTTATCCGAGGCGATTCAGAATAAGATCAGAAGGGTGTATGCATTTACCAATTCTCAGATCTTATTTGACCAGGTGGGTTGATTATTTTGGCTAATTAACCAAAATCAGAAGGGTGTATGCGTTTACCTCCGCCGCTCTCTCTCCGCTGCTCTCTCTCTCGCCACCTTCCCGCCGGATCTCTGACGGATTGGATAAAAAATAGGCGTGGAAGACGGTTGATTTGCTTGATTCGGATACAATTGGGGGATAATTGAGGTCGGTGTTGTAGGAGAAATCAGAGCCGACTTTGGATACGTAATCGGTTGGGATGTTAAGAAGTGGATATGAATCAAAAGGTGAGGATAATAAGGAGATGACGTAGGCTGATTCAAAATGAAGGAAGAATAATAAATAGAGGTGAAATGACGCAAATACCCCTCACGTGAGGGGCACGTGGGGGGAAACTAACGGGACTTTGGACGGACGTTAAGGACAGGGATGGTAAATGTTAAGAAATGTAACATCAGAGACTCAGACTGTTAAGGGTATACTGAACCTGTTAATACCAACAAATTTAAAGGACGAAAACTACACTTTACTCTTGATTTTAAGAGGCATGATAACTCTTAATGACCAAGTATGGCTGTGAATAACTAGGATTTACATAGACTAACTAAATAGGAGTGCGACTAAAACCACTGGCTTTGGTCCAGTGGTTATGGCAATGAAGATTCAACCTGCCCACGCAGGTTCGAATCCGAGCCAAACCGGGTTTTAGTCCGGAGTGCGTTACGCTAGCGGGGTTTGGCCCGTGTAGCGGCGCAACTGCTGTCAAGTGGCAGCAGGCTCCATGGTTTCCCGGTGAAAGTCTAAGCCTCTCGTTCTGAACCCGCGGGCCCGGTTCAGACAACGTAGTGGTCAGGTTGAGGGGTAACGGGTCTCCGATTCGGAGATGTGGCTACCACTTAAAAATGAAACTCGCCTTTCAAAAAAAAATAGGAGTGCGACTAGCCTAGAATTACCATGATTGACCTAATTCGACCAAGTACTGATGTGCATGACCATTGTTGACTATGATTGACAACTAGTGAAAACTATTGAAAAAATATCAATCGCTAACTAATTATTCACAACATTTAAAAATTTATTTTTTCTTTCTTGGATTTATTTCTTATCATCTGTCGGTGATTACCGAGGAATTGCCGACGAAATTTAAAAAATTGATTTATCTTTTTTAGATTTTTTTATCTGTCCGTAACCAAGGACGAATTACCGTGGACATTTAAAAGATTAATTTTTGGTCTTCTTTTTTAGATTTGTTTTTATTTGTCATTTATTATCGACAGATTATCGAGTACTATTAAAAGATAACTTTTTTCTTAATTTCTTCTTTCGAATTTGTTTTGTCCGTCCGCAACCGTTTTATTATGTATTCTTAACTTGGATGTTTAAAGAAGGCATATACGTAGGAAGGGGGGGAGCCCCAAAAGTCTGAAACGTCCTTTTTTTAGTTTTAGACCAAGTGTAGTGGGCGTGATTGGGGGTGGTGTGATCCACCTGGCCGTGAAAGGGCGTGGATCACTGCCCCCTGTGCGGGGAGGGGGCAGGGTTCAAATCACGGGCAACGAGAGTTGTGATTTGTGTGTTTGTATATGTATATGTGTGTGTATATATGTGGATAGTGAAACAATTACACATCTTAGTTACTAGGGGCATGATTGCTCTCGTACTCTCGTGACAGTAACATGCCGGAACGTAGACGTTGAGTTTGAGTCATTTGGGGGCTGTTAGGTATAACAGGTTATTAGTCTTCAATGGGGCCATGTGCATGAATAGACAAAAAAAACCAAAAGAGGGTTTTTAGTTGTTGCTTTTATCTCTTAAAAACATTATTTTTCACTTTTATGTCTTAAAAATTATTATTTTTCACTTTTATGTCTTAAAAATTTTAAGTGTATACGTATGCTAGTCTTGAGTTGACTGTGTTTATTACGTTGTTATATATTTATGTTTCAATTTTTGACGCTGTAGACACAATTTGATCCTCATCCAATTTTCAAAAGAGTGATATTTACCGCATAATTACTTTTGTTAGAAAATAAAAAATCCTCCTTCAAACAAATATAGAGTAAACGTTGCTCAACCAAGAAATTTTGATGATTTGATTAAAGTTTATTAGAGAAACAAAACATAATAAAAAAACACCAATGTAACCTTTGTATGAATAACGTTATTTCATGATATACAACAACATACTCCTCCATCACAAGCTCCATCGGGTTTACAAAGTGCACTACCCACGTTGATCCATGTCTTCGCGCATAACGCCTTACAATTTACCTTTTTACAACATGATTTTGTACACTGAACTCTTATAAATAACAGTAAAATTATTATGGTCAAACAACATTTTCATAATACGTGAAAACATGAAACGGTAACTTACCGGCGCTGTTAGCAGGAGTTGATACAGAGGATGTTATTATCAATACAAAAAGAAGAGCAGCAAATCTGACGGAGCAAGTAGCTTTTAGTATTTAAGGGCCGTTAGTAATTTCATATCTTTGCGATAACTTACCTATCGGAAGTAGGGATGTTTTGATATTTTGTTACAAACTAATTAAACCGAAAATTAAATTCCTTTTAAAATCAAACCAAACTAGTTATTGATTTTTAGTTTTAAGAAATTCAGTTCAGTTAAATTGATGAAACCGAGCTAATATATTTAGGCCATTATAAAACCTAGAAAACTAGTTCGAGAAACCCGAAACCTGAACTGATTAACACCCTCCCGTGTTCGACTGTTCGGGTTGAATATGATAACGGAAATTCTAATCTAGAATTATAAATTTACACTAAAAGTACTATATAATAACCAAAACTCGAAATTCTTACAAAAAATGCATTCTTTAATAATTCCTTTTGAAGTAGTATTAACACAAACATTCTTATCGTTTGAACTTATAATACACATTTAAATAAATTACAATATTAACACAAACATTCTTTAATAATTTCTTTCTAAGTCCATATATATATAGATAAACATCTAAAAAGAGTGTCTGGATTTACTTATGTAAGTCATAATAAGCAGATAAACATTTAACTAAGTAATCACAAACATCTTGGACGTTAAGGAAGACACAATTTAATAAATTATGATGGTCAACAACGGCGCCTTACTCATCAACTATCATTGGAAGCGTGCCCCTGCATCACCGAATGAAAATGGAGAATTAAACCAACTTACCAATCTTCTTCAAACTGCCACATTATCAGTTTGTAATGACTGTTGGTGTTGGTCGCTGGACAGAACCGAATCATTCTCAACCAGTAGTACCAAACAGCGGATTCACTTCCTAAATCACGAGATGCGAGAATTCAAATTCTCATGGAATAATTGGGTTCCCGCTAAAGTCAACCTCACAGCATGGCGTGCCCCTAATGGGGTTAGCCGCTAGGAGAACAAATGTTCAAGATACCAGATGCAAATTTTGTGGAGACTTTGACGAATCGGCCGACCACATTTTTATCTCTTGCTGCCTACCTCAATCGGTGTGGGATCTCATTTCACAATAAAATCGTTTTGTTGGTCGTTCAAAAAAAATGATGGATGTTATGGATTTGAATTTAGGTTTTTGGGCTTCTTGTCGTTTGAACTTATAATAACTATATTTAACTATGATAAATGCCGGTATATAAGTAAATGTAAATTTATTCAAACAATTAATAATAAAGTTTATGTAATCATATTTAACAAACCAATTATTTATAAATTCAAATAAGAAAGATTAAAAAGTACATCCGGGTTGGCTCAGCCCGACATGTTTTAGCATGTAATTAAAAACCACCAGTTTTGACCCAATTTGCTAATTTTGCAGGGACCTGATTTAAGCATGTATCAAAAGAAGCAATAGATGTAATCAAGTCTTTTGCTGCACCTAAATTGAGCTGAAAAGAGAATGTGGTTGTGTTTGAACTTGTCAACCTGAGGCCACATGCCATGTGGACATGCTGAAACTGCTGGCTGACATGGCACAATCTTGGAATAAAATCATATATACACAATCAGCATTCATTTATTCTTGGTGGAAGTTTTCTTTGCCTTTTTATTTTTAAATCCTGCTCCACTTTCCTGTAAAACAACAGCAAGTAAACACGAAGTTGGTCGGTTACATAACTAAATCCAGTCTGCTATTTAGAGTTAAGGTGAGGAGTCATTATCTATGTATATACTCATGTACATTGGTTCGTTGAGACAAGGACTCCTTACCCTGATGCTAATGTTTAACCTTAATGGGCTTAACGCTAAATTACATAAAATATTTATTAGAATCTTAGCACAGATACCTTTTTATAGAGAATGTAAGCAGGTCGACCGGTCAGCTCTTGCCCGTTTTTACTGACATAAACCTGAAGGTAAAAGAATATTAATTTAGATGATAACTGATGTAGAAAAGACATCTGCAAGTAAATAAGAATGTCCAAACAAAAAAAATTTTAAAAACTTATGGATTAAATCGAAAGCTAGTACAGTTGATATGGACTATAAACTATTTGAAATCATATGTTTTAATTTCTATATTAATCCAGAAAACATGAATGACTACTATAACAAATCCAGCATATTCCAACTTACTCTCTTTCCATCTTGGTTTGTGAACCAATGACCAGCATCAGCAGATTGACCATCTGCTTGAACCCTCCTTTTGCCAGCACCAGCAGATTGACCATCTGCTTGAACCCTCCTTTTGCCAGCATCTTTCGGGACCCGTTTCTCAGTATTAAGCTTCGGATTCGTAAAACCTTGAGAGGTTTCTTGGGTTGTTGATTTTTGTGAATTTTTCCTTGAACTTGTTTCAGCTTTATTTGTTCTAGCAGCTTGTTTAGAGTTTTCACCACAGTTAAATTGGCCCCTAAAAACACAAGTATAAAGAACATCATACAACTTTATTAAAAATTTGTAACTTATAATAGAATTAACTTCCAGCCACACTTACATGTAATCAATGTTTGATGTACTAGGCTGCTCAGAATTTTTGTTCTCTGCATTTATAGGAAAGAAATTGGGCAAGCGAGTTCGAACTAAATCTTGGACCCTTGGATCACTATGGAAGAAATACTGATGAGCAGGGGGGCGAGGATCACCCAAATCTATTACACTATTTGTAACATGAATATTAGGGCTGTTCTTTCCAACATTACTCTGAGATGTTCTTTTATCTTTCATGGAACTAAAATATTCCTCACAAACTTCATCCAATGCAGGTGTTGGGATACGAAAACTCTTCTCTGGTCGGAAATCTCCCCATAGATCTTTCTCGGTAGATGTTTTGATTGATTCGTTTAATTTTCTCTGCTCGTTCAAACCTACACATTGCACAAGATCAGGTGGGCAAAGCTTCAAATACGGTTCTGATCCATTATATGTCTTTTTAGTAGCACCTTCACTGATATAAGGATCATCAAAATCTGAGTCAGAATCAATCAACTGAAACCTTCTAAGAGGACTGGCAGATAACTTTGGAAATGGTGGTTTATTGCTTGTGATTACAGACTCTGGTGCACTTGATCCGGTTTGATTTCTATTTCCTGATTGTTTGGTCAAAACCCCATGGCCACTAAGTGGAAATTTTGAACTCTTGCAGACGGAATGATGTTGTGTTGAAAGATGTTCATCTGCAGTTATCAATAAAGATAGCATGCATGAGAGGATTGATCAGATAAACTTACTAATTGTACAGACTTGTACTTCTCATATATAATAGCGCATATACCATCCCTTTTATAAATAATAAATCAATGTGGTGATCCTAAACATGTTTGTGCTTGGATTCAAAAGAATCACAGATTTCTACATGTCCATATGGTTAAGGAGTGTAACATTTGCAAAATACAGTTTAGGATTACAAATTGTTGGAAAGTAGTGCTAAAGTCAACATAAAGTCTAACGGTATTAAGTTCAAGAGTTACTGCTGAAGGGTCAGTAAGAAGGGCCTATCGATAGAAAGGTAAAACAGTAGGAACCGGTACATAAGTTATTACCGACGCAGGAGTTTCTACCGGCAGGGGAATAAAGACGTCGGTAGTGTGTTATTACTTGTTACTACCGATAGTTGCAGTTACAACCGAAGGTGTAGTTGTTGCTGATATCTAATAAAAGGCTTATGTTGTAACCGTTTTGTTTGTTAGGCAGGTCTATATATAAGCGGTGAGGCAGAGTCTTAGTTAGTTCTTCGAATAATCCTTTTGTTAATCTTTTCTGTAGAGAGTTCTTTCGGTTGTATTTTCTCATTTTTCTGTAGGTGAATATTATCATCGTTGGTGGTTGATTTCTGTTTAAATTCTTTGATTTCAACACAATTCATGAATTCATGATCATGGAGTGCATAAGATTCCTAATGCTTAAATTTATGACAGTAATACTTCAATCCAATACATCTGATTTCATTAGAGTTTATAATGAATGTAATTGACAGCCAGATTCAACCCTATATGATTTGGAGAATCAAATAACCCTTCTATCTTAAATCATTAATTCCTACCTACTTCCAAAAACATGCATTTGAACTAAAATTAACTGACAGGGTGAATGATATATTTAACCTGTACGATTATCCTCTGGCGAAGAGAAATCTTCGATGTCATCGTCATCAACAACAACCGAAGAAAGCAGATCCACTTTGCTCTTAGCAGAAGCCGACGATACAGTGTCCTCGACCGTGGATCCTCTCCGGAGGCGCTTCAATTTCGGAGGCGAATCATGATTTTCAGATTCTGAATCAATGGCTGTTAGGGTTTCAAAATCATCATCGTCATCTACGAGTATCGTTTCAGCAACGGAGAAGTTATTCGACGATGAATCAGCTCTATCGTCTTTGTTTGCAGTAGCAATATGGGGCTCGGAATCAGGTAGATCAAAATCGAGCCCTAAAGAGAACGAAGGTGCTTCAAAATCCGCCATGAATACGAACAATTGGGAAGAATTTGGAGTAAAAAGAGGGAGGGTGTGAAGGGATTCGTATGTTGAAAGCTTTTTCATTATTTCAATAAGTGCCCATTGGCGCTCTTTTCTTGAATTTATTTCCATGGCGCCATCATTTTCATATTTTCAAAAAGAAAGTTATTGTCTAGTGTAAGACTATCCGGCGTGAGAGCGTGAGAGGGGGTGGCGTGACCCATATCAGACTTTACGTCCAGGAACACCGCCCCCATAGGCGTGAAAGTGGCATAAAAAGGGGGACGTGGGGCATTTCACGGGCGATGTGTCACTCATCCCAATCTCAAACGGTAATATTAGTGTTTAAATCAAAAAAAAATGTTACCGTTTAAAAAAAATCTATTTTTCTCCAAAAATCTAATATAAATACCAACCAATTTTTACTCACTAATTCATCAAACCAACTTCCCAATTTCTTCTCCAAACATCATAATGAATCCTTGGAATCCAAATAATCAATTTTATGCAAACATTCGTAACGACCCAAATAACACTTTCAACCCGAACAACGACCCGAGCAACCTTTTCAATCCAAATATTCAAGACGTTTACGTTCCGAGTACGTCACCGGAACCAAACATTTTTCAACAAATTCCTTGTGGATTTAACTTTCAACAAATGCCCCCTCCTGCACAAACCTCTCCCACACCGGATTCAATACCCGAAACACAAGAATTCACTATCCCCGAGACACAACCGTCTACTCAACCGAAGAAACGTTCACATAGAAAGAAACAACCATTGACCGTCGACACAACCAAAGAACCGGCTCGTGTTATTGAAAACTGAACGCCGGACGAAGAATTTATTTTGACTAAAGCTTGGTTAGACGTGTCGGAGGACCCAAAAAATGGTAAGCCGTTTAATTTTTTTATAAATTGTTATGTTATTTTTTATAAAATTTGTAGTAATTTGTTTAATATTTTTTGTATAGGAAATAATCAATCAGTAAATGATTTTTTTGTGGTGTGTTCGTGCGAAATTTCACGAGGCAATGGGGAGGGGCGAATACCGGAACCCCGACAAGATCTCTGGTAAATGGCGGTTAACAACTTTTACAACAAACACTACAACAATCGTAAAAGTGGTCAAAGTGACCACGATATATACTTAGAAGCTTGTGAGGAGTACAAAGCCGTAGTGGGTTCGGCTTTTAATTCTAATAAATCATGGGAGATTATTAGAAAATCTCCCAAGTGGGGCCAAGTCCCGTTGATGTCTCAGTGTCCAAACAAACTAAATCGTAGTCTACCGGCGATTATTCGCCTGGTATCAATTCAAGAATTAATCTAAATGATACCGATGACGAAGTTGAAGCACCGGAAGAACCGGTTCGTCCTCCCGGAAGAAACAAAGGTAAACGGGTTGCTTCTTCGTCAGCACTGGACACCCGCTTTGAAAGAATAGACTCGAAGCTTTAAAAACTACATTCTTTTAGACAGGATAAACAACAACTACAAGATATCAAGTTTCTAACTATGAACTTCGACCACCTTAGCGGAGGTGTTCGTAAACTAACGGATAGGGGAAAAAAAGAAATATGCGAACGCCATAACATAAACGACGAGGATGAGGATGAGGACGAGTAGTTTTTTTAATTTTTATGAATGTAGTTATTTTTTATTTTTATGAATGTAGTTTTTTTTATTTTTTTATGAATGTAGTTTTTTATTTAGTTTAATTTTATTTTATTGGTATTTAGTTAATTATTAGTTAATGATTAACAATTAAATACGGGGCGTGAAACCACTACGTACCTTAGTGATTATTGGCAGTGAAAACTCATGTGCTGATGTGGTGCTGACGTGGAGGGCGTGAAAGAGAGGGGCGTGAAACCACTACGGATAGCCTAAGGGTAGTTTAGGTAGTTTGATAATAACTAATTTTAATTAATGAAATTAGACAATAACGGTTATTTAACACCATATTTAACTCGTAACTCAATTTCATTATATTTACTTGTATTTAGTTAAATGAAATAACCGGTTGCTAAAAGCTTGAAGAGAGCCACGTTTTAATGATCTCGAGCCCGAGCTCGATCTGGTATTGAGACTCGTTTAATAAACGAGCTTGTGTTTCACATATCAAGTTTGATAGAGCTCACGAGCCTAAACGAGACTTTTGTTTATATAGTTATTATTTAACATATTTTATATATAATTACATAATAATTATTATATATATATAGAGATTATGATAAAAGTATTCAAACAATGTATATTATTATGTTATATATAAAAATTATAATTAAAAATATATATATAAATAATTATTAATATACATATATATAATAATTAATTAAATAATAAACTAGTTGAGCCCGAGCTTTATATTGCATTACCTTGGATTGCATCACAATATGTTGTATTAAGTCGCATTCTATTGTATTACATCACGTTACATAATATTACATCACATTATGTTGCATTATATCACATTACACATTATTACATCACATTACATGATATTACATCACATTAGATGTATTACATCTCATTACGTTGTATCATTTCACATTACATTGTATTGCATCACAATACACTGTATACATCATATTACGTAGTATAACATCCCATTACGTTCTACGTTACGCATGTTACATCAAATTATGTTGTATTACATTACATTACATTGTATTATATCACATTACGTTGATTATGTGGCGGACGGAGAAATTAGGGTTTGCTCAATCTTGAAAAGGGAACGATAGAAGCAAAAGATACAAAATAAACGGGTTAAAACAATAAAATGGGTGGGTTCTAGGATCCAAAAGTCCCTTTTGATCTGATCCAGACTTTAGGTTGGAAAACAGAGAAAGGGATGGCTTAGAATAACGTAACGTGTCCCCCCAATTATTTTTATTTATTAGGTATGAAGATGAAGATTTGTTATTTTATTTGCAATTTTAAACTAAATGATTTCATACTTATAATTTAGAGTGAACTGCAGTTTTCGTCCCTAAGCTTTGAACAAAACATCAGGTTTCGTCCACCTGTAACACATTTGATCCCCCATGTTTGATGTTTTAACACTTTGCGTCCTTGGTCCTTAACTCCGTTAACTTTTCTGTTAGTTTTTGTGTGAAATTATTGATATACTCTTAACTCCATCTTTTTCTTCATCAGACCACCCACCACCACCACCACAACCCACACCACCTCCTATCGCCACCGCCTGACCCCACCACCACCACCTCCTACCACACCGAATATATAAGAACTCATTCTCTTCATCATTCCACATCTAAACACACACGCATGCCATCTAGAGAGAGAGAGGAAGAACACGGGAGAGAGGGGGAAGGGCCGGATCCTCCGACATCATTTATGGTGACACTCCAGCGAGCTCTAGTGGCTTCCGATGGTGGTGTGCTCGAAGATGATGGCGACGAAGAAGGAATCTGACAGCGGCGACGACTTACGTTCTCCCGGCAGTATGAAGAGACAAACACGACGGCGATGTGTAAGGTGAAGGTGATGGTGGTTACAGATGCAGGATTAGCTTGTAATTTGAATTTTAAAAGTTTATTTTATGTTTTATCTTTTATTTATTTGTGTTTATCTCTAAAGTTGTTAGGGTTTAGTATAAATATTATTTCTAGGTGAACGTTAAAGTTAGTTTTTAGTTTGGTTATTATTAATTGTGAACTTTTTTAGTTATATCGAGAACCTTTGAGGTTTCTTGAAGCGTTTGGTTAATCTTTGAGTTTCTAGCCATTTGATTGCTTCCGTTCTCGCCTTATTTGGTATCAGAGCTCTTGGTTATCAAATTGCTACTTGTGGAGAAGATCGACGCCCTACTCGCATAACCGCCGATCGAGGCAACGAGGGAGTCTATTTCGACCCACGAGATCTTAAGATCAAATGGCTCTGACAACGAGTCCGAGATCTTGAAATACAACAAGAGATCAAACGGAACCGCCAACAAGTCCGAGATCTTGAGTTACAACGGGAGGTGCGCCAAGCTGTAACCCGATTCGAGTAATGTCGTTTGGGACGAAGGTGATGATGGAGAGGAGTCAAGGAATGAATATGTGAAAAGGACAGTCATTACCTTTGATGAGTTTTTTAAAGAATATGTGGTTGCCGACGATGGTGCCACGGTGGAGGCGATGACCACTGGTGGTGATGCGGTGACTAAGGGTGATCACGCGCTTTCCTTGGGTGATCGAAAAATCTCACCGGTAAGTACGGATGAGTTGAATATTTCTGATCATTGTGGGTCAACAGAAACAATGGAATTGAATAGTATATCATTGAAGAAAGAGATAATTGATCATGCAAAGATGAGTGTCGACGTTATGAAATGCTTTCCTACAAATGGAGGGGATGTATCCATGGAAGGTGATACGGTGGTCATTGGGGGAGCCACGGTGGTCATTGGGGGAGCCACGGTGGTTACTGGTGGTGATGAGTTGTTGTCGGCAAGCCACATTAAAATCGCCAATACTAGCGTGGTTTTGAATATTTCTTCAAAAGTCCAAGATTTGGATAATATTGAGGCTGTCAAAGTTGAGGAAGGAAAAGATTGTATTCAATGTGATGAGCCTTTATTTTCGAGTTTCAAAAGGTATAATCCATTCAAAAGGATAAAAAGATTGAGGTGAATCTTCAAAAGGTATTTAGACATGCATATAATAATAATGGAATAATGGATTGTGGGGTCCTCATGCATGTTCAACAGAATTAGAGGCACTTTGTTGGCCACCTCCAGCTTTGAAAACCTCAAAAGGTTGCGAGCCTCTTAATGTGCAAAAAAAGACGGCCCAAAAATGTGTTAGAGTGAAACATGGGGATGGCCCAACTGCTACTAATTATGGGTCATCCGGGCCTACTAAAGCCCAACTAATGAAGACTCAAACAAAAATTTTAGTTAACCTTTGTTTTGCCCAATTATCAATTCGATCAAATTTCCAATATAAATTATGCTATGGGCTCCAAAATGTGCGCCAAGGAATTATTTCAATATGCTGAGCATGTAACACCCCGGAAATTTGTAAACTGATAGTTCGAATCAGTGGGCGACCCGACCCGATATTCTATGTAAATGAGGAGTAAGACTGGTCCCGCATGAAGCGCTTTGACAACGTTAGGTAATACGGTTAGTCGTTTAAAAGATGGTTCAGGATAGAAGCGTACGAGGCGGATTTAGGGGGGCTTGAACGAAACATCGTGAGGTTTAAATATCCCTTTAATGCAAAAACCCTAGGTCATGTTGGACCTAGGGGACGAGAACGGCAGACGCATGAGGAGGAGAAAGAGGCGACGGTGAAGGCGGTGGTTCGACGGTGGTATCACGTAAAGAACTTCATACATCTCAAAGGTTTGGGTTCCGAACGTGATTGGACGCGTTGCAGAGTAAGGACTGAAGCTCAGCATAACCAGTGAGTTTCTAATCCCCTACTCTTTAAATGCTTTTAATGTTTTGGGGCTATCATGCATACCTATGAGAGATGTTTACTATATTAAACATGACAAGAATTTTGGGATTTAATCTGAGGTGTTATGAACTATAATATTCATTAATGAGTCGGAGGGCCTATGGAGTGTCTAGGTGAATATGTGAGCTAGGGATAGAAGGGTTAATGACGGGTGTCGTGTTAAGGGTTAGTCTGGGTGAGTCGGAATATAAGCTAAACGCTTATGAATATGCGTATAATACGTTATTCTAGAGTTATGTGTGGGGTGCAGGTGTAGTTAATGAGTCATTTTAATGTGTAGTGTGATATTATGTGTTTATATTTGTGTCATGTGTTTGTGTCATTGTCGTTGTGGCACGACGGGTATTGTGTTTGCATCGTTGTCTCTATGACACGATAGACGGGATTGTGAAGGACGAAGTCCTTCGGGAAGTCACTTAAGGTGACAATATTCAATAGGTTAATGATGAGCTCGGGGTGTGTTGTACGCCCTGACAGACGGAGGTACAGTAATGAGGTATGTTATTGCGTGTGTAAATACGTGTTAAATTGCATGCAAGTGTTGAGTTGTATTTATTATGCGTGAAATGATATTATTGTTGTGTGTAGGTGATATTAATGAGGCGAGTAGAGTTAGATTGACTGTTGGGTCGGGATTACGATGTGGTGTTTATAACTGTCGTGTCAGTCGATTTGTGAGAGCCTTAGTCAAGGCTGAGTAAGTCGGTGTCTAAGGAGTTATCGCGTTAACCAAGTTTTCGAGTTAATACGGGTAGTAGATTACAAGTAACTAGTGTAGAAAGAGTTAATTGTGTTGGTGAGAATTATGGGATTATAATTATGGGATGAGTTTTGGGTGGTGAACTGTTGGGGATATCGTAAGATAACGGGGATACCTATTTGCTAATAAATTTACAAAACTATTTTACTAAATACTGGAGGGTCTCGAGTAGAGATAAATATTAAATGTGACAAGTTGGATTTCGTTTAAACTAAACTATTAGAACTCACTCAGCGTAGCTGACTTTGTGTGTACGTTAGATTGTGTGCAGGTAAGCTTTGGGGTCGACGTATCTTGGCTTGGGAGCGGTGCTATTCGGATTGGTGTGGAGGCCTTCATGAGGTAATTTAATGACAATAATAATTAACATTTTTAGAAAGAATTCCGCTATAGTTTGATTGATAACTTATACATTTACAAGAGAATAACACGTTATGAGAAACAACTGTAGGGTGCCAGGTCTGGGGCCTTACAGAGCATGTGGAGGATGAGGAAACAATGTTGTATTATAATCTTTTTCATATTGATCAAATAGTGAAAAAGAAACAATTCGATATTCCTTTCGACCCGGGTGGCTTTGGTCCGGAGACAAAACTCGAGTACTAGTTTTTTTCGAAGACGAGGAGTATGATGCAGGATTAGCTCGTAATTTGAATTTTAAAAGTTTATTTTATGTTTTATCTTTTATTTATTTGGGTTTATCTCTAAAGTTGTTAGGGTTTAATATAAATATTATTTATAGGTGAACGTTAAAGTTGCTAGGGTTTAGTATAAATATTATTTATAGGTGAACGTTAAAGTGTTATAACATCAAACGTCGGAGATCAAATGTGTTACAAGTGGACAAAACCTGATGTTTTATTCAAACCTTAGGAACGAAAACTGCACTTTACTCTATAATTTATTATTACTCAAAGTTATTTATATTATACTATATTATATTATAGTTTATATTATTAGATTTGTTTATTAATAGGTTATTAGGTTATCATATTTATTATATAATATTAAAAAAGTAATTGTAACTTGTTATCTTTATTTATATTTTATTAAAATATATTCTATTAAAATAAATAATGTAGTTATGTGGATTCAATTAGAAAATGTAATGATAATTATAATTTAATTATATATGAAATTACATTCTATATCTTTTGACTTCAATAAGTACAGATATTGTCCTTATTTAGAAATTTTTTGCACGCTATATGTCATTTACACTAACTGGTGTTAAGTTTTGGTATGAGGGTATAACAGTCTTTTTACCCATTAAAGGACAATTTATGTAATTAATTTAACAAATTAATTTCTCTATATCCACACTCTTACAGATCAAAACATCCTTTTTATCCCCAAATCATCATCACTCCCAACAACCCTTCAACCAAATCGATTCTCCCATCCAAATCCTTAGATTTCTCCACATGGTGGTGTTTCAGAAAATTTGTACAAGAAGCTATATTGTAATAAACTCATGAAAACCACAATCTATCACCTACCGTTGCTGCTTAGAGAGTTAATTTGGAGAAGTCAAATTGAAATTCAAAATTGGTTTAGGATTTGCTAGCATCACCTGTCACACATGGCACCTTCAGTTCATGTTGGTTTTACTCAAGAACTCAAAAAAGATTTGATTTTGAACATACAAGATCATCTATTTCACATTTAAACACAAAAATTACCATAAATCCACACACCCTTTTGCATCTTTACCAAAGCATCTGCTGTATCACTGTTCAATTTCATTCTTGGGTACTACATCTATTGTTTCAATAGTTCAATGATGGCCAAGAGGAATTTCATTTGCAACTGATTTTGATAAAACCTTGAGCCACAAACCCATTTCCATTTAAGACAAAAAAACAACAGATATGGAGCGCAGGGGGTGGGGAGTGTTCAGGTCGTCGGAGATATGGAGCAGAGCAGGGCGACGTCCCCCCCCCCCCCCCTTCTTAGAACCAACCTCAATGGCTGAACCAATCTTATACCCCCTTTCTTAAAACCACCGGCTCTCCCCTTCAAATGGCGATCATCCGAAGAACCGTTGGACTGTCGGGAGGGCTCTCCCCTATTTTCTACTTCCAACATCCGGCAACGTGTAACACCCAAAAATTCAACCCAATTTAAACATTTTAAAAACGCGTGGAAGTTAGGTCCCAAAACGACATTTAACGTATCCACACATTAAGTTTTACAAACACTAATTAAACTAACATAATTTCCACAAATTAGTTTAACAAAAGTTAGTAACAAGTTATCCGCAACTTGTAACAACCCCAAATAGTTTGTAAAGACTCTATACGAGAAGATTAACAAAAACCAATTACGAAACATGTCCACGAGAATCCAATCCACATGATGCGAGACCCGAGATCACTCCGGAGCTTTACCTACATTCAAAACATCAAATTGAACATGGTTAGTATAGATAGGTAGTCCTAGGAACCCCCCACAAGTCCCTACAACAACGACAGGCCAAAATCCTGCAAAACACGTATTTTCCAACGTCTACCAGACCCAACTTGACGTATCATACACCAGTGGGCGTATGGGACGCCAGTTGGGCGTATGGTACGCCCCCACGAGGTCAAAGTGGCCCAAATTCAGTTTTTCAGCCTATGCAACCCCCCGTCGACCAACCCATTTGCATTTTTGAACCGTAAACCATCATAAACTTATATTTTAACCACACATAAGCTTACCCACATATACTAACATAAATTTGTTAGTTATCAACCCCCAAACCTGAGTACCACTACTCGTATTTTACCCTTGAAGTGTTTGACTTCAAGTTCATTCATTTAGTTGTTTAGGCATACAAAGACCTATAACTAAGACATGTATTGACCCATACAAGTCTTAACGTTTCACCATACATCAAATTGACATATCCACATGTCTATTGCGAGAACCACCACTCGTTTTCTCGCATGGAGTATTTGACTCCACGCCAACCCATGAAGTATCCACACTTCATGTCACGTGTGAATTATTTGACTTCACTTTCACCCGTGAAGTACTTGACTTCACTACCACCCGTGAAGTATCCACACTTCACGATATACCCCCATGAAGTATCCACACTTCATATAATCAACCAATTTACCGTTTTACTACCAACGGTTGACTTTCACCACATTAAGTTAATTTTAGTCTAATGTTACCACATTATACATTTTACCGTTTTACTACCAATGGTTGACTTACACCACATTACGTTTTACTACAACGCCTGCAACTGCTCCTCCGCCTCCGGATTACTAAAATCAAGCCCCTGGCGGTATCGGACTTCAGATATCCTGGCGATGGCGACCGACGGAGGAACAGCGGCCGACGGCGACGACGTGGCATTTTGATATTGAGATTATGATTGTGGTTGTGATTGGAGGCGGAGTAGGTTGATTTGGTGACGAATGAAAGGGGCTTTGTGAGACAAGTAAAACCCTAGGGTTTGACTGAGTTGGTTAACAAGATCATTGAGTGTGGTGAATGATTTTGGGTGGGGGTGGGGGTGGGGGTGGGGGGGATTGAGTGAGCAGAATCTGAATATGTTTGGCAATTTCTTGGTCAGACGCCATAACTGCTCCTTCAAATATATAAGCCTTCAATTTATTGGTCAGAAGCCACATCTAGATATGAGAAATTACATAAATTGTCCTTTAATGGGTAAAAAGACCATTATACACTCATGCGTCTTACACATGCCAAAAAACTTAACTTCAATTAGTGTAAAGGACATAGAACATGTAAAAATTTCTAAATAAGGACAATATCTGTATTTATTAAAGTCAAATGACATATGCTGTGATTTAATATATAATTAAAGGACGATATGTGTAATTTACTCTAATTATAAAATCAAATGGATTAGATTAAAAACTAACGGCTGAAGTGTTGTAATAACAATGTTAAATTAAAGACTACTAGTTTTAATTAAAGGCTATTTTTTAAATTTATTTATTAGATTAAGAGGGTGTTTGGGATTGCTTATTTAACTCTAAAAATGTTTATTGACTTATTACTTTTTTAAAACGAGTTTTTAAAAAATTGTTTGGATTAGTTTTTGTGATGGGAAAAGTCAATAAGTCAATAAGTTGTTTTTAAAAAGTGATTGGCTTAGTTTATATTTATTGTAGGGTAAATAGTGGGTAGATTAGTAATTTTATGTTTAAAAAGTCATAAGAAGTTTTAAAAGGCCAGAATTTATAACTTTTGGAAAACAACTTTTTAAAACTTATTAAAAAGCCAAAATAAAAAAGACTTTTATCAATGTCAAACACTTTTTTGACTTATTGGCTTTTTAAAAAAAAACCAATAAGTCAATAACTGATTTTCAAACTCAATCCCAAACAACCATAAATTACAAAACAGCTCTTTTCTAACGTTTCTGATTCCATCCAATATCGGGCGGTTTTAATGGTGGTAACCGAAACGACGACCATTCAATATAAAGTCATCAAACCCTCCTATTTCAGCTTAATATTCATCACTGCCTACAATGGCTAAGAAGCGTAAAGCCTCCTCAGTAACCCAGCCTTTCTCCAACGATCAAACACCCCTAACTAACAATGGCACCACAACATACACCGGTGGTGCAATAACCCAGCCTTTCTCCGACGATCAAAAACCAAATTTTCCTCCTCTTGTTTCAACTTACAACGATAAGTTACTTCCCATTCTTGACGCCTCGACAAACTCCGCCGCCTAAATGTTACCCAACAAGGAATTCCACTCCCCACCATTGTGGTCATCGGATACCAGTCCTCCGCAAGTCAATAAGCGTTCTAGAGTCACTAGCCGGCATAAGTTTGCCTCGTGGACACGGTATCTGCACAAGGATACCTCTTATAATGAGGCTTCAACACCATACGGAACCGGTGCCAGAGTTCCTTCTGGAGTATCAGAAAAAATCTGTTAAGATCATGGAGGAAAGCCGGATATCAGAAGCCATTGATATGGCTACGGTGGAGATTGCCGGAAATTCTAAAGGTATATCCAATGTTCCTTTAACTTTGGTGGTAAAAAAGAATGGTGTTCCGGACCTTACAATGATTGATTTGCCTGGAATCACTCGGGTTCCCGTCCATGATCAACCGGAAAACATTTATGAACAAATTTCAGGTAATATTTTCCTACGAAAGTGTAACATTGTTCTATATATAGAGAGACACCATTGTAACCCTAAATCACACAACAACTATCAATACAATATACAATTCTCCGATTCAATTATGGCGATGAAATTCAACAATCATGTATTATGTATACTAATGATACTTATCAATGCATCCATGGGACCATACGTTGACCTTTAGGGTTCAGAACCATCTATGAACGAGCATGCATAATTCATAAATCGACATACGTCTAAAAAAAGCAATTGCATGGAAAATACGAAGTTGTAGTGTGAAGCAGACAAATGAAAGATATACATATTAAAAACTATTCACTTAAGTTGGAAATAAATTATTCACAAACGATCTTTCATTAAACCTAACTTTAATTTATTTATTTCTAAACTATATACAGAAGCCGTCTCCGAGAATTCAAATGCCCTACACGAGCCGTAAAAAAAAGACCCATAATGAAAATTACTTTTTTAAAAAGGCCTAATAATTTTTTTTAAAGCCTCGAAAATTTTAAATATATATATAAATTTTTTTTTTTGGGCCCCCTACGGCCGTGTTACTCGCAGTGCCTTCCAGCCGCGCCTGACTATATATACATGTGCATGTATGTATATGCATGCGTGTGTGTCAGTGTGTGTATGTTTTCGCGTTTTAGAATGTTTATTTAAAAGCTTACAAACAATAGAACATTTATTTGGTTTTTATTTGAAAACATAAGGCCGAGTTTAAGTCAATTCACATGTGAATAGAATACATGACATATATGGAATATAATATATTCACACACATCTATATCTATACTATCTAATAAATAAAGGTTTTTCTTGCCACATGTCGTCTCCATATTCACCCTCATCATTTTTTTCCCGCCTCTCTCTCCTATTAAATACATTTCCATCTTTTAATAATAACAATATATTTAAAAAATATTAATTATACTAATAAAATACATTTATTTAAATTATCTTTTATCATAAAAAACTTTGAAATCTAATTATTTAACTTTTATTTTCAATCAAGTAGTAATGAAATTCAAATTATATTAAATAATAATTAACGTATTTTCAAAATCCAATTATATATTAATTTTTACATATTTTAAATTTTGTTTTTATCCTTAGTATATGTAATACATTTTTACACCTGTAAAAAATATATATAAAGATTTTAGAATTTTATGTATGATATTTTTCACCCGTGTGTAATACACGGGGTCTAAGCTAGTATATGTGAAAGCTAAGTTTTCTTATTCACACTAAATCACACACATATTTGAAAGCTAAATTTTCTTTTAGAGTTAATTACACAGATGATCTCTTAGGGTTGTAAAAAGTAACTTATATGAGTACTAAGTGTTTTAAATCGCAATTATAGGTATTATGTTTCAATTTTGTAATAATATTAAATAACAAGACTAACTTTCATTAATTTTTCTGTTAAATTTAGGTAAAATAACCAAAATACCCATGTGATAAAATTTAATAAAAAATTGTATTATCTATAAATTTGAGGAACTCTTAAAAAAACACCACGATCAGATTCTTTATCTTCTCCATGACTAACTAGTTTTATACCCGTCCGGTGGCCGGGTTGTTTAGTGTCATAACATCATAACTATCTTTCTTTACATTCTAAACAAAAACAATATTTGTTTACCAATTTTAAAGATTTTCTACAATGATTGCTTAATCTTCTTTTTTTGTCATCAAATTGCCTTGTTTCTTCACCATTGTAGTCTTCTCCATCTCCACAACCGCTGCCTCCACCGTCTATCATTGACTGGATCTTCTAGTTGTAAATGCAGTCATCTTCTGACTAACACATGAGTCATCAAGTAAAGAAGGAAAAGTTATTTTTCAGCTCAAAAGATCTTTGTTTGACTATTTTAAGGTCAAATTAGAGTCTTTATACATGAAATCCCACATAAAATAATTAGGTTTAAGCTAAACTTTAATAATCATATCAACTTAATAATATACCAAAATTAAAATTGTTAAACTTCGTGTTCATATTTTTAGTTTGACAAAGATCATGTTGAATTTCCAAAATTCAAAGTTGACCCTTTATGTGTTCACGAAAATAAAATTGAATTTCTCATAACATACATGATTTTGTCTTGTAGTTATTGATTGGTTCTAACTTCTAAGTGCAATATATTATGTAAAAATAAGGTAACATGTAATTAATTAATTACTTTCAGGTGACAGATCATTGTCATTCCCACTTTTTCTAGTCGATGAGAAAAGTCTCTTCTTGTTGGACCTGAACAATTTAAATCTCATGCTCATAATCATTATAAAAGAGGTGGTTAAAAATGTGGCTGCTTGGGTTCATGTCGAAACGGTTTCTGGTAAGAATGGATAACTTCTAATACGAGTCAAAACAAATTGGGCCAGTTTAGGTGGCCCTTAAATATTCACTTTTCCCTCTTTTTTACTAAAATCTTATTAATATAAAATATATTGAAAATGATTATAGAAACTAAATTATTAAAATACTAATCTAATTTTTATGAATAAAGAAATATAAGAGGTTGTAAGCATTAAATGAAATACATTTCTAGTCTCTTTTGACCCATTCTCATTGTATAAAGTTTATCATATGGGAGACTATATATTTGTCAATTGTACATTAGACATTGTTCACTAACCTTCTAAAGTTAATATCTAAGTAATGTGGCACAAACCCGGATCCGACTTCTGAATGGATTTAAGTCGACCACATGTTAGTTAAAAGTATACATTGATATGTCTCCCCATTATCATAAGTGTGAAATTTTAAACCATGATCTATTTCCTTAAAGAAAAAATTCATCATACCAGAATTTGCAACTCAGCAGTCCTGGCGTTGAATCATTGCATAAAGCCATAATGTTTACTCCCTTAGACCCCAACGTTGGACCAACCTGTGGCGCCGGTGTCGCTTTCCTTGCTTCTAACTCCTACTTAATTAATCTGGTCACTGTACAAACACAAGTAAAACACACACACACACACACACTATACCAAAGTTCGTGTAAAAAACTTTGATTTAAAGAAGAAATTGAGTACCTTTTTGGTTTTGCCACAAGGTTTAGGAAGAGCCATGGCTTTGAATGCAAGAGTTCTGGGGATTGTAGAGCATAATTGCTTCTGATTGCAACACTATTGTGTCAGCAAGTATAATACTGGATAAGATTTTAATTAACAAAACTATTTTGAGAAAGAAAGTGAGTACTTTTGGTTGTATCTTTGCTCAAATCCCTCATTCTTTCCTGCATTTGATGCAATAGTTTCAACATCACCCTACACAAATAGTTTTAAGCTATAGTATGTGCATATCTGATAATAAAAAAGTCAGCAACCTTATGCTTTCATCCGATCTATGTTTTCCCATAGAAAGTCTTTGAATCTCTACCTATAATAGAGTAACACCATCCTCCATCTCTTCGGGTTTAGAAGCATCAAGGCCCCTAAACAATTAATTAAAAAAAATCATGTGAAATACAATTGTTAACTAATGTAGCATGTAGTGTCAAAGCTGTAACATGCAATAATTACAAAGAAAAAACTTGCTTCCAGCAGATTCTATTCTTGAGCTTCTTTTCAATAAGATAAATGCCTTCAAGGACATTTGTTATATCATATATTTGCCTCTTCTGAACATCTATAATGAACTATTTTTAAATAGAGATTGCAGATAAAATGATTCAAAAGAAATAGTGAGTGGGTTCACGTCTAGTCATAACCTGTTTCTGGCTCCTAAACAATTAATTAAAAAAATCATGTGAAATACAATTGTAAACGAA
The DNA here is from genome assembly GCA_023525975.1 of Smallanthus sonchifolius. NCBI lineage: Eukaryota > Viridiplantae > Streptophyta > Magnoliopsida > Asterales > Asteraceae > Smallanthus > Smallanthus sonchifolius. Next base: position 13,158,540 of record CM042026.1, on the reverse strand, counting down.
TCAAAATGAATTAGTTTTGGTGTGAATCAGGTCGAGTTTGTTAAATAGGAACTAAAGATAATATTTCTAAAGCGAAACACTAACAAATTGGGAGCATGTATAGATTTAATCATTGACGCCTAATGTACTTAATTAATCTGCATGCTTGATGGTTGTTGCAGTAACATTCACATGCCATAACCATATTCAAGGGGAAATGAATTCATTAAAATCATTTAGACATTTAGTCAACACACAATGACATAATCCTCTAAATTTTTATATAAACTACAATCCAAACTTTCAATGGAATTACAGTCATACCTCATAAATGGTTCTAGAGTGCATATAGTCATGACAAAGATCACATACTTACACGCATAGATATAAAAGAAACTACCCGTGTGTCGCTTTCGCATGTTTTTAAGGCTAATCCTAGTCGTGCTATTATTCTTAGCCGTTCTCAAACTTCGGTTACCTTTTTCTGAAAAAAGAAAAAAAGATATAGAAGATAAAAAGACTAATAAAGCATGACAAAAAGACCGGACCTTAGCACTTCTCTAAAGCCGTTAAAACTTACAATTGCATGGTAATTGATAAAGTTTTTGTGACACCATTTTTAAGATTTATTAGACTGAAGAAATCCCGTGTGTACATTTAAGAATGTTACATGATCACCCTGTAAAATAAAAAAGGTAATTGGTATATGAACATTAGAGGTAGAGAAAAGTTAAAAGAAACAAATACAAAACAATCTGCTAAAGGAATTATCATGCAGCCTAACCATCTAATGGTCATCACTAATAGTGTATGTTTGCAGTTTGATATTTTACCAGCTAAATACAATTAAATTTGCCACAAATGTAAACTGAAATTTGACATACTAATTACAAACCAAAAGCTAACAGAAGGCTCCTGAATCAGCGCAGAGAGTCTGCCATGACAAAAATATTAGGCAGGACTTACCATGGGTAAATGTAGAGATGGGAGTGAAATATTTCTGGTCATACATCTTGAGTTTTTGTCAATGGCAACTCCATTTGAAGTAAGTGGTTTAGGTAGTGTAGGTGCATTTGACATTGAAGCAATAAGAAAACCATTACTTGTAAATTTATGAGGATCTATATTCATGTGACATTTTCTTGATCTTTTTTTCTTGAACCTGTTCCAAAATAAATATATTAAAAACAGCATTCTGAATGTGATGTTCATGATTAGCAATATATTAAAACTTATGAAATATGCTGCTTGTTATGACCTTCCTATCACCTTATAGTCTCATTATCAAAGGAGTGCAGAAACATGGCACCACTGGCTGTATGACACCAGCTGATCTGATTGATTTTCTCCTTGATTTCGAAGCTCTTTTAGATAATCAAACTGGATCATAAACATGAATTAATGAGGTAGTGAATAACATACTAAACAAAAAAAGAGAATCTATATTTGTGTTCCTGTCATAAAGAAAAATGAGAACCTCTAGTTCATGAATTTGGAATTCGGTTTTGTAGCGAAATTTAGGGTATCTGACTGTTGGAACCATCCATGCCCTCTAGATATCTTCTATTATCAGCCTACTATGTTATACATGTTCATGTTACAAGTGGAACCAGTAAACAATTTAAAATTTTATGTTAAAACTTTTTTTTTCTTTCTAAATTTTACACGGTATGCTAGTTTAAGCCACATGAATAGCCGAAAAGGGGTTGCCCTAAATCGTTCTGATCTTTTGCAAATCTGAACATAAACATGTAAATTAACATTGTTTGCTCGGCTACACCTAGTATCAGTATGGTTGTCCTCCAACTATAGAGTAGATAATGCCACAAAGTGTTGTTGATGCTAGGGTTTGAACTGCAGTTAAACTCCCCTCTGTTAAGAAAAATCATATTAGCATATACCCAATTCAAGAAACAAAAATAAAACAATTTTTTAACAATTGAAAACTTCCAAACCAGTAAATTCTCTTCTTCTGATCTATGAAAACGAATAGAAAATACACTTACTCGGCATGTTTGTGCCCTAAACATTACAAAAATTACAAAATATGATCTAAAATCAACAAATAAAGTGTTACCTGCCACAACTGTTACAATCGAACACGAGATGGCGTAGGTGTCAACTGGCACGATGAACGTGGATTCTCTTGGTTGTTGTGATACACCGTCGGCGTCAATTGGTGGCGGTGATACATCGAATGGCCATTGTTCTTTGGCAATGTCAACTGGTTATCAGAATCCAGAGTCCGATGGTGATGAACGATTATCATAATCGGAGCTTGATTGTTCAAGAAATGTTGATCAGTAATCGGAGTATCGATCGGAAGAAGACTCGATTGGCGTCGAACAACAGGATTTCAGTGGTCAGCTGTCGTATCCCTAATTGCTAATCGCCTTGTTGAGTCCCTCTCCCCCGGAAGTGAGAATTCACGAACAGAAGTGAAATTTTGAGGGTTTCCATTTGGAAGATGAGGCGACATGGGAGGAATGATCGGAGAGAACCGCTTCAAAAAGTGAGGAGCCGTCAACCGCCGAATTAACACGGCTCAGATCAAAAGTATGTTTGATCGCACGGCTAGGGGTGATCAGGGGGATAAACCGCTAGAAAACGATTTGCATTAACACGGACAGGATTACTCCTGTTTTGATCGGACGGTCCACGGTTTGAAAGGAAGAATAACTGTTCTTCGGCGTCAATTATATAGAGAAATAACTCACAACTTCTCACCGCACACACCAAAACTCCGATTGGAATCCGGCGACTTCAACGCACAACCAAAACTCAACCATTGTTCAAATTGGAAGCACCATTATGTATCTCCACTCAAAGTAATACTGAGATTTGGCTCTCTGTAGCGTAGGGGTGTTCGCCGGATCTACAAAAGACCACATCCGTTCTGTTAGACTAGCCTAATCAGAAATCGCTCTCATTAGATCCAAACGACGCCGCGTCACATATACTCATAGCTCTAGCTCTCGATGCGCAAGGTTTTTGTACATCAGCGGTGGAAGCAAAGATCTTGTTTCGTTGAAATGCCATCGATAAAGAACCCGGTTTTGGTCGAATTCACCGTTTTCATTCGGTTAATTTTAAAGCCGAAGTGATTGTCATTGATGTCGGCGAATTCGAAATCTTGATGTCTGAGAATTCGAAATCTTGGACGGCGTCGAATTCGACGGAGAAGAGATGATTGGATGTGTTTCCGTTGAGGAGTCGGAGGTACTGGCTTGGCTGAGCTCCGGTGAATTCTTTGGTCGGAGAAATGGTGCAGGCTAAGCCATGGCCGCCGAGTTTTCAGTATCTCTGGAAGATGGAGAAGGAACGAGCGTTTTGGGTGTCGGGGTTTTTGAAACGAATGGGATCACGGTAGAAACCACGTCCAATTCGGTGGGAGCTGACGTTGGTGAGCTTTAGGATTCCTTACCGGTGATGTCTGCAATTCCATTCAAGCCATGGCCACCGAACACCACTGTTGGGAGCGGTGGTGGTGGTCGTCGGAGTGAAGGGTGATATGGGTTGTCTTGAGACCCACATAAATTTAATAATAATTGATATATTTTAATATGATGGGACCCACATAAATATAATTCAATATTTAATTGTTTCATTTAACTTTAAGGGCATTTTCGTCTTTTCACACACACGTAACATAAAAAGTTAACTCACATCCATTTCAGGGAACATCAGTGTAACAAAATGAAAGTTTCTTAGAACCAAACCACAGAACCATCCGTATAATTAACTCTAAAAAAAATTTAAAAAAAACCCTTCACCTACACCTACACCTACACCTACACCTACACCTACAGTTCACAATCTTCTTCCCCCTACACCCATCGACCACACTGCTTTTCCAGCCACACACCCCCTAAATCATATCGCCCTCCACTAGTAATGTTTCAAAACAGATCGCCATTGATAAGGTTAAACAAGTGGAACCCCATTTTTTAGGTTTCGATTTTGTAACCGTCTACAACTTCTGGGTTTCAATTATGTGTGAACCAGATAAGAACGGTGGTGGTGTTGCAGGAGGTGCTTGAGCCTCTATGAACCAAGCTACGCCCTTCCCACCAAATCTTGTTGAAATATTTTGATATAAGAATTGTTTATCTTATTGAACTTATTGATTTAGAAATGATTCAACTGGCGATGAGATTAGTAAAAGAACTCATCGTGAACAATTTCACCTGGTTTATATTGTAGAACTTCGACAATGATGAGGCGAGCAGAGTGGGTTGGAGATTTAGGGTTTTAATGTGAAAGGAAGAAAACAAATAGAATTTAAAGGTGGCTATTAAAGGCGGTTAAGGGCTGTCGTTGGGAGTAGAGAGGAGGGGGATATTGATCAAGACAATGCCTCGTTGCATCAGAAAAGGGCAATCAGAGGGTGAAGATGGTTATGTTGTGTTTCATGATTCACGGTAAATTTGGCGTTGTTGGAATATGCTGGAATCTAGTTTGAAAATCGAGAGAGAGATAGAGGTTGTGGTCGCATGCATAAAGGACGATGAGGGGAGGCGGTGGTTGGGGAGAGGGTTTGGGGTTGGAATTTGTTTTTTTTTTTTTAATTTTAAGTAAATTACACAAATGGTCTCTGAGTTAAAACAGAGTTATTTACATAAATGACCCCTTTGATTATATAAGGGTATTTTGATAATTTTACCTTAATTTAACAGAAAAACTACAGAAGTTAGTGTTAATACCCAATATTGTTACAAAATCGAAACATAATACTCATACTTACAACTTGAAACCCTTAGTACACATACATATTACTTTTCACAAACCACATGTACTATCCATGTAATTAACTCTTTCTTTTATCTAAAACTTTTTATTGTATAGCTAGATTCATGTGTTCGTTAACTTCATATTATTATTACTGTATTATATCTCTATTATTCTTCTAAATTCGTCCTATTTAACATACATGTATAACCCTAAAAATATCGATTATTGCATGATAGGTAAGATACTATTTGCATGTGAAATCGACATAATACAAAGTTAGCCACGAGTCGATATAAATTTGCTTGTGCCCAAATTAGTTTTCTTGTTCATCTCTGACGATATCAGGGAGTAGCCTCTCTATCCTTTGGGATATAGGTAAGGTTTGCCCTTATCGTACCCTCACCAGATCCTACTTTATAAGTGTGATTTACTGGGTTTGTTTGTTTGTTCATCTCTGATGATAAGAAATCTTCTTATAATAACTTGTATATATTTAAAAAAAGTTTCGGCTTTACATTTTTTTATTGAAGAGTAGTGAAATCCAAAATTGGTGGCTGGAATTATGGATTTATGTAACCTTGCATCATGTTCTTGAGTTTATATTGACTTTTAAATAGACCGTATGGAGAAAAAGAAAAGGAGAAAGTAAAGATTAATCATTTTTTAAATTTATTTATGTTTTCAAGTAGTACAAAAAAACTCATGTAAGTTGATTTTTTTTAGCAAAAAGAAACATAAACGTGGTTATAATTTTTTAATTTATTAAAAAAAAATTACCTCGCTACAAATTACAATGAACTACGTATTTTTAGTATGTATTTATGTATTTTAGGGTTGCTGGCTCCTCGTATATGTATAGGATATTATCATTGTGAATAGATACAAAAATATTCTACCATAAACGTTATTATGGTATGAGAGTCTAAAGTTGTTATAGATGATTAACAATTGATAAAACAATCTTGATTTTGCTTGAACTTGCTTTTAATTGAATGAAACGTATGAATTGAATTTTATTGATTTACAAATGATTGTTGCGTTGGGTTTTATAACCCTAATTTCAAACATCACAATGATTAAAAATACAGACGCGTCCTTTACTTTAGTTTAGTCTATTGACACAAAGGACCCTTTTAGTTACATAATTTATATATATGACTCAAACAATGACTTTAACTAATTACATAAGTGACTCACAACTTGACCCACATGGATTAAGCATATTATAACTCTATACCCCCCCCCCTCAATTTCTTAATCCATGTCTTTAATGCTTTGATATCTTCACTCCACTTTATTACGTGCATGTTATAAAAAATCTTTGTCTTTGAACTTGGGCTTTCTGTCCATTTCTTGCTTGATTCCTAGATCTTTTCCTTTATAAATTGTAGCACGATCTTTGTCTTGAGTATGAACAAGCCTTTTCATGTTTTCACACTTTCCTTGAATATCACCAACTTGTTCACTACCTTGTTTTGCTTGTGCAATTTCATCCTTTTGAGTTTTCAGTGTCTTAATCTCACTACAGGCAAGACCATACTCAAGTCATGTCGTCTTTGATGAAGACGTTTTCCCATTTCAAGAATGTATACCTAACACCACTTACCAAATACCTTACCCGTGACCCAATATTACATATCGCCCCCACCATCCGCCGCTACCCACACCGCTAGCCCAATCCCACCCGTCGCCCAACAGACCCGACGCACCAGCCTGCTAACAGCCAATCCAGCCTGGTACCTAACGCCTCAACTGCCCCTACCTCAACTCCCTCACCCATCCTGACTCCAGAACCAAACAACCCACCAACACCGCCTCCAACCACAAATAAACACATCATGACCACTCGCTCCAAACACATAATCACAAAACCTCAAAATCGACTCAACCTCCATACTGCCACAACCGAGCCTATCTCCCATGTTCCCACCTCTTACTTGAAAGCCTTGCAAGATCCATATTGGCTACGGGCCATGCAAAATGAATTTAGTGCTCTACAAGATAACAATACTTGGGAATTGGTTCCCTGGCCATCGGATAGCCCGATTATTCGTTGCATGTGGCTTTTCCAACATAAGTTCAAATCTGATGGCTCAATTGAGATATACAAAGCCCGGTTAGTTGTGAACAGAAATTCTCAAACTACAGCCATTGATTATGAGGAAACATTTAGTCTAGTTGTCAGGCCGGCTACCATCATGATGGTCTTAACCCTTGTCGTTTCTCAAACATGGCACATACATCAACTTGATGTAAAGAGTGCGTTCTTGTATGGTGATCTTAAAGGAACTGTTTACATGCATCAACCCCTGGCTTTGTGGACTCTACTAATCCAAATACGTCTTAAACAAGCACCGAGGACATGGTACAATCGATTCTCTTATTTTATTATATCTAAAGGCTTTCGCAACAACACTTGTGATACTTCATTATTTGGTATGTGGATGATATCATACGCACCGCATCCAATCAGTCTTTCCTTCGTGGCATCATCACTACACTCTCTAGAGAGTTTGCCATGACTGACCTCAGGCCAATTCATTACTTTTTGGGTATTAAAGCCTGTCGGGATAAACAAGGACTCTTCCTTTCACAGTCTCAGTATGCTCGGGAAATATTACAATGACCCTCCATGTCTACATGCAAATCATGCACTACACCCGTTGATATATCCTCAAAAGTTATTGCATCGGACGGGGAACACATACCAGATGGGACGCTGTATAGAAGCCTTGTTGGGGATTTGCATATACTTGACTTTTACATGACCGGACATAACCTACGCGGTTCAACAGGTGTGTCTTTTTTATGCATGCTCCTAGCAGGCCTCATTTATTATTCATGAAACAGATTCTCTGTTACATACATGGCACATTAGACTACGTTCTTCGCATTACTGCCACACCTTATACCTCCCTGACGGCTTACTCTGATGCCGATTGGGGAGGGTGCCCAAATACTCATCGGTCCACGTCCGGTTACTGCGTATATCTTGGCGACAACCTCATCTCTTGGTCCTCTAAACAATAACACACAATCTCACGATGGCGTGCCCAAAGCTGAACATAGGGGCATCGCTAATGCCGCTGCAGAAACCTGTCGGTTACATAATTTATTATTGGAATTACATGTCCCAGTTCGCAAAGCTATTATTGTTTATTGTGATAATGTCTTTGTCGTATTTCTCATAGAAAATCCCGTTTACATCAATGGACAAAGCACGTGGAAATCGACATTCACTTTGTTCGCAAACAAGTTTGCGTTGGTTACATACGTGTTCTACATGTCTCATCTTCCTCCCAGTATGCTAATGTGTTTACTAAATGCCTATCACGTGCATTGTTTCAGACATTTCGCTCCAGTTTGAGCGCCTGTCATACACCTGCTCCAACTGTGGGGGATGTTAGACTACGTATTTATGCATTTTTGTATTTTAGACAGATTATTGAGCCTCCCTTAATTGTAGCTTTGGTCTCCTTGTATATGTGTGGGATACCATCATTCTGGATAGAGATACAAAAATATTCTACCATAAACGTTATTACGCACCTGAAGTCTGTTAGACGATAATATAGATTCCATTAACATGTTTTTACTTGATTAGAAACTTGTTACCAATTTTTATAAAGTACACCTTTTACTATGAGGGCCAATTTGGTTATATGAATTAGAGTATGGGGTATGCTCTAGTGAAAGTACATTTTCTGCCACGTGGGCGCCACATCAACGTGATAAGTTCCTCACTTGGGTCTCACTTGGCAAGGGAAATACCGAAGTGAAATACCACATATTTAACTATGGGGGACCCACTCAACACCCACACCCACAATGAGGGACCCACACAACACCCACAAATTTTCTCCTCTCACGTGAAGCCACTCACGCGGACTCTATCACCCCTCCACGCCATAGGGGGCGGTGTTCCCTTGATGCTCACGCCGTGAAATCCCTCACGGGTACCCTCCCGTAAGGGTATACCACATACCTTTAGTACCTTTAGGAATAATAACATTCATCTAGGATTCCTTATTCGCTATCCCTATAATCAAGCTAAAACTCATATGTATTTCTAAAATCATCCATCTTTTAAAAATATCCTGTATCAATTCCCCATTTCTATCTTTATTCAATTAAATAACATTTCTTTATTATTTTTATCTATTTCTTGCCCTTATAAAATATGGAGAAAGAAGGATGAGGAATGAACATTGAATCTCTAAATACGGTATCATCAATAAAACTAATTATATACTTATTACCACTTCTTATTGGAACTGCTTTTAATAACATATTATAAGTTTAGATGCAACACAAATTTTAAATTATAATTCGAGCTAGTTTGGGATGTTGGTTCATGATTATTAATTTAATTAAATCACAAATTGAACCAAGTTGGTCATGCCATACGTTTGAGAACTAAAATAATTAAACAAAACTAGAACTTATTTTATTTAGTCTATTACATTAAGTTTTAAATACATTTGAGAACTAAATCAAATAAACAAAACTAGAACTCATTTTATTTAGTCTATTACATTAAGTTTGAACATATTATCAAGGACATGGACGGACCTTTTCTACAAACATTCCAATTTTGCTAAGAACAGAGTTATCATACTAAGAAACAAGACGAAATCCAAAAAACATTTTCTTGTCACCCATAAAAATTAGAGGATAAATGCAAGTAATACATGATCTACACAAATAAAAAAGAATTAATATACAAACTACATTTTCTTGTCTCGATTAATTTTGTATATATTATGGTGAATATTGATTATTTTCAAGTTATTTTGAATCAAATCTAACTTTAAAAAAAACATTTTATTTTATCTTATTAACAAACATTTTTATCACATTATAATTAGTTAAAAAATCTAGCATTAAAAGACAAGATATTGAAAAAATATGCAAAAGGGGGAATCCGAGAATCGAACTCGGGACCTCTCGCACCCAAAGCAAGAATCATACCACTAGACCAAACGCCCAAGTTGATATATATCCTTAACAGCTGTAAATAATCATAATCAAACTATAAGAGCTGTTGCTTCAATTTAACAATATATAATTTTATAATTTTTTTTTTATTTTTATGCAATACATTGGTTCGGTGTCGTGAAATTTATTAAGTTCATTATTGATAAATCATATTCATAATGCATAATTTAAGCTACAGTGTGATTAAACATAGGCGATCTATATCTTATATTCTTATGATCATATTTTTTTTTTCTGAATTCGATACCATGGAGTAGGGCTGTAAACCAACCGAACCGAACCGAACGAGAAGTTCATGTTCATTCGTTAAGCTTTTATCGGACAAACGGACGGTTCGCGAACTCATAACCAAACGGAATTTTGTGTTCTTGTTCGTTTGTTAAGGAGATGAATTTGTTTGCTTTAACACAAACGAACACAAAGAAAAATAAACAAACACAAACGAACATATAATAATTTAATTTGAATGGTAAAAGGTTTTGAAAATACTAAAAACTTGTAACAACATAAACAAAAAGGTTAACGGACGTTCACAAACACTATTAAACGAAAGTGGTCTTTGTTCGTGTTCGTTCATTTAATTAATCGAACGGAATTTCTTTGTTCGTGTACGTTCATTTAATTAGTCGAACGGAATTTCTTTGTTCGTGTACGTTCCTTAATTAAACAAACGAACGTAAACGAACTTCTCGCCGAACGGTTCACGACCTACCATGGAATAAACGGGGACATCTTATACAACACACTGATTTAACAACATACTTTAATAAATATTCAAATCTCAGCAACTAAACCGTAAATAACAGCATCCAAACGGCTTTTTCGGGTGAAAAAACGATCAGATATACAACACGGCTACTTTATTATATGTCACCATTCAAGTAAAAAAGCTTGAGGTAAAAGAAACACTAGAGTGCTGCTATGCATTCAATCTCAATCCTAGCATCGAGCGGTAATGCTGCAACCTGGTATGTTGATCGTGCAGGAGCTGGTGCCGGGAAATCTGCAACACGACATTTTTTAAAAGAACTTTAATCTGAATCCGTAAATAATAATCGGAAATCTGCAACAGGCCATTTTTATTTTTTGTAGTTTTTGTTGGCTGTGTTTAAGGAACACCACTGACACACTATGCAAACACCACTGGCCTGTCATATCCGTATGATATTCATACATGCCACATGATATGAGAAAAATGGTCATACGGGCCGTATAACATGTTAGACTGGTACATCATACGGGCGATATTTTCTTTATCCAGGCCGTACGAGTTGGTGTCGTCAAACTATACGGACCATATGATATGGTACATTGACAAAAAGTGACTGACGTGACCACTGACAAGGTTATACGGTCCGTATGACCATTTTTGCCATGTCATACAACTCGTATGATGGCGTCACCTGGTGTGTGTGTGTGTGTGTGTGTAGCATCACTAGTGTATCTATAGCAAAGCCCTTTTTTTTGGGTTTCAGCCTTTAAGGGTATTTAAGTCTTTTGATGTGATAAAATACCCAAGATGGTGTATAGTGTATAGTGTACTCACATTTAGCATAGATCTCATTGACTTTCTTAAAGTCCTTCAGGTCAGCCAGCCTAAAAGCAAAGAAACATAGTATAAACAAATAAATGTTCTGTTCTGTTCTCGCGAATCTTAAATATGCAAACAATAAAAAGCTGATTTACATGATTGTGGTCTTAACAACCGAGGAATAGCTAGCTCCACTAGCTTTCAGTATCTCTCCCATGTTCTTGAGAACCTGACATATATAAGCAAGATTAAGGTAAATACAAGATAAAATATTAAATCCAAACTGCGAGCTTTATACAAGTTGATAAATTAATACCTGCTCTGTTTGTTCCTCTACATTGTCTGATACAAACTTCCCCGTCTGCACAAGAATCATAACATAACTAAAATGTTACAGTTACATAAATCGACTATAAAGATAATGATAAGCATAAAACCTCAGGAATAAGACCGAGAACACCAGACACAAACAGAGTATTATTGGCCTTAATTGCTTGGGAATAGGGACCCAGAGCTGCTGGAGCCTTGTCTGTTATAACAGCTTCCTTAATACCTACGCCCAATACGAAAAAGTTAAAATTTACGATTCATGTGTAGTTTGAATAAAGTCTTAACGATAACATGTTATAGCTTAGAGAAAATTGACCAAGGTAAATACACGTATTACTAATATATCATGGTGAATATATAACCGTCATCAAGTATTCATCTTATAGTCGATTTGTATACAAGATGAGGTTTTAAAATAGTAGTCCATATTGACTAGCAATTTCAAGATAATGCAAGTGAATCAAGAAGTAACAAAAAAAAGTGAACCAATAAACCTTCAAAAACATTGGAAGTGAATCAGGATACAACGATAGAAATGAAAATGCAATGAATCAAGAAACAACCACAAATCAAGTAAAGTTTTTCTGAAAGGCGAAGACTCGCACTCCCCACCCCCTAAATTCTACGCAACTGTCACAACTGAAATTCAAACCCTCAACCTCAAAGAGGGAGGGACGCCTTAGACACACACATGGGTACCACCAGGCCAAAAGCCCCTTGGTCACTGAAGGGGTAACCGCCACATCCCTTATCCGGAGCCACTCCTGTCCAAAACACCACACAATACATCCAGGGCACCTCAGGGTCAGAGCATTTTGTAGCCAAAGAATCAAGCGTACGACCACCAACCGGAAATGAAGCTTCAGCCCAGGCACAGTGCCATGCAACACCTACTAACACAGGAACCAACGATTGTTACCTTGGCCCGCTGGATAAAACCTCAAACCTACTGGCATGTCTGACAAAGTAACCGCGCCACCGAGGCAAACTGCAATGGAAGTACACACCATTTATGATAGACTAATCCAAACAGATCACACGCTATAAACTCCCCTCTCCTCAGAAAGGATTGAATTCCCATCTATTACCTAGCATTCATTGCTTTCCCTCGCTAAAAACACAATACTGATTCTCACGCCGGAGTCTGGTCACCGGGAGATCTTCCCCCTCTTTTGTGGTGAGTCTAATGGTGCTTGCATTCTCATAAAAGCCAAGGAGAACGACTGGACCAGAGGAGCAGCCCTATAAGCACTGTTGTCAAGCTCCGGCTCAAGTTGGGCAAATCAAGTGACTGAGAAACACGAAACAAGAACTCGTAGAGCTACTAATGGTTTATTTTCTCTACATGAAACCTAAAAATCCATTGCAGTTTGACACCAGTATTGTACGTATAAGGGGCAAAAGTAGTTTAAGCAGAAGTTCATAGGCTTAGTTGTGTATTGCAATATGATATTTATCTAAACATACTCTCTAATTTCCATAGTTTTTTCCTATCAAACTCTTCACTATCACCTGCAAATACTAATGCTTTTAATATCTTATATTCCTTCAAAACTTCATACATCACAAATTCATCTGTATGAGATCAAAATGCAAAATATTTCTCAATTTAGGGGAAAAAAAATCAATAATAGAAGTGCATGAACATCGAACGAATTATGTAAATAATTGAGCATTCAAACTATAAAATAAGAGATTGCTTACTAGCATCGGTGGAAATGCTAAAGCAAGCGAATGGACTTGATCGATTGGAGAAGGAAGGTAGAGAAGACCGCCACAATCTGGAGCCGGCGATGGAGGCGCAACCTATACCGGCGACGATCTGAGCACGGTTGCGGAGTACGCCGATATCAATGGCCGGCACATTAAACGACCTTGCTAGAGCTAGACCAGAAGCCGTCCAAACCATTCTCTCTCTGTTTGTCGCCACTCGCTTTTACTAAACTGAAAGTCGGAAACGGGACGCTATTTAAGGAGAATAAACGTTATTGGGCTTCCGTTGGGCCCATTGCAAAAATTGTAGTATTTACATGAAACTATATCATTTTTAAAACCGGTTTGGATCGAATAAAAAAAGTTAAAACCTGATCGGTGCAAACTAGTTTTATAAGCGGTTTGATTTAAAAATTAAAACCGTTTCGCATCGGAGCGGTTCAGTTTTAACCGGTTTTAGCAAAATTGTCTCAAACCAGTTTCAAACTAACGGATCTGATCGGATTAGGACCTAAACCGATTTATGGATTTCAAATCTGGTTTGAATGTGCACCTCTAATTTAAATAGAGCATCTATTAAAGAATATTAATTTTAAAAATCATTTAACAAATTGTCTAACATGTGAAAGTAAATTAGGAGTTAAAAAGCAAAAAAATCAATTAAAACAATAACGGAACTTGTAGGAACACAACCTTTTTTTATATGTTCGTAAAGCTTGATTTTCCAATAACAATAATAATATAATAGTTTAACTTTGTATATAAAATAACTAAAATCAAAATCATGTATATATAGGGTGCGGTTCAAATGATAACCAATATTTTATGTGAGCCACTCTCAACCACTCTGCTTTTAGTTTGTTATTGCAATGATACGGCTAAAATCAGCCTCATGATGAAGCCGGTTAAGCTGATCAAGAATAACGGCGGCTAAGCCTTGAGGCTTGAGCGGCGGGCTAAGACATCCGGGCATGAGACGTGACACCCGCCGGCTAGTTAGCCGGGGGATGCCACGAGTTGCAAAAGGATTGGCTGCAACATGTTTTTTTTTCTAGATTTCAGCCTAGATTTTAGCGGTGGGTAAGACTCCAAGCTTAACCGATGATGGTGAGAAGGCGTCTATGAATTGACGGGCTGAAAGTCAAGGTCTATTCTTGTAGTTTGAAAAGTTAAAATGTCTAGAAATTCATTTATACTTTCAAAACCATGACAAACCACCCCTTTCGGTTTTACACTTTAACCAATCAACCCCTAAACATTTCTCCTACAAACAGGGCAAGAACCATTCCTAATCAGCCACTCATCTATACACTTTAAATGAAACACATGTCTACATTTTGGCAATTCTCTTCCTTCTTCCCTGTTCTTCAACTCCTGTAAACAAATCGCACAGTCGCTATCATGGCTTCCATCTCTTCCAACCTTCTTGCAAGAATTCTTGAACATGCATCTGGGCAGTTTGCTTATTGAATCTTCACACAGTCCTTTTGACCCGTTGTTCTCACACGCATCAAAAAGATCCGCAAAACTCGTTTCGACTCCACTAATCTGCATAATCAGAGCCAAAATCCGTTCATAAAATGAGATTTAAGTTCAATTTTGTGTCATTTAACAGAAAGAATACTACTTACTTGCCACTGGTAGGCTTTGAACACGGCAGGAGTGACCCAATCTGCAAAGACTTGACCGTTTACAAGGCTACATAAAAACGATACCTGAATAACAATGAATACACAACATGTTGGAATTTGATTGTTAGGTATCATTAGATTTGAATGAGTATAAGTGTTACTACTCCTATGGAGTAAACGAGCCAAGCCCAGCTCGTCTTTGTTTAGAGCCAGCTCGTCTAGGCTCTAGCTCAGCTGGTTTAGAGCGAGCTCGTAAGTAATTTTTCTAGCTCAAGCTGGTTTATTATTTATTAATAATTATTTAATAATTTAATTTATATATTTTATATTTATAATAATTTAATTTATATATTTTATAATTATTTATATATAACTATATTTATAATTATACCTTTTTATGTATAAAAATAATATATATTATTTAGTTATTTTATTATTATTTTATATATAATATAATAACTATTATTATTATGTAAATTTATAATTAATATCATAAATAAAAATTATATAAATATAAGGCTTGTTTTGAAGGTCGGTTAAGTATAGGTTACTTGGGTCGGTAGTCTACCGGTAAAAGTCAAACGACAGGATTTGGTATAGTATAGGAGAATGAGTAGATAGGGTATGAGCCTTAGTTCTTAATAGAAATAATAAATAAATAAAGTTATAGGTTGGGAAACAGGGGATTGGACGACCTTGGAGAATGGCTCGCCGTTGATGATCATATCCATGAGCTGCAAGGCTGTGATGGCGCCGGTGATTGCACCCACACAAGCGCCACGGACCAGCCCTGTTTCTGTAGTGGGTCCTTTGATTGTTCCGGCTATTATTCCCACCGTTGCCCCTCCTGAAAATAAAAAAAAATCATTAACACTCGTCACGTAAGTCGTAACGCCCGATAAGTGTTCGACGAAATGCCAAGTGCATTTCTGGATTAACTTTTGTGGTGAAGAAGAAGAAGAGGAGGAGGAAGAAGCGTACCGAGAGCGACGGTGCAAGTGACGAGAGCCATGAAAACTCTGTTGAAGAAAAGCTTAAATTGAGAATGAGCCATTGAAGGAGGTGGAATTGGGGTTGAAGAAGAGAGAGGTGGGCATTTATAGAAGAGAAAACAGAGGAGAGTGCATTAATGGAGGGACTGAGAAAGCTACGTAGCTCTCCACATGCCATACATGCACGACGCATACATATATTTAATTACCAAAGACTTTAATTCCTTCTTTATTCAACAGATTTCCTTTTCAGAACAATTTAAATATAAAACATGATTATTTTATAGTGTAAATAATGAGAATCTAAGATGGATGGTTTTTAAGTCTAAAAAAGTCGATGTAACTCTAGTTAGTGGTTACATGATTGCGGTTTGGTTCGGTTTTAAGTGTTTAGATTATCAATTTTAATTGGTTTTATTTAGTCGATTTTTTGTATGGATTCGATTAGGTTAAACGATTCTCTTGATTTATTTGATGTTGGTGTCTGTTTTATGGTTGTTCAGGTGTTGCTGATCGATTTAATGTTGTTGTCTTTGGTTAGAACAAGCGGCAACGACAGCAACATAGAACAAATGCTCATGGTTTGTTGCTGATCGGTTTGATGATGTTGTCTTTGACTCTGTTTTTGAACATTTATGTTGTTGCCCATGTTATTGTCCTATGTTGTCCTTGTTGCTATCTTTTATGTTGATGTTTTTGAAAGTTTTGTTTGGTTATGTTATGGTGATTAGTTACCGTGTGCCTAACTGAAACCGAAACGAACCCTTGGTTAATCCAAGCCCTCAAAACCGAACAATTGATTATGATGATTATCGGTTATGTTTAGAGTAATTTTGTTCGCTATCGATTATATCAATTTATTGGTTGTCAACCCTAGTTATTAGTATCGGAGAAGATGAGTTATTTAGCGAAATTGATACTATAATATGTTATATATTGAAATCAAAATGAAATATAAATAGAAGTTTGATTACTTTTTTTTTCAACTATTGTTTATTATAATATAATTTATTTAATGTTGGTGTTAACTTTCAAATATCCCAATAGAGGAGGAAGTTCTATAAAGAAATATATCACGTGCTCTAAAATCTAAATTCTAATTGTTTACATGTAAAGAAAAATAACATGACAAATAGGAATGTTAAAATCATTGGACTTTATTAATCTTTATTTTATTATTAGTAAATATTATATTAAAATCAATTAATCTTTATTTTATTATTAGTAAATATTATTTTAAAATTTTAATTGGTGATAAAAAAAGGCTAATTTATTAAAGTAAAAGTACATGATATACCTTTCATTTAATTTATATATAATGAAGCAATAGGAATTTGACACGTGGACAGCGGCTCAATATAAGATGCTAAGCATTATAGACATCAATTTGTTTTAGTATAAGGTTAGTAATGTATGTTCCATTTTTATTAAAAAATGGAAAAGAAAAGCTAGTTGTAAACATATACAATTAATTCAATTTTATACTAATAAACATAGAAAGAACAACGACATTCATAAAGTTTGAAGTTTTCTAATGCTAGAATTTATCAACACATATTATTTAAAATTTTATAAAGAAGTAGTTTAAAATATTAATTATACATGTTATGATAACATGATATATAATTGATGTATACAATTCCTTCAATAAATTATAGAAACAAGAAACAATGTGCAAACCAGGGGCTAGTATTATCATGAAGGAAGGTAGGGTCCAAAAGAGAAAAATCCTATGGGCTTGTCATGCACCTCCTATTAATGCTTTTAATTCTACGTTTAGCTAGGTTATACCACCTATAATTCATGGCAAATCACATCAAATTGGTATCCTATTATTTGTCTTAAAATTGTTATTTAAGGCTATGCGTTATACCTCCTCCTCACTCCATCTTAGCAAGCTTCATTTTCTTTGTCCATTCTCAACACGGGGAATTCTCCAAGCATCATAACCCCGCTCGCATACCACGTCCTTGTTGGTGCCACATCAACTTCTGCCATATCAACATTATTCTTTTATCATTCATGTATAACGCATGGTCTAATAATATTAGTTGTGGGTTATTTTGCTTAGTTATGATTGATGTAATTATAGTCTTTTTTAGCTTAAATAGTGATGTAATTAGAAAATTTTTATTTTGTTCTTCAAACTTTAAGTCGGGATTTTTTTTTACTATCATTAATCTATGTAAGGTGGAGAAATGAAATGCGAAGCTTTTATTCAGGTGAGGAGAAACTAGACAAATAGCCGGCTAAGTAAAGGCAAATAGCCAGCTAAGGAAAAGCATTAAGCAGGCTAAAATCGAGCAAAAAAAAAAACACGCCAGCTTTGCCTACTTGGAAGTGGGCTTCAGCCGGCTTGGGTTTCAGAGTCTCCACGTGTCACTTTCTGGTTGGTTAAAAATCTGACAAAAGGAAGTTGGGCACGGATTTTCAAGCAGGCTGAACTAGCCGGCTTCAGCCGACTAATGGTCTAAATGACCACAACTTAATAAGCTGAAAAAGTTTGTCCATTTTGGTAAGTTTGACAGATCAAATGTCCACTTTGATAATTTGTGTATAATTAATAGGAGAGAGAGGCGGGGAAAAAAGGATGAGTATGCATAGGAGAGTGACAAGTGTCATTCAAAAACTTTTATTTATTATATAGTATAGATATAGATGTGCATACACTCATAAAGAGTTTTGACACATAAACTTCCCCATTTATCACATCAATTTCTATATCATACGCAAAGAAATTGTTCCGTTTCCAAAATCCGTTAATTGGGCTTAAAGTGACAAAAGAGATCTTTTAACGTGTCTTCATAGGGGCCTTTCCCCTTCTTGATACATTGAATCCGCTACTTGTCACCTGTTGTATTACTATCAGTAATGAATCCTTTCTAAAAGACGAAAAAGGAAAATGGAGTAAATAAAAACGAAAAAAAAAAGAAAAGGAAATTGGTTGGCTGGCTGCTAGACCCACTTCTCCCGACTGTCCCCGTTCTTCACGACAAACGCTTCACCATTCCCACAAAATCAACTCATAATAGAACACCAGATGTCATTAGACCAAGAGGTCATCGGTCGTAAATGTACAACTAACTAATTGAAGTTAGTTGATGTTGTTGTACTTAACCAGGTAAATCATTAATGAAAAGCATGAAAAGATTTGGACTCCTTTCTTTCTCTGTGAACTTGGTATCAGAGCTTCTCGATCTCATCGGAGCTCTGGCAAATCAAGCAGCTGAAAATGACAACCAACGTGATTACTATTGGAAATCAGTCCTAAGAATACGAACAAAAAATTTTATTAAACAAAAAAAACCACACACTTTACAATTAATCCCTAACCATCTATTTATAATAAACCTTATACTAATCCTAACACAACTTAAACTTAACTAAATAATCAAATAAATAAAAACTCACTCCTTGCACCCAGTGGCGGACCCATAAATTCTTTTCATGGGGGTCGGAAATTTTTGGGGTTGGTTGACTAGCGATATATAACGTGTATATAACACTAAAAAAATTTCATTGGGGGGCGATCTGGGGGCTATTGCAAAATTTTATGTGGAGCGATCGGGATTTTAACGCGTATATAACACTAAAAAAAATCATGGAGGGCGGCCGCCCCCCATACCGTGCATTTAGGTCCGCCATTGCTTGCACCCCGTAACTATTAGACTTGACAAGATTAGCCCAATAAGTAATTGGCAGCAAGAGACGGAAAAGATTTTGAAGGAGCATGAGAAAACGTTGTCAAGAATTGAAACAAAAATTATAGATTTACAGTAGAATATGGAAAAGATGATGGAGAGAATAACACTGCAACAAGATCAGTTCATCAGAAACATTCAATCGTCCTCCAATTTTAAGGCAACGACAGAAGATAATTCAGAAGATGATAATGAGGTTTAAGGTAGGTGAACATGAGTTGAAAGGTATAGAATCAAATAGTGTGAGCCTATGTTCGGTTGAAAAAATGAATGGAATTTTGCAGTTTTTAACCAGATTGTTAGCTCACAATTATGTAGCATACAAGTAGTGCCTTCTTCGGTTGAGGTTAGGGGTGTAAACGAGCCAAGCCGGCTCGCGAGCTACTCGAGATCAGCTCGCTAAAAACTCAAATCGAACCGAGCCCGAGCCCGAGCTTCACTTATCGAGCTCGAGCCGGCTCGCGAGCCTAAACGAGCCTGTTATTTATATAACTTTTTAATTAATATATTAAATATATATTTATAAAATAATAATTAGTGTATATATAAAATTATGATAAAAATAACTAAATAATATATATTAGAGTAAATTACAGAAATCGTCCTTTATGTTTATACTATTTTTCAGATATTGTCCTTTAGCCCAAAAAATGTCAGAGATCATCCTTTACATTTACAAATCTTGCACGTTTCGTCCTTTCGCACTAACTCAGTTAAATTTTTCCGTTAAGTATGGTCATGTTCAAGACACGTGAGGGTAAATTGGTTTTTTTACCCATTTATTTAAAAATATCTTAATAAACAAAAAAAAATATCTATACTATATAATAAATAAAGGTTTCTCAATGACACGTGTCGGCTTCATATTAGTTCTTATAACTTTTTTCCCGTATCTCTCTCTTATTAGATACGTCTCAATTTTTTGAATAATAATATATTTTTAAACAAATTATTAATTATACTTATAAAACACATTTATTTTAAATTATCTCATATTATAAGAAACTTTGAAACTTAATTACCTAACTTATGTTTTCAATCAAATAGTAAATGAATGTCAAATTAAATTGAATAGTAATTAATGTATTTTCAAAACTAAATTATATATTAATTTTTACACATTTTTGGATTTTGTTTTCTATTGTTAATATATGTAATACATTTTTCCATCTATAAGATATAAAGATTTATGAATTTTATGTAATCATATATTTTTACCCTGCGTATTACACAAGTTCTAAACTAGTATATATATATATATATAAACACGCTCTCTCTCTATCTCAAGACACACACTCTCTCTCTCTCTAAACACTCTCTGTCGTTCAATTTCCCTCAGCATCCCAATTCTAAACCCTAATACTATGGGGCGTTTCAACCCTTTCTGACTCGTCGCTTCCTGAAGAATTAGCCCAATCGATTATTTTAAAGCAAATCGAAGAAGACCGTAGCTGCAATCCCTTTCTAGAAGGAAGATTAATTTCTGTTTTCAGGTTAGATTTATAGATTTGGGTTTGGTATCAATTATGGATTTGGGTCTTGATATCAATTCTTATTGTGTAATCGGAAGAAACGTTGCATTTGAAAGAAACGAAGAACAAAAAGTTCTCATTGCAAATGGAATTGGACAGTTGCCTTCATAAGAAACGATGAACAAAAAGTTGGTCATCGAGGATCCTTTGAAAGACCGACGAACCAAATCACTGCATTCAACCCCTGGTTCTTCAAATCACATGTTGGTTTTCTGGTCGATTCTTGTTCTTGAAATTACCGGGGTCAGTGGCGGTTGCTACAACTCTTCACCCAATAATATTACAAGAATTTAACCGTTTTTTGTTCTTGATTTAGTTTTACTGATTCAACGAGGAATCTAGTTTGATCTTCTTTTATTTATGGTTTTTTGGTGTTTAATTTTGCATTTGATTGTACAGAGATTCACACTTTGAAGAAGGTAAATGTAAATCCATGGATTCATATGGTTTTGAGACTTACACACATGATTCAAAAACATCACCCTGTTATACCTTTGTAATTAGAAATCCGTTATCTAAGAACTTGACGGAATTGGAACTCTAAATTTCAAAAGAATTAAAAGGGTCATAGGGTCCTTGGAGTTCACATACCTATTTATGAACTGTCCCAGGTTCAGAATACATTTATATTCTTTTTAATAACACAAATGTACAAATGAACCTTGATTTATATTTTTATTTTCAAGGTTACAGAGGTCAGGTGGTTCAAAGAGAGAGAGAGAGAGAGGGAGGAGGAGAGGGAGATAGAGAGAGAGTGTTTATATAAATATATATATATATATGTATAAATATATATATATATATATATATTTTTTGTTTATTAAGATATTTTTAAATAAATGAGTAAAAACACCAATTCACCGTGACCTTACTTAACGGAAAAATTTAACTGGGTTAGGGCCAAAGGACGAATCGTGCAAGATTTGTAAACGTAAAGGATAATCTCTAACAATTTTTAGGCTAAAGGACAATCTCTGAAAAAGGGTATAAACATAAAGGACGATTTCTGTAATTTACTCTATATATTATGTTATATATAAAAATTATAATAAAAATAATTATAAATATATATAAATTAATTAATAAATAATAAACGAGCCGAGCTCGAGCTTGAAAAACTACCAACGAGCCGAGCTCGAGCTCACAATAAGTTAAACGAGCCTAGTCGAGCTCGAGCTCGGCTCGTTTACACCCCTAGCGTGAGGTGGTTAATGAAGTGAAAAACCATGCACTGATGCACTAGAGAGGTTGTTACACTCATATGAAGATGTTTTTCGAATACCAAACTCACTACCTCCATTAAGAGACTACGATCATGTAAATGGTTTGAAAAATGAAGAAGTGCGTGTCAATCAAAGACCCTGTCGTGTGGTCACACGACAAATGACTCAAGAACTGTTGGATACCAGGGCGATTCAAAACAAAAGTTTGTTTCTCGCTAGTTGTTCTAGTTTGGAGGTTATGTATTGATTATATGCTATTAAATGAAGTTGCAATCAGAAATTGATTCCCTATTCCTTTAATTGACAAACGATTATAGCCCATGCAACTTTCTGCATGGGCTAAATGGCTAAGCTTAGCTAGTACCAAATATCATTCAGCCATTAAAACAACTTCTTTCAAAGCGTTATATGGGTTTGATCCACCTATACAAGGGTTACAGAAGTAAATGATCTTATGTGCGATCGAGAAGATACCATCAAGTTGTTACAACACTCTTTACTTAGATCCTAGAATCACATGAAGCATTTCACTGATATGCACAGACCTCCTGCCAACAATCAAATGGACCATGTTATCAGAAGGATACAACGTAAAATAAAAAGGTGCTTGAACTGTTGGTATTAGGTGGCCTTTCTAGTTGGAACAAGATTTTTGCATCTTTAACAAGTATTTCAAGAACATGAAGCATTCCTTGCCAATTATAACAAAGGGTCTGGGTTCTTCCATTTCTTTCATATCTGTTTATAGATTCTAAAAAAGATTCAATCTTTACACATAAAAGATTATAAATTTATCATATACACAACATCATTCAGGGAAAAAGATTTATTCTGTGTATTGCTAATTATACCCTGTTGAAAGCAATCGATTTCGGGTTAGCTGTTTATATTGATGAAGGTATTTGACATTTTCAAGAACTTGCCAATTCCCAACTCATAAAACTTCAATGTGTATGCTTTAATATAAACTATGTTTAATTATTAATATATCAAACAAATCATCATAGGTTAAGGGCTCATTTTGGTTATTCAATCTGGTATGCTATACTATGTTTAATTGCTAATTTTTCATCATATGTTAAGATCTCAATTGTGATTATTCTATCTGGTATTCTATCATATGTTTACATGTTAATTTTTCAAAAGGAACATTATTAACGAGTCAAGCTTTCATTGAGTTATTTACTCGACTTCAGTTTGAGAGTTTAATATGTTAGGTAATAGCAGAAATTATTGCACCAGGAGAATTTTAAGGACTAGCAGCAATGTTTCGGAACTTTGGAACAGAAGAAACAAAGTTATCTCCAGTGAAGAATTGGAGAAATCATTGGTTAAAATAGGATCGAATCTTGGATCATAAGAGGTTAAACTGATTGTTGAAGCCGTAAGAATTCTTCGTAAAATATTTATATAATCTGGAAAAGAGTTGTATGTAATATTTTGAAATTGCAGGCTAATAGAGATGAAAATGGATTTATAGACTACAATGAGTTCAATACAGCCATGATGAACTTTAAGAAACAACATAAACAGGAACACCTTTGTAACGCTTTTAGGCATTTTGATAAGGACACTAATGGGTAAGCATTTGGTACATTTGTACGAATGTTTATACTACAAATTATTGTTAAATGCTGGGAAATCGAATTCACTTATGGATTTATTTTGAAAGAACTAAAAATTGTGTTGGAAGAATATAAAATGGGTGATAGTAAGCAGGTTATCATAACTAAACATGGTGTGGCTGATTTCTCATTCTTGATAATTTGTAGGATGATGAAATCAGTTATGAAGAAATTTTTGCAACGTGGAGTCTTATTTATACACAGATATTTATAGAGAAGTAGAAGCAGAAAGGATTACACTCATTCACAATTCAAATGATCAAATTCATTCATATTGTATCAAAAGACATACGATAAAACAAAAATTCAAGGTTAAACAACATACCAAAATTATATCATGAGCTTGGTAAACGGTTGAGGTCCATTTCGACTTGGTGAATTGTCCACTGCATATTCTCAAGTTTCTACAACAATACATTCAGCAGTTCTTTCAGCATCTAATTAGATATTAATATTAACATTAAGAACCATTATAAGCAAGACTGGATCATGCTAATTACCTTCACGATATCCAGATACTGCCTTGCAATTGTGTCAAAGTGTGGGTCAACCCCTTGATATTCGCGAAGTCGTGTTACCTGCAAACAGTCAGGTCAAATTTTGTCAAAAGAATCAGAAAATATAACTAATAATTAATGACAATGTGAACGTTTGTGCAAGACACACGTACCGCTTTGTTGTATGCAAGTGAAGCTTCTTCTGTAGCTTCAACAAGATATTTCCTGTAACAAATGAATTAACACAAAATTAAATCAAATATATTAAAAATCAGGATGAGAAAACATCATATTTACCTTATTTTATGCAGTGCTGGAAGTGATTCCTGTGTGTAAGTCTCGAGCAAGAGAATATGTTCCAGTGCTCTGAACAAAACAATCAAAGCAAATGTGAAATTACATAACTATCCATAGTATTAATCAACTGATTTAAAACATAAAGCATGAACAACTTGGGGAATTTTAAGAGAGTAAAAGGAACAACCTCAACTTGGCGCTCATGGTTTCACACCTTTTGCATAACCAGGTTTTCTGCAGCTCATCCTACAGAAATTTTATACGGATTATGTTTTACTATGCATTGTTCACGGAAAGAAAAATCATCATGGTACTAGAATAAACATTGAACCGTTTGCTCACATAGCTATGTTGATGTTGCAGCTTCAAATCTTTTACAAGTTTAATAAGCACACCAAGTATCTGCTCCAACACCTTTGGACACAATTGAGATTTCAATTTTCAAGTCAGAAAATCATTGCTAGATTCTAAAGGTGACATGGCAAAGTGGCGGGTCAGGCATGTTGGGTAAGGGGTCAAAATGGGTAATTTCTTAGTACATGTTGAAACGGGTCGTGAACACGTGCAAGATATGATTACATAAACTATATCACATAACTAATCCAACTTTTTTTAAGATAATGATTTAAGAAGTTCTTAAGCATTAGAAGACACTTTGAATGAGATTCAACATCCTTTTCATTTTTAGTTAAATCATTTTGCTTAACCCATGTGACCTGTTAAGAGATATATCATAATAACCCGAATCGACCTATTTGTAGGTAATTGGGTTGAAATTGACACCTCTAATAGATTACAAACAAAATTCAGCTAAAACGATATAGTTCTTAGGGAGAGGTTCAAATAAGAAGTGATGCTAAGAAGCGTAAGAAATGACAAAAACCTTAAGAAACGATATCAAACGAACTCCGATTGAGCTCATTCCAGCGGCGTTGGAACCGTCTCGTCGAACTCTACCATCTTAGCTTTTAGGGTTTAGCTTTTAACGTTGAATTTTATGGTTTTAGTCTTAGGGTTTAGGTTTTTTTTTTGGGGTGGGGGTGGGGGGTTTAGGTTTTTGGGGGTGGGTGGGGGTGGGTTTAGGTTTTTAGGTTTTTGGGGGTGGGTGGGGTTTAGGTTTTTGGGGGTGGGTTTAGGTTTTTAGGAGGGGTGGGGTGGGGGGTTTAGGTTTTTGGGTGGTGGTTTTAGGCTTTTCGGGGTGGGGTTGGAGGGGGGGTTTAAGTTTTTGGGGGTGCGGGTGGAGGGGGTTTAGGTTTTTGGGGCGGGTTAGGGTTCGATGAGACTGTTCCAACGCCGCTGGAATGAGCTCACTCAGAGTTCGTTTGACCCACTTCTTAGCATTTCTTAGCGAAAAACCACTTCTTAGTGGAACCTTCCCCATAGTTCTTATTACATTCATTGTAATATTCTGCAAACTTTCTGTCAGCAGAATATAAATCTTCACGTAATGCACCTTCTTCTCTTTCAATGTCCTCAATAATCAACTTTACCCTGTTTTAAAGAATAAAAAGAGTGTATTTAAATTCCCCAATAAAATTGTTATCTAAAATTTTACAAACCTTTCTGAAAGCCGAGCACTTGAATTCTGATTACCAGTTGATTTGTCTGCAACACAGGAGAATTTAATAATCTCAATCCTTTTTCATACTTTTACCATATTAATTATTATATAGTGAGAGAGACTAACCCAAGTCATCTATAAAAGCATCAGCTAACTTGTCACATTTAGACTTTAATCGAAACTCGATCTCACGAAGAAGTGGCATTTGGTATTCAGCCACATCCTACAACAAATAAGAAAATTTACAAACGAATTAAACTAGGATTATAAAACTATGCATACAACCTGTATATTATTAAGACTAATAATCATATCTTACCATAGCCGATGGTGCATGTTGGACCTGAGTTTGCCACAAATAACCAGGTGTTATTCCAAGAAACCGGTTAGGAACACCACCAACTGCAGCATCTCCAGCATCAGGAGCATTATTGGTTGTTGAACCACCAGCGTTGATTGAAGAAATGTTTGTGTAATTACTAGAGTTCGAGCTTACTGTGATACTGGTATTTGTACTATCAAGTGAACTTCTTGATAATAAACTCATTTTTTCTATTTCTTCCTCATGAACCTCACCGTCTTTTGAAATTAGAGGAAGTCTTAATCTTTGAGCAGCTTCTGCAACAACTAATCTATGCTCAAGTGCTTCATATACCTGAAAAATAATCAAAAAAGAAGATGACACCACATAAAAAGAACTTTTTATTAGGAACTTCAGGAGTGACACAAGAATTGCCTATGTCAGCTGAGTCACAATTTAAACTTGACATCCCTCTTTTTGAAATTCCCTGACCACTTGCATGTGTCTTGGTTTTAAAACGCACGAGGCGCTCCAAGGCTTTTATGTCCTGAAAGCCGAGGCGTGAGGTGAGAGTTTCACGTCTCGTGCCTCAGGCAGCGCCTCAGGATAACAATAACAGCTCTTATGCATAACATAAGATGGAACTATTAACAATATACGAAAAACTATATATATATATATATATATATATATATATATATATATATATATTAAAAACCTAAAATATGTGAAATTTGACCTGAGGAGAATTCTTAAGGCCAAGATTGGAGTGTAAACCCTGTGTGTCTCGAATTCCTCCAAGATTAGCCACTGAAACAGCCTGCTGATAATCTTCAACCATGCCAATTGCTTCACAGTATACAGCCTATATAATAAATCACTAGCTCTCTATAAATAACAAAATACACAATAACCCCAAAATTAATGTCTACACTGATTGTAAATGTCAACCCTAATACCATCTTCCTCAAATTCTCAAACCAGATGACAATTAATGCGTATAATCTACCCCAAATTCGAGGTGAAGTAACACTGGACTTAAATGGAAAACAAAACCAGATAAAAAAAGCCCTAGGAATACAAATGCAAGTTGATTACCATGGCTTCCAAATAACGTAGCCTTTCTCTGCACATTTCTTCTCGAGCCTGAAATATCAATCAACAAATTAAAAGAAACAGTAGAAACTAGAAAATCAGGAAATTGCATTGAATAATGAGAGTGAAATCGATCGTACGAGTTGGAGATCGTTGTAGACAGATTTGGTGACGAGAGATCCATCAGGAGCTAAACAGTGGCGGTCCAGTTGATCAATTAACTGAGTTATATCTGCAGGAAGATTTTGTCCGCCTCCTGCTTTCGCCATTTTTGGTTTTTCAAAACTTTTCAATTCGAATTCCTAACACGATTCAAAATGAAACAAAAAATAGGTCACTCCACCATGATTAAATTAAACTAATTTTTTTGTCCCGCGGATCTTAAACGGTTGAGGTGATGACATTAACGTGGCTAAGCACAAAAAAAAATCGTAGTTAAATACATAAAAGAAGCGTATGAGGTTACGGTGAGTCGGTTGTGGAGATCGAAACGGGTGAGGCGGTGACATTAACGTGGCTAAGGAAAAAAAGAAACGTGGTTAAATACATAAACGAAACGTATAAGGTTAAGGCTACTCGGTTGTGGAGATCGAAACATAAATAAAAGACAGTTATTTAACGGTATCGATGTTTTCATTCGGTGTCGGTCTTATTTTTCACAATACCAGCATATTACCGTCGGTTGATATAACCCACCCTATTTTGAATACAACTCCATTTTTAACAAAATATATACCAAGACGTAAAGAAAAAAAAATAAACAAATAATGAGACTATTAAGGAAAAACTAGATTATATATACAACAGAGGGTAAACTTGAAAATTTAGAAACTCTAGGAGTCAATGTAGTGTTAGTGACAAACACCACCGACACTTGTATTTAAATTTATTGATAATATGACTTAAAAATGTAATTTATATCGAGATTAAAAGGTAAACCCGACGGAATATCCAATATTTATAAAGTTAACTTCAATGAAAAATCGATCTCCATCACGATAAATTTAAATTAAAAAAAGCACCTTAATTAGTTGTAAAGCTACTAATAATTTTTAGAATTAAAAGGGATATTTGAAAGAAATCCGCCTTTGGTAAAATTTGATTTTATGACATGATTACTTAACATGACATAACTTCCTCATATTATATGTAGTGTTTGTTAGTTTGTAAGATTTCAGGAAAATCCAAACAAGTCACATTACGACGCGGTCAAAAGAATCTTCCGATATATTAAATTAACCATCAATCTGCTTGATAAAGCACCGTGTGCTTGATAAAAGCACCCCCCCCCCTCATGTTTCTTGAAAGCACGATCGTGCTCAGTAGCATCTGAGCTATTGCAAATGAAATAGAACGCCAACTCGAATGAAATAGGTTAGTGTTTGGGGGTAATGTCAAGGTTATAAACGGGTCGACGCGTTAATCTATATCTATACTATCTAATAAATAAAGGTTTTTCCATGACACGTGTTGCCACCGTATTCATGCTCATCTTTTTTTCCCGCCTCTCTCTCTTATTAAATACACATCTATCTTTTAATAATAATATATTTTTAAAGAAAATATTAATTGTACTAATAAAACACATTTAGTTAAATTATCCTTAATCAGGGGAGAGGGGTGCATCTAGTGCTAACCATAAGGGGTATAGGTTACGTTTGGCATCTTGGAATGTAGGAAGCCTAACTAGTAAGTTGTTAGAGTTAGTAGACGTGCTTAGAAAACATAGGATTCAGGTAGCTTGCCTTCAGGAGACTAGGTGGAAGGGTCAAAGGGGGGGGGGGTGAGTGTAATGGCTACAAACTGTTGCATTCTGGTTGCGATGGAACAAAAAATGGGGTGGGTTTTCTAGTTGCTAAAGAACTGCACGGTAATGTGGTGGAAGTGAAAAGATATAATGATAGGATCATGGTGTTGAGAGTAGTACTTGGTGAGAAAGTTGTGGCAATTGTTAGCGCTTATGCACCACATATAGGTCTAGGAGACCAAGAAAGGAGGGATTTTTGGGGTAGTTTAGACGGAGTAATGAGGTCATTACCTAGACAGGAGAAAATATGCTTAGGAGGTGATTTTAATGGTCACGTTGGTAAGGAGAGTGATGGTTTTCCGATGGTTCATGGAGGTTTTGGTTATGGTGTTAGAAACGATAATGGTAGGGAGCTTCTTGACTTTGCGCTTGCGCATGATCTTGGTATTATAAACACAATCTTTATAAAGAGGGAATCACATTTGATTACTTTTAGTAGCGGGGGGCGCAACATGCAGATCGACTATTTCCTGATGAGACAAGGGGATCGCAATTGGTGGAAGGATTGCAAGGTAATTCCAGGAGAGTCAGTAGCGACCCAACATCGTCTGTTGGTGGCCGATTTTACCTTGAGAAAAAGGGTGGCGGAGAGGAGAAGAAAAAATAAACCAAGGATCAGATGGGGGAATTTGAAGGACGAAAACATCAATTTGTTTAAAGATAAAGTCATGGCGATGAACACAAATACTAAGGATGGCGACACAAACCAGATGTGGGTAGCTATGGCAACCACTGTTACGCAGGCAGCAAAGGAAACCCTCGGAGTCACATTGGGAGCAACAAGAGGACATCAGGAGTCTTGGTGGTGGAATGAGGAGGTGCGGAGCAAGATAAAGGACAAGCAACAACGCTTTAAAGAGATGTTGCAGTGCAGTAATGGAGTGGAGATAATGACACTACGGGAGAACTGTAGACAGGCAAAGAGGGAAGCTAAAAAGGCGGTGAGTGAGGCAAATAATTTTGCCTATGAAACGATGTATAGAAAACTAGACACCAATGAAGGGGAGCATCATATGTTTAAGATTGCCAAAAATAGGGAGCGTAGGAGACAAGATCTTGGGGTCGTGAAGTTTATCAAGGAAGATGATGGAAGAGTTTTGGTAAAGGGACGAGACATCAAGCTGAGATGGCAAAACTATTTCTACACCCTTTTCAACAGTTGTAGACCAAATCTAGCCATAACGGAGAATCCCAATACTCAATCCAGTCAACGAAATAATTGTTATTGTCGAAATATCACACAGGAAGAAGTGAGGAGTGCTCTTAAGAAGATGGGAAGAGCTAAGGCAGTCGGTCCAGACAACATACCCATTGAAGCGTGGAAGTGTATGGGAGAGGAAGGCGTTCAGTGGTTGACAAGACTGTTCAACAATATCTTCAAAACCGGGAAGATGCCAGATCAGTGGAGGCGTAGTGTCTTAGTACCCCTATATAAAAACAAAGGAGATGCCCAATGTTGTGCTAACTACAGGGGGATTAAGCTCCTATGTCATACAATGAAATTATGGGAAAGAGTTATAGATACAAGGATTAGACGACAAACCCAGGTTACAGCAAACCAATTTGGGTTCATGCCAGGCCGGTCCACTACGGAGGCGATACACATTTTAAGAAGATTAATGGAAAAGTACAGAGAGAAGAAACATGATTTACATATGGTGTTCATCGACCTTGAAAAGGCGTACGATAGTGTGCCTAGAAGATTGATCTGGGAAAGTCTGGAGGGAAGAGGGATCCCTAGTAAATATATTGAGGCAATTAGGGATATGTATCATGAGGCTAAGACATGCGTCCGAGCACCCGTGGGGGATACAGACTTTTTTCCGGTGGAAGTGGGAGTTCACCAGGGGTCGGCACTAAGCCCCTTTCTCTTTGCAATAGTTTTGGATGAGTTGTCAAAGTCGATTCAAGATACAATTCCATGGTGCATGCTTTTTGCTGATGATATCGTGTTGATTGCAGAAAGTAAAGAGACATTGAACAACAGACTAGAGGAATGGAGAACAGTCTTAGAGCACAAAGGTTTGAAGATAAGCCGATCTAAAACCGAGTACCTTCACTGCAACTTTAGTGGTGCAAACGTCGACGAGGAGACCCAGATTTCTATTGAAGGTGGGGTTGTCCCTAAGACACTGAAGTTCAAGTATCTAGGATCTGTCATCCAGAGTAACGGGGACATCGACAATGATGTAGTCCATCGGGTGCAGGCTGGTTGGTGTAAATGGAGAGCGGCCTCAGGTGTTTTGTGCGACAAGAGGTTCCCAATAGGGTTAAAGGGTAAATTTTATAGGGTAGCAGTTCGCCCAGCGATGCTATATGGAACCGATTGTTGGGCCATCAAGAAGACACAAGCTCGAAAAATGGATGTAGCTGAGATGAGGATGTTGAGGTGGATGTGTGGACACAAAAGAAAGGACCGAATAAGAAATGAAGTTGTTCGGAAGAGATTGGGAGTCACATGTATCTCAGATAAGATAAGAGAAGGAAGATTGAGATGGTTTGGACATGTCAAGAGGAGACAGAGCACAGATCCAGTGAGAACGATGGAAACTCTCGTTGTAGAGGGGAAAAGGAGCAGGGGGAGACCGAAATTAACATGGGATGAGAGGATTAGGCTTGATTTGCTAGATTTACACCTCTCAGAGGACATGATCAATGATAGGATTTCATGGAGACGTCGTATTAGGGTTTTAGGATGAGTGACCCGTTGTGTGGGAGAGTAGAGTTGTTTAGCAAAGATTTTGCGTATGTCTTGTTTCTTGTAGGTGTATTGTGTTTCTGGTAACTAATATACTTTAGTCATACACTGCTAATTGTTAGATTACTGTTAGATTTATTTTACTTTATTACTCATTAATTTTATTTATATTTTTATCTTTTTCTTTCCCATGAAGCCGGGGGTCTAAACGGGAGCAGCCTCTCTATCCCTTAGGATAGGGGTAAGGTTTGCCCTCATCACACCCTCCCCAGACCCTACTAATAGCGTTAGCTATGTGTGGGATTATACTGGGTACGTTTGGTTTGGTTTGGTATCCTTTATCATAAGAAATTTTAAAATCTAATTATGTAAATTTTATTTTCAATTAAATAGTAAATGAAAGTCAAATTACATTAAATAGTAGTTAACGTATTTTCAAAATTCAATTATATATTAATTTTTACATATTTTGAATTTTGTTTTCTATCCTTAGTATATGTAATACGTTTTTATACGTGTAAAATATATTCATAAAGATTTAAAATTTTCATGTATGATATTTTTCACCCCATGTGTAGTACACGGGGTCTAAGCTAGTGACTTAATAAATGAACGTATCTACACAAGTTCAACCCGCTTAACCCGTTTATGACATACATACACGTTTAACTTATCAAGTATATAGCCTATTTAATATTTATCCTTATACACTATTTATCCTAACGACGTTATTTTATAGTTTTATATATAATTAAGTATACATAACTAAATAAATACTGCAATTTTGATAAACTTTTTTTTTAATCTTTTTGAGCACATCTTATTATTTCTTAATCATGTTTTAGAGTCCTTCCAATATTCCTATTTGAACTACCTACATTTAATCATGTTAAAACCGTGTAATCATGTTTTCTTGTTATGAAACGTATTATATTTAATCATGTTAAACTTAATGTAGCCCACTCACTAAACATTAACACGTAACATGTTTTACAACCCTGCTTAATACAACGCGACTAGTATGTTGATTTATATGTAACATGTTTTACAACCCTGCTTAGAATACAACAAGACTAGTATGTTGATTTATCCAGCAGCCATCGGATACTCCGTTAACGGAGGCCAAGAACAAGGTTACGTGGACAGAAACGTCGTGTGGTATATTTAATTGGTAAATGTGCATCTTAGTCGTAAATACTAGTGAACACACATAATATCTGCTCTAGGATCTAGGACGGTACCCAGTCTTGTCATGGCTGCAAACCAACTCCGCGATAAGGTTCCTTGTTCACTTTATTGAAAAAAAACCGATGTATGCATAGTTTCAAAGTATCGCATGTAAACATGATCGGCAATCTGACATTAGAAAAGCGCACAACCATGAAACCAGGATGACGTGCAAATTGCTACAAAAATCCTGAATACAATATCCGTAACCCGGAAAAGCCACAAGAACAGGATCAGAAATGGAAAGTGAGCTTGACTTTATTAAAATGAAAAAAAGGCAAAGGTGGCAAGAAGTGAATCCACTAGCATATTGGAACTTGAACATCTGAGTGGTCTTTTCCTTTTTTATTTCTTGATGAGGTTCCTGATCACGTATGGAAGGATGCCGCCATGATCAAAATATGTCAACTCTACCTGCATATACCAGCAAAAAGGCTTTCAATATCTCAACTCATGTGTGCTACTTGATTTTTTTTTTAAATGAACATTTGATTGTAAGGAAACACATCATACCTGCGTGTCAAATCTGATTGTACACGTGAATGATTTACCATTGTCGGTGGTAACAGTAACATCCTGACCAGGTTTTATGTCACTGGCTTTTGAAGGCAGGTCAATGGTGTAACGTTCATGACCAGTCAAACCTAGTGTATCTGCATCCTCACCAGCCTTGAAACAAAGTGGAACTATACCCATTCCAACCAGGTTGCTCCTATGGATTCTCTCAAAACTCTTAGCTATCACCGCTTTCACCCCCTGGCAAACCATCACAAACTCAAACTTTTAGAATCCCTCATCAAAATAATAACTGAAACTGTAAAGTAATTACTTACCTGTAGCATTGGACCTTTAGCAGCCCAGTCTCGTGAACTACCACTTCCATATTCAGCTCCAGCCAAAACAATAGTGTCCTGCCCAGCTTCTTTGTACCTCTGTAACATTCAGATAACAAAGAGATTTATATCTCACCAAATAAACTTAGATATGTTAAAACAAGAGAAATATATGTATATATATGTGTGTGTGTTGTAACTGTTACATACCATTGCCACATCAAACACAGAAAGCTTATCTCCAGTGGGAATGTGAATGGTTTTGGGGCCAACCTCCCCATTTAACAGCTTATTAACAATGCGGATATTGGCAAATGTTCCTCTGGCCATAACTTCATCATTACCACGGCGGCTACCATAAGAGTTGAAATCCTTGCGGTCAACACCACGGTCAAGGAGGTATTTTGCAGCAGGGCTGTCCTTATGGATACTGCCAGCTGGAGATATATGGTCAGTGGTGATGCTGTCACCAAAATTGAGTAAACAGTAAGCATCCTTCACTCCATGTGGACCTGGTGGGTCCATGGTCATGTCCTTGAAATATGGTGGTTCGTGAATGTAGGTTGAGTTAGGATCCCATGAATAAAGACTGGATGAAGGGACAGATAATTTATTCCACATTGGATTGCCCTGTGTGATGGCTTCGTAGGTACTCTTGAACATATCTGGCAGCACACTTGATTGAACCACCTGTGAAATTAGAATACTTTTTCAGTCTTGTTGAACTTTATTTTGACCAAGATCGCGATGAAAAGATTTTTATAAGAGACTTGAGTACCTCAGCAATTTCTTCATTGCTTGGCCAAACATCCTTAAAGTACACACTCTTTCCATCTTTTGTCGTCCCAATTGGCTGCTTCTCAAAGTCGATGTCAACCTAAATACAACATGCAAACCTTTTAATGACATCCATGATCCATCAAAATTACCCAAGAAACTTTACAAGTGTAATAGCAACTTTCTGTCTTTAAATATTTCAATATTACCGTGCCAGCAAGTGCATATGCCACAACCAAGGGAGGTGAAGCAAGATAGTTGGCTCTTGTTAATGGATGAACACGGCCTTCAAAATTTCGGTTTCCAGAAAGCACAGCTGCAGCAACAATATCTGCAAAAAAAAAACCCAACAAATGCTGAAATATTCTCACAATAACGCTGACAGTTTAAGGGGTTCATAATATTTCATAAATTAAAATCACACCATTGTCTGTAATTGCAGCAGCAACTGACTCGTCAAGATCTCCTGAGTTACCAATACACGTGGTGCAGCCATAGCCCACTATGTTGAATCCCTGCTGGTCCAAGTACTTTTGCAAGCCACTATAAAGAAAGAAAATAAGCAAAAGACAACTATTTATAAAGGCAAAGGAAAAAATAAACTACCAATTGTTACCTCTTGAGCAAGTATTTTGTAACAACCCCAGAACCAGGAGCAAGGCTTGTTTTTACCCATGGTTTAACCTGGCAGATGACAAGACTAGTTAAAAATTCCCCATGCATAGCATAAACCAATCTTCATCAATATTAACTCAAGTATAGAACATTCTAGAAGATATAACAACCTCCAAACCAAGTTCACAAGCCTTCTTCGCAACAAGACCAGCCCCAAGCATGACACTAGGGTTTGATGTATTCGTGCAACTTGTTATGGCTGCTATCACAACACTACCATGTTTCAGTTCAGCAGTTTGTCCGTGAAATGGAAAGCTGACAACTTTCTCTTGTGCCTCCTTTGGTACAGCAAACCCCTACATACAAATTTTAAAAATTAGATCCTAATTATACAAACAGCAAATCCATGGTTTCCACTTTCCTTGATTCTCACTATCTAATTGTATAACTAACAGTGTAAAATAACAAATTTCTCTTTATCAATTCATGCTTTATGCCCACTAAACAATGCATCAGTAACAATGGACGATCCAAAGGTGGGAATCACATATTTCTTGAAGACAAGAAAACAACAATATTATCTCACCTTAAATCCAACTTTGTTATCAAGGCATGAATGCCAGTCGGCCTTCATATCCTTTATGGGAACACGGTCATGTGGCCTGTTAGCAATAGAGTAGTCATGGATTTAATCATGAATTTCAGAAAGAATGAAAAGGGAAACAAAGTCATACAATAAAAGAATATAATACAAGATTCAAACATCTAACAATACCGTTTAGGACCAGAAATGCAGGGCTCAACATCACCTAAGTCCAGTTGCAGATAAGATGAGTAAACTTTCTCTTGTTGTGGCTGATTTCACAAGATCGTTAGAGACGAGTGAGAAAAAGTAATGCCAAATGCAAGAACTTGCAAAAAAAGGAATGGTAAGGGAAACATGGTCACTAACCTCACTGTAATCAACAAACATTTTGTTTGCTCGCAAGTATGTTTCAATCATAGCAACCTAAAAGCAATCAAAACAGATAAAACCATAAAACTGATGCACTCACAAGTCACAAATTCTAATTATTATTTATTAACTAAAAATGGAATTATTTCTGAATACAAAGAAGAAAGCTTACAGTATCATCACTTCTTCCTGTTAACTTAAGGTATTGCAGTGTGACGTGATCAACAGGAAAGAAGCCCATGGTTGCACCATACTCAGGTGACATATTCGCAATGGTTGCTCTATCAGCCAATGACAGTTCACTCATGCCCTCACCTGCAAGGCGATTAATAGTGTGATGTGAAGAACAGTTTAAAGAAATGGTTAAATTAAAAAAGATTTAATGACTGGCTGCAAATACATTACCAAAGAACTCAACAAATTTGCCAACAACGCCATGCTTTCTTAACATCTGGGTCACGGTTAACACCAAATCAGTGGCTGTGACACCATTTTGCAACTTTCCAGACAACTTGAATCCAACTACACCAGGCAAAACCATGCTCATGGGCTGTCGATATGAGAAAGAAGTTATCCGGTTAAAATAGATGTACTGCAACTTTAAAAAACCATATAAGTTGAATAACATCAAATTTATTACGGATTTATACCTGTCCAAGCATTGTTGCCTCTGCTTCAATTCCTCCTACTCCCCAACCAGCTACTCCCAATCCATCAATCATGGTTGTGTGGGAATCAGTTCCAACAACACTATCAGGATATAGAATGCCATCAGTATTGAAAACAACCCGTCCAAGATACTCTAAATTGACCTGCATAAATGCATATAAAATGGTTATTTTCATAATCAAATGAAGTTTTTAAGATATATCTTCAGAATCATATGGTTTGAATATTTAGAACTTTACCTGGTGAACAATACCAGAACCAGGCGGAACTACAAGCATGTTGTCAAAAGCATGTGACCCCCATTTTAAAAAGGCGAACCGTTCATTGTTACGCTGAAATTCAAGATCCATGTTTGCTTGAACAGCATTTGCACTTCTTGCAACATCAACCTGGACTGAATGGTCAATCACAAGGTCTACTGGCACCTGCAAGATACAAATTTATAAAAGTTTGAGATAACTATGGATGTCCCAAGAATATGATATCATGGGTTATTATTTCCAAATAATGAACTTAGTATCAGAAAAAGATATGAAATAGATATTACTCACCAATGGATTGATCTTCTTAGAGTCACCACCAAGCTTGTTCATAGCATCTCGCATACATGCAAGGTCAACTACAGCTGGAACTCCAGTAAAATCCTAAGGAAATATCATGAATAAGAAAAAGCAAACAAGCGACTGCAAACTACTATACATGCGTATTTGATGATATTTACCTGTAAGAGAACGCGCGCAGGTTTAAATGGAATCTCCACTTGCTTCGGTGAAGTATTTTCCCAGTCAATGATCTTTTCAACATCATTCTGGGTAACTTGAAAGTTATCACAATTGCGTATGGCAGACTCCAAAAGAATCCTGATAGAATATGGGAACTTGTCTGCAAAAATGTGAATTTACACATTAAAGACTACGATTTTTAACAACAAATGGTAAGAGGACAGATTGAGAATCATCCTCCAATAACTTATCTGAATAATATAATAAACATCAGTTTGTAAATTTGATCAACGTATATTAACTGAATGAGAACGAGAGATCACAAAAGAATACGTTCTATTCTATAGCATTAGAAAATCTATTTCTAAAAAACTATGTTGGATGAGCACTAGTCGCATGTTCATACCAATCCTGGGATCATTTAGAGCAGGAAGACTGTAAAACTTTCCAAACTCGCCTCCTCCGGGCCTGGGGAGAGTGGTGAATATTCCATTGAAAGGATTTTCAGAAGCTGCACATAGTTTAACAAGACATTAGTATAGAAGGGAACAAGAAGAAAGGCAAAATAAATAACAAATTACAAGCACCAAAATGTCACAAACTTTGTTCCTTCATCCCATTATATATATGATAGTGGTTCATGTTCCAAAGTGATATATTCGATTCCAAACATAAAAGTATCAAGAATCGCATAAAGTTTTAATCAGTACTTTATAGTCAATATTCACCTAGATTACAATAAAAGTAACAATTGTACACTTCGATTTAATACAGTATCCAGTACAAATAGAACAAAATTTCTTGTCAAATTTGTCAAATCCAGATCACCATTGATTTGAAGGCTTTGCAGGTTTGATCTAAAAAATTATGGCTTAGTAACGCCTTATTCGAATAAAAGAACAAAATGATTGCTACATGAACTCAGTTTTGCGTGTGTTTGTAGGCCATCGGTTGACAAGGACCAAATTAATGACAAATTAAAGAGCTGAAATCAATAATCCAGTGATAATAAAAGTCAAAGACCGCTATATTCTTATTTGATTAATCTCACGACGTCAAATCAATAAAATATTCGATCTCCAGTAGTATAGATGCATAGATATACCCATGGAAGCGATCTTTCGTTGAAACTGTTGGACGACAGGAGCAACGGTTCCGATCTGACCCCTAAGAGTGGCAGTTGATCTCCAGCCAACACCGTGACTCCACCGCGAAACAGAACGGAACGCCGGCGACGCGCTGAGCGATCTAAACGGAAGTGAGGTTTTGGAGAGAGAAGGTTTGGATAGAAGAGAAGAGGAAAAACGAACTCCGGAAGAAGCTATAAATATCGCAGATGAAGTTGGTGGAGTGGTAATTGCTATATGCATCACGATGTCCCAAGTGAAAAAGAAATTAAAAACCCTAAAAAGTTAAAAATCAAGAGAGAGATGAAAGTCTTTCATGGCTGCGCCTGCGAGTGGAGCGTGAGGAAGAGGGGGTTCTGGTGTGGATAGGTGCACTGTAGGATGGTGAGGGCGAGATGGTGAGTGAAAAGCGACGGTGAGATTTCTAAGACGGCATAGATCAATGGTGGTGTATGTTTGTCCGTGTGTGAAGGCTCCCTTACCGGATAAGCTTTACTTAGAGGTCGGCTCGAGTCGGCACAGCTCGGCTAGAAATGGGCCATGTGGGTTGCACTTGCACACTCCAATTTACCTGATATCAATAACTTTTTATTTTATTTTATTTTATTTTTCACGTGTTTCTTACAACAGTATAATGTTATAATTATATATCTATTTTTCATTTATCTTAGTTTTATATATCTTTTTTTTTATTTTTAATAAAATAGATGAGTTAATACAACTCAAGACATTTCTGACCATATGTAAAAAAATACATTTATATATTTCATTGCTCTAAAGATGTAACTACTGTGATTTTCTATTGTTTATTACTTTTGGATGGCCAAATATTTTACATTCTATGTTTTTTGAACTTAAATAAATGTATTATATATAATTTTTAATTTTATTAAAAGTAATGCTTAATTTTTATTTTTAAATAAAAATATAAAAAGTCAAAATAAGGATTGTATGAGTAATGTCTTAACCAAGAGTCAAGACATTGGTTTGTCCATCTTAAGAAAACTATAATGTTTTAGGAGGTTTTCAATTGAAATGTGCTCTTTTACTTTATTTATTTTAAACAAGCTAATAATTACACTTTTTATGATTATAATATTTACATATATTTAAAAAGGAAAAGAAAAAAAAAGTCGGTTGTACCTACACCATAACATTACAAGTGGCTGAGGTTTCCAAAGTCTGGGTTTTTTTTTTCCCATTATGTAAAAGATATTGAAAAATATTAAATATTAGTTAGGCGATCCACAAAATAACAAACATGTTTAAACAATAACACTCGAATCTTTGGCCATGGCCAAACCCATTCCTGGCCATGATGGTTGCAAGATTGAACAACATAAGTGTAAGTCGAGATTTATATATTCGAGTTTACAAAAACACGATCACAAGCCTCTGCAAGCTGCAATTATCATTGATTGATTAACCAAAAGAGTCGGGAAAATGTGAAACATGTGATAATAATCATGTAGGAGGCTGCCATGTTCCTGGCCTAAACGAGGCACCCGATCCTGTTGGCTCAGCTGACCTGTAAACGAGTATAATAAGCACTTGACTGAAACAATATAGTTAAGAGGTGGCAAGACGGCAAGATGATCAGGTTGGGTAACAGGTCAAAACAAGTTGGCCTTAAAACACGTCAACTTTTATAGGGGTTGAAATGGGCCGACCAACTACTATGTTAATTTGGTCTCAAGAATACGTGGAGCAGAAACGAATAAAGCACTTACTCTGGTTCTTGTTTTGCTTGATCTTGGACCTCTTTCTCCTCTTGTATTTTGGTATGCCTGAGTTTGGAAATTCAAATTGAATTAACATAAGAAAAGGTCGATGATCGATATGCTAATGAGCTAAAGTAGACCAAATACTTGTTGCTACTTGTTGCTTCAGATGCTTCCCCAAAATTATCAACTTCAAGAGAAACATTCACAAATAAAAAGTTGTCAGATATTTGGGCGACTGATCACCAGTTATACCTATTTTCTGAAAATGACTAAAAGAACAATTTGCTATTAAGTTTTTAGGGTGTTCACTTGGATGAATCTAATAAAAGCTTGTAAAAACCTGTGGTTAGAGATGGCAAAATTTTGTTGGGTCAAAACGGGTCGGGTTGACCTGAAACACTTTTTGCCAAAAAATCTTAAATCTTTATATATGATTGAAGAGTGAGCTATGGTTAACGCTTTACCTTTTGAGGCAACTGGGAGTTGCTGAATGAAACTTTTTAGGTCTAGACCATCACCTTTACCTATACAAATGTAAATGAGATGTAAGCATAGGTTACTAATCCAGATGTTTTCTGTTAAAGTTGCAAATTTATAGTTAAAGAAGTAAAAAAAGAAAAATGTAGCTTACCCATGCTTGTTATTTTACGACTGCTGCCTTCCCTGGCTTTCCTTTCTCCCTCTTCCTTCTTGAGAACTTGAGCACATAGATTATTAATTAGGGATTTCATATAATCAGGTATGAAATACATCAATAAAAGTAGATGATAATTAGGATATGAGCAAGCCTAGATGACACTTACGGGCAACGTTTTCTTTAACACGTTGACGCCTTGCCTCCAGCATAGCCATCTCCTGAAAACAACATGATGAATTTTGTCAACAAATAATAAGGAAGGGTCCTATTATATACACACCACTTTTTAGTACGCTACAGGCACACC
Organism: Smallanthus sonchifolius; assembly: GCA_023525975.1. NCBI lineage: Eukaryota > Viridiplantae > Streptophyta > Magnoliopsida > Asterales > Asteraceae > Smallanthus > Smallanthus sonchifolius. Next base: position 13,116,705 of record CM042026.1, on the reverse strand, counting down.
CCAGTCCCCCGTCACATCAGTCGTTTCAACTTTTAAACGGGCGTTTGTTTTGGCAATTCAAGGGCGTTTAGTTTTGGAGATTCCGGTTAAACGGGCGTTTAACTCTTGGGTTCCACTTTTTAAATGCCCGTATAACATCAAATCAAAAGTTGTGTGTGTAGCCTGACCTAAAGGAAATCCGGATTCCAGGATACATCTTCGCAGACAAGCTTTAGGAAATCTACTGTAGAAATTAGTCAAATGGTAGGTCCTAGTTTTTAAGGATTAGCTGGATAAAGAACGAGTCATAGCAGAGTTCACATCCTGTGAATTACTCCCTGCACTTTTTTAGGTATAAGCAGGGTACTTCTAATGTTTCTGTTTTAGTCTACGGTTTCTCAGTATAAGAATTTTCTGGATGTAAAATAAAAGTATCATATGATTATGGAATTGTGTTTTTTGCTTTCTATCGCTCTCCGTCATCTTTCTTGATAGTATCAGAGCATAAGATCTGTTCTATTTCTTTTTCCACTGTACAGAATTTTTTTCTACATCTCAGGAAACACACTCAATTCTTGATCAGGACAAATTCCTCAGGCTATGGCCAGTACCTCTGCTGACGACCAATATCAGATCTTTCAGCCAATTGGCCCAATTCCCAACTTGGAGAATAGCCTCCCAACCACCAGCCATAAATTAGATGGCCAGAATTTCAATCTTCGCTCAAACTCTATCATGATCTTCATCTAAGGAGAAGGGAAAAAAGAATACCTTACAAGCGAAGCAAAACACATTCCATCTACAGCACTCACCACAAATATAACCAAACAAAAACAGATTGTTGACTCAGGGGCAGCAGATCACCTTCGACGAAATCTGTCATCAACCTACAGGTACTACAGTAAAGATAGCAGTGATAATCCTAAGAACATAACCCTTAACTATGTTATTTGTTCAAAAACTTGAATACAGTCCCCTATCTCTTAGAAAGCTTATGAGACACTCAAAATGCATTCCTATCTTCTCTCTTGATGAATATAAATTTCAGGTTTTGAGCTCAAGGAAGACGGTTGGCAGTGCTAGGGTTCAAAGCAAGTTCTATCTTTTGGAAGCTGAAAGTTTGGAAAAATTATCAGAAAAATTTTCAAGTACTGCTTTGTTAGGTTATGGCGTCATAACTTGGCCATCCAAACTTTGTATATTTGAAAATGTTCAATTATTCAATATCAATCCAAACTTGTTTCAGTGTGAAACTAGTAAATTATCAAAGCATACTAGAAATTATTATGATCCATTCCCTTCGAAAGTGTTTCACCCATCCTATTTAATCCACAGCGAGGTATGGGAACCATCTCAAATTGCAAGTCTTTCGGTTCAAGGTGGTTCGTTACTTTCATTGATGATCACACTTGAGTTACTTGGCTACTTCCAATGAGAGGTAAATGTAAGGTTGGTCCTATCTCTCAACAGTTTTGTAAGATGATTCAGACTCAGTTTCAAACAAAAATTCAAGTTAACAAGTCTGATAATGCCAAGGAATATTTTCACACCGAATAAGGATCCTAATTAAACTAACAAGGAATCATCCACCTTAGTTCATGTGTTGATACAACGCAACAAAAAAGGAGTTACAGAAAGAAGAAACAGACACTCCAGGTTACACGGTTTCTTCTCATGTGTTGATACAACGCAAAAAAAGGGGTTACAGAAAGAAGAAACAGACAATCTAGGTTACACGGCCTCTTATCTTAACAAACTAGGCCCCGACCCATTTCTGGGGAGAAGCCTTAATGACCGCAGCCTGCCTCATAAACTGATTACCCTCTCGTATCCTCAAATTCCAAACACCTCATCAAATCCTCACAATGACTTATCCGCATATCCATATTCTATCCAATTTACCACTCAAAATACTCGGTTGCACTATATTTGTTTACAACAAAGTGCCAAATCTCAACAAACTTGAGCCTCGATCCGTGAAGTGTATTTTTATAGGATATTCTGCAAGTCAACATGGTTGTAAATGTTATTCTCTAAACACTAAAAAATGTAAATCATTCTGTAAATGTTACATTTTTCAGGATAAACATTTCTATCCACAGCCCGACATTCAGGGTGAGAATCACCATGAGAGATATCGGTTTTTTGGATCTGTCCAATTCTTTGAATACAGAGCTACCCACTTCGAATAAAATTTTGCCCACCTATAACTCCGTTTCCTTTGGACTGTTGCCAAATCTCACAACTCCAGCTGTTAGTGCCCCTAATACCTATGTTGAATATTAAAAAAAACATTCCAGATCCCTCACTGCCTACTACATACTCAAAGACAAAAATTACATCAATCCACTAGAGTCGAACCTGCTCAAGAACATCAGCACTGCCAGGAAACTTTCCTGTGTCAAAATTCTGCCCAAACACGAATAGGCAATGCAGGTAATGGGTATCCCACTCTCCCTCCTCTACTTCTGCGGATACTCATGATAGTCCTAATGACCTTGAAATTACCATTGCACTACGCAAAGGAAAACGTGCTTACACTTCACACTCCATCGGAAATTTTATTTCATATGATAAGTTGTCACGAAACTTCAGGGCATTTGTCTCTTGGGCAAAAATTCAAAGCTCTTGAAACAATCCAGGAAGCCCCTGCTCAACCTAGATTGAACTTGGAAGGAAGCAGTACCAAAGGAGATTAAAGCTCTTGAAACAAACAGTACATGGAAATATGCAAACCTACCAGCAGGAAAAAAACCTGTTGGCTACAAATGGGGAATCTCAGCAAATACAATGCAGATGGAAGCTTGAACAGGTTCAAGGCTAGGTTAGTAGCTAAAGGGTTCGCTCAATCCTACAGCACTGATTATAAAGAGACGTTTGCCCTGATTGCTAAATGCAACTCGATCCGAGTTCTCTACTTAGCAACAAATATTGATTGGCCACTACATCAATTAGACATCAAAAATGCTTTTTCAAATGAGAAGCTTGAAGAAGTGTATATGGATGTGCCCCATGTACTCGAGTCATCTAGCAATATGGACAAAGTACGCAGGTTGAGAAGATCGTTTTTATGGTTATAGCAGTCACCTCATGCATGGTTTGAGAGACTCTTGTGTAGTCAAACAAATTGGTTTCATCCAGTGCCAAATGGACAACAAGACATTTATGAAGTGTTCCCTAGGTAGCAAGATTGCCATTACCATCTTATACGTGGATGACACTATTCATACAGGTGACTATTCAGAGAAAACAAAAACATTTAAAGGTTGTACCAGCTAGGAAGAGAGTTTGAGATTAAAAACTTTGGTCAACTTAAATACGTTTTTGGGATTGAAAACATGCAAGGCAATTTCAATGTCGCAGTGAAAGTACACTGTTGATCTTCTATAGGAAACTGGCTTACTCGGATGTAATCCCGGTGATATTTCTATGGAGCCTGCTACGAAGCTGCAGTGGAAGAGTTAGGAGAATCAACAGATAAAGGACAGTATCAACAACTTGTCGAGAAATTAGTTTACTTGTCAGATACAGGGTTCATTGCAGGCATGGTTAGTCAATACACGAACACCCCCACTAAACATCTTGAAACATTTTTCAGATCTTCACTATCTCAAAAAAGATCCTGGGTATGGACTGTTTGTTAGGAAAACTAGTGAAAGAATTGTTAGTATGGTGGTATCTACACCGATGCGGAATGGGCAGGATGTAAAGCAGATGGAAAGTCTACCACCAGGTACTATATGCTTGTTTGGAGAAATTTGGGAACTTGAAGAAGCAAAAAACAATCTTTTGTTGCAGATAGGGTGGAATCCGAGTTTAGAGCAATGTGTCAGAGGATGTGTGAGGGAAGTTGGTTGGAAACGATGCTTAAGGAACTAGAAATTAAGTGGACCAATGAGGCTTTTATGTGACAACAACGTAGCGATTTAAATTGCAAAGAACCTAGTTCACCATGATCGAACAAAGCACGTACGAATTGACCGGCAGTCCGACACTTCATTAAAGAAAAGCTACAATAAACACGACTAAGAAAAGCTAGAAGAAAGACAACTACAACTAACTTATTTTCCTCAGATTCCCAGTTAGATGATATCTCACTAAGGTGAAAGGCCCTACCAGAAAACAAATTCAACTTTCTAAAAAGCAAGTTGATTATGATTTATATCCATACCCAGCTTGAGGGGGGGAGCGTAGGAATTGACCGACACTTCATTAAATGATTAAAGAAAAGCTAGAAGAAGGGCGACTACAACTAACGTATGTTCCCTCAGATTTCTTGTTAGCTGATATGCTCACAAAGGTGAAAGACCCACCAAGAAACAAATTCAACTTTCTGAAAAGCAAGCTAGGTATGATTGGTATTCATACCCAGCTTGAAGGGGGGTGTAGAAATTAGTCAAATGACAGCTCCTAGTTTTTAGGAATTAGCTGGAATAAGAATGAGTCATATCAGGGTTCACATCCTGTGAATTATTCCCTGCGCTTTTTTAGTAATAAAGCACCAGCATTTCTTATCTTTCTGTTTTTGTCCAGGATTTCTCTATGAAAGAATTTGCTGAATGTAAATAAAAGTAAGTTGATTATTGAACCGAGTTTTCTGCTCTTTCTCCCACTCTTTGTCATCTTTCTTATGAAGATTCGTAAGGCTAAAAACAGCCAAAAAGATTCATATGGTCAACCCAGTCAAAGGTTGGAATTTACCTCTGGTGTAGGAGCTATCTTGCGCTGCCCATTCAGCCAACATATCCATTCGACTACAAAGAAAGTTATAAACAACGCTTCAATACGACAACAAAAATAAAAACGAATAGCCTTTTTCTTTTCCAATTAAAGCCTAAACATGCACATTGAAACCTGAGACCATCATAGTGTTAAAAGCATGCAGGTATTCAAGCAAATGATTATTGTTAATATCAAGATTAATTTCTTTGGATTTGAATAGCTGTATCATTAATAAATAAAAGATTCACATTCTCCTCAAAATACTGAAATACTACATGCCAGTAAGTACAGACCTGACATTCTTGATTCAGACCATGACAAACTGTCATGAATTTAAGCACGGAAGTGAAGGTGTGATGAAAACCTCCCAAATAATAAATTTAACCTTAACTAATATGCTAGTGATGCTACATGAGAGTAGAATATGGTAAAGTTGAAGAACATAAGGTGTAGCTTCCGCTTCCTGGTGGTTATCCCTTTTAGCAGTCAGCAACTACATTATTTCCGAAAAGACCGGTAATAGAATGCCTGAACATAAATAATAATTGCTGTTTGTTGTACAGACTTACCGGGAATGGAGGTTGAATCAACTTCCCCTTTGAATTCTGCCCATCGCTTCTCCTTCACTGTCGCAACAAAAGGGTAATGTCATATAAGCTATATCTATAAGATACATTTCTACCTAATGTCTGCAATATGATGATTATATTCTAACTAGCAGCACAACAATGAAATTTCTGAATATAAACCATTTCTTATTCTACCTACATTGAGATTCCTCCAATTAGTTGATACTCTTCCTACCAACAGCATAACTATCTAGATTGTTTATACGCAAGGAATTTGATGTTCAGTCAACAAGAGCTCTAGCTCCAAATTCACAACAATATATTTTTGAAATTTTGGAAAAAAAAGGTTACCGAGAATCAAAAGATACAAGTTATGGTTAACAACTAACTAAGATCGATTTGAGTAAATATATGATAGGGACCGAATCAAAAACTCGATTAAGAGAAAGAAAGAAAGAAGACGCACTTACTGATACCGTCGATCTGTTCAGTACGGACATAGTATTGATTTCCTGCTTTGTCGGCTCCGATGAACGTCCGATTTCTGAACATGGCTGATAACCTCGACCATATTTTTGACATTTTTCCCCAACAGAGTCAAAAATTAGGGCAATATCTTTATGAACATTAGTACGCTACAGATAAAATTAGGGCAAATCAATCAAAGAAAAATGATTCATAAAACGAAGACTGATTATAGAATCGATGAGGAGAGCGAGCAGCAGTCGTGTTAAGTTTCTGGAAACAGGTCACATAATCTAAACGGGCTTTACTAGATCCTGTAGGCCTTAAAAGGTATTGGACCGTCACCGGACTATATCTCCGGCCTAGGGGTGTTTTTATTAATCGGGTTTCGGGATGATCTGCTCAGGTGAGATCGGGTCGGGGTACGGGTAAAGTTAACGGAACTACTCCAGCCTAGTGGTCATAAACCACATGACTCGTATCAATATTTATTTATAACTTTTTTATGAACGACTTTTTATAATTTTCGTAAAATTTGATTAATTTTATCTTGAACTTTAAAATCAGAAGTAGATTTACCAAACTATTAGAACTTATTATTGGTTGCCACCTTACATTATAGTGAAACACATGTAAAATTACAGTGTTTTATAATACAACAGTAATAGTATCAGGAATGAAAACGATAACAATAATAGTAATACAACCATATTAGTTGGTCTAAAAAACAAGTCCATGTAAATACTTGTCACCACCTCACAGCTAGTAAAAAATGTTCTCTCATCTATGTGTCTCTGTAGTCTCTAATTCTCTATATCTCTCCCTATACTCTTCACTCACATAAACACGCTTGAGGATGTTCTTCCGTAAAATTGACACTCTCTTAAACAGTACATGCTAAGCTATCAAAACATAAAGCTTAACCACTACGAAACCTTAATGCCTTTCATAAATAAAAGTTTATAAAATATAAAATTCAATATCTTAGAATTCAAATTAAAGACAATAAAATTATTCGATTTTATGGTGTAAATTCTTTTAAAAAATAACGTCATATAAAAAAGTTATTTACTTCTAAAAATAATTAGGGAACTTGAAAAAAAATTAACAATGATAGATTATTTCAAGTTTGACCCTTCACTCAATTTAACTCGTTTCCTTTCAAATGACATAGCATCCCTAAAATCTAAATCATTGAATGTCTTCATCAATGGTTAAGAACACTTCTTACATTTCTCATATTAAAAACATTTCTCATACACCTTTAATGTCATTAAGTCGTTTTAATACATCTGGTTTTTACCTCGGAATTCAAATATGACCCATTTGACGCTTCACTTTTTTAACAACAAATTTTTACTCCTAAATACCACATAATTAACCTGCACATACAGAAATTTAAACTTACACCACTTTTGTGTAGGACAATCACCAATGTCATTAGGCCACAAGGCCATGACATTTGACGTTGAACTAATCCGACTATGACGTACCTTAAATTATTTCGAGTATCTAAATTATTTCACATATTATCATAAAGGTATTGGAATATTAGCCCAACTTTTAAGAACATAAAGGGAGGGAGGTGTTAACTCGAACCCGCATCACGTGGGTGAGCAAGCGACGCAAAGCTTTGTTTTCAAATCTGTTAATATATATAAGACGAAATAAAAAAAAATTAAAATTCATTGTTCACACGGACTGGCTGTTTTAAGAGTATATATAATACTAGGTTAGAAACATGTGTTTTATACGGGTTGAATAAAGGAATTATTAAATAGTTAATAATGAAAATTTAGTAATTTTAAATGAAATATTAAATAGTAATAAGAAATTAAGAATTAATAAAGGAAATATTAAATATTTAATAATAAAAAAAGATAATCAGAAAAAAAATATAGGTGTCTAGCAATAAATTACATATAGACTTTCATGGACTATTGGAAGTAAATCAATTACGTTAGAAAAAGATTAAACAATTTGTTTCAGTCGCAAATCTTTATTTTTAAGATAAAGAATTTTATTCTGCTTTGATTCAGTTTGGTTTGTAGGATGACTCCATCGTATGCTTCGGTTCATATTAGTTTCTGATTTTCATTTGTTTGATTCACTTTATCAAATGTTCGCTATACGTAGCTTTCTTTGAATTGTGTGCACGTGGTGCTATTAGTTATTTTAAAATAATTACCCTATGTTCGTTGTTAGATTTGAATACGACCTGAATTAGAATTTAATGACGACGTTTATCATAATAACATATTTGAAATGTGGTTAGCAGAGCCGACCCTGAGCATGTGTCGGGTGGGCGACTGCTCAGGGCCCGGTTTTTCGGGGCCCAAAATTTTAATTTATTTTTTAATACTTAATATTTTATATAAATATATTTAAACCCCAATAAACCATTTTTAAAGTTTAGCCTAACTTAAGTATTAAACCGTATAAACCCTTTTTATTTTGTTTAGTCCAATTTAATATTAATCCAATAAAATTGTTATTTCGTTTTGGTTTAAGATCTTTAGCCCAATAGTCCATATCACACATTTCTTATATAAAATCTAACGGCGTTAAATTTTTTTAACGAGAGGTCCAATGTAAGAAAATAGTTTGAAAGTATGGACTGGTGATAAGAATATTCTCAGTTGGAATTATTTATGGACATCGATAAACGGAGAAGATTCAAGTAAACGAAGATACATATATGGAATTAATTGCCAAGAAACCTTCCACAAACTACGAGCGGATCTCGTCGAACATATTTCAAGAGTCCACATAGCCTACCTCGACGGTTAGTTTTTTTTATATTTTTAGTAAATTAATGTTTGTTTTTTTAATGAAATGAAATTTAATTTTCTTTTTAGTTTGTACTTCTTTTACCATTGAAATTTAGTTTATATATATATATATATATATTTATAAGTTACATTTATTTTTAAATTAAAAAAAAGTTTAGGGTTAAGAATAATGTGAAAGATGACCACACGGTCCATACCCACGGCTTATGGATGGTTTAGAAATAGAATGAGAAAGGTGATATGTCGATGACGTGGAAGAGAGAGTTAGGGACAAACTTGAACAATTTTATACATTAATCCTAGTATTTCTAAAACCAACAACCAATAACCATACCTAGTAAAATCCCACCAATAACATAACTAGTATTTCTAATTTTATTCATCATTATAAGGGTGAAAGGAGCGGACAACTCGGGCCAAGCCGAGTAGGTGAGAAGTTGTCCGGGTAAAAGGGGAACACCATCCCTTTTAAATCGAGTAGGGTGACCGAGTACTTCGAGTTATTTTACTCGTGCTGGGTAACTCTCTCTCCACTCTCTCTCTCTGGTGGACCCCACCACTACCACACACACCATTTATAATTAAATGTTTTTTTTAAGTGGGTGAGTAAATGAGTAAGGTGTTTCCAATGAAATCTGAGTAAATAAGTAGTTTTGAGGTGACAGAATTCTGTTGGTCAGTTTTGGTGAGTAAATGAGTTATCCACCCTCTTCACCCTAATTAGCAAATTGATTGAATGATAATATAGTTTTGATTTATGAAAATGTTTTTACAATAAAACAATTACATTAAGTGCACAAAATTGTAATGATAATTATACAAATTTCTCTTTTGATTGTAAATGGTTTTTTTGAATGATTATAGTTAAATATAAATAACCCCAATCAACTTGAATTATATATAAAAAAAAGAACTTTTCCAGAAAAGCCTTTTTTATAGCTTCCGAATTCTAACCAATAAACTAAAAGTTGAATAAAAGTTGGTTGTAATTTTTTTTATATCTAACCTTTAAATGTTATTTTGATATTGTGAAAATTGTAATAATTAGTAGTTGGCATTAAACATCTACTTGCAAAAGCATGTGCAACCCACATGTACGTATCATGCTAACACACAAGCCTCAAAGTTCTTGACCCTACAACACAATACATGAAAACATTTTAAGTGACACAAACTTACGCAAAATTAAATTTAACTTAGGAATGAAAATTGACACAAAAGTATTCTAAGTTGGTTCGGGTCAAAATGATTTGACCAAGAATTCACATCTATTAAAATATTAAGATTTATACTCAAGGTAATTATAAACTATAACTGATTCAACACAAAAAATGTTTCAACATTTTCTGCATTATGCGTAAAGTTGTTCCCAGGCATCGTGTCACGTGTATCATTGGTAAATCATAGCTAAATAACACCCAAAAAGTTGTTAAAACCCCAAACAAATTAAAAAAAAACCCTATCAGATGAAAATATTAAAACATATACGTACAAATAACAACTCCTTCGAATGTGATTACTAATAGAAAATATAGACTAGTTTTGATGGAAAATTGGTTTCAATAAAAGATTTTATCAAACACCCGTTTTTTGGTGTAAAGTCTAACCATTCAATTCGTCAAGTATCTTTTAAATATGACACACATAAAACTTCATCATACATTTAGCTGGTTATTGGTTACATTTTGTCTAATCTCGTTAGTTAACACAATACTAACAAGGTTTAATAACTTTCACATTAACAGGTTTTCATGGTTAAAAAAAGAAAAATTATTAAGAAATAAATACAAGACATAATATAGGATACAATATTATAATAATCCGGTTTCAGCATCGAACATAACCACATAGGTCAAGACCTTAGTCTTATTTGTGGATGAAAAATCGATCGAAATTTCATTGTTTAGATAGGTATCTTTGATGTATCGAACATAATCGCGGATGATAAACTTACCAATCTAACCTCAAATGTTGTGTAAAAAATAGTATTTGTTGATTCGTGAAATTTTGGGTTAGTTTGGGTTTTCTGGCCCCTTGCTAGTACCTTGATATTAATAATACCAACTCCATTAAAAAACAATATTATAATAATAGTTAATGCATAAAACGCATAACACACCCAGGCACCCACTGAAACAATATAATTTATAAAACAATCGAGTCTTCTGGTTAAGTGGTACACTTATGACTTTCTAAATGAGAGGTCATGAGTTCGAGTCTCGGTTAGAATAAAATATTCCTAAGTGATAACACGCTCCTGTTCTTCGAGCAAAAGGGTGACCCGAATGTCCGGGCCTTTGTTGTTAAAAAGAAATTATAGAACATTTAATACACCCACTGAACCAAATGCCATTACCAAGTCGACAACGCAAATTTCGTGTCGGTGTATCTTTTCCCGATATATTCCAGATCACCACCCGTTTCGTTGACACTCGACAACTCAACTCATCTTCAGTTATTCAAAGACACGGTGCATCTGCAATCAATAAAACTCAAGATATCTTCAATTAGGGCTTTATTAAACCATCAGATTCTCAAAATCAATCGGACTCTTGGTTGCTTCTTCAATCAAACCAGATGGGTTTGTGGTTAAATTAGCTTCAATTGCTGCTGCACCAAAGATTACATTTACAGCAATGGCTTGGAAGAACAGAGGGGGAGCAGAATCAAATTCAAGAAATTTGGTGTCAAGAAAGATGACAATTATCCTATGCATCGGTTGTTTCTTTGCTGGATTGCTGTTCACCGACAGGTTTTACACCAAAAAGATTACTTATTTGAAGTTATATTATTATTACTATTATGCATAATATGTGTTGAATGTTGATGGTTAATGTTCCCTTTAGGTTCTCGAATCTTGAAACCACTTGATTTTGACCTTATTTTCCACAATTTGATTGAATGTTTATGTTTGTGGTAACTGGTTATTGGGTTAGTTCAAATTATGCTACTTTTGTTGATTTATTAGGTGAATTTCATGTTTTCTTGAAAATTTATCATTTTTTATATTCCAAAGTGATTGATATTTGAAGATTTTGAATCATTTAGGAGAAAAAGAATGAGGTTATTTCATATCATAAGTTAAAGAATTTCTTGCTTTGTTTGTGGTGATAGAATGTGGACAGAGCCCGAAGCTAAATCTAGACCAACTGGAATCGAATCCGAAAAGCTCAAGTTATTAGCAGATGGTTGTGACACAACATCAGTGAGTAATTATGTATATAAGCATAGCCCATTCTGGTTTTATTTAGAAAATGTATAATTAAATTCTTGGGATTTTTTTGGTTTTAATTAGAAGGATGTAAGGAGGAATTCTAAAGACGTAATCGGGGAAGTTTCAAAAACACGTGATGTTATCCAGTAAGCTTCATTGTTTACTTTTTTATTTAGGGATAACACTCTTAGTTATAAGAAAACTGTTCGTGTTAAAATCGTGTTGGTTACAGAACATTAGACAAAACAATTTCAAACTTGGAGATGGAGTTAGCAGCTGCTAGAGCCATGCAAGATTCTATAGTTTCTGGGACCCCGATATCTGATGATTTAAGGATTCCCGGGCCTATTAAGAAAAGAGAATATTTAATGGTTATTGGCATCAATACTGCTTTTAGCAGTCGAAGGAGACGGGACTCTGTTCGGGCTACATGGATGCCTCAAGGTTTTATGCAAACTAGTCTGATCGGTAGGGTTGTGTGTCGGGTCGGGTTGACCTAAAATACTTTTTGTAAAAAGAATCTTATAAACACGTTTCGTGTCATATATAATTACAAAAATTATATTATTTCAGTAATAATCTATTTTTAAAAGACTGATTTTAGGAGGTTTTATGCTTTAAAAATTCGCTTAGAGTGGTTTTCGATCCGTTTGACTCATTTGTGACCTCTAACTTGTAATATTATTTAAATTGAAATCTTTAAATTCTTTTTGTACCATTAATTCAGGTGATAAACTCAAAAAGCTTGAGGAAGAAAAGGGTATTGTGATGAGATTTGTGATAGGTCACAGGTAAGCAACAAGATATAACAATCATATTAATCTATTTATTTTTTATATGTTAACTTATATTCCATAAATCATCTTCATGCAGTGCTACATCAGGCGGTATTCTTGATAGAGCTATTGAAGCAGAAGAAAAGAAGCATGGGGATTTCTTGAGGCTGGAGCATGTCGAGGGTTACCTTGAATTATCAGCAAAAACAAAAGCGTATTTTACTACTGCAGTTGCTCTGTGGGATGCTGATTTCTATGTCAAAGTTGATGACGATGTACATGTAAATATAGGTAATCGTATAACTATGAGACTATTGCGTATTTGTAAACCGTTTGTCATTTTTTGAAAAATTATAATGTTGAATGAAGGTACGCTTGGAGCAACATTAAGTAGATATCTGTCAAAACCTCGTGTGTATATTGGATGTATGAAATCTGGTCCTGTTCTTGCTCACAAGTAAGCAAAATCCCTTCCATCAAACTAATTTACTGCTCGAATTATGGTTTTGTAGTCGTTTTTGTAATTGAAAATGATGTTTATGTACATGGCAAGATGGTGTTTGTGTATGCATATATCATATAAGACTTATAGGTGGAAAATGTCGGGTCGGTTGGGATCTGTAACGGGTCAAAAACAGATAAGTTATAGGGCAAGTCAAAACAGTTTAGGACGGGTTGGCTCACCAACGCCTTTTTGGCCTTTTTCTGAACTTTTGTAATAAAGCAACTAGGAGGGTGTAATCATCTGAGTATACTTCGGATGTCTTTCGGCCCGTAAGTTGGTCATATTGGTACATTTAAGTAAGTTGCTATTTTATATCCTAAACCCTGTTAAAAAACTACAGTATTATTTTAGTAATATAGTTCGCTTATATGATCACAATTAACGTTGTAGTTATTTTTATAAGTTTCTTTTTTTTAAATGGGTAAAAAGTGTTTTGGTCAACCCACCTCGCCTCACGTTTGGATCCATACATATAAAGTTAGCTATTTTGATCCAAACACGTTATGGCCCGTTACCTGACCACCTCATTCTGCCATGTCTACATTTATCTTGTAGCCAACTATTCTGCTTTACACATTTGACCCGGTATCAATATCATATAAAACACAAATCGACCCGTATTCACCTAGTTAGTGGGTTGAAATTGCCACCTCCGGTATCTAACTTTTCCCGTTGGCAAGCAGAGGAGTGAGATATCATGAACCCGAGCACTGGAAATTCGGCGAGGAAGGAAACAAGTATTTCCGCCACGCCACAGGACAATTATACGCCATTTCAAAAGATTTAGCTACTTATATTTCAATAAACCAGTAAGTACCATTTTTTCACTTTTCATCTATCCTTGTGTTTTCCGTCTCATTTTTGGAGCATTTTGTACCTTTTAGACACGTGCTACACAAATACGCCAACGAAGATGTTTCATTGGGATCATGGTTTATCGGACTCGATGTTGAGCACATCGATGATAGGCGGTTATGCTGCGGCACACCACCAGGTATAAAATTAATAAAAATGATAATACACGTTGATTACTGATAATTAAATTATTAATTTATAATTTAAACCTTGGTGTGTAGATTGTGAATGGAAGGCTCAAGCAGGGAACATATGTGTAGCTTCATTTGATTGGAGTTGCAGTGGGATTTGCAGGTCTGCTGATCGGATTAAGGAGGTTCACAAGAGGTGTGGGGAAGACGAGACTGCGCTATGGAATGCGTCTTTTTAAGTAAATAACGTAAAGCCGTTTTGACATTATGTTCATACATCTGTAAAATATTGAGAGATATGTAGAACATGAGAGGTTGCAGGCACAGGGGTCCGGCTCTATTTTAACTCACGGACCCCTTGTTGGAGCAACCTATATAGAGTTAACACATCGTTATTTAATGAACTTGAGCAACCAATTTCGTGCTCCTTTTATGGTAGAAAAAGGAGTTAGTACACGCCACTTCTCCACCATCGCTCCTCCGTTGTTCCACCATCTCCCCGCCGTTGCGCCTCCATTATACAAGAAGAAGATGGTTTGTTCAAAACCTAGTATGTTGAAGATGAGATGTTAAAGACGATGGTGGAGGCGTGTTAGGAAGTCGGACCAAAGAACACCCATACCAATAGCAACGAGAATTAAGAGCGATAGACAAAGAACATAGCGTGTTCGATTAATGTTGTCAATTGGGTTGTCGGCGGGTTTCGGGTTGGCGGGAACATGATTCATATTTTATTCGTGTTAAAAACATCAACCTTAACCTAGGCACAATTAAAATCGTGAAACCCGATGACCTGTTTAACTTATTAATCTAAACATGTCAAACGGGTTGGTGTGTTGGTGCATAGTAATGAATTTGTAAACGTGTTAATCAGGTTGGTTGTTGTAAAATATGAGTTAAATGGGTTGATGGGTCGACATATTTAATTAAACGAGTTTAACAAATCAATTTGAACACAACCCATTTTATAAAACGGGTTATATATGACAACTCAAAAATTGTTTTTGTTAATTTTTATTTTGTGTTTCAGATCGTGTCAGATATAGCTATCGCTAGATTCAATACTAAATAGATATGTTCTAAAATCTGTCTACACTTTGGATGGGTCGATTTTCCAATCATTTTGCCCCAAGTCTGTGGGTTAGTGCTTATGTGTTGGTGGGTGAGTTAGTAGAGTAAGTTTATTTAACCTCCTTTGGTGTCTATAAGACTATAAGTGAGTTTTTTTTGCAAACGATTGAGTTAAATCAATCATACCATAACATTGGTATCAGAGCTAGTCTTCCTCGGATCTCGTCACCATTCCATCATGACCTGTAATCAGGACATCGACAAAACCTTGAAGGATCACGAGCAGCTTCTCACGGCTCTACAAACCTCTACAGCCAACACAGAGGTTGTGAAGGGTCTAGCGGCTCTCAAATCTGATCGACTAACTACCATCTTTGGCGATGGCAGTTGATGTGCCATCATTTATACATACTTTACCTACATAATCAACCCATATTTGTATGATTTTTAGGCAAATACATAGGAATTGATACTTATTTCCTTTGAAAATTTGCATGCATGGCTTCCCATATGAAAAATAAGAGAAATTTGGAAAAAAAAATGAAGTAAATTGGAAGCCAGAAGCCAAGAATGGCCGTGCACTATCAGGCACGACTGTGCTCCTCTAATATGAGTCGGAAACTAAGTCTCGAAGCACACCCCATGTAGTCAAACACACGGTCAACGCTAAGGCGCGGTCGTACCTCCGTATGCACGGCCATGCATGTACCCTCTAACAGATTCTGAAAAAGCTGAAGATTCATACAAGTACAACAGGAAATGGCACGCCCGTGCGTCCGTATGCACGACCATGCATCACCTTTTTCTACCTATAAAAGCCAACTCAAGCTTCATTTGTTGGTGTGCACTTCTAGGGACGAAAACCTACTATTCTAGTCCATTTTCTGTAAATAATAAGTGTATCAAGTAGTGTAGTAGGCTAATCAATTATATTCAACGATCAAGAAGCATTTCCTACCCATTTTCACTTGACTTTAGCTTGATTCTTGAATTATTCCATAATTATATCACCAAATAATATATCATTGTTTGCTTCGTAGTAATTCAGTCATTTGTGCGTCTATATATATATTTTCAAATTAATAGTACTTCAATTTCATCTAGCATAAAATAAGACCAAATAAAAACCTTATAATCACCAAATGACAAATATAATGCAAAACAAACACTGCATCAAAACAATAACACAACCCGTTTTCATATGTTCTCTTATGAAAGTCAACTTTATCAAACTTAAGTGAATATGTCAAATACAACAAGATTTGTTATTTTCATTAGTGTTGTGCATGGCAGAGAACTTTATTACTAAGAGCTATCTCTGATGCATCTTTTTTCAAACACTTACAAACTTGTCACGTCAACCAGTGACGGATTCAGAAATTTTAGTTACGGGGTGCAGAAAACGGGTCATGCCAAAAATGGGTCGGGCCAAAAACAATAAATAATGAATGATATAAAAAACATGAAACGATTATAAATATTCTTATTTCACTCTTTATTTGTATGATAATCAAAATTTTTATCCTTTTAGCGAGATAATAAGGAAGATTATTCAAATCAACTAATTTAGGCATATAAGAAGTAGAGATAGATCCGATATTATAATTAGATGGATTATCACTTCGATGTCACTTTTCTTTTTAAAAAACTTTCAATAACAATTAAATCATTAACAAAAATAAACATTTAATAATTTTAATAATATTTTAACTTAATTACATAATTAAATAAATAAAATTAAAAGTTAAAAAGAAATAATCCACTCAACAAAGTTAACCAAAACAAAATAATTATATATATATACTTTAAACGTTTGAAAGTATTATTCGAAACTCAAGTTCAATTTTAAAAACATTAGTCAAAAGTGAAAAGCTTTTTTATTATTATTATTTCTGTTTTATGGTGCCCTCAATATCCACATTCCAGTCAACCAATACACGTAAGTAAATTTATACTGTTTGATTTAAGTTCATTCTGTGTTTTCTTTGAAAATGTTCATGGGCTAAGGGGTGCCTAGGCCCACCCTCAGTATATGCTACATCCGCTACTGACGTTAACTGTCATATCAAATTTTCACTCATTCTAAAAACACTCACTTTCTCTCAAATGTTACGTCAATTTTCAAACACTATTTTTTAAAATAATAATAAAATTATATACATATATATATATATACACATATATTATGTGTGTGAGAGAAAGGGCCTACCATCTCATTGGCCCGGTGTCCTGATTTCCAGACGAACACTCCCCTGTCTAAAAGCGGACTACCACTCCAATGGTGATGTCCGACTCCAAACGCCACCTAGGCTCCGTGTGTCCATCCGTTTGCTATCATTGGAGGTGCTATAAGTTAGAGTCTTCTTGTTAGTGGTCGTAAGTTTTACTATAGGATTTTCTCTTTTTTATTTATTTTTTGAAAATTGTTTTCTATGTTTTCTTAGAAAAGTTTCCAATAAACAATGCGAGTTTATTAAAATTATAAGAGTAACACTTGCACAATAAAACTAGAACTATAATTAAACATCAAAAACTTCAATGATCCAAACTACTTGATAGAATAACAATACAAGAGTGAGAAAAATATGGAATATACTATTACCACCTTTAATATAAACCTACACAAATGAACGTTTTTAAAACGTAACAATAAATACGCAAAAATGTAAGTACACAATAAACAATACAAATTGATGTAAATTATTTATATTAATTAAAGTACAAAATATGACGCCAAATGCTATTGCAACTTCTCTTAGTTCTTCCATTTTAATCCCTGATTGCATGAAATTCGAGTTGGTCGTGTTCGTGCATTATTTATTTTTTTTACAGCAGATGGTGTAGCGGTTGAGAGACATTTGTTATTTTAATCGGGCCTAAAGTCCCCACCCCGGTTCGAACCTCACCCCACACCCCACAAGAGAAAACCCATAACTAAGAAAACCCCTTGGCTCAACCTGAAACATTTTTGTCTAAAACGATACTAGAACTCATGACCTCCCATTCGTACAATATTGGTTACATTTTCATTGCGTCAATTTACAAGCACTAAAAGTAGCAGTCTTTGTTAAACAAGTCCATTCAAATTCACCATTTTCTAGCCTACCAAATTGAAATCCTAATTGAAACAATTTATATTACTTTTTAGGCATAACTAAGAAGGTGCTTGTAAAATCCTGTATCAACAACTTTAACTCATAAATATATTTAACTTAAAATATTTATCGTTTATCGAACATGTCGGTAAATTATTATTATTATTATCATTATTATTATTATTATTTTTGTAATTTCTTTGCTTTGAGCTATCTATAAAATAAAACTATTATTATTTTAATTTTATACATTCTTTTTATTTTTAAGTTATTAAAAGTTGATACGTAATATCATCACTATAGGTGTTAACTGTTAAGTAAATATATTTTGGTTCAAGTGACCGGTGTAACAATTAATAAATTTAATTTATTAAAAAGATTATAATCTTGATTAAATAAAAAATTAAAACTGACTTGTCTAACTCCAAGCAATTTAGAATATACACATGCAGCACGCCTCCATTGACCAGAATTCTTCACACGTAGTTGAGGTTTATTAATAGTTTAATACTTTCTGCGTGTTTATTTATATGTGTGTTACGTGTGTGTGTATATATATAAATAGACACACACACGTCTATATTCATCAATACACAAAGACGATCTATACATACAGATTATAATTTACCGATGGCCTCGGTGTTCAATTTCTTGAACTGCTTTTCGCAGACATCACCCACCGGAAAATTTGTATGTGACGGAGATGTGTGTGTTTTGAGAAAAGATAGATCAGGCCGCTGCGGTTCGAAGAAGAAACATGGAAGCTTTAGGATTCCGTTTGTTCAACAGGCAATCAGTAAAATGGCTAATTAATCATGGATTCTTTGTATTTGTTCATTGATAGATACACACAAAGCTGTATAGATATCTTGTATTTCAATTGTCTATTAATACAACCATTGAAGAAGGTGAGTCCATCGTTTACCAGTGATCTAGTTCGATTTCTTTGCTAATTGTTTAATAGTATATTTGATGTGTGAATTCAAGTGGTTAGGATGTTCTTGAATTTCGAATTAAGTCGATGGAAATGGGACTTATTCTTCTGAGGTCTACCTTCTCTCGACTCTCGTTCGAACTTCGAACTACCTTCTTTCGTTCAGTCACTAACGACAAGTCCCCAAGTCGTATCACGTATGGTCCCGGTTCTTTTAAGTTAAACAAATTGGGGATTTGGGGAAATAAGAAATTGTGTAATTTGGCAATTGGGTTATGGACATATGACCCTCTTTAAATGGGTATTTATTTTTGTGTTTATCAAATGGGTAATTATACTAAGCCCACTTATATTAAAATATGTTTATTTATTTTTAGCTTACTCAATTTAAAAAAAATGAGGTCAATTTTCTTTTTCATAAAATCAATGGGGTCAAGCGTTTAAAAAGACTCGAGTCGTTCGAAAATCCGTAGTTATACGTTCTACATACCTGCAAAAAAGACTAGGTTCGGTTGACCCAGAACCCACCTTAATACCTCTGCCACTGCTTCTAAACATACTAAAATATATGATACTTACTGGGAGTAGCCTCTCTCTACCGCTAGGTAAAAGGACTAATTATTTTCAGACCCTATCAATAGCCTTGTCATGTGTAATATTTTACTGAGTATGTATGTTTGTATATCATTTATAAAGACTGTTAACTTATGAACCTAATTACCATCATGGTTTTATAATTTGCGGGTTACAACGTTGTATAATTTGCATGATATAAGTAAGCTCAAAGCTACTAAACAAGAAATAATAAAATAAGTAAACCAACATTGGGGCTTTGATCATGTCTATTCTTCAACCTTTACTTTCAACTTCAAAAGTTTACATCAATAATCAACGATATAGCTAAATAAACATCATCTTAAGCTTATTTACATGTCTCAAATTAGTTCCAA
Organism: Smallanthus sonchifolius; assembly: GCA_023525975.1. Taxonomy (NCBI): domain Eukaryota; kingdom Viridiplantae; phylum Streptophyta; class Magnoliopsida; order Asterales; family Asteraceae; genus Smallanthus; species Smallanthus sonchifolius. The sequence continues at coordinate 13,096,647 of CM042026.1, read as the reverse complement.
GTTTATAAAATCATATGGTTGACCCACGAAATTTTTAGCATCATTCAAAGCTTTCATCGTGAATAAATGATTGGTCCTTTTTAGTTCAAAACCATTTAATCAACATCCAGGGGATTTCAAAATTAATAGTTAGTCGATTAACCAATGACTAAAAAGTCTGGAAATAAATCTCGTCCAGACATGATGAGTAGAATCGTACTCTCCCGACAACGATTGAAAAACCTGAATCAAAATCTAATCCTCAAATTCGTCGGTAATACCGAAGAGCAATGTGAATTTTATCTTCTTTTATTGTATTCGTCGGAGATCCGTCACCGATGGATGGATGGATGGATATGTAGAAAACCATAAATTTTACATGACGTCATCTAATCTGTCGACTCTCATGGTGATCCGTCGGTACAACGACAACAGTAAAAAAATAGTTTTTTCTTTATTTTGGATTTTGGCCTATCCATATGTGATTAACTTTTGTGGGTAAAAGTCATTTTCCTAATAACATGATTCTTTCTAGTTTAAAACCATTTAGTCAACGTTTAGGGGCTTGCAAATTAATACTTAGTCAACTAAACAACAATTCTCTATGAAACAAGTGATAAAGATTAAAGCAACTAATTTCATATAGTGATTACTTGCATAAATGTATTAGAAATTTCAATCAAACACGCTTCATAGGCGATAGTAGTAATCTATAAGTCTTAAACAAGAAAAGAAAAAACTCGAATCGCAAAATAATCATACTATAAGTTAAAATAACTAATTCTTTTATAAAAATCTTTGGCATACATGTTCACTTCCATCATACATATACAAGAACAATATCTTGATACATGTTAGAAACATAAAATATAGTGTATCTAGGCTAAGAGATCTCACAATTTAGTTCAAAACAAGATTTACATTAGTTAGGTACTAAAACTCACTTAAAACTCAAGAAATGGGTGAAAGGTGGATTTTTGTCTACCAAATATGATGATCAATTTATAATAATAGTTAGAGTTAAATACGGTTTTTGTCCCTATGGTTTGACCAAAATAACCATTTTAATCCAAATGTTTAAAATTTTCTTTTTCAGTCTATTAGTTTTAATTCCGTTTCAAATAAAGCTGCAGGGCCCGCAGAGGTAACGCTTGTTTTTTCTGTTATCTTTTTATAAAATGACTAAAATACTCATGCTATTGAAAAACAAAAAAAACATCTATACTATATAATAAATAATGTTTTTTCATTCCACGTGCCGCTTCAATATTCATTCTCATCATTTTTTTTTCGCATCTCTCTCTTATTAAATACACCTCTATTTTTAATAATAATATATCTTTAAAGAAAATACTAATTATACTAATAAAACACATTTATTTTAAATTATCCCTTATTATAAAAAACTTTAAAATCTAATTATGTAACTTTTATTTTCAATCAAATAGTAATAATAAAAGTCAAATTACATTAAATAGTAATTAACGTATTTTCGAAACTCAATTATATATTAATTTTTACATATTTTGAGCTTTGTTTTCTATCTTTATTATATGTAATATATTTTTACACCTGTAAAATATATATAAATTTAAGAATTTTATGTATTGATATTTTTTACCACGTGTGTAAACACGGGTTCTAAGCTATATATATACAAAAGAAGTCTCTCTCTCTCACCAAACCCTAAGATGCGTGTATGCAACAGAGGCTACGTCATGAAAATCATTCCTCACAGATGTCATATCTGATGGTTTCTTAGTGGCGGTGGCCGGTGAAATCCACATCTCAAACCGTGGCAATCGAAGCATATAGAAACAGAGGAGTATCGAGCTCTCGCCGGAGGTAATCGAAGACGAAGATCTGGATTTGGGTTTTCTTGCAGGCCATGATCTTGATTTGTATTTGTTTTTGGATTTGGGTTTTGAAGAACCGTCGCTTCTAACCATTGGAGTTATAGTTTAGGTGAGGTGGTTGTTGTGTCTTTTTACATTTTGAGAGAGTAGATGAGATATGGCCGTATGTGTTGAAGTAACCATTTTAATTCAGGGTATTTTTGTCTTTTTATAATAATTTAATAGAAAAATTAAATAGGGTTAAATAGCTGTAGTTGATCGAGACAAAATTAAAACAAATGAACTAAAAAACAATTTTTAAACTTTTAAATTAAAATAATTATTTTGTTATATCCCATTTACCTATCACCTCCAATCTTTAAATCCGGTTAGACCTAGCTCTAAATTTAAAAAACATTTACGCTTTCTCCGTGTAGGACCTAGCTCTTTCCGTGGAATTCTCTTGAGGAACGAATTTCAAACAAGACTAAAATGTGGACTTTTGTTGACTAAGACAACACTTGATTGTCCAAAAAAAAATATATGCTCAACTAAAATTACATAAATAGTGTTGGCCCAGATCCTTCTTCCTAAACACAAATCACACAAACAAAAGTCGCACCATCAGAAATTATGATGGCTGTGATTAAAGATCGGATGGAACCAAAAACTCACGTAATATCCATTCTCATTCTTAATAAAAACTACGTACATGACTCTTTAAATGAGATCAATAAACCTATTTCTACCTTGATTCAAACACCTAAAGATAATCCAAACATCCCTTGGATTTATCCCTACTTACTAGATAATTACCAAAAAATTCAAGTAAACCTTCAAACAATAAATAAATAAAAGACTCATACTTATCTCCTAATTAAACAAACACTTGCAAATCCTAGTTTTGACCCTACAGGAACTTTCGGTCAACTTTTGATGACAAGAATAATTCAAACTCAAACTTTCACATTTGACCTAGTAAATTTCAACTATTCCAAAACATCCCCTTGAACTTTTTAATGTGAACAAACAAAAATTAAGTCCAACAATCACCCTCCTAATCTTTGTGTTTACGATCGCCTTCTTTTCTTTCTCTTTGTCTTTCCACTTAGTCACGTTCTCTTGCTCATGAACTCGTACTATCGTGTTGTTACCTGCGTTCTCCTCCATGTTTTCTTGCTTGCCTTTCTATCTTGCTTGATTTTCTTTCTTGCTCTTGCTCTTGCTCTTGCTCTTGCTTCTTGCTCCTTCTTTCTTCCTTCCTTCCTCTCTTTCTCCTACTCCTTCAATACACCAAGAACAATAGTCTTTGATAGCCTTCTTAACAAGATTAAATCTTGTTTTTCCTACTCCTTCTCTCAATAAAAAACCAGGGTTCTTGATTGCCTATTAAACAAGAAAAGTTCTTGTTTTTCCTACTCCTTCAATCAACCAAGAAAACGGGTTCTTGATTGCCTACTTAACAAAGAAATTTTTTTTTGTTCCTTCTTACTTGCTTCCTTCAAACCATCATGAAGATCACGTTCTTGCTACCTTCAAACCTACTTGACAAGAACGGATCTTGCTCCTTCCTTCAAGATCTCGGCTAGCAACTCATACCAACCAAAAGTCGTTGCTTGCTATCCTCCTTCTTCCTTCTATCACGGTACCAAGAGCTTAAAGCTCTGATACCAATTGTTGGCCCAGATCCTTCTTCCCAAACACAAATCGCACAAACAAAAGTCGCACCACCAGAAATTATGATGGCTGCGATTAAAGATCAGATGGAACCAAAAACTCACGTAATATCCATTCTCATTCGTAATAAAGACCTACGTACATGACCCTTTAAATAAGATAAATAAACCTATCCCTACCTTGATTCAAACACCTAAAAATAATCCAAACATCCCTTAGATTTATCCATACTTACTAGATAATTACCAAAAAATTCAAGTAAACCTTCAAACAGTAAATAAATAAAAGACTCATACTTATCTCCTAATTAAACAAACACTTGCAAATCCTAGTTTTGACCCTACAGGAACTTTAGGTCAACTTTTGATGACAAGAATATTTCAAACTCAAACTTTCACATTTGACCTAGTAAATTTCAACTATTCCAAAACACCCCCTTGAACTTTCTAATGTGAACAAACAAAGATTAAGTCCAACAATATTGTTGGCCCGGATCCTTCTTCCCAAACACAAATCACACAAACAAAAGTCTCACCATCAGAAATTATGATGGCTGCGATTAAAAATCAGATGGAACCAAAAACTCACGTAATATCCATTCTCATTCTTAATCTTTTTTCTTCTTCTTCCTCCTCAGCCTCTTCCTCTTCCTCTTCTTCTTTTTCATCCTCCTTTTCTTCCTCCTCCTCAACTTAATTTGTCACATATTTTGGCCTCAAACTTTGGTTCAGTGAACTTTTAACCCCCAAGGTTCGCCTTATTTGACTTTCTAGTCAACAAAGACCAAACAATTATATATATATTGAACAATAATTTTTTACACCTAAATACCACTTAAGTCTTAATCTTACATTTGCAAGGATTTGAACGTAAATCACTTTTGTGGGAGGCAAACACCATACAACTAGACACTAGGGGTCTGTTTGGTATGAGATAATGGAATGAACAAAGGAATGAAATGGACAAGTGAATGAATGGGCAAGGAAAAGAAATGGACCATTACCATTTCTTTGTCATGTTTGGTTACCCTATGGTAATGAAATAAATCATTACTTCGTGTTGTTTGATAGTTAGAAAAATATTTTATGAAAAATAAAATATTTGCAATTGATAAATTTATAGTATGGGTCGGGTCTTGGGACGTGTCATGGGTCAGGGCATAGGTTGGGTCATGGGTCAGGTCGGGTGTTCGAGTCATGGGTCGGGTCGGGTCACAGTTCGAGTCATGGGTCGGGTCATGGTCGGTCCGTGGTTCGGGTCATGGTTCGGTTATTAATTAAACAAAATAATTTCATTCCTTGAATGAATGAAAAAAAAAACACCCATCCCCCAATGAATGAAAATCATTAAAAAGGGAAGAATCACATTCCTTATGTAATGGTCCATTCAATTCCTACATGATATCAAACACGTTTTGTTTCATTACAATGTAATGACTTATTACATTACACCATCCATTCATGCATACCAAACACTAGCTAGGTGATTGGTGTTATTCCTACTTTTAACAGAATAAAAACATTTTCCTTCCATTATTATAATTATAGTATTATCAAATATTTTAATACAATGAAAATAACATTGTTACACAAAGTCAAGACAAGTGTAATGACTAAGCTTGATGTAGGCCTTCCAAGACATGCCCAAAGCTGAGTTTCAAGATCAATCGAGTTACCCTCTAACTATGGCCTTCTTGAAATGAAGATCGTTGAAATTTCACTTTGGATACAATTCAATACAAAGACTTCATGTTAAGATCCGATGTTAAGGTTTCTCTCCTTATATGATATTATCAACATCTCTAACATTGTCTTTATTATAATAGAGCTAATGAAATTCTTTACTATGAATGATTAGTCTCGCTAAGAATCATACAAATAAATAGTTTTGACGAGAAATGATATTTACAATTTTAATTGAACTAAATCATATATATAATTTACTCTAATTTTTTAAAAGTTAAGTTGTTTTCATAAAAAAAAATTATAAATATTTACAAATATAATTTTAGTAATTTTCCTATATAGCAAGGTTATGTGTAGTGGTCATGTGAGTGCAAGTAAAAAGTTCTATCATGTAGGCGTCACATAAGCAGTAACTTTGGTCACACTCACTAAGACTGTGTGTAGTGGGGCAACGCTCCGACCCTGTTGGCGCCCCCGTCCTCGACTGCTAATTGAGACACCTCAATTGCCCCAAGCACTTTACGCTCGTTAAACCCAGGGCCCCCGCCCTTGCCGTCCCTCACGCCCCCTCCGAAAATGGTGTATGGCGTCCCTTCCTGGTGAGGTGGCAAGTTGTAATTGATCGATGGAAATAAAAAAAATTCATTCTTGCCCACGGCCGTTGCTCCGGTCACGAGTGGCTGCCGCATCATTGTTAAACCCCCTTCAACATTCAAAATCGAAGCATTAGCATCTTCAATGGAGAAACTGCGAAGAATCGTAAACCAAATAGCATACACACCCAAATCTCAAGCACTCTCCACTCTCTCTCCTCTTCATCTCTCTTTCATCCCTCTCCTCTTTCTATCATCATCCCTCTACAAATTCATCATCTCCTTCCGCCGCACTCTCTACCACTTTGGATTAATCCGTAAACACAGGTACATACATCAATCTCCATAAATTTCATGTTATTTGAAGTGTAATCTCAGTAGGGTATTTTTTCTGCGCTTGATTTAATCTGTGTATATTTAGGGTTTGATGCGTTTTCATGGCTGTTGAAGGTTACCGGTGCCGGTTATCAGCGTCGGCAATTTGACGTGGGGCGGTAATGGGAAGACTCCGATGGTCGAGTTCATTGCAAATTGGTTAGCTAATGATGTTGGGCTTTCACCTCTCATTCTCACCAGGGTATGTTATTTAAATATTTTATCACTGAGTCAAAGATAAATACTCCTAACTTTGACTTTCGAGGTCAAACTTGTTAATTTATACATGTAATATGATGAGATTTTGCTGCAAAAAACTGCAATATTGATGTAGCTATCAGTTTTTTATTGGCATGTTTAATCTTCATTCGTTTTAGTATTTAGAACTTACCAATTAGGTTTGACCCTAATTGGAGAAATATAAACAGAAAACTGAAAACCACATTGCTGGTTCCTGGGAATTATAGTGTTTGTTGCTTTGCATGTAAACTCAGACCCGTTGCAATCGATGGTCTAATTTGTTTAAATGCGTGTCATGGAATCGCATCGCATCAGCTGCAGCGATGCGATCTCATCACCGCATCATCACATTATGCGCTCCTGATGCTCGCATTTTAAAACCAAGCATTCGATGGTTTAAAAAGTCGATTACTTTGAAAACAAAGCTTATGAAAATGCAGGACCTTTAAGGGTATTTTCAAGAGTTTTGAATTCTGTTATTGTGGTTGGTATGGTAGGGTTATGGTGGTGCTGATGAAGCTAAAATGCTTCAAAGGCATTTCAATGGGACATTTGTGAAGATTGGCGTGGGTGCAAATCGAGTTGCTACAGCTGCTTCTTTTCTTCACAGACATGGGTTTGTTTATCCTCTTGATATTGCACTTTTTGAGCAAAAGGTACCGAAAACCCAAGTTGAATCTGATAAAATTGGAATTGCAATTCTTGATGATGGAATGCAGGTAAAAATACTTCTAATTTCTCAGTAGAAACTAGAGGTGCCAATTTTGACCTTTTACTTGAACGTGTCGATTCGGGTTATGTTGTATCTCTAACGGGTCAAAACTAAAATTGGAAACTGGTTATGACCTGTTTTTCCACCATTATAAAGTATAAACTAATACCTTTTAGGGGTGGACCTATGTAGCAATCTGGGCATGCACATCATACCTATAAATTTTTTGTGCAGACTCTTTATGGTGGAATTATGTTCTCGGGTGCAGATATTTTGAAATTTATGTGTGCTTTCTTTGGAATGAATTGAAGTTTCATGTATATATTTTTTATTTAACAGCATATAAGCTTGTCACGTGATCTGGAAATTGTGATGGTGAATGCATTATCTCCTTGGGGAAACCATCATTTACTACCCTATGGACCGTTACGAGAGCCTTTGACTTCATTTAACCGTGCTGATGCTGCTGTAATCCATCATGCTGACATGGTATAACGAATCTTATTACCTGAAGGAAACTTTAGAACTATTGCATTTATGCATTAGATTCTTTATTAAATGAAAGTGATGAAAATTTGTTTTTAAACAATTGCAGGTACCGAATGAGAGTCTTTCTGTAATCGAATCAAAGATTCTTGATGTGAATCGTTTTCTTCCTATATATCTATCTGCAATGACTCCCTCACACTTCCTTGAGGCACGGAATGCCTCATGCCAATTACATTTAGGATTTATATTTGAAAAGATTGTTCTATGTGTTTCTGCAATCGGTTCTCCTAATTCATTCGTGCAAAAGATTGAGAAGGTACCGTCTGTTCTTTATTTTTCTAGAGACAGCAATTTGGGTTCATTTACTTTTCAAAGGCTCGAATTGGGTTATGCTTGATCTCAAACCGGTCAAAGCAAAAAAATCTAGCTAAGAATAGTATGGGTCAATTGGTCAAATGGATCAAAGTTAGTGTGAAATAAAGGAACTTTGGATTCCACACGATTATGAACAAAATAAAATAGAAACACAAAAATCTTACAAATTTTTGAAAACTTGAATTTGAGGGGCCGGATTTAATGAACTTGTGAAGTTATATTATGCTAAACTGCAGATGGGCCCGTTCTATGTTGATCGGCTAGACTATAGCGACCATCATCAGTTTCAAGACGAGGTATGGCTATATTCACACAATTTAATGTATGTTCCAACTCCTAGAATCTACTTACAAAATCCATTTGATACAATACTCAAATTAGGACATCAAGAAGATCAAAGCAAGACTTGAAAATCTCAAGAACAAGTTTGGTTCCAATCCCATCATTATCGTGACGGAAAAGGTTTGTAGATCTTCATAAATCATGGTTTTAATAGGCTTCTTTTACAAAAATCTTGAAGATTGTTGTCTGAATCTGGTTGGTTGCAGGACTATGCTCGCGATAGCAAGATTCTAGGAGGGTTGGATCCTTTTGAAGTTTTGGTGTTATGTTGTAAACTGCAGATTTTAAATCACAATAGTTGCTCAGAAGATGGCTTCAAGAAGCTGCTGACTCGGTCCTTGAAAGCACAGTGTTAATTGGTTCGTTCAACCGGATGTGTTTAATTCAAGGAACATGATTTTTATTTTATTTTATTTTTTATTAAAAAAATTTTGAACGGCAATCTAATCTACTCCTAATTCTACATCATTGTCCACCGCGGAACTTGAACCCTCAACCTTAAGGGGAGGGCACCATTTTATACTCCAAAATACCGCTAGGCTAAAGACTCTTTGGTACATAGATTTTTATTTAAGTTAGTATACTAGTCTAAAGAATAAATGTGTTTATTTGTTCGTTTTGTTGGTAAAAGAATTGAAAATTTAACATATTTATTTATATAAATTTTTTGGAACATTCAAAATTTTTAGAACTTTATTTAAATTAAACATTTTTATTTTTTTATAATCCTATTTTAGTAAATCTAGTACATATTTTTTTTATTTTTGTGGCCATTTGTTGTTCTTTTAAGTTTTAAGTAAGGATATAATATATCTGATGTGTTTTTAATTAGTTCCTCACATGTTAAAAAAACATAACGTAAAAAAACTAAAATAAATTTAGACATTCAATACATAACTCGCTTTTCTATTACCCTCTAAAGTTATATTTTGGCTGGGCATGACTGATTAAATGAAAGCCGAAGTTATGTTATTTGAATTCAAAATACATAAGTTAAATAATTGCTTATAAAAATAGGGAGGGCTCTATTCAGAACACAAATTATTTCGAAGACATGGAGAACTAATCTGTACCACTCATTTTTGTTTAATCTTAAAAAATAATAATTAAATGAGAAGTGTAGAATGGTAAACATTAAAATCTCTCTCCAATTAATTATTTGTAACTCATCTCCAATTAATTAGTTTGTATATCCTATTTCCTATTAATTAATTGATACAAACATTAGTATACAAAAGAATCGTCTCTTTCCTTTTTTTTTTCCAATTAATTAGTTCAAATTAATCCTACACTACTGAGAAATTCATCCTACACATACCGAAACTTATCCTAAACGTAGCGAAACTCATCCTATACTACCGAAATTCATCCTACACATACCGAAAGTCATCCTACACATACAAAATGTGTGTATGTAGCTTCCTCTATAAAAATAATATACTTTTTTTTATTTAAAACAAAAATGAAAACTAGGGCTGATCCTGACTGAATAAATGAAAGCCGAGTAACGAGAGAAAAAAACATGCGGTGAACGTGGATCGAACACGTGACCTTCAGATCTTCAGTCTGACGCTCTCCCAACTGAGCTATCCCCGCAGATGTTGAACTTGCTATTTCGTTTTCTTATAATCAGTATTATTATTTTCATTTACACCATCACAAATATTTCAACTAAATTTTAACATACGCACTGTGTTATAACTTATAACTTTATACATCAATTATATATATATATATATACTAGGTTAGAACCTTTGTATTACACGGTTTGAATAAATAAAATGTTCTATGTATTTAGTAATAAACATTTACATATTACATAGGTTTTTAATATAAATTTTAGAAATGTTATATAGATATTTTTCTAAAATATTTTATAAAAAGAATGAAAGAAATGTTCAATCTATAAAAATGTTTTATGAACAAACCAATTTTTTAAAAATAAAAAACGTTTTATAAAAATAATTATAGAAATCATTATTTTTTAACAGGAGAGAGAGGCGGGAAACAAAAAATTATAAAAACAATTAAATAAATTTGTATAATTAATAGGAGAGGCGGAAAAAACAAAGATAAGGATGCATAGAAAAGTGAAAAGTGTCTCACCAAAATCTTTATTTATTATATAATATAGATTAGGTTAGAAACTCGTGTACACAGCTTGAATAAAAAAATATTAAATAATTAGTAATAAATGAAAATAATTGAGAAAGAAAATATTAAATAAATAAAATAGTAATAAAGTAGATATTAATAAAGAAAATATTAAATAGTTGAAATAAAATAAAATAAATGAGAAAAAGAATCTTAGGTTCATAGAATTGTGACACGTGGCGTAACCGGTAACTTATTTATTAGAGTAAACTACAATTTTCGTCCTTAAGGTTTGTTGTTATTAACAGGTTTAGTCCCCCCTTAACAGTATGAGTCCCTGAGGTTATATTTCTTAACGCTTTTAGTCCAATTTCGTTAACTTCGTTAAGTTTTTCAGTTAAATAACCAAAATACCCTCTTCATCTCCTCTCCACCACCACCACAGGCCACCACCACCACCGGCCGACCACCACCTGCCACCACCCCCACCTGCCGCCCTCTCTTCCGGCAGCCGACCACCACCTGCCACCAAAAACACTCTCTTTTAGCCCTCTTTTCATCTAATTCTTTACTGGTTAACCTCCTATTAGTAGAATTCTTTTGTGTATTAACCAAGGACTGCTCTTACAAGAGTAGATAACAGGGGTAACTTTGCTTCATTACTCATCGGAAACACAAGTCGGTGCCTCCGAGAAGATGCCTCAATCCAAACCCTAACAACTCCTCAGCATCATCATTGTCCACTAAATCCCCCAATCTCAAAACCCTACACCTCGACATCCTCGTCACTTTCGAATCTCCATCAGCTGGATCCGTCGGCAGCTGGAACCCGCAAACCAGACACGAAACACGGCAGCTCTTTCTTCTCAACGTAAATCACAAACTAGTCTTTGCAAACGGCACAGATAACAACCAAATCGATTTCAAGGAATGTCGTTGTGATCTTCACCGTCGGAATAGATTCAATCACAGATTTCACCGCCGGAGAGTGGAGGCGAGAGGTTGTAGCTCCAACGGAAGGATTGTGGTAATCGGAGTTACTGTTTGAATGTCTAGAGAGCACAATCTTTGCTTTCCCTTTGATTTCCCCTTTCATTAGCTTTAGGACTTTGAATCTTTGCTCCTTCAAGAACCCATTAAGATATAACTGATCGGATTCTGAATCCTTTAACTTCCCATTTACATGACTAGAACTTTTTAAAATTTGTGGGCGGCGAAAGGATCTGCTTCTCAGGAAAAGAGCACGTGGGTAGTGGTAGCAGGTGAAACAACATTTGATATCAGGTTTCTCAATTTAATATTGGTTTTTAATTGAATGCACACTCTCTCACACACACACATATAGGGGAGATTCAAAGATTGTGGTAGTCGGATTGTCGGAGAGGGGTTACCGGAATAGAGGGCAGCAGGTGGGTGAGGGTGGTGGCAGGTGGGGGTCGGCCGGTGGTGGTGGCAGTTGGTGGTGGTGGAGTGGGGATGAAGAGGGTATTTTGGTCATTTAACATTATTTAACTGAAAAACTTAACGAAGTTAACGAAATTAGACTATATGTAACCTCAAAGACTCATACTGTTAAGGGGGGACTGAACCTGTTAATAGCAACAAACCTCAAGGACGAAAACTGCAGTTTACTCTATTTATTAGATATAGCTTAGCGTGTCAAATATTATTAAAAATTTATATTACTCTGATTATATAATAAAGAAGAGAGAGGAAGTGTAGAGATAATGGGGTTGTTTGGAGTTTTATTTGTTTATAAAGGGTCTGTGGCAAGTTCATGGGTTTACCCAATTGAGTGTTCCTTCTGTGGTGGGCTGCCTTGGATGTTCTAGGTGTTGCCCTAGGGAAACCCAATTATCCTAGAATATCTAGGTGTTGCCGTTAAAAAAATCTATTATAAGTAATTACAAAAAAAGATTATTTTGTCCTCACGTGTAAGGCACATGACAAAATTTAACGTTTAAAATAGACGGGCGTTAGAAGAACCCGAACCAGAAGAACCTGCAACCCGCTTACCTGTAATTTTCTTACCCGCAACAGCAACTCGAAAGCTGAAAGCTAGAATAAGGGGCAGCAACTCAGAAGATTAGAAGAACCCGACTACCCGTCAGTCCCGCAACAACAACTCTGGCTCAGAATAAAATGTCGATTGTCACTCAAAGAATAACTCAGAAGTCAGAACACGATTGTATAGAACAGTAGAACACGACTTTGATTTCTGAAGAAGGGAATGAATTTCCATCCCCGTTTGCCCCGGTTCCAAAAAGAAATTGTTGTCGATTGATTTTCGTCGTCACCTAAATTGCTGCCCTAAGACCCTAACTCCTGGTCCAGATTGACTACTCTCGTAGATTGCAAATTTGCATTAGTCTACCGTATTTTTCTTTGTGGTTTAGGCTCAATTATACACCAAAACATATTAAACAAAAGACGAAGAGTACATACGTATAACACTTTTTTTTTTAAATTGAAGGTCCTTCATTTTGGGTGACCCCAAGCTTAGCTTGGACCATAAGCTAATGAGCCGCCCTGGTTTGTCATTAAAAAATGAGTTTATAATATAAACAAACTTAAATCACATGTAATCTTTCCGCAATTTAATATTCCTAAAATATTGTAAAATAAATATATAAATCTTAAAAATATCTGCCTTTAAACTTTAGCATATAAGCTAAAAATATATTTTACATATCATATTTATGGTAATAAAATCATACGTAAGTCCTGTAGTATATTTCATTTTTTTTTGTTAATTTTATTTTTTTAAAATAATAATCTAACATAGCATATAGAAGCCTCCAAGAACATCTCCATTCGCGGCGGCCCCTTCCCTACAATCAATCAACCGTCTATTTCTCATTCAATCTGTTCTTCAATCCGGTAATCTATCTGAATCACAAATATTAGGTTAAATCTTCACTTGTTTTGATTTTTTAGGTTACCGCACTCTCTGTATAAGTGTATATATGTTTAGATTTGTTCAAATCATGTCGATGCATCTAGTTTTGAATCCTCCGGTGAAATTATATCTTTTTTTTTGTTGAATCGATGATATTCGCTCTTATACTTTTGTATAATTTTGGTTAACAGTATATTAAGTTGAAGTTAGCAATGTTCGGTGTTCTCCGGAGAAAAGTCGTTGGCGGAAGCTCTTCTGCTTCGGTAAGCCTCGATTTCGTTCTCAGTGGCTTGCTCTTTTGTTTGATTTGTGTTGTGTTTAAGACTTTTATCTATACAGTACTCTTCATCCAGAAAATAACAATTTAAACTGTGTTGATTGTGTTACCTTTTTATCATCTGAAATAAGTATCACTACAGTTTGGAGTTAATAACTGAATATAAAAGGAAGAGACAGATTAATTAAGATTCTTAGAGATTAAGGAGCTTATAATTTTGAAATGGAGTATATTATAACAGAAAGTTTTCGAAGTTGTCAAGCTTAAAACATCAATATAAAACATATTAGGAGTGGTGGAAGAATATATTATGTACATATAGAATTAGAGTTATATGGAAGTATACAAAATGGATAGACACTTGATATTATTTTACTTTATTCTGGACAGATTGTAGGGAAATCATGGCGAACATCTCGTCCTGTAGTATCTACAACCGCAACTTGTTTCGCCTCAGAAGGAGAGGTACGGATTGTCTTATTTTCTAAAATTATATGATGATTTAATAGTGTTTGGGACCTTGGGCGCATCTAATCCATGGATTCTGTTATGATGAAACTTGGTTTAAGTTTGTTAACTCATTAAACTCCGGCACTAATTTTGGGCTGTGGTGTTTTTGTTGTAGAATGCATTATCTTAATTTATAGATTTATAATATAGTTGTTTATTTTACTGAGTAAACTTTAGTATAAATTTTGGTCTCTGGCGTTTTTTGTTGCAGAAAACATTTTTTTTTCGTCTGTGGAAAAAATCTACATGTGATCACAGCTGGCTCTAGATTTGGTTTAAAGATACATTAAAATCTTTTTAATGTGTAATTATGTATAGGTATTACTCCATCCGGGAATCATTGGTAATGTTCGAAGTATATGTCATGTTACCCAACCTGGTATATTTCTGCCCAACTTTCAGTTTGTATTTGCAGGAAAGTTGATTTTTATTGTATTTGTTTAGTTATTTGATCCTTTCTGCTACTTTTGTTGTCACAGGCGCAACAGTTAATCTAAGACCATTAAGGTATAATTTCATCTTTTTTTTCTTAAATTCCTGTTAAGAATATCCACACTGTAAAGAGACTAGAACTATGATGCAATGCGATCCGTGCCAAGTGTATTGCTATCATGTGCTTAGACTTTGGAGCCTTGTTCATGCTCTTAGTATTTGTTAAAGATTTTTTTACCTGTTGTAGAATGCTAAGTAAGACGTGTGCTAGTGTTAACGCTCTAATAGAACTCTTTTCTTGGCAGGGAAGTTATGACCAGCCTTCAGCCATGTGTCAGCATGCAATTGCAGAGCAGAATGTTCTCCTCTGACAGCGGTATGATATTCATATATTCCTTTTGCTGTCATTTCATTTGTTAGTAGGCCAATGCATATGCATTTAAGTACTACAATCAAATCTTTCTTTCCCAATTTAAGTCTTTCTAAGTGTCATTTCCCTCTGTATGCCATGTTGGTTTTAATCCTACTTTTGAATTTGCAAATCGTCCTAATCTTTATTTATTTTTTATTCATTGTAGGTGATCTGGTTGATGCTGTTGTTCCTTTTATGGGTGAATCTATAAGTGATGGTACATTGGCCACTTTCCTAAAAAGTATGTTTCTCTGTTCTGTTAGAACATGCGTGTTTGATTATCAGTATTCTTTATTATTATTTAAGCTTTTGTTTCTAATTAATCTTCTTGGAGTAGAACCTGGTGATAGGGTAGAAATTGATGAACCAATTGCACAAGTTGAAACAGACAAGGTATTTCTTAATATTTATACTTAGCCTTGTTTTCTGAGCTTGTAACTAGAGGTGGCATTGAGGCAATTTCAACTCTGTTAAGTAATAGTCCAACAGGAACTGGTCAAATGTATCAAACTAGTTGAAAGAAATCCAAAGCGTTTTTTTGTACATACAACCTCCTAGGTCGTTTTATTCAAAGTCTTAGATTGTTGTTGGAACAATATTGTTTTGTAATAATATTTAACTCACTAATTAATTAAAAAACATAAAAGTGGACAAACAAGTGTGGGTCTGGGTCAATTCAAACTGACCTTTTTAACTTGTACTATCAATGATCAATATCAAACCAAACCCATTTTGACATGTTACCCTACCATTCCGACCCACCAAGCTGTTCACCTCTACTTGTAATCATAGGGAGTTGTTTTCAACACTGAGTTTTTTGCATCGCAGGTGACTATTGATGTTGCCAGTCCTGAAGCGGGTATAATTCAAGAGGTAAATTATTTTTAATTTCACATCACCATGGCTGAATTTATAACATTTTTGAGTTTTAGGAAAACTGAAACTGAAATTGAATTTTGATATTGTTAGTTTGTAGCAAAAGAAGGGGATACTGTTGAACCAGGTACGAAAGTTGCTATCATCTCAAAGTCTGCAGAAGGTGCTGCTCCATCCAAGTCAGCATCTAAAGAGGCTGTTTCTCAGCCACCTCTTCATACTGCTGAGAAGTCTGAAGAGAAGCCTAAGCCTAAAGTTGAAACTACCATTGAGAAGCCTAAACCAGCTTCTCCACCAACACCTCCTAAAGTTTCTGCTTCAGAACCTCAGCTTCCTCCTAAAGAAAGAGAAAGACGTGTGAGTATCATAGTTTATGCTAATGCTACAGTGACATTAATATTAGTTTTAAAGTTTAAATTCATATTATTTATGGTAAATGTGATTAAAATCTCTTTTATTAAAGTAATCTTTGCTTTTGATGAGTCTATATAATCACATTTATTTGTTATACAGGTTCCTATGACCCGTTTAAGAAAGCGAGTTGCTACACGTCTGAAAGATTCTCAGAACACTTTTGCTTTGTTGACAACATTTAATGAAGTTGACATGTAAGAATATGTTGTACATCGATATCAATTACTAGGTTTCTGGGTCCCCCTGATTTAGGGCTTTGCAAGTCCTTTGAGTAATTAAGAAAATGAATTCGTTTTCTAACCTAATTTTATAGCTTATTTTAACAAATAGGGCACGTTTAGGAGTAAGATCCAAGTAGAATGAATTTTTGCTATGTTAATAAAATTGTTTTTGTTCTTTTATTACATGCTTGTTTTTTTTTTCAGGACAAACTTGATGAAACTCCGTTCCGAGTATAAGGACGCCTTCTTAGAGAAGCATGGAGTTAAGTTGGGACTGATGTCTGGTTTTGTTAAGGTATGTGTGTTTGTATAATTGAGGATGGAAAGATACCAGCCTACCTTTTCTTTGGTGCTTTTAGTATCTCATTTTAATGTAATTAAAGTTGTTACAAATTTCAGGCTGCTGTCAGTGGACTTCAAAATCAGCCAATCATTAATGCTGTTATTGATGGAGATGATATCATATACAGAGATTATATTGATATCAGCATAGCTGTCGGTACTCCAAAGGTAACATTAAATTTATTTGTATCATGTCTAGTTTCTGCATAACAAGATACTGAATTTGTGTCATTTGTACTTGTGAGGGTGGTTGCTCTCTTTACTTGAAAAAAGAGGTGGCAAGCTTGACCCACTTACTTAGATATGAGTTAGTTTGGGTTATTAATTGATCTCAACCAAGTAAATTAAAAACATCCATTTTCGATTTTGGCAAGCATCAAGAACCACTTTTTCTCCATTTTCATCTTCATGTTCATATGAATATGCATCCAAGTAAAAATAATTCTTATGAATGTTTATAAAAAACTAACCATGGATTCTTGAATAAAATGAGTTTTATAACAAGAATGGTACATATTGTTGGTGGATTTGGACTTGGTTATAAATGAAACGTGTTAATTCGATCAAAAGTGATCGAATTGTCTTTAAATGCTTATAACCTCTTAAGTTGCTTTATTGAAAACATTAGATTAAGATCTTAATTAATAGTCTTTTACCATATTAAATACGTTAATTACTTATAAAGGAAAAGGAACCAAAATTTTTTGACAAGTCAATTCAACCCGGCCTGTTTTGAAATGTGTTCAACACACCTGCTACTCAAACCTGCTCTTTTGCCATCTCTTGTTTTTTTTCTGGAAAGATTCAAATCCAAATATATTTGTGTCCATTGGCAATTATTATAGAATGTTGGTGTAATTGATTGTGGTTCACAAGTTTTCTTAATTTTGTCATACTAGCGAGCATTCAAGTATTACTTATTAGTATAGAGGTATTTTCTATCCGTTAACTTATAATTGGGTCTATCTGGGCTATGTTTTTATCTTTAAATGTGTTAAGCTAAAGGATTTAACTAGAAAGGAAACGGGTTGAAAGCTATCCAAAGTGTATTAAGTGTATAAAACCTTGTAAAGTGCTTTATTAACAGAAGGTTAGGTTATTATTGTATCGGTATAGTTTTTTTAATCATATATACCAAATTTTTTGTTTGTATAATTAAAAAAGTAGATAAAAAAATCTCTTCTTTCCCTAGTTAGTTAGAGGATGAAAGATTTATTGAAGTTGTTATGTATGTGTTGCTTGTTGTATTGAGCTCGTCATGCTGTTATTGAAACGCTGACATGCTGTTCTGTTTTCCCATGTTTTAGGGACTTGTCGTGCCAGTTATTCGCAATGCTGAAAAGATGAACTTTGCTGAGATAGAGAAAGAGATAAACACTCTTGCTAAGAAGGCAAATAATGGAACCATTTCCATCGATGAGATGGCAGGTGGCTCCTTCACAATCTCTAATGGTGGTGTTTATGGAAGCCTTTTAAGCACTCCCATCATCAATCCTCCTCAGGTATGCACTTATATTGTGTTGATTCAGGTAAATTTAAAATTAAAAAAAAAATTAGCTTAAATGAAAGCATGTAGAAACTAGAAAGTCACCCTAATTATATTAGTAATGCACAAAACCTAATAATAGTTTTTGTTCATATTATTAGATTATTTTTGGGTTAATATAATTTTTTAATCATATTTGATACACTTAATTATGTGCAAAAAATAAAAGGTTTTTTTTTTGCATTAGATACCAACATAGTTTTTCATTTGTCCCGTCTTAGTCATTATATCTACTTTGTATATCTGAGTCATTAAAAGATGGTTGCGTCCTCTTTGTGTCATTATGTAACCTTGCATTCATAACACTTTTATACATACATTTAACATGTTTTATATAAAAATTATCATTTTTGAAAACCAAATTTTTGTTTATAAAATGACCCAAATGAGACACACAAGGCCATCTTTCAATGACTAAGGTGTACGAAAATGGGACAAATGAAAAAAAGACGGTATTATGCAAAAAGACCCAACAACTATAAAAGAAAAACTTTGAAGAAGTGTGTTTCTGGTCAACTAAGTCTGACCCATTTCAACCTGTACCCAAAATAACTTTTGTAACCCGCTTCTTGACCCGCCATTTTTTTCAAACCTTCAAGGGGTGGCACAGTGGTAAGAGCTTGATTTCCTCTAGCAGAGGTCTCAGGTTCGAATCCAGTTTCCATTTGTTTTCTGCCTTTAACCCCTTGAAGTCCACCTGCCAGTGCAACCTATGTTTTACCAATCTAGTGTTTTCTCGGCGTTTTGCATAGACAGGTATAAGGAAATAAAATGATTACTCTCTTATAATAAATTACTTTACGTATTGTACGTGACAGTCTGCAATTTTGGGTATGCATTCAATTGTGAGCCGGCCAATGGTGGTTGGTGGCAACATAGTCCCACGACCTATGATGTACATTGCCTTAACCTATGACCATCGGCTAATTGATGGAAGAGAGGCCGTGTTTTTCCTGCGTCGAATTAAAGATGTGGTCGAGGATCCAAGAAGGCTGCTTCTTGACATCTAAACTGGTTCTGTTTACTTCAAGTTGAATTCTGGTCAGTTAACCAGAATAATCATTTTTCATGATAAAAGTTTTGTAACGGCTAGCCATCTTCTGATGAGTATATTTTGTTACAAGTTATACTTGAACACAACTTGTTTGGATCTTACACCGCCCAAACCATGCGTACGTTGTGGTTTCATTGGTTTGAACTTCTTGTCATACTCATAATTTATTCTTTTTTTATCAATAACATTTTTGGTGTTGTGTTGTGTTAGAATTATTAGGATTTTTTTTTAAAGTTGACTTTTTATAAAGGTCAACTTCAGTATATTAATGAGATGGGACTCACATATTGGTATTGGTAATATGGATTTAGAAACTTTTAATGTTGTAGATTTGTTTGAAGAAGTCTTTCAAAACTGTATTATAACTATTCATTATTGAAGGTACAATGTGTATAAAACTTTTTTCATTAAGTTCATTCGTCTTTTAAAACTATCATTTAGACATTTAGTCATTCAGATATGTATCTTATGTTATATATTAATTTTGACATTTTTTGTTAACTCACGAAATTGACTGTTATCTTTTTTAAAAGACAAAACATTCTTTATGAGGTGTTAGAGGGATTATGTTAAAACGGTTTTTGCAAGAATCTAAATGTATTTTTATCGCATGTTTAATTTTTTTTTTATGCTTTTTGTTAAAATTGGTATAAAATATACATTACGGTGCTATATCACCACCTCTGTTTCTGGTCCTAAAATATTTCCATTTTCACATTTGATGTTTCCATGATTACTAACTAACCACAGTTTCCTCCGATCCTCAGACGTGTCAGCTTTTCTGACCCTGGTTAAATCACGGGTTGAGCTTTGAATGTCAAATCTCCAAGCGCGGTACTTCCCAAAAGCGGTTTGACGTATTCCACAATTGCCAACCATGATTTGACCAAATTCGTGCTTTCCAACCACGGTTTGAAGCATAAACCCTAATGGTCACGGGTTCTCCTTCGTCTTCTTTCCAAAACAAAAACATACATCACTACACTAATGCATGTATGATAGTCACAACTCACGGGTTTTTTTTTCTAGAACCAAAACATTTGTCTTCTTCCTAAAACCAAAACACATATCACTCGGGTTTGAGAGATTTTTTAGTGTTTTTTTTGTATTGATGGTCATAGGTTGCCGGTTTAATAATGTAATAATTGTTTTGCGTTTCTTCCTATGTATCTCACTATTTCTTCCTATATATCGCAAGCATTTCTTTAATTTCTTTCTATAATTTCTTCACCATTTCAAAGACTTGAAAGATTCATATTTCATATTTCTGTTTTCTAACCCTTCAATTTCACACATGGAACCACGAGTGTTTCTAGTTGTTTCAGATATATTATTCTTAGAAAGGAAACACAAATCCTATCATCAGTTTCATTTATCAATGTTTAGTCAAGAACCACTAACTGGCAGATGTTCTGATCGAGGCAATGGAATAACATAAAAAATAATGGTGTTCTGGAAAATGTGATGTCACATATACATGAATATGGTTTAGGTGATGTTCTTGATTGCAGTTACCGAAAGATCAATAATCATTTGATCACCGCACTTGTAAAGAGGTGGGGTCCAGAAACCCACACAACCCACACGTTTCACTTTAAATTTGGAGAAGTCACGGTAACACTGCAAGATGTACATGTTTTATGGTGGGGTTTACCGATCACTGACTAGGTAGTTTCAGAAGAGGATCATGCAGTGCGTAATATCAAGGGTTCCCTATTAATGTTATCTTTTATTATGGATGAACAAGATGAGCCGTTTTTTGTGATGCTTCAGATATCCCTTGAAACTGATAATATAATAGCAACCCCAGACTAAACGATTCCCTTTGAACACCAAGATGATCATAAACCATATCAAGTAATTCTTCATATCGTATTTTGTGGTGAATAATAAATGAAGAATTTCGAGTTGATTCATCGCAAGAAACAACTCCGTTTTCCTATGAAAATTACCATCAGAGTATAATCTAACAAGAAATGGACGGATTAAAGACATTATGAGAAATACGGAAGGAGAGACTTCAAAAACTTTGAGATAGTTTTGGTTAAGTTATGGATTGTATCTGTTTCGTTGAAGATTTTTTTTGTGGTGATTAACAAAGGAAGAAACTTGTAATCTTAACCCACAGAGATTCCTTATCTTATCAGTATCTACATCAAATTTACTATTTACATAGAGATTTTTAACTACAACCTATCACCGTGTTACTCTGTAACATATAAACAATCATTAAACATGACCACATGCAATGAGTAAAAGGACAATGTTGAATGTCACCTCTCAAGGATTGAATTGATAAACGAAACACACACACACAATCTCAAGGATTGAATTGATAAACGAAACACACACACACAATTTAGATGAATTCTCCTTTTATTATATCCAAGAAACTGACTCAAAACTTAAATACAATAACCCTAAACACGGTTATGTATTTATAAGGTAAGCCTAACTTGGTCAACAAGAAAACAATTAAAACCCTAATACACCCCATAAGCCCATTAATATCTTTTAATGAAACTCCACAAGTCCATCGGGTACGACTCTCCACCTACTCGTGTTGGGCCTAATTGAGCCCGGAAATTACTAGCAACCTCTAAGTGACAAACTATTATTGTCATCTTTATGTTAAACATGATCACATGCATTGAGTAAAAGAAAGACACTGTTAAATGTGACATCTCAATGACTAAAACTATTGTTGTTATCTGTAACACCTTAAGCAAATCACATATCGTTCTGTTCTGTTCTGTCCACGAGGGAGATGCTGGTTTCATAAGGAATGCTCTGCCTCAACTACCACAACACGTTGGGGCTTAATGTAGTGGATGAGAGGAGAACTCCACAGTTAAGCGTGCTTGGGTGGGAGTAATCCAGGGATGGGTGACCCCCTGGGAAGTTTTCACCCGGTCAACCAAAAACAAATCCGTGAGCTCTTAGGGGCAAAGCGGACAATATCGTTGGTACGAGAGGTCGGATGTTACAAATGGTATCAGAGTCACTCCCGTTCTGTTCGGTTTACAATAGTAGGGCAAACCTCATCGAGGATGATGAGTCCCGGGGGGGGGTTGTTTGTAACACCTTAGGCAAATTTCATATCGTTCTGTTCTGTTCTGTCAACAGGAGAGATGTTGGGTTCATAAGAAATGCCTAGCCTCAAATACCACAACACGTTTTGGGGCTTAATGTAGTGGATGGGAGGAGTAATCCAGGAATAAGTGACCCCCTGGGAAGTTTTCACCCGGTCAACCAAAAACAAATCCGTGAGCTCTTACGGGCAAATCTGACAATATTGTTGGTACGAGAGGCCGGATGTTACATCATCTGTAAAGCAAAAGAGACCAGTGAACCGCGGAAGTATAGTATGGCCGAAATTAGGGTTTCAATAATTGTTGATGTCAAACCGTGGTTGGAAAGCACGAATTTGGTCAAACCGTGGTTTGAAATTGTGGAATACGTCAAACCGCGGTTGACAGGTGAAGATTGCCTCAAAATGTTGTTGGCGAATGAGGAGTGGCTCAAACCGTGGTTGCCAACCACGTTTGAAGCTGAAACATCTGAGGATTGAAGGAAATCGTGGTTGGCAATTGCGGTAACACCAAATGTGAAAATAGAAATATTTTAGTACCAGAAACGAAAGAAGGTGATGATATAGTATCATAAACGATGAAAAAATTCATGTATATATTAGGTGACATGTATAATAGTAGTTTGATAAATAGGTATCCTTAATGGGAAAAGAAAAAGAATATTTTGATGACTTTCACATACACCATCACTTCTGTAAATTAACTAACTAATCTATCAACTAAAGTCAACTCATGCATTTTTAACTCTTGTTATCCGGAAGTGTGTTTAATGGCGAGAGGCGAAGAGCGGTGGCAGGATACGAAGAGTCGCCGGAGCTAAGGAATGAAGAAGGCAGAAGAAACGTCAGGGACCAGGGTGACGCGAAGGTGGTGAAGTTCTATGTTTCTAACCTTCCGGAAGGAGTGAGGCCGTGGGACATCTCATGCGTTCTCAGAGAATATGGAACGATTTCCGGGACGTATATCGCTCGGAAGAAAGATAAGGAAGGTAATAATTTTGGGTTTGTTAGCTTCAAAGGAATTTCTGACGGCAAGGAATTGGAGAAGAGGTTACAGAATATTAAGATGGGGAAATGCAAACTTAGCATTAATATAGCTAGGTTTGTAGCGGAGAACCGGGATGGGAAGGAGGCTCCTCCCATTAGGAGGCGGCACCCTGGGGTGCTAGGCGGCAAGGAACGTCCGATTCTCTCGTCGAGCGTTGGAGGTAAGTCTTTCCGCGACGCTCTGGTTAGTGATCCGATCCCCATTCCACAGGAGAAAGTTATCATCGTGCCGAGTTCTACTAAGGCTCTGACTAGTCTGTTTGGAAGAGCTCTGGTCGGAAGATCAGTGGATTTCAATACCCTTAGAACGTTTTACTTTTTAGCGAGGGAAGTTGGTGTTCTTGATATGGTGATTCAATATATAGGAGGCATGCTCTTATTAATCTCATTCCCCGATCCTAAGGCACGTAATCGTTTTCTTGAGAGAGTTGACGTTTGGAAAGTGTGGTTTTCTTCTCTTGATCCGTGGGAGGGGCAGTCTCTTCCGTATGAGAGGATTGCATGGCTTAAAATCCATGGCGTCCCTCTTCATTTGCTGGATAATGCGGTGTTTAACAGTATCGGTGAGAGGTTTGGTAAAGTTATTCAGCCGTGGCAAATTCAAAGCGAGGATGGTGACCTTACTATGGATCGTGTTGGGGTGTTGGTCGGTGAAGGGAAGAAAATTTCTGAAGAAGTTATCCTTAGTTGGCTCGATAAATCGTTCAGAGTTTGGGTCTCAGAAGAAACCGGGGATTGGATGCCGGACTGTTTGGATGTTCTTGATACCCCATTATCGGAAAATGAGTTCCCGAACAGTACTATCGGTGCCGAGATTTTGGGTTCTGATAGAGAAGACGGAGAGGTGGGAGAAGACCAGGCCGTCGATCCTAGGAATTGCCAATCGTCGTGCATGGGAACTAAGGAGGGAGTTAATGCTGCTGGGAGCAATCTTGAGGGTAGAGTCTATTTTTTTAATTCTTTGGACCATAGTAATCTAAATGGCCCTTCTCCCAGAGCCCAAGGAAAAAAGGCCCAGCCCATGGACAGCTTTCTTGCTCATCGCAGGCCCAGGAAAAGGCAAAGGAGTGATGATCCGTTTGACCTAAACGATATTATAGGAATTGTCCAGACCCCTGCTTCAGTCTCCGCGTCGGATCCAGTTTCAAGATCGATGGATCTCAACTCTCAACCTCTGCCAGACCCCGTCCAGGAGGGGGCGACGGTCGTGGTTACCAGGGATGAATCTGTAGAAGACCAAGATCATGGGGGTGGTCATCTAGTGAGTTCGGGTTTGGATCGAGAGGTTCAAGACACGATTGAATTGGGGTCACTTATTGGTGCTAACCTTCATAACTTCAGGGATGAGGTGAGGTCTTTTATTCTAGGAGAAGGCTTTAATGATGTTTCATCATGAATTTTCTTTCGATTAATGTTAGAGGGTTCGGGGCTGGTGCCAAGGCTGACTGGATTCGTAAGATCAAAGAAGAGGAAAAAATTTCTTTTGTGGCTGTTTAGGAGACGCAGTATGAGAGTTTGGCCGACGCCCAGGTGGCTAAGTACTGGGGTAAGGCAAAATTTTCATTTGTCTTTATGGAAGCGTCTGGTCGTTCAGGGGGATTGGTTAGCGTTTGGGATCCCAGAATTTTGGATGTCCAACACTCAATCAAGAAGATGAATTTTATATACTTGAAAGGGGTTATCAAAGGGAGTAATTTTATCTTGAATATTTTGAATGTTTATGCCCCCCAATCTGTGGTGGGTAAAAGGGCTCTCTGGTCGGAAATTTCTGAGTTAAAATCCAGCTCTTCCGGGTGTTGGATTATCCTGGGGGACTTCAATGCGGTTCGATTTCCGGAAGAAAGAAAGAATTCGACTTTTAATGCCCGTTGTGCTAGCGATTTCAACAGGTTCGTTTTCGACAATGGTCTTGATGAATATTTGATGAGAGGCAGAAGATTCACTTTCTTAGCCGGAAACGGAAACAAATTAAGCCATTTTTTATTGCGGGGAGGATCGGGCCCCCGGTCCTGACGGGCTAAATTTCAGGTTCATTAGACGTTTCTGGGACATGCTTGAATCTGACTTTATTAAGGTTTTTGAGGAGTTTTTCCAGTCAGGTGTGATTAATAGAGGCTGCAATTCGGCTTTTGTTACTCTTATCCCTAAATTGAAAGACCCGTCGAATTTGAACGAGTATAGGCCCATCACATTGGTTGGAGTTATTAACAAAGCCATCTAGAAAGTCCTCGCAAATCGTTTAAAAAAAGTGCTGGATCATGTTATCTCGTGTAATCAGAGTGCCTTTCTTAGTGGTAGAAATATCCTCGATGGTCCGCTTATTGTCAATGAGGTTATCTCTTGGGTGAAGAAGAGTAAAAAGAACGCCATGCTTTTTAAGCTCGATTTCGAAAAGGCTTTCGATAATGTCAACTGGTCTTTCGTGTTATCCATTATGTCTCAAATGGGTTTCCCGCCTAGATGGGGGAAGTGGATTTTTGGTATCTTATCCTCTGCTAGGGCTTCTATTCTTGTGAATGGGACTCCGACGTTCGAATTCCAGTGCCATAAAGGAGTGCGGCAAGAAGATCCTATTTCTCCTTTTTTGTTTTTGATAGCGATGGAAGGATTCTCGGCTATGGTCAATATGGCGAGCGAGGTGGGGATTCTTAATGGTGTTCAAACCCCGAATGGTGGGCCCTTGATTTCCCACCTTTTATTCGCTGACGATGCTATTATTATCTGTGAGTGGTCGTCTTTCAATGCTAGGAATGTGCTGAGAATTTTAAGGAGTTTCTATATGTGTTCGGGTTTGAAGATCAATTTAGATAAATCTAACGTGTTTGGTATTGGGGTTGAGCCTGCCGAGGTGGAGGCGCTTGCTTCGGCTATTCACTGTTGTGCTGGGTCTTTTCCTTTTTCGTACCTTGGTCTTTTGGTGGGAGCTAATATGAATAGGGTGGCTAACTGGAGGCCTGTTGTCGACAAAGTGGAAGCTCGCCTCTCCCTTTGGAAGGCCTCCCTCTCTATTGGTGGGCGGGTCACCCTTATTAACGCCGTGCTTGAGAGCCTCCCGATCTATTATCTTTCTTTGTTTAAGGCTCCGGTGAAAGTTATTGATGGCATCGAGAATCTTTTTAAACGATTCTTGTGGGGAGGATCCAAAGAAGCGAAGAAAATCCATTGGGTCGCTTGGGAGAGGGTCACGACGCCTAAACATTTGGGCGGGCTTGGCATTAGGAATGTAAAAGATGTTAATTGTGCCCTCCTTGCTAAATGGTTTTGGAGGTTCAAATCTGATTTCAACCATCTTTGGAAGCGGGTTGTCGCTGCTATCCACCATAGTAAGAACTGTTGGTCTTTTATTCCGTATAATAGATCGATCTCGGGTGCTTGGAGTAACATTGCCAAACTGGAGTCTAAAATATTCATTTCCGGGATGCCTATTCTCATGTTTTTCAAAAGTGTGGTGAGTAAAGGTAACGAGATTAGGTTCTGGCTTGACCCATGGGTGTGTAGGGAGCCCCTCAAAGATGTGTTTCCGAATCTTTTCAGCCTGGAACTAAACAAAAAATGCTATGTTAGCGAAAGGATTAGATGGGATGGACAGTCTTCCTCGTCGCAATGGTGCTGGAAAAGACCTCCCCAATCGGTTTCGGAATGTTCAGAGTGGACCGGCTGCAGGGTCCTCTCAGCGAATGGTTCGACTAGTCCCGACAGGTGGTCGTGGTTGGGAGACATCTCCGGTGAGTTCTCGGTTAGATCGTTTAGAAAACTCTTGTTAATTGATAAAGATTTCAGCAGGAATTATGTGTTGAAGTGGAGCAAATGGGTGCCTCTCAAGTGTAACATCTTCGCTTGGAGGGCGGAAGCGGAAAGGATTCCGTCTTTGTTGGCTCTATCTAAAAGAAATGACATGGTTGGGGATTTAAAGTGCTGTTTATGTGAGGAGGAGACCGAGTCGGCGGATCACCTTTTTACTTTGTGTTACGTGGCCTCGGTGGTTTGGAATCAAGTTAGTAGATGGTGTCGGGTTCCGCCTATTTTTGCTTTCTCGGTTAGAGACGTCTTTGAGCTTTATAAGTTATGTGGGCTGGGAACCAAAGAGAAGGACATCTTTCATGGGATTACGATGGTTACGTGTTGGTGTTTGTGGTTCGCTAGGAATAATAAAAGGTTCAACGACAAGGCTATCGTTATCGAAGACATTATCCACAACATTAAATCTCTCGGGTTTCTTTGGTTCTCGAATCGGCCAAAGAGTAAATATATTAGTTGGGTAGATTGGTGTAGCTTTTCGTTTTAATTTTGTTGTAGTCTTGTTTCTTCGTTCCTCTGTTTTTGCCCGCTCGTTTTGAGGGGTGTTTTGTTATTGAAAGTTTCCATTCAAAAAAAAAAAAAAAACAAACTAATCTATCATAATCTTTTATGGAAACTTATAACTTTTATATACTTATTAGTTGTTTATTAAAAGTTATCACCAAAAGGGTTTCAGTTTGGTTTGCTTTGCTTGAATATTTAATTGTCGCATTTCGTTTTAAGTATTTGTTGAACTATTGTATATTAGGAGGGTATTTGTGGATTCCCTCTGTCTAGGGCGAAGAAAGGCCTTAAAGAAATTGTGTTTGACATAGACCTAGAGTTGGTGTTCATATAGTTTATAGAGCTTGGAGATCTTATTCTATGGTGATGTTCTTTCACTTTTGAGTGTTTTGATCGGCCATACGGCCCAGTTCAACAACTTGACCATGGCTAATTAAGTTCTTCTCGTTGACAATGTGCGTACATGTATATATAGTTACACGTTCAATACAAATGTAGTTTTAATTAGAGAACTATAATAACCGCTTAAAATCAAATGCTAGTTGATGCATCCATTCATGCTATTTTAAAAATAACTTTAACCAATAAAACATCATCTTTAACCCAATAAATATGGAATCTCTTTAAAACTTTAAAATTTCTAGCAGGCCCATCATAGAGCCTCAATCAAGGAGGCATGTTGGGTTTTTAGTAAAAGGAATTTACAATCTCTAAATGACTGTTGGGGTAGGCCAAAAAGTATTCCACTAAACCAAATTTTGATGGAGAGGAATATGATTCTTTCACTGAGATGCAAGTTTAGAATAAAAGGAACTCAAATTTCATTTATCGTTAAATCAGTCAGAAAAAAAGTAAAGGGAAAGATGACACCTCTTTTTTACGATCCTTGCAATCGAAATGGGAGTGGTCACAATAATCTTGTTTAACTCACCTTTGAAGAACGTTATCATGTTTGAAGCAGGGTAGAGCCGTAGAGGTCTTGTGATTCGAGGAGTGTTGCAACGACGGTATATATAGTTGTCATGTTCAATTTGTACGGTATCTTTAAAACTCAAAAGCATGTGATGGAGGTTGGAACCACTAATCCAATTGATAACGTTTTTCCCACCAATCATATTCATTGCGCGTTCTGATGATAGAGAGATTCTATTACTATGTCAAGGAGTTAATGTTTGAAAGCGAGTCATAATCAGATCGGTGATCCTAATATGATATAACCCGTCAAGGCGTAAGAAAAAAAGAACTAATTTTAAATGTAAATAAAGATTACAATAATTTCCTTTTATTTTTAAGTTTGTTCATTTTACCTATTGGTTGAGACCTTGAGAATTTGGTATGTACCCTTTGTTGTTTAGGTCATAATGGTATTTTTCAAACCCTCATAATTGTAGATAAGCCATTGGGGTTGATGGCCCAATGGTAAAGGAAAATCCTCTTAAAATACTAAGGTTAAGGAGGTTATGGGTTCAAGTCCCATTTTCATAGGATTAAAAAAATAAATTTGCCTTTCAAAAAAAATAAAATAAACCTTAGGTAAATTATCAAACTACCATCCATTAAATGTCAACTGATTTGGTATTAGTGATGACTTTGGTGTTGCCCAATCTTTAGTAGATTACCACAAACCCACTGACCACTCACCAAACTCCAAACCCAAATGGACACACAAAGAGCCAAGGACATATTTTGGAACCCTTGACATTAAATATGTGTTTAATTGTAACTTTTAAGTGTAAAATCATTTGGGGTTGTGTGCAATGTGGGCCCAAAAGACAAAAGCTAAAGCCTTTTTGAAACACCTGCAAATTGAAAGGGTGGTTGACTTTTAAGGAACTTTAAAATGTGAAATCAAAAAGTAAGCCAAGAGGAAAAAGTCAAAATCATTGACCTCCTCCTATGCTTTGTACCTAATGTCGTTTTCTTCCTCTTTGGCTTCCAATTGCCGAACAATTCTAGAGGACAAATTGGTTGACCTGCCAAAGAATTTGACTTGGTTAGGTTTAAGACAAAATTATATGTTTGTTCAACACGAAAATCAATCAATTATAGCAAATAAAAACATATAAATCAAGTTGGCAGTTTAAATAAAGTGAAGGATGATAAGACTTTTATTATAACTTAAATTGATACATTCATATTATTCATTGAATGTTTATCATTTGACTATTCAAGTCAATCATTTACCCGTACGAAACCATTTATTTCTAGGTCCACAACTTAAATCATCGACTTTTGGTTAAAAGTTTGGTTTGGTTGATCGTGTGAAGCTTTCCATATAGTCATGAGAATGGATTTAATTTTCGGTTTTCCCTAAAAATGAGTTTCAAATGTCATAAACGTGTTATAATTTATTGAAATTTGAATCCAGTCGAGTTGAGTTGTTTAGATGTATAGATCCATTCCAAATAACTCGAAAGTCAAAACCAACTATTTTCCCTATGGTACTTTTTGTTTTTTAGATTTAATAAAAATATAAAATGGTATTCTTGAAACAAAAAGATTATAAAAAATGAAATCTTTATTTACAAAATAACATATTATTATTAACTATGTGATCAAAATCAAAAACTCTTGATAAACTTAAACTCTCTAAAATCATATCATCTTCATCTATAACTAAGCTTTCAATCTCTTCTACTTCATCATCTACATTCATTTCCTCCATCTCATTACTTCTAACCGCGATCCAGTCATCTTCTTCGTCCCAATCAGGCAAACTCGAAGGAGTAGCTTCAACCAACTGCCTTATCCTCTCCACCGGAGTCTCGCCGGAGAAATCAACCATCTGGGTCGGCGCCGGCGAAACTTCCGACGACGGTAAAGATTCCCAAAACCCTTGATCCAGAGTACTCGTCGGAGAATTTCTTAAATCACAACATGAATTCAAACTACAAACAAATGGGTGTTGTAAAAGCTCTTCAATCGTCCACCTTTCTTTAGCATCTTTCTTCAAGCATTTATCCAAGAAATCTTTACCGTCCTCCGGCAGACTTTGTGGAAACGACGGCACGTCGCCGGAATATCCAATTCTGTATAAACCAGCCACCGGATCATTTATCTCCGGCCAGGGGTTAGACCCAGTTGCCATTTCGATCACTGAACACCCAAGAGCCCATACATCAGCTGGAAACCCCTGTTCTTCTCCCCGTGCAACTTCCGGCGCCATAAAAACCGGTGTACCGGAAAATTTAGAACTTGTTGTCCCACCGTTTTGCACCATTTTCGCACAACCCAAATCCCCAATTTTCACACCATCTTCACAAATTAATAAATTCTGGCATTTAATATCACAATGCACCAAATTATTGGAGTGAAGATAATCCAATCCGAGTAGAATTTGATAAGTGTAGGATCGGATCAAAGACTCATCAAGTGATCCTCCTTGTTTCTTGATGACGTCAGAAATTGTGCCGCCGGTGGCATACTCCATGAACAGATTATACGTGGGTTTGTTGTCGTCGTAATTAATATCAAACCCCATGTACTTGATTACGTTTTTGGAGGCTAGTTGTGAAAGAAAGTGTCGTTCTTTCTGTAAGAATTGAGAGGTGGAAAGGTCGGTGGATTTGACGGCAAAAAGGTCTCCGATGGAGGTGGTGGCGACGGAGACGGTGGCGGAAGATCCCCGGCCGACAATGGGGCCTCTTTTCCATTCCATTGTAGAGAGAGAGAGGTTTGAAGTTGTAGGGTGTGATTTGGGATTTATGAGCAGAGAAGAGATGGATCGTATATATATATATTCACACACAGCACATGATACAACGAGGTTTGATTTTTATGACAGTTGGGTCTTTTATCTGTTTTTATATTTTATTAATTTTTAATAATAAATATAATTGCCTACAGATAAATCATATCCATGTAATATGAGTCAAAAGTTATTTTATTGATAACTTAGAATACGTGGTATAATCTTATTTCGGCGTCACATCAGCATGATAAGTTACTTACTTGAGTTTCATTTGATAAAGGAAATATTCAAGTGAGTGAAATACCATATATTCGCTCATAAGGCACCCACCCAACACCCACACCCACAATGAGGGACCCACCCAACACCCACAAATGAGTTTCTTCTACGCGTGAAGCCACTCACGGGAATGTGCTCACGCCTCCCCGCCCCCTTTCACGCCATAGGGGGCGGTATTTCCATGGGGATCACATCATGAGGGAGCTCACATGGGGGTACCCGTGAGGGTATACCCCATACCCTTAAAGTTCTTCTTTTCAATCCCTTGCCACTTCCCTAATTAATTAGGATAATCTTATAGAATATTAATCAAGTTTTTAAAGTGTAAAATCAAATTTTTTTTTTTTCTGTAGTGTGAGTGCGTCACTTAATTTTTTTTAGGCGTTCTAGTCTTCACCAAAAAATTTTATAAATGTTATTTTTTTTTTAAATTGAGGCAAATGAAACATATATTGAATCTTGTTTATTATTTAGTAATTTTTTTTTCTAAATTTGACTTAAATTATGATACTTGGTTGTTATTTAGTGAATTTTTTTTCTTCGTAATTACATCCTAAAATTTGATAAAAGAATCACTAAATAGTAATCAAAATTCATATATGTTACTTCTGCCTCACTTAATATAAAATTCTTTTAGCATTTTATAAAATAATTATATAATATTGGAACACCTAATGAAATGAGTGACATTTGAGAAAAACAAAAAAAACTTTCAGAGAATTTAATGAAATACTAGGAAAACTTGATTACTATTGTATCAAAATTTATTATAAATTTTGAACATAACAAAAACGCTTTTTTAATTTTTTATTTAAAAAAAAGGATGCCAACATATTATATTTAAAATTTTAAAGCTATGTATTGTCATTGGATACATTTATAGCTGAAGTTAGGGTGGAATGGGAGGGATGCGGGGTGGGCTTCGGGTTGGTTCAGGTAACACGGGAACACCGCCGCAAGTAACGTGGGTTTTGCGTGCGGGTTGAAAATCGGGTTCATGAATCTGTGGATGAAGCCGTGTGTTTGTTTTGGGTTGTAAAGGGACACTACATAGTTGGTTGGTTCAAGAGGTTCATTCGGGAATATCGTCGTAACCCATTCAGGTACTTTATGGTTGATTCGGGTAATATGAGGTGACACAATTCCACCCCTTCCATCTTTACTAATAGATAAAAAACTTACCTCTAAAAATAAACTACTAATAAAGTTGGATACCTACTTATACTATAAAATAATCTAAACTAAGTTGTATGGATGGTACCGTTGGCCATTTGGTACAATAGTAGCCCTAAGACTTCTCATAGTGGAGGTTTTGGGTTTGAGTCTCACCTGTAACAATTATTTGGGTTGAGCCAGGGGGTTTTCTTAGTTATAGGTTTTCTTCTGTGTTGGAGGTTCGATCCGAATTGGTGTCTTTTCAAAAAAAAGTTGTATGGATGGTCACAAGTATAGAGTTTGTGATGATCTAGGAATTTAATCCTTAGAATTCATAAAGGTTATCTTTTGACTTTAAAACTTGACACGTATATATCAGAGTGAATTCTACAAATTAAAGAAAAATATGATAAGAGTAAAAGTTTTAATTTTTTAAACTGTATTAAATTCAAGATAAATTGTCATGAACTGTTGCTTAGAAGTGTGGGTGAATCCCATCCTATTCGCATATTTTTCTTATATTTTGATTTATTCAGTCGTATGATATAATAATAACCTTTTGTTTTTAAGTTTCATTATAAAAATTAGAGATTTTCAAACAGTGACATTAATAAATGATATAACAAACAAAAGTAGCGAAATCCGAGGTTTAGGCCTTGATGATTAGTTTAAAGAAGTGATACTAGCATTGTCGATTACTGAAAAACATGCCTCAAAAATGAATTATGCTTTAATTCCCTAAATCAGTCGAGCCGGCCCATGCATATAATCTTCAAATTGGATGTTTGTTAAAGGGTATTATTATATATGTGTTAAGTTATGGTAAAAAGGGTTTTAAAAATAAGAAGGATAAGAAGTATTCTGGGCTTGACATGTGTCCTTTTATTGATTTTAAAGAGAGGACATAATGGTCATTGTGTAATACACCAGGTCATTGTGTAATATAAGGTCTGATATTACACAATGACCAGACATGATATTACACAATGAATAAATTACATAATGACCAGATCTTACATTACACAATAACCTGACATATTTGAGCGAATTACACAATAATGAGCAAATTACACAATGAGGTGAAAAACGTAAAACACAATTATGAATACATATAACACAATAATGAAAAATATTTGACAAAATGATGAATACATATAACACAATGATAAAAAACATTTGATACAATGACCAGACCTGACATTACACAATGACCAGACCTGACATTACACAATGACCTGATATTACACAATGAACTGATATTACACAATGGGCTGAAAAACGTAAAACACAATGATGAATACATATAACACAATAATGAAAAATATTTGATAAAATGAGTAAATTGCGCAATGAGTTGGAAAACGTAAAACACAATGATGAATACATATAACACAATGATAAAAAATATTTGACAAAATGAGCATATTACACAATGAGAAAATTACACAATAACCATAACTGACATTACATAATGACCTGACATATTTGAGCGAATTACACAATGAGCTGAAAAATGTAATGCACAATGATGAATACATATAACATAATGATGAAAAATATTTGACAAAATGAGCATATTACACAATAACTAGACATTACATTACACAATGACCTGACATATTTGAATGAATTACACAATAATGAGCAAATTACACAATGAGCTGGAAAACGTAAAACACAATGATGAATACATATAACACAATGATGAAAAATATTTGACAAAATGATGAATACATATAACACAATGATGAAAAACATTTGACACAATGACCAAACATGATATTACACAATGACCAAACATGATATTATACAATGAACTGATATTACACAATGACCTGACAAATTACACAATGACCTGGTATATAACGACACTATACTCATTTTAAAGATAAAAAACGCTCGTTTTTATGGTGTATTTTTTTTTTAAATAATGCCGTATGTAAAAGTTATAAACGTTTAAAAAATGGGAGGAAACTTGATAAAAAGTCAACAAAAGTGGTCAAGACTAAAATACACTTCCAATAATTTTTTCTCTTACAATTTAATCTCAACCATTAAATCATTTCTACAATTTGATCTAGTGGCCCTAAATCTTTTTCAACCTTCTTAGAATTAAAATTATTTTTACCTGAATCTTTCACTATTTTATATATATATATATATATATATATATATATTTCACAATGACAATATTTTTTTGTTGTTATAAAATGAAAATCATGTAACCTACACATCATGTAACCTTTTTAATTTAAACTTTAAATATGTGACTAGAGACAAAGCACATAAACTATTTATGTGACTGACTGTAATAATAATAACTATTTGTAATATCAATAAATATTAATAATAACAGTTAAGCCAATTTTTTCCTGATTAAAGTTTAATATCAGATAAATGTTTAGATAAGATGTGTACACATTTATGTTAAAAAAATCATGATAATATCAACAATAGTAGTATTAGTAATAACATTAAGAAAATTAGTTAACAAAATAAATAGTAATTTTAACAATAATAATAACAACAAATGAACATTAGTAGTAAATAATAATTACAATAGTAGTTTTAAAATTTAAATTATAATGACAAAATGGTAAAATGCAGCTTTTATGTATAAAAAATATGGGACTGTTTGTCATGTTAAGAAATTAGAAGTAATTAAATATAAGAATTCATAAAACTTCAAATAGTAAATTAATCATCTTAATTACTTCAAAATTCAAATAGTAAATTCCAGTCTGTCAACGTGTTTATTCTAGATGAGCCTAAAAGTTATGATTCATAAACCTAACAGAGTATGAAAAGTAGAAGATGTAGAATTCATTTTTTTATTAATATACACACAAAGAGAGTACTATATCAGCAAAGTTCATGCATAAAAAGATAAGGGGTAAAATTAGAATCATCTACGCATGACATGTCATGTCATCTTGGATATTGCATATTAAAATGTTACACATGGCATGACATGTTGGTACAAGATTTATTTTAAAAAAATAGGTTAGTTTCTAAAACAGTTTTATAATTTAAACATTTCTTTTATTATTTTTAAATAACATTTTAAAAAAAATAACTATATAATATTTCCAGAACTTGTATTAAAATATTATGTAATATGTCGTTAATATGTAATATGTAAATTATTATTATTAAGTATATATAACATTGCATTTATTCAACATGTGTAATATACCGGGTTTCTAACATATATTATAATAAATGAATAACTATACTTGCTACGTGTCGACTTCTGGTGAAATCTAGATATTTTGTTTTCCACTTCTGTCTCCTATTAAATAATAACGATGTTAAATAATTAAATATCTAAAATTTATTCTAATAATCTATTAAAAATTTCTAAATCATAAGAAAATTTTAATTAGATCTTATCTTTAAATACAATTTTATAATTCTTTCATCTACATTATTTGTTATCTATAATATTTAAATCTTCACTATTTCTTATTTCACCAATCACTGATAATATTCAAGATACAAATCTTCATATAAACAGATGTTTTATAACAAATTATATTTATTCAACTCATATAATACATGGGTTTTAACCTAGTTTTTCTATATATAATAAAAGTTTGAATCTTCCGTTAATAGAAAAAGTGACAAATTTTAAACGATAAAGCATTCTCGTTCCATGCAATGATGACATGCATTTATAATACAGAATTTAAATTTAAAAAATTAAGGAGTAATGGATGAGTTGTTGATTGAACCACGTGGCAAAAGGTGATGGGTGAAGAATGACAACTCCGACCGACGGTGGTTGCCGTAAAAAAACTAAAAATAAAATAAAAAATAGAGCTATTTAGTATTTTACATTCACATGAAGAAAACACGTGGAAGCACGTGCTTGTTTACGCGTATGTTGTGGGTCCGTGGGAAACTGGCTTCACAATGCGGCGCAGGTTAGCCGTTTTAACTTTAAGAAGCCAATGTTTGTAATTTTGGCATCAATATATCGTTTTTTTTTTATTTTCATATATTTGACCAATTTATCAAGCTTTTAATATTTACTCACACGTTATAAATCTATATAAAAAGCTCTTAGAAAAACACATGTGTGGGTTTTTCAGGTTTCATAAGAATGTCACTTTAGAACATAGTAAGGACGGATCTACTAAAGAGTAACACCGGTAAAAAAGTTTGTGTTATATAGTATTTGATATTCATTTTTTATACACAGTATACGTATCTGTCAATCAAGTCAAATCTATTTACTAGACATTTTTAAATTAAGTGGCTCACTAACGCAAGTAAAAAAGTTCATAGATTTACTGCTTCCCCCGTAGAGATGAAACACGACTTTCATATAAACAATACTAGAGTTTAAGAAATTTGTAAAGATAAATGAAATCCACAAAATGAATATATATATATATATATATATATATATATTTCTAAATATTTCTAATAATTTAAATACAAAAAGTTCGAGAAGGTGATGTCACCCACTTGGACCTCTCACGCACGTCATTGCATGCGAGAGTAGCTCTGATTTATAAAGGATATGTTCTAGCATATATTATTAATTGAGTTAATAAAAATAAAAACAAATTAGTCAATATTGAAAATTATATTATAATTTTCCTTTTTTTTTAAGAAGGGAAAATTAATTAAATGCTTCAAACAATGTGAACATCTGAAAAAGAAAAAAAAAGTAAATGAAAGCTTCCGATTTGATTATGTCAATAAGGGTTGACTAGAAAACATTACAAAATCTCTTGTTACAAAATAAATGTTTCGATAGAGAGAAAAAATACGGTTTTAAAAGTAAACGGTTGATGTTTTATTAAATAGTTAAATATAAGCTTTATCCTTATCCTTATGAAATAAATACGGTCTTAAAATATACATACATGTAATATAGTTAAATAATAGTAGGAATATTTTATTTAATAATAACCAAAAAAAAATTAGTGTTTTACTAAAGGCTTTCATACTTTTTTTTTCTAACAAAAATAACTTTAAGTTTCATTATTGTTACATTTTTGTGGAATTATTTTAAAAACTCTATTTTTTTAAATCAAGTGATCTAAATGAAAAATATATGAAACTTAGTTAGTATTTAGTGATTATTTTCTTCAAGTTTAACCTAAAATATAAGTAATTACGAAAAAAAATCATTAAATAGTAACCTAGTTTCATAATTGTTTCATTAAAGTAAAAATTTTTTAAAAAAATATCATCAAATAGTAGTTTCATATATATGTATATATATATATATACACACACACTAGGTTAGAATTCCGTGTATTACACGGTTTGAATAAATGAAATATTATATACTTAGTAATAAAAAAATTACGTCTTTAAAAATCCGTGTATTATTACACGGGCTAAATAAACCCGTGTATTACACATGTTGAATAAAATATAATATAATCTGTTCACACATACACTCGTCAAATATGTCTTTAAAAATGTATTTTGACGTGACAATTTATAATTAAATTCTGCTAAGTTTATTTTTAAAACATTTTTTTTCAACTGAGTATTATTTTTTTATATAGTTGATAAATGTTAATTTATATTAAATTCATTTGGTTAATGATATAATAGCTGCCAAAGAGGTTATGGTGTAGTGGTTAAGGTGAGGCTTGAAGTCCCAAGAGACCCGGGTTCAATCCTTGCTACCACCATTAATTTCTGAGGCATGCAAATGAGGCCTAGTTCTTTGGCTGATGCACCAGGGTTTTACCCATGCCGATCCAGGGTTTGAGCCTCGGCTCTCCCTCAAGCCCAGAAGGGGCCGTTTTGGGTGGGATTTTTCCTTGGATGCTCTCCAACTCTGACGTCAAATGGGCCCGGTTAAGACAACATATTGGCCGGAGTTTGACGAGGCTCTCCCATGTGACGGGGGGTGCGACGCCACAACATTCAATGTTCGCCGTTCAAAAAAATGATATAATAGCTATCCATAATTAAACAATAAGGATTCATAATTAGATTTATATTAAATATTTAAAAATATATATTTTTAATATCATTATTTAATAGGATGGAGAGGCGGGAAAAAACATGCTGGAGATGCACCAGAAAGTGACACGTGTCCCCCTATGATTTTTATTTATTAGTATAAAGATATGTAATATATATTCGATTTTAGTCACTTAATTTTAAAAAATTAAATACTTATAAAAAAAATCACAACAATGAAACGATAAATAAACTTGAGTGGTCTTATAGTTAAAAAAGTATGAGTGATTTTATTAAAACAATACTGAAACTTGATAATTATATTATGATTTTATTAAAACAATTGTTTTGAAAGTAAACATTTTTTTGATAAATTATTTAAACACTTATTTTGAAACACAGAAAGTGATCGACATTTTTAAATAATTTAGTGAAGGTCTTTAATTATAGTTTATCATTTGTATATTTTGATTAAGTGATTAACAAAGCATATAGTCATATACTACGTAACATTGTGCTATAAACATGTTTTGAAAAACTATTAATTAAATTATATACGAAAAATAGTGACTCAGCTTAAGGACTTTTGTAATTTATTGCTGTTCATACCTGTGAGAAGAAAAGAAATCATAAAGTTGACCTTCTGGAAGGTTAATGACCTAATGGCAAAAGGGTCAACAAAGACGTTGAAATGAAGCAAATAAGAAGGATCCAAACCCAGATCAAGAAACTTAATCCAAAACATCAAATTGTAATCCTTTTGATTTCATTACATTACCTGGTTTTGCTAAACTGTTCTTAAAATATTAATTATATACTTAACTATTTAAATCTATGAAAATTAACTAAGAGCATGGGGTATACCCATGTGATAATGGTGTGATGTGATAATAAAGTGCACGCCACGTGGTGCCACGTCACTATATTCATTATCACACCACCCATCACTTGGCAAGGGGTATACCCGTGTGATTGTGGTGGTGTGATAATTAAATGTTTATTTTTTAATTTTCATTTAAATAAAATAAAACATAATAAATAATATTCATTAATAATAAAAAAACTTACATTAATAATTAAAAAAAATTACATTACTAAAATAAAAATTACATTAATAATAAAAAAAATTACTAATTATTTGAATTTTCGTAAACATACTCAATCAAGTCCGCCTTTAGTGCGTTATGAATTTCTCGATTGCGTATTTCTTGTCGGTTTATTCGCTTTTGATCTTCATCGATTTCTTCGTACGTAACCTCATCCTCATTTTGGTTGTATTGACAAATTGTCGCTCCTTGACCCTCTAAAATCATATTAATGCAAAATCACACAAGCATACATAATGTTCCGGATTTTGATTTGAGACCAAGATCGAGCCGGGAGTTCGATTATATGCCACTTATTCTTCAATAGACCGAACGCTCGTTTAATATCTTTTCTTGCCGCCTCATGAGCCTTTTTATAATTATTACGTTTAATACATTCCGGACACGTAAGAGACTTGACAATTGTTAGATATTCCGGATATATTCCATCGGCTAGATAATACCCACGCTTGTAATGCAATCCTCTAAGTTCAAACGATGAGTCGGGTGCGGTTCCGTTGATCATTGTAATATCCGAGATTTTCCGACTAAACATTTGCACGTGTTACCAATTCAAAACTTGAGATTTTATTAAAACTATTTTCTTAAATGACAAACTTTGATTTAATTAAGAAAAATAAAAATACTTGAAATAAATATACGTGTATATATATATAAATATATCTATGAATTTGATGAAACTTTTATAAGTTGATAAGGATATAAATAATATAAACTTATCCTAACTCCTTAAACTTTATTTAAATCTTA
Source organism: Smallanthus sonchifolius (assembly GCA_023525975.1). NCBI lineage: Eukaryota > Viridiplantae > Streptophyta > Magnoliopsida > Asterales > Asteraceae > Smallanthus > Smallanthus sonchifolius. The sequence goes on along the minus strand of CM042026.1, from coordinate 13,055,910 downwards.
TAAACCGTTTATAGGGTTTATAAAATCTTTGAAGAACAAACTTATAAAACTTGCTGGTTTTTGTATAATAAAACGTATTTTGTTTTGTTTATAAAGTCTGAGGGCTAAACTGTCATTTCCAAAACTAGGTTTAGACTTAAAAATTGATTTTTCAGCATAGAATATCGAATCTTTGAAACATCAGGGACCTGTTTTGCACAAGGACCAAACCCCGAATCCAGAAGGCAGTCGTAGGTTCGAGTCCCGCAAACACCGGTTTTGAGCCCTTTTATCCGAAAACGCAAAATCCCGTCCAGATTCAGTGAACCTCGGGTTCGACTCACGCATGCGACCCGTCCCCGAGATGCCATAATGACTGATTTCAACCGAGGCTTCGCGTGGAGTCGGAATTAACTCCGATCGGCTCAACCGTAACCCACCCACCTAATCTAGCAATTAATGCCCAAATCGTGTATAAATACCAGTTCCTATTGCTTAACAACATCACACTCAAACTGATCAAACACTCAATCTAGTCGATCATCCCCTGCATTCCTCGATCTGGAGCCTCGACAGCCGACGTCCACGTCCGACTCGTTCTCACTCATCTCGGCACCTTATCAGGTAATTTCAATGGCCAATTCGTTTTAAATCTCGTTCCAATCAAAAGCCCCATGTTTGATTCGATTAACAATAGGATAATCGATATGCATTGGTGGATTCAAGTTCTAGGGTTCATACGGAATCTGGGCTAGTTTGAGTTTGTGTACTTAAATTTCTTTTTCGGGAATAAACGCAAACAAGACAGTAGCCGGATGGTTAAGTCCATGTGCGTGTGTCTCGACCCGGTCAGTGACCCGGGTTCGAGACTATGTAACCCCCATGTTTTTGTTTCTATCTTTTTTTACCCTTTTTAAAACAGTTTTTAAACTGTCATAATTTTTATAAATTATGTTAAACTTTTATAAACGCAAGAATATTTTTATTTACACTTTTGTATTCTGGAAATATTCTAATTAAATACAACTTAGTTAAAACTTATTTAAATTTGGATATTAAATGCTAAAAAAAAAAACTATAAAAGTGTTTTATACTTTTATAAAACTTATAACTTCACAGAAACCATTTATTTAAAATAAACTTATATTATTATATTTTAAAGAACTATTTTATCCAAATCTTTAACTTATAAACTTTTAAATTTATATAATTTTTGGTAAACTCATAAAAGTTTATAAAAGAATTTACTTAAAGGCATAAACTTATAAATCTATACACTTTATGAAACTTATATAAACATAAATCTATTTTGTGTTTATAAAACAAGAGAAATAACTATACCTTAGTTATTTATTTTCTAAATGTTTATACGTTTATAAACTTTATAAAATTAAATAAGAACTTTTATAGATTTGTGAATATTAACCAATCTTATTTAAGACTTTATTAATCATACACTTTCATTTAAACCTTAGTTAAAACATCTATAAACCTTGTAAACTTATATATGAAATATAAACGTTGTAAGGAAATTCTATAATCTTATAGGTACTTAATATTTATTTACATAATAAATAAATATTTAATGCTTGAAACTTTAAAGATTTATATGGTTTATTCTTATAAATAATCATCTATTCTTAATAATAATGCATCCTTGAGATGATTATAATAATTATCATTACATACTCTTTAAATAATTATTATAAATCTTTAATAATTAATTATTTCTTAAATAATTATTATTAAAACTTTAATAATTATTTGTCTTTATGATTATTATAAATCATCTATAATTATCTAGTCTCACACCTAAATTACTTACTTCCCAATACGTAGAAAACTATTTCTATTATTTTTACCTAACTTGGGCAATTAATAAATTTTAAGCTTTTAAATAATTATTTTAATTAATAATTATTCTACTCTATAAATCTTTATTAAACCTTGATATTCAAGTCTTGTGTAATTCATTCTAAACTTTTATTTTAAAACTTGATTTAAACTTCATACACACAATCAATCCCATCTTCGACTTAGAACCCTAGTCAAAATCTTGAAATCACAGATCCTTTGTCTTAGACTTATAGGATCGTGTTTGAAACTTTAGACTTGTATTCTTAGGCTTATTGTGAGGATATTCTCCCTCAAAGTCTTGCTACACCTAATCTTTGTTGGACACTCTTCATCAATCCAAGTGAGTATACTTAGCCCCTTTTTCATTTATATTCTTTTGGGGTGAAACATGCTCAAACTTCAAACTTATACAATTCTTGTACAAACTATGACTAGATGCTTATTCTTTTGTTAAACTTGAGACTTGTATGCTTAGATTAAACTTAAAACTAGCATATTCATTAACTTTGATCAAGCCTATGGTAACAATGATAGATCTATTGTATTTGACCAATCCACCTTGATTGATTGACCCTTCGGGGGGAGCCCTTGGTGTTTGTTACTAAACCAAAACTTTGAGACTTGAGACTTATAAGGGTAACCTGCGGGTTATGCCTAAACTTGGTTGAGGATTGAATGTGCACAATGTTTAAGATACTTGTTCTCTCATACTTACATCAAAGAATGCATATATCATAGTGAATTGTAATACTTTTAAATACTTGTTAAACTGTGTCAAAACCTTTGTATCTCACCAACTATTTTGTAGTTGACAGATTCTTTCACATGTTTTAGGTTCTACATCATGAGACTTGTTTGTGATCACATAGGACGCTTTGGACCTAGACTACTTATTAAATAAATGTTGTATACTTGTTATTTCCTTGTATTGAACCTTTGAATCTATTATTAATGAAATATTGAAACTTTAATAGTCAACCTTGTGCTATTGAACAACCGCGTCCGCCCCGACGTATAATCCGCCGTCGGTTGGGGTGTGACAGATTGGTATCAGAGCCTTGGTTATAGGGAATTAGGTTATTAGACACATGACCTAGACTATAACTTAGGAGACCCAAACATGAGTTATCTCATGTCCTCTACTAGGAACTTTTTCCTCATTCTATTCTTAATTCTTATACGCGAACGCTTGGAAATTCTATGCTTCTACTCATCTACGTACTACAAGAGGCTACTACATCGAGGACACGTTCTTAAGCTTTAAGTCTAATCTTCCACTAAACACTCGTCAAGAATATTTAAGTTCTAAATAATGTGTGAGAACTTGTGCGGACCGGAAGGGTGGATACCTGTATTCTGGGAAATTCTGTCAAGGAAAGCATTTCATATAAATCCAAATCAACCGTTGGACCCGTATGCTTTCCTGGGAATTCTTGGAATGAGTATCCACTTATAGGAATGCGTGACTTCTCTAAACATTAGTGAGCTTAGATCTCTCTTGATGTGTCAAAGTACTTACTTAGTGATATGCACTAAATAAGTACCACCTCAAATACTGTACACTTCATAAATTCATGATTCAAAAACTTTCCTCTGTAACCTCCACTCTATGATACTTATGTTTCGTCTTCTCAAGAATGGTCACATGACAGCATGCTTACTCATCATGACCTGAAGGAGTTACCTTCAAGGAGAAATTCTTACGAGACTATACTTAAAGACTATGTACATAAGCTTATATTTATACAGATACTACCCAATAAGCTTCGTGATCGTTGTAATACAACCCTTAAAACTATGTATTACTCTATAAATTCTCCTATAAACTTCATTATTTTATGAACATAACACTTAAGGGGAAACTCTTGTGTTTCATCTTATTTTCATCACTCAACCAAACTACTCTAGATAACTCACTTAAACTTTTGCTACACTTTTATACATCTCAAAGTGTTCATACACCCTTAAAACTTCATGATCCTTGTAATACTAGCACATTCAAAACCATGTATCATCCTACAAATCCTTTTTACAAACTTCATTACTTTATAAACTTGAGAAACTCTTGTGTTTTCATTTTACCACTCAAAACTTCATTTGATGATTTACTCAAACTTTGTCACACTTCTCAAAAACTTTCATTACATCTTTAAAACTTACACATCACCGTTTCTTGTAAACAAAACTTAACGTCTTTTAAATCTAAAGAACCTTAAAGAAGTTCGTGACCTAAGTAACTTCCTTGTACAGGAAGAAGCCTACCAAGAATAAACAAGTTCCACGTTTAAGACTCTAAACCTACAATGAACCTTGACATAGTACCAAAAGACCCAAACATCGGTGACAACAACTGAGAGAAATTGTAGGCCCATGAGGAAGTTCTGGCTAGGGAAGTAGGGTACATAAGTGAGTCCTCGTGACCACCCCTTCTTCCGGGAATTCTCTTAGTTAGCCCATCAACTTCCAATTAAAACTATTTTTGAAAATATTACTGTGATAACTCAGTATTATGAATAAAAACCTTTTGAACATATTAAATCAACCTACTTACTTTAATTTTCCGTTTAAATTGTCCTATGTAGAGGCTAGAAGTCCCAATTTTGAAACATATAAATGAAAATTTCTTTGAAATTTCATCTGGCCATCATTTACTAGTTTGACTCTTCTTTCATCATTACAAACTTAACCCTCCTACCCAACACCTTTCGTCAAGAGTAGCTCACGTTAGTACTAGGGATAATTAACAATGTGGCATTAAACTATAAAAACCATAAGTAACGTGTATACTTGAAGGATAAACTTTGAACAAACCTTCTAATTCGTAAGCACTCTTTTAAAACAACTCGACTTACGAACTACTGACGTAATCAACTATGATCCTTACCCTTATATAGACTTAACACTTCTAAACATGACCTAACTTTTCGTTTGACAATCATACATACCTTTTCATAAGTCTTACTTATACTATTTATCAATATTCAACTCGTCATTATAAACATCTTAATCACACTCTATGTAAAAGAAAACTATGCCTGCTGTTATGAAACGAGATAAAATCATTTATAAACGCACTATCAAATAACCTTATCGAAACCTTTTCCCGTTACCCTACGCTTAGAGACTTTCCTCATTCAACTCTTGTCACATAAAAGACTTACTATAAATCCTAACGGGGACTAAAAGCTTAAATACACGTTGCTAAAACATTAAACTTCGTATACACAACTATGAGGACAAAAACTTTTGAGTCATGCAAAAACTTATACAAATACTAAAACCTGTATTCTTAAAACTAAACACGATTAATAAAGGATCATGTAAAGCTTAATATTGCAACTTGTGATTTATCCTACTTATACTTAAATTCTTAGTCTTGAAACTTATACTTGGATTCTTAATCTTGAAACTTATACTTGGATTCTTAGTCTTGAAACTTATACTTGGATTCTTAGTCTTGAAACTTATACTTGGATTCTTAATCTTGAAACTTATACTTGGATTCTTAATCTTGAAACTTATACTTGGATTCTTAGTCTTGAAAACTTGTTGTGTGACATATTCTTGTTCAAACATAATTTAAACTACTCCATGTTTGACGTATTCTTGTTCAAACGTGATGAACGTATGAGACTATAAACTACACCATGTTTGACGAATGCTTGTTCAAACATGATGAACGTATGAGACTTTAAACTACCCCGTGTTTGACGTATGCTTGTTCAAACATGATGAACGTATGAGACTTTAAGCCACTCCATGTCTGACGCATGCTTGTTCAAACCCGATGGACGTATAAGACTTTAAGCTACTCCATGTTTGACGTATGCTTGTTCAAACACGATGGACGTATAAGACTTTAAGCTATCCCATGTTTGACGTATGCTTGTTCAAACACAATGGACGTATAAGACTTTAAACTACTCCATGTTTGACGTATGCTTGTTCAAACATGATGAACGTATAAGACTTTTAAACTACTCAAGGTTTGATGAATTCTTGATCAAACACGAGGAAAGTGTAAAGACTTTAAACTACTCGATGATTGAGGTATTCTTATTCAATCACGAGGAAACGTTGAAACTCTAAATCTTGTCACATTCCTTTCTCTTTAATCATTGAACGACGTCTCTCTCTAAGTGACCCGTTAATCAATGATCACTCTTACGTGGAAAACTTAGTCGTGTGTTAAACAAATTCTTATACTCTTTCTAGATCTACACACAAACGGAAGGACCTATGCGGACTATGCGACGATTTGAATGCTTGCGGGTGCACACGTAAGTATGAAAAATCAGCGTATGGGAAAACATAGTAAACTCTGTCGTGTGCCATGATCTGAAACTTGTCATAAAGGAAAGCCACGGAACTTAGGTACCGTAGCAATTCTTAGACATATCAGTCTACAAACTCAAATTCTTGAACTATCATCGATTCCATCCTGAGTGATACATCTCACTTTAAATCTTGGATAGAAACTCAACAGTCATCCTCTCCAATGCTTTTGAAAACGAATCTTTATCTATCTAAATAAAACTATATACATCTTAGGGAAAACTTTTGGCAACCGCATGCTTTGAAACTTAGAAACTTGAGCGTAATCTTATCCCTATCATTACAACTCATTTAAAAATCTAAACAAAACCCAGGGTTTACTTGGGAACGTGAAGTGCCTTTCTCCTTATCCTTGTACGTATCATAAACTTAAATCTTGAAAACAGAAACTTTCTACTTTAATTTCGGGACGAAATTTCCTAAAGTAGGGGAGACTGTAATATCCGAGATTTTCCGACTAAACATTTGCACGTGTTACCAATTCAAAACTTGAGATTTTATTAAAACTATTTTCTTAAATGACAAACTTTGATTTAGTTAAGAAAAATAAAAATACTTGAAATAAATATACGTGTATATATATATAAATATATCTATGAATTTGATGAAACTTTTATAAGTTGATAAGGATATAAATAATATAAACTTATCCTAACTCCTTAAACTTTATTTAAATCTTATAAACCGTTTATAGGGTTTATAAAATCTTTGAAGAACAAACTTATAAAACTTGCTGGTTTTTGTATAATAAAACGTATTTTGTTTTGTTTATAAAGTCTGAGGGCTAAACTGTCATTTCCAAAACTAGGTTTAGACTTAAAAATTGATTTTTCAGCATAGAATATCGAATCTTTGAAACATCAGGGACCTGTTTTGCACAAGGACCAAACCCCGAATCCAGAAGGCAGTCGTGGGTTCGAGTCCCGCAAACACCGGTTTTGAGCCCTTTTATCCGAAAACGCAAAATCCCGTCCAGATTCAGTGAACCTCGGGTTCGACTCACGCATGCGACCCGTCCCCGAGATGCCATAATGACTGATTTCAACCGAGGCTTCGCGTGGAGTCGGAATTAACTCCGATCGGCTCAACCGTAACCCACCCACCTAATCTAGCAATTAATGCCCAAATCGTGTATAAATACCAGTTCCTATTGCTTAACAACATCACACTCAAACTGATCAAACACTCAATCTAGTCGATCATCCCCTGCATTCCTCGATCTGGAGCCTCGACAGCCGACGTCCACGTCCGACTCGTTCTCACTCATCTCGGCACCTTATCAGGTAATTTCAATGGCCAATTCGTTTTAAATCTCGTTCCAATCAAAAGCCCCATGTTTGATTCGATTAACAATAGGATAATCGATATGCATTGGTGGATTCAAGTTCTAGGGTTCATACGGAATCTGGGCTAGTTTGAGTTTGTGTACTTAAATTTCTTTTTCGGGAATAAACGCAAACAAGACAGTAGCCGGATGGTTAAGTCCATGTGCGTGTGTCTCGACCCGGTCAGTGACCCGGGTTCGAGACTATGTAACCCCCATGTTTTTGTTTCTATCTTTTTTTACCCTTTTTAAAACAGTTTTTAAACTGTCATAATTTTTATAAATTATGTTAAACTTTTATAAACGCAAGAATATTTTTATTTACACTTTTGTATTCTGGAAATATTCTAATTAAATACAACTTAGTTAAAACTTATTTAAATTTGGATATTAAATGCTAAAAAAAAAACTATAAAAGTGTTTTATACTTTTATAAAACTTATAACTTCACAGAAACCATTTATTTAAAATAAACTTATATTATTATATTTTAAAGAACTATTTTATCCAAATCTTTAACTTATAAACTTTTAAATTTATATAATTTTTGGTAAACTCATAAAAGTTTATAAAAGAATTTACTTAAAGGCATAAACTTATAAATCTATACACTTTATGAAACTTATATAAACATAAATCTATTTTGTGTTTATAAAACAAGAGAAATAACTATACCTTAGTTATTTATTTTCTAAATGTTTATACGTTTATAAACTTTATAAAATTAAATAAGAACTTTTATAGATTTGTGAATATTAACCAATCTTATTTAAGACTTTATTAATCATACACTTTCATTTAAACCTTAGTTAAAACATCTATAAACCTTGTAAACTTATATATGAAATATAAACGTTGTAAGGAAATTCTATAATCTTATAGGTACTTAATATTTATTTACATAATAAATAAATATTTAATGCTTGAAACTTTAAAGATTTATATGGTTTATTCTTATAAATAATCATCTATTCTTAATAATAATGCATCCTTGAGATGATTATAATAATTATCATTACATACTCTTTAAATAATTATTATAAATCTTTAATAATTAATTATTTCTTAAATAATTATTATTAAAACTTTAATAATTATTTGTCTTTATGATTATTATAAATCATCTATAATTATCTAGTCTCACACCTAAATTACTTACTTCCCAATACGTAGAAAACTATTTCTATTATTTTTACCTAACTTGGGCAATTAATAAATTTTAAGCTTTTAAATAATTATTTTAATTAATAATTATTCTACTCTATAAATCTTTATTAAACCTTAATATTCAAGTCTTGTGTAATTCATTCTAAACTTTTATTTTAAAACTTGATTTAAACTTCATACACACAATCAATCCCATCTTCGACTTAGAACCCTAGTCAAAATCTTGAAATCACAGATCCTTTGTCTTAGACTTATAGGATCGTGCTTGAAACTTTAGACTTGTATTCTTAGGCTTATTGTGAGGATATTCTCCCTCAAAGTCTTGCTACACCTAATCTTTGTTGGACACTCTTCATCAATCCAAGTGAGTATACTTAGCCCATTTTTCATTTATATTCTTTTGGGGTGAAACATGCTCAAACTTCAAACTTATACAATTCTTGTACAAACTATGACTAGATGCTTATTCTTTTGTTAAACTTGAGACTTGTATGCTTAGATTAAACTTAAAACTAGCATATTCATTAACTTTGATCAAGCCTATGGTAACAATGATAGATCTATTGTATTTGACCAATCCACCTTGATTGATTGACCCTTCGGGGGGAGCCCTTGGTGTTTGTTACTAAACCAAAACTTTGAGACTTGAGACTTATAAGGGTAACCTGCGGGTTATGCCTAAACTTGGTTGAGGATTGAATGTGCACAATGTTTAAGATACTTGTTCTCTCATACTTACATCAAAGAATGCATATATCATAGTGAATTGTAATACTTTTAAATACTTGTTAAACTGTGTCAAAACCTTTGTATCTCACCAACTATTTTGTAGTTGACAGATTCTTTCACATGTTTCAGGTTCTACATCGTGAGACTTGTTTGTGATCACATATGATGCTTTGGACCTAGACTACTTATTAAATAAATGTTGTATACTTGTTATTTCCTTGTATTGAACATTTGAATCTATTATTAATGAAATATTGAAACTTTAATAGTCAACCTTGTGCTATTGAACAACCGCGTCCGCCCCGACGTATAATCCGCCGTCGGTTGGGGTGTGACGCCCCAAGGGCTTTTGACAACATAGATTTAAGCTACGTGTTTAAAAAATATTTAATTCAACCCTTCTTGATATATTTTCTCTTATGATTTTCTTTTTATGTGTCTTAATCCTGTAATTAATTGTACCATTTTAACATACGGAACATTTTTCAGTTAAGAATTATAACAAAGTGTTCTACTTTATTTCAAAGAACTTATAAAATGAAATTAAGGTGATGTACTTCCAACAAATGGCCTGTTATAACTCAAATCTCGCAGAGTGCAGGTGTGGTAATTTTAAGAGTAAATATGTGTAGAATAGAGAGTGTTTGTTCGCGGGCAAAAAATAAACATTGACCCAAATACTTTGAGTGGCAGCTTGTTTCTTTTCTAAATTCTATATTATTTATATTATCTTTATAAATTTAAAAATAACCTAATTATAAATTTCACTCTGAACATAGCAGCTGGAGGGACAAAAGAAAAGAACAAAAGCATACAGCAGAATCTGATGCTTACAAAACACAACAATGTTAACAATTTTGGTACTCTTCGATCTACAGTTGGACATTAATACTATATTAATTGTTACCCACAAATGCTATGAAAACCGACACCTCATCATGATGTTTCCTTAGTTACTTAATTTGTTATTCTGGACAAAAAAGATTAGAGCCTTAAATATATCGAACCAACACTTAAGTTGCCAAGAAATTGGAAAGAATATATGATCTAAAACAACAAGAAACATAGGTATAGTTTCTTTTGTTGTATTATGGAAATAGTTAGAGTGAGTAGTTATAGACCGGGCGGGTTTCAATTAATTCATTTTTTAACTATAATTATGGCACATGACTCGTTAATACGACATGACTCGATATGAAGTTAAACAAGTTAGTGTTTGGGGTAAACGGGTTTGGATCATAAACAGTTCAACACGTTAATTACACAACTAAAAATGTGTTTAAACGGGTTCAATATAATTATGGCACATGATTCGTTAATACGACATGACTCGATATGAAGTTAAACAAGTTAGTGTTTTGGGGTAAACGGGTTTAACCCACTTAACGCGTTTATGACATGTGTCACACGTTTAACTTACCGTATTAAATAGATTAAGAGGTCTACACGACACATTTATGAAGTTTTATAAAAGAATTAAACATGAATCGTAATTTTTGATAATTTTTATTTCGTCGTGTTAATTGTGTCTTATTAATTCTTAACGGTGTTTATTGAATTGTGTTAAACGTGTCGTGACATTCATATTAATGAAATGTTTATGTTTAACCGTGTTAAACGTGTCGTGTTGTGTCATTCGTGTTATTGAACTGGTTATATTTAATCGTGTTAAACATGCCGTGACGTGTAACCCGGTTATTAAGCATGCCCGTGTTAATGTTTAAGAAATTGACACGTTTAGTTTTTTTTTAACGGCACACGTTTAGTTAAACATGTGATGTCCAGGTTGTTAAACATATCATATCATAAATGACCTATTTAAGTCAATAATTTCTTTTTCTTGATCCCTATAAATAATATTTCTTCAATTTTTTGTCCATAACTTTTGATTTAGCCCAACAAGTCTTATAGGTCCAGTAGTTGACTACTTGATTATAATTTGAGCTACATATCAAATAAACAATTTACAGAGGCGGTTTCCACTAAAATTGTTTGCTTTTTTGGCAAATCCAAGCCGAACTAAAAAAGTTTTGGTTAATCCTAAACATTTTCTATTTGTTCATCATTAAACACAAAAACATACTTGTAACAACATAGATTAAACACAACAACGTATGCTAATAGAACAATTAGGTCGATTTGAAACTTGAAATTAACACTATGTGATTAAGGATTAAGTGTTATTGTGCTAATACTAATTCAAGAGGCTAAAGTTAACTGTAGTATTGTTTGACCAGGCCCAAGAATTGTTTGACAATAGTTACAAGACCCAAAAAATCCAACCCGTTACAAAAAGCGCGCCTCATGACGTCTCACGCCTTCACCAAGAAGGTGTCACCGGGTGCCTCTTGTATACGCCTCACGTCACCATCTCATGCTTGAAGCGCGGTTTCCAAGGAATGTTATAAGAATAAAATGATTAAAAATAAACAAGTTATGTCCTTTTATAAACTAACAAACACATAACACTTAAGATAAACAATCTCAAACACCCCTAAAATTTACTTTAAGTTTTAACAATTCAATAAAGTAAAATCAACAATAAGAATTCCAATACTAGGTTACAAATTTTTAAAAATTTTAAAAAGAATTTTACAACGTGTTTAACTGACCAATTTTCATGACAGAACTTCAAAGCTGGAATAAAACAAAGGTTAAACAATAACTACACGCCAGCACCTCTCACTTAACACCCAAAATACAGGTCATGTGACACCCTCACTCCTCGCATTTACTCAAAAAGCGTCACTAATATAACAAACAAAAATGAGCAAAATTGGCCCAACCTCTCTTGATCAACAACAACGTCACAAAAACACCATCAATAATTTTTTGTTACATGAAACCTTAATAATAACACATAGTATAAGTACGATTTAACAACAATTTTTCATCTTGACCGTCACAATACAGTACTCATTATTAATATCACATACGCACGAATAATTAACAATCGAATAATAATAATACATGCATCACGCGTAGTGCAGAGACCGTATATACAGTAACCACCAGGCATGCACTTGTTGCCACATGGCCCACCATGCCTCTTGTCATACGCCAAATTCACACACTCACCATTGCAACAGGAGTTGGTAAAATTGCACTTCTTCTTGCATGCTCCACGGTTATGTTTATCCTCGCTCAAATCCATGCACTTGTTGCAACAAGTTGAGTTTTTGCCTTCCAAGATGTAACAAAATCAGTCAAAGAAGCAATCTAGTTGAAGGGTTTTGTCTCTGAGTTAGGTGTTAAAGATGTTAATGCAGTAGTCCTATGTGATAACCAGGGGGCTATGCAGCTTTCTAGGAATCAAATGTTTCTTGAACGAACTAAACATATCAAAGTTAAGCTGCATTTTATCCGGGATATTGTAAACTCTAAAGAGGTTTCAGTTGAAGAAGTGAATACAAGCAACAATGTAGCAGATATCTTAACAAAAGCTTTGCCAGGTGCTAAGTTTTTAAAGTGCCTAGACGAGCTTGGAATTGGTTGATTGAATTGATATACACTAAGGTGGAGATTGTAGATATATAGTTTATGATCAATGTCAAATGGGTTACCAAGTTAAGAGGGTTGCTAATCAAGTTAGAAAGTCAAAGTACAAGGTCAAAACTGTTCAATTAAACTTTGGGCTGTTTTGTCAAGTTAGAAGAATACAAGGACTAGTTGTGTAATACTTGAAAGATTAGTTGTTTAGTCATTGTTAACAGCTAGCTAGCTAGCTGAATAAGTAGGTAGTGTGATCTGGGGATATTGATTCGATTTCATTCTTCTTGTAATTGTAATTCGTTTTAGATCTCAATAACATATTGGAAATCTTTTGGTGATTGTTCTTGAGTCAATTCTCTGGTGTATTCTTTACAAACACTATCAAAGTGTTTTATAATCAAGACAAATGGTTGTGGAATTGGAATTTTAGTGGTTTTTTCACTGTCAAATCGATCAAGACCCGAGAAGCGACCCAACAGTTACATTCATGGCTGGAACAAGTGGCTCCCCTTAAAGGTAAATGTTTTCGCAGATCACCTTCCTACTTTGGAGACCTTAAATAAGAGAAGGATAAGAACCAACTCAGTTACCTGCGACTTACGCGGTGAGGCCATTGATCACAATCTAACGGCTTGTGGTTGTTTTCTAATAGCCAGAATACACCCTAAACACACGTTATATAACCTAACACGAGCGCGCCGCATATCTACATCAATTTACAACTAAAAGCTCACCATCATTCCAGTTATGTTTGTATTATAGGTCACGGGACTCCATTTTAACGCCTCCAATGCAAATACCACGTCATATATAAATCATATTATTTGTTTTTGAGAAAAAAAATCATAGGCTGTTATTCGGATTCGACTTTTTCAAAACTGAATTGAAGTTCGAATTTCCTTCGAACCATATTTGGGTTGATTCGAATTCTATCCCATCATATATTGTTGAGCAGCCCCTTCTTTCAAAATTGACGTGGAACAAAAAACGATAAAAGTGCTAGATACATTCTAGCAAACGTTTAAAGAAAACCCAAAGGGGAGAAGTATTATTATCATATATCAAAAGTTGCTTTTAACGAACAATAAGCATCTATTTATAATATATAATTCTAGTAACTAACTTATTAAGTTCAGTCAAAATAACCGAAATATAGACTAGACTCTTAAGTGAAATTGAAAACATAAACGAAATATTAATTTCGGTCAACATAATTATAATAAAAAAAGGTTTTATTTACATATTTCCTCCTATTAAACTTCTAAATTACATATATCCCCAACTCCTAACTTTAATTACATATTTCTCCAATTAACTTAAAGTTATGGAACGTTTTTCCACCCTTCTTCCGCATTCCCGCCGGTTGGCATACTAGTTCATTCGAGTAATCGGCCACATATCAAAAATACAAAAAACACTTTTAATTCACTGACGTAGCAAAAGTCCAACATCACAAAGTTAAAAAAAACCAACCATTTCAGAGCCATTGTAAAGAGAAAAGTCTAAAAATCCAGTCATGCGAAAGACATTAAGAACATCAACCATCCCCAACATAGTACTTTGAGAACCAGCCAACAAAAATCCAAAAGATTCTAAAACAACATGAGTCAGTCACAACATCCTTCAGTTTGAGAATATGCTTCAACACAAACTATCAAATATTTAAAGATAAGAACTTTAGGAAACGGTAACTTTAAGGACTTTAAGAACACATTTATACCTTAGATTTCCATAATGTTGAATTCTCGTGGTACGAGCGATTTGATCCTCCTCAAAAAACTATTATCCACACTCGAGGGACCAGTCCTTCGAGGTAGAAGGTGCAGAGCTGGTAAAATTCATGGCCACTAGCACATATTCATATTCTTTGTCAATACTTATTTTGTAAACTTTGTCAAAGGAAGCTTTCAACTTGGTTAACAATGTTTGGTGAGATAGAAAGTCGGGGCTGATCACTTTGATGATTAGTGCTCCCCTACCATCGAACATCCTTGCTATGTTTTCTAAAAACTGGCCTTCAAGAAAGCCCCTTGGTGGGGCGCATACACCTGGATAGGCTGTTCATCCATTATGGTGATGTCAATAGTGATTATATCAAATCTCGGTAGTTGGGCACAAACATTTGGAAGAACGTTTGTTGTTTGACTTCCTGGGTTCACCAGTTCTTCTACCAAGTCAATAGCATCAAAACCTAATATTAGCTTCACATCATCCGCATCTCCCTCAAGTGAGGATTTGAAATGCGACGCTATAATCTCACAAAGATCATCATCTATATCTGCACAAGCCACCTTAAAATCAAGCTCATTCTTCATTAGTGTTCTTCATAAGTCTCTCCAATATACCCCCGCCAAATCCTAATGATAAAGCATTAAAAGTGATATGATTTTCCATTTGATGGTTCAAAACGGGATTGATTACACTTAGACCAGAAATCATTGCCTGAAGGTGGCCCTGAACGAGAATCTTCGTGTCCACTGTACAGACAATATTAGGCTTCATGTCGAGGCTTTGCAAATTGCTATTAGTAGGCAACCGGCTTTCTAATGTGATTATTCTGCATTCTGCTTGGAGAACACATGTAGTGGTAAGGGACCTCAACCGTCTCCTCTTTTCAAAAAATGAAAGCCACCTCAAATTTGCTATTCAATGTGTCTCCAAGCAGAATGCAGATTAATCGTATTAGAAAGTTGCCTAATAATAGCCATTTGCAAAGCCTCGACATGATGCCTAATATTGTCTATACAGTGGACACGAAGATTCTCATTCAGGGCCACCTTTAGGCAATGATTTTTGGTCTAAGCGTAATCAACCCCTTTTTTAACCATCAAATGGAAAATAATATCACTGTTAATGCTTTATCATTAGGATTTGGTCGGGGTATATTAGACAAATTTATGGAGAATTAACTTGATTTTAAGGTGGTTGGTGTAGATATAGATGATGATCTTTGTGGGGTTATAGCACCGCATTTCAAATTCTCACCTAAGGGCGATGCGGATGATTGGGATGGCGTGAAGCTAATATTAGGTTTTGATGCTATTGACTTGGTAGAAGAACTGGTGAACCCAAGAAGTCGAACAACAATTGCTCTTTCAAATGTTTGTGCCTAGCTGCCTAAATTTGATATAATCACTATTGATATGACAACAATGGATGTACAGCCTAATCCAGGTATATGTGCCCCACCCTGAGGCTTTCTTGAAGGCCGGTTTTTAGAAAACATGACAGGGCTGCTCGATGGTAGGGGAGTATTAGTCATCAACGTGATCAGCCCTTGGTTTTAAAAATAGCACTTACTCGCGCTTAACTCGCAACTCGACCTAGGGCGATGACTCTAACGAGTCATGTAACCCAACTCGAGCAACGTACAAAACTCGCAAAAAAAATCGCATTTTTTTGAAAAAAAAAACTCGCACTGAGTGGCTCGATTCTTGTACAGGAGCTGATTTTGTGCTTCAAAGTGTTATACATTTAGCTAAAAAGGTTGTACATGTAAGTAATTTATAAATTAAATCATATATAAACCTTATTTATGGCTATATTTTGGGTAGGGGATGCTAAAAACCAATGGGATGTATAAAAAAATTTATATAAGCATTTGCGCTTCGTGTACGAAAATCGGTCCGCTTTTGCGATTTTCGCTTCGGATTTAGACCTTATCGCTTCGGTGCGCTTCACTTTTTAAAACCAAGGATCAGCCCCGACTTTCTTGATAGACTAGTGCTCCCCTACACTGTGACCCCCTCAAATATTTGTCGTTCAAATGAAAAGGAAAAGTGAAGACTTTGAATGATCAGAAAAATTTTACCGGTGACAGAGGTGCAAAGCGTTGGAATGCAGGTTTTTCATGGTTACCTTTTTTAGAAAGAGGAGAAGAAGACAAGTCAAGCGAGTATCTTATATTTGCTTTTTCCAATATTGAGTTGGTTCAAAAGCACATATATGTTTCTCAATTCTTCAAGGATGTGTGTGGCAACTCCTACACACCTCCATTAACTCTTAAACAATTAAATCTAGGCAAAATGTCAAAAAAATGAAATTTAAGGTTTTATTTAGTTGTACCTTATAAGTTTTTATAGGTTGCTCAAACCTACGTAGCATTCATAACAACTTCTTCATCTCCATCTCTATAATTTAACTAAATATCATTTTTTTCAAATTTATCTTTAAATTTGTTTTAACCTCTCACATCTCAATCTCTATCTTTATCTCTATCTCAATCTCTATCTTTATCTCTATCTCACTCACAAACACTTATTTTATTATTTTTTTCTTTCCTACACACTCACAAAAATATAGTAATCTCTATTTATTAAACTATAAAATTAAAGACAAAGATAAAGATAGAGATCCTGATGTAGATTCAAAATAGATAAAAACTCTAAATAGTAAAGATAGAGATGGATATAAAGATACTGATTTGAATGCTAACAAATAACAACCAAAATTATGTAAAAATTGGGGTAACCCATATTCTTCTATTAATAATATTTCACAATAATGAAAACAGAATCAAGAACATTCCAAAGTTCCAATTTTGACTTGTAAAATACCTTTCACGGAGGTAAAGGGCGAACCCCTTGTGTGTGATTCCGGACTTAGAGAGAAACCCAACTGGGTCGATTCCTTTTTCAACGGATTCTGAGTTCTTGGATTGACGTTGCCGGTGTTTCGGCGGAGGCGGCTGGCCGGGGGAAACTGAACACCTCCATTTCTTGGTGGGGAAGAAGACAGATCTGACACTCCGGCTACCAACAGAGCCGTTGGTTGTTGGCGGGAGAGGAATTGGAGTGAGCAGTGAGAGTGATGAAGTCATGAGATATGAGCGATGGGGAGGAAGAAAATGGAGTTTTGGGTTCAAGTGTTTAACGGACAATGCTACGACCAAGATTCATAAACGTCCATTCACTATTATCTTTCTCGAAACAGACCCTTGAACTAGAGAATAACTACAAGAAGTCCCTCAAACTACGAATTATTTAAAGTAAACAAGGATCTTCAACGAAATAAGAAACACACATAATTTCAGCGTAAGACTTAGCAAGAATAGGCCGGATCTGTGAATCTAAACTCTGATCGATACAATCAACTAAGAGCTACAACATCGAATTGAATGATCTAGAAACAGAAACGAAAACTTCATAAAAGTTTAGATGAATTTGGACTAAAAGATACATGGATTACCTTTGTAATTGAAGTTGGTCGGAACTGAAACCGAGCTGAGGAACTCGCCGGAAGTTTGCCGATCTTAACTTTTTAACGTGTACGAAATTTAAAGTAAACAAGGATCTGCAACAAAATAAAGAAACACAAATAATTTTGGTGATGAGTAACGATTGGTAATAGCATACGAACTTAAGCAGATTGAAAGAAGCTATAGATTATTAGTGCGATTACAACATGCCGGATATGGCGGCGGCGCACGGTGGTCGTCGGACGGCGGCGGCAGGTGGCCGGTTTCCGGCGGCGGCTAGAAGAGTGAGAAAGAGAGTGATAAGGGTTTTCTTCAACTTTTAAAAAGAAGTTAAAATCTGGAACAAAATGTTAGTAGCAAGTAGGCCAACCCAACTCGACCTGTACTGAAAATTAAAATCATGTTTAACCATGAACTCGTTTTGACCCGTTATTAGACCCACCAAGTATATCCTTACCAGTTAAGAAGCAAGCCGACAGCAACAGGTGAAACGGCAATCTACAAAATATCGGAAATCATTAGTTTTACGTCAAAGAGCAATCTCTTGTCAATGAGCAAGAGTGACAATAATGGGGTCACAAAAACAGAAGTAGTAGTAGATATTGATGTCATAACAATGCTTAGGGTGATGGGGGTGGACAACTCGGGTGAGACCGAGTATGAAAGAGACTACCGGGTAAAATGGGGTACACCGCCCCCAATAGATCAGGTATAGCCGAGTAGGAAGGGTCGAGTAGTTGGAACGAGTAAATTAACTCGGGGGTATCCGTTGCATAATGCCGTTGGTGGTGGGGGGGGGGGGGAGGGGTTGGGTGTTTTAAAAAAAATATACTAATTTTTTACCTATATATACCCACATTCCTCACACATATTTTTCATATCATCTATATATCTTTCATATCATCTATATATTTACACTCTACAAAAAAAAAATGGAAGGGTAATCAAAAAAATCAACAAAGCCTAGAAAATTTAGGCTGAAAGTTCAGTCTCAACCGCAACCCGAACGAACCCAAGCCGCTCCCCGACGAACCGAACCACCTCCTCAACGACCACAACCACCTCCTCAACCAATTCCAAGCTATTTCCCATAACCTCAAAATTCAAACTACTACCCCAAAGTTCAACCGATCCAAATATACTATCTCAAGATATGGATCCAAATTATTTATCTCAATTTTCGCTTGATATGGATCCAAATTTTTTATCTCAATTTTCCTACCAAAACCAACCGTATTGCAACGTAAACGTGAAATTGCGGAAAAATATGGATGGCAATGCACATTTTAATTTTTTATTATCTAGCTTTTATTTATTTTGTTAATTTTATAGTTTTTTTAATTTTTATTTGTAGGTTTTTTATTTTTAATTGTATTATGTTAATTTTAATTTAATGAAATTGACTTTTTTTTATTTAAATGTTTTTTTTTTAACTTGGTGAGTAAATGAGTAGGGTGTTTCTAATAAAATCTAAGTAAATGAGTAATGAGTAGTTTTGAGGTGAGAGAATACTATTAGACAGTTTTGATAAGTAAATGAATAAATGGGTTAATGGTCCTTTCACCCTTATGGGTTGATTGGAAACCCACTTTAGCAATAAAAAATCCAAACTGTTGGGTTTGTGAAGGGAGAAAAAACCCTTTAGGTATTGGTGCAGAACCAGTTGGGCAGGACTCCAATCATAATTTTTTGAATTAATTACGTCGATACTCCCTGTGGTTTGGCCAAATTACGGTTTTCGTCCCTAGGAATAAAAAATTACAAGGATGGTCCAAAATAGTTTGATTTTGTTGCGCCCATGGTTCCTAGAGTGGATGGGGGTTAACTTTTTCAGTTAATTTTTTAAAATAACCAAAATACCCTTATTTAAAAAATACAAAAACACGTCTCCTCCCCTCACCACCGCCGCCGCCGCCCTTGAGCTCACAACCCCCACCCCACCTATTCTTCTTCAACGGCATCCTCCACTTCCACCGACACCGCCGTCTCCGTCCGGCAACCGCCACCAACACCGTTGTCGCCGTCCCTTCTTCATCGCAGTGAAATCGTTTCCGGCGAGAACCCTACGGCGACCACTTATCTCCCCTTTCTGATCACCATTCCTCACATCTGCCCCCTTTCTCCACCCCTCATCTCTCTCTAAACAAAACAGACGGCCACCATCTCCATCTGCCCCTTTCTCCACCTGCAACCTGCAAATCCGGCGAATTCGTTTTCTCGGTGGTGACCAACAGATCTAAAAAATGAGTGTTGCTATGGAGGAATTTTACAGTGGTGGTGGTTAAGACAAAGGAGGATGGATTTTGTGTATCCGATTGGCTATGTGTGTTCCAGTTTGCCCTAGCTATGGAAAAGGGGGAATTTGCACTCTCCTCCTTCGCCACGTCACCGCCGAGCCGACTCAAGACAAGCAACACCTCCTCCCTTTTCTTCCCCTCCCGACAATTACACCATCGATAATGGTGGCCCACCGGCAACGATTCAGGCGACTAGTTTCTTTCTCCGACGACAGATTTCCTTGCCATCACACCCATCGGCTTCATCTTCTTCCACCGCATACACCCCCGTTTGTCTCCTCCCCTGCAACCACCACCAAAACCTGCACTCGTAACAGATCTGTTTAATCGCCACCACCATTGCTGGTCAAAACCACTCTCGCTTTTTCTGTTTGATTTCAAGAAACACACCCCAACGAAATTAATTTCAAGAAGAATGCAAAAGCAATTGCACGGTGGTGAGACGGTGGAGGAAGACGGCGGCGACAGAGGAGGAAGTCGGTGGTGGGACGGTGGAGGAAGGCGGCGACGGTGGTGGCAGCCATGGTGGTGATGGTGGCAGCCACCATCGGTGCAGCTAGGGCAAACTGGAACACACTTAGGGTTTTTACCTTTTTTAAAGGGGTGGAGATTTATTTTAATTTATTTATGTTTTTATTATTATTTTTTTTAAAGAGGGGTATTTTGGTCTTTTCACAGTCACTTAACTGAAAAAAGTTAACCCCCATCCACTCTAGGGACCATGGGCGCAACAAAATCAAACTATTTTGGATCATCCTTGTAATTTTTTATTCCTAGGGACGAAAACCGTAATTTGGCCAAACCACAGGGACTATCGGTGTAATTAATTCTAATTTTTTTTTCCTGAACATAATTTATAAAACAGAAAATAAAAAAAAAACAGCAAAAGAAAACTAATTGAACCGGCACCCAAGAAGCGTAAATATTTTTCTTAATTGAGATAAGTTATATACTAAAAGTAAAAAGAAAGTACATTTGTAATTCTTCTGTTAAGTAACTTAACACCAAAGTAGAAACAAACTTATAAGTTTAAACAACAAAGGGATGGAGTTATATTACATTGAGTGCCCTACAAAGTAATATATCCAAAATGTGCAACAGCAATTATGGTATAAATATAACTAGTTTTTACCCACGGCGCTTCGCAGCGGGAGTCTGGTCGTTATTGGTTTGGCTCGTTTGCGTGGAACCGCAGACTCCTTATAACGTACGATACCCAAAAACACTCGAAGTTGAATACAACTTTGTCTTTAATAAAATTTAAACCAGAACGTTGACAAAAGAAATTATTAAGAAAACGGCGCATTCCGTTATTTAAAAAGACATAACGAACGAAAGTTATCATAGATAACGTTGTCGGGCCCATCGTTAATAAAATTTAACCGAAAGCATAGGCACAACGGTAAAAATAATATTAATAGAAAGGAAACATAAAACTAAATAATAAAAAAGGGGAAAACAAATTAAAAAAATTACCGGTTCGGTTCGTCGAAAACCATAAGGCGAATCGATAATACCAATATCGACAATGATGTTGTTCACCCATAATAGGTTCGGTTCGTCATGGTACCACAACGGTAACGGCACTCGATACAGGCAATGATAAAAAAAATCGATTTTGAATACAACTCCGTTTAAAATAATTTATATCGGAACGTTGACAAAAAAAACAACTGCGCACCCGTATTTTGAAAAAAGTTAACGAACGAAAGTTTATTGAACTTATGTGGCAAATCTATAAAAAAATAGAGTTTTGAGTAAAGAAAAAAAAATTAAAGCTTATTTTGAACTTTAGTGGCCAGTTTATAAAAAAAAACTTTTATAAGAAAAAAAAACCCTACTATTCATTTCCCCGCGCTTCGCAGCGGGAGTCTGGTCGTTATTGGTTTGGCTCGTTTGCGTGGAACCGCAGACTCCTTATAACGTACGATACCCAAAAACACTCGAAGTTGAATACAACTTTGTCTTCAATAAAATTTAAACCAGAACGTTGACAAAAGAAATTATTAAGAAAACGGCGCATTCCGTTATTTAAAAAGACATAACGAACGAAAGTTATCATAGATAACGTTGTCGGGCCCATCGTTAATAAAATTTAACCGAAAGCATAGGCACAACGGTAAAAATAATATTAATAGAAAGGAAACATAAAACTAAATAATTAAAAAGGGGAAAACAAATTAAAAAAATTACCGGTTCGGTTCGTCGAAAACCATAAGGCGAATCGATAATACCAATATCGACAATGATGTTGTTCACCCATAATAGGTTCGGTTCGTCATGGTACCACAACGGTAATGGCACTCGATACAGGCAACGATAAAAAAAAAGCGATTTTGAATACAACTCCGTTTTAAAACAAATTTATATCGGAACGTTGACAAAAAAAAACAACTGCGCACCCGTATTTTGAAAAAAGTTAACGAACGAAAGTTTATTGAACTTATGTGGCAAATCTATAAAAAAACAGAGTTTTGAGTAAAGAAAAAAAAAATTAAAGCTTATTTTGAACTTTAGTGGCCAGTTTATAAAAAAAAACTTTTATAAGAAAAAAAAAACCTTACTATTCATCCCCATGGGAAATAAATAGTAGGGTAATGTCACATCACTTATCACAAATGCCACACTGGATGATTATTTGTTTCTGTTAGTATATTTGCATCCAGAAAGAAGTCATGATCAAGATCCCCTCAAAACTCTTTCAAAGCATTGTGCCACAAGTGTCCGTTTCATCCTCAGAATACCACCAATTATCTGATTGGTCTAATAACTTTTAAATAAACCTTAATAAGTCTAATTCTAATTCAAAATCACAATCTTCAACCTTGAAGCACTTTCAACTATCAAATCTGACTCAAGAAAGTCAAACTTCTCTACAACATTCAAATTCACATATTACTAACACAAAAGCTAATGAAAAAAACAACAGATAACTCACAGATTGTAGATTCTTGTTTAGTGTCAGAAGGTCATCAGCAACAACTTCAAACAAATGTAGATTCTTCTTTCCACTTAACACCGGTGGAGGGCCCGGTGCATCCCCTATTCATAAACAGTTTATCAAATCAATAAATTGAATTTGTAAATGTCATTGAATTAAGTAAAAAAATACCAGTGAGCAAAGTCTCAGGAGCAGCGATATTACCATCACGCCAGCGACATATCAAACTCCGGTCACCAGCGACACCGCCACCGCCTATATATGGTTTTTTAACGGCAATTTGGATCACTGACGGGCCACTGACCCACCCGATCATCTCCACTTCCCTCAGGAGGAAACCCACCGTAGGTGAGAAAACCTCCTGCCCCAACCTGGACTATTTTTTTTGTCACAAATGGGACTTGAACCAAGACCTCCCCATTTTAGTGAATTATTGAGTATACATCTTTGCCGCTAAGCTAGTGGATGTGTGAATCTTATATAAACGAGATGGAATGACCAGCCTAGGGGAGACTTGGGCCCAGCATATGGCCTCAAATGATACATAAGGGTTGTATTGTAATTAGTGTATATTTTGAGGGTATGTTTCAGAAAAAGTAATAGCGTTGTCCGTTAAACCCAAAACCCCATTTTCATTTTCTTCCTCCCCATCGCTCTTATCTCATGACTTCATCACTCTCACTACTCACTCCAATTCCTCTCCCGCCAACACCCTACGGCTCTGTTGGTAGCCGGAGTATCACCCTTCGGAGATCCGTCTTCTTTCCCACCAAGAAATGGAGGTGTTCAGTTTCCCCCGGCCAGCCGCCTCCGCCGAAACACCGGCAGCGTCAGTCCAAGAACTCAGAATCCGTCGAAAAAGGAATCGACCCAGTTGGGTTTCTCTCTAAGTCCGGAATTACACACAAGGGGTTCGCCCTTTACCTCCGTGAAAGGTATTTTACAAGTCAAAATTGAAACTTTGGAATGTTCTTGATTCTGTTGGATTTTCCCCTTCATTATTGTGAAATATTATTAATAGAAGAATATGGGTTTCCCCAATATTTACATAATTTTGTTTATTTTCTAGAATTTTGGTTGTTATTTGTTATGAATGCAGGTATAAGGCTCTCAAAGACCTGAAAGATGAGATTTTGAAGCGCCACATTGACTTCAGAGACATGGCTTCTGGGTTAGTTTCTGAATGCATTCCTTCATCTTTGTTCTTTATTTATCTATGTGTTTTAAAGTAATTATAAGATTATTATTTGATTGTGGTTATCTAATAATTTAGGGTCAAGTAATATGTTTTTGAAGATCAGTTTGATACTTTCATCAACAAAACTAATTTTCAAATGATAGTGAAGTTACTTGTATACTCCTATTAAATTCTTGTTTTATCTATTACAATGTTAGGGTGGGGTTCAACACATGTGACTAAATTACTGCAAGAACAAAAAGAACAAACCTAAATCATTAATTTTTTTATTAATGATTTATATATATATTTATTTTTTATTTTGCACT
Source organism: Smallanthus sonchifolius (assembly GCA_023525975.1). NCBI lineage: Eukaryota > Viridiplantae > Streptophyta > Magnoliopsida > Asterales > Asteraceae > Smallanthus > Smallanthus sonchifolius. The sequence continues at coordinate 13,031,086 of CM042026.1, read as the reverse complement.
TCTTACTTACAAATAAGTATGTTTATGTACATAAAAGATCATCAAACTAAAATTTTCTTATGGTTTTAAATTTTTAACCGTTTACCTATACATGAATTATACACGTGTAGGTTATATATGTACAAAATTTATTCATATTTTTTTTAATTTCAAGAGATACGAATAAACGTTGCATTTTTATCGTTTTCTTTTATTTTAAAAACTTTTAATATTGAAAAAAGATTCATTTTGTTCTGCGTGTTCTCGCAATAATTGGTGTTCTGCATAGATCACTCCCCTATGATGTTAAAGAATAATAATTCTCCGAACAACACCGTTGAAAGTGATTATTACAACTTTAATCAACATAAGCACATCCAAATACCATGTCATGCACCTAGTTTTATTATAGTTGATTATCAGAGTGTGATTAATGGTTATTCAATATGATATAATCACTATCTAAACAGTAAACACTACCTAGGTATCCCTAGCTTTGATTATTTGATTCTGATTGTTCAAGTTGCAATAATCACTTAAAAACACATCTGAACATCACCTATAATGGTTAGCTATGTCAAATTTCTTCTTTGTTGATCATTACTTTTACGTTATTTGTATAGATTTGAATTATTAGGAATGCACCGTAATTTGCAACATCGAGTGGATTTCATGGAATGGGCACCAGGTTTGGCTTCATACTGGGATAATAATTCACATTTCTTAAAAAAGGGTTCTACTTTTAATACTCAAAATAAAATCAGGTGCGCGCTACTGTGCAATTGTTGGAGATTTCAATGATTGGTCTCCCACTGAAAATTGTGCAAGAGAGGGGCATTATGGGCATGATGATTACGGGTATTGGTTCGTGATTCTTGAAGATAAATTAAGAGATGGCGAAGAACCAGATGAACTCTATTTTCAACAATATAATTATGTCGATGATTATGATAAAGGTGATAGTGGTGTTACTGCTGATGAAGTTTTCCAAAGAGCAAATGATGAGTATTGGGAAACCGGAGAAGATCGGTTCATAAAATCACGCTTTGAAATTATTGCTAAATTATATGAGCAAATTTTCGGGCCAAACGGGCCTCAAACAGAAGAGGAATTAGAAGAAATGCCAGATGCGGAGACACAGTATAAACTGTGGAAGGAGAAACACAAAGATGACCCTTCCAGTAATTTACATGTGATTGATAGTGGAAAAGAGTATGATATTTTTAATGTTATTGATGATCCCGTTTCACGGGCTAAATTCCGAGCTAAAAAGACTCCTATTGCTTACTGGTTTGAGACCCGTAAAGGAAGAAAAGCATGGTTAAAGAAGTATGCACCTGCTATTCCTCATGGAAGCAAGTACAGAGTGTATCTTAACACGCCTAACGGGCCTTTAGAACGGATTCCGGCTTGGGCTACTTATGTGAATCCAGGTAATCTTTATTTTAGAGGTGGCATTTCGACACATTTACTTATTACTGGCTTGCTGGTTGATTCATGTTATGTTGGGTAACCGAAAAAGTTAGCTAAAAATTGGTTTAAAGTCGTTCAAGGTGTATTTTTAATGCATAAAACCTTCTAAATCATTTTATTCAAAAATTGTATTATTATTGGATAATATAACCGTATAATCATATTTGACATGCTATACAGTTATAAAAAAAATTGGTCAAAAGATATTGTGACCTGTTACCCAACCTATTCATTTTGCCACATATCCGGTATCCCTTGTTCCATCAAGATCATGTGATGCAGGACAGAAGTGTGCTAGATATGTTTTAGGTAACGAAAGATAAACACATATTTTAGAATAAAGTAATATATTTCAGGATGCCTTCAATGATTACAAAATAGTGTAATATAAGACGTTACTATCATTGGTTGATTATACTAAATTTATGATTTTTGATATATAAAATAAAAAAAAGATAGTAAAAATCTTGAAACTCCTGGGAAATACCTATACAGAGCCCCGAACAAATGAATCCCTTTGTTCGCCAATTGCTTAATATGTTCTGCGTCATTATGCTTACACTTTCTGTAGAGGTGGCTAAAAGGAGAGGTTGGGTAGCGGGTTAAAACAGGTTAGGTCAAGAACGGGTAATTTTTTAGTACGGGCCACAACAGGTAGGGTCGGGTTCAGATTGCCCCCAACATTGTTTTTTGTTCATTTTTCCATGAAGTTAATAATAGGTAATGCATTAAATATGAGTAAAAAATTATAATATTAAGACACCGATCTTTTTTTTTTGGGAAAAAGAGATTTAAGACGATGTAAGCATTTAAAGACACTATGGGTCACTTACTTGTTTGACTTGTTAGATATGAAATATAACTCAAGGTTAAAATTGCAACCTCTTGTCTTCTGATATTTTTTGTTCTTGTGGGTACTTGATTATGTAGAAGCTGATGGGAACCAAGGATATGCAATCCACTGGGAGCCTCCTCCCGAAGATGCATATACATGGAAACATAATAATCCAAAAGTTCCAAAATCTTTGCGTATATACGAAGCACATATTGGTATTAGTGGATCAGAGCCAAAAATCGCCTCTTTCAGTGAGTTCACTGAGAAGGTTAATTACTCTACTTTGTGTCTGTTGTTTTATGTTGTAACATCATCATTTTTCATAATCTATACTATATAATAAATAAAGGTTTTTGCATGCCACGTGTCGCCACCATATTAAATCTCATTATTCTTTTCCCGCCTCTCTCTCTTATTAAATGCACTCATATCTTTTAATAAATTACTAATTATACTATTAAAACACATTTATTTTAAATTATCCTTTATTATAAAAAAAACTTTGAAACCTAATTATGTAATTTTAATTTTCAATCAAATAGTAAATGAAAGTCAAATTACATTAAATAGTAATTGACGTATTTTCGAAACTCAATTATATATTATTTTTTACATATTTTGAGTTTTATTTTATATCCTTAATATATGTATAGTAATACATTTTTACAACTGTAAAATACATAAATAAAATTTGAGAAATTTATGTACTAATATTTTTCACCCCGTGTGTATTACACGGGGTCTAAGCTAGTTATATTATAATTACAGGTTCTCCCTTATGTTAAGCAAGCTGGATACAATGCAATACAGTTAATTGGGGTTGTTGAACACAAAGATTATTTCACTGTTGGTTATAGAGTGAGTTTGATCTTCAACTTATATTTTTAGTTTTTTATTCAACTTATCTCCCATGTTATTTATTACCCTCTTTATGAGAACTAGAGGGGTAACAAGTTAAAATGGGTTCGGGTCAAAATGAGCACTTTTTGGATGCGAGTGGAAACGGGACAGGCTAGGTTAGGCTGACCCCAGGACATGTTTTGTGCAAAGTTTTTTTTAATAAATAGTTAGTGTCGTATATGATTTTAGAAATTATATTAGTTCAGTTATAATTTGATATTTTCCAATAAAATGATGTAGGAGTTTTTTTTTTGCATTAATAATACACTTTTGGGCGACTTTGGACCCATTTCCTTTGAGCTATTTATCTTTTTTTTAACTTTACCCCGTTTGGCCCATTAGAAATAAAATATAACCTAAATGGGTTGCCACCTCTAATGAGTATGAGATTGTTGGTTTCATTGCAGGTGACCAATATGTTTGCGGTCAGCAGTCGGTATGGGACACCTGAAGATTTTAAGCTCTTAGTTGATGAAGCACATGGTGATCACCCAAATATCATATGATGCATAAATACTTAGGACTGAAAGTTTAACCGTTCATTGACCTCTGTGTATATTATGTCAACATAATTGATCTTTCTTATGGAATAGGACTTGGATTGCTTGTCTTCATGGACATCGTTCATTCTTACTCAGCTGCAGATGAGATGGTTGGATTATCACTCTTTGATGGATCAAACGACTGCTATTTTCACACTGGTTAATACACTTGTAATTATTTTATTTTATAATCAAATCTTTATGCTCATTTATGTTTTTAATATTTTCTCAACTAACTAGGTAAGCGAGGACAACATAAGTTTTGGGGTACAAGAATGTTCAAATATGAAGATCTTGATGTCCTCCATTATTTGCTTTCTAATCTAAATTGGTAATAGCTAATTATCACTGTCCATTAACTTGCACATTTACAATGCCTTTTATATTTTCATTTTGGCAACTATATTATGCAAAAGTACAATCTTTATCATTTTCCAGGTGGGTAGTGGAGTACCATGTTGACGGCTTCAATTTTCATTCTCTTGCATCAATGATGTATACACATAACGGGTTTGCCTCGTTTACCGGTGATATGGAGGAGTAAGGCTTCCATAATAATCTCTCATTTTGGGGTCAATTTTTTATAAAATTTCAAAACAGCTAATTATTCGTTTCCAATAATTTCAGGTTTTATAACCAATACGTTGACCGGTCAGCATTATTATATCTCATATTGGCAAATGAGATATTGCATACTCTTCATCCTAATATAATAACCATTGCAGAAGATGTAAGTAAATAAAGTTTTTGTCTTTATTAATCTTGCCAATATTTTTTTTTCTTTCATTTTTTGGGTTAATCGTGTAGGCCACACTTTATCCTGGATTATGTGAACCTACTTCTCAAGGTGGGTTAGGATTTGATTACTTTGTGAACCCACACGCATCTGAAATGTGGTTGTGGTTTCTAGAGAATGTTCAAGATTCTAGTTGGAGCATGAGTAAGGTTTGCACGTTTAACTGTGACAACTTCCAACTTTTTTTATTTTAAAAGTAGTGTTTGGATGTGTGTTATAAAAGTGATTATCTAATCAGTTTTTAGTGTGTTGACTATAATGACCCTGATTCTTGTTATCTGATTATTTAGGGTAAATAGTCAGTTTTGGATAATTAGTTTCGTACTAGCTGCAATAAAACAAATTATTTGAGAAATATTAAGATTACTTATTTACCCATATTCTCATTTCTAGTAATATTATTAAAAAACTACATTATTGGAATTATAGATTTATATCACTAAAAAGTTCTAAAAGTTTGTTAGCAAATTTTTTTTACTTATACTAAAATATAGAGTGTCATACATTTGATTTGAAAATTTTGACAGTTAGTTTCATAAATAATCAGAAATTTTCAGTCTTAAAACAATTACAATTTCAAATAACATAAACGCATTAAAAACTATCTCCTGCGTCGCTTTTTCTAGAACTGATTATTTTGATTGTGATTATTTAATATTACATAATGAGTTTTAAGCACACATCCAAACACCCCCTAAAATCTGTCACCCTTCGATTAAAATTCAATCTTTTTCCAGATCGTTGACACACTGGTAGGGATCAATGGAAGTTCTGATAAAATGCTTTTATACACTGAAAACCACAACCAGGTAAATCATTATTTTTAAATTTATTGGTCTTTTTGACTTGTTTTTTCTAATTTTATTGATAAATATATCACCAGTCGATTTCGGGAGGGCGGTCTTTTGCTGAAATATTATATGGTCAAACCTTGGAGCAATCACCAGTCAATAATGACTTGTTGCTTAGAGGTTGTTCTCTGCATAAGGTTGGTTTAGTCATATTAGACGCCTTTAAGATTAGTAATTAAATTTGGTGTAATTTATGTTTTAATACTTATTTGTGTTGTTATATAGATGATCAGATTAATTACATATTCGATAAGTGGTTGTGCTTACCTAAACTTTATGGGTAACGAATTTGGGCATCCGAAGGTGAGCTGTGATCTAAATTTTTTAATGTTATTTACCTTCAAACCCCGAGAAAAATGCCAGTAATAATTGTTGTTATTTGTATTTTATAGCGGGTTGAATTCCCTATGGCAAGTAATGGGTTTTCATTCTCACTTGCTAACCGGGATTGGGATCTACTTGCTAAAGAAGGGGTCCATCAAAACTTGCTTTCCTTTGATAAGGTATTTAGTTTCTTGAACTCGAATGTATAGGTGGGTATTTTGACCCGTTTATAGGTAAACGGGTCAATTTGGGTTGTACTTTACTCTTAACGGGTTAAATTGGTAAAACAGTTTTTTTCTTTTACTAAAATGGAACTTGGGTTAAAAGGGTTGAAGCACCCAAAGGGTATTCACAAATCACAAAGCATAAAAATTTCTTCAATGGTTTTATCTTCAGATTTATATTATCAATGTGATAATATAGCTTATTAATTGTATTTAAAACATTAAATGTTTTTAAAATTCCTGAAAAGAAAATACAAAAGTGTTTGCGGGTTGGCTCAGCCCGACCCAACCCATTTTGATCCATAGGCAAACACATTATTTTCTTTGTACTTATTTTACAGGACATGATGGACTTGGAAAAAACAGAAAGAATAATTTCTAGATGGCTTCCAAATATACATCATGTCAACAACACAAATATGGTGAGGTGTTTCTGTTTGAATACTGTCAAGTTTCATCAGCTGATTATAGAATATAAAACTAATATTTATGTGGACCCGCACAGGTGATATCATATTTACGAGGCCCGTTTCTGTTTATTTTCAATTTTCATCCCACAAATTCGTATGAGAGATACAATGTAGGAGTGGAAGAAGCTGGAGAGTATAAAGTAAATATATTGTCATCTCTTTTTTTTTCTTGAGTTTTATTTTTATAGTTTTTTTGGTATTCATTTTGTAATCTGTTTTATATATTATGTCAACACAGGTAATTCTGAATTCAGATGAAAAAAAGTATAGTGGTCAAGGATCGATAGCGCAGGATCAGTACTTTAGGAAAACAATGAGTAGAAGGTAAGCTAATGGCATTTTTTTATTGTGTGTTAAAATAACAAGTCAAAATGGGTTGTCCATTTTTGTTATTTTCATAAATAGTTAAAATGTTCAATACTATTAAAATCTGTTCTGTTGCAGAGTTGATGGTATGCGTAACTGCATCGAAGTACAGTTGCCGAGTAGAAGCGCTCAGGTTTACAAATTAACCCGAATTTTGAGAGTATGAACATTGCAAACGGTTAGTATATTATTTAGGCTTTACTAAACCCGTCAACACAAAGGTTCACAGGCTAAAACTGGTGCATCCCCTTTATCTCAGCTCATATTTGTTTGACTTTGAATGTCAAACTTGTATTAAACTACTGTTTACAACTAATCTTTCTTGTATATACATATATTACCTATTTTGGAATGAAAATGTTGGATTATTATTCAAATATCTAAAACGACCTTCACAACATTTATAATTTTTGGACTGTAGACACAATAGAAACGGTTATATCCTCCACAAATATTATTGTGTTTATATTATATACCTTTTTCATAGTTTAGTTAATTCACATAAATATTAAATGGGGACTACTAACAAGACACGGGAATTACTAAGGAGACCGGGCCCTATACATCGTGTAACATCGTACACCTGGTCATTTCAACCCCTATACGCATCGTATTGGCCTATACGATGCGTATAGGGTTGGAATGACCAGGTGTACGATGTAATATATTTAATGTTTTGATGTAAATATATGTAATGTTTGGTTATTTGTTTAGTTGTAATGTTTAATTTGGTTGTTTGGTTGAAATGATAAATTATAAATATAAAAAATATATAAAATGTTAAATTAAAGATTACAAAAAGGATAAAAATTATATAAATTAAAAAAAATAACAAACTTATATAAATTAAAAAAGATAAATGTAATATAAATTAAAAAAAAATACTATACGTGGCGTAGAGCCCTATGCGCCACGTATAGTGTCTATATATCTCAAAATCTGTCAAGTTTTGTGGCAAAAATATTACTCGTGACCCATATGCCGCGTATAGTGCAATACGCCACGTATGGGTCCCAGCCGTCAGACAAGGAATGATACGTCGTGGCATTCCATTTTAGGAGACTTAAACCCTATACATCTCGTGTTGCCCTATACGATGCGTATAGGATTACGGTGTGTCCAATTAGTAATATTCCGTGTGTGGTTAGAATCTCCTTATTAAATAGTTTTGATCTGATGATTATTTTATTTTTAGTATGCATATATGTAAAAATAAAATAAACTATAACAACTTTGTTTGAAACCGCAATTTAATATAAACTCTGCCTGCTCCCTTTCTCTCTCTATCTCTACATATAGTAGTTGTATGTATTTTTTATGTGAACATGCTATAGTATCTAATAAATGGTAATAAAATGTGAAGTAAAATTTGTTGTGTGTATATTATTTAAAAGTATTTTTCTTATACTAAATTTAATCATTTAATGTAATATTTGACGTATAGAACATACCCTAATATATTAATTACTTATAATTAAAAAAAACAAAAGTAATTGGTCATAACACGGAGGAAACTGTTTTCATGGTACTTCCACCAAAGGGAAAAAGGAAGTTTGATCAACTCACGTTTGTTGATTCATGAATGGCCATAGTTAATACTAAGGGGGTGTTTGGATATGCTTTTGGAAATGATTTATTGGTTTTTTTAAAAGCTAATAAGTCAATAAGTTATTTTCAAAAGACAGGATTTCTTGGCTTTTAAGAATGGCTTATTGACTTACTGGCTTTTTCAAAAAAAAAAAAGTGTTAATTTTTTTGACTTATCTGTTTTTTGAAAAAATCAATAAGTCAATAAGCATTTTCCCACCACACTCCCAAACACCCTCTAAAATGTCTTTTCCTTTGAAGCACATGCACGTGACTTGGATAACAAAAATTTTCCCAACTTTCCACTTTGTGTCAAATAAAATAATAAAACGTAGTTAAAGTTTGGACCCAAGATTTGAACTGTCTAGTTAGCCAGTGGACTGACAGTCCACCGGTTGAATGATACATTGTTTTTGAACAAGAGCCGTACTAAGATATAGTTGCACGACGTCCCCAAGATTAAGTTTATGTTGCCTGTTGATTATCAAAGCAACTTACAAAATGGAAGCTTAAATCTAGAGGGTAGAATGTGATTCTTTCATTGATGTGTAAGTTTAGGATGAAGTTGGAACTACAAGCAACTCCAAGGCAAAATTTGCAACAATGGTAGGAGACCTCATATCATCATTTGTCCATTTTATACCATCCCCTCTTTTCTTCGTTAATTATCTAATTATTTATTCTCTATTTGCTACAAAAAATTTGGGGAAACATCATAAAAATGACCCCTCTTTTGTGCATTCTCGTAATAGCCGAAATAAATGTGATCTTGGTCCTTTTGTTTAGGACACCTCTAAGAAAACTAGTGATGTTTGTGTTGGATCGTCTAAAGGAGGGTCGCGGTCCCATAATGTCAACGGTTGGTCTGACATTGTTTGCAGTCTTGATGTCGAGTGTGTATAGTATAATGAGGATCCAAAAACGCTCGATGGAGACTGGAGCTGTTAATCAAACTGATCAGGTTCTTTTGGCCAATCATATTCTCGACTCGTCACTCATGGGTAGGTTTTCTATTTTATTTGCTAACTTATGATCCTAAATGGGGGTGTAACCGAGCTGAGTCGAATCGAAATATTTTCAAACTCGAGTTTGACTGGATTTTAAATCGAGTCGATTTAAAGTATATTTCTAATCGAACTTTAAAAATGATATAATTTATTTGATGCAGGTTTTTGTCTATTCCTCGGATTGATGATAGATAGACTTCATTACTATGTTAAAAGGTTTGATGATTCTGAACACATCAAACCTTGCACTAAAACCAAGCAAACTTATGAGACAGAGTCGGATTGAATCAACCTTCACGTATATAAATAACTTTTATATGATTTGTATTTCTATTGATAATAATAGTTTCTTAAAATCGATTGTTTATATTTTACTTTTTAGTCTTAAAATGTTTGGTTAGCATTTCCCTTTGAATTAAAATGCTATTTTGTATATAGAACATGGAGGAGATGGTTGATATCCTAGTAGAGGTGATAAAATATCAAATAATTTAACAATAATCGAAATAACTAAACCAATTAAGTAACAAATAAATGTGATTAGATTTATAAATTAATATGCTTGTTCTTTTTTATTTGACTCAAAACTTGATTGGATTTATTAACCAAAATGAGCTTGAATGTTCACATGCCCTGAAGTCCTGAACCAATGGTTAACCATATTAATCAATGAAATTGTATTACACATTGACCTGACTAATTACACAATTAACTTGTATTACACAATGACCTGACTAATTACATAATCCGTTTTTGTTTATTACGACACTATACTTGTTTTAAAGATAAAAAAACGTTCGTTTTAATGGTGTAATTTTTTTGAAAAAACAATGTCGTATCTAAAAGTTATGAGCATTTTAAAATGAGGGAGGAAACTTGATAAAAAGTCAACAAAAGTGGCTAAGACTAAAATACCCTTCTAATAATTTTTTTTTCTATAATTTAATCTCAATCATTAAATATTTTTTACAATTTGATCTAATAACACTAAATTATTCTCACCATTCTTAGAATTAGAATTATTTTTAACTGAACCTAATCTATTATAGTAAAGCAATTTTTGCTACATAACATATAATTAAAAAATAAAAAGACAAAAAATACATAATTTAAATCTTTTGTTTATATTAACAAGCACTTCAGGTTGTCCCATTATCTCTAGGTTTTTAGGTAACCAGTTGATTGGTTTGTATTTCCTCCTACTATATCGGCTACTCCATTAAACATATTAAATAAAAACTTCGCCAAATTTACCTAGAATATTACTGATAAATAAACCAATTTAACGAATATTAAAATTGTAAGATGTTTGTTTCGATAAGAAGAAAAAAATTATTATATAAAAAAAGAAAAAAAAGTCAGAAAATATATATCCAATTTTTAAAATTTGTTTACACGTTAAAATATTTAAAAATTAATTTAAACATAAACAATTATTAGTAAAGCAAATTTTGCAATACAACATAAACATTAAAAAAATAAAAGACAAAAAATGTATTTAGTTTAAATCCTTTGTTTAAATACCCAATTTTTTAATTTGTTTACGTATTAAAATATTTAAAATATAAGTTAAACATAAAAATTTATTAGTAAAGCAATTTTTGCTACATAACATAAAATTATAAAAATAAAAGAGGAGAAACCCTTTGGTAAAACCCCCCTGACCACCAAGTTTTTATGAAGTACAACTTACAAGATTCGAACCCATGACATTAAAAGAGGGGAAACCCTTTGGTAAAACCCCCTGACCATCAATGCAGAACCTTGATGGCAATTTTTTTTTTAGTTAATTAGAATCAGATAATTAGCTAATAAAATGGGTTGTAGTAGGGATGTTGTTTGAATTTGTTTTTGCTGTATGAAATTGTAATAATCCAGTAGCCAATTGTTTGTTTGATTAGTAAACTAGTTTAGATCCCGTGTATATACACGGGTGAAAATATCAATAAATAATATTTTTAATTTTTTATGTGTATATTTTACACGTGTAAAAATGTATCATATTTTAAGTATAGAAAACAAAACTCAAAATATGTAAAAACTAATATATAATTAAGTTTTGAAAATAAATTAAATACTATTTAATGTAATTTGTTTATTTTATTGAAAATAAAAGTTAAATAATTAGATTTTCAAAGTTTGATAATTTAAAATAAATGTGTTTTATTAGTATAATTAATATTTTATTTAAATATATATTGTTGTTAAAAATAGAAGGTGCACTTAATAAGAGAGAGATGAGAAAAAATAATGAGAATTAATGTGTAGGCAACACGTGGCATGAAAAACCCTTTATTTATTATATAGTATAGATTATGTATATTTTAAGAAATTAAAACATTACATGGTTTTCAACCTGCATGTCCCTGTTCGGAGCAGATCGGCGACTACTTAAACAGATCTATTCACCTGCGGCTGCGGCAGTGTGTAACAGCCGCTCCCGATGGTCAAAGCGATCGTTTTCGGTGGCGGTACAGCTGTAGAAGCGTCGAAGACAACGGTGGTGGTACGAACGGAATTATGATGGCGGTGGCACCAGGTGGTGGTAGTTAGCGACGGTGGCCTTCATTCCGGCAACCCAAACAGTCGTCGGAAGTGGCGTTAGCATCAATTCAGGAGCTCTCCTGCAGCGGCGATGGTTAAAAAAATCTTTAGTTCTTGAATGTCTCAGATCTAGCGTTTTCGGCGGTGGTTAGGGTTCCAGCGAGGCGGAGGTGGCACCAGATGGTTGTGATGAGAGACGACCGGCTCTCATCTCTCTCTCACTCTCTCTCCCTCTCTCTCCAGAAACATCAGTGCTTCTTTAGTGTGTGAGAGAGACTTGTACTGTATGCATTGTAGGATGTACGCCACCGACATCCTACTTTACTAAGAATGGTAATGGTAATGATGGGGAAGGTTCCGCTAAAAAGTGGTTTTCCGTTAAGAAACGCTAAGAAGTGGGTCAAACGAACTCCGATTGAGCTCATTCGAGCGACGTTGGAACCGTCTCATCGAACTCTAATCCGGACCCAAAAACCTAAACCCCCATCCACCCGCACCCTCAAAAACCTAAAACCCCCCTCCAACCCCTCCCCGAAAAGCCTAAAACCACCACCTCCACCCCCTAAAAACCTAAATCCCCCACCTCACCCCTCCAAAAACCTAAACCCACCCCCAAAATCCTAAACACCCACCCCCACCCGCTGGAATGAGCTCAATCCGAGTTCGTTTGATATCGTTTCTTAATGTTTTTGTCACTTCTTAGAGTTCTTAGCAAAAAACAACTTCTTATTTGATCATCCCCTGGTAATGATAATATGGTATAGAAATAAATTTTAAAAAAAATAGCTATTGTTCAATGATCAGTGCCTCTGACCAGATTTATACTATGTATATAATCTTTTCTATACTCTATAATAAATAATTTTTTTGTTGAGACACTTATCAATCTTTTATCATTGTTAACTTTTTTTTTTCGCCTCTCTTTCCTATTAATTATACAAATTTCATTAATTATTTTTATAATTTTTTGTTTCCCGCCTATTTCTCATGTTAAATAATAATTATTTCTATAATTTCTTTTTATAAAACGTTTTTATTTAAAAAAAATAGATTTGTCCATAAAACATTTTATAAATTAAACATTTCTTTCACTTTTTTTATAAAACATTTTAAAAAGATAACTATAGAACGTTTCTAAAAAATATATTAAAAAACTATATACTATGTCATAAATATGCAATATTATATAAATCTTTATTAATAAATATATATAAAATTGTATTGATCTAACCCGTATAATACACGAATTTATAACCTAGTACTTTATAAACAATGGTTCAATAAAACTTTTATCATATCAGTCACATCAAAACATACCATCACGCTCCACTAATATATACATTTAGCAAACCAATATTTATAGTGTCACATCACTCACATATTTTTTTTTACTTTTTTATTAATACATTATATATATACACACTTTATTCTTAGGGAAAAATAGCAAAATGGACATTTAGACGAAACTAAGCCGTCTAAGCCTTTGAATTTTGCCGGCGCTTTTTTAATTTAGCTGGACAAAATGTCCATTTTGGTATTTTTTCCTTATTCTTATCTACGTTTCAGTATAAATTTTATGCGAAACCGAGTTGTGCCAAATATAATATATTTTTACTTCTCTTATTTTTAAATTCTCTTTTGTTTTCCTTAACGCTCATTTTCACAACAATGTAGTGTTTCTTAAGTTGACATCGAGAAACCGCAACGCGCGAACATAGTTTACTAGTTCTATATAATTACAAAAGCTTAACTCGTTGAATGTCGTTGACCCTACTCTGTATTCTATTTGAAGTCATTCCTTTAATTATGTCATCTTCTTACCTAGGTACATACAACACAAACATACACAATAACAATTAAGCTAAGTAAAATACACGATTTTTACTACTAATTGTTGTAATATACCGTAAAAAAAATTAACCACGTCGCAGGGGTGTACATAAAAAAACATTCAAAAAGATTAAAAAATATGTTGACATCAGCGTTTGAAGGGGGCAAGGATTCGAACTCGTGTCACGCGAGTAAGGAGATGGTGCGGTGAGTAGTTAGGTTGACACCTATCTATGTTCATCACCCTCGTGCAAATGTATATACATTTGAAAATAAAAATAAATCAAAACATGCATCAGCAGCTTGTACCTCATGTTGTGCATTGCAGTAACAAATGAACATAATATCACTCAACACCGACTTTCTTTTTTACATATATCTAATCTAACTATATAATAAATAACTAACTAGAAAGACACTTGTCAATTCTCTACCCTTTATGTGGTCAGGCTCCAGAGGACTCAGAGCACCTCTTCATTTGACCGATGTGGTGGTGGTCGGCCGGTGGCGGCGGCGGCGGAGTGGGGAGGAAGAGGGGTATTTTGGTCATTTAACAATAAGTAACTGAGAAAACTTAACGAAGTTGATGAATTGGACTAAAAACGTTAAGAAATATAACTTCTGGGACTCAGAGTGTTAGGGATGCACTGAACCTGTTAATACCATCAAACCTCAGGGACAAAAATTGCCATTTACTAGAATAAAAAAGGAGGGAGGGAAGGGGTAGAAAAAGAAAAAAATTGAAACCTTAGCATTTTGGTGGTGACCGTAAGTATTACAATTTGAACCAAACAGAAATGTAAACTTTAATTTCATAATCTAGAATGCGTAGAAAACGAAACATCTTGAATAACAAAACTATTTCTAATCATCCTAAAAATCAAGATCCAATTCTCTTAATACAATTCTCCCAATTTCCATGAACACGGTGTCTTTCTCTTCCTCATCTTTCCATAGTCTTGTTAGTACCTCCTTTAGTCTCGTTAGTTCCTCATTTAGGGTAGCATTTTCTGCTATTAATCCGGATACAATTCTCCCAATTTTCATGAAGAGGGCATCATCATCACCTTCCTCTTCCTCTTCCACTTCTTCATCCTCCATCTTCAATAGTCTTGCTATTTCCTCCATTAGGCTTCCTACTTCCTCCTTTAGGGTAATATTTTTAAAAAATTCTTGCAAAAAGATTCTCCCAATTTTTATGAACACAACATCTTCTTCTTCATCCTTCCTTAGTCTTGTTAGTTCCTCCTTTAGGTCAATATTTCCTGCTATTAGATGATTATATAATCTGAATACAATTCTCCCACTTATCATGAATACATCATTGAATCTCTCTTTATCCTTCCTTTGCCTATTTAGTTCCTCCTCTAGGGCCATACGTTCTCTTATAAGATGATGTGTTATTACTTGATCATAATACGATCGATGACGAATAACATCTATCTTATCACCTTCTTCCATTCCCAGCTGCAACACAACATATTGATCAATAAATAGATATAACAACCGGGGAAAGAAAAGGTTGGATCACTATTCCAGAGATCATTGTGTCGTTGGTATATTTTGTATTTTGTGAGTGCGTCTGAGAACCTGATCAGGAGTCTGCTCGTGAAAAACCAGACGTCCATTGAAGAAGAAACTCATAAAATTAAGCTCCACGGAGTGTCGGTAAAAGTAAATTTTCATAACCTTCTTCAGCTGTGTGCTCCTTTTGATCCTAAACCACACTTCACTACCATCCTGGAAACACATCAAGCAGTCACACATGAGTTATCGTTAGTAAAGGTATGAACTAAACCCTAACCTGCACATATATATTGTTATCTTTGCAAGTAAAACCCTAGTCGAAAACCCTAGAAAACGAAGGGGAACTGACGAACACTTCAAAATTCGCTAGAAACAATTGGTTTCGTACTGAATGGGGAACAATAAGTATCTAATCTCATATAAAAACTTGGAAGGTGTGGTATAGATTAATGAAGATATCGATGGTTGAAAATCTAACTAAAACATAAAACCATAACCTGGCCTTTGAATTTCAAATTGATGTGAGCTGTTTGATGAAGCATTGCATCTATCTCATCATCATCTTCCATTTCCAGCTGCAACAGATGAACATAACATATTAAAGGTCAGCACAAACAGATGAATCAAACAAACAATGACAAGGATGGAACACTCTTGCAGAGATCTCTGTGTTGTGGATATATATATTTCGTGTGTACGTGAGAGAGAGAACCTCATGAGGAGTCTGGTCGCCATGTATGCGACGCCCATCAAACAAGAAAGCAATAGAATTAAGCTCGACAGACTGTCGGTCACAGTAAGCATACATAAGCTTCTTCAGCCTAGTGCTCCTTCTGATCCTAAAGAACACTTCACTACCATCCTGGAATCACAACAAGCAGCGACACATGAGTATCAATATCCATCATGGCACCAAGATTGCATTTCTTATATAAATTCAAACTGCATCATTTTACGTCTTTTGCCAACATACCGAGAATCGTTCAATATAGAACCAAACAGCATAAACACTTTTATCTTTTGCTTTCACCGCGATAAGTAACTATGTTATTTACCACACTTTGTTTCTAACTCTCATTATAGCTGTCAAACACTACATATGAACATAGTTTAAAAAAAGTACGAGGCGCCCCGAAGTGTTTAGGTCCCAAAAGCCCCTGCGCAAGACGTTGCTCTATGCACAACAAAAATAAGCTTTATTTACAACCATAAGTTCGTCACGCGCATTAGGCGAAACTTTCTCAACCAAGCGTACAAATGCATCATTAATAAAGCTATGAACTAAACCCTAACCTGCACAGATTGTTATTTCGAAAATAAACACTATCCTAACCACAATGATAAGTCGAAAACCCTAGATAACGAAGGGTAACTGACATACACTTCAAAATCCGCTACAAATTACTGAACGGGGAACAATAAGTATCTAATCTCATATAAAAACTTGAAGGTGTGGTATAAATTAATGAAGATATCGATGGTTGAAAATCTAACAAAACACAAAACCCTAACCTGGCCTTTGACTTTCAAAATGATGTGAGCTGCTTGATCGCCGGCGTAGGGCTTCTTATCTTCGTCGTTGTTGAGTCCTGACATACTTTCCGGCCGGCCGATTGACGTACTTTGAATCATCGCTGCTTCGATTGGTGCCTCAACGCTGGTGGGTGTGTATATTGTTGGCCACGCAACTGTACAGGTGTTAATGTACACTTGACGCCTTTTTTCGAAAGGCTGCCGCGTGTTTTGTGTTGACAGATTTGAACGGGGTCAAATTTTTTTTTTTTTTTACAGTTGATTAAACGAAAGATAGCGACTAACGAGGTAACTCAATATTTTAGATTTGCTTCCTAGTATACATGTTTGTTATCTGTGATCACAGGTAACATAAAAAGTTTTTGAAGTGGATGTTTGTTAATTTTTCTCTCAAAGTTTATACCCAAAATATCCTTACTATTAAATAAATAAAAATGAATGATGGGCCCCACCATTATCATTAACAAAAATATAAAAATAAATACAAAACCCACACACCCATCCTCATATTTGTTGATTCTCAAGTATTTCTTCTCTGACGAGTCCATCGGCGATCTCCACCACCACACAAACACCCTAAACCAAATCCCGCTCTTCTCCGACGAGTCCGTTGGCGATCTCCACCACCACACAAACATCCTAAACCAAATCCCGCCACCCCCAATGTTTCTTTTTGACTGAAATTTCTCCGGTCACCCCATATTCTTCTGTAACACCTAAATTTCGACACCAATTTAAACTTTTTAAAACATACGGAATTAGATCCCAATACATTCCCAAATGACATTACACGTTTAACATTAACAACCTTCTAAATGTATTAAATTTCCAAAAGAAATGAAGTCAAAACGACTTAACCACAAATATATTTTCACCATTTAACCCATTACAAACAACATTGTGTTTAAGCCACGACATACATGCTAATTTTGATAAGACAACCTCCACAAAACATTCCAATGATAATCAAATCCACTTTAGTTTTATAAACAACCCTTGGAAGAACCAGAGCTTTACCTACATCAAATACACCCGACAATTCACCATTAGTATTGATAAACAACCCTTGGAAGAACCCTCCTAAGTTAACACCCCAAAGCCCACCCAAAATGGCTTTTCTAAAAATTTCAATGTTTTGAGTAGCGTTTGCATAGAGTTCTAGTCGTTCAAAACAATGGCCAGCGTATGGAACGCCGCGGGGGGGGGGGGGGGGTTACCATACGCCGGCCCTCTGCCAGCTTTCCCATTTGTTGATTTCCAGCTTAAACCAACCCCCCACAATCCGACTCTTTGCACTTTTGTGCAGTAAACCGACATATGAATTGTATTTAAACACCATACAAGTATTCCCTCCCACTCAACTACCATTCAACAATTCATACACACCAAATTACGAGAACGACAACTCGTTTATCACTCATGAAGCACAAGCACAAGGCTTCACCCATGAATATTGGATGTAACCCGTTTCAGACTACTTCATAGATCATTGTCATAAGTAGGTTTGAAAATGGTATTGTCACTGTATTTTCAGATGTAACACCACAAAATCCAGGAAACTGACGCGTGGTTTGGTAGCGGACCACAACCGCTACGTCGCAAAAAGGAAGGAACAACGAGAGGCTGATAAGTGGCGTGATGACTCACTGAAGCTTGGGCGGTAGCGGACCGCTACCTTCTGGCTTAGCGGTCCCCTAAGGGTGTCATTCCAACCTATAAAATAGATGGCCAAGGTGTGAAGATTTACACACACTCTCAAATCCCATCACACACACATACAATTTTGTAAATAAAGTTTCGAGTCCAGTGTACGTCCGCTTGTGTGATTAGCCAGTAATATGTCTGCATAACATTGTAGGAAATCCGAAGGCATAGAAACCCGAGTTAAGTAGCAGTGCGATTATCGTGTAGAAATAGAGGTACTATTAAGGTGAGTTCTATGAGCCCCCGTTTTAAATACTTTTTAATTCTTTGGGCTGATATGTATGCATGTTTACAAAATATTTACAAAAAGTTTTAAGATAACCGAGTTTTGTAAAGAATGAAAGAAAATGGTCTAAACACTAATACTCAGGAATGGGTGCGTTCACGTTGTATAGAATAAGTGGTGGGTATGCCGCCGGTACAGCTTTTATATAAACTCATTCGGTACAAGAACAATAATCCTGGACTAGGAAATGGTTTTGATACGTGAAATGTTTTAAAGAAAAAAAAGGGTTATGTTTTGAAAGGAAAAGGTTTTTGGCGTGATTTGTCATAGCAAATGTTTAAAGGTAAATGAAAGGTTTTGGGCATGAGAGCCTAGAAAGAAAGAGTTTTGCCATGAGGGCATAAAAGGTTATGTTTAAAATGAATGAAAAATGTTTTTAAAACTTGAATGGTATAAGAAGTGGAATGGAGGTGACGGATAAAGTCATGGAATGACTTTTAGGGGGTGTTTGGATTGCCTTTTCAAACTAACTTATTGACTTATTAATTTCTTTAAAAAGTTAATAAGTCATAAGTTTGTTTGTTTAAGGAAAAGTTGGTGTAAAGGTAACTTTTTGAAAAGGTGATATAAGTTGATTTTGAGAAGTAGCTTGGTTCTTACTTTTGAAAGTAACTTATAACTTCCGCAGATCAAAATTACTAAAGTACCCTTCAATGTTTGAAAACAACTTATTAACTTATAAAAGAATGTCATTTTTAGTCATTTTACATGAATAAATCAATCCAAACACTTTTTTAAAAACAACCTGTTAACTTATTAACTTTTCCTACCAAATAAGCTAATCCAAACAATTTTTTAAAAACTCATTCTCCAAAAGTTATAAGTCAATAAGTCTTTCTCACAAAAAAAAAAACTATTAAGTTAAATAAGTCTATCCAAACATACCCTTAGTCCTTGTGGCTAAAACCTATTACAAACCTTATAGTAGGTAGTATGACCGCCTAGTGTGCTATAAGAACAACAAAGATAGTGCTTTGGTGGCCTGTAAATGCATGGTTGTACAACTAGGAAGAAATGGTGATAACGATCACTTAAGGCGTGAAGGTGACCCCACAAGAAAGGTTAAATTAATGATCAAACATTATGTAGGACAACCATTCACATAAAAATAAAACATAACTTTTATTACAATATAATAGGATTACAATACAATGACAAAATTACAGAAAGAAACTAAAAAGAAAAAAGGAAACTGACAATGAATACATATTACACAAACATAACAAAAATAAAAATACTGAAACAAAAGGAAACTAAAAACCGGGTAGAGGCTGAGGATTTCTGTTAAACAGAGGTCCCTTAAAACAGATTTCGGGCCACCCAGGTGAACCCGTCTGTCTCCCAGGGTACAACAGCCGAAGCAGGAAGTACTGCCGGAATTAGCCTAGCACCCGATACTATACCTGAAACTAGAGCGCGAAGCTTGGAGAAAGCCGGAAATTCTTCTGGAGCAGAGTCTGTGTGCATATGCAATTTGTTTGCAGTATCAAACCTGGAATCCAAGCCTAGTTAATATAGGCTAGAGAGTTAATTCGCAACTAATGCAATCATTTAAGTTTGCAACTAATGCAGTCATAACTCTGGGAGTTAAGAATTCGAATAGTCTCTTGCAACTGGAAAGGCTTGAACCAGACCCGAACCCGCGAGCCATCAGTCAAAAATACTAAGGCGGCTCTCAAGCGGCGATGCGAAGTGCCAAGTGCGCCATCAAAACGCCACATTACGCACATCGCTCCTCGGTCCCGTGCCCGGGCGCGGCGGGTGCTTTGCACCCTTGCTATTGCCACTGTGTGTGTCTTGGTATACAAGAATACTCTTGTGTGAACCTTCACACTTATAAGCCAAGCAATAGTTTCTCATTCCTTCGATGTGGGACAGTCTCAATTCCCAAGACATGTTCAATTCCCAATGTCTCAACATTTATACACACAACTTCGAGCATCGATATCTCATTCATCTTAGCTCTATTTTGGACATGATTTGGTTCGTCGTGATCCTCTCACGTAATAGAATACGAACGTAATAAATAATAATTATATTTGTAACAAATAAGTCCAAAAATTTCCAACACATTAGACCACTAGATTAGATTTTGAGCAACTGATTTTCTTTTATCGTAAAGTTCACATATTTTCTTGAGGATATCAATAAAGATTTCTTTTCCAATTCTCAATATCTTTTGCGAGAAAAGGTAAATGTAGGATATCAATATCTTTTGATAAGGATCTGCAAAAAGCCGAGGTGTGTGTGAAAGAAAGGTTGAGAGTAAAAATGGGTATAGGGGACAAAACCCGGTGTTGACATGATGTCTGGCTAACAAATTTTCCTCTAAAAGAATTTTTTCCAAATGTTTATAAGCTGGCAGTAGATAAGCAAGGGATGGTGGTGAAATACTACAAAAGGAGTGGTCACAGTAGAGTATGGGATTGGTATTGGATCAGTTTACCTCAAGACCCGGTCGTAAGGAACGAAACAGAGGAACTTCTTAACCTAATCAGAAGCTATAACCTTAATGACCAGGAGGACGCATGGGTTTGGAAGGTAGATGGGGAGGTGGAATTCTCGGTGAAGGCAGTTAGAGATGCGTTAGATAAGGCGGCAAACTCAAACGAGGTTAGACAATCAATAAGGTGGTGTAATTGGGCAGCCCCCAAAACAAATACCTTTGTTTGGAGAGCTATAGATGGTAGAATACTCACCAAAGACCAATTACTCAAACGAGGTATTGATACCGGTGATAGAAGTTGTCCACTATGCGGGATCGCGGATGATTCAGCGGACCATATGTTGGTGTCTTGCTTAGTTACAAAAACAATATGGTGGACGATTGGAAGGTGGGTTGGAATGCAAAACGTTTCTAATTGTACATCGGTCAAGGAGTTGGTAGAGCAAACTAACGGGCTGGTAATACCAAAACGGAGGAAGAAAGCATTATTTGGGGTCATTTTTACAACGATATGGTTGTTGTGGGTGCACCAGAACAACAAAGTTTTTACGGGGAGTCATTTTTCTGGGACAAAAATCGTAGGGGAGGTGCAGGAGGTAACTCTCCTTAACTTGCAACTAAGAGCAAAAATGTTAGATTTGAGATTAGAATCTTGGGTTTTGTACGGTTTAAAAGCCTTGTTGACATAAATTGGTATGTGTATGTATGTTGTTGACATAAATTGGGTTTTGTGTGGTGAATGAAAAGTTTGTTTTTCTGTTCAAAAAAAAAAATCAGTAAAGATTTTTTTAATTCTCGGCATCTATTTCGTGGAAAGGTATATGCAGGATTTTGCGTG
Organism: Smallanthus sonchifolius; assembly: GCA_023525975.1. Taxonomy (NCBI): domain Eukaryota; kingdom Viridiplantae; phylum Streptophyta; class Magnoliopsida; order Asterales; family Asteraceae; genus Smallanthus; species Smallanthus sonchifolius. The sequence goes on along the minus strand of CM042026.1, from coordinate 13,009,024 downwards.
TGCCACATCCGGGTAATCTAGCAGCTAGGTTTTTTTGTTTTATTTAACATCTATTTTACAGTTAAAAGAAAAGCAAAGAAAAATAAAAAATATAAACGTTACTTTTTTTTTGAACGACAATTTGGATCACTGACGTGCCACTAACCCATCCGATCATCTCCATCTCTCTTAGTAGGAAACCCACCATAGATGAGAAAACCTTCTGCCCTAACCTGAACCCCTTTTTTTCTATCACAGCTCAGTGAGACTTGAACATAACAATAATTACATAAATGAAAACAAATAAGCATAATAAAATTAAAAAGAAAACAAGAAAATACATATTAAAAATTAGGATAATAAATTTGAAAGCCCTAAACAAGTAGTTTAAAATTAGGATAAGTAAACACTAAAAATTAAAAGATTTAAGAAGTTTAAATATTAGTAACTTAGGGTGATACGTACATAAAAAGGTAAAAGAAACCCTTAAATGAAATATACAAACGAACGTTCACAAACACACAACTCACATTCACGAAAACAAATTGAACAAACACACTCTCTTTTCATGTTCGTTTTTTATTAAACAGATGAACGCAAACCAAATTTACAAACGAACATTCACAACCACACAACTCACATTCACAAACACAAATTGAACAAACACAACATATTTTCATGTTTGTTTATTTATTAAACAAATGAATGCAAACGACGGATTGTTCTCTAGTCGTTCTGTTCGTGTAGAGCCTTATTCATATTTCAGATTTCCATTTGACCATGTTGTTAGTATGTATAGTGCCCATCACAATATTTGTTTGAGAGAATATCATGCCTACTCTACTACCATGTATAATATTGGTTAAAGCTTAAAAGTTAAAACTATTTTGACATTTTGTATGTGTATTATATAGATCACAGACTTATTTTGTCTCTAGGTAAAAGTTTTTTTCAACTGCAGAAACTTTATTAAAGATGCAAGCCCCCACCAAGTGATTAGGAGCTAATATATGTAACGAACTACAAAAAATATAAATTCACTCTCTATGAGATCGTTAATTCTTCATCTAAAAGAATAGTTAATCTTAATTTTTGAACTAAAATAAAAAGCTTTGTTTTTAGTATGATCGATTTTAATATCCAAAAGGAGATTGTGCTTATATTTTATTTGTAATGGGTAAGAGATCGTCAAAAGTGTATTCAAATAATTACAACTTAACCCGTTTGATTATTAATCAATAATACAGTTTTTTAATGATATTTATATCAACTTAATAAAGAAAGTTAGATTGTTGTAATACTAATAACGGTTTTAATCATATATAACACATCATTCATTTAGAAAATTGAAAAAAAAATTAGGATAAAAAGTGTAAACGGGTCAACAAATTTGACCCGACCCTTTTGGATTGCATTGCATAACTTTTTTTTGAACGGTGTGAGAGAGAGAGAGAACCTCATCGGGGGTCTCATGGCCTTGAAGCACAAGTCCATCAAACCAGTAACTGATAAAGTAACGACCGGCAGGCTGTCGGAAATAGTAACCAAACATAAGATTCTTCATCTTTGTGCTCCTTTTGATCCTAAACAACAGCTCAATACCATTCTGGATACACAACAACCAATGACAGATGAGTTATGATCACACTGTCCCAACCACTAGAAAACCTAACAAACAGAAAAACTAACCTGGCCTTTGACTTTCAAATTGATGTGGGCTCCTTCAACGCCGGTGCCGGCCTTCTTACCTCCGACGTTGATGAGTCCTGACATACTTTCCGGCGGGTGGATTGAATTGAAGTACTTTGAATCACCAACGCTGCTTCGATTGATGCTTCAAGGCTGGTTTTTGGGGATGTATATATAGTTGGCCCAAGTCTGCAGGTTGTAATGTAGGTTTGACACGTGTATATATAGTTGGCCCAAGTCTGCAGGTTGTAATGTAGGTTTGACACGTGTTAATACCAATGGGCGGTGTACAATTTCTAAAACCAAAAACAATAAATAATAGATATTTTTACCCCTACGATTAAATACAGTAGAGTAGTGCTTTGCCGTTTACCATAGATGATAGATTACAATCTGTGTTTTTCGCCTGCTCTAGGTATTCATACCTACATTCTTATTCATAACTCCTTTTAATCAGGTTTCAAATCTCATTCGGTCAAGTGACAAGACGGGAGGCTGGGTGAGTTGGTGGGGTTGTTCGTATGTTGTGGAGTGAATTGAAAGTCTATATTTTTTTTTTGTTAATTGTAAGATAGGTTTATTTTGGGGTTGGGCTTTAGGTTCAAATTAATTTTGGCTTTTGGGTTTTAAGTCTTTTAACTAACTTGGGCTTTTTAGTTTTATAAACTTGGGCTTTAGAGTTTTAATCAATAATTAGTTTTGGCCTTTTAAAAAAAATATTGAGGGGTAGCCAAATATATTTTCAGGAGTAACGTAATAAATAAAACGTAAAAAAAATACACTTCGCCATAAAAGTTGAGGGGTAGCGGGTGCTACCCCTCCCTCCTTAATAGATCTGCCCCTGATTCCCCCCGACTAAGATCCTAAACAAATCTCATTCCCGTCAACATGAGACTAGCACACTAGGTAGAGACTCTTGACTCTTAGATGGGAGATTCTGACCGTTGGTCATTTGGTGCAATGGTAGCCCCAAGACTTCCCATAGTGGAGGTCTTGGGTTCGAATCCTGGCAACAACAAAAAAAGGGTCCGTGGCCAGGTCAGGGGGTTTACTCAGTTGAGGGGTTCCTCCTGTGGTGGGCTGTCCTGGATGTTGTAGGTGTTGTCCCGGGGAAACCCAATTATCCTAGAATATCTAGGTGTTGTCGTTAAAAAAAAAAGATGGGAGATTCTGGGTTCAAACCCAGGCATGAAAACAATTATTTGATGTAATTTAGGAGTATGAGTAGGGTAGGGTAGATTTGCTATTAAAAAAATCCCTAAACAAATCGAACTGAATCGAAAGAGTTCCTTTTCGTGTTCGTTTGTTAACTTTATAAATGAACGTAAATGAACACAAATTAAGTTGAAAATCAAAAATAAAATTTCTTAGTTCCAAACACTACAAAGTTAAGTACTTGACATAGTTAACTGAAAATAATTTTCAACATAATAATCATAAACATAATCGTCCCAAAATAATGGTAAAAGATTTATTAAATAGCAACTGTTAATTACTTCAACAAGAATCGTCGTTTGAACAATGTGTTCGTTTTCGAATGGGTCAAAATCAGGATTGTCATAAGCATATGGAAAATCCTCTGAGTCGTATTGGTCTTCATTGACGTACTCGTCTTCGAATGGGTCTTCTGGTTCATCCACCGGAGGGTGTTCTGGTTCGACCACCGGAAGATTTTCTGGTTCGTCTACGGGAGGGTTTTCTTGTGCGTCAATAAGGGGGTTTTCCATTTCGACAACTGAAGGATTTTTCATCATACCTCAAATCTTCGCCTTCTTGGTAAGGGATTTGTTAGAACTTTACAACACAATCTTATCTGGAACACCTCACAAGGAGGTTATTCACGGGATCATTTTAATTGCTTGCTGGAGTATTTAGAAAGTCAGGAATGAAGTTGCATTTTCAAACAATACAATTAAGGTAGAGAAAGTTTTTGAAGATCAAGTCCCTTGGTTCTTATGGTTAAAGAATAGGTTTTTTTGAAAGGCGGTTTTCTTTTTAAACCCCTTACTCTCTTCGGGAGTAGCCCGGGTCCTCATGTGAGTCATGCATGTCTTTCTCTACGGGTTGTAACCGCAGCGAACTCGAACCCGTGATCTCCTAAAAATTAAACCATTATGTGAAAAACTCCTTAACTATTAGGACAGAACCTCGATGGTGGTTAAAGAATAGGTCTTTTCACAATCTTTTCATTTGAAGGATTGATGTAAATTTAATTTCGAGTAATTATGTTTTAATCTTGAGTAAATTACATAAATCGTCCTTTATGTTTATATCATTTTTCAGATATTGTCTGTTAGTAAAAAAATTGATAGAGATCATCCTTTATGTTTATAAATCTTGAACGTTACGTCATTTGTCCCTAACCCAGTTAAATTTTTTCGTTAAATATGTTCATGTGCAAGGCACATGAGGATAGTTTGGTCTTTTTACCCATTTATTTAAAAAAAACAAAAAACTAAAAGTATAAAAACTCAAAAAACTGTCTCTCTCTCTCCTTCAAGACCACCACCACAGCCACCACCGTGCAGATCAGGAAATGGGGGTGTGGAGTGTGGAGATCGAAGCAAGATGGGGGAGCCCTCAGTCTTGTTGTTTAGGTCGGTGTGGTGGTCTTACAAATGTTCTCCCATCTGTGTTTTAGGGGTTTGATGAAGTGGGAAGATGAAAGGGTTTGGTTTGAGGAGATGAAGAAAATTGAGGATGACATGAATGATATTGAAGATGGTGGTCTTACAAATGTCCTCCCGTCTTCCTTCTGTACCCCTAACACTAACCATGGAGCTCGACTCATGGATCTATTAAGCGCTTCATCGCCTTCTACTCCTGATATTCCATCTCAATCATCCATGCCTTTGCCGACAGTTCCTACACATAACCCTAATTTTAACACTTCGTCGCCAGGTCCGTCGCGAATGCCGAGCAGTAAGCTACCAAAGGGATGGCATTTTATCGGTGATCACGTTATTTATGACATTGATGCTTGGTTGCCGGGAGAGGTTCAGCTGCAACTTGAGGTCACTCCGATTACCAAATATGGTTCGGATCCTAATTTGGTGATAGGTCGTCAGATTGCTGTTGTTAACAGGACCTAATTTGGTGTTGGTTCTTGTGTTTTGTAGCCATTGATTACCGAAGAGTTTGACATAACCGTCTTCAAACGCCGAAATCTGGCAGAACGGCTGCATATACAGACATATACACATCAAATAGAGCGAAAGGAAGTAATTGCTATATGAGTTATACTTACATTTCGTGCAAGTATATATTGTCCCCAGATCATTGCTTAATGGTCTACCATGGTGGTGGTGGTGGACTGGTGGGTGTCTTGAAAGAGAGAGAGAGACAGGTTTTTTAGTTTTTATTTTATTTTTATTTTTTTTAGAGTAAATTACAGATATCGTCCTTTATGTTTATACCCTTTTTCAGATTGAGTCCTTTAGCAAAAAAATTATCAGGTATCATCCTTTACGTTTAAATTTGTTGCGGTTTACGTCCTTTAGCCTAACGGGCGATAATTTTTTCAGTTAACTCTATTCATGTGCCTTGCACATGAAGGTGTTTTGGTCTTTTTACCTATAAATATATATATTTATATATATAAACAAAAATAATAAACCCTCTCTCATCCCTTTCTCTCTCTCAACTCTCTCTCTTAACTCTATCTCTCTAAAATTTGGTGCCCACCACCGCCAAACACCACCACCAGCGACAACCACCGCCACACAAAGCCGCCACCTACAACTGCCACCACCCTCCACCATCTCCCCACTGTCGCTCATCATGGCCGATTGAACCCGTCCCCATCACACAACCCTCAAATTGAAACCCTAAACCCATCAAATTGAAATTTAGAAACCCTAAACCCATAACTCCGGCGCCCAATTACCATTCGTTCTAGCCACACAACCCCCATTCTTCTCCCATGCTCAAAGTGAAACCCTAAGATCGGCGTTATGGTTCCGTCGGGTTGAACTCTAAGCTTCAACTTCAAATCGATGTTGGAAGCCCCATCCGTCCTCTCAAACTTATATCTGGATCTGTCACCGTCGTTGAGAACCAGCATTCTTTATCATGTGAACATCGTGCTCAGATCCCTCCTTATGCCCCAAATAAAACCTCTCCAAATTCTTAGTGAGCGGAAGATGAGGTTGAAGACGCAACCGCAGACCTCTCCCCCTAAACCCCTCCCCCCTCTTGATTTGATTATTACACCAAATCTGTCAATTGATCATCTGAACAGGGACGAAATTGGATGAAACGATGTAGATGAACATAGATGAGAGGGGGGTGACGATGTGGATCTGGGGTTTCTTGGAATGGAGACTCGATTGAATGGGAGGGTTTCAGGGGTTCGATTGAGAATTGGGGATTGGGGATTGAGTTGGGAGATGAGAGAATGAGCAAGAGCTGAGGAAGCCATTGATGAGTTTCTGGTGGAGGGTGGTGGCAGGAATGAGGGGAGGAGGCCGGCCACACCCCTGGCGGCTCCTCCCGACGGCCCTAGCATCGGTAGTGGTGGTGGGTATGACCTCGTTCCCCATATGGTGGTGACGGATGCAGGTGAACAAGGAGACGACGATGATGGTGGAAGGGACTACCACGTGCGGCGGCGACTAGCCGGAGCTGGCGGTGAACGAGAGGAACGATCTGGACTAGGTCATTGAATGAGAATGAGAGAGAGTGTGTCTTTTGGGTTTTTATATATATTTTTCTTTTTACATAAATAGGTAAAAAGACCAAAGTACCATCATGTGCCTTACACATGGTCATACTTAACGAAGAAATTTAACTGGGTTAGGTGCAAAGGACGTAAAATGCAAGATTTATAAACGTAAAGGATGATCTCCGACATTTATTGGGCTAAAGGACCTACAGTGAAAAATGGTATAAACATAAAGGACGATTTGTGTAATTTACTTTTTTTTATATATAAATGAGTAAAAAGACCAAAGTACCCTCATGTGCTTTGCACATGAGCATACTTAACGAAAAAATTTAACTGGGTTAGGGACAAATGATGTAACGTGCAAGATTTGTAAACATAAAGATGATCTTTGTCAATTTTTTAACTAAAAGACAATATCTAAAAAAAAAGGTATAAATATAAAGGATAATTTTTATAATTTACTCTTTAATCTTTGTTTTTGCTTGGACCTCCCTTGGTTATTGTTGGGTTGTGGTGGTTTTCGTTTCTATAAAGGTTGCTTTAAAAAAAAAAAAACTTAGTTTCGTATTATCAATGCAAGGAGACATAGCTCGGTAGGCTGTTTCTCAGCTCTTTTTCATCATCATCACGTTTTCAGTTCTTTTTGGAAAAAAGATTTCATATCCAATTTATGAAAGGTCAAATCCTACTTAATATAGGCAAGAAATATGGAAAAAGCTAATTGGGTTTTGGAGTTAAAAAGAAATATAAAAAAACCGTCTCATCCTAGTTAGTATTGCCTATGTAATATATAAACAAATAAATATACTAAGTAATATATAAACGAGAAAATCATCAAAATGTATATTTTGATCAAAAAAGTTGATAAAATGTATATTAAAAAGTTAAACCAAGAGAAATAAACATATATGATTTAGACCAATAGGAAGGTGACACGCAAGGAAAAAACGTTTTGACGGCTTCAAATTAGCCGGCAAGGTGTTAATACAGGGGGCCTCTCACGTGTATCTACCCGGCTAAACTTGAGCCGCTAAAAGTCTTACCGGCCCACCTGTAGCCGGTAAAACCATAAACCAATTAATGATCGCCACGTGTCACCCCTGAGCCACTAGCATACCGGCCATGATTTGGAATCGATTAATGATGGCCACGATTTGGAATGATCGCCATAAACCAATTAATGATCGCCACGATTTGGAATCGATTTTGACGACATTGGAAAACAAAACACGATTAAAACATACCGGTACATACTCCTTCGACATTTTGAAAACGTGGTCCCGGGAATGACTCCAAAGACAAAAAAATACGATTCTCACGTGCCCGGGAAAGATTCCCACAAAGCAAATTAAAATTACGTGGTCCCGGGAATGAATCCAAAAAGTATCCGACTAGCAAAACTTCCTTTGATCTCCACAAAACAAGCAAAGAAAATCGCCACAATCGGATTCTAGCAAAGGAAACTATTTTTTGTAATTTTTACCAAGTGAAATCAACCCCAAAAATAAAACCGGCTAAAAATGACACGTGTCGGGATTCTATTGGAGGAAAAATCGGCAAACCGGCTACGGTGTAGGAGGCGGCTACTATAAAGCCGACATCGATAATAAAGCTAATTGAAACGTTAATGACAGCCTTTAGCGGCTAAGGAGTAGCCGGCTTCCTACTCCATAGCCGGTAACTTTTGCCCGGCTAGAAAATGCTTTATGACAGCCTTTAGCGACTAGGTGCACATGTGTCAAGACGTGATTGGACATTGCATTTTAGTCGGCTATAAGGCAGCCGATATCAGCTTGGCTCGGCTTGGGCCGGTATGCTAGTTGCTCAGGGGTGACACGTGGCAATCATTAATTGGTTTATGGTTTTACCGGCTACAGGTGGGCCGGTTAGACTTTTAGCGGCTCAAGTTTAGCCGGGTAGATACACGTGGGAGGCCCCCTGTGTTGACACCTGACCGGCTAATTTGTAGCCTTCAAAAGTATTTTTTGCCTACGTGTCACTTTCCTATTGGCCTAAATCATATATGTATATATTTCATGGTTTGACTTTTCAATGTACATTTTGCCAACTTTTTTTGTCAAAATGTACATTTTGACGATTTTCTCTATATAAACGAAAGCTTGTAGGGCGGTGGGTGATCGGTTACAAATTTACAATTCCATGACAACAATTTGAGATGGGAATGGGATTGGAAAAAAAAAATCTAAAGCGAACCGAGAATCGATGAACAACACTTCTCCATCTGATACAACCTTCATAATGTAACATGTGGGTTTATCGTTCCATTACATCTTTTAATCACTTACTAAAATGAGCTTTTGAGTTCATAGATCAAGATGTTGTGAACGGTTATGAATTTGGTTTAGACGACAAAGTTTGCACACGTGAAACCAAATTCATAACCGTAAAACAACCAAACTACTTTTATACGCAAGGCATATGATGCTAAGAGGGTCTTCAAAATGCCACCCAAATGAGGGGCCAAGTCATAACAAGCATGAACATGCAGTATAATTATGTCACACCGACAACAATTTTTATTATTTTTAACCAATCATATGAACGAAAAATAACTCTCTATAAGCAGATCAAATTACAAATGTACCACTGTCATATTGTAAAATTTGCAGTTTTATGTATTGCAATTTTAACACAAGGATAATTTATAACTACACCATCTAAGGTGATGCGTTAAATGTCAATTAAAAACAAAAATCATAATACTCATTTACTTTTATAAAACTATTAACATAATAACATCATGTAAATTGCAAAATAACATACTAATAAATTACGTTAAAGGTCAAGTTGTTTTTTCGTACACGAACAAACGACTCCTTTTGTACATTATAATTTGATGGACTTCTATTTATATGGGTTCGCCTAAGGGTTTATACATGATAACCAAAAATAGAGATGAAACAAGAATGTAGAGAAACTAAAGCAGAACCAGCAGCAAGCATAGTAATTAAGGTAGAATATCACATCTTTTGGGGATAGTTATTAGATAGTTACACAACAATTAAATCCAAACTAAAAAAACTAAATGAAGCCCAGCTTCTATTTATATATGTTCTAAAACCACAAGAAGCCGCCACCACCTGTTTGGTGCAGCATTGCATCAATCTCATCCCCGTCCTCCATCTCCAACTGTCGCCACCAACTTTTTAAACATCAGAATACTCATATAGACAAAACCAACTAGAGGTTGCAAAATGAAGTAGTCAAACGAGTTGGGTAACGGGTCAAAATGAGTTAGGGTCAAAACATGTTGAATTAGACAGAACCACCACTTGATTTGTTTTTAAATTAATTTATTAGTGTATTTAAATAATGATAACAAAAACATGTCTAAAATTATATAACATTTCTTTTAAACAAAATGAATTGGTACATCATAAGCCTTTGAATATACATTTCTGACTGGTTCGACCCGTTGCATATAAAATCCAACCTATATTACCCTGTTTCCATCAGTTGTTGAAGTCAAATTTTAATATATCTGACCCAAAAAGGCCAGCCCATATGCAAGAACTACAAAAAGACCAACCTATATGCAAGAACTACAAAAAGACCGACCCATATGCAAGAACTACAAAAAGGTCAACCCATATGCAAGAACTACAAAAAGGTCAACCCATATGCAAGAACTACAAAAAGGCCAGCCCATATGCAAGAAATACAAATGGGCAAACCCATATGCAATTACTAAGCTTTATTTTGGATTCAAATGTGAGTGTGTGAGAGAGAGAGAGAGAGAGGACCTCATCTGGTGTCTGCTCTGCACGAAGACGGCGGCCATCAAACAAGAAAGCAATGGAGTTAAGCTCAACAGATTGCCTGTCACAGTATGCATTCATCAGCTTCTTAAGTTGTGTGCTTCGTTTGATCCTAAAGAACACTTCATTTCCATCCTGTAAAAACCAACACATACTATAATACAATCTGAATATTATGTAGTACATCCACGTTATGAAAACAATATAACCGTTATAGCTCTTTTAAATGCATAAACCTTTTATGACGGTCGAGTACAGTAAAATCAAAAGCATATCATGTTACAGATAGATCTATAAAAGTGAAATTCATCTAAAACAAAATCTATGACATTAAAGACCTAGAAACCTGTATCATAAAACAAAATCTAACTGCAAGATCAAAATGATCAATTACCTAAACAAATCATGAAGACATCATGATCACCTAGGGTTTGCAAGATGTAAAAGGAATCATGATGATTGCAAGGTTTTTAAAATCTCAGTGAGATCTTAAGGAGCAAAGAACAATTTCTTTCATCTGAATACAAACTAATTACAGTATGTAGATACTAGAGTTAAATATGCTATAAAATCAATTTCTAGTTGTTTTCATGGATACAAAAACCTGTTTAACATCCTATCAATAAGTACGCATATGTTCAATTTCTGATACAAATGTTCCATAACTAACAAAATACCGACAAACGAATCATACATTCATACATATAGAACCGAAATCATGAATTCGATACAAATCGCGAGCGAATTAAACTGATCAAAGAACAATGATCATCGAAACAACAAATTTAGTCAATTAACAAAGGCATACATCGATCGTTACCAGAAATTTACGAGAAAACGAACTGATAGAAGATATCATGAAACTAAAAGATAAACCCTAACCTGTCCTTTCACTTTCAAATTGATATGAGCGCCTTGATCTCCGGCAGGCTTCTTGTCTTCCTCGTGCGTCACTCCCGACATCTTTTTCTCCGATCAACGAAAACTGTCGCTCGCAATTTCTTCGTCTCTGCGCCACTTGCACGCTGAAACTTCTCTTCAGTTATATAAATTGTAATTGTAAAAAAGTATAAAAGGTCAAGTATCTAAAATCAACGGTTTGGATTTGTTTAGTGAATAATGGCGATCTTGAGAACTATTTAATCGTGTCGATAAATATACACAAACTAGTTTTTTTTCTCGCGCTACGCTGTGGGAGTTTGGTAGTTATTGATTTGGCTTGTACACGGGTATAAAACTTACACTTTAACACATACTCACTATAAGATAAGATAAAAAAAAACCACTCGAATCGCAATAACGTAAGATACAAAAAAAAACCACTCGAATGACTGAAAAAAAATAAACAAAACCGTGCATCCCGTTTAAAAAAAAATGTTAACGAAAACTATTGAAGTTTTGTGGCAAATCTGTAAAAAGAAAAAAACTTTGAATAAAAACGAATTTGTGTCAAATGTGTAAATGCAGAAACTTTTGTGCCAAAATAAAACCCATGTAATTTGTGTCAAATGTGTAAATACACAAAGTTTTGTGCCAAAATAAAACTCATGAAAAGGTTACTATTGAATTCCTAAGGTTTTTCAATAAAGAGGAGAATATCTTGTATCATCCAAATTCATGTTAATTGAGAGAAGTCTTTTTTTTTTTAACGGCAATTTGGATCACTGACGGGCCACTGATCATCATCTACACCTCCCTTAGAAGGAAACCCATCGTAGGTGAGAAAACCCTCTGACCCAACCTGGACACTTTTTTTTGTCACAAGTGAGACTTGAACCCAAAAACTCCCCATTTTAGTGAAGTCTTGGAGAGCACTCTTAACAACAATAATTTACGTGTAAATGTTGAAGGCTCATAGATAATAAAAGAAGGTTACAAAAAAAGCACATGAAACATTAAGTAATAGCTTATTTCATATTTAAACGTTAAAAATCTCAAAAGCCATAAACCTTTGAACAAATTTGGAACTGGATTCATCACACAGAAGAGCAACATATAATCCAAGCATGAACATCTTATTGGTGTTGTTCCCAAATTGACACGCAATAATGTATAAAACGTACCTAGGATATCAATAAAAGAAAACTCTCTACTAGAGCCAGATGATGTGAGTCTTGGAATAAGATGCTAAATAGTTTAAACTTTCTAGTTTTAGAAAATCAGGTGTAATACCGTGTATCAACATAACATATGAGGCTCCCACGGTCACCTAAAATACCATAGCTCACAAAACACGACACGTTTAACACGGCTAGTGAACCCAAACTTGACATGTTTAACTAAATGTGTCATTTTCTTAAACACTAATACATACATGTTTAACACTGTTGAAAATATGTCAATTATAATCAATTAATTTTCTAATTCTTGGTTTTATTTCTTTGAATATATGTATTTGTGTGTCTGGGCTTGGAGCAAAATATCAATTGGGCTATTGGAGTTAAACTGGGCTGCTTGGAGCTGGACCCGGAAACCCAGAAAGCCTATAGCTGGATACAAGCGACCCGTCCAGTGGACCTGTTTACACACCAGAAGACACACGGATCTTGGTGAGCATCTGGATAGTCCAAGTATTGACCGGAGCCTATATTAGAAGAGAGAGATGGTTGAGATTCTATTCTAGCTTCATTTTCATGGAGTCCTCTTTGGGTTTCTCTCTGATTACATAGCGATTCTATTTCTACTCTAGGGTTTCATCGCTTAGAGAAATCTATGATTGTTTGGTCTGTTTAGATCTTTGAGATTAGAGTTTTTCTAGTTAGAGATCATCACTTTGGTGTTCTTATTCTCTGTATCAGTTTGTATTTGTCTGGAAGTGTTGATTGTATTCTTTGGGTGTAAAACTTTCTGGTTTGGGTTAATAAAGCATTTTAATTCGTGAGTTTATGACAAACACGATTAAATGTAATCATTTCAATAACACGAATGATGCAATAAGACATGTTTCACACGAATAAATATAAGTAGTTCAATAAGAGAATGACACGACACATTTAACACGATTCACTAAACACGGTTAAGAAATAATAAAACGCGATTAACATGGTAAAATAAAAGTTACCAACAATTACAATCCATATTTGATTATAATATATTTAATATAAAACTATAAAAATAACGTTTTAATAAATGGTTCATAAACGTATCGTGTCGACATATTAACCTATTCCACATGATAGGTTAAAATGTGTTATGTGTGTCATAAACGGGTTAAGCGGGCGGGTTGATCCCGTCTAGGGACGTTTTTAACTGTCACTACCTGTTTATGACCTAAACCCATTTACCCCAAACGTTAACCCGTTTAACTTCGTGTCGAGTCATGTCGTGTCAAAAGTTATCAGCAATATAAAATACCTTGAGGGATCAACCACGAGGAGCACACTCCATGCCCACAAGCCATCAACGTCCATCAAAAACCAAACAACCCTTTAACGGATTGTAGAGCATAAAGACACCGGAAAATATCACAAAGCCGACTATTAATGATTAAATTGCTAGGGATCAATGTTTTTTTATGGCATTAATTTTTATTAGCAAGATATACATATTTTTTTGTAATCTTTTTAGTGTTTTTTAAACATAATATTACGCATATTTTAACAAAATAAAACAAATATATGGATGGTATAAAAAAGATTATGATGTTATTTTAGGGGGAAGTGTGTTTGTTTTTCAATAAAAAAAATACTCTTCTTATACCGAGTTAAGGATGTTAAACAAGGAAGTTTATTTTGGTATCTAAGAGCATCTGTAATAATAGGTTTTAGCTCGTTTTTAAGGGTTAGAGGATGATGTAGATGAGAGAGGGGAAGAGGGACAAGAACGTCTAAAACCAGGACATGTAAGAAGGGGAGGAGTGAGTGTGCGTTTTTGAGGTATTTGGAGCCGGTTTTAACTATAAGATAGGCAAAGTCTGAGAGGAATATACAGGGATGATGTGAAACTGGTTTTGTTGAAATATGTTGAAGAAGCTCTAAAATCATAGACATAAAGGATTTTGACCATTTTGTATATCACAAATCTACTCCCAACCGGCCAACCCTTGTTCTCTCCTTTTTTTCTCAACTGCCCATACCCACTTCTTCCTAATTTTTATTTCCAATTCCAACTTAAACCACTTTCGGTTTTTCATATTTTGATAATAATGTTTATAAATCAACTTATATAAAACTTTAACGTGACTCACAACAAAATGTAACAAAAAGATGTAGACCTAAACGATCTCGATTATGGATAAAAATAGCCTTTGTTTTTTTGTTATTATGTTTTTGTTATTATATCTAATCATAGGGTTTAATATCCTATATATAAGGGAAATTTTAGAGACACCGTCTACTTTTTGAACTACACCTGCCCTAACCGTCATGTATAGGGCTAAATGTCACGTTTAGGGCACTCCGTCACCCTTATCCACCAGACTTTTGAATCAACGTGCCAAAGAATGTCGGGATATGTTGGTGGGTTTTTTTTAGGGTTGAGTTGGGTTTTAAGTTTGTGGTGGTGTATATGTCACATATAGGGCAATCCGTTACTCCTTACTTATTTTTTTTTTAATTTAGTTTTTTGTTTTTATCACGTTAACAGTTTGTAAAAATCGGTAGTTATAGTTTTTAAAATCTGGTCACCTCGATTATCGTTTTGAGATTTAAAAGTGAATAACGACTTTTTTTTTTTAATTTAGTTTTTTGTTTTTATCACGTTAAGAGTTTGTAAAAATCGGTAGTTATAGTTTTTAAAATCCGGTCACCTCGATTATCGGTTTGAGATATAAAAAGTGAATAATGACTTATCTTTTGGTTTTTTAGTTTTTATCACGTTAAGAGTTTGTAAAAATAGATAGTTATAGTTTTTAAAATCCGGTCACGTCTTTTTTTATTATAAAACTAGTTTTGATTTTCGGTTTTAGATGTAAAACTATGAGTTTTTTCGCATGTTAGACTACTTGTAAATAAAATCACATATATAAACATCATATACAAACACTACAAACAACCAAACAAACACAACAAAACCATATACATCCATTACAAACAACCAAACAAACACAACCAAATAAAACTGCATAGATAAATACAATGAGTTTGTACATATAAAACAAAAGTACAACTCTATCTAAACAATATATCTACCCCTCCATTTCGTCATCACCCTCCGCATCGGACCCACCCGCACCGGACGTGCTAGCACCGTTGGGGTGGTGGTCTCAACAACGGCCTACCGGCGGCCCGATACTTTGCGACCGTGTGGTCGATGAGCCACTGCAGCATCTCCTCGGTGCGCGTAACCCGGGCCTGCGTATCCCGAATCATATTAGTGTGGCAGCAGGCAACCGCACGACTTGGTACACGCGCGGAGGATGTTGCGGCGGCACCAACTCGACCGCCGGCTGAACCGGCTCATCCCCCCCGCTGGCCAGCTCCTCAACCTGCTCAATCTGGACCTCCTGCGCAGCCAGTGCGTCGGTGTCCACCAACGGCTCGGGCACCCAGGCCTCCAACACGTCATATCTCCTCACCAAACGCCACTGCCCGTCTGGGAACCTCCGGGAGATCCTCATCCCGATCGTCGTGGCTCGGCCCGCCATGCGCGGGGGAACATTAGCCATATGTAGCTGCGCCATCGCATGAGCGTATCCCATGCCTCTGGCGATCTGCGACACGATTTTGCCGCCGACCAACGCCCTTGTGGCTGCCTGTGATAGTAACCGGCAAAGTAATCCGCCAGACCACGAGCGAGGTGACAGGGTGTGTGTGTGAGCAGACACCGAAGATAGAAGAGGTCTATGGAGGTGACCCTATCGGTGCCCTTGCTACGTCCAGCGATGGACGTGGCGATCAGCCGGTGCATGTAACGATAAAGAGGGTCTCGTATGTGAGAGACCCTGCTATCGACCCCAAACGCATAGTCACCAATCGTAGGTCACCAGAGCCGGTGTGCGTCATCTGGCCCCATATAGATGGCCGTGGTGTAGATCGGCTGCCGAGTCTCCTCCTCGGTATAGAGGTTGTTGACAACAGCAAACCGTCTAAGGGACATACGATGCCAAACCCCGAACATGCGTAAAGTAACCCTCCGCCTCCACCCGTTCCTCCGCAATATCAGTATCGTCCAGCCCTGGCAATCCTGGCTCACGCGGCCGGAACACAAATGTAGAGTACACCTCGAAGGTAAGCTCTCGGTGTGCGGGCCCGCCCATAGTAAATAGACTATCCCATGGGCTATCCTGTCTAATAATCGTTGTCGCCCTCTCTTGCTCGCCAACCTCATCAAACCAATCCCGTGACAAAACGGTGTTGGGCTCCACCTTCTTCCCTCTAAGAGCCCTAAATCTCCGGTGTGCCGTAGTACCCTCCTCAAACTAAAGGCGCAGGTAGTCGTCAATCCCTAAATTAAATCTATGCTGGTTATCCTCGGAATTAGACATATTCTACGCATAAATCCCAAATAATAAGATTATATTATTATTATTATAAGATTATATTATTATTATTATAATAAGATTATATTATTTATGTATCCGTCACCGTTAGGCCCAACCGTGACGGTTGTCGATATTATTTGGCCAATATCCGTCACCCTTAGGCCCAACTGTGACGGTTGTGGATATTATTTGGTGACAGACATCTCTGGCAATAAAGGGATCGCGGTCACGTTTAGGTCTATACTTGACAGTTTGTCTCTGGCAAATGTGAATCCCAATAAAGGTAACGGTCACATGTAGGCCAATACGTGATAGTTTGTCTCTGGCAAATGTGAACCCCGATAAAAGTAAACGGTCACGTGTAGTCCAATACGTGACGGTTGCATCCGTTATATATAGACGCAGAGAGCCAGCATAACTCTCGTATCGTATGCTGAAACCGTCGGAGAAGAACACCATCGCCGGAGAAGAAGACCACCACCCTACCCACACTTTCCAACTGTGAACATCCTCGAACAAATCTCACCGGAGCCACCTCTTGGCAGTGCAAACCACACCGATATGTCTTCTTCTGATCCGTAATTGAAATCCATACCCTTACGATTATTTATCAACGTTTTTCTTTCGTTCACATTCACGGTTGGTTCCAATTTTAAGTCTCAAAAATTTCCCATGGAGACTCCATCATATCTGACCACATTTTTTTATGTTAAAAGTTATTTACTTTATTGTATTCAAAAATCAAGGAAAAATGGTGTTTGATATTTTAGTGTTTGCCAGTAGCATGATTAAAGTTGTATGGGTAAAACGGTTGTGCGTGAGGATTTAATGGACGTCGATGCTCCATTAGTAGTAAAATAATAGAACTAATAATGGAGCATCGACGTCGATTAAATCTTCACGCACAACCGTTTTACCCATCCAACTTCTATCATGCTATTGGGCAAACATTAAAATGTCAAACACCATGTTTCCATGATGGAATTTTTCAAGACTCAACAACGGAACCAACCGTGAATGTGAACGGAATAAAAACGTTGATAATAAGCGTAATAATTATAAGGGTGTGGATTTCGAGTACGGATCAGAAGAAGATATGCCGGTGTGGTTTGCAGCGGCAACAGCTGGCTCCGGTGATATTTGTTCCAGGATGTTCAATAGGTCACGTATAGGGCGATTTGTCACCCTTATACGTTCATATATACATACATATGTCACGTATAGAGCGATCCATCACCCTTATACGTTCGTATATACATACATATGTCACGTATAGGGAGATCCGTCACCCTTATACCTTCGTATATACATACATGCATGTAACCGTCACGTGTAGGGCGATATGTCACCGTTATACGTTCGTACATACATGCATGCATGTAATATGTCACGTTGGTGGGGATGGTTGAGTTGGGTTTTAGGGTTTTGGTGGTGTATATGTCACGTATAGGGCGAACTGTCACCCCTTCCTTTTTTTTTAATTGTAAGTGTTAACACTTTTGATATATGATGTGTTTATACTTAAAATATTATACATTGTAAGATTTTATAGCAACTACAAAGATACATTAATACATAGGCTATCCTGATATAGTAATACTGGGGATGGGCTGGTGGCCTCGTAGGCGATCCATCATTGTAACGTATTGGCTTATACGATCCTGGTACATAACTTGCCATTCCAGTGCGTTTGTAAAGGCATATATCGGCCAATAGAATATCACATTCGGCATTGGGTAATCCCCAACCAATTTTAGGGTGATAAAGTGATCGCGGTTAACAACGGCTAGTGCTACAACTGGATACTCAAAGCACGGTTCTGGTCGTGTTCTCACCGGGAAAAAAGACTGGCTGCCAAATAAGCCTATAAGATGTATAACACAATTGAATGTTTAAGCAATGATAAGTCCATGGGCGGGAAAGCTCAGCCAACGATTCTCGGGTGCGGGTTCAACCGTGTCAAACCAATCTAAGCTGTTACGAACAGTGTCATAGAATCCAGGCATCTCGCGGTTCAAATTGGGCCGCCAATACGAAATGTTATTGTCCATTTCCGTCAGCATTTTTCCCCTAACCCACGCCCACTCATTTTGGTCCTTTCCGAAAGCCACAGCGATCCCCCGAAAACCGCAGTTACCATCTAGCCGCACATCTTTTCTTTTTGAAACGTACAGGTGAATCCATTGGGGGAGGCTATCCTTAAACCGCATAATTTTCAACACGTGGTTAGGTTTCAACATTAAAGGAAACCCTAGGTCAGCTCCTGTCTGTTGTACCTTTGAAGCAGCCTTTAACCGATTAGGACGGTTGTTGGGCGTCTTAAACTATGACTGGGGGTATTATAGGAGCTGTGCCTCGCCGGTTCAGGCATAGTTTGTTCCATCGTAGTATTCGAGCTGTGTCTCGCGGTGTCAGGCCTAATTTTTTGTGACGTCTTGGCGTCCGATTTCTCTGTTGCTGATTAAGATTTGAACGACCACGAGGGTCCTGACGTACCTCAGGCTCTTTCTTTTTTGTTTTGCCTGTAAACACACTTTCATACATTTTCTTAAACAAACTTCTTTTTACGTGGGGGTTGGGTGACGACATAACCTTTTGTTTCACGTCGTGAAACTTCTTTTCATAGTTGGGTTATGGCGCCTGGGCGTACGCCGGCTTGAAATCAAGCTTCCTCCGGTGTGTGTTTACCGCTTCGGGTGGAATAGGTGTGACTGGATTAAAATAGTTAGTGAACAATATGCAATCATATGACAACGGTAAAAAAATGTATTTCAAGTATAGATAACCTTGGTTGATGTGTTCCTCCAAACGACAAGCACATGGCAAGCCCATGGACGTGGACAACTGGTGTCCACACGTACCTCATGTATTCAACATCCTTTACATTATCGCCATCTCTTTTTCAAGAAGTTCAAGACACCTAATATACATGATGTATTGCAAAATACATGCATTTTACTGTCAATTTTATTCCCACTTTGTGTTTGTTTGGCTTCGGTTTTCTTCTATAACTGCTTGTACTTAATATTTCTATATCTTATGGTTGTTAGGTCACAAAGGAAGCAGATATGATTGAAAACGAAGAAGAACGAGTTTCCGGTTCGTGCGAGAGGGCTGTGGATAAGAAAGAAGATAGTTTCTGGATTTTTACCTCTGTCGCGTAGCGCGACAGGTATTGGAAGTCCCTCGCGCTACACGAGGATTGAAAAATGTCAGAATTGACCTTTTAATGATTACCCGACTGTTTTGTCTTTTCTGGGGACCTCGCCCTACGCGAGGAGTGTGCAAGATCCCGTCGCGCTACGCGACGGGTGCTTTTTTCGCAGAAATTGTTTTAAAACCCCAAAAATTAGAAACCCTAAAAAAGACACGGAATCAAGGAGCGGCTGCAGGCGAAAAGGAGAGACGAAAAAGGGCGATTTCAAAGGATACAAGGCAAGGATTGAAGCTAGGGATCACTGGGATCGATTCCATCAGGGATTAATCATTTGGTTGTGTTTTTCCTTGTTTATCTTCAATTCCCATGTTTCTTTTGAGCTTCGAATTGATGCTAACTATGGTTTTGGTCATGTTTAGTGGCTAAACTCTTAGAACTACCTAGGTGTTGATGAATACATATGATTGACATTAGGTTTTATCCGGTTTTGGATGATTTGCATGTGATGAACTCATGATGTAACAAACTTGGTTTGGATTATTGGATGTTTTATGTGTGTCTATGATTGTTTATGGATTGATGATTTACTCCTCGTGTGCCTTGGTGAATGTCTTTCATGTAATAGGTGCATGCTAGATCAATTACTGTGTGTCTTTGATTAGTGGGTGGTTAACTGCGTACGAGTTCACCATAGGGTAATCTTCTTGATATAGATAGTTTAGATGTGCAACCAATCTCGATAGCTGTGAGGTGAGAGATTGTCGGTTTGTCTAGGGTGTTAGATTGCTAGTTTAGAGGCTTTGTGAGAAGATCTTGCTAGTTTGTCTCATATCTGTGTTTACCGAATCCAATAGGAAAATCCTAGTTATCCCTTGCACTTAGGTGTATTGAGACTTTCGCGATGTGAGGTAGATTGTCTAGCGGATACTTCTTGAGTAAATTGGAGGACCTGTGAGGGAAATCCATCCAACCGGTGGTTTAACGGCTTTTAGGTTTCTTGGTTGACAATCCTTGAGAAGGGTCGAGGGTGCTCTAGGTTTCCTTTGAGTTTAGTATTTTAAGATCCCGGTATCACGTCAGTTCCCTTATCGATAGAACCTTTGTCAAGCATATGTAGGATTCGAGCCTAGGTAGTGTTCTTTCTCCGTCTGGTTCTCGTTTCAACTTTCGTTTGCATTCGTAGTCTTCTCTTTAGTCCTTCTTTTAAGTTATTCTTAGTTTTTATTAGCAAACCCCCTCTTTATTATTATTTTATTTAAGCAATTTTGTATGGATAAGTCTTTCAGTTTCTAGTTAGTGTTTTCTGTAGAGGTCCTTTGGGTTCGATATCCGGACTTACTTAGGCTTTACTACATTCGATAGGTTCACTTGCCTGTCGGTAGTTTAGTTGTTTAGAGAGTCTAGAGTATTACTTAGTGTTTTATTTAGCTTGTTTTGAGTCATTTAATTCATACTACTTTGTGCACATCAATACACCTTATAATGTAATCCGGAAAACACTTGCAGTCGATGGACCTTTAATATCTTAATGCGGGACTACTCGAAGGTTTTGGAGATTTCAATCTCCTGGCCCCGTACAACTTTACTGACATATCCGACAAGTGTGTGCAACGTATTGTTGCTCCCTGTAAGGTAACTCTTAAAGTTGGCGTGTTGGCCCTCGACTCTATTAGGTGTATGTTCACCAAAGTTGAGGCGGTCGTACATCCAACAAGAAACAAAATTTTGTTTGTACGGGCACAACCAACTATTACAAATATATTCCCAGACCTCTGACACAAAGAAAAAAGAAAAAATATGAAATGAAAAAAATAGATTTTTATAGAAACATTAAGTATGAAAATCTTACCCTGTTTACCGTCTTCATTTAATTTTTTCCTCCATCTTCCTGCAATTATAATCGTATAACGCGTCTGGGAGACTCACACAGAACCTTCCACCAGTATGAAAAATCTTTCCAAATGTTGACTTTGAAAAGGCCTTTCCACCTTCGGGTGATATTCTCCATGATGTGCCACCTTCATAGGTTTTTAGAAGCACCCGGGAAGACTATGTCACATGAACTCATCAGGGCTAGGTCCCTGTCTGTGACAATGACGCGTGGCTCCACACACCCATCGAGCATATCTTTGATCCGCTCAAGGACCCATGTGAAGTTGTCCTGTCGTTCCCTCGATATAAATGCGTGCGCAATACAAAATGACTTCGATTTCGATGTCACACCAATAAACTGAACAAAAGGAATGTCGTACATGTTGGTTTTGTACGTCGTGTCTACCAACATCAGGTGCGGGAAGGCGCGCCACATTTTATAGGAGGTAGGATGACAAAAGAAAATATTTTCCATGACATTAGTGGAGGGATTCTCCCGGGTGTGATACACGAACTCTTCAGATTGCAGTAAGTTTTCAAGTTCCTGCATTGGTGTCACGCCTATTTTACTTTCAGCCCTAATCTTCGCTGTGGCGTTGTATATGTCCTGAACAACACATCTGCTACCAGGAAACTTGTGACCTTTCAAAATTTTTGTTGTAATAATTGTCACATAAATATTAACATTCTATTTCAAATCATATACACGTATATTTAATCAAATTTATACAAATTGGCGTACAATTTATGTATTTTTAAAGTAAATTTTAAAAATATTTTAAGGTTATAAACTATGTAAATTATGTTATTAAATTAAATAATTTATATAAATAAATCGATGGTTTTCAATTTTATTAAACTAACCATTTAAAAAGATGGATTTTTAAATAAAAACATAAGTTTTATAAATCTTATAAACTTAAATTTCATTTTAGTTTAAAAGAATTTAAGTTAAATAAACTTAATGATTTAAATAAATAATTTAATGCATTATTTCAAAAAGATAATTATTTAAAAAAGATTAGTTTTATTAAAGAAAGTGGATTTATAAAATATATAAGTATAAAATAAATTAATTGAAATTGAAAAAGGAATCTAATTAATTATTTAAATAAAAGTTCAGGGGTTATATTGTAATTAACCAAACTAAAAGGATTTAAAATTTAAAATCGTTGAGGGGCTGTTTCTGGTCAAATGAAACCACAGGGATTCATCCGTAATTAATTCAAGGACTAAATTAAAACAAGACCAAACTTCAGGGACTAAATCTGCCAAGTCCCAAATCGTGTTTCCGGTCACCCCCAACCATGGTCCGGTGGTCCGAAGCTTTCTCCGGCGAACACCCCGACAGGGCTGTTCCCTGCACCTCAACACCCGACAAAAGCTTCCCTGGACTCGTCTCTCCCACGCGAACGAAAGGCCCCGACCAATTGGTCTCCCTAACATACGGATCGTCTAATCCGGTTGGTGGCCGAAAACCCACGCCACGATTTCGAGCCGACAGTCAACCTCCACGCGTGATTGATAGCTCTTTAGCTTCGTCTCGTCCAGACGAATGTCCAGACACCCTCAATTTCATATTTCATTATAAGGATTGGGCTACTCCATAAACGGCCATTTACGGACCTGTCCGAGCTCGCCACCCCCTCTCTGTCTAGTCTCCCTTTAAATTGAGGATACCACCGTGTTCGTGACATCCAGACGAAGCTCCCCAGCCCCCTTAGAAGTTCCAATTTGGACCAGAACCCGAGTTCAGTTGTGCGTTTTTTCGAAGTTTTGTTCCAACTTCTCGGACCACTTCGAGTCAGGTATTATCACCACATTTTGTTCCTTTACCTTCGTTTTACTAATGGCTAAGTAATGCATATCAATTTCCGAACAAATTCCGACAATTTCCGAGCAAACCAAAGTTCTCGGTGACTTGGTCTGCGAATTGCCGAGAACCAGCGACCAATTCGTGTAAGGGTTAAGTATTAAACATCACACACATAACCAGCGATGGGCGATAGCCCGGCTGGTTATGCGTGTGTGTGTTTGTGTCTCAGGTCGCGGGTTCGATCCCGGTTAGCCTACGGCCAAATTTTTTTTATTTATTTTTAATTCTGTTTTCATTTATTTATTTTATTTAATTATCCTAATACTCTTTTTATGCAATAAATACTAAAACGAGTTGGTTTACTCGTTCGTTTATTTTAAAATCAATTAAACTATATTTTTATAAACCATCCCATTTATTTTATATATATATAAACTTATTAAAATACATTATAATATATATAAAATATCACATACTTTTTTAAATCTTGTAATATCTTTATAAACTCACTTAATTACATTTTTAAATATAAAATGTTCTATATTTTTTTATAAATCTTGTAACATTTTATAAACTTATTAAAATACATGTAATATATAAAATGTCTCATTATTTTTATATGAACCTAGCAATAATTTTAATAAACTTGTTAAAATAAATTTTAATATATAAAACATCAACATAATTAATCAAATAAAGACTTATCTTTTTATTTATTATTATTGTTTAAATACATAATGATTAATTATTTAAAAATGTAAAATTTTATAAGTCAAAGTTTTACAAAATCATATTCATTTTCTACCACATTTTATATTACGGATATTATTATAAAACCTATACTCATTTAAATACGAATACGCACATACATATAAACATACAATAATACCCATTTGTCTACATAGGGTATCAACGTGCTTAGGCTTCCACATACTTATCACCTACACGCGTGGAAAAATACCCGCTTGCAAGGTGAGTTACATAGCCCCTATTTTTACATTTTTATACGTTTTGGGGTGAAACATTATACATGCTACTCACATTGTTTGTACGTGTTATACATGAGACTATATGCTTATTCTTTGGATGTACATACATTTAAACACAAGACAACCAACTGTAATATTGATAGATCTATTGTGCCTGACCAGCCCACCCGGTTAGGGTGTTTATTACTGCATACTCGGATATAACCGCGTGTTATATTCAATCATACCGGATATAGTGGGTAACTATATTCAAGCATACCGGACTTAGCTGTTGTGCTCTGTTCAAGCGCGTCAAACTCGGTTTGAATTGTGATTAAATAAATGTTACATCCTATGCTATGTTTAACAAGATAAACAATGAGTTGCAAAACGATTTACACTACTATTTACTGGATTTACTAAACCTATGTACTCACCAACTTTTTAGTTGACACTTGATTTAAATAATGTTTCAGGTTTGGATATGTGACTACTTGCCGAAGGTTTCTCCACTTAAGGAACATGGACCTAGTTAAATAAATCAATGTTTTGAACTAGACTAGGTTATTTGGAATGTATTGTATTTGGATCTTGTTGTCTTTAAATTAAATTAATGAATTATGCAACCTTTAGCTATCATGTGCTTTTGAACAATCATCACATTGTCCGCCTCGATGATTCCGCCATCGGTCGGGGTGTGACAAAACTCTTCCCGTACTGCTGCAAGAATATGACGCGCACGCACGTGCTGCCGGTGTAACCTCTCAACCATATCAATTTTCCCGGCGGACATCTTCCTAAGCTGCGCGTGGCCCTCCTCAAATACAACAGGATCGTGTGTGTGTGTCTCATCTGTCACGTCCAACCTCTAAATATTACTCTTTCCGATGTACCTCCCTACGAGCTTAAAGGGACATGATTTTTTATGCTCCCAGTACGCCTGACTGTGCCCTTGCATTTAGGTTCCCCACCACGATTGCATCCGAGTTCCACATCTTTTTTCCTTGATCGACTGACCACAATGGCGCACCCATGCTCGCGTCCTCTCTTCTTAGCCCAATCCACCAAATCCCCACGATAATTAAAATACTGAAATAGTTACAAGGTCAGACTTAAAACGTAGTACATAAAACAAATAAATAATCAATTTAAACGAACGAAAGAGTTGTTGTCATACTTCGTCTGTTTTATATGAAACTGTCGCCTTGCGTATGCGATCATCATCCAATGCATTTTCCGCATCCCCATCGTTTCCTTTCAAATGAACGAAAGACTCATTGTCATCTGTGTCATTCCTATGGAAACTATCCTACACGTGTGTAGGTTTTGGTTGTGACCGGTACGAGAAATGTTCATTATCCGGTTCTGGTTGTGATCGGCACGACAGATGTACGTAATCCGGTTCTGGTTGTGACTGGTATGAGAGATGTCCATAATCCGGTTCTGGTTGTGGCCGGTACGACCCTTGACCGTAATCCGTCGGTCCAAATAGTGACATGTACGCCTCTTGACTGTAATTCGGTAATGGTTGCTGCTGCGACGACTCATGACCGTATGTATT
The DNA here is from genome assembly GCA_023525975.1 of Smallanthus sonchifolius. NCBI lineage: Eukaryota > Viridiplantae > Streptophyta > Magnoliopsida > Asterales > Asteraceae > Smallanthus > Smallanthus sonchifolius. The sequence goes on along the minus strand of CM042026.1, from coordinate 12,983,116 downwards.
CAACGGGTTGGTTCCCCCCCCCCACGAAGGGTGACTCCCGAATACGAAATACTCCTGAAAACGTAATGACCGGTTAGATACCCGACGTAAAATAAAGACTTGCACACCCCTAAGTTTACCCGTCCCAGTAGAACCCTTAATAAAATAAAAACTTGTTAAACCTGGTTCATATCTTCTAAGGTTGGCTCCTCATTCAAATCTGGAAGCTTCGACTTCTGATAAGGATCTCCCGAACTCGACATCGGTGTCAGGCGTGAAACAAAAAAAAAACAACGGTGTCCCAACAACAAATAACCACAACCAAGAACTCAACACGCACTTTCGTCTATACTTTCTGTTCTTTTTAATTATGGTGAAAATGGTAGTGTCGGGTTTGTGTATGATGGTGGGTTTAGTGTGATGAAAGTTAGTGGTGAGAGTTGTGGATTGTGGGTTTAGTGTGGTGAGAGTTGTGTTTGATTTTGGGTTTAGTGTGCGAGTGAGTGGTGAGAGTTGTGTTAATATAAGCTTAATCTGGAACCTAACCGTCACGTATACGTACAACGGTGACGGTTAGGTCAGGTGTCCGACCACACTGTTGACTTTAACTTTCTGTCAAACAACCTCGTACACAACCGTCACGTATTGGCCTATACGTGACGGTTATGTTTCCTTTTTGAGGACTGCAGAAACCTCGTATCAACCTCGTATCATCAGTGTCCATTTTATTCCCAGACTCACGAGAGACATACCGTCACGTTTAGGTTGATATGTCACGGTTTGTGTCACAACCGGCACGTATAGACCGATACGTGACGGTTAGGTAAGGTGTGAAAAAAAATCAGCGGTGTCCCGAGCACAACCCATATATAAAGCAAATACATTTTATCTTTTGAATAGATGTATGTGGCTCATGCTTAGAGATTGCTTTATTGAATTGAACATAAGTCTACACGTAATTAAAGTTGATGCCAATCCACAAACATATTGGCACATCCAACTTAGACGTAATTAAATGGCTTAGGTACAATCCAATTAAATGTTTAATGGATAATAAATGCTTAGAGAAAAAGAAAACAACAATGAAATGTTTATAAGCGGCGGTGGAGTCGGCACGACACTGAATAAATGTTTATTTTTTTGTATTTGTTTCAACTATTATATCGCCGACAAACAAGAAAGTCACAATACTGTATACCTCAAATTATTAGAAAGTTTGGCCGGTTATACGACATGCAAACTTATTATACTTTTAATAATATTATAATTGTGTTTAATATAAAAATTCATATAAAGTAATGTAACAGTATTACCGAGTCGACTCAGTATGTTTTAAATAGCATTGGAGCTAATTGTTTTTACTCATTGTGTATCTCTAAACCCGTAAAATAACAATCTCACCAAGAAATAATAAATTTGCCATCGACATATTTGGATTCAATAAAAAATAAAGTTGAACCACAACTTTGGATGGTAACCTATCCTTGTTGAAGTTAGTTATACCAATGTTTGAAATCGTATCATTTAATACATATAGATAAAAACATGTAAATGAAAAAAAAAATTAGGTTATGCTTTTCTTAATATAGAATATCATTTAATAAAAAAGAAAAACATTTTCTCCATTACAAATTCGTCAAATAATTTTGTCAAAATGATGAGATCTTCTAAGTTTCACCAAAATATTTAGTTTTAAAATAAAAAAAAAACTGAAATGTAACAATCTATTTTAATATAAAATTTGCATGATTATATATTTTATTTGAATAGTATCATTTCTTATTTAAAAATATTAACCCAAACCATTATTATTTTTCTATAAATAAAAAATATTTAGGTTGCAACCGTTGAGAGAGTGACCCACGATTTACCATTTTACCAACCCCACTCTTTTAAGTTTTAACTTTTAACCACTCCACCACTCACCAAATCATTTTCACTGTTTCACACAGCTTCACACCTATAAATACTCATTTCCTTGAACATGCACTCTCCATCTTCAACACCTGCAACAATGGCTTATACTGTGGTAGTCACTCTCATCCTCCTCTTCTCCGCCGTCGCATCCACCACCGCCACCGGTTTAATCGGCGTTAACTACGGCCGTATAGCAGATAACCTACCTGATCCTACCAAAGTCGTTCAACTGCTAAAATCGAACGCAATTGACCGCATCAAAATTTTTGATACGGAATCCACCGTCCTCAAAGCCCTATCCGGATCCAAAATCGCCGTCACCGTCTGCGTCCCCAACGAACAACTCAAATCCGCAGCTGCAGACCAAGCTTTTACAGATAATTGGGTGCAATCTAATATATTACCGTATCATCCGTCCACAATCATCGACGCAATCGCCGTCGGAAATGAGGTTTTCGTTGATCCAAACAACACTACCGATTTCCTCGTTCCCGCCATGAAAAACGTTCACGCTTCACTCGTGAAAAACAAAATTAACATCAATGTTTCTTCTCCGATTGCTCTTAGCGCTTTGGCTACATCCTATCCTTCATCTTCTGGATCGTTCAAACCGGATCTGGTAGAACCGGTGATGAAACCGATGCTTAGCTTCCTCAAGGAAACAGGTTCGTATCTAATGGTGAATGTTTATCCATTCTTCGCTTATGGAGCCAACACCGACACGATTTCGTTGGATTACGCTTTGTTACGGGAGAACAACGGCGTGAAGGATCCGAAAACCGGAATCGTTTACAAGTCGCTTTTCGAAGCACAGATCGACGCTGTTTACGCCGCCATGGATGCGTTACAGTTCAGTGACGTCAAATTAGTGGTTTCGGAAACCGGATGGCCTTCAAAAGGCGATTCCGATGAAATTGGCGCCGGAGAAGACAATGCTGCACAGTATAACGGTAATCTGGTGCGCAGAGTGATCACCGGCGGTGGATCTCCGTTGAGGCCGAACGATCCGTTAGTTGTTTATCTGTTTGCTCTGTTTAACGAGAATCAGAAGACTGGTCCAACTTCTGAACGTAATTATGGTTTATTTTATCCGAATGAACAGAAGGTGTATAATGTGCCGTTTAGTGTGGAAGCTTTAGCGGACTTTCCGTCGGCGGTGAGTAATGGAAGCAAGACGGAGGTGGCTACGGCGCCGTCTCCTAACGGCGGAGATGCGTCGCAGACGTGGTGTGTGGCGAACGGGAAGGTAGGGCAGAAGAAGTTGCAAGAGGCGTTGGATTATGCTTGTGGTGAAGGTGGTGCTGATTGCCGTCCGATTCAGTCAGGTGACACGTGTTATAATCCTAATAACCTTGTTTCGCATGCTTCATATGCGTTCAACAGTTATTACCAGAAACAAGCACGTGCCAGTGGATCTTGTGATTTTGAAGGTGCGGCTTACGTGGTCACTCAACCTCCTCGTACGTATCCTAACTGCCCTCTATAATTATATTTTGGCGTTGAATTTTGATATAATTAGGGGAATGATTAATTAATTTAATTTACAGGATATGGAAGCTGCAAATTTCCTACGGGTTATTAAAAACAAGAGGAAAATAATGAGTTTGGTGGGGTGGTTTAACTCCATATTATTTGTGTGTTGGAAGTATTTCTTATTATATTTTTATTATTATTTAATTTAGAAAAAAGATATATTTAGGTTTGGTTGCTTGTATTTGTTACGACTTTAATGTTTCTTGTAAGTTAGGTAGTTAGATCCTTTCCTACTCATAGAACGGATTTATAAGCTATCTTGTGTTTATTATATTTTGATTTCTTCAATATATTCTTTTTATAGGTAAAATTGTATTATAGGAGTTAGTAATTAGTGTTAAAATGAATTAATTAGAGAACTAAATTTATTTGATGCTAAATAATATTTTTGAAGTTAATTGAAGATTAACGTCTGATTTGCTAGTATTGGCCATTTTAATGTTTTAGATTTATTTATCGGTTTTTATTATAGCATGTGTTTCTTAATTCATGGTTCGAGTGAGAGGATCCACATCAATGCATCCCGAAATTGTTGATTAAATTCTAGGGGAGGTTTTATGAAAAAGTAGCTCATGTTGTTAATATGAAAAATATTCAAAACCTAACTATGATTTTACTGATATTATTCAACTAATAAGTTTTTTTTCTTCAAAACCTAATTATGATGTTACTGATATTATTCAACTAATAAGTTTTTTTTTCTTATCCAATAAATACTTGCATGTTTTCTTAATTTATCACTTGAGGGCATGTTTGCATGAAGAAGTCTACATGACTCAACCTCCTGGTTATATTAATACGGACTTGCCCAACCATGTTTGTAAGCTACGCAATTCTCTTCACAGGTTGAAACAAGCACCACGTGCTTGCTATATTGAACTTACAAATTTTCTCCTTGCCTTGGGTTTCAAAAAGTCATTCGCCAATCCTTTACTATTCTTCTACATTCTGGGTGATATCACTTGCTATTTTTTGGTATATGTTGATGACATTGTTTTAACACGTAGCAGTTCAATATTTGTGCATCAAGTTATTTATGCCCTTGCAAACAGGTTATCGATCAAGGATATTAGGATGCTACATCATTTTCTGGGTGTTGAGGCTATATGCACAACTAATGGTCTTTTTCTCTCCCAACATCAACATGTTCAAAACCTTCTCATTCGGTTCAAGGTGGATGGAGAAAAACATGTTGCCACTCCACTCAGTTCATCCGAGTCTTTATCTCCCACGGATGGGTCACCCGGTGTTGATCCTATACCCTATCGCCAACTAGTTGGTTCACTACAATATCTGGCTTTCACTAGACCGGATGTCTCCTTTGCCGTCAACAAGTTGTCTCAGCTTATGCAGTCACCTATCCAACTTCACTAGCAAGCCTTAAAAAGGGTACTCTGTTGCTTAAAGGGGACCATTCATCATGGTTTATTTCTCGGTCGCCACTCACTCCTAAATCTCAAAGCTTTTTCAGACTCCGATTGGGGAGCTGTCACTAACGGGGGACAGTCAACTACAACCTACATTCTGTATCTTGGGTCCAACATTGTTTCATGGCGCTCATCCAGTCAGAAATATGTTTCACGCTCTCCATCTAGGCTGAGTACAAAGGTTTGGCCAATGTCGCAACAGTCACCGCCCACATTTTTTGTGACAATGCAGGGTCAACCTATCTCCGTGCAAACCCGGTATACCACTGTCGTATGAAACACGTAGCATTGTATTATCATTTTGTCCGGGAAAAGGTCACAGGCGGCTCACTTCGTGTTCTTCATGTACACTCAACATATCAATTAGCCGATGTCCTCACAAAAGTGCTTTGATTGCTCTAATTCCTCTTGTACCATTCGTGTAAACTAGCTTATATAGCCTCCTTGTAACTCAATTCAATAGTGTGAAGAATATACACTCAAAACCTCTCTACCATTATACCTAGAAATGTTAAGAGTAGGAGAGATCATATGGCTAATATTTATTGATCGGGTGGATGTAGATCACCAATTAGAAATAGACATTTTAAAAGTATTACAACATCCAGTCCGAAATATGTTTCACGCTCTCCATCTAGGCTGAGTACAAAGGTTTGGCCAATGTCGCAACAGTCACCGCCACATTTTTTGTGACAATGCAGGGTCAACCTATCTCCGTGCAAACCCGGTATACCACTGTCGTATGAAACACGTAGCATTGTATTATCATTTTGCCCGGGAAAAGGTCACAGGCGGCTCACTTCGTGTTCTTCATGTACACTCAACATATCAATTAGCCGATGTCCTCACAAAAGTGCTTTGATTGCTCTAATTCCTCTTGTACCATTCGTGTAAACTAGATTATATAGCCTCCTTGTAACTCAATTCAATAGTGTGAAGAATATACACTCAACCTCTCTACCATTATACCTAGAAATGTTAAGAGTAGGAGAGATCATATGGCTAATATTTATTGATCGGGTGGATGTAGATCACCAATTAGAAATAGACATTTTAAAAGTATTACAACATCCAGTCAGAAATATGTTTCACGCTCTCCATCTAGGCTGAGTACAAAGGTTTGGCCAATGTCGTAACAGTCACCGCCCACATTTTTTGTGACAATGCAGGGTCAACCTATCTTCGTGCAAACCCGGTATACCACTGTCGTATGAAACACGTAGCATTGTATTATCATTTTGTCCGGGAAAAGGTCACAGGCGGCTCACTTCGTGTTCTTCATGTACACTCAACATATCAATTAGCCGATGTCCTCACAAAAGTGCTTTGATTGCTCTAATTCCTCTTGTACCATTCGTGTAAACTAGCTTATATAGCCTCCTTGTAACTCAATTCAATAGTGTGAAGAATATACACTCAAAACCTCTCTACCATTATACCTAGAAATGTTAAGAGTAGGAGAGATCATATGGCTAATATTTATTGATCGGGTGGATGTAGATCACCAATTAGAAATAGACATTTTAAAAGTATTACAACATCCAGTCAGAAATATGTTTCACGCTCTCCATCTAGGCTAAGTACAAAGGTTTGGCCAATGTCGCAACAGTCACCGCCCACATTTTTTGTGACAATGCAGGGTCAACCTATCTCCGTGCAAACCCGGTATACCACTGTCGTATGAAACACGTAGCATTGTATTATCATTTTGTCCGGGAAAAGGTCACAGGCGGCTCACTTCGTGTTCTTCATGTACACTCAACATATCAATTAGCCGATGTCCTCACAAAAGTGCTTTGATTGCTCTAATTCCTCTTGTACCATTCGTGTAAACTAGATTATATAGCCTCCTTGTAACTCAATTCAATAGTGTGAAGAATATACACTCAACCTCTCTACCATTATACCTAGAAATGTTAAGAGTAGGAGAGATCATATGGCTAATATTTATTGATCGGGTGGATGTAGATCACCAATTAGAAATAGACATTTTAAAAGTATTACAACATCCAGTCAGAAATATGTTTCACGCTCTCCATCTAGGCTGAGTACAAAGGTTTGGCCAATGTCGCAACAGTCACCGCCCACATTTTTTGTGACAATGCAGGGTCAACCTATCTCCGTGCAAACCCGGTATACCACTGTCGTATGAAACACGTAGCATTGTATTATCATTTTGTCCGGGAAAAGGTCACAGGCGGCTCACTTCGTGTTCTTCATGTACACTCAACATATCAATTAGCCGATGTCCTCACAAAAGTGCTTTGATTGCTCTAATTCCTCTTGTACCATTCGTGTAAACTAGATTATATAGCCTCCTTGTAACTCAATTCAATAGTGTGAAGAATATACACTCAACCTCTCTACCATTATACCTAGAAATGTTAAGAGTAGGAGAGATCATATGGCTAATATTTATTGATCGGGTGGATGTAGATCACCAATTAGAAATAGACATTTTAAAAGTATTACAACATCCAGTCAGAAATATGTTTCACGCTCTCCATCTAGGCTGAGTACAAAGGTTTGGCCAATGTCGCAACAGTCACCGCCCACATTTTTTGTGACAATGCAGGGTCAACCTATCTCCGTGCAAACCCGGTATACCACTGTCGTATGAAACACGTAGCATTGTATTATCATTTTGTCCGGGAAAAGGTCACAGGCGGCTCACTTCGTGTTCTTCATGTACACTCAACATATCAATTAGCCGATGTCCTCACAAAAGTGCTTTGATTGCTCTAATTCCTCTTGTACCATTTGTGTAAACTAGCTTATATAGCCTCCTTGTAACTCAATTCAATAGTGTGAAGAATATACACTCAAAACCTCTCTACCATTATACCTAGAAATGTTAAGAGTAGGAGAGATCATATGGCTAATATTTATTGATCGGGTGGATGTAGATCACCAATTAGAAATAGACATTTTAAAAGTATTACAACATCCAGTCAGAAATATGTTTCACGCTCTCCATCTAGGCTGAGTACAAAGGTTTGGCCAATGTCGCAACAGTCACCGCCCACATTTTTTGTGACAATGCAGGGTCAACCTATCTCCGTGCAAACCCGGTATACCACTGTCGTATGAAACACGTAGCATTGTATTATCATTTTGTCCGGGAAAAGGTCACAGGCGGCGCACTTCGTGTTCTTCATGTACACTCAACATATCAATTAGCCGATGTCCTCACAAAAGTGCTTTGATTGCTCTAATTCCTCTTGTACCATTCGTGTAAACTAGCTTATATAGCCTCCTTGTAACTCAATTCAATAGTGTGAAGAATATACACTCAAAACCTCTCTACCATTATACCTAGAAATGTTAAGAGTAGGAGAGATCATATGGCTAATATTTTATGTCGTGCTTTTTCTACCGCTCTTTGCTTAAAACTCTTTTTCCACATTAAACCATTGAATTGTAGCGTCTACGAAATGCAAGTTTTGATTATACCAAATATGTTAGTTTTTTAAACATAATATGCAAGTCAGCAAGTAGACCAAGCAAAGAAGATGATTTCCCGAAATATATAAAGCTTCATTTTCATCCAAGTGCATATTCTTTTACCTGTGAGAGTTATTGACTTTCTGGTGAGTATATAGAGAACTAATAATATGAATAAATTAAAAGGTACAAAAATTGTTTGATGAAAGTTAAAGAAGTTTGGTACAAGCATCATTATATATTTAAAATTTGGTCAAAAAAATAAAATAGATAAAAAAAATGTATGACTTCTAAGAGATTTGGTCATTTACTCACTTCTAAAGATAGAACTAAATATATTTCTAATAAAGATAATATGATTTTATGTTTATTTTCTAAAGATATAATAAAGTCTATTTTTTATATTGACATATCATTAAAAACCACAAATTAGATGTTACGCGTGCATCATGTTTTTTAACACGTCAAATAGTTGTCAAAATACGAGGTAAATCAGAAGTGTATGATAATATCCACATTAAAAGTAAATTAATCATATTAGTAATTTCAAGAAAGTTGGTTGGTCTTTTATAGCTTATCTATATTCTAGTTTGTTTGTTTTTTTAAAGGCAAATTTCTTTATTTATGTGGGAGTTGGACTTGAACCCATGACCTCCTCATATCTTGGTGTTCTTAAAGGATTTTCCTCTACCACTGGGCCACTAATTCCAATGGAACTATATTCTAGTTAATTTAGCATAGACACAATCGACAATAGAAAGAATAATGGTTAGCATATTTTAATACTAACTTATAAGTTATTATCAAGAGTAAATTACTGTTTGCGTCCTTGTAGTTTACACGATTTAACACAATGCGTCCCTAACACGAATTTTTAACGCTTTGAGTACATGTGGTATACAATCTGTAACACTCTGAGTCCCTGGACCTAACTTCGTTAAATTCTTTCCGTTAAGTTTAGTTTCGACAGGGCTATCCGCAACATAGTTGTAGATCAGCAGCAAAACTTAACTATCCGCAGCATAAACACTTATCCGCAACAACTTATGCTGCGGATAGCCTTTCCTGTTGTAGACGAAGAGAGGACGGCGAGTTTCGATAGGGGGGCGTGAGTTAAAATTACCATCTTACCCCTGTCGAAACTAAACTTAACGGAAAGAATTTAACGAAGTTAGGTCCAGGGACTCATAGTGTTACATATTGTATACCACATGTACTCAAAGCGTTAAAAATTTGTGTTAGGGACACATTGTGTTAAATCGTGTAAACCACAGGGACACAAACGGTAATTTACTCTATTATCAATGATTAAGGATGTTCATACTCTAGCAATCAAATAACAAGTTTGATACAATTTCTTTTATCATTTTATTTGATTGGATTAATTGGTTTCAGTTTGTTTTTACCAAGCCTAATAAGAAACCAATTTTTAGTCACATATTCACATTTTATGTTTGTATATATTCAGATCAATATGAAACCCTAATAAGAGCCTCTTATTTTCAAGTTTCGATCTATGACATAAAAATGTTGAAAGTGAACCCCATATCTAGCGATTAAAACGAACCAAACTTTTGGTGAAGAATTCATGAACGCATATAGAAAAGGTTTTTCGTTTGTTATGTTAAATGAATGAATACCCGTTATTTTTTTGTTTTATATTTACTCGTTAAAGTTAGTACAAACCTGGTTTTCAGGTTGTGTAGAGATTGCGTTTATGGGTTATATATTGTTCCTTCAACATTTTGAATATGAGGTTCAATTAGGGTTTTGTCATTTTAATAATGGGTTTCAATTAACCTGAATTATTCTAAAACCCGAATAACACGTATCCGCAGAATGTTTAAAACCAAACCAAACCAAACACCTAGAAATACGAGGGTATTTAAGTCTTTAGACAATCATTGGCGCCACCTAATGTTTAAAACAAATACGAGGGTATTTAAGTCTTTAAACACGCCTCGATTATTTCCCATCACAACTACTTTTATAAATAAAAATAAAAATAAAAACCGATGAAAATCAAGAATACAGCAAAGGGGGCAGAACCTCCCAATTAGGGTTCTTAACACTGATTCAACACGCGAAATCCATCTCGATTCATCTTCTACGAAGAAGAAAACAACAAGAATTACAGAAGCAATGGATAGATTAGAGTTTTAATCAACTGTTTGTTGACAATCTTCACATATCGTGAAACTATTTATCTTCGTGTTCTCGAAGAATTTGATCGGTCATGCGAGGCGGTAGAGCAGGAGCAGCTCCGGCAACCGTTGGATCGGGAGCGGCTACGGGAATAAGGTTTAGAGGAGTGAGAAAGAGACCATGGGGTAAGTTCGTTGCAGAAATTAGAGATCCGTTGAAGAAGGCTAGGGTTTGGCTTGGTACCTTTGATTCGGCGGAGGATGCTGCTCGTGCTTACGACGCCGCTGCTCGGAACCTCCGTGGAGCTAAAGCCAGGACAAATTTTCCGTTAACTGTTGCGCAAAACCCTAACGGACGTCATCCGTTCTTCGATCAACAATCGGAGCACCAAATTGTTGTACCACAGCGGCCGACGTGTAGCAGTCTCAGTAGCACCGTGGAGTCTTTCAGCGGACCACGGCAGTTTAAGAAGGTGGAGACGGTGTTGCCACGTGTACAACATCCGGTGGTGGTAGATAGTTGTTGTGATTACTGCGATTCTTCGTCGTCTGTGGTGGTGGATGAAGAAGGTGACGCCGGAGATATTGCTTCTTCATTGCAGAAAACGTATAATTCGTTTGATTTAAACATGCTGCCGCCGGTGGATGATGCCGCCTTTGTATCTCCGGTGGACGGTGACTTTCTCTGCACGGAGCTTCGTCTGTGACTGTGAACACCTGTTTGTAACCCTAATTTTTCTACTTTTCTGCAGAAAATGCATTTCCACATATAATTGACAAGATGAAGACTTGCTTAAGCTCCAAAAGATCATTGAATGTTGTTGTTTCTCCAAAGAGAATTTTCCTAAATGTTGATCTGTTTCTTCATACTTGTAAACCTGATTTAGCTTGTAAACTTGATTTGGCCTGTAAACTTAATTGATGTCTTCTTGCTTGCCATTTTATTAAGCTGTGAAATATGTATATCAGTATATATATGAATCACAGGTTGAATAAGAACAGCATCAGACTCGAACAGGACTCGACCTCGGTGTCATTTCTAGCCTGTAAACTACTCGAGCAATTTTCTGCTTAATTCGCTCTAGTTGATTGTGGTTTTTTCATGCTTTGATTGCTAAGTTGTGCATTTTATGATAATACCTTAATCAACCTTTAACAAACCATGTGTAACAGAGAAACCGGCAACACTACACTAGCTAAATATGGCTATTAACCAACTAACTGAATGTAACTAACTCTATATTATTAATTCTAGCATGTCTACATCGTTAAGCTGTTAGGTGTATTATCCAATGGACGGACGGAAACGAGGGGAATCAAGAGGGTCCGTTGACCCGTTCAATTTGAAATTGTCATAATTTTTTAAAATTTTTTTAAGTTTTTTGTATTATGAGTACTTGGACATGTAGTTGTAGTTGGTAGAGAATAAAACTTTATGATGTAGTTGTTCGTTGGTCGAGAATAAAACTTTATGATAACTGAAACATAAATAATTAAATATTGTCACCAAATAATTCTTCATTGACCAATTAGTTGAATCTTTCTGTTTAGTTGCATCCGCCAGTCGATCATTGCTCCCTTGAACCATCTCTCCTCTTTTGCTGTTCGTGTCTGCAGTACCCAAGAGGGAAATGTCGAACTCCCCCAAAACTGCCGCATCTGCCCCTTTTCTGGGACTGCCATCAGTCTATTTTATTCTTCCTTCTTTTCCTAGCCGTAGCCCATCAATTGTTAGCCCACAAAACTAACTGAAATTTAGCCCAATTGTAAGGAATTAAACGTAGGCCATTTTCATTACTTTTTTTTTTGAACGACCAACGAATACTATATGCCCGGTCACCCGGGTAAACCCAATGGCGAAAGTTCACCCACGTCCGCGAACGCAGACAACGCTGGTGACCCGGCCCGCCCACCATTCCAAGGGAAACCCACCACTTGAAGGCCCCCTGTGGTAAAACCCCTGGCTCACCTGATAATATTTTGCATCAAGTGAGACTCGAACCCATGACCTCCACATTGGAAGGCCATGGGGGTGCCTCCTCCTAAACCAGTTGATCTAGAACTCATTGGCGGCCATTTTCATTACTTGTAGTTTGTTTTCTTATTTGTTGTATTCGCAGGAGACCAACACCAATCAAGACACCATTTTTATTTATTTTTTACTCTAATTTACTCCAACGAAGTTGTAAATAATAAGCGGTTTAAGGTTTGGACTCGTCGATCAATAGCATCTCGTTATCCCATGTTCACTCTAATTGCATATTTCGTAACCATATTGATGCATTAATCATATAATTAACATGAAATACAGTGTATCTAAAAGCGCCGATCAGATAACCAGTCATGAACAGTTGCAATGGTTTGGGTATGTTAGCCGGCAAAACTTAGGTTAACTAATATAATACAAATTACATATAATACTTAGGATAAACAATAATGTTGATACCTAGGTTATAAAGTCTTGATTAGAATTCCAACAGAATAGAGGCAAGGAAAATTGTAACAATAACAATGTGTTTACATGCATGGTGTCTAATGAATTGTAACGTTGAAGGGCTTGGTCAATCAAGTTCAACGTTTCCTAAACCAGTGAATGATCTTCTGCTAAATGGACAACAGCCAAGATAATCGTTTTCTTTAATTGATCATAAAACTAAAAGATTAGATGAGCTTGTTCACTTCGTTTTATGGGTTCCATTTAAAATCACAAGTACGAAAGAATTTTAGATATTTTTAACTACAGACAATTCAAATTCAAGAACTCAATGAGTATATTTATTAAAATCTAAAGATGAAGTATTTGTTAATAGAGTTAATTACACAAATAGTTCTTATGATTTGTGAAAAGTAAAAGGTTTGGGTACTAAGGGTTACTTTTAACAGGTTTTGGTTTTATGCTTTCAATTTTGTAATGAGTTTGGTATTAAGGCTAACTTCCGTTAATTTTTCTGTTAAGTTTGAGTAAAATGACTAAAATACCCTTTGAGGGACTGTTTATGTAATTATCACTATTTTAATTAGAGGGACAATTTGTGTAAATAACTCAAACTATTAAAATAAAAACTAAATACCTAAGTTCGTCTGCTCTTTGGTTTCAATTTGATGATGGCTCTTGATAGCGGTGATCGGTGAAGATGTCAAGCACAAAAAAAAGGGAGAAGGTTGGGGGATTGATATTTTTTTATTATATTAACTAGCTTAGACCCCGTGTAATACACACGGGTGAAAAATATCAATACATAAATTTCTTAAATTTTATTTATGTATTTTACAGGTGTAAAAATGTATTACTTTATATTAAGGATATAAAACAAAATTCAAAATATGTAAAAAATAAAATATAATTGGGTTTCGGAAATACGTCAATTACTATTTAATGTAATTTGACTTTCATTTACTATTTGATTGAAAATAAAAATTAGATAATTAGATTGGAATGAAAAATAGGATCCTATTTTGTATTTAAAAAAAAAAAAAATTAGATTTCAAAGTTTTTTTTATAATAAAAGGATAATTTAAAAATAAATGTGTTTTATTAGTATATTATTAATTTATTAAAAGATATGGATGCATTTAATAAGAGAGAGATGCGGGAAAACAATGATGAGATTGAATATGGTGACGACACGTGGCATACAAAAACCTTTCTTTATTATATAGTATAGATTAGGGTTAATTACATAATTAGTCCTCAGATGTGTAAGTTACATAATTAGCCCTTCAGATTTAAAATGACTGAAATATAACCTTCAACTTAATAAAAAAAGTTGACGGACGTTTGCCTTAAACTCCAACCTGTTACAAAATCCAAAACATAAAACCCAAATCTGTTACTTTAAACCCTTAGTACGCAAACCGTTACTTTCCATAAACCACAGGAACTATCTGTGTAATTAACTCTTGTTAATATTATAGAGTTTCTAAATCTAATAAAAGATCAGTTTGAGAAAACTGTGAAGATTTTAAAAAATGATAATGAAGGTTGTGGTTGGTCACCGATTTCATGAAGATGTTCATACAACACTTAAGGCGTTGACAAAAGTGACAGCTCGAACCGACATCAAAATCACAGTTGTAAATGTTCTGTCGTACTCATCGACCACAGAGGAACCTAATCCATACAAATTGGAAGTTTCTGTTTCATACTATCATTTCACATGTCGCTGCTTTGCCACCATTTACATGTGACCCCTCACACTTTCTTCCTTTTTCAAAATACTTGTAAATGTTTAAATCAACATTTTTCCCCTAAAACATGATACCCTCTTTTTTTGTTTTCAATTAATTTAATGATATAATTATAACAAATAAAAAGGAGAAGATAGATTATCATTGTGACATACATCAAGTATTATACATTTTAATTTGAGAGCTATACATTTATGGTGATAAAGGCCGGGTTTTGTAAAAATTGATTTTATGCATGATGCCATATATGTATTTTAGGTAGGCCTGTAAACGAACTGAACAAACATGAACAGAGGCTTGTTCATGCACGTTCATTTAATTTTAACCGAACAAATGAATGAACACGAACACTCTAACGAACGGATTTTCTTGTTCGTTTTCGTTTATTAAGAAAATGAACGTGTTCGTTCACTAATATTATGAATGAACGGTTCACGAACATAAATGAACATAAACGAACACTACTTAAAAGTAAACGTGAATATCTAAATTAAAGTTTAAAATATCATTATCCTTACATCCAACATTTCAAACTAAATAAAGATATCAAATTGATTTTATATTAGGCTTAATGGTTATAAAATATGAAAAAACAAATTGATTTTAAATTAATATTAGTAATAAATAAATTTGAATGAATATTTAAAACGAACGTAAATGAACAAACATAAACAAACGTAAATGAACGTACATAAACGAACGTTCACGAACGAGACATATGATCATGTTTGTCCGTTTAATTAAATGAATGAAAACTTGTGTTCATGTTCGTTCGTTTATTAAATGAACGGACATAAACGAACTTCTAGCCGATCGGTTCACGAACAGTTCACTGAACGTTCAGTTTATTTACATGCCTAATTTTAGGGTCGGTTAAATTATAAGTAGTGTTATTTTTCCAGTCATTTTATTTCCATACTAGTTACGATTTTATGACGGGCTCTATCTGTTTAACGGTCTAAACTCACTTAATATAAAATGAAAAAAATAATAATTTATATTTAGTCTATACTCTATGGTAAAAAGAGCTATCACGAGATTTTTGCTGAATAAAATAATATCACGAAAATCTCACAAAAAGAAACACTGGTATCGCGTGATTTTCACCTTAATTTATTACGTGTACGGATTTTATATGTTCATGGTTATATATGGCCAAAAGAAACTTCTAAGGGTGAACCAGTAACATTCTAAACTTGAGGGACATTTATAAAAAATTAACCGATATAAAACTAATAAAATCGAGTCGTTACAACTACCGTCACACACGGCTATCTCCGAGATGGCCATCGAAAACGGAAGGCTACCTCTGATAGCTAAAAAGAGAGGATTCGCTCGCAGCGCCTCACACACTTACGACGAGCTCCATAGTTTCCGATCATGGCTCCGGTGGATGTGCGTTGATCAGTCTAACGGTTGGACTGCAACTCTCTCGTGGTTCGTGTTCATCATCTTCACCTTCATCGTCCCTGGCTTGTCTCATTTCTACCTTGCGTGCAGCGATTGTGATAATCGGCACGCTAGGCCTTATGATAGCCTTGTTCAGTTGTCTCTGAGTTGTATCGCTTCGCTTTCATTTGTCTCGCTTTCGCAATTCGTGAGGATCTACGGTCTCCGTAGGTTTTTGTTCTTCGATAAGCTTTGTGATGAGAGTGAGACTGTTCGGGAGGGGTATACTGCACAACTCAATGTACGTACTCTGTTTTTCTTAAGGTTTTTTGTTTGTGGATTTTGTTATTACTGGTTGAATTTTGGATCTCCAGTTATGCAGTTCTACTTGATTTCATGATGTTTGTTGATTCTGGTCCGATTGATTGCATTTTGACTCATTGCAAAAAGAAATGATTTTTTTTTCTTTTTCTAATAATACTTTTAACATATAGTTTGATTTTTGTTTTGTAATAACTTGTAATATTTAACTTTTTTTTTTAATCTAAATACACTGTCTTGTTTATTTTTTTACAAAATTCCGATACAAATTTCATTAAACACCTAGTCACATAATAAATTACTTTTTAGTATCGTAAATATAAAAAAAAACTTTATTTTGAAAACGACTTTGTTTTCAATAAAATTTATATTGGAGTGTTAACAATTTTTTTAAATAAAAAGTTAAATATTACAAGTCATTAGAGTGTTTAATTTTTTTGCGAAATTCCGATATAAGTTTTATTGAAAACCTAGTCATTTTCATAATAAATTATTTTTTTAGTATCGTAAATATAAAAAAACTTATTTTGAAAACGACTCGGTTTTCAATAAAATTTATATCTGAGTGTTAGTTTTAAATAAAAAAGTGTATTTAAATAAAAAAAGGTTAAATATTACAAGTCACTAGAGAAAAATCAAATTATATGTTAATGGATTATTTGAAAAAAAGAAACAAATTCACTTTTTTGTGTTTGAATAGAAGAGGATTCGTTGATTATGCTACCTGGGGTAGCGGACTGTCTAGAAACCAAATCGATTTCAAACTCCTCCTAGAAACCGATATTGTTTTCCTAAACCCCTTTAAATCGAAAAGTTTCTTATTTTTGCGTTAATTGTTACGAAAATATAAATGCAGAGATCACTTAAAATCCTGTCCATCTTCGTGATCCCATGTTTTGCTGCTGAGAGTGCATACAAGATCTGGTGGTACAGTTCAGGTGCCACTGCCATTCCATTTTTGGGGAATGTTATAGTGAGTGACACAGTAGCATGCATCCTGGAACTCTGCTCATGGCTCTACAGAACTGTGGTGTTCTTCCTTGTTTGTGTGCTTTTTCGCCTCATTTGTTACCTCCAAATCCTTCGTCTACAAGATTTCGCTCAAGTTTTCCAAGTTGACTCGGATGTTGAGTCTGTATTGAGGGAACATCTCAGGATCAGAAGGCACCTGAAGATTATAAGTCACCGTTACCGGGCTTTCATATTGTTGGCTCTCATCATTGTCACAGTCAGTCAGTTTGCAGCACTTCTTAATACCACACGCAACACTTCTGACCTCAGTGTTTTCAAATCCGGTGAACTTGCAGTAAGTGTTTATGTAGCCTTGGATTTCTTATTAAAAGTCTAGAGGTGGTAAAATGTGTTGGTTGGGTAATGGGTCAATGGGTTGACCCGAAACACTTCAGGCTTGATTGTATTACATTTTTATCAACAATTAGTAAGTCGGGTATGATTGAAAACATTACATTATTTCAATAAGGACTATTTGTATAGGATATAACCAACTTCACACAAATCTGTTATGTAACGGGTCAACTTGACGTATGTGATTAATAACCGGCCGACCTACCCAAAATGGAAAATTTTGAAAGTTGGTTACCCAAGACGGAAAAAATTTGAAGTTGCTTACCTTAAATGAATTCTTATTGAATTCTTTTATGGTTAAAATACACTCTTGGTAACTTTAGACTTGTTTAACATGTTACTCTTCTAGCTAACTTTTTTTTACCATTTAAAGATATAATGTAGCACGAATAGACACATTCATATATAAATCTATCAAGAATTCAAGATTAGTTTTAAGACATGGTTGTTATGTTTTCTTGTATTGTAGTTGGTTTCTGTGAGCCTGCTTGCGGGCTTAATGATACTGCTGAGGAGCGCAACTAGGATTACCCACAAAGCACAAGGCGTGACTTGTCTGGCCGCCAAGTGGCATGTATGTGCAACCATCGATGTCTTTGAGTTACCCGAAGCTGATATTGAGACCTCACCTGTTGGTGATGTTGGCAGCCAGGTGTTTCCTTGCGAAGAAGCGTCTTCTGACTATGATGATGTTGGAAGTGAAGAAGATGAGTTGGATAATACTAAACTCATACCCGCATATGCTTATAGCACAATCTCTTTTCAGAAAAGACAAGCGTTAGGTAAGTTCAGTCAAACTTTCTTTAACATGATCAGAAATTCAGAATAACAAAAGTTGTCAATTCCGACCTATTTGATTATGAACTGGTCAAGTGGGTAAGATAAAAAAAATTGGTTCAAAGTAAGCGAGTCTATAGTTTGTTGGAAATCAGGCGCAAGAACATGAACACAAAATTTGATCTCAACAAAAGATCGACTATTTTATTAATATTGAAAACCAAAACCTCTTATTACAAATAAACCTTAGACCTCTATTTATAATAGAACAATACTTGAAAAAGAAACAACCTCATTAGACTCAAATTAGGAAAACTAAATCAAATCAAATCCTTAAACTAGGTAACTAAATAAACTAATTAAAAAAATAAACCAAAATAGTAAACCTAAAAACTTGCAAAATAATAAAATACTTCCTACTTATGTACTAACTTTGTAATTTCCTCCTTACACCTCGTATATTATTAGATTACGACAAGATTAACCTAATATAGTTCGTCAAAGTTATGCTTTTTTAGCTAAAAAGTAACAAGTTGAATGGTAAAATAAAAAAAAGTTAGCTAAAGGATAAATGGGTCGAAAGTCATTTTTAACAAGATCGGCATAGCAATCTTGACCTATTTGTTGTAGCTAAAAAATATATTTTTTAATGCGTACAACCTTTTAAATTGCTCTATAAAAAGTGGATTATTATTATAGTAACATAAACTTTTGTAACCATATAAATAACTTATAAAAATGGACAAAAAGTAACTTATAAAAATGGACAAAAAGTGTTTTGGGCCGATCCAACCTAGACTGACCCAGTTTGATATGCCCAAATGCTACTCATTTTAACGCGCTACCCACAGCCACCAGACCTGCCCATTTTGCCACCTGAATAGCAAATGATTATTGATAACGATTCTATATTGAATTTTTTTGTAGTGACGTATTTTGAGAATAATAGGGCTGGGATAACGGTATTCGGGTTTATGCTGGATAGAACTTCACTACACACCATAGTGACAATAGAGCTGTCATTGGTCTTATGGTTGCTTGGAAAAACAATCGGTATTTCTTGATAAAATAACTTTAAGACCACCAAAGTTAGCATGGTTGTTGGAAAAAAGAATGCAACCATTGGGTTACTCATGGGTCAGTTAACATCAACGGCTACCTGCAATCACGAAGAACAATGTCAACGCTGCATGAAAACGTGCATCAACAGGGTTGAAAAGAAGTCCGAAAGAGGGAAGTAGCAAGGAGAACGTGGTTAGTCGATAATTACTGTGTTTTGTCGTACAAGTCTGTTGATTATTATTATTGTTTAGTTTGTTTCTTTGTTCATTCTTTTTGCCTGTGTTATTTGTTCACTGATTAAACTGTTTATACATCATGACTAGATTATATCCTGGCGACGTATGCCCGAAAAATGAACACATGTATCAAAATTTTAAGTTGCTATTGTGACCTTGCTCCAAAAACGCTTTGACTTCGCAGTGCCTTTAGTTGGCACCTATAAAACCTCACTTTTTTGTACTAGCTTCATCACTGCATCAACTTCAAAGTGCCTTTAGTCGGAACCAGTGGCGAAGCTTGAAGAAAAACGCCGGGGAGGCCGAGGCGGAATCCTATAATTTTTCTTTCCTATCAAGGGGGGCGGAACTTAATACCTATAAAATTTTTGGCCGAATACATATAAATTAACACTACGGAGCGAAAAATCAGGAGGGGCTGCCCCCCCCCCGCCCTACACTAAGCTGCGCCCCTAGTCGGAACCTATAAGAGCTCACTTTGGAAAGAATCGGTATAAACTAAACCGAATACATAATCGGTTTATTGTTGGATAATTAGGTGGTATTGACATCAAGAGGTGTAATCGTGTCGTGTAGGCGGGTTCACGTTGTTAGGTTGGAGCTGATGAACGTGGACACAACTCATGTTTATTCATGTCATTTACCGTGACACACTTAAAAATATAATTATAACTTTTACTTTTTATTCTAGTTTTAAACATGTCAACATATTTCATTTTTGTACAACATGAACATGACTCGTTTAATTAAACGAGTTTTTTTGGATAAAGGGATTTTTGAAATGTACAAGGGTGAATAAGTTATTTAAAATTTATGATCACTTTTTAAAAGTAATGACTTATGTTTGCAAGTTTCTTTGTTTGATATCTATTTGTTAAAATCTTTATTGTCTTGAAATTAATAGTAAAGAGGTTTGAGGCAAAAGAGAAATAATTATTGGTTCCAATGGATGTTAACAAACCCACTAACCCACCCTATGCCACTCCTTGGTAATCCATTAAGATTGTAGATATTTTCTCTAAGCTCATTAGAGATCAGGGTTGATATGCCGTCTCACTAAATGGGTAGTGATCACCCCTTTGACTTCTTATTAAACTGGCAGTGATCTTCGACTTCTCACTCACCCTTTCAACTTTTCATTAAACGGTAGTTATCACTCTTACCAAAAGTCTCACTAAAATGAATAGTGATCACCCTTTGAGGTTGTCTATATACAAGCCAACAGGAACCTGAGCGTGACGTGTATGCTATTTGGTATGTGAAAGTTTGCCCTTCTCAACCGTATATATAATTACATAGGAGTCTGTCTTTGGATAAGATTGCTCTATATTCAATATGAATACAAATATTTACATCCATATTTTATAGGCATGTATTCAGTTGCCTATTCTATAGCCATATATTACTACTATTATACCCCCACAGTCAAAACAGAAGGTTGACGACTATTGAGACTGTTTCTGAAATAATCAAACAGGGCTGATGGCAAGCCTTTAGTGAAGACATCTGCAATCTGAAAACGAGATGGCACATGAAGGACTCGAACATGACCTCGGGCTACCGTGTAAACAACCAAGCACCGAACTGTAACGAACCAACTTTCGGGTTTATAATATAATATGTTAAACATATTATAAGGGTGTAAATAAATATAAAGGAAAGTTGGGGGTTTGTTGCAAATTAAGTGGAGTTCCGTCTAGTTTGGTGTTAAAAGCCAAAAAAACTGAAATTAGAAAAGTGAAAAATATGAAAACTCATATTTTAGCAAAGGTGGAGGGCGCACACACACTCATTTTAGTGTGTGTGTGTGTGTGTTGTGATTTTTTCTGGAGAGAAAGGGGGAGAGGAGCTGAATCAAATATTTGATCAAGTGCATGTAAAGATTGAAGGTGTTGGCTTGCTTAATCCATTCTAAACATCAAGCAAGTTCCTCTTCATTTTTAAATCCACCATTTATGGCGTTCTTGGGGAGAAATAGGTGTGGGGACTGAATTGATTGAATTAAGTGGTTAATACTTGTTAAAAGTAACAACCTAGCTTGATTTAAAGTAATGAGAGGTAGATAACATCATCTAAACATCTAATTTGATGATTCAAGAATTAGGGTTCTTGAGGGTGAATTGGGGTTTTCAATCTAATGATGTTTAAATGATGAATTGGTGGGTGGAAAGTATCTAGGGTGTTAATAGACACATTATTAAGTAAGAAACCTCATCCAATTTCATGATTTGAAATTTAGGGTTCTTGATGTGAAATTTGAGGGTTTTTTTATTGGGATTGTTTAAATAGTGAATTGGTGGTAAGTAAGTGTTTATGGTGTTAATAAACACTATATTTAGTAGAAATCCTCAATCATTTTGATAAATCAAGAACCTTGAGGAATTGTGTGAACTTGGATAAATCTTAACGGGTCAAAATGGGTTGAAAGGTTGTTTTTGGGTGTTAGAGGTTTCGTTAAGGTTATGTTAACCAAATCAAGTTGGGGTGTTGATCTTTAAATCATAGGTGTGTCTTAAATCCCAACTTTGTGCGTGGGTTGAGATCATAGGATTGCTAACTGCAATTGGATTGTTAGGTGATCAAGGTGTTAAAGGAGCTAGCTTTAAAAACCAAGTGGAACCGTCTCTAGCTAAATGTAAGTGCTTTGCACTTACTTAATAATGATAAGTGGTAGTAAATGCATATATTTATTATACATGTTGATTTGTTGATTGTCATGTGTGTCATTGTGTGTATGTGGATTTGGTAAATTTGCATATGGGGAATGTATGCAAAGGGTGGGTGTTTAAGGTGCTTGAGGTCAATGAACCTCACAATGTAGTATGCTGATTAAAGCATTCAATTACGCATGTGTTTAAGTAGTGTAATTGTATGACCATGTTGTATGCAAGGGAAAGGGTGAATTGGTTGTAATTAAAGTCTTTGAACTTCACAAGTTTAAATGGTGAATTTGGGATCTTTGAATCCCACATGTCGGTAAATAACGTAAGGGTTATAAAGGTTGAATGGTGTCGTGTGTGTACACTTATATGTATGTTAGAAAGTCGGTGTTTTAAGTCTAAGAACATCACTCGGTGATTAATTGAGGTCATGAACTTCACTAATGTTGTTATCGCTTGAAGTCTTCGAACTTCACTAATGTCGTTGTTGTTTGAAGTCTAAGAACCTCACATGGTAGTTATTTGAGATCATGAACTTCACAAGTCGTTTTATGGTATTTGAAGTCTAGGAACCTCACACGGGAGTTATTGAGGTCATAAACTGCACAAGTTGTTTTGTGGTATTTAAAGTCTAGGAACCTCACACAAGAGTTATTGAGGTCATGAACTTCACGTAGTTGTTTGTGGTGTTTGAGGTCTTTAGAACCTCACAAAGGAGAAGGGTCGGGTTAGTGGGTGATTAACTAACTAATGTGTACATACATGGGTGGTAATGTATGTAAGGTGTTATATATGCTTATTGAAGTCTTTGGGTGTTAATTAATATTCGGTTTGGGGTTAGACATGTATAGGCGTTAATACATGTTACTGGAAAAAAGCCCAAATTTATAATAAGTATATATCGGGCTAGTAAATGAATCTTGAAAGCCATAATATATGAAACCTGGGTGCCTCAAGGCGAGGAATCCAAAAATGAGGGCTGCCCAGGTGGTGGGTATTTTACGCTGGCTGGGCGTAAATTACGTTGCCCCGACATAAATTACGCCCGTGAGGGGCTGTTTACGGACACATTTACACCAAAAATGCTGAAATATAGTTTTTGGTTGATTATTGCTGTAAGGGCTTGGGGGGCTCACATGGAGGTCATATATCATTAGTAATGGTTGTTTTATGATGTTTTCTTGTAGGTAAAACTCCGGTTTGAAGTATCGGGTCACGCTTCTTGTCGTATTGGATTCTCATTCGTTTTGGTGAATATTAACGGTTGGAATTAGAACTCCGTTTGGGAGTCTTTAAACTTGTTTTAAGTCATCTCCTTGATGCTAAAACTTGTTATCTTTAAGTTGCTGGTTGGTTGTTTTGAAACAAACTATCGTGTCGTTTTGTTGTTTTTAAAAATGTGTTGTTTGTCAAGAGTGTTTTTATGAGACCTATTTTCGCGTGTTTAAAAGTTAAAATTTTGTGAAAAATTTTTGGGTGTTACACGAACCACTGGGCCGGTCCCCATCCATGTTAAATTTGTCGCTACAATGTATATACATATATATGTATGTATTATAAAGGAGAAAAACATAGAAAAAAATGAAGCAAGACATGTTACGTAGCAGGCCTGATAAAATGAAGTGTTATTGTTCGTTCTCCTACTTTTTTTTTTGACAGAGATAGTAATATAAGTAAATAAATAATTAAAAAAAAAAAAGACTTGATGAACCGAACAAACAATAAAACTCATGATTATAAACCATATAATCACAATAAAAGGCAATCCACCTACCTCTAAAAATATATAAGTATTTTATAACAAACTGCAGGAAAACAATGACGTGTTACTTCACATAATCATAATTTATTTGGTGAGAGCGTCATTATAAAATTATCTTCTCTACCAATTACAAATAAAAGTCTAACTTATGTATTTAAAAAAAACTTAGATTTTATAAAAAAAAGTTCACGAATACCAGTGATGGGGTTTTAGCGAACCCTTTAGGCCATCAAACATGGTTTCACATTTCACACCTCCCCACAGTAACTAATTTTCCACACATCTCAACATTTGAGAGACATGGTTTCACGTCTCTAAATTTAAATAAAACATTAAAAACAAACTTTAATAAAAAACCACATTCTCCTTCCACGGTCGTGGGGTGCTCCATGAAATCCCTCCACGCTCGTGTATCACACAAGGGGCACGGTATTCTATGGTCCCATGAGCGCCAACTCATCTCTATGCCACCCCTCCTCGAGGTATACCGGAACATAAATAAAATAATAGAACCGAAATTTGTTTGGTTGAGAAACTAGAAATCACCGTTAAATTCATAGACTTGAATCCATCAAACCGGGTAGGTTTAAAAAAAAAAAAAACCTAAATTCATTCCCATTCCGTTATATAATTAAACCCATTCCCAAAGTGGAAAACTAACCATACCGACCTAATTTTTAGTTCAACTTCACAAGCAAAAGTGTCTATAATTATACGTAGTGATATTCAATATATAGCTTAAAGTAAAAATCCATGGCGCCTCGCACCACCAAAAGAATAAAAAAATATCTTGACTGTAGTTTTAAACCTTTTCAGCGTCGTCGAGATCTGGGAGATTAGGGATTTCGATAGATTTTCTAATCTGCATGTTATCAGTTTTCATAAAATGGAGATTGATTCAGCAGCGATTAGTCGGTGCTCTGTAGAACACCAGAAGATCTACAACGAATGGTTCAATGTCGCTGATTCAGGTTTCGTTATTCGTTCTCTATCTTCATCGTTTCATGTACCTTTTTTCAATCCGTTTTACATAGTTTTGGTGTTTACCGTGTAATTACAGATGGCGATGGCCGCGTCACTGGTGTCGATGCCACGAATTTCTTCGTCATGTCTAATATAGCTAGACAAGATCTCAAGCAGGTTTTTGTCCATGTCCTATGTTTGTGCCCTAATTTTGTTAACTTGATAACCCTAGGATGGATAATACTGATCTTATATATGTGCTTGCTTGCTTAGCTTTATTTTAGATGTGCTGCACTGTAACAATGGGGTTTGTGTTTTCGATCCTTGTTGTATTAAAGCTAGCAGCTATGTAATGAGTGTACACTCGTTTATTTGTGTTAAAAGAACTGTAGGCAAATTTTGGATTGGAACCAGGGCATATGACTAAATCCTTGATCAAGTGATGTTAGTGCACAGATACTAGATAGGATTTACCCTTTTAATGAAGTGAAATTAAAACAACATATTGGAGCAAACGAGAAGCATCATACAAATAACTTAATTGAAAATAAGAGAAAAATGATTACCTATGGGAAGACCCTGATATCCTCTTTGCAAGATCTGATGCATTTTTCTGGAGATTGTTGTTGAAAGCTGAAATAATTTTATATGTAACAAAAAGCATCTGGCCTCCCCTGGTATGCCCATAAGGTTTCATCTGTATCGCTGTTAGTGTTAATTTGACAACCTATTTGAGTGGTAGATGAATCATGGGCACTTTAGATAAATCTAAAATTTCTTGAAATCAAGGATCTTTGATAGGCTGGATATGATACTGAAATACTGAATAGGAAAACCCAGTGTTTGCATTTCGAGCATCACAACACAACTTATATCAGCAGTAATGGCCTACCTTAGTTATTCTAACTGTAAGTTTGTAACTGCATGATAGAAGCTTTAGTTATGAAAGGTGGATTGGCTACGTCAAAATTTGGGATTTGCAAGATATTTTATGCCTTCTTTTTCTTCTTTTAAGTTTATACTACTATTTCTCATAATTAGCTAATTGTTTTTCTGCTATTGAATCCTGATATGTTTATATTTCCTCACCTGTTCATACAACAACTTAAGGTGTGGGCAATTGCAGACTCTAAACGACAAGGCTTTCTGGGCTTCAAAGAGTTTATTACTGCAATGCAGGTAGTTTGTTTTTGGCATTATCTTCCTTTTATTGCATCTGTCTGTCTGTCCTTTCTCTGCATGTGATCTAATTTGTGTGTTTGGTAATTGTAGCTGATTTCTATGGCACAAGCGGGACATACAATAAGCAGTGACCTCTTAAATTCTAAAGGTAAGCAGTGCAGTCACATTGTTTTTTTTTTCAAATCACAGTTTCAATGTGGAATATTCACACTTGATTGCTTTTCTTGATACTGTATTGAACAACTCAGTTGATTTTGAAAATTTGAAACCACCGGTGATGGACGGTTTGGATGCCTTAATAGCGGTATGTATACCTTTCTCTCATGTTAACAAAAAATAGAAGCAGTAGGGCCACTATGAGCCTATAAACTAAATATTTTCCTTGAAATTCTAACTTGTTTGTCAATATATGTAGAGGAAAAGACGTCCGAAAAGTGATTCTGAATCAAATGGTAATGATTTTTACTGTCCTAATTATTATTACAAAAATAGAGAATTACAATGATGTCTTTACTTTTTGATGTTCACTCTCAACATTGATTTAGGTGGTGGTTCACATCAAACTTCACCATCAGCATCATCTAGTTGGTTTACTTCACCAAAATCTGCAAAAAAGGCATGTGTTATGTCATTTTTCTTCACTATGTGGGATGAGGCTTTTAAATGTAGAAATCAGATTAATACATGCTTATGAAAGAAACATCCATCATGCAAAATAGGTTCCAAAACATAGAAGTGTTAGAACAGAGATATTATGCTTTTATAAGGACATATTATCCTGGTCCTAGATGCAACAGAGTCCTCTAATATAACTTGCAAGTTGCATCATGCAAAATAGGGTTTCATATTTCAGCACTTGAGATCTATTTTTGTTGTTTTGCTTTCTGTTCAAATGATACAAGCTATCTTCACATTATCCCAGTATCCCACACTAATCTTTCCGACATTAGGCCTTTTTACTATTATTGTTTATTTTCATGTTTTCATTTTAATTTCTGTTTCTTGAAAAACAAGTTAGCAACTTAGCATTGGATATATAGACATGATTGCTTTTCAAATATTATGTCTTCATGGCTTCATCCATATTGTTTATGCTTGCTTAGGTTCCCTTAACTGCTGTTACATCAATCATTGATGGCCTGAAGAAGCTGTACATTCAGAAGCTGAAACCCTTAGAAGTCACATATCAATTTAATGATTTTGTTTCTCCCTTATTGGTAAGTGATTTTAATCCATGTGCTTTGTATACGGTATTCTGATTTAGTGCATGGCCAGCTATGGTTGGTTTCCATGTTAATGTTTCTTGATGTTCTGTTTCCAGACAAACAGTGATTTTGATGCCAAACCAATGGTGATGCTTTTGGGTCAATACTCAACAGGAAAAACAACATTCATCAAACATTTGCTTAGAAGTAGTTATCCAGGCAAGTTCTTCACTTATCCCATTCTTTCTACCCTCTTTTAATCATATGTCTAATTATTCTTCATCTTTCTAACAGGAGCTCATATTGGACCTGAGCCTACGACAGATAGATTTGTTGTTGTTATGGTATGCCTTAAAATCCCCTTTTACTTTCTTGGTATGGTACTATGGTCACATTGTTTGTATTAATCTGTGCCTCTGGGTGTGTAGATATTTGGTTCTGGAATATCTTTTAATAAATGTATGGGGTACGTTGGTACACATCAAATATAACATGAAAGAATATTTGTTGCTCATGAAAAAACAATTAAGTTCGTCTTCAGGAAAAACAAAAATTTAGCTGCATATTTAAGTTTGAAAAACAAAAAACTCAACCAAAGGTCTTAAAAAATCGCATCTTTAACCATAATTTTCATTCTCAACTAAATATAAGAGTATTATTGTAATTTATGGCTTTTACTAAAGCAAAACGGTTGAGACCCTTTTTGGATGGAAATCTTTTTGCTAGCTGGTGAAAAAGGGCCAAAAGCGAACGATGTTGCAACATCGAGAGGGCGAACAGAAAGCAAGTATATTTCTGCATGTTTAGTTATTTTGTAATTATGCATATCACTATAACAATGAGATGATGTGAGATGTAAGGAGAGCAAGTAAAAACCTTCTGGATATGTTATTTATTTTACATTGAAGGTTTAACACACAGCTAATACATAAATTCAGAAATTATATATTTTTGAATGATGCATTGAAATATTTAAACCTCAAATAATTCCCAAGCTGGCTAAGCTACATGAGCTAAGTGAATGAGCCCTAAAAATGTTGAACCAAATGAGGTTATCCTAACTTTACTCTGCTTCACTTTCAAAGATGCTGACATGTGTTTATGATAAAAAAAGTCCCGGTATTTTCTCTCTTTAAATTTTAGAACATCGATTATTCTTACTCCATATGAACTGCTTCGCTTTAAATCTCAATTACAATAAGTATTTGCTGTATTTAACATGTTTTCCTGTAACTTCATTGTTCTTGTCATCTATGCAGTTTCTGATGGCATGAAAAACTTATGACCAGCTTTTTGCATCAAACCGGTCGACTAAAACCCCAATCTTTTTTTATTGCTTTTTACAGAACGGACCTGATGAAAGAAGTATTCCAGGAAATACTGTTGCTGTTCAAGCAGACATGCCATACAGCGGTTTAACTAATTTTGGAACTGCATTCTTGTCAAAATTTGAGTGTTCTCAAATGCCACATCCTGTTAGTTATCATGACAACTTATTTGTGTTTGATGTAATCATTATTTCTTCATGCTAAACCATATACTGTGTTTTCTGGTTCAAAGCTGCTGGAGCATATTACATTTGTGGACACTCCTGGAGTATTATCAGGAGAAAAACAAAGAACACAAAGAAGCTATGACTTCACAGGTGTCACATCCTGGTTTGCTGCAAAGTGTGACCTAATCTTGCTTCTCTTTGATCCTCATAAACTTGATATAAGTGATGAATTTAAACGTGTTATATCTTCCCTAAGAGGAAATGATGACAAGATACGTGTGGTCTTGAACAAGGCTGATCAAGTAGATACCCAACAAGTATGAAATGATTTTCAATATTACTTATAACAGTCCCCCTAAATGGACCTATTTTCTTTGCTGCTTACAAGTGGTTTTCTGTATTGTAGCTGATGAGGGTGTATGGAGCCCTAATGTGGTCCCTTGGTAAAGTCCTAAACACTCCTGAGGTTATGCGCGTTTACATTGGGTATGATCATCTAATTCTTTTTCTTGTTGTTTCTTAGAATAACAACATTTTAATTTAAATGCAACAAAAAGGTGGGTCAGACACGTGTTAAGTACTTGGTCAAAGTGTGCCGGGTTGGGTTATCCCACAACCCAATTTGCACTTTTTTGTTGTTTTAGAGTTGATGATTGCAAAAACATTATCATTACAATAATAATCTACTTCTTTTTAAATAATTCAATATTCAACCTGTTTGACTTGTTCCCATTATAACAAATTATTTTAGTTTTACCATTTGACCCATTTGTATGATGAAACCTAAATTGACCAATTTGTCACTTCTTACCTTTTATGATTTACATTTGGACAAAATGTTAGGGTCTTCATTTGTGTTACAACCTGAACCTATTTACACAAATACTGAAAAATATGGTCATATTGCAACTTTTTATATTGGAATATACTATGAAAACTACATGGTTGTGGGTGTAACTACGTCTGAATAAATAAGACTATATCGTCTTCTAGCAAGTCTTTGACATCCAGGCAGCAGAAATACTTCTATTCAGTCCTGTCTTTATGCATGGGGTAAGCTATAAAACCTTGTGAATTGAAAGTTGCCACAGGGTTTAACAGTGACATTTTAAAACCTTAGTACAAAACACAAATTTTGATAGTGAAAATTTTATATATTCTTACCAAATCATCTTATACCATTTCTTTGATGGCCATCTTGTTTTTTGCAATAATCCCTTTTTATCTTCTTATATTATTTTTTGAGGCTTCACACTGGATTTTCATTACACATTTCATGACTAACTGAGCTCACAACAATTATGCCTACGTTAAGAAACAAGAATTCTCTTGTGAGGGCAAACAAATCATTCCTAACTATTGGAAACAAGTTCCGATACATACCTAACTTATAATTAGCTTATACCATTATTTTTTTAGCAAATAATGCCAAAAGATGATACCCAGCTGCCTAAAAAATGTCAGCGTCGATTCACAATTCTTAAATTTGATATTATTTAGATATTCATGGCAACCTTGTTTTAATATTCCACTTTATCTGTACATGCAACTAGAGCAACTTCATAATTTATATGTGCAATTTTAGATTTTTGGATGTTACAACTTGCTTGCATAGTTTGAAACTTATGGCAAATTTCTTCTATGTTGTCAGTTCTTTCAATGACAAACCTATAAATTCGGTAACTGCTGGGCCAATTGGGACAGAGCTGTTTGAAAAAGAGCAGGAAGATCTTCTTAGTGACTTAAAGGATATACCTAAGAAGGCTTGTGATCGCAGAGTGAGTTTCTTAAACTTTTAAAGCTCCCTTTTATAATTAAATTTTCCTCATTTTCATTTTGAAGGTCCCATCTCTTCTCCTTCATGAAGATGGGTCCCACGATGAAAATGTAGGGCTACACAAATCGACACGCGTTTGCAAGTTTCATGGACTAACTGGGGTGTCTAGTAAACGCTTGCATGTCAAAGTTATTCATGACATTCTCCTACATTTTTGGAGCTAAAAGCCTAAAAGATAGAGCAAATGTACATGTGGTAAATTGGGCGGCTTAGACTAGTTGGGTAAAGGATCGACACGGGTAGTTTTTGGAACCCACACTGAAAAGTGTCGAGTTGGGTTGATCCCAAACACCTTTTGTTTAAAATTATTAACTTACTTTCGACCCATTTGACTCGTTAGAGATGAAAAACATAACCAAATTGACCCGTATGGGCTGAAATTGCCACCTCTAAGCACAAGGGATTCTATTGATTTGCAATTATATATTGTCTTGATAATTCAATCTTGTTTACAGATCAACGAATTTGTGAAACGAGCTAGAGCAGCCAAGATTCATGCTTTCATCATTAGTCATCTTAAGAAAGAGATGCCAACCATGATGGGCAAGGCTAAAACCCAGCAGAAGCTCATCGATAACCTGGAAGACGTTTTTGCAAAGGTTGATCTCTCTCTCTATACTCACACCCCCCCCCCCCTTCAACGTGCTTGTGTATTTACTGGCTTTTGTAAACAGGTTCAAAGGGAGCATCACTTACCAGCGGGGGACTTCCCATTCGTCGAAAGCTTCAGGGAGAGGTTGGGCGGTTACAACCTGGACAAATTCGAGAAACTGAAGCCAAAATTGATCCAAACTGTAGATGATATGCTCGGTTACCACATCCCCGACCTTTTAAAGAATTTCAGCAATCCGTATGATTAAAGCTAAATGCTAGCTATTCGAGAAAACGGATCCTTGTGTTGGTATACATTCGTTTGTAGTGTAATGTGTTGTGTGTACCATGACACTAATTGCATATTTATCAAAAAAACCTCTTTGGTTAACCATCTCTATGATTTTGATGAGCACTCTATAAGACTTCAAGAAATGGTTAATTTACGGCCAAATAATGTATGCTTACCTTCTTTTACATCTTCTATTCTTCATTAAGTGGTGGTAATGTATTCTCCTATAATGCAATTGCTTATTCAAGAAATATATTTTACTTTAAAGATCTATTTATTTATCATATATCTTAGGAAAGGTTATACAGTTTATCATATATATATTAGGAAAGTTACTAGTTGTTCTCCCACACAAATGACAAAGCCATAAACAATTTGGTCAGTTTTATCATCAAGATTATAATAAGTTGACTACTAATGACCATTACTCGGATGTCGAATGTGATATGAGTATGACAATCATTTCTTTATATTATTTTAACATAACATGGTTGAAACATACCAGCAAGTAGAGCACAGTGAAGTCCTACAAACGAGAATTTAAGTGAGTGACAAACAAAAATAAAAATAGAAATAACCGAGGTGAATAGAAAAATACTAACTCACCATAACTAGAAAGTGTATGTCCGGGAAAGTCAGATTAACTGCATATGCAAATTAGAACCTGCACCGTAAGTGTAAAAGTACAACTAGTGAACAATCTCATACGGATCTACTTCAAAAGCTGTAGATACTTCATAAAATGCTGACATGTGTATCTGAATTCTTTTTCATAAACTTCAGCATGAAAAAAACAGAAAGAAAGATTTTTATCACTGCATAATAATGATTAATGAATGACATTTAAGAGTAACAAACCTTTGGGGGAGCATACATGGAGATGAAATGATCAATAGTTCCGCCAAGGAGACCGATACCATCTAGAAAGGTAAATAGGGGCATGATTAGTGTACAAATATAAATTTAAATGACAATGAGATGAAATGATCAATAGAAAATTCTGTTATTTATCGTTATGGTGGTCAACCGGATATATTTGTAAATTCATTTCAAGATTATTATGATAGAATATACATAAAAACAACCTATCAGTTAAACCCACTTTCGTGGCATCTGCTGGAACAAAACTTCCAATGTGGGCAAGAAAAACAATTAATGCTACCTGCATTTAAATGACAATGTGATTGGTGAATAAAAAAAAATCAATCTTGATAACAAACTTTGACCGTGTTCAGCAAGCTTCATTGGAATCTTGTGGGCAATTTTATATGAAACAAATACAAATGGAAACATATGGTATATAGAAATAACCTGCTTTATATATATGCTTTTTCCTGAATAATTAGGTCCTGTAGTGATATGAACATTCCCTGAGAAATGAAATAAGAAAAGGTAGTAAGAGAACTGATATGATGTAATAAACAATCTCTAGTTCCAAAAAAACCAAGAAACAATTAACAAAGATAAAAGTCCATATACCCTGATCAATAATCTTTGTATCATTAGGAATAAATGTGTCAACTGTCATTTCCTGTAAAACATGTCTGGTCACAGAAGCGGCTAAATGTTACTCCATACATAAAATGCATATGAATTCACTTAACCAATCCATTATGAAAAGTGCAGCTTGAAGAGTTGTACATATATACATATATATAAATATATATATATGTGTGTGTGTGGAGGGGGGGGGGGATGGATCATTTGAGAACTCCTATATATGTATATGTGTGTGTGTGTTCTTTGAGCAGAAAAGGTAAAATAAAAATCCGACCTTCCATTACGAATATCGAGCACAGCTTCAGCAGTCAACATAGGCCTTACATAATTTTTTTGACGAGCAACCAATGCCAGTGACAAAAAGCTACACAGCCATGAGAAATTGTAGTCAAGACCATACTAAATACCATGTTAGAGAAGAGTTACATGGAAATGGAGAAAAAGAATCAAACAAATTAAGAATATATTGACCAGTCGAGTTCTGCTGCAAAATCGATTCCCTTGAGTAGATGCAGTGAGAACTCAAGGATGTGTGACACCAAGTCCCTTGTAATAGCTCTCTCCATGTCTTGAAAGGATCGAGCAAATAGAAAAATGAAACAAGATATTGTTTATTAAAACATATATGAACATGCAGAGTCAAACCACAGCGGTGAGGACCTTAGGACATAGTCAATTTAATTCCAAGAGATGCATATTTTATTTGCTGAAAAGAGACCTTCCACTGGTTTCAAAGATATGTTCATAAATTCATTCAAAAAGATACGGGAAAGTGACAAGGTCTTTTTCAATACCTAGGATTTTATGATATATGTCTCCTAGAAGGCTGTCCAGTTCTCGTGTCATTGCATTGCGGTAGTAGAACCTTTTAACATCACCATCTTCATCAGAGAACTAGAAACTGAACACAGGTTTTCTAATTTAGGATCGAGAAAAAGCATTCGCAAACAGACATGCTTAAAGTAACTAGCTTACAGCAAATTCATAGTCTTGAAGTTACCCTAAAACACATTCATCTAGCTTCTCTTCAAAAATGCACATCAAATATCCTATTCAGAAACATTAATAGAAAGTTAGATCATGAAGATACATCTTCAATTTCAATTATTATATGTTATGCATAAAACCATGAAAAACAAGTTATAATTACGAATAGAAATAAATAAAGCACCATTAATAGTTTAAATAATAGAATAAGAATGTTTTAACTATGGTTTGGAGGGGTGCGCCAGGCCAAGGCAGTAGTGCAACGCCAAGGCGACGCTCAAAGACCCCAATAGCAAGCTATTGTGATGGGCCTTTCCCCATAAAAAATAAGATTAATATCGAGTGGGCCGATGACCCACGTATCAGATATTAAACTGATAAGAACAGATACTACACTTGATCTTAGCCAAAAGGCCGAGAAAGGTATGATTTCTCCTTTCTTGGGCCTCTGTTTATATTGGCAGTCCTTTCAACTTTGTATTCTCTAGGCAGCCGATGTGGGATTGTGATAAGACTTTTTTCCTATAGTTTTCATCAACCCTCCGGATCCTTTTCTAAATGTGCCTGAAAATTGCTGTTTCAAACTCAAAATCTCAGTGTTGCTCACACTTATCAATAGACTGAATTCGTTATCTCTGACCCTGAAAACTATTGGCAATATAAAACCTTTTCCATCGGTTTTTCATCTATCAGAATTTAATACCATGAGGAAGTGCGGATTAATGTCTGATAAACTGTCCTTAAGGTCATCAAGTGCTCAACAATTGATCGACGCTTAATCCACACTCCAAATCCGTTTTAAAGTGCACCTGACTGAATTTATTCTATGACATGCATCATCCATAACTTCACCCTGAAACTTAACGTATCAAACTCAAAGAACACAGTATTTGCTCACGTTCTCTTTCATGAGTCACACTTCATCAATAAACAATTTTTTTTTTGTCACTCACCCCGATAGGTATCGTGTTAAGGCATTCATGGTTAAGTTTGATGTTCCAAGAACTGTAATCTAGCCATAAGACTAATTCTAGCCAGCCGCGTTTAAGTTGAACTGATCGCCTCTATTAGTGAGTATATTTCAATCATATTTCTAACTTATATTCATTAGTTGCATACTCAAAGAATTAAAAGGATTATAATAAACAATGGATTCTTAATGTCCTCCTCTAGGTGTTTTTTTCTGTTTCTTTTCTTTTTTCTTTTCCTTTAGGTGCTATAGAATATCAAACATGAAAAAAAGAACATAACAGACCTATTTGATTTGCATAAACAACTTGTGGAACCAATTTGACCCTAGACATGCAAATTCCAATGACGAATGCATGCATGTTAAGAGGTAATATAATCATATTAGCCCAACAGATACAGAAAGTAACTTACAAGGTCGTATATCTGCCTCGGTTCATCCAGCTGCATATAATTATGAAGGAAATATTAGTCAAAAGAATCTTATTTTTTATCTTAAGTATATGTAATACATTTTTACACTTCTAAAAAATACATATAAAGATTTTATTATTTTATGTATGATATTTTTCACCCCATGTGTAATACACGGGGTCTAAGCTAGTTAATTAATATATAATAAAACTGGTTTAAAGATCATAAAGTAATGCGTCCAATAAACTGTAAAGATCATAAAGTGTCTATTACTTGATCCACACTTAATCAACACTCCAAATCCGTTTCAAAACGTACCTGACTTGATTCATTCTATGGCAGGCATCATCCGTAACTTCACCCTGAAACTTACTGTTTCAAACTTAATATTGTGTTACAAACTACATTTTTTTCAATAGGGCCACTACATTTGGGTGTTGGAATATCTATCAACTCGATTTACAGATTTTTCGGGTCGGGTCGGATCAATTTACAGATTTTCAGGTCGGTGGGTCGAATACAAATGGAAACATATGGTATATAGAAATAACCTGCTTTATATATATGCTTTTTTCTGAATAAATAGGTCCTGTAGTGATATGAACATTCCCTGAGAAATGAAATAAGAAAAGGTAGTAAGAGAACTGATATGATGTAATAAACAATCTCTAGTTCCAAAAAAACCAAGAAACAATTAACAAAGATAAAAGTCCATATACCCTGATCAATAATCTTTGTATCATTAGGAATAAATGTGTCAACTGTCATTTCCTGTAAAACATGTCTGGTCACAGAAGCGGCTAAATGTTACTCCATACATAAAATGCATATGAATTCACTTAACCAATCCATTATGAAAAGTGCAGCTTGAAGAGTTGTACATATATACATATATATAAATATATATATATGTGTGTGTGTGGAGGGGGGGGGGGGATGGATCATTTGAGAACTCCTATATATGTATATGTGTGTGTGTGTTCTTTGAGCAGAAAAGGTAAAATAAAAATCCGACCTTCCATTACGAATATCGAGCACAGCTTCAGCAGTCAACATAGGCCTTACATAATTTTTTTGACGAGCAACCAATGCCAGTGACAAAAAGCTACACAGCCATGAGAAATTGTAGTCAAGACCATACTAAATACCATGTTAGAGAAGAGTTACATGGAAATGGAGAAAAAGAATCAAACAAATTAAGAATATATTGACCAGTCGAGTTCTGCTGCGAAATCGATTCCCTTGAGTAGATGCAGTGAGAACTCAAGGATGTGTGACACCAAGTCCCTTGTAATAGCTCTCTCCATGTCTTGAAAGGATCGAGCAAATAGAAAAATGAAACAAGATATTGTTTATTAAAACATATATGAACATGCAGAGTCAAACCACAGCGGTGAGGACCTTAGGACATAGTCAATTTAATTCCAAGAGATGCATATTTTATTTGCTGAAAAGAGACCTTCCACTGGTTTCAAAGATATGTTCATAAATTCATTCAAAAAGATACGGGAAAGTGACAAGGTCTTTTTCAATACCTAGGATTTTATGATATATGTCTCCTAGAAGGCTGTCCAGTTCTCGTGTCATTGCATTGCGGTAGTAGAACCTTTTAACATCACCATCTTCATCAGAGAACTAGAAACTGAACACAGGTTTTCTAATTTAGGATCGAGAAAAAGCATTCGCAAACAGACATGCTTAAAGTAACTAGCTTACAGCAAATTCATAGTCTTGAAGTTACCCTAAAACACATTCATCTAGCTTCTCTTCAAAAATGCACATCAAATATCCTATTCAGAAACATTAATAGAAAGTTAGATCATGAAGATACATCTTCAATTTCAATTATTTTATGTTATGCATAAAACCATGAAAAACAAGTTATAATTACGAATAGAAATAAATAAAGCACCATTAATAGTTTAAATAATAGAATAAGAATGTTTTAACTATGGTTTGGAGGGGTGCGCCAGGCCAAGGCAGTAGTGCAACGCCAAGGCGACGCTCAAAGACCCCAATAGCAAGCTATTGTGATGGGCCTTTCCCCATAAAAAATAAGATTAATATCGAGTGGGCCGATGACCCACGTATCAGATATTAAACTGATAAGAACAGATACTACACTTGATCTTAGCCAAAAGGCCGAGAAAGGTATGATTTCTCCTTTCTTGGGCCTCTGTTTATATTGGCAGTCCTTTCAACTTTGTATTCTCTAGGCAGCCGATGTGGGATTGTGATAAGACTTTTTTCCTATAGTTTTCATCAACCCTCCGGATCCTTTTCTAAATGTGCCTGAAAATTGCTGTTTCAAACTCAAAATCTCAGTGTTGCTCACACTTATCAATAGACTGAATTCGTTATCTCTGACCCTGAAAACTATTGGCAATATAAAACCTTTTCCATCGGTTTTTCATCTATCAGAATTTAATACCATGAGGAAGTGCGGATTAATGTCTGATAAACTGTCCTTAAGGTCATCAAGTGCTCAACAATTGATCGACGCTTAATCCACACTCCAAATCCGTTTTAAAGTGCACCTGACTGAATTTATTCTATGACATGCATCATCCATAACTTCACCCTGAAACTTAACGTATCAAACTCAAAGAACACAGTATTTTATTTGCTCACGTTCTCTTTCATGAGTCACACTTCATCAATAAACAATTTTTTTTTTGTCACTCACCCCGATAGGTATCGTGTTAAGGCATTCATGGTTAAGTTTGATGTTCCAAGAACTGTAATCTAGCCATAAGACTAATTCTAGCCAGCCGCGTTTAAGTTGAACTGATCGCCTCTATTAGTGAGTATATTTCAATCATATTTCTAACTTATATTCATTAGTTGCATACTCAAAGAATTAAAAGGATTATAATAAACAATGGATTCTTAATGTCCTCCTCTAGGTGTTTTTTTCTGTTTCTTTTCTTTTTTCTTTTCCTTTAGGTGCTATAGAATATCAAACATGAAAAAAAGAACATAACAGACCTATTTGATTTGCATAAACAACTTGTGGAACCAATTTGACCCTAGACATGCAAACTCCAATGACGAACGCATGCATGTTAAGCGGTAATATAATCATATTAGCCCAACAGATACAGAAAGTAACTTACAAGGTCGTATATCTGCCTCGGTTCATCCAGCTGCATATAATTATGAAGGAAATATTAGTCAAAAGAATCTTATTTTTTATCTTAAGTATATGTAATACATTTTTACACTTCTAAAAAATACATATAAAGATTTTATTATTTTATGTATGATATTTTTCACCCCATGTGTAATACACGGGGTCTAAGCTAGTTAATTAATATATAATAAAACTGGTTTAAAGATCATAAAGTAATGCGTCCAATAAACTGTAAAGATCATAAAGTGTCTATTACTTGATCCACACTTAATCAACACTCCAAATCCGTTTCAAAACGTACCTGACTTGATTCATTCTATGGCAGGCATCATCCGTAACTTCACCCTGAAACTTACTGTTTCAAACTTAATATTGTGTTACAAACTACATTTTTTTTCAATAGGGCCACTACATTTGGGTGTTGGAATATCTATCAACTCGATTTACAGATTTTTCGGGTCGGGTCGGATCAATTTACAGATTTTCAGGTCGGTGGGTCGAATACAAATGGAAACATATGGTATATAGAAATAACCTGCTTTATATATATGCTTTTTTCTGAATAAATAGGTCCTGTAGTGATATGAACATTCCCTGAGAAATGAAATAAGAAAAGGTAGTAAGAGAACTGATATGATGTAATAAACAATCTCTAGTTCCAAAAAAACCAAGAAACAATTAACAAAGATAAAAGTCCATATACCCTGATCAATAATCTTTGTATCATTAGGAATAAATGTGTCAACTGTCATTTCCTGTAAAACATGTCTGGTCACAGAAGCGGCTAAATGTTACTCCATACATAAAATGCATATGAATTCACTTAACCAATCCATTATGAAAAGTGCAGCTTGAAGAGTTGTACATATATACATATATATAAATATATATATATGTGTGTGTGTGGAGGGGGGGGGGGGGATGGATCATTTGAGAACTCCTATATATGTATATGTGTGTGTGTGTTCTTTGAGCAGAAAAGGTAAAATAAAAATCCGACCTTCCATTACGAATATCGAGCACAGCTTCAGCAGTCAACATAGGCCTTACATAATTTTTTTGACGAGCAACCAATGCCAGTGACAAAAAGCTACACAGCCATGAGAAATTGTAGTCAAGACCATACTAAATACCATGTTAGAGAAGAGTTACATGGAAATGGAGAAAAAGAATCAAACAAATTAAGAATATATTGACCAGTCGAGTTCTGCTGCGAAATCGATTCCCTTGAGTAGATGCAGTGAGAACTCAAGGATGTGTGACACCAAGTCCCTTGTAATAGCTCTCTCCATGTCTTGAAAGGATCGAGCAAATAGAAAAATGAAACAAGATATTGTTTATTAAAACATATATGAACATGCAGAGTCAAACCACAGCGGTGAGGACCTTAGGACATAGTCAATTTAATTCCAAGAGATGCATATTTTATTTGCTGAAAAGAGACCTTCCACTGGTTTCAAAGATATGTTCATAAATTCATTCAAAAAGATACGGGAAAGTGACAAGGTCTTTTTCAATACCTAGGATTTTATGATATATGTCTCCTAGAAGGCTGTCCAGTTCTCGTGTCATTGCATTGCGGTAGTAGAACCTTTTAACATCACCATCTTCATCAGAGAACTAGAAACTGAACACAGGTTTTCTAATTTAGGATCGAGAAAAAGCATTCGCAAACAGACATGCTTAAAGTAACTAGCTTACAGCAAATTCATAGTCTTGAAGTTACCCTAAAACACATTCATCTAGCTTCTCTTCAAAAATGCACATCAAATATCCTATTCAGAAACATTAATAGAAAGTTAGATCATGAAGATACATCTTCAATTTCAATTATTATATGTTATGCATAAAACCATGAAAAACAAGTTATAATTACGAATAGAAATAAATAAAGCACCATTAATAGTTTAAATAATAGAATAAGAATGTTTTAACTATGGTTTGGAGGGGTGCGCCAGGCCAAGGCAGTAGTGCAACGCCAAGGCGACGCTCAAAGACCCCAATAGCAAGCTATTGTGATGGGCCTTTCCCCATAAAAAATAAGATTAATATCGAGTGGGCCGATGACCCACGTATCAGATATTAAACTGATAAGAACAGATACTACACTTGATCTTAGCCAAAAGGCCGAGAAAGGTATGATTTCTCCTTTCTTGGGCCTCTGTTTATATTGGCAGTCCTTTCAACTTTGTATTCTCTAGGCAGCCGATGTGGGATTGTGATAAGACTTTTTTCCTATAGTTTTCATCAACCCTCCGGATCCTTTTCTAAATGTGCCTGAAAATTGCTGTTTCAAACTCAAAATCTCAGTGTTGCTCACACTTATCAATAGACTGAATTCGTTATCTCTGACCCTGAAAACTATTGGCAATATAAAACCTTTTCCATCGGTTTTTCATCTATCAGAATTTAATACCATGAGGAAGTGCGGATTAATGTCTGATAAACTGTCCTTAAGGTCATCAAGTGCTCAACAATTGATCGACGCTTAATCCACACTCCAAATCCGTTTTAAAGTGCACCTGACTGAATTTATTCTATGACATGCATCATCCATAACTTCACCCTGAAACTTAACGTATCAAACTCAAAGAACACAGTATTTTATTTGCTCACGTTCTCTTTCATGAGTCACACTTCATCAATAAACAATTTTTTTTTTGTCACTCACCCCGATAGGTATCGTGTTAAGGCATTCATGGTTAAGTTTGATGTTCCAAGAACTGTAATCTAGCCATAAGACTAATTCTAGCCAGCCGCGTTTAAGTTGAACTGATCGCCTCTATTAGTGAGTATATTTCAATCATATTTCTAACTTATATTCATTAGTTGCATACTCAAAGAATTAAAAGGATTATAATAAACAATGGATTCTTAATGTCCTCCTCTAGGTGTTTTTTTCTGTTTCTTTTCTTTTTTCTTTTCCTTTAGGTGCTATAGAATATCAAACATGAAAAAAAGAACATAACAGACCTATTTGATTTGCATAAACAACTTGTGGAACCAATTTGACCCTAGACATGCAAACTCCAATGACGAACGCATGCATGTTAAGCGGTAATATAATCATATTAGCCCAACAGATACAGAAAGTAACTTACAAGGTCGTATATCTGCCTCGGTTCATCCAGCTGCATATAATTATGAAGGAAATATTAGTCAAAAGAATCTTATTTTTTATCTTAAGTATATGTAATACATTTTTACACTTCTAAAAAATACATATAAAGATTTTATTATTTTATGTATGATATTTTTCACCCCATGTGTAATACACGGGGTCTAAGCTAGTTAATTAATATATAATAAAACTGGTTTAAAGATCATAAAGTAATGCGTCCAATAAACTGTAAAGATCATAAAGTGTCTATTACTTGATCCACACTTAATCAACACTCCAAATCCGTTTCAAAACGTACCTGACTTGATTCATTCTATGGCAGGCATCATCCGTAACTTCACCCTGAAACTTACTGTTTCAAACTTAATATTGTGTTACAAACTACATTTTTTTTCAATAGGGCCACTACATTTGGGTGTTGGAATATCTATCAACTCGATTTACAGATTTTTCGGGTCGGGTCGGATCAATTTACAGATTTTCAGGTCGGTGGGTCGAATACAAATGGAAACATATGGTATATAGAAATAACCTGCTTTATATATAT
Source organism: Smallanthus sonchifolius (assembly GCA_023525975.1). NCBI lineage: Eukaryota > Viridiplantae > Streptophyta > Magnoliopsida > Asterales > Asteraceae > Smallanthus > Smallanthus sonchifolius. The sequence goes on along the minus strand of CM042026.1, from coordinate 12,940,676 downwards.
GCTTTTTTCTGAATAAATAGGTCCTGTAGTGATATGAACATTCCCTGAGAAATGAAATAAGAAAAGGTAGTAAGAGAACTGATATGATGTAATAAACAATCTCTAGTTCCAAAAAAACCAAGAAACAATTAACAAAGATAAAAGTCCATATACCCTGATCAATAATCTTTGTATCATTAGGAATAAATGTGTCAACTGTCATTTCCTGTAAAACATGTCTGGTCACAGAAGCGGCTAAATGTTACTCCATACATAAAATGCATATGAATTCACTTAACCAATCCATTATGAAAAGTGCAGCTTGAAGAGTTGTACATATATACATATATATAAATATATATATATGTGTGTGTGTGGAGGGGGGGGGGGGGATGGATCATTTGAGAACTCCTATATATGTATATGTGTGTGTGTGTTCTTTGAGCAGAAAAGGTAAAATAAAAATCCGACCTTCCATTACGAATATCGAGCACAGCTTCAGCAGTCAACATAGGCCTTACATAATTTTTTTGACGAGCAACCAATGCCAGTGACAAAAAGCTACACAGCCATGAGAAATTGTAGTCAAGACCATACTAAATACCATGTTAGAGAAGAGTTACATGGAAATGGAGAAAAAGAATCAAACAAATTAAGAATATATTGACCAGTCGAGTTCTGCTGCGAAATCGATTCCCTTGAGTAGATGCAGTGAGAACTCAAGGATGTGTGACACCAAGTCCCTTGTAATAGCTCTCTCCATGTCTTGAAAGGATCGAGCAAATAGAAAAATGAAACAAGATATTGTTTATTAAAACATATATGAACATGCAGAGTCAAACCACAGCGGTGAGGACCTTAGGACATAGTCAATTTAATTCCAAGAGATGCATATTTTATTTGCTGAAAAGAGACCTTCCACTGGTTTCAAAGATATGTTCATAAATTCATTCAAAAAGATACGGGAAAGTGACAAGGTCTTTTTCAATACCTAGGATTTTATGATATATGTCTCCTAGAAGGCTGTCCAGTTCTCGTGTCATTGCATTGCGGTAGTAGAACCTTTTAACATCACCATCTTCATCAGAGAACTAGAAACTGAACACAGGTTTTCTAATTTAGGATCGAGAAAAAGCATTCGCAAACAGACATGCTTAAAGTAACTAGCTTACAGCAAATTCATAGTCTTGAAGTTACCCTAAAACACATTCATCTAGCTTCTCTTCAAAAATGCACATCAAATATCCTATTCAGAAACATTAATAGAAAGTTAGATCATGAAGATACATCTTCAATTTCAATTATTATATGTTATGCATAAAACCATGAAAAACAAGTTATAATTACGAATAGAAATAAATAAAGCACCATTAATAGTTTAAATAATAGAATAAGAATGTTTTAACTATGGTTTGGAGGGGTGCGCCAGGCCAAGGCAGTAGTGCAACGCCAAGGCGACGCTCAAAGACCCCAATAGCAAGCTATTGTGATGGGCCTTTCCCCATAAAAAATAAGATTAATATCGAGTGGGCCGATGACCCACGTATCAGATATTAAACTGATAAGAACAGATACTACACTTGATCTTAGCCAAAAGGCCGAGAAAGGTATGATTTCTCCTTTCTTGGGCCTCTGTTTATATTGGCAGTCCTTTCAACTTTGTATTCTCTAGGCAGCCGATGTGGGATTGTGATAAGACTTTTTTCCTATAGTTTTCATCAACCCTCCGGATCCTTTTCTAAATGTGCCTGAAAATTGCTGTTTCAAACTCAAAATCTCAGTGTTGCTCACACTTATCAATAGACTGAATTCGTTATCTCTGACCCTGAAAACTATTGGCAATATAAAACCTTTTCCATCGGTTTTTCATCTATCAGAATTTAATACCATGAGGAAGTGCGGATTAATGTCTGATAAACTGTCCTTAAGGTCATCAAGTGCTCAACAATTGATCGACGCTTAATCCACACTCCAAATCCGTTTTAAAGTGCACCTGACTGAATTTATTCTATGACATGCATCATCCATAACTTCACCCTGAAACTTAACGTATCAAACTCAAAGAACACAGTATTTTATTTGCTCACGTTCTCTTTCATGAGTCACACTTCATCAATAAACAATTTTTTTTTTGTCACTCACCCCGATAGGTATCGTGTTAAGGCATTCATGGTTAAGTTTGATGTTCCAAGAACTGTAATCTAGCCATAAGACTAATTCTAGCCAGCCGCGTTTAAGTTGAACTGATCGCCTCTATTAGTGAGTATATTTCAATCATATTTCTAACTTATATTCATTAGTTGCATACTCAAAGAATTAAAAGGATTATAATAAACAATGGATTCTTAATGTCCTCCTCTAGGTGTTTTTTTCTGTTTCTTTTCTTTTTTCTTTTCCTTTAGGTGCTATAGAATATCAAACATGAAAAAAAGAACATAACAGACCTATTTGATTTGCATAAACAACTTGTGGAACCAATTTGACCCTAGACATGCAAACTCCAATGACGAACGCATGCATGTTAAGCGGTAATATAATCATATTAGCCCAACAGATACAGAAAGTAACTTACAAGGTCGTATATCTGCCTCGGTTCATCCAGCTGCATATAATTATGAAGGAAATATTAGTCAAAAGAATCTTATTTTTTATCTTAAGTATATGTAATACATTTTTACACTTCTAAAAAATACATATAAAGATTTTATTATTTTATGTATGATATTTTTCACCCCATGTGTAATACACGGGGTCTAAGCTAGTTAATTAATATATAATAAAACTGGTTTAAAGATCATAAAGTAATGCGTCCAATAAACTGTAAAGATCATAAAGTGTCTATTACTTGATCCACACTTAATCAACACTCCAAATCCGTTTCAAAACGTACCTGACTTGATTCATTCTATGGCAGGCATCATCCGTAACTTCACCCTGAAACTTACTGTTTCAAACTTAATATTGTGTTACAAACTACATTTTTTTTCAATAGGGCCACTACATTTGGGTGTTGGAATATCTATCAACTCGATTTACAGATTTTTCGGGTCGGGTCGGATCAATTTACAGATTTTCAGGTCGGTGGGTCGAATACAAATGGAAACATATGGTATATAGAAATAACCTGCTTTATATATATGCTTTTTTCTGAATAAATAGGTCCTGTAGTGATATGAACATTCCCTGAGAAATGAAATAAGAAAAGGTAGTAAGAGAACTGATATGATGTAATAAACAATCTCTAGTTCCAAAAAAACCAAGAAACAATTAACAAAGATAAAAGTCCATATACCCTGATCAATAATCTTTGTATCATTAGGAATAAATGTGTCAACTGTCATTTCCTGTAAAACATGTCTGGTCACAGAAGCGGCTAAATGTTACTCCATACATAAAATGCATATGAATTCACTTAACCAATCCATTATGAAAAGTGCAGCTTGAAGAGTTGTACATATATACATATATATAAATATATATATATGTGTGTGTGTGGAGGGGGGGGGGGGGATGGATCATTTGAGAACTCCTATATATGTATATGTGTGTGTGTGTTCTTTGAGCAGAAAAGGTAAAATAAAAATCCGACCTTCCATTACGAATATCGAGCACAGCTTCAGCAGTCAACATAGGCCTTACATAATTTTTTTGACGAGCAACCAATGCCAGTGACAAAAAGCTACACAGCCATGAGAAATTGTAGTCAAGACCATACTAAATACCATGTTAGAGAAGAGTTACATGGAAATGGAGAAAAAGAATCAAACAAATTAAGAATATATTGACCAGTCGAGTTCTGCTGCGAAATCGATTCCCTTGAGTAGATGCAGTGAGAACTCAAGGATGTGTGACAACAAGTCCCTTGTAATAGCTCTCTCCATGTCTTGAAAGGATCGAGCAAATAGAAAAATGAAACAAGATATTGTTTATTAAAACATATATGAACATGCAGAGTCAAACCACAGCGGTGAGGACCTTAGGACATAGTCAATTTAATTCCAAGAGATGCATATTTTATTTGCTGAAAAGAGACCTTCCACTGGTTTCAAAGATATGTTCATAAATTCATTCAAAAAGATACGGGAAAGTGACAAGGTCTTTTTCAATACCTAGGATTTTATGATATATGTCTCCTAGAAGGCTGTCCAGTTCTCGTGTCATTGCATTGCGGTAGTAGAACCTTTTAACATCACCATCTTCATCAGAGAACTAGAAACTGAACACAGGTTTTCTAATTTAGGATCGAGAAAAAGCATTCGCAAACAGACATGCTTAAAGTAACTAGCTTACAGCAAATTCATAGTCTTGAAGTTACCCTAAAACACATTCATCTAGCTTCTCTTCAAAAATGCACATCAAATATCCTATTCAGAAACATTAATAGAAAGTTAGATCATGAAGATACATCTTCAATTTCAATTATTATATGTTATGCATAAAACCATGAAAAACAAGTTATAATTACGAATAGAAATAAATAAAGCACCATTAATAGTTTAAATAATAGAATAAGAATGTTTTAACTATGGTTTGGAGGGGTGCGCTAGGCCAAGGCAGTAGTGCAACGCCAAGGCGACGCTCAAAGACCCCAATAGCAAGCTATTGTGATGGGCCTTTCCCCATAAAAAATAAGATTAATATCGAGTGGGCCGATGACCCACGTATCAGATATTAAACTGATAAGAACAGATACTACACTTGATCTTAGCCAAAAGGCCGAGAAAGGTATGATTTCTCCTTTCTTGGGCCTCTGTTTATATTGGCAGTCCTTTCAACTTTGTATTCTCTAGGCAGCCGATGTGGGATTGTGATAAGACTTTTTTCCTATAGTTTTCATCAACCCTCCGGATCCTTTTCTAAATGTGCCTGAAAATTGCTGTTTCAAACTCAAAATCTCAGTGTTGCTCACACTTATCAATAGACTGAATTCGTTATCTCTGACCCTGAAAACTATTGGCAATATAAAACCTTTTCCATCGGTTTTTCATCTATCAGAATTTAATACCATGAGGAAGTGCGGATTAATGTCTGATAAACTGTCCTTAAGGTCATCAAGTGCTCAACAATTGATCGACGCTTAATCCACACTCCAAATCCGTTTTAAAGTGCACCTGACTGAATTTATTCTATGACATGCATCATCCATAACTTCACCCTGAAACTTAACGTATCAAACTCAAAGAACACAGTATTTTATTTGCTCACGTTCTCTTTCATGAGTCACACTTCATCAATAAACAATTTTTTTTTTTGTCACTCACCCCGATAGGTATCGTGTTAAGGCATTCATGGTTAAGTTTGATGTTCCAAGAACTGTAATCTAGCCATAAGACTAATTCTAGCCAGCCGCGTTTAAGTTGAACTGATCGCCTCTATTAGTGAGTATATTTCAATCATATTTCTAACTTATATTCATTAGTTGCATACTCAAAGAATTAAAAGGATTATAATAAACAATGGATTCTTAATGTCCTCCTCTAGGTGTTTTTTTCTGTTTCTTTTCTTTTTTCTTTTCCTTTAGGTGCTATAGAATATCAAACATGAAAAAAAGAACATAACAGACCTATTTGATTTGCATAAACAACTTGTGGAACCAATTTGACCCTAGACATGCAAACTCCAATGACGAACGCATGCATGTTAAGCGGTAATATAATCATATTAGCCCAACAGATACAGAAAGTAACTTACAAGGTCGTATATCTGCCTCGGTTCATCCAGCTGCATATAATTATGAAGGAAATATTAGTCAAAAGAATCTTATTTTTTATCTTAAGTATATGTAATACATTTTTACACTTCTAAAAAATACATATAAAGATTTTATTATTTTATGTATGATATTTTTCACCCCATGTGTAATACACGGGGTCTAAGCTAGTTAATTAATATATAATAAAACTGGTTTAAAGATCATAAAGTAATGCGTCCAATAAACTGTAAAGATCATAAAGTGTCTATTACTTGATCCACACTTAATCAACACTCCAAATCCGTTTCAAAACGTACCTGACTTGATTCATTCTATGGCAGGCATCATCCGTAACTTCACCCTGAAACTTACTGTTTCAAACTTAATATTGTGTTACAAACTACATTTTTTTTCAATAGGGCCACTACATTTGGGTGTTGGAATATCTATCAACTCGATTTACAGATTTTTCGGGTCGGGTCGGATCAATTTACAGATTTTCAGGTCGGTGGGTCGAATACAAATGGAAACATATGGTATATAGAAATAACCTGCTTTATATATATGCTTTTTTCTGAATAAATAGGTCCTGTAGTGATATGAACATTCCCTGAGAAATGAAATAAGAAAAGGTAGTAAGAGAACTGATATGATGTAATAAACAATCTCTAGTTCCAAAAAAACCAAGAAACAATTAACAAAGATAAAAGTCCATATACCCTGATCAATAATCTTTGTATCATTAGGAATAAATGTGTCAACTGTCATTTCCTGTAAAACATGTCTGGTCACAGAAGCGGCTAAATGTTACTCCATACATAAAATGCATATGAATTCACTTAACCAATCCATTATGAAAAGTGCAGCTTGAAGAGTTGTACATATATACATATATATAAATATATATATATGTGTGTGTGTGGAGGGGGGGGGGGGGATGGATCATTTGAGAACTCCTATATATGTATATGTGTGTGTGTGTTCTTTGAGCAGAAAAGGTAAAATAAAAATCCGACCTTCCATTACGAATATCGAGCACAGCTTCAGCAGTCAACATAGGCCTTACATAATTTTTTTGACGAGCAACCAATGCCAGTGACAAAAAGCTACACAGCCATGAGAAATTGTAGTCAAGACCATACTAAATACCATGTTAGAGAAGAGTTACATGGAAATGGAGAAAAAGAATCAAACAAATTAAGAATATATTGACCAGTCGAGTTCTGCTGCGAAATCGATTCCCTTGAGTAGATGCAGTGAGAACTCAAGGATGTGTGACACCAAGTCCCTTGTAATAGCTCTCTCCATGTCTTGAAAGGATCGAGCAAATAGAAAAATGAAACAAGATATTGTTTATTAAAACATATATGAACATGCAGAGTCAAACCACAGCGGTGAGGACCTTAGGACATAGTCAATTTAATTCCAAGAGATGCATATTTTATTTGCTGAAAAGAGACCTTCCACTGGTTTCAAAGATATGTTCATAAATTCATTCAAAAAGATACGGGAAAGTGACAAGGTCTTTTTCAATACCTAGGATTTTATGATATATGTCTCCTAGAAGGCTGTCCAGTTCTCGTGTCATTGCATTGCGGTAGTAGAACCTTTTAACATCACCATCTTCATCAGAGAACTAGAAACTGAACACAGGTTTTCTAATTTAGGATCGAGAAAAAGCATTCGCAAACAGACATGCTTAAAGTAACTAGCTTACAGCAAATTCATAGTCTTGAAGTTACCCTAAAACACATTCATCTAGCTTCTCTTCAAAAATGCACATCAAATATCCTATTCAGAAACATTAATAGAAAGTTAGATCATGAAGATACATCTTCAATTTCAATTATTATATGTTATGCATAAAACCATGAAAAACAAGTTATAATTACGAATAGAAATAAATAAAGCACCATTAATAGTTTAAATAATAGAATAAGAATGTTTTAACTATGGTTTGGAGGGGTGCGCCAGGCCAAGGCAGTAGTGCAACGCCAAGGCGACGCTCAAAGACCCCAATAGCAAGCTATTGTGATGGGCCTTTCCCCATAAAAAATAAGATTAATATCGAGTGGGCCGATGACCCACGTATCAGATATTAAACTGATAAGAACAGATACTACACTTGATCTTAGCCAAAAGGCCGAGAAAGGTATGATTTCTCCTTTCTTGGGCCTCTGTTTATATTGGCAGTCCTTTCAACTTTGTATTCTCTAGGCAGCCGATGTGGGATTGTGATAAGACTTTTTTCCTATAGTTTTCATCAACCCTCCGGATCCTTTTCTAAATGTGCCTGAAAATTGCTGTTTCAAACTCAAAATCTCAGTGTTGCTCACACTTATCAATAGACTGAATTCGTTATCTCTGACCCTGAAAACTATTGGCAATATAAAACCTTTTCCATCGGTTTTTCATCTATCAGAATTTAATACCATGAGGAAGTGCGGATTAATGTCTGATAAACTGTCCTTAAGGTCATCAAGTGCTCAACAATTGATCGACGCTTAATCCACACTCCAAATCCGTTTTAAAGTGCACCTGACTGAATTTATTCTATGACATGCATCATCCATAACTTCACCCTGAAACTTAACGTATCAAACTCAAAGAACACAGTATTTTATTTGCTCACGTTCTCTTTCATGAGTCACACTTCATCAATAAACAATTTTTTTTTTTGTCACTCACCCCGATAGGTATCGTGTTAAGGCATTCATGGTTAAGTTTGATGTTCCAAGAACTGTAATCTAGCCATAAGACTAATTCTAGCCAGCCGCGTTTAAGTTGAACTGATCGCCTCTATTAGTGAGTATATTTCAATCATATTTCTAACTTATATTCATTAGTTGCATACTCAAAGAATTAAAAGGATTATAATAAACAATGGATTCTTAATGTCCTCCTCTAGGTGTTTTTTTCTGTTTCTTTTCTTTTTTCTTTTCCTTTAGGTGCTATAGAATATCAAACATGAAAAAAAGAACATAACAGACCTATTTGATTTGCATAAACAACTTGTGGAACCAATTTGACCCTAGACATGCAAACTCCAATGACGAACGCATGCATGTTAAGCGGTAATATAATCATATTAGCCCAACAGATACAGAAAGTAACTTACAAGGTCGTATATCTGCCTCGGTTCATCCAGCTGCATATAATTATGAAGGAAATATTAGTCAAAAGAATCTTATTTTTTATCTTAAGTATATGTAATACATTTTTACACTTCTAAAAAATACATATAAAGATTTTATTATTTTATGTATGATATTTTTCACCCCATGTGTAATACACGGGGTCTAAGCTAGTTAATTAATATATAATAAAACTGGTTTAAAGATCATAAAGTAATGCGTCCAATAAACTGTAAAGATCATAAAGTGTCTATTACTTGATCCACACTTAATCAACACTCCAAATCCGTTTCAAAACGTACCTGACTTGATTCATTCTATGGCAGGCATCATCCGTAACTTCACCCTGAAACTTACTGTTTCAAACTTAATATTGTGTTACAAACTACATTTTTTTTCAATAGGGCCACTACATTTGGGTGTTGGAATATCTATCAACTCGATTTACAGATTTTTCGGGTCGGGTCGGATCAATTTACAGATTTTCAGGTCGGTGGGTCGAATACAAATGGAAACATATGGTATATAGAAATAACCTGCTTTATATATATGCTTTTTTCTGAATAAATAGGTCCTGTAGTGATATGAACATTCCCTGAGAAATGAAATAAGAAAAGGTAGTAAGAGAACTGATATGATGTAATAAACAATCTCTAGTTCCAAAAAAACCAAGAAACAATTAACAAAGATAAAAGTCCATATACCCTGATCAATAATCTTTGTATCATTAGGAATAAATGTGTCAACTGTCATTTCCTGTAAAACATGTCTGGTCACAGAAGCGGCTAAATGTTACTCCATACATAAAATGCATATGAATTCACTTAACCAATCCATTATGAAAAGTGCAGCTTGAAGAGTTGTACATATATACATATATATAAATATATATATATGTGTGTGTGTGGAGGGGGGGGGGGGGATGGATCATTTGAGAACTCCTATATATGTATATGTGTGTGTGTGTTCTTTGAGCAGAAAAGGTAAAATAAAAATCCGACCTTCCATTACGAATATCGAGCACAGCTTCAGCAGTCAACATAGGCCTTACATAATTTTTTTGACGAGCAACCAATGCCAGTGACAAAAAGCTACACAGCCATGAGAAATTGTAGTCAAGACCATACTAAATACCATGTTAGAGAAGAGTTACATGGAAATGGAGAAAAAGAATCAAACAAATTAAGAATATATTGACCAGTCGAGTTCTGCTGCGAAATCGATTCCCTTGAGTAGATGCAGTGAGAACTCAAGGATGTGTGACACCAAGTCCCTTGTAATAGCTCTCTCCATGTCTTGAAAGGATCGAGCAAATAGAAAAATGAAACAAGATATTGTTTATTAAAACATATATGAACATGCAGAGTCAAACCACAGCGGTGAGGACCTTAGGACATAGTCAATTTAATTCCAAGAGATGCATATTTTATTTGCTGAAAAGAGACCTTCCACTGGTTTCAAAGATATGTTCATAAATTCATTCAAAAAGATACGGGAAAGTGACAAGGTCTTTTTCAATACCTAGGATTTTATGATATATGTCTCCTAGAAGGCTGTCCAGTTCTCGTGTCATTGCATTGCGGTAGTAGAACCTTTTAACATCACCATCTTCATCAGAGAACTAGAAACTGAACACAGGTTTTCTAATTTAGGATCGAGAAAAAGCATTCGCAAACAGACATGCTTAAAGTAACTAGCTTACAGCAAATTCATAGTCTTGAAGTTACCCTAAAACACATTCATCTAGCTTCTCTTCAAAAATGCACATCAAATATCCTATTCAGAAACATTAATAGAAAGTTAGATCATGAAGATACATCTTCAATTTCAATTATTATATGTTATGCATAAAACCATGAAAAACAAGTTATAATTACGAATAGAAATAAATAAAGCACCATTAATAGTTTAAATAATAGAATAAGAATGTTTTAACTATGGTTTGGAGGGGTGCGCCAGGCCAAGGCAGTAGTGCAACGCCAAGGCGACGCTCAAAGACCCCAATAGCAAGCTATTGTGATGGGCCTTTCCCCATAAAAAATAAGATTAATATCGAGTGGGCCGATGACCCACGTATCAGATATTAAACTGATAAGAACAGATACTACACTTGATCTTAGCCAAAAGGCCGAGAAAGGTATGATTTCTCCTTTCTTGGGCCTCTGTTTATATTGGCAGTCCTTTCAACTTTGTATTCTCTAGGCAGCCGATGTGGGATTGTGATAAGACTTTTTTCCTATAGTTTTCATCAACCCTCCGGATCCTTTTCTAAATGTGCCTGAAAATTGCTGTTTCAAACTCAAAATCTCAGTGTTGCTCACACTTATCAATAGACTGAATTCGTTATCTCTGACCCTGAAAACTATTGGCAATATAAAACCTTTTCCATCGGTTTTTCATCTATCAGAATTTAATACCATGAGGAAGTGCGGATTAATGTCTGATAAACTGTCCTTAAGGTCATCAAGTGCTCAACAATTGATCGACGCTTAATCCACACTCCAAATCCGTTTTAAAGTGCACCTGACTGAATTTATTCTATGACATGCATCATCCATAACTTCACCCTGAAACTTAACGTATCAAACTCAAAGAACACAGTATTTTATTTGCTCACGTTCTCTTTCATGAGTCACACTTCATCAATAAACAATTTTTTTTTTTGTCACTCACCCCGATAGGTATCGTGTTAAGGCATTCATGGTTAAGTTTGATGTTCCAAGAACTGTAATCTAGCCATAAGACTAATTCTAGCCAGCCGCGTTTAAGTTGAACTGATCGCCTCTATTAGTGAGTATATTTCAATCATATTTCTAACTTATATTCATTAGTTGCATACTCAAAGAATTAAAAGGATTATAATAAACAATGGATTCTTAATGTCCTCCTCTAGGTGTTTTTTTCTGTTTCTTTTCTTTTTTCTTTTCCTTTAGGTGCTATAGAATATCAAACATGAAAAAAAGAACATAACAGACCTATTTGATTTGCATAAACAACTTGTGGAACCAATTTGACCCTAGACATGCAAACTCCAATGACGAACGCATGCATGTTAAGCGGTAATATAATCATATTAGCCCAACAGATACAGAAAGTAACTTACAAGGTCGTATATCTGCCTCGGTTCATCCAGCTGCATATAATTATGAAGGAAATATTAGTCAAAAGAATCTTATTTTTTATCTTAAGTATATGTAATACATTTTTACACTTCTAAAAAATACATATAAAGATTTTATTATTTTATGTATGATATTTTTCACCCCATGTGTAATACACGGGGTCTAAGCTAGTTAATTAATATATAATAAAACTGGTTTAAAGATCATAAAGTAATGCGTCCAATAAACTGTAAAGATCATAAAGTGTCTATTACTTGATCCACACTTAATCAACACTCCAAATCCGTTTCAAAACGTACCTGACTTGATTCATTCTATGGCAGGCATCATCCGTAACTTCACCCTGAAACTTACTGTTTCAAACTTAATATTGTGTTACAAACTACATTTTTTTCAATAGGGCCACTACATTTGGGTGTTGGAATATCTATCAACTCGATTTACAGATTTTTCGGGTCGGGTCGGATCAATTTACAGATTTTCAGGTCGGTGGGTCGAATACAAATGGAAACATATGGTATATAGAAATAACCTGCTTTATATATATGCTTTTTTCTGAATAAATAGGTCCTGTAGTGATATGAACATTCCCTGAGAAATGAAATAAGAAAAGGTAGTAAGAGAACTGATATGATGTAATAAACAATCTCTAGTTCCAAAAAAACCAAGAAACAATTAACAAAGATAAAAGTCCATATACCCTGATCAATAATCTTTGTATCATTAGGAATAAATGTGTCAACTGTCATTTCCTGTAAAACATGTCTGGTCACAGAAGCGGCTAAATGTTACTCCATACATAAAATGCATATGAATTCACTTAACCAATCCATTATGAAAAGTGCAGCTTGAAGAGTTGTACATATATACATATATATAAATATATATATATGTGTGTGTGTGGAGGGGGGGGGGGGATGGATCATTTGAGAACTCCTATATATGTATATGTGTGTGTGTGTTCTTTGAGCAGAAAAGGTAAAATAAAAATCCGACCTTCCATTACGAATATCGAGCACAGCTTCAGCAGTCAACATAGGCCTTACATAATTTTTTTGACGAGCAACCAATGCCAGTGACAAAAAGCTACACAGCCATGAGAAATTGTAGTCAAGACCATACTAAATACCATGTTAGAGAAGAGTTACATGGAAATGGAGAAAAAGAATCAAACAAATTAAGAATATATTGACCAGTCGAGTTCTGCTGCGAAATCGATTCCCTTGAGTAGATGCAGTGAGAACTCAAGGATGTGTGACACCAAGTCCCTTGTAATAGCTCTCTCCATGTCTTGAAAGGATCGAGCAAATAGAAAAATGAAACAAGATATTGTTTATTAAAACATATATGAACATGCAGAGTCAAACCACAGCGGTGAGGACCTTAGGACATAGTCAATTTAATTCCAAGAGATGCATATTTTATTTGCTGAAAAGAGACCTTCCACTGGTTTCAAAGATATGTTCATAAATTCATTCAAAAAGATACGGGAAAGTGACAAGGTCTTTTTCAATACCTAGGATTTTATGATATATGTCTCCTAGAAGGCTGTCCAGTTCTCGTGTCATTGCATTGCGGTAGTAGAACCTTTTAACATCACCATCTTCATCAGAGAACTAGAAACTGAACACAGGTTTTCTAATTTAGGATCGAGAAAAAGCATTCGCAAACAGACATGCTTAAAGTAACTAGCTTACAGCAAATTCATAGTCTTGAAGTTACCCTAAAACACATTCATCTAGCTTCTCTTCAAAAATGCACATCAAATATCCTATTCAGAAACATTAATAGAAAGTTAGATCATGAAGATACATCTTCAATTTCAATTATTATATGTTATGCATAAAACCATGAAAAACAAGTTATAATTACGAATAGAAATAAATAAAGCACCATTAATAGTTTAAATAATAGAATAAGAATGTTTTAACTATGGTTTGGAGGGGTGCGCCAGGCCAAGGCAGTAGTGCAACGCCAAGGCGACGCTCAAAGACCCCAATAGCAAGCTATTGTGATGGGCCTTTCCCCATAAAAAATAAGATTAATATCGAGTGGGCCGATGACCCACGTATCAGATATTAAACTGATAAGAACAGAAACTACACTTGATCTTAGCCAAAAGGCCGAGAAAGGTATGATTTCTCCTTTCTTGGGCCTCTGTTTATATTGGCAGTCCTTTCAACTTTGTATTCTCTAGGCAGCCGATGTGGGATTGTGATAAGACTTTTTTCCTATAGTTTTCATCAACCCTCCGGATCCTTTTCTAAATGTGCCTGAAAATTGCTGTTTCAAACTCAAAATCTCAGTGTTGCTCACACTTATCAATAGACTGAATTCGTTATCTCTGACCCTGAAAACTATTGGCAATATAAAACCTTTTCCATCGGTTTTTCATCTATCAGAATTTAATACCATGAGGAAGTGCGGATTAATGTCTGATAAACTGTCCTTAAGGTCATCAAGTGCTCAACAATTGATCGACGCTTAATCCACACTCCAAATCCGTTTTAAAGTGCACCTGACTGAATTTATTCTATGACATGCATCATCCATAACTTCACCCTGAAACTTAACGTATCAAACTCAAAGAACACAGTATTTTATTTGCTCACGTTCTCTTTCATGAGTCACACTTCATCAATAAACAATTTTTTTTTTTGTCACTCACCCCGATAGGTATCGTGTTAAGGCATTCATGGTTAAGTTTGATGTTCCAAGAACTGTAATCTAGCCATAAGACTAATTCTAGCCAGCCGCGTTTAAGTTGAACTGATCGCCTCTATTAGTGAGTATATTTCAATCATATTTCTAACTTATATTCATTAGTTGCATACTCAAAGAATTAAAAGGATTATAATAAACAATGGATTCTTAATGTCCTCCTCTAGGTGTTTTTTTCTGTTTCTTTTCTTTTTTCTTTTCCTTTAGGTGCTATAGAATATCAAACATGAAAAAAAGAACATAACAGACCTATTTGATTTGCATAAACAACTTGTGGAACCAATTTGACCCTAGACATGCAAACTCCAATGACGAACGCATGCATGTTAAGCGGTAATATAATCATATTAGCCCAACAGATACAGAAAGTAACTTACAAGGTCGTATATCTGCCTCGGTTCATCCAGCTGCATATAATTATGAAGGAAATATTAGTCAAAAGAATCTTATTTTTTATCTTAAGTATATGTAATACATTTTTACACTTCTAAAAAATACATATAAAGATTTTATTATTTTATGTATGATATTTTTCACCCCATGTGTAATACACGGGGTCTAAGCTAGTTAATTAATATATAATAAAACTGGTTTAAAGATCATAAAGTAATGCGTCCAATAAACTGTAAAGATCATAAAGTGTCTATTACTTGATCCACACTTAATCAACACTCCAAATCCGTTTCAAAACGTACCTGACTTGATTCATTCTATGGCAGGCATCATCCGTAACTTCACCCTGAAACTTACTGTTTCAAACTTAATATTGTGTTACAAACTACATTTTTTTCAATAGGGCCACTACATTTGGGTGTTGGAATATCTATCAACTCGATTTACAGATTTTTCGGGTCGGGTCGGATCAATTTACAGATTTTCAGGTCGGTGGGTCGAATACAAATGGAAACATATGGTATATAGAAATAACCTGCTTTATATATATGCTTTTTTCTGAATAAATAGGTCCTGTAGTGATATGAACATTCCCTGAGAAATGAAATAAGAAAAGGTAGTAAGAGAACTGATATGATGTAATAAACAATCTCTAGTTCCAAAAAAACCAAGAAACAATTAACAAAGATAAAAGTCCATATACCCTGATCAATAATCTTTGTATCATTAGGAATAAATGTGTCAACTGTCATTTCCTGTAAAACATGTCTGGTCACAGAAGCGGCTAAATGTTACTCCATACATAAAATGCATATGAATTCACTTAACCAATCCATTATGAAAAGTGCAGCTTGAAGAGTTGTACATATATACATATATATAAATATATATATATGTGTGTGTGTGGAGGGGGGGGGGGGGGATGGATCATTTGAGAACTCCTATATATGTATATGTGTGTGTGTGTTCTTTGAGCAGAAAAGGTAAAATAAAAATCCGACCTTCCATTACGAATATCGAGCACAGCTTCAGCAGTCAACATAGGCCTTACATAATTTTTTTGACGAGCAACCAATGCCAGTGACAAAAAGCTACACAGCCATGAGAAATTGTAGTCAAGACCATACTAAATACCATGTTAGAGAAGAGTTACATGGAAATGGAGAAAAAGAATCAAACAAATTAAGAATATATTGACCAGTCGAGTTCTGCTGCGAAATCGATTCCCTTGAGTAGATGCAGTGAGAACTCAAGGATGTGTGACACCAAGTCCCTTGTAATAGCTCTCTCCATGTCTTGAAAGGATCGAGCAAATAGAAAAATGAAACAAGATATTGTTTATTAAAACATATATGAACATGCAGAGTCAAACCACAGCGGTGAGGACCTTAGGACATAGTCAATTTAATTCCAAGAGATGCATATTTTATTTGCTGAAAAGAGACCTTCCACTGGTTTCAAAGATATGTTCATAAATTCATTCAAAAAGATACGGGAAAGTGACAAGGTCTTTTTCAATACCTAGGATTTTATGATATATGTCTCCTAGAAGGCTGTCCAGTTCTCGTGTCATTGCATTGCGGTAGTAGAACCTTTTAACATCACCATCTTCATCAGAGAACTAGAAACTGAACACAGGTTTTCTAATTTAGGATCGAGAAAAAGCATTCGCAAACAGACATGCTTAAAGTAACTAGCTTACAGCAAATTCATAGTCTTGAAGTTACCCTAAAACACATTCATCTAGCTTCTCTTCAAAAATGCACATCAAATATCCTATTCAGAAACATTAATAGAAAGTTAGATCATGAAGATACATCTTCAATTTCAATTATTTTATGTTATGCATAAAACCATGAAAAACAAGTTATAATTACGAATAGAAATAAATAAAGCACCATTAATAGTTTAAATAATAGAATAAGAATGTTTTAACTATGGTTTGGAGGGGTGCGCCAGGCCAAGGCAGTAGTGCAACGCCAAGGCGACGCTCAAAGACCCCAATAGCAAGCTATTGTGATGGGCCTTTCCCCATAAAAAATAAGATTAATATCGAGTGGGCCGATGACCCACGTATCAGATATTAAACTGATAAGAACAGATACTACACTTGATCTTAGCCAAAAGGCCGAGAAAGGTATGATTTCTCCTTTCTTGGGCCTCTGTTTATATTGGCAGTCCTTTCAACTTTGTATTCTCTAGGCAGCCGATGTGGGATTGTGATAAGACTTTTTTCCTATAGTTTTCATCAACCCTCCGGATCCTTTTCTAAATGTGCCTGAAAATTGCTGTTTCAAACTCAAAATCTCAGTGTTGCTCACACTTATCAATAGACTGAATTCGTTATCTCTGACCCTGAAAACTATTGGCAATATAAAACCTTTTCCATCGGTTTTTCATCTATCAGAATTTAATACCATGAGGAAGTGCGGATTAATGTCTGATAAACTGTCCTTAAGGTCATCAAGTGCTCAACAATTGATCGACGCTTAATCCACACTCCAAATCCGTTTTAAAGTGCACCTGACTGAATTTATTCTATGACATGCATCATCCATAACTTCACCCTGAAACTTAACGTATCAAACTCAAAGAACACAGTATTTTATTTGCTCACGTTCTCTTTCATGAGTCACACTTCATCAATAAACAAATTTTTTTTTGTCACTCACCCCGATAGGTATCGTGTTAAGGCATTCATGGTTAAGTTTGATGTTCCAAGAACTGTAATCTAGCCATAAGACTAATTCTAGCCAGCCGCGTTTAAGTTGAACTGATCGCCTCTATTAGTGAGTATATTTCAATCATATTTCTAACTTATATTCATTAGTTGCATACTCAAAGAATTAAAAGGATTATAATAAACAATGGATTCTTAATGTCCTCCTCTAGGTGTTTTTTTCTGTTTCTTTTCTTTTTTCTTTTCCTTTAGGTGCTATAGAATATCAAACATGAAAAAAAGAACATAACAGACCTATTTGATTTGCATAAACAACTTGTGGAACCAATTTGACCCTAGACATGCAAACTCCAATGACGAACGCATGCATGTTAAGCGGTAATATAATCATATTAGCCCAACAGATACAGAAAGTAACTTACAAGGTCGTATATCTGCCTCGGTTCATCCAGCTGCATATAATTATGAAGGAAATATTAGTCAAAAGAATCTTATTTTTTATCTTAAGTATATGTAATACATTTTTACACTTCTAAAAAATACATATAAAGATTTTATTATTTTATGTATGATATTTTCACCCCATGTGTAATACACGGGGTCTAAGCTAGTTAATTAATATATAATAAAACTGGTTTAAAGATCATAAAGTAATGCGTCCAATAAACTGTAAAGATCATAAAGTGTCTATTACTTGATCCACACTTAATCAACACTCCAAATCCGTTTCAAAACGTACCTGACTTGATTCATTCTATGGCAGGCATCATCCGTAACTTCACCCTGAAACTTACTGTTTCAAACTTAATATTGTGTTACAAACTACATTTTTTTCAATAGGGCCACTACATTTGGGTGTTGGAATATCTATCAACTCGATTTACAGATTTTTCGGGTCGGGTCGGATCAATTTACAGATTTTCAGGTCGGTGGGTCGAATACAAATGGAAACATATGGTATATAGAAATAACCTGCTTTATATATATGCTTTTTTCTGAATAAATAGGTCCTGTAGTGATATGAACATTCCCTGAGAAATGAAATAAGAAAAGGTAGTAAGAGAACTGATATGATGTAATAAACAATCTCTAGTTCCAAAAAAACCAAGAAACAATTAACAAAGATAAAAGTCCATATACCCTGATCAATAATCTTTGTATCATTAGGAATAAATGTGTCAACTGTCATTTCCTGTAAAACATGTCTGGTCACAGAAGCGGCTAAATGTTACTCCATACATAAAATGCATATGAATTCACTTAACCAATCCATTATGAAAAGTGCAGCTTGAAGAGTTGTACATATATACATATATATAAATATATATATATATGTGTGTGTGTGGAGGGGGGGGGGGATGGATCATTTGAGAACTCCTATATATGTATATGTGTGTGTGTGTTCTTTGAGCAGAAAAGGTAAAATAAAAATCCGACCTTCCATTACGAATATCGAGCACAGCTTCAGCAGTCAACATAGGCCTTACATAATTTTTTTGACGAGCAACCAATGCCAGTGACAAAAAGCTACACAGCCATGAGAAATTGTAGTCAAGACCATACTAAATACCATGTTAGAGAAGAGTTACATGGAAATGGAGAAAAAGAATCAAACAAATTAAGAATATATTGACCAGTCGAGTTCTGCTGCGAAATCGATTCCCTTGAGTAGATGCAGTGAGAACTCAAGGATGTGTGACACCAAGTCCCTTGTAATAGCTCTCTCCATGTCTTGAAAGGATCGAGCAAATAGAAAAATGAAACAAGATATTGTTTATTAAAACATATATGAACATGCAGAGTCAAACCACAGCGGTGAGGACCTTAGGACATAGTCAATTTAATTCCAAGAGATGCATATTTTATTTGCTGAAAAGAGACCTTCCACTGGTTTCAAAGATATGTTCATAAATTCATTCAAAAAGATACGGGAAAGTGACAAGGTCTTTTTCAATACCTAGGATTTTATGATATATGTCTCCTAGAAGGCTGTCCAGTTCTCGTGTCATTGCATTGCGGTAGTAGAACCTTTTAACATCACCATCTTCATCAGAGAACTAGAAACTGAACACAGGTTTTCTAATTTAGGATCGAGAAAAAGCATTCGCAAACAGACATGCTTAAAGTAACTAGCTTACAGCAAATTCATAGTCTTGAAGTTACCCTAAAACACATTCATCTAGCTTCTCTTCAAAAATGCACATCAAATATCCTATTCAGAAACATTAATAGAAAGTTAGATCATGAAGATACATCTTCAATTTCAATTATTTTATGTTATGCATAAAACCATGAAAAACAAGTTATAATTACGAATAGAAATAAATAAAGCACCATTAATAGTTTAAATAATAGAATAAGAATGTTTTAACTATGGTTTGGAGGGGTGCGCCAGGCCAAGGCAGTAGTGCAACGCCAAGGCGACGCTCAAAGACCCCAATAGCAAGCTATTGTGATGGGCCTTTCCCCATAAAAAATAAGATTAATATCGAGTGGGCCGATGACCCACGTATCAGATATTAAACTGATAAGAACAGATACTACACTTGATCTTAGCCAAAAGGCCGAGAAAGGTATGATTTCTCCTTTCTTGGGCCTCTGTTTATATTGGCAGTCCTTTCAACTTTGTATTCTCTAGGCAGCCGATGTGGGATTGTGATAAGACTTTTTTCCTATAGTTTTCATCAACCCTCCGGATCCTTTTCTAAATGTGCCTGAAAATTGCTGTTTCAAACTCAAAATCTCAGTGTTGCTCACACTTATCAATAGACTGAATTCGTTATCTCTGACCCTGAAAACTATTGGCAATATAAAACCTTTTCCATCGGTTTTTCATCTATCAGAATTTAATACCATGAGGAAGTGCGGATTAATGTCTGATAAACTGTCCTTAAGGTCATCAAGTGCTCAACAATTGATCGACGCTTAATCCACACTCCAAATCCGTTTTAAAGTGCACCTGACTGAATTTATTCTATGACATGCATCATCCATAACTTCACCCTGAAACTTAACGTATCAAACTCAAAGAACACAGTATTTTATTTGCTCACGTTCTCTTTCATGAGTCACACTTCATCAATAAACAAATTTTTTTTTGTCACTCACCCCGATAGGTATCGTGTTAAGGCATTCATGGTTAAGTTTGATGTTCCAAGAACTGTAATCTAGCCATAAGACTAATTCTAGCCAGCCGCGTTTAAGTTGAACTGATCGCCTCTATTAGTGAGTATATTTCAATCATATTTCTAACTTATATTCATTAGTTGCATACTCAAAGAATTAAAAGGATTATAATAAACAATGGATTCTTAATGTCCTCCTCTAGGTGTTTTTTTCTGTTTCTTTTCTTTTTTCTTTTCCTTTAGGTGCTATAGAATATCAAACATGAAAAAAAGAACATAACAGACCTATTTGATTTGCATAAACAACTTGTGGAACCAATTTGACCCTAGACATGCAAACTCCAATGACGAACGCATGCATGTTAAGCGGTAATATAATCATATTAGCCCAACAGATACAGAAAGTAACTTACAAGGTCGTATATCTGCCTCGGTTCATCCAGCTGCATATAATTATGAAGGAAATATTAGTCAAAAGAATCTTATTTTTTATCTTAAGTATATGTAATACATTTTTACACTTCTAAAAAATACATATAAAGATTTTATTATTTTATGTATGATATTTTCACCCCATGTGTAATACACGGGGTCTAAGCTAGTTAATTAATATATAATAAAACTGGTTTAAAGATCATAAAGTAATGCGTCCAATAAACTGTAAAGATCATAAAGTGTCTATTACTTGATCCACACTTAATCAACACTCCAAATCCGTTTCAAAACGTACCTGACTTGATTCATTCTATGGCAGGCATCATCCGTAACTTCACCCTGAAACTTACTGTTTCAAACTTAATATTGTGTTACAAACTACATTTTTTTCAATAGGGCCACTACATTTGGGTGTTGGAATATCTATCAACTCGATTTACAGATTTTTCGGGTCGGGTCGGATCAATTTACAGATTTTCAGGTCGGTGGGTCGAATACAAATGGAAACATATGGTATATAGAAATAACCTGCTTTATATATATGCTTTTTTCTGAATAAATAGGTCCTGTAGTGATATGAACATTCCCTGAGAAATGAAATAAGAAAAGGTAGTAAGAGAACTGATATGATGTAATAAACAATCTCTAGTTCCAAAAAAACCAAGAAACAATTAACAAAGATAAAAGTCCATATACCCTGATCAATAATCTTTGTATCATTAGGAATAAATGTGTCAACTGTCATTTCCTGTAAAACATGTCTGGTCACAGAAGCGGCTAAATGTTACTCCATACATAAAATGCATATGAATTCACTTAACCAATCCATTATGAAAAGTGCAGCTTGAAGAGTTGTACATATATACATATATATAAATATATATATATGTGTGTGTGTGGAGGGGGGGGGGGGGGGATGGATCATTTGAGAACTCCTATATATGTATATGTGTGTGTGTGTTCTTTGAGCAGAAAAGGTAAAATAAAAATCCGACCTTCCATTACGAATATCGAGCACAGCTTCAGCAGTCAACATAGGCCTTACATAATTTTTTTGACGAGCAACCAATGCCAGTGACAAAAAGCTACACAGCCATGAGAAATTGTAGTCAAGACCATACTAAATACCATGTTAGAGAAGAGTTACATGGAAATGGAGAAAAAGAATCAAACAAATTAAGAATATATTGACCAGTCGAGTTCTGCTGCGAAATCGATTCCCTTGAGTAGATGCAGTGAGAACTCAAGGATGTGTGACACCAAGTCCCTTGTAATAGCTCTCTCCATGTCTTGAAAGGATCGAGCAAATAGAAAAATGAAACAAGATATTGTTTATTAAAACATATATGAACATGCAGAGTCAAACCACAGCGGTGAGGACCTTAGGACATAGTCAATTTAATTCCAAGAGATGCATATTTTATTTGCTGAAAAGAGACCTTCCACTGGTTTCAAAGATATGTTCATAAATTCATTCAAAAAGATACGGGAAAGTGACAAGGTCTTTTTCAATACCTAGGATTTTATGATATATGTCTCCTAGAAGGCTGTCCAGTTCTCGTGTCATTGCATTGCGGTAGTAGAACCTTTTAACATCACCATCTTCATCAGAGAACTAGAAACTGAACACAGGTTTTCTAATTTAGGATCGAGAAAAAGCATTCGCAAACAGACATGCTTAAAGTAACTAGCTTACAGCAAATTCATAGTCTTGAAGTTACCCTAAAACACATTCATCTAGCTTCTCTTCAAAAATGCACATCAAATATCCTATTCAGAAACATTAATAGAAAGTTAGATCATGAAGATACATCTTCAATTTCAATTATTTTATGTTATGCATAAAACCATGAAAAACAAGTTATAATTACGAATAGAAATAAATAAAGCACCATTAATAGTTTAAATAATAGAATAAGAATGTTTTAACTATGGTTTGGAGGGGTGCGCCAGGCCAAGGCAGTAGTGCAACGCCAAGGCGACGCTCAAAGACCCCAATAGCAAGCTATTGTGATGGGCCTTTCCCCATAAAAAATAAGATTAATATCGAGTGGGCCGATGACCCACATATCAGATATTAAACTGATAAGAACAGATACTACACTTGATCTTAGCCAAAAGGCCGAGAAAGGTATGATTTCTCCTTTCTTGGGCCTCTGTTTATATTGGCAGTCCTTTCAACTTTGTATTCTCTAGGCAGCCGATGTGGGATTGTGATAAGACTTTTTTCCTATAGTTTTCATCAACCCTCCGGATCCTTTTCTAAATGTGCCTGAAAATTGCTGTTTCAAACTCAAAATCTCAGTGTTGCTCACACTTATCAATAGACTGAATTCGTTATCTCTGACCCTGAAAACTATTGGCAATATAAAACCTTTTCCATCGGTTTTTCATCTATCAGAATTTAATACCATGAGGAAGTGCGGATTAATGTCTGATAAACTGTCCTTAAGGTCATCAAGTGCTCAACAATTGATCGACGCTTAATCCACACTCCAAATCCGTTTTAAAGTGCACCTGACTGAATTTATTCTATGACATGCATCATCCATAACTTCACCCTGAAACTTAACGTATCAAACTCAAAGAACACAGTATTTGCTCACGTTCTCTTTCATGAGTCACACTTCATCAATAAACAATTTTTTTTTTGTCACTCACCCCGATAGGTATCGTGTTAAGGCATTCATGGTTAAGTTTGATGTTCCAAGAACTGTAATCTAGCCATAAGACTAATTCTAGCCAGCCGCGTTTAAGTTGAACTGATCGCCTCTATTAGTGAGTATATTTCAATCATATTTCTAACTTATATTCATTAGTTGCATACTCAAAGAATTAAAAGGATTATAATAAACAATGGATTCTTAATGTCCTCCTCTAGGTGTTTTTTTCTGTTTCTTTTCTTTTTTCTTTTCCTTTAGGTGCTATAGAATATCAAACATGAAAAAAAGAACATAACAGACCTATTTGATTTGCATAAACAACTTGTGGAACCAATTTGACCCTAGACATGCAAACTCCAATGACGAACGCATGCATGTTAAGCGGTAATATAATCATATTAGCCCAACAGATACAGAAAGTAACTTACAAGGTCGTATATCTGCCTCGGTTCATCCAGCTGCATATAATTATGAAGGAAATATTAGTCAAAAGAATCTTATTTTTTATCTTAAGTATATGTAATACATTTTTACACTTCTAAAAAATACATATAAAGATTTTATTATTTTATGTATGATATTTTCACCCCATGTGTAATACACGGGGTCTAAGCTAGTTAATTAATATATAATAAAACTGGTTTAAAGATCATAAAGTAATGCGTCCAATAAACTGTAAAGATCATAAAGTGTCTATTACTTGATCCACACTTAATCAACACTCCAAATCCGTTTCAAAACGTACCTGACTTGATTCATTCTATGGCAGGCATCATCCGTAACTTCACCCTGAAACTTACTGTTTCAAACTTAATATTGTGTTACAAACTACATTTTTTTCAATAGGGCCACTACATTTGGGTGTTGGAATATCTATCAACTCGATTTACAGATTTTTCGGGTCGGGTCGGATCAATTTACAGATTTTCAGGTCGGTGGGTCAAATACAAATGGAAACATATGGTATATAGAAATAACCTGCTTTATATATATGCTTTTTTCTGAATAAATAGGTCCTGTAGTGATATGAACATTCCCTGAGAAATGAAATAAGAAAAGGTAGTAAGAGAACTGATATGATGTAATAAACAATCTCTAGTTCCAAAAAAACCAAGAAACAATTAACAAAGATAAAAGTCCATATACCCTGATCAATAATCTTTGTATCATTAGGAATAAATGTGTCAACTGTCATTTCCTGTAAAACATGTCTGGTCACAGAAGCGGCTAAATGTTACTCCATACATAAAATGCATATGAATTCACTTAACCAATCCATTATGAAAAGTGCAGCTTGAAGAGTTGTACATATATACATATATATAAATATATATATATGTGTGTGTGTGGAGGGGGGGGGGGGATGGATCATTTGAGAACTCCTATATATGTATATGTGTGTGTGTGTTCTTTGAGCAGAAAAGGTAAAATAAAAATCCGACCTTCCATTACGAATATCGAGCACAGCTTCAGCAGTCAACATAGGCCTTACATAATTTTTTTGACGAGCAACCAATGCCAGTGACAAAAAGCTACACAGCCATGAGAAATTGTAGTCAAGACCATACTAAATACCATGTTAGAGAAGAGTTACATGGAAATGGAGAAAAAGAATCAAACAAATTAAGAATATATTGACCAGTCGAGTTCTGCTGCGAAATCGATTCCCTTGAGTAGATGCAGTGAGAACTCAAGGATGTGTGACACCAAGTCCCTTGTAATAGCTCTCTCCATGTCTTGAAAGGATCGAGCAAATAGAAAAATGAAACAAGATATTGTTTATTAAAACATATATGAACATGCAGAGTCAAACCACAGCGGTGAGGACCTTAGGACATAGTCAATTTAATTCCAAGAGATGCATATTTTATTTGCTGAAAAGAGACCTTCCACTGGTTTCAAAGATATGTTCATAAATTCATTCAAAAAGATACGGGAAAGTGACAAGGTCTTTTTCAATACCTAGGATTTTATGATATATGTCTCCTAGAAGGCTGTCCAGTTCTCGTGTCATTGCATTGCGGTAGTAGAACCTTTTAACATCACCATCTTCATCAGAGAACTAGAAACTGAACACAGGTTTTCTAATTTAGGATCGAGAAAAAGCATTCGCAAACAGACATGCTTAAAGTAACTAGCTTACAGCAAATTCATAGTCTTGAAGTTACCCTAAAACACATTCATCTAGCTTCTCTTCAAAAATGCACATCAAATATCCTATTCAGAAACATTAATAGAAAGTTAGATCATGAAGATACATCTTCAATTTCAATTATTATATGTTATGCATAAAACCATGAAAAACAAGTTATAATTACGAATAGAAATAAATAAAGCACCATTAATAGTTTAAATAATAGAATAAGAATGTTTTAACTATGGTTTGGAGGGGTGCGCCAGGCCAAGGCAGTAGTGCAACGCCAAGGCGACGCTCAAAGACCCCAATAGCAAGCTATTGTGATGGGCCTTTCCCCATAAAAAATAAGATTAATATCGAGTGGGCCGATAACCCACGTATCAGATATTAAACTGATAAGAACAGATACTACACTTGATCTTAGCCAAAAGGCCGAGAAAGGTATGATTTCTCCTTTCTTGGGCCTCTGTTTATATTGGCAGTCCTTTCAACTTTGTATTCTCTAGGCAGCCGATGTGGGATTGTGATAAGACTTTTTTCCTATAGTTTTCATCAACCCTCCGGATCCTTTTCTAAATGTGCCTGAAAATTGCTGTTTCAAACTCAAAATCTCAGTGTTGCTCACACTTATCAATAGACTGAATTCGTTATCTCTGACCCTGAAAACTATTGGCAATATAAAACCTTTTCCATCGGTTTTTCATCTATCAGAATTTAATACCATGAGGAAGTGCGGATTAATGTCTGATAAACTGTCCTTAAGGTCATCAAGTGCTCAACAATTGATCGACGCTTAATCCACACTCCAAATCCGTTTTAAAGTGCACCTGACTGAATTTATTCTATGACATGCATCATCCATAACTTCACCCTGAAACTTAACGTATCAAACTCAAAGAACACAGTATTTTATTTGCTCACGTTCTCTTTCATGAGTCACACTTCATCAATAAACAATTTTTTTTTTGTCACTCACCCCGATAGGTATCGTGTTAAGGCATTCATGGTTAAGTTTGATGTTCCAAGAACTGTAATCTAGCCATAAGACTAATTCTAGCCAGCCGCGTTTAAGTTGAACTGATCGCCTCTATTAGTGAGTATATTTCAATCATATTTCTAACTTATATTCATTAGTTGCATACTCAAAGAATTAAAAGGATTATAATAAACAATGGATTCTTAATGTCCTCCTCTAGGTGTTTTTTTCTGTTTCTTTTCTTTTTTCTTTTCCTTTAGGTGCTATAGAATATCAAACATGAAAAAAAGAACATAACAGACCTATTTGATTTGCATAAACAACTTGTGGAACCAATTTGACCCTAGACATGCAAACTCCAATGACGAACGCATGCATGTTAAGCGGTAATATAATCATATTAGCCCAACAGATACAGAAAGTAACTTACAAGGTCGTATATCTGCCTCGGTTCATCCAGCTGCATATAATTATGAAGGAAATATTAGTCAAAAGAATCTTATTTTTTATCTTAAGTATATGTAATACATTTTTACACTTCTAAAAAATACATATAAAGATTTTATTATTTTATGTATGATATTTTCACCCCATGTGTAATACACGGGGTCTAAGCTAGTTAATTAATATATAATAAAACTGGTTTAAAGATCATAAAGTAATGCGTCCAATAAACTGTAAAGATCATAAAGTGTCTATTACTTGATCCACACTTAATCAACACTCCAAATCCGTTTCAAAACGTACCTGACTTGATTCATTCTATGGCAGGCATCATCCGTAACTTCACCCTGAAACTTACTGTTTCAAACTTAATATTGTGTTACAAACTACCTTTTTTTCAATAGGGCCACTACATTTGGGTGTTGGAATATCTATCAACTCGATTTACAGATTTTTCGGGTCGGGTCGGATCAATTTACAGATTTTCAGGTCGGTGGGTCGAATACAAATGGAAACATATGGTATATAGAAATAACCTGCTTTATATATATGCTTTTTTCTGAATAAATAGGTCCTGTAGTGATATGAACATTCCCTGAGAAATGAAATAAGAAAAGGTAGTAAGAGAACTGATATGATGTAATAAACAATCTCTAGTTCCAAAAAAACCAAGAAACAATTAACAAAGATAAAAGTCCATATACCCTGATCAATAATCTTTGTATCATTAGGAATAAATGTGTCAACTGTCATTTCCTGTAAAACATGTCTGGTCACAGAAGCGGCTAAATGTTACTCCATACATAAAATGCATATGAATTCACTTAACCAATCCATTATGAAAAGTGCAGCTTGAAGAGTTGTACATATATACATATATATAAATATATATATATGTGTGTGTGTGGAGGGGGGGGGATGGATCATTTGAGAACTCCTATATATGTATATGTGTGTGTGTGTTCTTTGAGCAGAAAAGGTAAAATAAAAATCCGACCTTCCATTACGAATATCGAGCACAGCTTCAGCAGTCAACATAGGCCTTACATAATTTTTTTGACGAGCAACCAATGCCAGTGACAAAAAGCTACACAGCCATGAGAAATTGTAGTCAAGACCATACTAAATACCATGTTAGAGAAGAGTTACATGGAAATGGAGAAAAAGAATCAAACAAATTAAGAATATATTGACCAGTCGAGTTCTGCTGCAAAATCGATTCCCTTGAGTAGATGCAGTGAGAACTCAAGGATGTGTGACACCAAGTCCCTTGTAATAGCTCTCTCCATGTCTTGAAAGGATCGAGCAAATAGAAAAATGAAACAAGATATTGTTTATTAAAACATATATGAACATGCAGAGTCAAACCACAGCGGTGAGGACCTTAGGACATAGTCAATTTAATTCCAAGAGATGCATATTTTATTTGCTGAAAAGAGACCTTCCACTGGTTTCAAAGATATGTTCATAAATTCATTCAAAAAGATACGGGAAAGTGACAAGGTCTTTTTCAATACCTAGGATTTTATGATATATGTCTCCTAGAAGGCTGTCCAGTTCTCGTGTCATTGCATTGCGGTAGTAGAACCTTTTAACATCACCATCTTCATCAGAGAACTAGAAACTGAACACAGGTTTTCTAATTTAGGATCGAGAAAAAGCATTCGCAAACAGACATGCTTAAAGTAACTAGCTTACAGCAAATTCATAGTCTTGAAGTTACCCTAAAACACATTCATCTAGCTTCTCTTCAAAAATGCACATCAAATATCCTATTCAGAAACATTAATAGAAAGTTAGATCATGAAGATACATCTTCAATTTCAATTATTTTATGTTATGCATAAAACCATGAAAAACAAGTTATAATTACGAATAGAAATAAATAAAGCACCATTAATAGTTTAAATAATAGAATAAGAATGTTTTAACTATGGTTTGGAGGGGTGCGCCAGGCCAAGGCAGTAGTGCAACGCCAAGGCGACGCTCAAAGACCCCAATAGCAAGCTATTGTGATGGGCCTTTCCCCATAAAAAATAAGATTAATATCGAGTGGGCCAATGACCCACGTATCAGATATTAAACTGATAAGAACAGATACTACACTTGATCTTAGCCAAAAGGCCGAGAAAGGTATGATTTCTCCTTTCTTGGGCCTCTGTTTATATTGGCAGTCCTTTCAACTTTGTATTCTCTAGGCAGCCGATGTGGGATTGTGATAAGACTTTTTTCCTATAGTTTTCATCAACCCTCCGGATCCTTTTCTAAATGTGCCTGAAAATTGCTGTTTCAAACTCAAAATCTCAGTGTTGCTCACACTTATCAATAGACTGAATTCGTTATCTCTGACCCTGAAAACTATTGGCAATATAAAACCTTTTCCATCGGTTTTTCATCTATCAGAATTTAATACCATGAGGAAGTGCGGATTAATGTCTGATAAACTGTCCTTAAGGTCATCAAGTGCTCAACAATTGATCGACGCTTAATCCACACTCCAAATCCGTTTTAAAGTGCACCTGACTGAATTTATTCTATGACATGCATCATCCATAACTTCACCCTGAAACTTAACGTATCAAACTCAAAGAACACAGTATTTTATTTGCTCACGTTCTCTTTCATGAGTCACACTTCATCAATAAACAATTTTTTTTTTGTCACTCACCCCGATAGGTATCGTGTTAAGGCATTCATGGTTAAGTTTGATGTTCCAAGAACTGTAATCTAGCCATAAGACTAATTCTAGCCAGCCGCGTTTAAGTTGAACTGATCGCCTCTATTAGTGAGTATATTTCAATCATATTTCTAACTTATATTCATTAGTTGCATACTCAAAGAATTAAAAGGATTATAATAAACAATGGATTCTTAATGTCCTCCTCTAGGTGTTTTTTTCTGTTTCTTTTCTTTTTTCTTTTCCTTTAGGTGCTATAGAATATCAAACATGAAAAAAAGAACATAACAGACCTATTTGATTTGCATAAACAACTTGTGGAACCATTTGACCCTAGACATGCAAATTCCAATGACGAACGCATGCATGTTAAGCGGTAATATAATCATATTAGCCCAACAGATACAGAAAGTAACTTACAAGGTCGTATATCTGCCTCGGTTCATCCAGCTGCATATAATTATGAAGGAAATATTAGTCAAAAGAATGAAGCATACAAATAAAGAGGTAAAATGGATGAAAAGACATGTATACATGATAAAATGTGAGTCTAAAGAAATCCAGTAATAACGTCCTTAACCTCATCACAAAAACCATCTTTCACAACTGTCTTGTAACCTTTGTCTTTACTTCTATTCCATCAATAATACCAATTACCTACAGAAATAACAATAAATCAGAAAAATAAAATTTTGAAACTTTTAATTGGGAATTAGTTACCCATATTGTGATTAAGAAAATCAACTACAATATTGGTGACTTACTACAGAAATTATGATTAAGAAAATCAACTAAAATATCACTGGTTTAAACAAATGTGTGAAATGAGCTAACGATAACTTGGTAATAAAAACATTTGATAACTTACAAAGAAGATTCTTTATTCAATGTTCACCCATCAGGTAATCACAAATATAACACATTGTCCAAATTTTAAAATCAAGGATCAAAACCCAAGTTATTTATTGAACATCTGTGTAAAAACATGTTCATAACTAAAATGAGCATATATAAGAAGGTTGACCTATTTATAATGCCATTTCCGCCTGAAATGCAGCAAGTTCATCTTCAGCGGTTGGCGTTGAGATGGACGTGCGGGTTGTTTGCCTGCAAATACATACAGTGGGGCCGCATGAGCAGTTCTGCAAGCTGGAGAAGTTGTTCTTCAACATTAATGGAAACAACATTAATAATGTAGTTTAAACTTTGAACTTTCCTGGATACACAAACAAAGTTAAAGCAGCAAATGCTTCAAACTCAATTGCCATAGTAATTTCAATAAAATGTCTGATGACAGTATTAGGAATTCATTGGTGATCCCTACCAAGTGTAATTACGAACCTACCAAGTGTAATTACGGAGAAAACATTTCATCCACGTGTCAGATCACATGCTAAAATAGAATACATCAATTAAATAGCATTAACAAATATTTATTATTAACTTTTAGCATGTACGTAATCAAAAATAGGAAAAGGATTACCTTTTTTTTTTGCTAGGACCATTTTTTAACCAAAAACAGTGTCAAAGAACAGACTCCTGAAGTAACAATATGTAATCTATCATAGAAAAATATAGAAGTAGAAGGTTATTACACAACAGCCAAAAAATTAAAACTGAGGATTGGAGGGGTGCGCCAGGCCAAGGCAACAGTGCAAGACCAAGGAGACGCTCAAAGACCCCAATAGCAAGCTATTGTGATGGGCCTTTCCCCATAAAAAAAAAGATTAATATCGAGTGGACCGATGGCCCACGTATCAGATATTAAACTGATAAGAACAGATACTACACTTGATCTTAGCCAAAAGGCCGAGAAAGGTATGCTTTCTCCCTTCTTGGGCCTATGTTTATATAGGCAGTCCCTTCAACTTTGTATTCTTCACTCAGCCAATGTGGGAAAATGAGTGACTTTTGCCCTTTGTGTTTTCATCTCTCAGAATTCAATATCATAACTCCATAAATAATGCAGATTAATTAATATATAATAAAACTGGTTTAAAGATCATAAAGTAATGCATCCAATAAACTGTAAAGATCATAAAGTGTCTATTACTTGATCCACACTTAATCAACACTCCAAATCCGTTTCAAAACGTACCTGACTTGATTCATTCTATGGCAGGCATCATCCGTAACTTCACCCTGAAACTTACTGTTTCAAACTTAATATTGTGTTACAAACTACATTTTTTTTCAATAGGGCCACTACATTTGGGTGTTGGAATATCTATCAACTCGATTTACAGATTTTTCGGGTCGGGTCGGATCAATTTACAGATTTTCAGGTCGGTGGGTCGATTTTGTTATTCTTTACAATGAGAAATCACGACAACCTAAAATCAAAGAGAAACCCACAAAAAAGAAAAACAAATCAAGCTTGCAAGAAACAAAAAGGCTAATTTTGTAAAGAAATTGATACCATAAGAATTGATTTAGAAGAAAAAATACTCATTTTGACAATAATCATTTTGATGAGGCACATTCAAACACAGTTATCAACAACAAGATAACTTGCAATTCGCATCACCCTTAACAAACAGATTCGACTAAGCATATCAACTTGAGCAAATCAAATATAACACAAACGCCAAATACGGATATAACTGCAACAAATATATTAGGGCACAATAAAAAAAACTGAGAGAAAGAGAGAAGTTTAATGAGCATTTGATACAAAATCAAGCATATGAAGCCGAAACCTAACCTCAGGAAACGGCTGAGATGGAGAGAGAAGCAACAAACCATTCAAATTGGAAGTGGCAAATATGACAAAAGCAATCATCAATTCTCACATATCAAACTTGAATTCTCAACAAAAACACAAAAAGCACCTTCAAATCCAAGAATTATCAGATCTTATGTCACAAACATCCATCAAAAAACCATCTTCTGTTCACTAACATCCATAATTTCTGGGTAATTTCTGTGAAAACAGACAGGGTTTACCAACCAACCAGGTTTGCTTTTTTGTTTCCTGACATGTGAATTATTTTTATGGGGTCATCCAAAATTTCGGAGTACATGGTCCATATAAATTTCAAAAACCAATGGGTCACTTAACCCAAGTGGTCTCTACATGCTTCACCCCTGCTGACAAAGAAGCATTACTGGTTGCTAGTAACTTTTGTGACTAAAATACCATGATTTAACCTCTAATAACTTTATTAAACTAGGAATTTTGTTACACTAGGAATCATCGAAAACAAACTTCGATTTACACTTTATGAACTTGGTTACACTTCAAATCATGACTAAACTCTGGCCACTATTCACTGACTATCAATCCTTGTTATCGACAGTTCACATTAGTGCCACTGTCATTAAAGATATAAGTATGTAATGTTATGCCTAATGGTTTGTAATGTAATGTTATCACTTCAAGACATTTGTCAATTGCTTATATCAATATCATGGTTTGCATAAAGTGTAGATTGAATGATAAATAAAAGAAGCATTACTGGTTGCTAGTAACTTTTGTGACTAAAATATCATGATTTAACCTCTAATAACTTTATTAAACTAGGAATTTTGTTACACTAGGAATCATCGAAAACAAACTTCGATTTACACTTTATGAACTTGGTTACACTTCAAATCATGACTAAACTCCGGCCACTATTCACTGACTATCAATCCTTGTTATCGACAGTTCACATTAGTGTCACTGTCATTAAAGATATAAGTTTGTAATGTTATGCCTAATGGTTTGTTAAAAGAAGTTCAGTTCACTAAAACCTTAAATGACAACTATTTTTTATCTTGTTTGTCCTACATACTAATGCTAGCAGACCAAAGAGAAACAAAATGGATACGTACAATTTTGAACAGTTGTAGAACACGTGTCTTCCAAAAATGATTTGTAATGTACGGAAATCAAGGTTGGCAAGGAAACATATCTTGAAAGAACAGGGACAAATCACCATTAATAGCATTGAAAGCTACCATCTTCTCCACAGTATTCTATCATTTGATTCAGATGGATATAATTAATATGGACAAAAAGATAAACATAACTTGAATGCAAATATATAATCTTAATGAATATAGCACCTTATATTGCTCATCTTGAACTGTAATCATTTCATCATGTGCTCGGTCGATATGTATGCCTTTAGTGGTGGCATCCAATATAAATGCCGCTCTCCGAATTACTTCTTGAGGAACACCTGCAAGATTGTATAATATTGAAAGCGTGATCAAATAAAACAAAGAAAAGGAATGTCCCGGTACAACTAATATTTTCCCTTAAACTATAATTCATGCATTTTCCTTGGGGCAGGTTCTAAGTGGTGGAACCAAAATTTTCAATTTGGTTTTTTGCTTTCCTTTTTTTTTTTTTTTTTTGAATTTGCTTCAACTACTCTATCTGTAACAATTTGGAGGGTCAAACTTGGATAACCCTATTTATAGAAAATTTGTCTGGTCGAGGGTCAACGACCCCCCGGACCCCAATAGTTCTGCCACTACAGGTTCTATCAAAACGTGATGTATTTACTTTCTTAATATCCTAAGAAAATCAGGCAAGTATGGTAATAACTAATAAAATGACAACAGACAATATTAAATTCACCCAGATTTTTATTTTATTTTAACATAACATGGTTGAAACATACCGGCAAGTAGAGCACAGTGAAGTCCTACAAACGAGAATTTAAGTGAGTGACATAAACAAATAAAAATAGAAATACCCGAGGTGAATAGAAAAATACTAACTCACCATAACTAAGAAGTGTATGTCCAGGAATTAGCCTGAAATATACAAATCAGATTAACTGCATATGCTAATGAAGTAAGTCTAAGGCATTGTAGATTACCTATATAGAAATACAATTCCCTCCAGGTCTTCACTATTGTTGTCGGGTCTTAGCACACTCATGGTGTAGTATTTGACTTTATCCAACTAGTGTATATCAATGATTAGAAATAATAACTCGTCAGACTTGGGTATGTCTAGAAACTTTAAATCTTTCAAGTTGTTGTGTTGCATACTTGAGATAAATGACTATCAACAAATATCTGTGTCAAGTGAGTGCAAATTAGAACCTGCACCGTGAGTGTAAAAGTACAACTAGTGAACAATCTCATACGGATCTACTTCAAAAATTGTAGATACTTCATAAAATGCTGACATGTATATCTGAATTCTTTTTCATAAACTTCAACATGAAAAAACAGAAAGAAAGATTTTTATCACTGCATAATAATGATTAATGAATGACATTTAAGAGTAACAAACCTTTGGGGGAGCATACATGGAGATGAAATGATCAATAGTTCCACCAAGGAGACCGATACCATCTAGAAAGGTAAATAGGGGCATGATTAGTGTACAAATATAAATTTGAGTAAACATAGAACATTAATGAAATTTATACATTTCTCAATAACTAACCTTCAGTTAGAGTTCCCTTGCCAAATTCGTCTAGTAAACATAATGATTGAGAAGTAGCATGCCTTTAAACTTTGTAACATCAGTATGAACTTCAAAAAAAAAATATTTCTTGATCTCATTCAGTTTCATAAAAAATACCTTAGCATCATTCCAACTTGGTGTAAATCAATCATAAATGTGGATTGTTCAGCAGTCATAAGCTTGCTTCCCATGGCACAGAAAATTCTGTTATTTATCGTTTATGGTTGTCAACGGGATATTAGTAAACTCATTTCAAGATTATTAAGATAGAATATAAATAAAAACCCCAACCTATCAGTTAAACCCACTTTCGCGGCATCTGCTGGAACAAAACTTCCAATGTGGGCAAGAAAAACTATTAACGCTACCTGCATTTAAATGACAATGTGATTGTGATACAAACCTAGATTCGGATCCCACCCAATGGGTCGGACCAGGTGGATCCAAGAAGTAATTAATAAATGGGACTATTGGTCTTTAGGGGAATAAATGCCAGAAAACTCTTTGGCTTCACTTTCACGTCTATTTAAATTATTATGTTCTAGTTTTAGGTTTGTCTTGTTTATTTGAATTACTTAAGTACCTTGTAACCGGAGATTTGCCCATTTCGAATCAGGCCGACTATTGAAATCTTTCCTATTTTCTGGTTCTCAAATCCGGTATCTATCAGTTTGGTGAATAAAAAAATTCAGTCTTGATAACAAACTTTGACCGTGTTTAGCAGGCTTCATTGGAATCTTATGGGCAAGTTTATATGAAACGAATACAAATGGAAACATATGGTATATAGAAATAACCTGCTTTATATATATGCTTTTTCCTGAATAATTAGGTCCTGTAATGATATGAACATTCCCTGAGAAATGAAATAAGAAAAGGTAGTAAAAGAACTGATATGAGGTAATAAACAATCTCTAGTTCCAAAAAAAACAAGAAACAATTAACAAAGATAAAAGTCCATATACCCTGATCAATAATCTTTGTATCATTAGGAATAAATGTGTCAACTGTCATTTCCTATAAAACATGTCTGGTCACAGAAGCGGCTAAATGTTACTCCATACATAAAATGCATATGAATTCACTTAACCAATCCATTATGAAAAGTGCAACTTGAAGAGTTGCACAAATATATACACACATATATATATAGGGAATGGATCATTTGAAAACTCCTATATATATATATGTGTGTGAGTGATAGAACCCAAAAAGTCGAATGCTTTGATTAAAGAAAATAATAGAATAAGGATGTTTTAACTATGGTTTGGAGGGGTGCGCCATGCCAAGGCAGTAGTGCAACTCCAAGGCAACGCTCAAAGACCCCAATAGCAAGCTACTGTGATGGGCCTTTCCCTTTAAAAAATAAGATTAATATCAAGTGGGCCGATGGCCCACGTATCAGATATTAAACTGATAAGAACAGATACTACACTTGATCTTAGCCAAAAGGCCGAGAAAGGTATGATTTCTCCTTTCTTGGGCCTCTGTTTATATAGGCAGTCCCTTCAACTTTGTATACTTCACTCAGCCGATGTGGGATAATGAGTGACTTTTGCCCTTTGTGTTTTCATTTCTCAGAATTCAATACCATAACTCCATAAATAATGCGGATTAATATATAATAAAACTGGCTTTTAAAGATCATAAAGTAATGCGTCCAATAAACTGTAAAGATCATAAAGTGTCCATTAATTGATCCACACTTAATCAACACTCCAAATCCGTTTCTAAACGTACCTGACTTGATTCATTCTATGGCAGGCATCATCCATAACTTCACCATGAAACTTACTGTTTCAAACTTAATATTGTGTTACAAACTACATTTTGCTAGGAAATTTAAGTGGAATTCATATTGTTTAAGGAAATTTAAGTGGGATTCATGCAAACTACAAACTTAATATTTTGCTAGGAAGATCAAATTAGTTTTTGTGCTTCGTATTTCAAGAAACCCTTATCTATCCGACTAATTCCAGCTAAGTTTAACTTAAGTTAATAACCTCTATTCGTGAGTACATAGCAATTATGATTCAAATCCGTTGGTTACACACCCCCAAGACTTCAAATGATGACATCTGTTATTTCATGCTCTAAGAAACTACATGGGGTTCATATTGTCTTCTCTAGGTGTGTTTTTCCTGTTCCTTTTTTTTTCTTTCCTTTAAGTTCTAGAGAATATCAAACATGGTAAAGAAGTGTAACGAACCTATTTGATTTATATAAACAACTTGTGGAAGCAATTTGTCTCTGGACATGTAAGGAAGACGTGCAAGTTCCAATGATGACACCTGTTAAGCACAATAGATGCACAAAGTTACTCAATTAAAACATTTGTATAATCAGAATAGCATGCAGGATACTCAAAAACAACTTGTAACAGGAATTAGTAGCACCTCCTCCGAAAATTCTGGCAATTCTTCATATATTTGCCTCAGTTCATCCAGCTGCGTTTTATTATGAAGAAAAGTTCTGTCAAGAGAATGGACCACACACATAAAGAAGTAAAACGGGTGGTTAAGGAAGCCCCTAATAATGTCGTTAACCTCGTCACAAAAACCATCCTTCACGGTTGTCTCGTAACCTTTGTCTTTATTTCTATTTACATCAATAACACCAATTACCTACGAGAATAACAATAATCAGAAAATAATTCTCAAACTCAACTGGGAATCATTTATCCATATTATCTTATATTACACTAGTACTTAGAGGAGGAAGTAACTATAATTTCTGTTTCACTGCAATTGAATCTAACTTGAAGCATATTATGACATGAGGAATCACAACAGTAAAAATAAGTGACTAACCAGTTCATATACATAAGCTAAATCCATTGAGATGCATGAAGCAGCCTGTCAAAACTTAAAAGTCGGTTAATATATAGCCTGCCAACTAAAGCAACAGTATGGAAACAAAAGACTCAAAGCAACAGGTTACCATCCTCGGGAAAATAATTCATTACCTTCTCAACGATATTTACACTAAAATAGTTAGCATGCTCCTGAAGATTTTCAGAAACTCCTAGTTCAAATATCTTGTTGATATGCAGAAGTGCAGAAAGGCTCTACAAGATAAAACTATATACGGTTATACAAAGTTGATCACAAAAATTCGATTGTCGAGTGTGGTTGATTGAATCTGGGCCAACACTACTAACTTACTAACTGGAACTTTAAAAGAACTTAAGAAGGATGAAACAAAGAGGAAAGTTTACCTTCAGAAGGGCAGTCCAATCACCACAGGTACATACTGAACTTGGGGAGTTGAATTTCTACCATGACAAAGAAATGAAAAAGATGGAGATAAAATTACATGATAAAGATACAGGAAAAATAATTCTTCTTTAGTTATAATTTATTAATAGATTCTTAAAACTGCAAGATAGCGAAGATTCTTAAAACTGTAAAGCAACTCCAGAAATTTTGGATCACCCATATAAATGTACAAAAAATCAATACTACAAAAATTAGGATTGTAGTATGTTACTTTGGTAACCATGAGTACATCCAGGTTATACAACAAAATACACATGCATCCATCAAAGAAATTAGCATGTGGTCAAAGAGAAAAAAGAAGATAGTGTTGCACCTTCAGTATGTGGGAAACATCCTTGACAGATTTCAGTGTATCACATAAAGAGGTCAACAGCTCTTCAGATGAAACAAAGAATGATATCTGAATCTATTTAAGGAAACAAGTATTTTTGTGGATATGGAATAAAGCACATAACAATAAATACAAGTATTTTTGTGGATATGGAATAAAGCACATAACAATAAATACAAGTCATTTTTAAACTTTGATATATTATACAAAAGATAGGATACAGCATTAAGACGACTATTCAAATTGTCAAGGTCTAGTATGGGCCTGAGAAACCATGTCCTACTGCAGAAAAAAACATTTATCCAACACCAACAGTATGAACTTGTAGGTAAAGTTCTATAATTACTGAAATTAAACTTGGATATTCATGTTTACCTTAAAATACGTTTACCCATAGGTGTTACGCACTAAAATAGAAAACATCGATCAGATATAAATTTAAAGGCAAAGCAGACTTAAAAGAAAAACGCAATCTCCGCACCTTATTCATCATGCCAAAAACAGAGAACCTGCAAAGAAACAGATATTAGTACTTACTTTTGAGACATAAAAACAGAATTAGGAAAAAAGATTACCCTTCTTTTGCTCTACCAATTCCCATGTGGCTTGGATGTTTGTCAGTTTGGAATATCTGCAATGCTTCGTGAGCTGCGGAGTCAACTTTAAGGAATTTGTTTCTGCATTTTAAATAGGAAAATTATAACAAGAACCACTAGATTCTAGTATGAATAAGGAAAAGATTACTATCAGATACAATGAAATTTGCATGACAGAATCGATTGCAATTGATACGCTTCCACACTCATTTTGTTCAATGGTATCCACGACTCTTCTGTTCTCCAATATGGCAAGAAGCCCTCCACTAGCACGAACTTGAACTTCACTCTCAATGTCCATCATCGAACTTAGCTACAGTTAAATTAAAAGTAAAATGATGACTCGGATCAAGATACAATCCATGTGACTTCATCTGTTTACAAAGGATATCATAATACATAAAGAAGACATGCCATGTGCTGATATCATTTATGATTAAGAACATCAACTACAAGTAAGTTTAAAATGCTGGTACTTTAAAGCAACGTGTCAAATCAACAATAAAACTATGGAGTTGGAACTTGGCAAAATGATGTGATAACTTACAAAGCAGATTCTTTCTTTGATGTATAACCCATCATCCATTCCAGTTACCCGAAGATATACAAATCTGTGTAATGAAAATAAAAGAGAAAATATCAATGAAGGTTTTGCCAATGCCCCTCTAAACCAGTCATCATTAACTAAAAGTTTTGCCTTCTCAATGTATACTACACCTGTGCCATGCTTGTTCATAACTAAATATTGAACTTTTCATAAGCTTCACAGTAGGCACCTCACTTGCACCATCTGTATCACTGACATGAGTAAATACACAATCCACAAGCTCAGTGTGCATAAAGACTACGATGGAATTATGATTTACCATTTTGTTGTAAAGCAGCTACGAGAGATTCTTCGCTCTTGGTACTTGTGTATATGATCAAGGGCTTAACTTGATACTTGACTGAGATGAAAATTATGATATTACTGTTTTGTTGTTTAAACTGAAGTAAGCTGCCTAATGACATACAGGTTAGAAACTGATATATAATGTGAAAAGAGGTAATAAGATTAACACTGAAAAGTGGAAAGGCGACCACATCCTCCCAATATTATTGATGATTTGATAAACCTGTGGCAAGAATAGAATAAAGAATCTGGTTATATCAGTTAGTAATGGTGGCTGTGGCACACAACATTAGTAAGTGTATTAGGCAGACTGGCAATAATTTCCAATTGTGAAAAAACACAATTCTCGAGTATGAGGCCGCTAAGACAACTCTTGTCTATGTATTGAAACATTTAGCCTCATCTATGCCCACTTTTATTGATGAGTTGATAAAACCAGTCATCATTAACTAAAAGTTTTGCCTTCTCAATGTATACTACACCTGTGCCATGCTTGTTCATAACTAAATATTGAACTTTTCATAAGCTTCACAGTAGGCACCTCACTTGCACCATCTGTATCACTGACATGAGTAAATACACAATCCACAAGCTCAGTGTGCATAAAGACTACGATGGAATTATGATTTACCATTTTGTTGTAAAGCAGCTACGAGAGATTCTTCGCTCTTGGTACTTGTGTATATGATCAAGGGCTTAACTTGATACTTGACTGAGATGAAAATTATGATATTACTGTTTTGTTGTTTAAACTGAAGTAAGCTGCCTAATGACATACAGGTTAGAAACTGATATATAATGTGAAAAGAGGTAATAAGATTAACACTGAAAAGTGGAAAGGCGACCACATCCTCCCAATATTATTGATGATTTGATAAACCCGTGGCAAGAATAGAATAAGAATAAAGAATCTGGTTATATCAGTTAGTAATGGTGGCTGTGGCACACAACATTAGTAAGTGTATTAGGCAGACTGGCAATAATTTCCAATTGTGAAAAAACACAATTCTCGAGTATGAGGCCGCTAAGACAACTCTTGTCTATGTATTGAAACATTT
The DNA here is from genome assembly GCA_023525975.1 of Smallanthus sonchifolius. Classification (NCBI taxonomy): domain Eukaryota; kingdom Viridiplantae; phylum Streptophyta; class Magnoliopsida; order Asterales; family Asteraceae; genus Smallanthus; species Smallanthus sonchifolius. Next base: position 12,898,930 of record CM042026.1, on the reverse strand, counting down.
AGCCTCATCTATGCCCACTTTTATTGATGAGTTGATAAAACCAGTCATCATTAACTAAAAGTTTTGCCTTCTCAATGTATACTACACCTGTGCCATGCTTGTTCATAACTAAATATTGAACTTTTCATAAGCTTCACAGTAGGCACCTCACTTGCACCATCTGTATCACTGACATGAGTAAATACACAATCCACAAGCTAAGTGTGCATAAAGACTACGATGGAATTATGATTTACCATTTTGTTGTAAAGCAGTTACGAGAGATTCTTCGCTCTTGGTACTTGTGTATATGATCAAGGACTTAACTTGATACTTGACTGAGATGAAAATTATGATATTACTATTTTGTTGTTTAAACTGAAGTAAGCTGCCTAATGACATACAGGTTAGAAACTGATATATAATGTGAAAAGAGGTAATAAGATTAACACTGAAAAGTGGAAAGGCGACCACATCCTCCCAATATTATTGATGAGTTGATAAAATGGGCTACAATTTGGATGAAATATTGTATGTAAGAGGACGAGCAAGAGTATCTTTTACCCATATCAATTAGAAGAAAGTCTGCAGTACCGTCTTCCCAAAGTTCCAGCACATGGAGTTCACGTGTAAGGCTATCATAGTAGGAAATTCCAACTCTGACAACACGATTTTCATAATGAGTTAACTTCAATTCTATGATGATAACAAGATGATAGTCTTAGCAGTTCGGGCACATTATTCCTGGTAACTAAATGGTATACGAGAATGCTTAACCTAAAATGGCAGTATTACAACACTATAGTGTGATTATGCATACTATTGCAATAGGATTACCAAATACTGATGCTTGTTCACCTAAGAATCTTACCTATGACCATGCATGAGGCATGCCATGTAGACCTGCATGGAAAAATCATAATAACTAATTAATACTTTTTGGAGGGAATCCCTAAGCTAAACGACAACATTTTGGTTTATGATTTTAATTAATTAATATTTTTTATCTTTTCAATTAATCCGAAAGTTAGTTAAACTTATAGTAGTGCTGTCCACGTGGCAACCTTTTTTTAAAAGGCCATTTGAGAAAGTATCCAGCATGCTTTTGCTTAATGAAATTAATTAAAACTTCTCTCTAATTAATCAATAAATAATCAAGAACGCCTAATTAATCGTAGTCATTACAAATTAATAAGTGAACAAGAAACAATTACGAAATTACAACGCACAATCAATAAATCAAACATCAGCAGTTCAGCACCAATAACGCCTAATTAATGGTAGTAACTAATAAGCAGATAAGAAGCAATTAAGAGATTACAGCGCACAATAAACTAAACAACAGCACCAAGAACGCCTAATTAATCGTAGTAATTCATAAGCAAATAAGAAGTCCCAAACAATAACGAGAAAAAAATTAGGTTACAGAATATGCAAATGCATGTAAGAAACAACCTGATCGAATGCACATTATACTGATTACGAGTAAGAACTGTCCTCGAACACACCTGATGCACAGATTCTGTTTCGTCGACCTCCTCCATGGCACCAAGCGATCGTAGGCGTGAAACTGATTATTGAAAGGATCGCTGAGGCTTGACGAAGTGTGTGTGTGAGAGAGAGAGAGTTGTGTGTGCTTGGTGCCGTTGGGTTTAAAGAGGGAAAGCGAGTCGGTACGTTTACATCGTTTTACTTTTGGCAATGGTGCTGCAAAGGTACGCCAGATATCTATGTTGATTTTCTTACGTATATTAATAAGGTGGTTTATTCATCTTCGCCGATTAATCGCTAATCGATGGGTTACCAAGTAATTAATCAAAAAATTGCTAATCGGTCAAAGGTGGTCAAAAAACTATCTTCTGTTAATTTTTACTCCTCAAAGACTTATGATTTTAATAAACAACTGTTAAGTAGCCAACTAATCTAACTTTTAAACATAACATTAAATCAAATAATGAAAATTGATATTTTAGTGATTTTTCCTTTAATATAACTAGCTTATGAGTGTTTGAATGAATACAATTTTCCTCATAAAACCACTCATATGTCCTTCAAATATAAGGTCGATGCACTTTTACAATACTACACTAAACCACATTTTCCACCTAAAACTATTCACATAAAACATCTTAGAAAAATAGGCTTTGACTATGCCAATTATGTTAAAATTTATAAGCATACAAGAAGGTAGGTAATTAAAGATGTAAAACAAGTAAAATTTTCTTTCCTCTATAAACATAATAATCACTCAAGACGACTTTTTTACATGAAGACTAGAAAACTTTATGGAACGACCCTAATTTGACATTATTTTGTGGTTTACCAACTTTTACATAATTGTTTGATTTTTATTGTTATGTGAAGATGTTCCTGCGACGATATGTTATTTCTTTAAATTTATATAAAAGTATGATATTTTATTAGAAAATATAACATTTGTTAAATCAAATATTAAGAAGTGACATTTTAGTGATTTTTTGTGAACTCTTATATAATATTATGATATTTGAAAGGCTAAACACCAAGTTTAAACTTTATCCATTTTTTTCTAAATAAAACATAAGTTTCAAAATAATAAGATAACCAGACTCATAAGGGTTCAAACGGTTTCACGGTATCACCGCAGCAACCCTCTCGGGTTGTGGCTTGGGAACTTTTGACGGCGAAAGTGACCGTTGCCCATCGCCGTTCAGCCGAAAAAAGAGCCGTTGGAGCTTATTTAAAAAAATCCTATAAATACCAACCTTTTTACTAAATTTTTATACCAAACAAATACTCTTCAACTACTACTCTAATTCTCTACTATTTTTTTCCACAAAATGAGACGCAATGTTATTCTTCCCCCATCATTATCAAGTAGTTCTGAATCTAACGAGGTTCAATTTGCAACCCACGTTATCGCCGCTACATCCGAAATTGAAGATATGGCACATAAAAAAAAATATATGTGCAACATGACCGTGTAAAGTCTTATAAGGTTCTTATGAAATATTACTTTGTCGATAATCTAAAATACGACGACACGTTTAGAACGAAGTCTCATAAGGTTCTTATGAAATATTACTTTGTCGATAATCTAAAATACGACGACACGTTTAGAACGAGATTTCGGATGTCGAATGATTTATTTCTAAAAGTCGTTGCGGATATATAGGATAATTTTTTAATGGTTTCAAGAATGGCTTGAAAAGGATGAAAAAAGTTTCACGCCATTACAAAAATGCACATCAGTGATTCGTCAACTCGCTTCCGGTAATGTTCCCGACTAATACGATGAATATTTAGCTATGTCTGCTAGGACCTCACGTGAATGCCTATAATATTTTTGCAATGCTATTGTTATTTTATATGGTAAAGAATTTTTACGTGCATTTGTACTATGCACATGAAAGTAGACATGACATTCAGAGATAATTGGTAGCATCGACTGACGACTGTACGCATTGGGTTTGGAGAAATTGTCCAACGCGTTTGCGAGGCCAATATCACCGAGGTGATCACCAATACCCAACGATCATGCTCGAGGCGGTTGTGTCACATGATTTATGGTTTTGGCATACATACTTTGGTGTTGTCGGTTCGAACAATGACATCAATGTTCTCAATTAATCTTCACTGTTTACTAAGGAGATGCATGGAACCGCTCCTAGGTGTCAGGTTAACGGTCGAAAATAAAAGTGTGGTTATTACTTAACCGATGGGATATACCCTTCTTAGTCAACTTTGGTGAAATCTTATTCTTATCCAACCGACACCAAGAAAAAAATTTTAAAAAGCTGCAAGAGTCGGCAAGAAAAATGTCAAATGAGCTTTTGGTGTTTTAAAATATAAATGAGCTATAATTCAACGACCGGCTAGGGCGATGAAGTGCGAAGAGATACGAAATCAGATGTACGCATCTTATATTACACAATATGATTTTAAAATATGACGAGAATGCCATATCACCAGTGTACATTCTCTATCCTCCAACCGATGTAGTAGTTGATAATAATATAATTTCGGAGTTGCGGAATCAAAACACACATTTTACACTTAAATTTGATCTTGTGGAACACATTGCAGCAAACTTGGACATCCCGGTTCCGGACGACGAGTAGTTTAATATTTTTAAATTTTTATGTTATTTATGTATTTTTTTTAATTAATGAAAATTTTGTTTTTTATTTTATTGTTTATATTTATTTAAATATATAATTTAAATTTTATTTAAAAAAAACGTTATGGTAGTTTAAGGTTCACCCCTTGTGTTTAGGGCATATTAAATAAAAATGACGTGATATGATATGACGTGTTTTGATTGACTAATCTTTAGAATGATTTAGGATCGGAGGGGTTTCCACTTCCACCCCCTCCACCCTAATTATGTGTTAAAAATTAAAATCTAATTGTCATGTGTTTGATGTGAAAATTTGCAAAGTTTAGTGGTTAGTTTTCAAATTAACATAATGCAAATAAACTGGACGTCAAACTACTCACCCCATCAAACGCTTGCTTCTCTTCTCATTACTCATTAGCAATGTTTTGAAACCCGGACCGGACCGGCCGGTCGGACCGGGAACCGGTGGTCTGACCGGTCCGGTTACATGTGTTGAACCGTTTCTGCAGCGAACCGGCGGTCGGACCGGAAACCGGGTGGTTGGACCGGTTGAACCGCTTGACTATTTTTTTTATTTTATTTTATTTTTTTTTAATCTTTTTTAAGTCTCTTGGCTTCTTATTTCGTAGGTAATTGTTAGTTTAAAATTATTGGAATTGACTTGTTGGTGGTTTTTTAAAGGATTAAAAGCTATCTAGACTGATATATTTTTATAATATTTATGACGTCGTCCGGTTCTTAAATCCGGTCCGACCAGTGGACCGGTAAGGAGACCGGTTCGACGTCCGGTCCGGTTCTGAAAACATTGCTCATTAGAGACGGCCTGCAAAAGATCGGAAGTTAAAACAGGCCGGTGACGACTTATATCTCGCCGAATAACCACCGTCCGTCCATATAAACCTCAATTGGTTGCTTTTCAAGCGTCAAAATCTCTGGTATGATCCCGTAAATTCTCTCTACTTAACCGTCACTACTGCTCAATTCGTTTTACTGTCGTAAAATTCTTCTGTAGTTCATATAACTATTGATTTCATTCCATTGGATGATGATATGTGCACGTTCGTACTCTGTTTCGGGTATATTTTCTGGTTGTTCGTTCATACTTTGTATGGTAGAACATATCAGAATGGGAACCTAAATGAAGACCAGGTGTTTGATGAAATGCCCCACAGAAATGCATTCCACAATTTGCTGAACCGTGTTAATTAAAAATAATTTTAAAGAAAGTAGACGTGCTTGTGGTTTCTTGAATTGCATTTTTTTTATTGAGTTCCACAACTATGAGCACTTGCTATGAATTGCATTTTTCTTTTAATGTTTTCAACTTTTAACAGTGATAATGTTGCCACAAAGGATGAAGAAGGCTGTCATAGATAACCCGAAGCAACTTGCAACTTTGATTGATCTTGTTAACTTGCCTTCAACGCTTAGAGAGTTTATTGGACGGTCTCAAAGTTCTCGGCTAGGTTGTTTTCAGCATGTTTGGTCCTACATAAAAGACAAAAATCTCCAGGTATGTACTAATCTTCTCAATATAGTGTCATCGCCATATTGCACCACACTGTTTGGAGTCAAAAGTTAACACTCTCGAGACACAAGGTGCAAGTAAATGCCACGAAGTGCCTTAAAGATTGAGCCTTTAATTAGTAGTTTTGAATAGGTATGGACCTGGTTAAACTTAAAGATCAAAAAATTTCATTTGTCTGGTTTATATATTAATGGGCTAACCATGTGTTTGCCACACTTGTTGCATGCTGCATTGTTGTATAACTATCATTGTAGTCAAAGTTGTGAGGCGCACTCAAGCTGCATAAGGGTCGCCTGTCACCTAGCACAAGGTGCAAAAAAAGATACACCCGAGGCAAAAGAGACGCAATAATAGGAAAAATACACAATATAGAATAGGCCGAGAAAATTTAAAAAAATGTTGATGATCTAGTGTTATCAATCGCTATAATTGAGATTTACACGAGACCAAATGGACTTTAGGTTAAGCTATAACCCGGATTAGGAGGTGCAAAACACACACTTGTATAAGCTAATCTAATCCTGCACCCAACGGATTAGCAGGACTCAAGGGGATTGCGCCTGGGTTTAAGGGGCAGTGCCTTTAAGACAGTTTGCATGACATGGTATGCATGACCTGATTATTACTCATGAGCCAAGTTATCCTTGATTATCAACCATGACACCTTTCATTTAACAAAAGACTGAAGTTCAACCAAAAACAGCGCCGTGCCTTGTGCGCTTTGGCTACTATGCTTACTAATAATGCATGTGTTGCTACTTTTATAGTTTCAAATTGATCTGGCACTAGTCAAACTCAAAGATTGAAAATTTTTCATTTTGTCTAGTTTATTTGTTAATCATTAACCAAGATTCTTGCGTTTCTACTAATGCATATGCTGCTACTTTTGTAATTCAGGATTCAAACAACAAAAACATAGTTCATTGTGATGAGAAACTGAAGAGTATTCTGTTGGGAAAAACTCAGGTGGAGCTAGCTGAACTTCCAATGCTAATCAAGCTGCATTTTCCCTTGGTGCAAAAGTGATTTCAATATCTGAGATTCATACATGTTTAAGTCCCAGATTATGCAATAAACTGTTTCTTTCTGTAGTTGACGTTTTGATCATTGTATAACCCAGTTTCTTTTCCTCTTAACACCCATTTGAACCCGAATTATATGCATCACACTTGGAGCAATTTGGTTCATAAAAAATTAGCTGCCATTTGAACTTGTTGAGAATTTAGTACAATTGCTATTCATATATTCATTATCCAGTAACAAGCATTTGCCAAAATTATAACAAAATTCCAAAAATAACAAAATACATTTCATCACTAATTGAATACTGAAACCTTTATTCTTCAATCATCTTCCTTCTTCATTGGATCAGAACTCATTATTCTTAGATTCTTTCTGTACTGAGGAGACGTTAATCTCCTTTCTAATGGTGTTTTCCTCTTGCTTACAACAAACCGATTAACCCCTTTGCGCATTGGCATGATAGATGGGAAATCTTCATCAGGGATTTGACTTAACTCCGAAATATCCTTAATCTGTGCAACACGTTTGAACCACCTTTCTGCCTTGGCCTCTTCTGACATGTCTAGCGGGTCAGGTTCGGTCACTGCTGATCCCTCAAGGCTCTTTCCTGTCCACCCACTCTTTTCATTCATGCTTTCTGGTGTTTGTTGACCAACAGACACGGTTTCAGGTTTAGGCTCATTTAGTCTAAACTGGTTTCTTGTTTCTTGCACAATATTTTGATCAAAAGTGGCATTACTCGGATTCCTGTAAGCAATTTCATTTGTTGGTTTTATGGTTGAATCTGTGCTATTGGGTTGCTGCTGCTTATCCTTCTTGGCAAAATAGTCAGGTGGAAATGGAACAAAGCCGCTAGTGCTTCCTTGGTAAGGAGGTAACGGTTGATCTTTACTTTTGTTATCTAATAAACGGTTTTCCTCTTTACGTATAGGCATAATTTGAGGAAAATCATGTGAAATATCATTTTTTGGGCCAGTGACACCATGTAACTCCTTTACTTTCTTGAACCATCTTTCTGTCTTATCTTCTTTATCAGTATCTCGAGTATGCCTGCTCGGAACATAACCCGAATTGCTTCCATGTAATGGAGCTGCATCTGGTCGCCTACACTCACATTTCAAGCACACCGTGTTTCTTCGGTAATTAAAGAAATTACATCTGAAATAGGAAATATATCAATACTGTATCAGATTTGCAACAGGGGTTTCACAACTAGTACATTTGAAGTAATATAACATTAATATTTACCTAGGGCAATCCCATTCCCCACCAGTCATTTGTCTCTGTGGTCTCGGTTCCTCACATTCAAGGCATTTTGTATTCCTTGCAAAGTTCATGAAATTACATCTGCTCGCAAAACAGAAATGATAAAGGTTTATAAAATTATACTCTTTAAGAGTGTTAAACAAGGTCATGTCTGGTCGAACCCGACACGAACCATGAAAATTTGACACGACCAAAAATGTATCAGACACATGAACCCGAGCATGACACGCTTTTCACGCCGTTAACCCAAAAAAAATATGATTTTAGTTTTTTGCATATTAATACTCTAAAATTACAAATTTACAACAAAAAATACAAATGTATACAAAATAATTATATTTAAACAATAAACCTGGATGCTCGTTTGTCTTTTATCTTTTAAATTTTGGCATAAAATGATAAAATATCTCACCAGCTTAAGTTATTATGTAACACGTTTTTCATAAAAATATTATAAAATAAATTGGTTAAACTGGTCAACCCGCGAATTGTTAGGCCGACCTGAACACTATCCGTTTAGCTAAAGTGTTTGTGGGTTCAACCAAAATGAGACCCAAACCATTTAGACTAAACCCAAACACGTGAATTTTGTGTTAGGTTTGTGACGTGTCAGAAATTCAAAGAAACTCCAGCACAACAAATGAATCAAAACAAGATGCGCAACAACTTACTTTGTGCATATCCAATCACCCCTCTTCATTGTAATATTTGGTCCAAGATTTCTTGGCATTTGTTCATACTGCTCTGATGCTCGGCCTCCATTGATCAAATTACCGATCTCTTGTAACATGTTTCTGACAGATGATTCAGTAGCCTCCTTGATGTTTCTTTCGGGGTTGCTTGCATAACTCAATATATACTTCATCAAGTCTACTGATGTTGCTTCATCTGATCCCTCTGTCTTCAGTTTGATATAACAAATGAGATCACATGAAATTCGCACTCTATGATCATAGTTAATACATATTCAATGAAGCATACAAACACTATAAGAAGGAAACCTGTAAGAAAGACCTCATTCTTCTCTCACTTTCATGGGCACTTTTGAACAGAAATGGATACCCATCGTTGACAATCACCTCAATATCCTTCCTTGGAAGCCACCTGGAAGAAGATTCATATGAACAATTTGATTATATTAATGCTGTTGTCAATTCATTTTTTGCAATTTGCAAAAGAACAGACGAACTAGTAATTTAGGGTTTAAAACTCCATTAGATTTGTATAATGCAATGTAGCGGACGATGATAGATTTAGAATAGAAAGAGATTCGTATTGCAAACCCTAAGATTTCTGGTCTATCACGAGCAAACGCCAGACACGAATTCGCAGCAGCCACAAATTCCTTTGATAAGTTCTCATTCGCCATGAATTCATCCTCGATATTACTGTTGCCGTTAGAGTAACCTGCAACGGATAGCGTTTCAATTAGGCGGGACCACTCCGGCCATGGATGCGACGGCGAATAGAAGCCGTTGGTGGAAATATGATTATTCTCCTGAAATGCATAATTAGTTCCTCTGGAGTAAAAACTTGCAGAGAATTTGGTCGGAATAAGTGAATTTTGGCGAGTGAGATGGTGGGGGGCGGCGGATAGGGTAGTGAATGGGAAGGTTGTAGAATGGCGGCGAGCTAAGCGGAAGAGAATGATTGGGCGTTGATGAAGTAGAGATGACGGATTGGTTAAGATAAAGAGTAATCTTGACGAAGCTCCAGTCATTTGGTCAGATCACCGGAGAAGAGGCTCCGGTTGTTAACCTAAGACAGGGGTTGCAGTTCTGAAAACAAGTGAAAACCCGACTCTTTATTATTGGGCCATAATACCACGAAGCCTGGTTTGCAAGGATTAATGGCTAAAAAATATGAAGATTTTTTCAAACAAATGTGTTTGGTTTTCATAGTTAACGAGAAAATTAGCCCTGCGCCATGTGGCGGGAGACGGACCTTAAAAGATTGAGCCGATGGTATTAACATGGCTAAACACAAAAAGAAACATGGTTAAATACATAGAAGAAACGTATAAAGTTGAGAGGAGAAGTGATCGGTGGCATTTGCCACCAACACTAAGTGTAGTAATAATATATTTTGGAAGGAAAAAAAAACTTAAATCGCATTTTAGTATTTTTTTTTATTTAGTTATGTTGCTACAATTCCTTGACGGTAAGGTTTGATCTTTGGATTTGACCGGTTCTTGTTATCCCGAGCTTGGATCTGAGCGGTAAAATACAAGAAAAGAGGACACGTCTTCTCATGGTCGATTTATTCTCTTGTTATAAATAATAGACTTGTTTAGACTCACAAGTCTAAGTAAACTCAGTGTATGAAGCTCGAGTTCATTCATTAAATGAGCTCCGGTTAAGGTTTATTTAAGCTCAACTCATCTTGTGTTTATATATAACGGATAGATGAAAAACAACCAAAACGTAGTAGGAAATGTTGGTGGCGATGTAGCTATATAGGCATTTGGATAATACAATATAACAATCTAGTGAAGTTGCACAAAATCATTAAGTTATTTGAGTAAAATCACGATAACCATGACCGTATATACTCATATATCTAAGAACTAAGATGAACTACAGAAATCCTGCCAAAGTGGTCTTGAATGTGTGTTCTGCAACTATGAAATTTGTCTTCTCAGATGGGTGAATGGAATCCCAAAATACATATTTATTTGCAATGTCACATGTGAATGGGTTGAATTTGTTACACAGGTAACTCATTTCATATCTTCCAGTTGCACAACATGCTCTCTCCCCAACCTCAAACCCTGCAACCACCAACAACAATGTCAAGTTAGTTTTCACTAGGGTTGTTCAAAAACTCTTGACTCGAGGCTTGCTCGAAATCGGCTCGTTTGCAAACGAGCCGCAAGCCAAATTGAGCCCGAGCCAAGGTAAGCTCGCTCGTTAGCTGGCTCGTTTAAATTAAAGCCTAAATTTTAGTATATGTGAATTAATTATAGGGAAAATGTCACAGAATAGTAATCAAGTTTTAAAAGTGTTACAATTAGTTCACTCATGCATTTTTTGTCCAAATTGGGTCACTAAACCTTCAAATCAAGCCATCGTCGAAAAACGAAATGTGTCAAGAAAGAAATGGAGGAGAAGATGTGTGGGTTGGGATTTCCAATATATGTAATTTTATTTAAAAAAAAAACTAAAAAAACATGTTAATTATATTAAAAAATAACCTAAAATCCACGTCACCACTCCACATCAGCATAAAAAAATCCTAATTGAAACAAAAAAAAACATGTTAAAACCTATAATTTAAATAAAACATGAAAACTGAGTGACTTAATTGGAACACTTTTTAAACTTGAGTGACCTAATTGGAACACTTTTAAAACTTGTTTACTATTCTGCAAAGTTACCACATTATTATAACCCAAAGTTATAACATATCAATTGGATATTATCTTTAAACTTTTGTTTATGTTCATTGATTTTGATGTTTATGTTGACAATTTATCAAATTTGAATTATTGGGTTTAAACTTTAAATTTCAACTATTTAATATAGAATCTTACTTCAAGAACACCTGAAGTTTTATTTATTTACGGGCTTATTTCTATAAATATTGTGTTTGTATTCAATATGTGTTAAAAATACAAAAGTTTAAAAATTTAAAGTTCTAAATGAGCTGGCTAGAGCATTTTACGAGCCAAGCTCAAGCGGCTGGTTTAACTTGAAGGCCGATCCCAACCTGGTTCAGCTCGTTTACAGTCCTAGTTTTCAGTTTGATCGTATACGTTCTAAATTGTTGATAGTGCGTATAAATAATTGTCAAAATTTAAAAATTTACCAAAAGAGTGGATTCTTGATGATGTCCAAGAGAATATCATAAATGTCTGAGTAGACCAAATGTATGCCACCCAAATCCTGGTTCAACTTTCTGACCAATTGCTGCAACTTCACATTGAACTCACTAGCCACAAGATTATATTTGTGTATGCATATGAAGTAATTTTTGGTTCTTTCATACGGAAAACAATCCATCGGAGGAAGCCCGGCTATAGATATTTTACGCGCTCCTAGATTATATAAATCTATGATGAAGTTGCTGGCTTTCACTAAAAGAAAACTCTCATATTCTTCAATGGAATAAACTGTTGATCTAAGTGGAAGTGCATAATAGTTTTCCAGGAAGTCATTTGTTCCTAGACTTATAAGGTAAAGTGCTTCACTTAATAATTTGGTAGCTTTTGCAGCTCCAAATTGAATTCTCATTTTGTTATGGTATTCCTTGAAGTATTCGAGCTCCTTCCATAGTGGTATGACAGACTGCGATTACGTTCTAAATTTGAGTCGCGTGTTTACTCTGAGAGTTTGAGAGGTGGCAAAATGGGTGGTTCAGACAGGTTGGGTAAACGGTCAAAATGGGTTTAAGCCAAAATGGACTATTTATGGTACGTCTGGGTTCGGTTGACCCACACACTTTTTATCTAAAATTATGTTACTTGTTTATAAGTAATTGATGTGTCGCAAACGATTACATAAGCGATATTATATTAATGATACGTATTATTTTTTTTTTGGAATAAAGAGACTTGGAAGGTTTTATATAATAAAAGTACATTTTGAGTGACTTTCAACCTGACCTGTTTTTTTAAGTTGATTTTATTTATTTTATCCGTTAACGATAAAACATAACTCAAATTGAACGATTCATAATTAAAATGTTGAAATTGTCAATTTTGATTTACTAAATGAGTAAAGGAGTCATTGTATTAGCTTTACCAAATATTGATCTTCATGAGATAGAGTATAACAATATAGGAAAGGGAAAGTGGGTTGACCAAATTAATATAAATGTTGGACCATGATTGGTCCATTACCCCCACCCAGGGAGTTGACCCTAGAGATTTTCTTTTATTGTTATTTAATATCCGATAATCGTTTTTTTATGTGTAACATACGAACACTGAATCGATTCACTACACAAAGAATTATCGCAGTAAAAAAATCTTGGGTCCGCTTACCTCACCCAACAATTTATCAATTTGACCATTACCCAACCCATTGCCACCTATAAAATCTAGGAAATAAGCTAAAAAAAGTTGGGAACTTACCATTATTGCAGAGGTAAGATTATCATAACCTGTTCCAGCTGAAGCAAAACTAACTCCTTTTGCAAAATCTACCATACTATAATGTGGGTCCAAATAGGCCGGTGTTATAGACCTGATCCCGAAAGCCTCAAAGATAAAATCCGTAGCGATCCGCCTATCGCTACCATAAAAATCACAACCATAGGGCTGAAAATTACTCTTGGCAACAGTAACCATATGGTTATTGTTACCAGCATCCACAAAAGAGTCCCCAAACACGATAATCGAGGGTACTTCTGCATGAATTATTATTAATTGAGCTAAAAAATAACCAAATAATAGCAAATGTATGCCTTTTATTCCTGCCATTGTTGCAAATAACCAGATATAATTACAAATGAATCTTGGTTAATCAAGTTTTTAGAGATGGTGGAGAATGATGTTTTTTTATCAAATGACGAGCTAATGTTGTTGTTGTATTATTATTAACCGATGTCGTTTTGGGGTTGGTTTACGTATGATTTTGTTTTTGTGGGGCAAAAGTATTCCATTGAACACTGATTTTGTGGCTTTTGGTGGTGTGTTACGATTTCTCAAGAAATGAGATATGGAGGGTGGCAGAATCTGTGGGCGTCTCCCATGTTTCACCTTAATTAATTTTGTTCTTGAAGTTGCAAGGGAATCAATGTTGTAATGTAACTTTCTATTTTATATAATTACACAATATATTATTATATAAAATTATGTTAAAGTAATTAAATAATATATTTTTTTTGTTATATATATATATAGAATTATATTTATATATAAATAAAATAATTAAATATTTAATAAATAATAAGTGAGTCATTTCTGAGCCGAGCTCTTGAAAATTTATTAACGAGCAAAACTCAAACTTTAAATATATAACTTAAAACGAGTCGAACTTGAACTTTTTAAAATTAAACAAGTTGAGCTCGAGCTCAGTTCGAGTGGTTTACACTCCTATTAATATATCCTTAAAAACCAGGTAAATAGGTAATATTAAATTAATGTATTATTCTACTCTTTTGATAATCACTTTGATGGAAGTTGCATGGATTTGATTATTTTGACCTTTAATAATCAAAATTAGCATATGCTTATTTTAATATATTGTTATAAACTTATAATCATGTATGAATATGATTATATACTTGAAATTAATAAAATTTTGGTTTATATTTTCAAAATATTTGGATTTTTAAAAGATTTTCGGGCTTTTTAACAAATGTGTTTTTAGTGAGCAACTTTTATGATCATATGTTCTTTTTCTTTTTAAAGTGATTTTTTGTTTAAACAATATCCATAATATGTTTCTTTTTTATAAAAGTATTTTAGAACCATATACACCTTTCATAAAAACATCATAAAAAGCTTAAATAACAAACCTTTATTGGTGTAACTTTTTTATATTTTTCATGACACATGACAAATACATATCATCTTCAAGGTATGATCAATTTCTTTAGAGGTGGTTTTTTTTTTCTTTTTACACCTAAAAGTCAGATTCTATAGGTTTTCAAGACTTCAAGTTACAAAACATAGGCGGTAGGCAATGACCAATGTGAAGATCAACTTTTGGACAAATACATATCATCTTCAAGGTATGATCAATTTCTTTAGAGGTGTTTTTTTTTTCTTTTTACACCTAAAAGTCAGATTCTATAGGTTTTCAAGACTTCAAGTTACAAAACATAGGCGGTAGGCAATGACCAATGTGAAGATCAACTTTTGGACAAATACATATCATCTTCAAGGTATGATCAATTTCTTTAGAGGTGGTTTTTTTTTTCTTTTTACACCTAAAAGTCAGATTCTATAGGTTTTCAAGACTTCAAGTTACAAAACATAGGCGGTAGGCAATGACCAATGTGAAGATCAACTTTTGGATTTGAAAAACAATTGGTCAGACTATCCGTAGTACTAGTGTGAATGTGAGAGCACACCCCACGCCACGTAGACTATGTCAGATTTCACCCTCACAGTCACCCAGGTGTGTAATGATGGGGTGAAGGTGACCAGTTTTGTAATAATTACATAATTACTGTTTTTTTAATTTAATTAAAACTAAAATTAAAACGTAATATTAAAAAAAAACAATATTAATAAACAACATAATATTAAAATTATAAAAAAATATTAAAAAAACAACATAATATTAAAAAAAAAACAACATAATACTAAAAAAAACTACTAAACTACATATTATATTTTTCTTCAATTTCTTTCTTCAATTTAAGGAATTTCTCCCGCTCGTCGCCGACCAAATGATCGATGTTCATGAAATAAAGTCTCATATCGCTCGCATTTTTGTTTTTCCTCTTTTAATTTGAGCTCCCTCTCGGATATATCGTTGAACTTGGCCATCCGGCCGGATATATTGTCTAAGGGTTGATGACGATGACGCGGCTCGTTTTGCTTTGTCCCTACCGATAGGGCGGGCGGCTTCTTCCGGAAACTCAAGCTCATCGCCCGAGTCGTTGAGATTAATGCTATGCCTATCCGATTTTTTTTTTTATTAATGGCAACGGATAGCCCAACGGCTCTCAACCCCAACGGCTACCACCCCAACTGTCACAAAATTGCCTAAACACACCACCACCTTCAACCCACCATACCCCCCCCACCCACCAGCGGCGCGGTGTTTCAGGCCCGTGGTGGGTTGAGATGGCACCACGCCCAGGCTCTTACAGGTGCACTACGGATAGTCTTAGATCAACTTTTGGATCGATCATGTTGATCTTGCTACTTGATACCAATTTTCGTAATGAAAATTTTTTTGTGAAACTTTTTTGATTTAAATGTTATGGTGGAATAATATAAACGTATATCTCACAATCAAAACATGTTATATAATAAACACTTTCTTAGTGGCGGAACTTGAACAATTAAATTGTGTGAAGGGGCTGAAAAGGTTACACATAAAAAGATCAATTTTTTTTAACTAAATAAAGACCAAAAATCTCAAAAAATACCAGTTCTTACGCATAAACGACAAAGGAAGAATAATTACAACCAGGGTCGTACTTAAGATTTCCGATGCGCTGTGCGATTAGTAAAAATAGGCTCATAAAATATAAACTTGAAATAACTAAAGCCTGCAAAGAAATAAAATAAATAAGAAAATAATTTAATAAGTAAAGCCTGCAACACCACATGGTGTTATCTGTCACGTGCACACTCTCTATGTATTTTTTTTATTTTTTTTGAAAGGTCAAACTTCACTAACCGGCAAAACCCCAAGCAGGGGCGCCACAACACAAACAAGATTACAAAAGAGAAAACTTACACCAATTCGCCCATGAACTAGGCTTTATCTTCGATCTATTACAAATCCAAAAATAACTCACCGACCTAACCTCCCTTATGATATCTTCCACTTTAATCCTCTTGTTGGAGAACTTGAGCTCATTCCTGTCTTTCCAAATGCACCACGCGGAGACGACAACAATACCATGAAAAACACTCTTATAAGGCTCGTCCAACCTCACATGATTATGAAGCTCAACAAGATCCCTAAAGGAAAAAACAAAGAAATCATTAATCCTGCACCAAAAGCTCACCCACTGCCACACTTCCAGAGCAAAGCCACAAGCGGTAAAAAGATGATCCACCGTCTCTTCAATGCTCCCACAGACCGGACACATAACCGACTGAATATTAACTTTTCTTTCCTTCAAAGCAACCGCGGTCTGAATTCTGCCCATCTCCGCTCTCCACATAAAAATGTTACACTTTATGGGAACCCACTTACACCATCTCAAAACATATGTGTTACTTGTCAGTTGATCCTTCATAAGAAAATCCTTAACATCTCTCACCGAGAAACTTTTGGAAGGCCCGTACCTCCACTCCCAACAATCCCTCTGGTCCGAGCTGACATATAGGGGAATCAAGCTATCCAACGAAACCAGCTCAATCCTTTCCTCATCAATCTTTTCCTCATCCGATCCCGGATTGACCCTCCATATTGGGGAAGCACACTCTCTATGTATATCCTTCGCTTATGAGCTACTATATATAGATCGTGAGTGGGGCAACAATGTCTCGTGTGACTCTAGAGATGTCCACATCAAGAGTCTTCATTTATATCTATCTTAAACGAAACCGTAAAAACGTTGATTAAATACGTGTTATCTTTTATAGTTCGATAATATTGATCTAAATAATATACTTTATTTGATATTAGAAACTAAAAACATTGTGTTAAAACAAACAAAAAAACAGAATTCTAGATGCAACATAAACCGTTTTTGATTCAGTTACTAAACCAATTGACATTCTTAAAACCCTAAACCCTTCTCATAATCCGACAAATTGTTTGCCATCTTTGATATGTTAATCGGCAGGTTCACCTCCCGGATTGCAAGGTCCGTGGTTACTCGGTACCGAAGCTCTTTAATCCTCCATGGCGGATCTGATAATCATCTATCGGTTTCAGTCCTTGGGAATCAATTTCACTCCCTTCCTGATTCACAGAACAAGGTAATCACCGAAATTTTTATTTCTGTTTCCGAGGGTTTATGTATTCATTTGATTTCTTATTACGTTGTACACCAGTTAGGGTTTTATTAGGGTTTAAGGGGTCCTTTTTTGATTTGCTTCCTGTACTCCCAAATTATCAGTTTTGATTATATTCTTTTATATTTTCGTATACTGATACTTTCAGATTTTGTTGGATTTAACACTCTCAGTCTCATATGATCCCAACTGTAGAATTTAGGCAACTTGATGCTCATTATACCAAAAGGCCAATTGGCCTAGCGGTAGCCCCATGGCTTCCTTTGTGGGAGGGCGTGGGATTGAGTCTCGCCTGGTGCAATTTGTTCCGGGTTGAGCCAGGGGTTTTCCCAGTTGTGGGTTTCCTCCTAGGGGTGGCCCCGAGTTCGATACCCTGGGGAGTCAAAAAGTTGGGACAGATGAAATCCCATCACAGGAGTCGAACACGGGTACCAGGGATCCAAAAAATGCCGTTAAAACAAAACTGCTCATTGAATATCTGAGTGGTTTAGATTCTCATCCATAATATTTCCATGTGAATATTTAGTCTACCTAATTGTTAAACTTGCTAAATTCACCTTTCATTTACAACAATCAAGGCATACTTCTAAATGATTTAGTACATGATAGTGTCGGTAATTTGCCCTGTCTCACGATACAAGTCAACTCTTTTTACACCAAGTTGAAGTAATATCGACATACTGTTATTTTTCTGTTTTGGGCTAAAAGTCAAAATGGTTGGCTAGCATTTATGCTTATATACCGTCTGTTGTTGTATTTTCATGAACGATGTTACTTTTGTAGAATCATGATGATAAGTTAGGTTACACCATCTGGTCCTGCTTTTGGTATGGTGGGTTATAGGTTTCTTACCCATGCTTTATTTGTTGCAGATGATAGCAGGTCCTATATCTTTATTACATAATTCTACTCTTAATTTATCTAGCTTTCAAAGATTTGGGTTCTCATCATCTGCATCTCCACAACCCAATGAAAAGGGAACTGAAAATGGAACAACAAACACAGGCAGCTCAAATGATGCTAAAGAAAATGCAAATTCTGATGACAAAGGACAAGGTTTTGTTATTAAAGACTCTTAAGTTAATTATATTTAATGTCTAGTTTTTAAAAGTTTTTACCAATTAAATCATAGTTTCAATTCTTTTTTTTCTTTGAGTGCTGTTTAGGCGAGGAAGACTTGACAATGGAGGATCTGGTTAAAGTTGTGACCGAGAAGGAGGAACTTTTGAAGACAAAACAAGAAGAAATTGAGAAAATGAAAGATAAAGTTCTTCGAACATACGCAGATATGGAAAACATCATGGACAGGACAAAACGAGAGGCAGAGAACTCAAAGAAATTTGCAATTCAGGTTAGATATTTGATAGAAATCAGTTTGTCCAGGCTCTGATCCAAGGGGGCACAAAAACAATTGGAATAAATATTTACTTAGAGATTTTATTATTTGTTTTAGTAGGAAAAATTGAGTCGTTTGCTTTTGGAGAGCTTATGTTTCTCGAAGTACAGGCCCTTCTTTTCTTTTTTTTATCCGGTTGATATCAATAAGAGTTTGCATTCTGTTCCTATCAATAGTATTAGCTATATTACTAATTTTTTTCTTAATTTATTCCATGCTCTTAAATTGGTACTTTTGCATTATATCTTGCAGAATTTTGCAAAGAGTTTACTGGATGTTGCAGATAATCTGGATAGGGCTTCTTCGGTTGTAAATGAGAGTTTTGCAAAGGTTGATACATCTGAGGACACTGCTGGAGCTGTTCCACTTCTGAAAACGCTTCTAGAAGGTGTTGAAATGACCGAAAAACTGTTGGCAGAGGTAACATATTCCTTTAAATCAAGTCGGGTCTTATTGACGGGTCAATACGTTTTGTTTCTTTATTCTTTAAAATTTTATAAATATTTTCTATACTAAACTTGATTGCAAATATGCTTTCTTTTTTATAATAAAACAGTTTAGGAGGTTGATGAATATGTTGATTTCAGGTTTTGAAGAAATTTGGTGTGGAGAAGCATGATCCAACAAATGAGGAGTTTGATCCAAACAGGCATAATGCAGTTTTTCAAGTACCAGATGCTACAAAACCTCCTGGTACTGTTGCAGTTGTGCTCAAGGTATGCTACATTGCTACCAAACCAAATTTTTAAATATATATATATATATATATATATATATATATTTCATTTTTCTTATTATCTTTAGTTGTGCTTGATCATGTTCTTTTCTGTGTTTTGCAGGCGGGATACATGTTGCATGATCGAATTTTACGACCTGCTGAAGTGGGCGTGACCATAAAGGCAGACTAAAATAACAACTGTTGTTGGATCTTGATATATTGCCTCTCAAGTGATATCATATCTAAGATTTGCATATATTGTCGTTTTAGCACGGCCGAGAAAGGAGTTTATTCAGTATTTTAACTGAACTTTTTTTTATTTACTTCATCTTTTTAGCAGCTGTAATAGAATATGGTTATATCGAGGAATAGGGTATAGATATATCATCCACCATAGAATGCAATGTCTCCACTTGCAAGATAAGCGGGTGGGTCGAAACATGTTATTTATTAATACGCGTCAAAATGGGTTGGAAATGACACGCGCTAAGTGAGCACAGTTAAGTTAAATAAGGCTCGGTCATGGAAATCTAAAACTGGTCCTGCATTAACTTCCCCGAATACACACATGAACAGCCTGAAGTAAATACCAGAGAACGAACACGGGGTTATTGGCCTAAAACGTAGATGAGATGCTATCTACACCACAGTAAAGGATTAATTACATGAGTCAAGGTTGTACCACAAGCACTTAAGACCTACAAACTGTAGTCAAGTTGATGATAACTTCATCTTTTTCACAATCTTGATAAGATAGTGGTGATAACTGGTATTCAACGTGCAAAGCCCCTCTGTGCAGCTTCCACCCAGTCCGCCACCTTGTTGGCACCACCTAAATCACGGTCTTCTTCGTCATCATCACCAATCCATGGGTTGGTTGTTCAAGTCTTTGGCCGGTTCTTCACTCTTCTGTGATGCCTGTTTTCACAGAAAATTGTGAGACAATGACAACACAGATTTCCATGTATGCAAAGATGGTTTCCGTTTGACAAAACAATTCTCAACAAGAAATTCTAATGTTTTGATCGTGTTGGGTTGACCAAAACACTTTCGACCAAAAAAAATTCTTATAAATAATAATCTTCTTTAATAGTGGTATAGGATGTTTTTATATTTATGCAATTTTTTATTTTACTCACTTAACCTAAGTCGACCTATTCATAAGTAACAGGGTCAAAATTGCCACCTCTAGCCAACAAGAACAAAGGTGCTGCTTAGGAGAAAGAAGGTTGATAAGATAAAATTAATGTTACTTCTGCTTCATCACCTGAGATGTTGCTGCAAGAACATTATCAATGCTCTCTTTTTCATTATCATCATTTTCTGAAGTTTCTTGAGCAGGAGATCGGTTTGGCTTGCTTGTTTCTTTAACATCAACATCACCCTTTTCAGCTTCCTTTTTCTTACCTTCTAGCACGACAATCTGCACGAGCACTTACCAAAGTTACTATAACATCTTTTGAAGCATAAATAGATAATTTAGTAACTGCAGCCTACTTTTGAAGCATCATCCACTAACAACTCCACTAAAAAACAGATATAAAAGAATGTTAGCTTGTCAGCATCAACTTTATGTTGGCATCATATTCCAACTGAATATAACAACCTTTTTTCATAATGGAAACCAAATTTAGACCATTCTGCACTTTCCGGTGTTCTTGGTATGTTGTAAAAGCAAAGGAATCCACACATGTTGGATCTACTCTCCGTTAGTGGACAAAATTGGGCAGAACCCTAATATAGAAAATCTCAGCCCCCTATATACTTGTATGCGGGCGTATAGCACATGTAGCAAATGTATACAGGCGTATACAGTGCGAGTGAATGATTTGAAAAGATGGAATGACAGATGTAAAAGAGGGAGGGGTACGTTCAGTTAAAATAGAGGGTACGTTTAACACAACCCTTCAAGAATCAATTCCTGTCATTTTTTTTTAATGGAGTTCAAACTTTTGGCATTAAAGGGAATATTCACAATTTATTAAAAACATCAGAAATCACCACTGATTTTAAGGAATTTAATTGACTGAACACGCAATACATAGACTTGATGATATACCATATCAAGAACATCAACCATCTTCCACTACACATAAAATTGTATGCATATCAAAATCAGGTACATTGTCTACTATATTCAACCTAAAATGTGAAATTACAATTTAATGATGCCTATTTAATAAGATATAGAAAGGCCATAGCAAGATTATCAATCTACAATCTCAATTAATGGCAATATGTATCTAATCACTAATCATGCAATCAAATATGTAATTGGTCCGTTTTGGACTTAATAATTGGTAAATTTATGTCATGGATAATGTTTCTCCTAAATACAGTAACCTGATTTTCATCAATTTGAAGAATGATTTATGAATTAAGAAATCATTTTAAGTGTTTCAAATCGTACTACACAAATCAATTATATAAAACTTAAAACCCTAAACTTAAATGCTGAAGTTCAGCTTACCGGCGCATAGCGTAGCTTCCGCCTCGGTCTCTCTTCCGCTACTGATTCCGAGTCTCCGCCGGACTGAGCGGCCGGAACAGGAGTCCAACGGCGAATTCGAATAGCAGAGATGTCGTTGTTATTGTTGTTGTTGCCGTTAGAATTGGAGCTGTTGTTATGGTTGTAAGAGACGGAAGAAGATGAAGATGAGACATGGACCCACTGCTTCTGCCACCTTCTCACTGGGCCGGTGAACACCGGCGCCGAGCCGTACCGGGAAGACGGTCGACCAGTACGCGAACCGATTCCTTCCATAGAGCAGAGATTGTACACACAGAGTACAACTGCCGTCGAGTGCTTGGTATTTGGAGCATGTCTACTGTTGAAACGACGTCGTGAGCTTAGTTTCTGCCCTTCTGGGTTTAGCTGGGGGTTGGCACTGCCACGTGTGGGTTACAGAGCAAGTTGTACACTTTTGAACCCTGTAGTTGTTCAACAAATGCATTTGGCACCCCTATTGTTTTTCTTTTTTTTCTTTTTCTAACAGCAACTTTGTTGGTATTTTAGTGTACAATAGATTACGTTTAGTATACAAATAAGAGTCGACGCTTATTTAGATATTAACGGAACTAACGGGGGTTCGGGGGCAGCGCCCCCGAGAGAAGCGGGATCCAAGGGGCAGAGCCCCTGGCTGGGGTCGAGCTGACATGTTTTTTATTTCGAAATAAAAACGTTATGTAAATAATTCATCAGAATTTGTTTTGGCCGAAATTGACATGTTAATTTCTGAAGGACCAAATGTGTAAATACATTTAAAAAACGATTAACTGCATCTTAGCAGTTATCCATAATTGTTTTTGTGGAGATAAAGATGGAAGTTCGTTGCCAGAGACACGCACAGTTTTTTTATCATTCAGAAAAACAAAATACATACAGATTCTTGAATCAATTGATTTTATCTGATCGTTAATTGGTATACACTCCAATTTAATCGATCTGAAAGCGTTTCGTTCGTGACTTCAATTGCTATCGGTTAATACTTATACAACAAACTTTTATTCAAGAAAACCTAGCGGAGGTTGGGCCTAGGAACAAACATAAACACAAGAAGAAGAAAATGAAATACGAGCCCACACTAAAAGTAACTCTCAACCTCAGCCCGTAAACAAATTCAAACATAGAGGAATAACTGAATAAGAGACGCCTAATTCATCTATCCTTCATGTTGAGGGGATTTACCTAAAAACACCATTTGTACACTGCTAGCAATGCTAGGTGAGTCTATATAAATATATAATGCATTTTAATGTAAGTCAAGTTTTTTGGCTTATGTCCATGGACCATGGTACATGGGCGTGTAGGCCATGGTACAGAGGGGTGTACACGATACACCTCATGTAGCATGAGAAAGTTTAACAATAGTGTAACACCTAAAAATCCAACCTAATTTAAAACTTTCAAAACATGCGAAAGTTAGGTCCCAAAACAACATTTAACGTATCCACACATTAAGATTTACAAACACGAATTAAAATAACATGATTTCCACAAAATTAGTTTAAACAAATATCACCAACAAGTTATCCACGACTTATGATAACCCCAAATAGTTTGTAAAGACTCCATACGAGAATATATACAAAAACCAATTACAAAACATGACCACGAGAATCCAATCCACATGATGCGAGACCCGAGATCACTCCGGAGCTTTCCCTACAATCAAAACATCAATTTGAACATGGTTAGTAAAGATAAGAAGCCCTAGGGACCTCCCACAAGTCCCTACAACAATTACAAGCCAAAACCTCGAAAACCCGAAAATCCCAGTGTCTAACAGCCTATTTTGGGCGTATCATACGCTCCGACGTATGGTACTCTGCCCGGGCGTATGGTACGCTGGCACCAGGTCAAACATGCCCGAAAATTGATTTTCAACCTATGCAACCCCCCGTCGACTGACCCGTTTGCATATTTAAGCTATTAACTATCATAGACTCATGTTTAAACTACATATATGATCACCCACATCTACTAACATTAATTGGTTAATTATCCACCCCCAAACCCAAGCACCACTACTCGTTTGCTACTCTTGAAGTGGTTAACTTCAAGTTCATTCATATAATCGTTTAGGCGTACAACGACCTATATCTAAGACATGTATTGACTCATACAAGTCCTAACATTTCATCATTCATCAATTTAACATATCCACATGTCTATTGCGAGAACCACCACTCGCTTTTTCGCATTGAGTATTTGAATTCATGCCGACCCATGAAGTATCCACACTTCATGTCACCCGTGAAGTATTTGACTTCACTTTCACCCATGAGGTATTTGACCTCACTACCACCCACGAAGTATTTGACTTCAGGTAAACACCTCCATGAAGTATCTACACTTCATTTAATCAACCAATTTACCATTTTAACACCAACGTTTGACTTTTACCACATTAAGTCAATTCTAGTCTAATGTTACCACATTCTATATTTTAGTTGACTCTTGACCACATTAAGTCATTTACACTATTTAACCAAATTTGCACCTTCAAGTTTGACTATTAACCACATAGTCTAAATACGTCTATTTATCACATTTGCACATTCAAGATTGACTATTAACCACATAGTCTAATTACACATATTCACCACATTGGCACATTCAAGTTTGAAAATTAACCACATAGTCTAATTACACATATTCACCACATTAGCACATTCAAGTTTGATTATTAACCATATAGTCTAATTATACCGAATCAACATATTAGTTTGACACTATACCAACTAAAGTCAAATTACAACAATTTCACCATTATCCCTAATGGTTTGATTTACCACAATAAGTTAATTTTATATCAATTCCACCATTATCCACAGTGGTATTTTGACTTCACATAATTCCTCCATGAAGTATCCACTCTTCATGTATTCAATCAAAATTACCGTTTTACACTAACGGGTCGACTCAACAACATATTAAGTCAATTTAAAACCACATTCTATATTTCACCAATTAGATGACTCTAACCACCTTGAGTCTTTTATTCCATTTAACCACATTAGTTAATATAGTTTGGCTAGATACCACTTAAGCCAATTTACACACATTATCACACATCAATTGTTTAGTTTAACTAAATTTCCATATTGAGTCAAACATACAAGTTGTACCATAACAATTAAACATTGACTTTATACCACATAAGTCAAACATATTAACAACATGTAAATAGCATACCACATCAACTACTTACACATAGACTACATATCTAATACTAAGTAAGTGCAAAGCACTTACCTTTTGAGTTTGATGATTCCGGTTGCTCCTTGACCTTGATCACTTGACTACCTAAACAATTCATCTCGTTTAGTAATCTAAAGTCTAACTATCACTAATTTAGGTATCCATACCCTCCCAAGACCATATGATCTTTACTCTAAATCAAGACTTGGTTAATTAAGCTCCACACAAGCTTTTAATCATACAAAACCATAATCTACCCATTTGACCCGTTAAGGTTTTCACTCAAAATTCTCTATTTCCATCTAATTCAAAATTTACCAAATCAGTTGGGTTTTCTACATGAAATTGTGTTTATCCAACACCATAAACACTAGTATACTCAATTACCCAATCAAACATCCCAGATTCAAAACCCTCAATTTTGGTCTCAAGAACCCTAATTTTTAAATTTTCTAATTAGGTGAAATTAACATGAATTGGTTGGACATCTAGCTTTAGTAATGCTAGATTAACAATCCTAACCAACATTTGATTCATCACTACCCTCAATTTCATCCATTAAGGGTTCATGACCCAACACCCATCAAGAACAAGAATCTTAATGGAGGAAATA
Organism: Smallanthus sonchifolius; assembly: GCA_023525975.1. Classification (NCBI taxonomy): domain Eukaryota; kingdom Viridiplantae; phylum Streptophyta; class Magnoliopsida; order Asterales; family Asteraceae; genus Smallanthus; species Smallanthus sonchifolius. The sequence goes on along the minus strand of CM042026.1, from coordinate 12,873,009 downwards.
AGAAAATGAAATGATACTTACTTGTTTTATGAAGGAACTAAACAAACCAATCCTTTAATCCAAGCATGCATCATTAGATTTGGAGTTCTGGAGCAAGACTCCATTTCTACTTCTCTTTTCTCTCTAAAACACGACATACAATAAGTATATTATATGATGAAGGAACACACTAATGTGTGTATGTGTCGCCATTTTACATCTCCACCAAAATCAAGTTTGTTAAAATTGCAAGTTCAGTCCCTCAACTTTGTAATTTAAACCCCTTGCAACAAAACTAGATAATTCCACCTTTTAAAAGGCACCCTCAACTTTCTTTTTGATATAAACACCCCTATAATATAATAAGTATATTATATGATAAAAACCCAAAAGTTGGTTCGTTACAAATAGTTGTTTAAACCCATTTTTGCATCGTGTTTCATTATCAAACATTAGATACATGTTATAACTTATAAGCTAACAAATATACATGTTATGTAATGTAATACAACAACATACCTAACAAAATCTCACCAATATCAAAGCTATTGATAGGGTTTGGGAAAGGTGGGATGTAGATAAACCATACATCTATCTCAGAGAATAAAAATGCTACCAGGGAGACCCTCAGCTTCAAAAATGAATATGGACATAGAAGGTATATTAGATCTAAAGAGTTCTTCATATGTTATGTAATAATAACATCTAGTTCATCAAGATTAACCATGAAATGCATAAAATTAAAGAAAAGTATGCAAATGCTATAAAATACATACTTTTGTTTGTTTTAGTTCTAGCCTTGCCTTAGTGTTGTCGGGGCGTATAGACCTTTTTAGGGGCGTATATAAGTACTTGCATAGAGTTTACTACTTGTGTCACACCCCCAAATTCATTTACTTAATGAATAAATAAATAAATTAAGGTTGCAACGATTGGTAACATTACACAACAACGGAAGCTAAATGAAGACTTCTAAAATATTGAACACTATTACAAATACTAAATTAAACTAATACATTGACCTAGAACCATGTAGGTCAAGACCGACTTGAGGTTTGACAATCATGCTTCTTTGGCTTCTATAGTTTTGATCCGAAAGGTTAACCTATTCCAACCGTGCCATAGCTATACACTACCTGAAAAACATACTTAAAAATGTTAACACAAAGGTTGGTGAGTTCACAGGTTTAGTTGTCTCGATGTAAAGCAGTTTTCCTTGAAAACATTGATATCGTACACATGGCCATAATATAAAACCGTTTTCCTCGAAAACATTTGATGACTTCAGAGTCATAAGGTGAAAACATTGAAAAAGTATGCCTAGCCATAATATGAAACCGTTTTCCCGAAGACCTTGAAAATGTGTACATGGGCTTAATATAGAACCGTTTTCCTCAAAAAAATTTGATAACCTCATCGTCATAAAGTGAGTCGTTTTCCCAATGGACACGTGTAAATGAGTTTATACCTGTGTTAAGCCCTCTTTGATGATAACCAAAACAAGTAGTGGTTTCATGTGTATATGATAAACAAAACAAGTAATGTTTGACCCATTTGTAAACTAGCTAGGTATACAAATTAATATGTACATACATGAGGCATAACCAATCCAAGACCAGGTGTTTTGCCCCTCACTCGTACCTCACGAGCAATTATTAAACACTATGCGGTCATTTGGCCAGAGGGACCCATGGTTAGCGCGACTAACCATGACCGGGGGTGTCAAACCCAATAGTACTATCCATAGAATCCTAGGCTAATCCATAGCTAATGGTTATAAATATGATGGTCAGGGGACTTTATGAGCTCCAAATGTATTAACTCATGCAAACATAATGGTCGGATCTTGTTTTCTTATTATCATATGAAAATGTTTGTTAGTATGTGTTATGTTCTCCAAACGTATCAAGTAAATATGATTCGTGTTTTCAAACAAATGTGTTTCATGTTTTCAAACGTGTTAAGTAAGTATGTTTCTCCTCCCGATATATTTCTAAAACATTTAAAAGTAAAGAGGGGCAGTGAACTCACCTGGTGACGTGTTAGGAATACTGACGTCCTTCTAATAGCAGTGAAAACCAATGTCCACGTGATAGTCACGGGTTTACGTCTTATTCGAGTTCTACGATACCTGTAGGTACTTTATGAGTTTTATAGACTAACCCTAGTAATGTAAAGCGAGTCTAAACTCGTATTGAGTTATCACGCGTGTGGTTGAGCTCTACTGATTCTCAAATGTATTGCCGATATAGTATTCGATGTCGGTTTAGTAATCAGTAATTGTAGATATTTAAGTAGAGTTGAGATTCTCAACTCGAACATGTTCCATTAGTCATGTAAACAATTGTGCATAACTATATGTGCTTGTAATTAATAACGATTCATGTTCGTACGACTTTTAACAGCATGGGTGCGGCTCTATGTTCAATAAAACCATCTTAGGGCTCTATAGTATATCCATACGATTATTAACAATTATATATTTATATAGTTTCAAAACCTTGAAATATATTTGTACCGTATCGTATTTCGCAAATATACGTTCGGTTTATGTAAAACGTACATGTATTCATTTGTCAAAAGTAATATTTACATATATATGTATTTATTTTTGTAGGTTAACATCTCATTATAAAATACTTTATGGTTACCCACCAAACGCAATATATGAATATAGTTTTATAGGTGACAGAACATATATCCAAGTTCATAAAATCTAAATTTGTATATTTATTCTATAAATACGCGTTTAAGTTTCCAATTGTTCACGTCATATTCTCAAAACTTTAATGATATACATATCTATACACAGACATCTCATATTCATCTAACTATTATGTTACATAATAATTATTTGATTTTCATATAAACATTTAATATCTATATGCATATGGGTATTTACATAAACGACAAACATGTAAATATACATATACTTAGGTAATTTCTTGTGTACGTAAGTAGATATAGTTATATAGTATGTTATATTTATGAAAATTGTAGTCGCATTATCCCTCGTTAATCATCATAATTCGTTTAGTAATTTTGTTATACATTTTCGTATTATTTGACGCGATTTATATATATATTCATATGTTTTGAATAAACTACTTACCGTTAAACGCATCACACCTGTAATTATTTTGTATAAACTATTTCATATTACTAATATAACAAAACCGTTATCTCGTCCAAGTAATAATATTTAATAATAATAATACATATTGTTTATTAACCGACTTCATATTCTCGTTTGACCAACAATACCTTTACGAATATGTTTTCTCGTCTAATAATAACTTTATATATATATATATATATATATATATATATATTTTTGTTAAAACAAACTCTCTCGATGAAACATACTAGTTTAGGGCTCGTTAACATAGATCGCTATGTTAGTGTTTATTTTACCGTTAGCAAATCATTTAAAGCTCAACACAATCTTAACCGCACATGCGTTTAACTTCCGTGTAAATAAATATGAACATTTTAGCGCGTTTATATACCTTTCCGAACACTCGGTTTGCGTATACGAAACCATTGACTCGTGTTGACTTTCGTTGACTGAGTTTGACCGAGACCCGGGAGTGTTTGAAACCAGCCTAACAATCCCGATCTAACCCCATAACCTATAAAAGTCCACATTTAATACACGGAAATGAAACCCGGCCACATAAACAACCCGGTCTAGCCGAAATCTCGTTGCAAACGTTAAACGGTAAAGGAACGTCGGAACGTACGTGGGTTTACACTCGGAGTGATAAGAAACAGGGATATAAAAGCTTACCATAATACGAACTCGCCGGAAAGGCGTATTCCGCCGGAACCCTAGTTCTGTCACCGGAGTTTCTCGCCGAGAAAGTCAGGATTTGCCGGATTCGTGGCCGAAAAGACGAGTTTCACCGGATCTGTACAGATCCCACTCGCCGGACCTCCCAATTGACCGGATCTGTCTAGATCTGAAACGTCGTCGGCCGGATCTGTTCAAACCTGTCAAAAAACGTTCCTTCACCTCCATCTTATCCCATCGTCTCCCTCTGCAACTCCCAAATCCCGTCACCACCACCGCTAGAACGGTGGTGGTTCTGCAACCGTCGTCATCCTCGTGTCTAGTGTTGTTTCTGGTTACATCGGAGTCGCCTGGACACCACGTCGCCACCGCCGCTTTTCTCAGCCCCTGAACCGCCTTGCGCCGCCACAGCTTTGGCCGGCTCCCTCTCTCTCCGGTTGGTTAAAGACAACACCACCACCATCGCCGTCTAAGGGCGTGCCACCACCAGCCGCCGCCGTTGCCGTCGGGATGTGTCCGGCTCCGACGGTGAGGGCTTCCCCTCTCTCTTCCGCATGGTTCTCTCTCTCTAGGTTTGAGATGTGTTTGTGTTGGAATGAGGAAAAGGGAAGAAAAAGTGATTATATAGTTAGGGTTTTTAGGTGGGTGCACAGCCTACCAGTATCGCGTATCAAAACTATAGGTTACCAGTGTAACGTCGCGAAATTTCGTTCCGATTATTAATTATTGTTTAGAATAATTAATATTAAAATAATTATTCATATAACATTTATTTTGTTGAAATTTATTACCAAGGGGCATCTAGCCGGCACCGGTTAACGGCGCGTGTCTGAACCCGTTTTGTCAGATTGAACATTTCGCGCTCCGAGTACTATTAATATTGTTTCACCAATAAAGTTTAAAATAATTATTTATAATTATTTTTCGTATCTTTAAACGTACTAGGAATAACCATACTGCTATCGTATTCCTTACCGCATGTCTTACGAGCATCTAACGTGGTTTATCGTACACGCACACGTACTACGCGTGGTTAGACTGAATCGAGTGATTAGTTTGAGATACAGATTATGCAATTGGGCCTCAAATGGGCTTAAATTTCTTTTGGTCCTTTTTGGGCGTAGTTGGGTTAACCCAATAACTAGGTTTTATGGTACTGAAATTTAGCAGTTGTCACAACTTGTTTTTTCCTATCTATCTGCTATTTTATCTATATGTTAGTGGTGGTTTATAACTTTCATTATTAGTACTCTTGTATGGTTGTTTACTTTGATTCTCTTAGATATATTTTTTGCTATATGGATTACTAGACAATACTATACTATGATGTACACGAAAAAAGGAGGTTTTTGGACTCGGGGTCTTAGCGGGAACAACCTCTCTACCCCTTGGGATGGAGATAAGATTTGCCCCATCATCCCCTAGACCCTATTAATAGATCTACTATGAGTGGGATTATATTGGGTACGTTTGTTCGTTATGCAAATTCTATCCAAACATGTTAAAAGATTTGTTTTGTACTTTTCACATTTATCAACACCTTTAATATAAACACCCCTATAATATAATAAGTATATTATACGATAAAAACCCGAAAGTTGGTTCGTTACAAATAGTTGTTTAAACCCATTTTTGCATCGTGTTTCATTATCAAACATCAGATACATGTTATGTAATGTAATACAACAACATACCAAATAAAATCTCACCAATATCAAAGCTATTGATAGGGTTTGGAAAGGATGGGATGTAGATAAACCATACATCTATCTCAGAGAATAAAAATGCTATCAGGGAGACCTTTAGCTCCAAAAATGAATATGGACATAGAAGGTATATTAGATCTAAAGAGTTCTTCATATGTTATGTAATGTAATAATAACATCTAGTTCATCAAGATTAACCATGAAATGCATAAAATTAAAGAAAATTATGCAAATGCTATAAAATACATACTTTTGTTTGTTTTAGTTCTAGCCTTGCATTAGTGTTGTCTGGGCGTATAGACCTTTTTAATGGCGTATATAAGTACTTGCATAGAGTTTACTACTTGTTTTTTCCTGTCTATCTGCTCTTTTATCTATATGTTAGTGGTGGTTTACAACTTTCATTATTAGTACTCTTGTATGGTTGTTTACTTTGATTCTCTTAGCTATATTTTATGCTATATGGATTACTAGACAATACTATACTATGATGTACACGAACAAAGGAGGTTTTTGGACTCGGGGTCTTAGCGGGAACAACCTCTCTACCCCTTGGGATGGAGATAAGATTTGCCTCATCATCCCCTAGACCCTATTAATAGATCTACTATGAGTTGGATTATATTGGGTACGTTTGTTCGTTATGCAAATTCTATCCAAACATGTTAAAAGATTTGTTTTGTACTTTACACATTTATCAACACCTTTACAATCAATATGAATGTTTAAACACATATTAAACACCTTGTGAGATTTTATAATCTCAACATGCAGTCCATATATTCCATTTCACTCCTTTTTACCTTCAAACACTTCTTCAAAATTTATTAACTTCCATTAAAGGTTATAGTTTTAAGTAGCATTCTTTTGCACCAAGAACACTCATTGATCAACATTCACCATGTTTCACCTATAACAACACCAATTTACACCAAATACATGTCTTATAGTGTAAGAACATATCACCTAGTTCAAATAAAGACATGTTTTCACTGATTCACCTTTATACTACTACCATACAAGCATACTTGTGCAAATATTACAACATTTACATAAATTTCACCAAGTAAGTTCATATATGACATATATCACATAAGTTTGATGTTTAGGGTGTTGTATAAAGTCACTTGGACGTCTAGAGCTCCCCGGTTGCGACACTTTCTCCAATTGACGTTGACTTCCTAAAAAGTCAACAAAATTTGTATATAGTTGAGGGTATTTAATCAATTGGTACAATAAACTAGTTTTACTCCTAACCAAACTCCTGAAACATATTTAAGACTATTCGCATATACTAAACCACTTCCTAACCTCAAGAAATGACTTTGAACCCTTTGACCCATTATGTTTTAATTATGTTTTACCTATTGACCCGTTTGATGAAAAGTGCTTTAAAAATCACATTAGATCCTTTTTTATTGCAACTTTAACTCCATAACCACATACAAAAGATCTTGTAAAAGCCAACAATTGCCAATCATAGTTCAAACTTGGCATAAAACACTGTTTTCACCGATTCAAGTCTTTGATCAAATTTTATGATCTAAACACCTTTAAATAGTTAATTTAGTTCGTTTACATCGGTTAGTATTGATCAGGACATCGTTTTTCACAGAATCACCATTTAGATCAGAAATAGGTTATTTTCACCAAAAACACACACGAACTTGTTTCGTGATCTAGCAATCATATTCACCATCACTTATTCTAACTAATTAGTCTATGATATGACACGAAATTCACAGGTATACAGGCATTTGAGTTATATTGGGTTTAGTATAAATGGGTTAGTTTCGGGTTAAACCCACAAACCCGTTTAGCTAAATAAGTCGCGTCGTGTCAACCCGATATGTTCGTGGGTTGGTTTAACCCAATATTTTTTTTTAAATAATCTTTTTATGTCATAACTTCAACTGATTTGAATATTTTATGATAAAAAAATAAAAGTTAATATAAGATTTTGTAATTAAAATGTAATTGTTATATATATATATATATAGGGGAGGGATCAAGAGAAAACCACAAAGTTAGGCGAAAACCAAGAAAATCACATCATTTTAGGCAATTTTTTTATTTACGTATACGTATCCAAAAACAATTTTTTTGATTTACGTATACGTAACCGCAATTTTTTTGTTTTATGTTTACGTATACGTAACACTATGTGTAAAAATGTTTTTTGGTAAAAATGTTTAATATTTCATTGATACTCTTATAAATAAATAAAAATAAACTAAAACAAAAAATAAAAATTATTATATGATTGGGTAAAATTGGTTTTTTTAGTTGTTTTCTCGGTTTTCGCTTAACTTGTGGTTTTCTCTGGAACCCTCCCCTATATATATATATATATATATATATATATATATATATATATATATATATATATATATATATTTATATTTTTTTGTTGTAAAATTGTAATTTTAAAGTATTAATATGAAAAGAAGAAAAAAAAATTCGGGTTAAACGGATCGTGTTCATGTCAACCCGCGAATATTCATACCGTGTTCGGGTTCATATTCCTGACACGATTTTCGGGTTCAATTCGTGTTCGAGTTTGTGTCGAGTTGGACCCGCTGACCTGTAAACACGCCCCATTTAACACGAGTCCTATTAATACTTTAGTCAAAAGATAGAAATAAAAAAAACCCGGGAAAAAACCGGACTAACTGAGAAAAAGGTAACCGTATTTAATATCATATTCCTATCCATTGACCTGCCTGCTGCTATCTTCAAACAGAGCTTCAAACACCAATGGAGCTTTGCAGTTCATCTCCTCCAACGTCATTCTATTTCAAATCTTTTATCGTTTCTCTCCCAATTTCTTCAATCTCGTTGCCGTATTCCTTCCAACCCACCAAACAATTCACTTCTCTCAGAATTTCTCGTACATGTCACCAGTTATCTCATTCCCCAAGAAAGTTGTCAATCTGCGCGAGAGCTTCGGCCGTTAATGACGTCGTCAAAGTCCCTCTACCCGCGGTTCTTCTTGTTGAAGAAATCCAAGAACCCAATTGCAGGGTGAGCTCCTTTGTTTTCTTACTAAGTTTTTTAGCATCTGTTTATATGCACTGAAACTGTTTGTTAAAAGTCCCCAGTGACATTATCATCATTATTATTACTACTTTTTAAAACAAGCACTGCAAATAGAATCAGATTTTGTATTTTAAATTAACTACTATTGATATCAAAATTCCAAAGGTAGATGTTCTTTTGAAAAGAAATTTTCATGCCTTTTTAGTTTTTACTAACATACATTCCCACCTCAGAGTTATGTGTGCTTGTGTAATTGCCACTTTTTCTGCATTTTAACCTTTCGAGTCTGCAGATTCGCTTGAGTGTAGAAGTTCCACGCATTGTATGTGACGACTGTTACAAAGGGGTCATAAATGAGTTTAGGAAGCTGGCTAAGGTACAATTAACTATTTTTATTTTGTATTCTTCATTTTGTTTGTGTTCTGGTCTTATAATGAGTTTTATGTTGGGGAAAACAACTTCCATATCACTCATGTTCATTGCTATGTTTTTCTTTTTGCCTATTTCTTCAGGTTCCAGGATTTAGTCCTGGAAAGGAAGTTCCAGAAGGTATTCTCATAAGTTATATTGGAAAGGATGGTGTCAGAAAGGCGGTTGTTGAAGCTATTCTAAAGAGAACTCTTCCACATGCCATGTCATCAGTATGAACTCTGAACTATTCTAAAGAGAACTTCTTCAAGTAAACTGTTTCTGCATCTATGATTCAAGTTAAAGTATAAATGATCCCTTAATCTCGAGCATGGGTTTCACAGGTAGAAGGGCGTGCTTTGGAAGACTCGATCCGCATCACAACTACATTTTCTGAAATGGAACAAACTTATTCTTCTTTGAACATTTTAGAGTATGTTAAAGATTTAATCTTTCTAGTTAAATATGAGCATCTCGTTTAAAAGTATTTATACGTGTCTTTTAATCTTGATGTCACTGTCGTTGTGGGTGTAGATATGATGTTGTTGTGGATGTAGCACCTGAAGTAAAATGGGTTCCAGAGGATGGTTACAAGAATTTAAAAATTGTAGTTGAGCTTGACAGTGAAATAGATGCAAAAACAGCTGCTGAACGAGAACTAAAACGACGTTACAAGACTCTAAGTACAATGAGAATCGTCACAAATAGAGGACTACAGGTACTTATGCTTTAGAAGCCCTTATTTCCAAGTTTCATTACATAATTTGGTAAATGAGTTGATTTGGCCTTTGGATGGTGTTTTATCTTTAACGGGTCAAATGGATCAAATAAGCTTTTAGCTAGTAGGAAACAGGCCAGATAGGTTGAAAGTCGCTTGAAGTCTATTGTTAATGCATTCAACCTCTTAATATTTTATTCAAAGAAAATTATTATAACAATATTATTTTTGTAATTATAACTGACGAATTAAGTGTTCATTAAAGCTTACAAAATGAACAAAAATGTATTTGTGGGTTGACCCAACATGACCTGGTCCGTTTCGAACCTTATTAAAAAGTGACTCATTTCAACCCATTACCAAACCCGCCCTATCTTGCCACCTCTAGTATCTTTTAATCATGATAATGTGACCTGCAAAATAAAAATCAAAATGAAGTTAAGTGGACTGAACGGCAACGCCCATAGGTTGGTGATGTTGCCGTCCTGGATATATCAGCAACAACAATGGAACAAGATGGATCAGAAGTGAAAGATGTTCCAGCTGCAGAGAGTAAAGGTCTATTCATCCACTGCTCTAAGTCAAACTTTAAATCTTTGACTTTTTTAGTCAAATAATGCCATATTCTTTGGATCTGCAGGTTTCCATTTTGATACAGAAGATGGAGATAGTGTTGTTCCTGGTTTTCTTGACTCGATAATTGGAATTCGAAGAGGTGAAACAAAATCTTTCCCACTTGTATTTCCAGATTCATGGAAACAAGAAGATCTTCGTGCTCTTCCTTGTCAATTCACTGTACGTTTCCTCCTGAAAAACACTGCTGAAATGTGAAGAGACGTGTAAGGATAAATTTATGTGCTTAATTTATTGCTAGGTTGATTGTAAAGAGCTCTTTTATAGAGAATTACCAGAGATGAATGATGCTATTGCTGATAAGCTTCTTCCTGGATGCACCACTATCGAGCAGGTTATACACAACACCTGTACTTTTTTTACTAAAGAATGGGTCAATTTGGGTCAAGTTAAAATGGGCCAATTTTTTCAGGTTAAGGAGTCATTGTTGGAGAGATGTATAGAACTAGAACAAACAGCTAAAGATCAAGCAACAGATAACGCCATTCTTGACCAGCTTCAAAAGGTGCTAATTTTCTACAAGAATTAACTAATATTTATGTATTTCTTCGATATTAATAAGTTGTTGAAACTCTCTATTCCAGATGATTCAAGTTGAAATTCCTCAATCGTTGTTTGAAGAGCAAGGCAGGCAGCTTTATGGATCCAAACTACTAGAAATACAGGTCTAATAATTTCAGTTTTTTGTCTCTACTTTGACTCTTTTGTAATATTTATAAGTAGTTAAATGTGGTTAAAAAGAATTATCTTTGACCCTGAAAAGTCAAAAATGTTAAGTTTATGTACATGCAGACAAACATGAAACTGAATGACGAGCAGATAGCAGCACTTTCAAGCCCAAAAGCAGTAAGAGAATACATGGAAAACCAGAGGGAGAACATAGAAAATATAATCAAGCAGAGTCTTGCTGTTGGAGACATTTTTAAACGCGAAAATCTGCAGGTTCACAATTTTTTCAATGATGATTTATCACAAAATATGCAGTGATATGAAACTTATAAATTACCAAAAAAAAAATTTTTTTTATAGTTTTCAACTGACGAGCTTGTGAAAGAGGTCGAGAACTCTGTTGCTGAGTTTAAAAAATACAAACAAGAGTATGATGAAGAAAGCATTCAAGAGCAGGTATTGTACTTGTTCATAAAAGAATCAGTTTTTTCTCTGCACAAATTTTCAACAATATATTTTGTATCAATATATATATAAAACCATCATATTTTTTATATTTTACTATGAAAAAACTAACTACATGCAGTTTTTGAAGAGATTTTCAACAGCTAGCATCATATATGCATGTGAAACATAATCATCAATACATAGACCCTAAACATGTTACACGGGACACACGGGTTTCATATAGAATCTTAATATCTACCTTTTTTTCTTGATAAAGTTACACCTGACGTCTTTTCATCAAATATTGTTAGGTGCAAGAAATATTAGAGGGAGCCAAAGTTCTTGAATGGTCGAGAGAACATGCAGATATTCAGTATGTAACCAACTGACAAACATGAACAAAAACAGCAGCAGTCGAAGACGCATTTTTGTTCCCAGGTGCCTGTGTTTTTCTATTGTTTTAGTTTCTGGAAATCAGGTTGGAGTTGATTATAGGTTGGCTATTTACTGAACATAACTTTGGTAAATGAACAAGAACCCTTGTAGCATAGAAGAGAAATAAATGAACATTTTCTTTAGCCCCCACTGCAGATTTATTCATTGTAATTTCTGAACAAGTTATGAAACCATCTATTTATTATCAAACAAATAAATCACAATGATGGATACCAAAATCATAGTCAATTTAGTCAAGCCTATTTGTCATCAAGCCATTTTAGTTTAATTAGATTTACTTAAGACCAAAGTAGAATCATTATAAACACCGATACAAGTTAGGAGGTGTAAAGTGCATGCATGTTCGAGACTATTTTGATTTTTGGCACCAACGAACCCGGTGGTTCAAGGGGCCCCCTTTGCAGGGGTCTGGGGGCAGCGTCCTTGGTGGGGATTTCGCTGTCCGGTTAGCGTGGAAATTATTTTTATTACCTTGTTGAAAAGCCACTATAAGTTGCTTCGTATATGCATGGTTAATGGAAAGTAGCATTGGAACTGATCGTAAGCAAGAACTCATCATAACTGGTCATCATTGTTGTCAATAGTAACCGATCAACAACAACTTGGTCTATCAGTTGAAGTTTTTCCTGCTGATTGAGTTACTACTGATATAACCGAATAACTACCAACGGTTTTAACGCCAACTGACATACTCTTTCACAGAGTTGTGTTATTTCAACAAAATGTTGTCATGGTTCCCCAACTATAAAACGCAAGTCTTTGGTTATTTCCTGGTACATGTTTTTCAGACCATAATATCCCATACTCATTCTTGTTTTCTCTTTGAATTATCCGACTGGGTGTTTGAGAGTACCATCGAAATATTTCAATCTGATAGTAATACATAAACGATTCCGAGAGAGATTCAAGACTATTCCAAACTAACAAAGCTACACTATATGTAGAAGAAAGAAGAATATGAAGAACCTGATAATTGTATACCTTTATGATAACGAAGAAAACGCTTTAAGAGCATTACAATGGGGTTCATGAGGGGGTGCATATAAAGACATACTTATTGAAATGATAAGCACTTGCAAGACCGTGATAAACAATAGGGTCTTAAAAGAAGTTTGGATTTGGTGTTTAACTCGTGTATTACACGATGCCTTATCCGGCCACATCAGGATATTGTGGACAAAGGATGCTTGAGATACATGCATACTAGAGGAAGAATGTGTAGCATACATACCTAAGGAATATGAAAGCGAACCGAGATCGCTCACAACAAACATAGAGGATAGCGGAGATAAGAAAATGAGAAGATGCATTGAGAACAATGCCATAGAGATGCGGCATATAGATGGAGTATACACAAAAAAAAATAGATTATGGTGATAGACAAAGAAAAAAAATATGATTTTTACTCCTTTGAGAGCAAATGCAAACGTTAAAATATAACATCCTATTTTTGGTTGTATTAAAGTATTTGGGAATGTTATTATTAATTATAGGTGGAAAGTTATCTTTGCAAATGTATTCTGTAATTGGTTTAATTGTTTTTCTTGTATTACATTGAACAATAATAACTTCTTTAAATAGGAGGATACAAGGTTTAAACAAGGAAAAGAAATCACACAAAAGGAGGCATAATATCCTCTCCAACGGTTCTAAATTGGAAGCTATTTTTGGAAATGATGTAAAAGACTGATCCATCAATTTTATTTTCTAACACTCTCCCTCAAGTTGAGTCGTGGGGTCTCCAATACTTAACTTGTCAAGACATTTGTTAAAGAGTTTCCCATTGACCGCCTTTGTTAGTATATCTGCTAACTGGTCTTCTGATCGAACAAATGGTAACGTTATAATCCCTGTCACAAGTTTATCTTTGATGTAATGTCTATCCACCTCCACATGCTTTGTGCGATCATGTTGAACCGGGTTTTCAGAGATTTGAATTGCAGCTTTATTATCACACATGATTCTACTTGCTTCAGTTTGAGGAAATCCGATATCAGATAACAGTTCACGTATCCATAGTACTTCTGACAAGCCTCGTGCAATTCCATGAAATTCAGCTTCGGCACTGGATAGGGCTACTACCTTCTGCTTTTTGCTTCTCCATGTGACTAGATTTCCACCAACCAGGGTAAAGTATCATGATGTAGACCTTCGATCTTCTTTATCTCCCGCCCAGTCGGCATCAATGTATAACTGGATCTTTAGGTGTTTGTTTGGTTGAAACAGAACCCCATGGCTGGCTGTCCCTTTGAGATACTTGATAATCCTTAGCACAGCTTCCATGTGAGTAGCTTGAGGTCGGTGCATAAACTTGCTAACCACCCCGACTGCATATGCAATATCCGGACGAGTGTGCGAGAGATATATTAGTCTTCCAACTAGTCGTTGGTATCTTTCTTTGTTTGCTGACTCTGCTTCGTCTTCCATCTGGAGCCCATGGTTTACTATTATTGGAGTGTCAACAGGCTTGCAATCGATCATTCTTCTCTGCTAGAAGATCGGGAATATATTTCTTCTGACATATGAAGATCCCTTGTTTTGACCTTAGTACTTCGATTCCAAGAAAGTACTTAAGTCTTCCCAAGTCCTTCATTTCAAATTCAGTAAACAACTTTGCTTTTAACTTCTTCATCTCTTCCTCATCGTTTCCTGTAATGATCATGTCATCAACATATATAATTAAACAAGTTACAAGTTTACCTCTTTGTTTGAGAAATAACGTATGATCAGCGTTGCTTTGCCGAAAACCATATCCTTTCATCGCTAGAGTGAATCTTCCAAACCAAGCTCAAGGAGATTGTTTAAGCCCATAGAGAGATCTTTTTCAGTCGACACACTTCATTTGTTTTGAAATTCTTAGTGAATCCCGGTGGAGCTTCCATATAAACTTCTTCTTTTAATTCTCCATGAAGGAAGGCGTTCTTAACATCGAATTGATGAAAAGGCCATTCTTCATTTGCGGCGATTGAAAAGAGAACTCGAATAGTGTCAATTTTGGCTACCGGGAAGAATGTTTCTGAGTAGTCGATTCCGTATGTTTGGGTATATCCTTTAGCCACTAACCGTGCTTTATATCTTTCAATAGTCCCATCTGGTTTGTGTTTGATTGTGAAAACCCATCGACACGCTACCGGTTTCTTTCCTGATGGAAGGTCACATTTTTCCCATGTGTTATTCTTTACTAACGCCTCCATCTCTGCTTCCATTGCATCCTTCCAGTTTTTTGATTTTAAAGCTTGTTCCACAGAGTTTGGGATTTGTTCAGTATAAAGAGAAGTGGTAAAGGCCTTAGCTTCTTTGGACAGGTTTCCTTCGGCAATGTTTGCCATGGGATACCTGGAGGACCTAGCTTGTTTCTCCGGGGAGTATCGTTTCGGAGGAATGCCTCTATTGGATCTTGGCGATAGGACATAATGCTCGGATGTTTCACATTGTATTGACTCGCCTTGTTCTTCCTGCACTATTTGTTCTCATGCTATCTCATGGTTATCAATTACATTAGTATTTTGATTTTCATGAGACTGTTCATTTTGTGTATTTCCAGCACTTACCTCAGACGTCACCAGGTCAGGAGGATTTTGGTTTTGAGCACTGCCATCAGATTGTGGTGAAGCCAGTGGCTCATCTTGGGGGTACTATGAGTAACCTCTTCTGAAGATGAAGCCCATTTTAGCCAACTCAGTGTGTCAATATTCTCGGTCTCCCCCTGACCATTGTGTTGGGATGTATAGAAGAATTCGGTTTCAAGGAAGTCACAGTTCATGGTCGTGTACATATGGCGTCTTTTTGGGCTATAGCACCGATATCCCTTTTGGTTAACACCATAGCCCACAAACACACACTTTTCAGCACAGGGGTCGAGTTTGGTCCGATTTATTTTAGGTATATGGACAGAGACAGAGCACCCAAAAACACGAGGTTGTAACGTAAGCGCTGGTGGGAGTTTGATGAACTCGAAAAGAGTTTGAAGCGGTGTTTTTAGGTCAAGGGCTTTGGTTGGGAGACGATTGATTAAGTATGTGGCAGTAGCAAGGGCTTCAGGCCAAAAATATTTAGGTGTTTGAGATTCTAGGAGAAGAGCACGTGTTATTTCCAAGAGGATGCGGTTTTTTCGTTCGACGGTACCGTTTTGCTCTGGGGTATGCGAGCAAGTTGTTTGGTGAATTATCCCCTTTGTTTGGCAAAACACTTTCATTTGGGCATTAACATATTCCCCCCATTATCTGATCGAAGAGTTTGAATATTGGTTTTAAATTGAGTTTGTAACATTGTATAAAACATAGTAATTTTATCAAAAACTTCAGACTTGTGTTTTAAAAAATAAATCCATGTCATACGTGTACAATCATCGACAAACAGAACAAAGAAACGGAAATTTTTTCCCCCAATAACTTCCGCCGGTCCCCAGACGTCCGAATGAATAAGGGAAAAAGGTAAACTGACTTTTGTGTTTTTCAATTTGGAAGTATGTCTATGACTCTTGGCCAAAACACAAGTTTCACAATTTATTTTTTTATCAAGGGGAAATAATTTAGGAAAAAGAAGATGTAAATAACCTGTGGAAGGATGGCCTAATCTCCGGTGCCATAACCAAGCTTCTCTATTTGTAGTCCCATGAGCTAGCATCACAGTACCATATTGAGCAACATCTTCCACATAATACAATCCCCGATGTTCAGTGCCACGCCCAATGATCGCTCCCGTCCTGATATCTTGTAGGATACAAAAGGTCGGGTGCAATAAAACAGAACAATTCAACTCCTTGGTTACATGACTGATAGATAAGAGCTTATGTGACAAGGATGGGATGTAAAGACAATTTGAAAGTTTTAAGGTTGGGGATATTTCAATAGTCCCTCCTCCTTTTACCGGAACCACTCCCCCATTCACGGTTTTAATATGGTCAATCTTGGGTTTAGTTGTGGAAACTATATCAGATAGCTCAAAAGTCACGGTGTCGATGGCACCACAATCAAATATCTAAGATTTATTTGAAAAAATTTCACCGTATTTAGCCATATTAGCATGTCCAAAATTCCAATTATTAGTTTCAAAAGGTTTTGGTTAATTTTGTAAACATCAGAATTTTTTTGGGTTTTATTTTTAAAGGTGTGTAAATTTTTTATATTCTGACCAGTATCATATATATTGCAATCTTGAGGGTTAGTTTTAAACATTTCTAGATTAGAGGGTAATAAAGGGGATCAAACAGAGGGGCTTGAGAAAAAATTCCGAAACCCGTTACCTCCATCGCCGGTTTGCCCTAGATCAGGCTCCTTCTTCTTCTTCTCCGGCTGACACCATCCCACCAAAACCACCATTCCTTTGTTCTTGATTAGCGCCGTTCTTGGTGGCCTCTGGGTTGCCGATGGCGGCAGATGCTTTTCCCCCTTCTTTATTGCTGGTTTTGATATCGTCATTCCACCATTCGGGATAGCCGGCTATTTTAAAGCACTGATCTTTGGTATGTTTTGACATCCCGCAATGACTGCACTTTAATTTGGTCTTATCAATCCGGTATGATGATCCATTGCTTGACCCTCTTTGGCATGTACGTCCTTATGATACCATCTTTGCAAATGTATTCTGTAATTGGTTTAATTGTTTTTCTTGTGTTACATTGAACAATAATAACTCCTTTAAATAGGAGGATGCAAGGTTTAAACAAGGAAAAGAAATCACACAAAAGGAGGCATAATATCCTCTCCAACGGTTCTAAATTGGAAGCTATTTTTGGAAATGATGTAAAAGACTGATCCACCAATTTTATTTTCTAACAAGTTATCCTTATGAACCTTCAAAGGGGTGGCGCAATGGTAAGACTTGAGTCCCTCTAGCAGAGATCTCAAGTTTAAATCCAGCTTCCACTAGTTTTCTGCCTTTAACCTTCTTGAAGGCCACCCGCCCAACGCAAGCTAATTTTTACCCGTTCATGTTGTTTATCATGATATTGGTGGTGTCCCATGAGTATTCCAGTAACGGGTTCTCACAGTTTCAAAAAAAAAAGTAGGTTGTTATTATCGAATTGTTGGAATATGTCACATAACCAAATCCCCACGTGATTTGGATATCTCAGTATTATATTATTAAAATTGTATTTTGAATGTCAAATCCTATCCAAACATAGATTAGGATTCATTCTGTAATCTCTATTATGGTATCAGAGATACTCTCTGAATACCCAAACCCTGATTAAGGTTTTCACCGCCGCTGTTGGCGAGCCTTCTCTTCTCCTTCGTGTATCGACTGAAACAAAAGAGCGATGGTCATGTTGTTCATCTTGGCGTCTACACCTGTTCATGGTTCCACAACATCCCAAACTCCATGAACATTGAAGATCTGTGACGCCCACATCCCGGTTTGCCACGGGGTGTCAGTCACTTGCTGGATTTACTCATGTACATATAGTATACAAAGATCTTACGCATCAGAATTTAAAAACTTTCATTTCTTTTCAAAACTTGTCTTTGTACAATCTAAAAGAAAGTACATATTTCAGTCTATCATCTATGCCAGCCTTCTAACCGATGCCAGATAGCCTTCCTTGATGCCTCTAATCCAGTTCCTTGCCTTTGTTACAAGAAGCTACATCTTTCCCTTATATACATGCTCAAGTGTATTAACTTACGTCGATGAGTTCTAAGTTTTAGTAAAAAATGTTCTTAACTTCTTTCTTATACATAAATGATTTTATATGACACGCTTTTAAAACATCACATTAACTTCTTGCACACACATAATAATTATAATTGCAATTCCTACCAAGAACTTCATTTCTTCTGAGGTCACGTTAACCGCTAAGCGGTCGTCACCACTTAAACCTGCCACTGTACAGTGTCACACTTTCCATTCGTCTCACACAGGGATATATCAGTCTCTGCCTTATTAAACATAGTCAAATTGCAAGACAATATGTGGTCATTTGGCGACACATGGAAAAATCTTTCCTTCCAGACCATCAAGGTCAAAACATTCTTTTTGACGTGGTAATTCATGCCAAAAATTCTTTTTCTTTCTATGTCAAGATAACACATGCCAAGACATTTTTTGATCAAGTCACTTCCAGCCAAGACCTCTTTCTATTTTTAAAATGGTAAACCATGATAAGACTCTAAAACCTTTTACGTGTCAAAACCATTTTCATTCCAAAATCTTTGCTATGTCAAATCATGCCAAAAACATCGTTCCTTTCAAATCATCTTTCAAAATCAGTCCTTACCCTAAACCCTTGTAAAGGTTTCTCCCCGGTGTATCAAAAAAGTTTATATATATGGTATACCAGCGGCGTGCCCGCCACCCTTTTGATACTTCGTGAATACTCCTTTACAGGAGTATTAGGGTTTAGACCCTTTCTTTGTCCATACTGGCCCAAAGATTTTAAAAGCATTTAAAACAAGGCCTCATATAAACTTTTTCATAGCGTGCATACCTTACCTAAACATTTAAATCATTTAAAAGTGGGCATCATAGAACTCACGTAAAATATTTCACAACAAGTGTACTGGCCCAAAACATTTTAAAAAGTATTTAAAACAAGGGCCTCATAGAACTCACATCTAGCTTTCCTTTTTTCCCCGATGTACCTTTACTTGGCTATAACAGCACAATTACTTGGCTTAAAAAGTCCTAAGCCATTACAACAGTACTTAGGTAATCATACATATCTCATTGGTAAGTACCCTCATAGATAGTAGTTAGAACCTTACCTCAGAACTATCTACTGCGTATCGCGGAAGAAAAGCGAGTAATCAGGCTTGCTAACGCGAACCAGGCTCGGGATCGGATCTCAGACTCTAAGTGTGTGTTTTGTGAGTGTGTTTGGTGTGTGGATGAGCTTTAAAACGAGCTCAAGGCTTCTCAATTTATAGGCTGATAAGCCACCCATAGCGGACCGCTAAGGGGGTGGGTAGCAGACCGCTACCGCCCCAAAGGGTTGGCTTATATCCTTAGCAAGCACGTAGCGAACCGATAAGTCATGAGATAGCGAATCGCTATCCTTTTTGCGACGTAACGGACCGTTACGGTCCGCTATAGGGTTTCCATGCGTCATTTTACACTCGTTAATCAGCTGCCACGTGTCAGCTCATCATTGCAGCCTTGCCCACTACATAGCGGACCGTTATGACCTTGGTAGCAGTCCGTTACCGGCTGTGTTTTCAGAATTTTCACTTTTGGCCCCTGAATTTTGGGTTGTTTCCCATTCTAACCTTATACTTTTATTTTCTTAATTTCTTGGGGTGTTACAAGATCACCTTCATCTGCATAGCCCATATCGTGTAGTTTGTTAAAGAGAACATCAGACATTGAAGGGATATGTATTATTCTCCTTAATAGTAACCATTGCTTAGTTATCATGTTTATCATCCATCTAAGGTCTTCCTTTTCTCCTATTGTAGGTGATCGATGTACTCGGCCCTTGATCGCACTTCCCGATGTTACCAACAGAAACCCGAAAACCAGCCACATGTTGATTTTCTTCTGAGCTGCCAAATGAATACCCAGCCACCCGCTGACTGTTGGTTTACTTCTGCCAAAAGAACTCGCCACCTACTATAGTTCTTGTTCTAGGAGAAGAAGAGAAGTATGCGTTCTTTATCTTACCTGAACTTAAAAACTATATTGTTTACTGCCTTCAATCCGATGACCAGAACGCAGAAAAACTTTATTTGCGATCAAACAGGATCCCACCAAAAAGAATTCTGCTGTGAATTATGCGATCAAGAGAAAAACCGGGAATACCAATCTGGCTTGCTTCAATTTGCGAGAACAAAATATCTGCTGTTGTTTTTTATCGTATAAATCGATCTGCCTTTGGCCCCAGATTGCAATTTGTTAAGCTCTGATGTTGATCGTCCAAAAGAAATAACTGCTGATTGCATTGTTGCTATTTTGATTTGCTGAAGTGCTCTTGATCGCAAGTATGTGGTAAACTCCCTAGTCTTCTAATTGAAATATGCTAGTCACTATTCCAAATTAAACTTCACCGGTCGCAATTCGCTGCTCCGATGCTGATCTCAAAAAATCTTCTAATCGCAGGTAGGCTCTGATGCCAATTAATTGCTAGGCCCCTTGTTTAATCAGTCACACCCAACCCAATTGGAGAACACGAACACTATTTTATGTGGACAACTCCACGACACCTTTATCATTAATATTTAACGGCCTACAAAGCTAAAGACACCTTAACCCTATTTATAACTAAAATTACTTGACTCCAAAGCAAATAACAACCTAATCCTAATCAAATTCTTATAGCCGCCTCAATTTATTTGGCCAACTTAAACAAACAAATAAATCAAATAAACAAATTGACCCCTCTAACTATTAGATAATTACAAGATTAATCCAACATCTAACATTATTCAATAATTTAACGTAAACATTTAAGAACAGTCTTATTAAAAGTAATAACGCTTGGGAAAGATTAGGATAAAGTTGGGTGAAAAAATAAATTCAACACCATGATGCATGATTTATAAAGGGTCCTATTATTCATACACTCTCATATCACCTCACACACCCTAAATGAGTCTACAAAAAGGTAGCTGTAAAAAGTGAGAGAGAAAGTGGGGCCCCCGGGCTGTTGTCAAATGATCTAAAGGCTAGGATTTGTTGTTTGTTAAATGTGAGATCACGAGCGAGAGTGTCTTCACTTTATAGAAACTTTGCAAATTGGGCTTTTTGTTTCGAAATATAAACTTTAGGTCCTTCAATTTTTGAACTTATTTATGTTTGGATGATTATTATATTAAAGTTCTCTTGTTTTTTAGTACCTTTTGTATTTATAATTTAAAAAAATTATATATAGTCATTATAACAGTAGGGGTGAGTTATACTAAAAAAGAGATTTTTCCTAAAAAGTGTAAAAAGGACATCATGTTTTAAATTTAGGCATGGTGTATTAAATTTTAGGTATGATCTTTTATTTTAGGTATGGTGTCTACATTTTAATTTTTCGAAGGTAAAGTATATTGTTCTTTTGGAGAAAAATCTGATCGAAGGTAAATATGAAATTATTATTAGAAAAGTGTGAAGAGGAAGAGATAGAGGCATGCTATAAATATAAGAGTTTATGGAAAAAATAAAGAAAAAAACACAAAATTATAAAAATATAAAAATATTGAATATAGTTTTAAATTACGGGTTCCAGTCCCACGGGTGACAAAATTATAAAAATTTAATAAACATGACATAATATTGTGCAAAATTATAAAATTTGATTTTATAAAAATTTAGTAGACATGACATAATATTGTTTCAGTCCCACAGATGGCCATTCTTGACAAAATTATAAAAATTTGATTTTCAAAAATAAAATTAATAATAAAAGCAACTAGACAACGATTGGATGGATGAGATGGGTGAGTGTCCAAAAATCATTTTAGGTGTGGGTTTAATTGTTGCCTTTATAAAGAGTTGAAAAATAAAGACTTTATAGATTTTTTTAACCAGAGATAATGATAGATTGATGGGTGAAGGTTTTTTTTTTCTTTTTGGAAAATCATACCAAATTTTCGGCATAAAAGTCCCGAGAGGCTCGTAGGCATGTCAACTTTAAATGAATAAAACTATAAAAGTCGTGACATTGGTTTTCTTTTTCCATCATAACCCAAATTCAATCTAGGTACGATGACTTTCACTAAGATTCCAACTAGATTTGGCGATGGTATTGAAGTGACGGTGATGTGATGATGGTTTTGAAGTGGTAGGGGCCATGGTTGGTATAATTATGAGGGTTTATATTAATTATTTTTTACACGTTTTTTATATAAATTTTTTTATAAATTCCATTAAAGTTAAAAATCTTTTATACCTAATAAATAATTAACTGGTTTCAGCACGTGCCACAATTAGTATTTCTTTTAGAGTAAATTACACAAATTGTCCTTTATTTATACTATAAATTACACTCTGTGTCCTTTGACTTAAATAAGTACATCACAGGTCCTTTTCTTACATACTTTTATACACCATATGTCCTTTACACTAACCCTCATTCATTTTCATCGTTAAATCTAATCATGTGCCTCTCACATGATTGGTAAAATAGTCATTTCATATTATTAATATATATTAAATACAAGTTTATTCTTTTCCTATATCAGATCCATCTCTCGCAACTGCAAATCCCCATTCCAATACTAGATCCACCTCAAACGTCGGCCACATGCTTGCAAACCCCCACACCTTGTCGTTTATCCAGTCATCCCCTCCTTCCGGTCATCTTCCCCAAAAGGAACCCAAACCCCCAAGGAGATGTAGATCTGAGTCTGCCGGAACCCAAACCCGCTTCCACCATAAGCACCATCATCATTTGGAGTGTGCAATTTAGTTGACGGGAAGGGATGAAATGTAGTGAAGACACAGATCTGGAAGCAGATCAACAAGTAAACAGAAGGGGCGATTTGAAGACGATGAAGATATTGTGGGTTTCCAATAAGCAGAAGATATTATGTGTTTTATACAATAGTCAACGCATATGGAAAACGACTTCAATCAGCGAAATCAACAGTCAATCACATTTGTGCTCATTTGATTTTTGGGTTCGCAACTTTAAATCACCATTGATCAAGTTCACATCTTCATCCATCTTTAATTTGGAAATTTGCCAGGAAGTTAAATATTGGAATTCATTCATGGAAATTTGGATAATGGACTCGTGGATATCATAAACTAATCCGGTGAATCCTTTAGATATTAGAATTTTGGATACTTTTACTTAATTACAATCCCTTATATTTTTTTGTTTTTGCTGGATCGTTTGTTTTTTCTATTGATTTTGTTCTCGAAAATCTCTTCAATGTTTATGTTGAATCATCCATTTTTGTGAGCTTGGTAAGATGACAATGATGATGATGGTGAAATAAAACATACTATAATTTGTGTTATGATTTGGGAATTGAGAGTAGGTTTGATTTACAGGAAAATAGAGAAAAGTGTGTTATGATCTGGGTTTGATTTGGAAAGAAATGAAAGTACGCGGATGATGAGTTTAGGGATACTGGATTTATAAAGGTGGATGAAGACAGTAGAGTTTAATTAAATAATACTATTAGTTGTCGTAACAGTGTTTCCGGCAAAGGGGGATGAAGACAGTGGAAGCGACATTAGGGTTCCGGCACTACTCCGGGAACCAGTTCTTCCGGCAAAAGAAACCAAAGGGGGAAGGTTTGGGGAAGAAGAAGGGGACGTGGGGAATGTTTTAGAAATTACATAAATTGTCCTTTAATGGGTAAAAAGACCATTATACCCTCATGTGCAAAGCACATGTCAAAACTTAACTGAAAAACTTAACACCAGTTAGTGTAAAGGACATAGAGTGTATAAAAGTATGTAAGAAAATGACATGTGATGTACTTATTGAAGTCAAAGAACACAGAGTGTAATTTCTAGTATAATTAAAGGATAATCCATGTAATTTACTCTTTCTTTTATTTAATAATTGAGCAAATTACAAATTACGTCCTTTAAGTATTACATATATTTCAGTATACGTCCTTTAACTAAGGAAATTACAGTGTATGTCCTTTATATTTAAAACTTCTTGCACGTTACGCTCTTTGGCCTAACAACCGTTAATTTGACCGTTAAGTCTAGTCACGTGCCTTCCATGTGAGGGCGTTTTGGTTTTTTTACCCACAAAAATAAATTTAAAACCCTAATTTTGTAAATGTCCCACCACTTCTTAGATCTAGACCCACCACCTGGAAAGGTGAAAAGACCAAAACGCCCTCGTATGCAAGGCATGTGACCAGACTTAACGGTAAAATTTAACTGTCGTTAGTCCAAATGACGTAACATGCAAAAAGTTTTAAACATAAAGTACATGCACTGTAAATTTCCTTATTTAAAGGACATATACTGAAATATGGATAAAACTTAAAAGACGTAATTTGTAATTTGCTATTAATATTTCTTTTCTCAACTATTTCCTTTATTATTTCTGTTTATTACTAAATTTAATATTTTCTTTATTTAACTATTTCCTTTATTAATATTTCTTTTCTCAACTATTTGCCTTGTTGATCATCAATATAAAAAAAAAAATTTTGACAAAAAAAAAACTCATGTAATACACTGGTTTCTAACCTAGTAACTAAATAAATAAGTTAACGGTAGTTTGGTTATTTAATTTGAACAAACTAATTGTTAATGACATAAAATGTATGATTTTATAACTATTGCCTCATAGTTACATGGGTTACACTTCTAGCGGCTAGAGGTTGCTCGTGTGAGCGATGTACTAACTTCGTTTTTATACATGTCACCCATATTTTGAGAGACGGTCTATATCTATATTATACACACTTAGTAAAGTAATTATTTTTCTATCTTTTTTCCTCTCAGGTTCTTCTCTCTCTCTTTTTTTCTTTTTGACAAAAAAATGGATCCAATTGTACAGACAAGTTTGTATCATATGTTTCTGGTGGTGACGAAGAAACATTATTTTTAATGCAATTTCCGTTGATTGAAAGTAGAGTAGAAATCATTTATAAGATAACATACTTCTAGAGTAATTAAAATTAGTTCGTCATTCATGTAATTAATTATTTTAGTGTAACTTTAATATTTGATTTAATTTTATCGATGACTTTATTTATTAAATACTACAAATGAGCCAAACAATCGTACATAATTATTAACTGAATTAAAAGGCAACTTTTTATCGGGTGATTGTGGCGGTAGCTACAGTATATAGGGGAAAATTCATAGAATAGTAACTAAGTTTGAGAAGTGTTCCAATTAAGTCACTCTAACTTTTTTTGTACCTAAAAAACCACTTAACTTTCAACTTGTGTTCCAATCTTATGAAAAATAGAATCTTTTATAGGTTAGTGATGATGTGTCATGTTTTTTTATTGTTTTTTAGTTAAATACAATATGACATGAAAATTAAAAGTGATTAGGTGACTTTTAACTTATAAAAAAAATATAAAAAAGCCATAATATTTGAAAGGGAAAAACAATCTTAAATTGAAAAAAGAACGATAATCGTTATATATTTTTTTATTAAAAAATAAAAAATCAATAGAATTCATAATTGAAACAAGCCAACTAAAGGTGGGATTAGATTTTATTTTGAATTTTTTTTTATGTAAAAGAAATAAAAACCATTCTGTTGTGATCCAAAATTACGTCTAAGAAAATGGTATAACCAACGCCACTTATGCATATTTCGAGTTCAACAAAGAAATGGGTTTAACCAAAATAAAAAAAATTCCAGCATCAAAATAGAAAAAAATAACACACATTATTTAGTTTTTGTCAACATTAAAACAAGAAAAAAAGGTTGAAACCAATATTTTTGTTATAAGTTAAAAGCCACCTAATCACTTTTAATTTACATGTCATATTGTATTTAATTAAAAAAACATGACACATCATCACTAACCTATAAAAGATTTCATTTTTCATAAGATTGGAACACAAGTTGAAAGTTTAGGTGGTTTTTGAGGTAAAAAAAAAGTTAGAGTCACTTAAAGATTCTCGGGTATATATATCACATTTTTTTTTCACCTTCTTTAAATAAGTTTAAGAGCAAACTGAAAACGAGTGCCCTTTGGCCTGGTGGTAAGGAAAGCTTTGTCATTTAGGTCACATGTTCGAGGACTGTATTCCTCTCATTTTTGTACTTTAATTTTTTAATTAATAATTTTAATTTGTTGGTTTGTTTGTTTTTTTTAAGTTTTTTAATTTTATTATTATTTCAATAATTATAATTAGTTTTTAGATATGTTTTGTTTCCTCTCATAACTTTAAAATATAACGCTTAATTAAATTCCAAACATAACGTTACGATATGCTTATTTTTATCTGCATTTTGATATAAATTTTGTTTAAAACCGGGTCGGGTCAGATATAATATATTTTTACTTCTTTTATTTTTAAACTCAGTTTCGCTTTCCTTAACGTTCATTTTAACTGCAACGTAATACGAATATACTGTTATGACGTGCTTATTTATATTTACGTTTCGATATAAATTTTTTCGAAACCGAGCCGCGGAAACGCTCAGTGTAAAACACGTTGCCAACCATCCACAACGTCAGGTGTTCGAACTTCGAACCCATGCGGCACATCCCTTCTCTTATTGTCACACCCAAACCGACGGCGGATTATACGTCGGGGCGGACGCGGTTGTTCAATAGCACAAAGTTGACTATTAAAGTTTCAATATTTCATTAATGAATAATTTAATATTCAATACAAGGAAGAAAAATACGAATACAACATTTAATTTAAGTAGTCTAGGTCCAAAGCATCCTATGTGATCACGAATAAGTCTCCTGATGTAAACCTGAAACATGTGAAAGAATCTGTCAACTACAAAATAGTTGGTGAGATACAAAGGTTTTGACACAGTTTAACAAGTATTTGAAAAGTATTACAATTCACTATGATTCATGCATTCTATAATGTAAGTATGAGAACAAGTATCTTAAACATTGTGCACTTCAAACCTCCAACCAAGTTTAGGCATAACCCGCAGGTTACCCTTATAAGTCTAAAGTTTAAAGTTTAATGTAGTAACAAACACCAAGGGCTCTTCCCCGTAGGGGTCAATCAATCAAGGTGGATTGGTCAAATACAATAGATCTATCATTGTTACTATCGGCTTGATCAAAGCTAATGAATGTGCTAGTTTTAAGTTTAATCTAAGCATACAAGTCTGAAGTTTAACATAAGAATAAACACGTAGTCATAGTTGTACAAGAATTGTATAAGTTTAAGAATTGTGAACATGTTTCACCCCAAAAGCATAAAAGGAAAAAGGGGCTAAGTATACTCACTTGGATGATGAATAGTATCCGACACGGATAAGTATTTGCAAGACTTCGAGGGAGAATATCCTCACGATAAGCCTAAGTATGCAAGTTTAAAGATTTAAGCATGATCCTATAAGTCTATGGTAAGGATCTAGGATTTCAAGATCGACTAGGGTTTCAATGGGAGATGGGAATGATCGTGTTTGTGAAGTTTAAATTTAGTTTAAAATAAAGGTTTTGGATGAATGATACAAGACTTGTGTGTCAAAGTTTTATAGATTAGAATTTAAATGTTTTATAATTATTAATTACTCAAAATATGTAATAATAATTCAAATAAATTTTCTAAGTATTTTGATAATATAGTTGGAAGGATATATAAAGAGGAATAATGATTAAGGATCAATAATAATTATTTAAAATAAATAATTATTAAGAATAAATAATAATCATTTAAGAATAAATAATTTCTAGGGATAAATAATAATTATTTACGAATAAATAATTACTAAGGACAAATAATTATCCCAAAAGAATAATTTATAAATCATTAAAGTATTTTAAGAATAAAGTATTTATCTTACAAAACAATTTGTAATTTAATAATGTTTTAGGATGTAGTTATAAGTTTAAATGATAATGAGCATTTATAAGTTTACAAAATGTTAAATAGAACTCCTTATAAAGTTTAAATTATACGTTTAAAGTTTAAATAAAATTATGAGTTTATAGATGTACTAAATAAAGTTTCTTATAAGCATTTTAAATAAAGTTTACAAGTGTTTTAGAGTTTCTACTTTATTTTATAAAGTTTACAAGTTCATAAAGAAAATGAGTGAAGTATATTTATTTTCTTATGATTTAAATTTATATAAACAGATGGATTTCTTGTTTATATGAAATATAAAAATGTATAAGTTTAAAATTTATTAAATTAAAGTTTTAAACAAAAGTAAGTTCATTGTATATAAAAAGAATAAGGAATTAAGTTTCGAATTTTATAAAACGATTTCTATTGAATGTCCAAGTTTTATAAATTTCGGAAGCATTCTTTTAAATGTTTAAAACTATTTTTAATAAATTTATTATTGTAAGTTTTAATTAAGATTAATTAAATAAAATGTTTTCAGAAGATAAAAGTGTAAATAAAATTCATATTCACGTTTATAAAGGTATCACAAAATTTATAAAAATTATTAAAATTTTTAAACTGTTTAAAACGTTAGAAAAAAAAATAAAAACAAAAACCTGGGGCCAGACCGAATCGAACTCGGGTCTGCTCCGGGTCAACATCACACACAAACACTTAACCATCCCGCCTACGGGTCTCGGTGGTAATATACATGGAAAATCAAATAGATAGGTATATTCCCAAATCGTCCCTAATTTGCTCAAGAACCCTAGAATCGATTTCTCCCAAATACACCCCGATTAACCCCCTGATCATACACATCAATAAGGGGCAAATGATCTTAGAGTGAAAACGAGTAGGAAGGATATTCGGATTACCTGTTTTAGTGCCGAATCGAGGGAGAACGAGTCCGATTGTGGGCCG
The DNA here is from genome assembly GCA_023525975.1 of Smallanthus sonchifolius. NCBI lineage: Eukaryota > Viridiplantae > Streptophyta > Magnoliopsida > Asterales > Asteraceae > Smallanthus > Smallanthus sonchifolius. The sequence goes on along the minus strand of CM042026.1, from coordinate 12,843,839 downwards.
ACTGTTACGGGAACAAAATCGCGAGGTGTAGGTGATGAACGACTGAATTGGAGGTTTAGATAGTTTGAGTGTGATGTCGTCTAAGGGTTTCAGTTGGTATTTATAGGCGATTTCGATAATTAATGCTCGAATCGGTTGGGAAGGTAGAGGTTGAGCCGACAGGTTTAATTTCGACTCCACGCGATGCCTCGGTCGAAGTGGATCATTAAGACACCTCGGGGACGGGTCGCATGCGCGAGTGTGAGCCCGAGGTTCGGTGAACCTTGACTATTTCGTGATTTCGGTCGAAAAGAGGCAAAAGTCGGGGGTTATGGGTTTCGAACCCATGACCGATTCTGAGACTGGAAGTTTGAACAAATGGCAAAACAGGCCCTTGGAGTTTCACTGTTGTAACATTTCATGTTAAAAGTTAATTTCTTAGTTTAAAACGTGTTTCTGCTTTTGACAGTTTTGGTCCCCAAACTTTTATAAAAATAAATATATATATTTTTTTGAAACTAAATAAGTTTAAATTATGTAAAATGATTTCTAAGTTTTAAGTTTACATTATTTCCATTAAATTTATAAAGTTTCAAGAGTTTTATTACAAGGTATATACATATATACATATTTTGAATAAGTGTTATGTGTATATATATATATATATATATATATATAAGCATAAATGATTTCCTTAAATCCATATTAAATAAATGAATTTTATTATTTTAGGAAGATAGTTTTAGATTCAAGTTTAAGATAATACGGGTAAATGTTTAGGAAAGGTACATCGGAAAATACTGGATATTACACTTATAACTTTTAAAGTATAATGTTTTATAAAATTTAATTAGAACGTGCCTTTGCGACTTATTTTTATTTACATTTTGATATATGATATATTGCTCAAAAGCAGGCCGTCTTTCCTTTTATAACTTGTGATATATATCGTTCAGATTGTTTTTCCCGTGACATCGCGCGGGTTGAAATCTCCTAGTTCTCTTTTATTTTCGAGTATTTTATTAGAATTTTAGGGGAAAAAAAACGAATGCATTTTTTACCCGCTTAAATGGAAAACTTATTTCATTAATATACTGTCATAATAATAAATGAAAATTATATCATCATTTTGAATTGAAAGTTACTTATTTGAAAATTTAAATTGATAATTTAAAGCCGAGAAAAAAGGTCTGATTTTCTCCTTTCCGCTTTCTGGTCCACAAATTGGTCAAAGCTTATTTAAAACATAGTGTCATGTTTGTAAATAACCCAAAAAGAGAATATATCAAATTATTTAGAAAGTCCATCGATTTCTTTTACGTTGCTTCTGTCGATTCATTTGCTAGAGTAAATAGTTGTTGAGTGATTTTTGTAAAAAAAATAAAAAAATATGTTGGTTTTTTATGTGCAAAAATTTGTTAAGAGATTTTTCTGGGAAAAAAAATAGAGTATTTTGATATTTTATGTGTAAAAAATTGTTGAAGAATTTTTGTAAGGAAAAACAGAAAGTATATTAGTTTTTTATATCATTTTCCCTTTAAAATAATTAGGAATAGGTTTATCTATTTATTCATTTGATATGTTTTATTTCGAGGTGGATAATTTATTAATTAATGACGTCATTTGACGAGTGCCCTTTTGTTAATAAAATTTACATTTTGAAAAAAAAAATAATGAGTCTAAAAAAATGATTAATCTTCTTAAAATTATAATTATGTCTAAAAATATTTTTTATAGACATTTGTCATCAATTTCAGAGTGTTCAAGTGAGTAAATTAATACCAAGTGTCTCCTTTTTAGTAATAAGTTTAAAAAATATACACGAGTGTTTAAGTGAGTAAATTAATAATTTAACACCATATATATATTTTTTTAATAAGTAATTTTTTGGAATCGGATCACACCGTGGACCGGCTACATAATTGACCTGATTACTCTTCAACCGCTTTTATTTAGACCGACTAGTTATAAGTCGGATTGGTTGAACTAACGAACCGAATCAAGAGTTGTACTTGATTTTCTACTTTTCATTAGACTCTATATTGTATTTACGTCAAGCTTTACATTTTATTAATATTACTAAGTTAAAACTCATGTATTACATGGTTGAGTAAATACAACTTGTTATAAAACAGTAGTTTCTAGGAAGATTTAAAAATTATAAATAACAAATAATAAAAATTTAAGAATTATAAAATTGTATTTTAAAATAAAATATAATTGAAATTTTCTTATTGTTTAGTAATTTTTAATAAAATATTAGAATGACTTTTAGATATTTAAGTATTTAACATCATCATTGTTTAATAGGAGAAAGATGCGTAAAACAAAAATCTAGACTTCAACAGAAGTCGACACGTAGCAAGTATAGTTATTCATTTATTATAATATAGGTTAGAAACCTTATATATTACACAGGGTGAATAAATGCAGTGTTATATATAATTAGTAATAAAGATATACATATTACATCTTTATGACATATTACATAGTTTTTTAATACAAATTTTAGAAACGTTATATAATTATTTTATAAAATTGTTTTATAAAAAGAATAAAAGAAATGTTCATATTATAAAAATGTTTTATAAACAAACCTATTTTTTTAAAATAAAAAACATTTTATAAAAGTAATTATTATTTAATAGAAGAGAGAGGAGGGAAACAAAAATTATAAAAAGTTTATATAATTAATATGAGAGAGAGAAGAAAAAAAACCGTTAAGAATGAACATGTGAATGAAAAATATATACCAAAACCTTTATATATTACATAAGATAGATACATATTCATGTGCCTTGATTTATCAATTATAGAAGCTTGAAGGAAAATAAAGCCAACAATTTCAATGCTATTAAAACTTTATTTCAAAAAAGGAAAAAAAAACAATTAAAGACAACTATTATTACTGTACTGTATATTCACAACCACGCTGCATTTCCCCTGTTCTTTTTCTCTTTCTCGAGAAAAAAGCAGGAAGACTTGAAGAACTCTCACCTCAAATCTCCCAGAAAACCCTAATCCAGTGTCCAATTGCTGTAAGTATGCCTGAATCAATTCGTCACATGTACAATTGTACTAGTTCTTCTGCAATTCTGATATGATCGTGTAATTATAGCACACTCTGTTTTCTTGTTTCGGCTTGAATTTGGTGCTCATTTCGAAATCCACGGCGTTTGAAATTCGTGAAGTGTAGATAAAGTAATTTAATTTGCTGATTAATGTAGGGTTTTACCAATATTGTAAATTTTGTTAATTTATAAATTAGGTTGGTTGTCTAATTGTAGCAGAGTATTTGAATTTTGGACTCTTTATGCTTTTAATCTTCAGGATATTAGATGGCAGGGGATTATGTTCAAAACCCTCTTCTTGGAGAAACAACTTGTGGTTCTTTACTACTTAAGTTGCAGGTGAAATATGTTTCACTCTGGTTGTATGCTAATTTCATCATTAATGATGTTATATGTTTTTTTTTTAATAATATTTGTTTAAAGTTTAAAACTTTTTGCGTTAATGCAGAAAATTTGGGATGAAGTTGGTGAAAGTGATGAAGAAAAGGATAAGGCTCTTCTTCAGTTAGAGCAAGAGTGTTTGAATGTGTATAAGAGGAAAGTTGACCAGGCTGAAAAGTCAAAGGAACATCTTCTTCAAACACTTGAAGATGCTAAACTTGAATTCTCCACTCTTCTTGGCTCACTTGGAGAGAAGTCATTTATTAACATTGTGAGTAACGGGCCGGGCCACCTCCAGTTTTAGGAATTATTTGCTGAAAACTATGAAATATTGAAGTGCATCAGGATACTGGCCGCATGCTCATTTCAGAACCAGTAATATGTTGTGAACAGTGTATCGCATTCCAAGAAATATGTACAAATGCATTATGCAGTTCTCACGGTTCTCAACATATTATTGATTATGAACGAAAGCCCATCTAGGATATTGTTCATCTTTTTGTGGTTTAATTGCAGACTGAGGAGACTTCAGGAACCATCAAAGAACAACTTGCTTTTATTGCACCAGCTTTAGAACAATTGTGGAAGAAGAAGGAAGAGAGGATAAAAGAGTTTTCGGATGTGCAGGCACAAATTAAAAAAATATGTGGAGAAATTGCAGGGAGTGATGAGCTGGCAGGAAGCCTTACAGTTGATGTGTCTGATCTATCATTAAAAAAGTTAGAAGAATTTCATAATCATCTTCAAGAACTTCAGAAAGAAAAGGTAAGTAGTTTACCTCAACTCTATACTATCTCTTAGAGGTGGAAAAATGAGCAGGCGGGGCGGGTAATGGATTAGGGCCAAATGAACAATTTTGATGCGGGCTGGGTTGGCCCGCAAGCACTTTTTTTTTGTCTTTTCCTGTTTTGAATTTCATTAATTAATTATTAAAATTATAATCTAATGTTTGTATATAACAGTTGAGAAGGTAGGTCAGTTTGAGCTACTAATGTCAACCTCTACTGTCTCTTTATCAAAGAATGTAGTTACTATTATATACCATGAGATGACTAATATCAAACTTTGTTTTGCAGAGCCAGCGATTGAACAAGGTTCTTGAATTTGTGAACGTTTTACATGATATTTGTGGTGTTCTTGGGATTGATTTTTGTAGTACAGTCAGCGATGTCCATCCTAGCTTGATTGATGCCTCTTGTGCACAATCTAAAAGTATTAGCAATGACACACTTGCCAGGCTGGCAAAGAGTGTCATAGCTTTAAAAGAAGCTAAGAAGCAAAGGTTACACAAGGTATACACTTTCACATCTCCATATTTGATAATCAAGAAGCCTGCTATGGATATTTAGTGCTAGAGGTGTCAGTTTCGACCTGTTTCTTCATAAACAGGTCGATTCTGGTTATACTTTGTCTCTATCGGGTCAAAACGGGTAAATTTTTGTAATTTTCTAAAATGAAAATGGGTCGAACGGGTCAAGTCATATAGTTGTTTAATCATATTTAATACATTGTTTATTTATTAAACTCTAAATGAAAAGGAAAAACAGTGTTTGTGGGTCACTGGGTTGGCCCAGTCTGACCCATTTTGACCCATACTAAAAGTTACAAATTCTGACCCAACCCAACAGTCCCAACACACCCATTTTGCTACCTCTAACTAGCTCCATTAAATACTATCTTCCTTTGTATATAACCTTGACACTGCATCTGTCAAAAAGAAAAAAAAAATCTTGGCATGTAAAGATTCATTATGACCTGAAAGTTTGATAATTTTATTTATTTATATATTTTTTCAATTTCAGCTTCAAGATTTAGCAGCTGAGCTAACTGAACTTTGGAATTTGATGGATACATCTGAAGAAGAAAGGAGTTTATTTGATCATGTTACCTGTAACATCTCTGCTTCAGTTGATGAAGTGACTGCCCCAGGGGCGCTTGCCCTAAATTTGATTGAACAGGTACTTTAGAATTCAAATTTTATAAAATTATATTGATAAAATATAAAAAAGTTGTGTTATCTTTTTTTTTAAGGCTGAGGTGGAAGTTGAAAGACTAGATCAGTTGAAAGCTAGCAGAATGAAAGAGATTGCTCTTAAGAAGCAAGGGGAGCTTGAAGAGATATTTGCACACGCACACATAGAGCATGACACAAAGGCTGCCAGGGAGAAAATTTTGGCTTTGATTGATTCTGGAAATTTAGAGCCTGCTGAGCTGTTAGCTGACATGGATGGGCAGGTCATCAAAGCAAAAGAAGAAGCTCTCAGTAGAAAAGATATCTTGGATAAAGTTGAAAAGTGGATGTCAGCTTGTGAAGAAGAGAGTTGGCTCGAGGATTACAACAGGGTCCGTTTCTAACTCCCTTACTCGAGGTGGCAAGGTTGGCGGGCAGGCGGGTTGAGTAACGGGTCAAAATGGGTTCGAGTCAAAACCAGTACTTTTCATACTAATTTGGTTCAACTGACCCGCAACATTTTTGGTAATTACTGATTGAGATAGGATCATGTAAATGTTTGTATTCATAGTTTTGGATATATTTGTGACAGGATAACAACAGGTACAATGGAAGCAGAGGCGCGCACTTAAATCTCAAACGAGCTGAAAAGGCCCGAATCTTGGTCAGCAAAATTCCAGGTAACCAATAGGAAAATATTATTTAATTTGATGTTTAAGAGAAATTAATGACCATTTGGAACTTAAATTTTTATGATTTCCTTAACAATTCGTATATAATATAAATATTTAGTGGCTTACTAGCTCAATGCAACTGTACACTGTCAGACCCGTCTCTTAATTTTACCCATATGACCCGGTAGAGGTAAAATATGACCCGACTTGACCCATTTATGGTTTGGTGCATGTGTGTGAATGCAGGTCTTGTGGACACATTGGTTGCCAAAACCCGAACATGGGAAGAGGAACATGGAACGACTTTTGCTTATGATGGTGTTCCACTACTTGCCATGCTTGACGAATATTCGGTGCTGAGGCATGACAAAGAAGAAGAAAAAAGAAGGATAAGGGTCAGTATGAATATCAATATCAGTAACAGTATTAGTATTTTACGCACTTTTTAAATATTCTTAGGTACCCGAAACTTATTTTGAATTTAAACTTGTGACTAGCAGGATCAGAAGAAATTCCATGAACAGTTGAACACAGAGCAAGAAGCCATGTTTGCTATAAAACCAAACCCGACTAGGCCCGTCAGTAGCTCGAAAAAGACGACGGGCCCAAATGGAGCTCCTAACCGGCGGTTATCTATGAATCAAAACGGGGCTCCTAACAGACGGTTATCTATGAAGAGGGACAACACGAGGCCCGTGGCTCCTCTGAACTATGTTGCTATATCGAAAGAGGATGTCGCTCCCGTTACGCCTTAAGTTATCGTAATAAGCTTTGATGTGAGTAGCCATGGCTCTTGGTTTTGAAATATTGGTATCTTGTAGTTTAGTTAGTTACTACCCACGTAATGTTCTTTCTAATAGTTTACTATTTCTCAACTTAGAGACATGTTATGATTTAAAATCATTATCTGTTTATCACAAATATTCATCTTCAAATCTCTACTTAGATAACCAATCAAGAAGTTATAAAACACGTAATATAATCTAACGGACTTGTAGGTTAACGGTATTAAAGTGTATGGAAAATGTGTCCCCCCTCTTATGGCAAAGGGTATGATTAGTGATTGAAAGCAAAAAGTGAATGTTATGTCACTCAATTCCCAGTCACTAATGAGGGGTATGGTTAGTGAGTGTGAGTGATTTTTTTTAATATTTATTAATTAGTTTCAGACAAATAATTTAATTAATAAAGCATATGTGTCAAGATGCTAGTTATTAAATTTAAAAGTTGGAATGGTTTGACGTGAGCCCACTCACGGGAGAGGAGAGCGGTGTTTCCGTGAGTGTGAGTGGCTCACGGGAATACCCTTCGCCCTTAAGGTTGAAGGTTCAAGTTCCAAGTTCCATAGTGAAAAAAGGTGTGTGGATTTAGAAGTTAGCCGGTAAAAGAAAGTATTATTCATAATTTCATACAATATTAAAATAAAAAAATTAACAATATTCTCTCTCTTTCTTTTTTCATTTTAAAAGAATAATCGATACCAGAACCTAAACTTATTTTTTAACCAGTTACATATGTTCTCACTCTGACTTATGGATGCCTATTTACAACTTACAAGCCACACAATCACTTAAAACTATGGACTAAACCTGCACATTTACTATAAGCTTCGGACCAAAAGTGTAATTTGATTTGAACATTGCAACACGACGTCGTAGTGCTCGATATCGTTATACGCGTAGAGCAAGCAACTCCATCCTCGATCAAAACATCGGTTTCCCTTTACTTTTTGTGAACGTAAAAATGGCGAACGAGAACGAACCAGCGAAGCTACTGTTACCCTACCTTCAACGCGCCGATGAATTGCAGAAGCACGAGCCTCTGGTCGCCTACTACTGTATGGATTCTCATTCATCTCTCAATTTTACTCTAAACCCTAATATTCCGACAACTTCTCTTGATATCAGTAATTAATTCGTTTTCATGACTAAAAAATTTCGATTTTCAGGTCGATTTTATGCGATGGAACGAGGCTTGAAGATTCCTCAAAGTGAACGAACAAAAACCACAAGTTCTCTCCTCCTCTCCATTATGAAACAGCTTGAAAAGGTCCGATTTGTTCTCAGCTCCTGTTTAATTTGATTTTTTTGATTCAGGAACTTGATTTTGGTGTTTTCAATTTGATAATTAGTTGTTAGGAATTTTATTTTACCTACAGTGATTTCAGTTTGTAGGATGTATTAAGTTTATTAGGGCTATTTGTAATGGTTTCACTAAAAAGTGAAAAACGCCCCGCCACATCAATAGGAGGGCAATCACGCCCGAATCACTAAGGTGTGTAATGATTTCGCTATCCATATGTATACACACACACATACATATACAAACACACACACATCACACCCTATTTCTGCATGTGATTTGAACCCCCCCCCCCCCCCAATTCATGCCCCCTATAACGCCTAGGGGGCGGTGTTCCACGCCCTTTCACGGCCAGGTGGATCACCCCAACCCCTCCCCCCCCCCCCCCCAATTCACACCCACTAAACTTGGTCTTAGATGGTTGTGTTATTGAAAATTTGGTTGTATTTGTTACTCAATGGGTGGTTATTTTGGTGAATTTCTGATATCAATATTTTGATTTCAGTTTGTAGGATGTATAAAGTATTTTTGTAATAACTTAAAGTAATGTTGTATGTAGGCATTAGGGGTAATTTTGTTTTCTCTGTGTAGCAAATGTTTTGTTTCGTGGTCATCATCTAGGTTGCCTGTTCAACTACAGGATAAGAAGTCACTGCAGTTAGGGCCCGATGACCATCTCTATCTGGAAGGATTTGCATCAAATGTATTTGCAAAGGCCGATAAGCAAGACCGAGCAGGAAGAGCTGATCTGTATGATAAGTTTTACTTCTTATGATGTAGCTAATTGAACACTGGCTTGGTAAATATTTAACACACTAAGAATTATTTGTTGTGCTTAAAAGGGCTTCCATATTCATATGCCATGGGCCGGCACGTCGGAGAAGCTCATATCTCTTTAGCAATCTCTCATGAAAACAATCGTCCTTGGTTGAAATTAAACATCAGAGGTCATTGATTCTTAGGAGTCTAGTGTTAGGAATTAGAGTAGGTATGTACGCAGCAGAAACAAACACACACACGCACAAAAGATTAAAGCAGAAAGCAAGTAAGAGACACAAGAATATAACGTGGTTTGGTTTTGATGTGAAACCTACGTCCATGGCTGCAATTAGTATTTATCTTTTATTAGGTGCTCATGAAATTACAATTACAAGCTGGGTATAAATAACAACTATATTAGGGTTAATAACTAAACAAGACATGGACTCATAACCCACTAGGGCTGGCTGCAAGCCGTAAGGGCTGCCGCCCTTTGCTTCTATCAACGGCCCAGTTCCAAGGTCCAAATCAGGAGCCCAAATCAAAAGCCCATGAATCCAAAAGCCTTCATAACCTAACATCTAGTGCAGTAGTGCGTTTGCATTTCTTACGATAATTTATCACTCATAATGTTTCCTATTCAAGGGTTTCTTGATCAATAGCTTTTCAGGTGTATTTTTGTTAAGCTACTACAGAAATAGTATGAAATCATCAAAGCTGAAAATTGCAACCTAGATTTACTTTAAAGGCAGTATGTTTGTTATGTATAAGTGCTTAAGGGATAGTTTCTTACAGGTATTTGCAAATAGTGTTCATTTAAGAACGTATAACTGTATGACTGTTCCAAAAAAAATTGGTCAAAATTTATATCCTCATCTTTTAAATCAACACTTACATTAACTGTAGTGGTGATTTGGTGATTAGGATTATGATATTAATAATTTATCTAAACTTGTCACAGCAATACCGCAAAGACGTTTTATGCTGCCAGCATTTTCTTTGAAATACTTAACCAGTTCGGTGATGTTCAGCCTGATGTGAGTCCATTTTCTTTGAAATACTTATGCTTTATTTCCTTTATAATTTCTTAGTAGTTGAGAGCAACAAAATAAATAAATTGTGATAATTCATAATTGGTTTTTTCCTAATAGCTTGAGCAGAAACAGAAGTATGCAGCATGGAAAGCAGCAGACATAAGAAAAGCTATAAAAGAAGGAAGGAAGCCTGTACCGGGCCCCCCTGGTGGTGAGAAAGATCTATCAGATACCTCAAGCAATGGATACGTAAGATCTTATTAAAAAAAATTAGATTACCTTAGTAATTTTGTTTTTGTTATCATAATTATTAAGTCATTGTTTTTTTTTTAAATATGAATGGATAAAAAAGTGGATCAACCTGATTTTGAATTTTTGGATCTTAACAGGACCCGGAACCTAGCAGGAGTGAGCCACCACCAACCTCCAGAGCCGCACCAGAATCCCATCCTGCACCCCAGTTTTATGATAGAAGTGATTCACAACGGTTCACAAATAGTCTTCCATCACCGCCACGCGATATTCAACCTCCATCATCTTCAAACATCCAACAACCACCACCTTCAAATTTTCCACCACCATCTTCAACCATCTTGCCGCCGACAACTTATTCTTCTGATGAATATCCATCCAGTAATTTTCAGCAACATCCTTCTCAGACTTATCACCATCCATCATCTTATCCACAAGAACCTCAACATCACATTTCCCAAAATTACCCTTCTCAAGATCTCTCTTTCACATATCCCAATTTCCAATCTTACCCTAGTTTTTCTGAAACTACACTGCCAGCCGCACCAGCTCATTACCCCTCATCTTACTATCAAGGCTCTGAACCACCCTACTCCCCTTCAGCTACTCGACCAACAGATTATCCATCTGCAGCTCGGTACAAGCCAAATGTGGCAAACGGGTCAGGTCCAGGTCCAGAACCAGCACCAGCACCAGCACCTGCACCTGCACCGACCTCTGCACAGTCATATCAGTATGACAGTAATTACCAACCTCCCCCTGAGAAAATTGCGGAGGCCCACAAGGCTGCTAGGTTTGCTGTTGGAGCATTGGCGTTTGATGATGTTTTTGTTGCTGTAGATTACCTTAAAAAATCACTTGAACTGCTTACTAATCCCTCCGCAAGTGTTTAAATTGCTGGTGGATCTGTTAAACTTACATATCATCAACCTTTTCTTTTGGCGGTTTGTTCTTGTTTTGCAAAGGTTGTTGGTTGTATTCGTATATTTTCTATAAATGTTCCTGTAAAATAACGTATTCGTATTTGAGTTAAAAGGTATTTTAGAACTTTGGATCTTCATGCTGTAGATAATTTAGATTGAGGATGCTATCTGACAGATAACTGTAACAATATCTCTGTTTGTCTCAGATTTTTTTATAAGAAACTAGATAAAAAGTGTAGCAGGTCAACTCAAACCGCTCTGTTTTAAAAATTACCAATTTTGCAACTTTAGTGATGGTACATGAGTTGTAGCAACTTAGACCCACAAAACAAGACTATTTGATTATCTAAACTCTCAGAGACGATAAATTCACTACTGCATCAAGTCTACAAGTCCTAACACCTACGTGATATTGATATTTTATTTTGATTTATTTATTATTTTTTTGTTGATGTGGGAACCCCTTATTTAAAAACTCACGAAAAACTTTGCCATACTCTGCTAACCAACAGAACGAGATAAAACACAACTTGTGTTGGAGAGGCGATCTTCTAGGGCTTAAAGACAAAAAACCAGTGAAAGCTAAATTCGAAGTTGAGACATTTTCTAGAGGGATTTAAGCCCTTATCATTGCGTCACCCCAAGGTTAACCGTGTAAAACAGTTGATTCAACGGATTTTGGGTGTCAGATAACGTTTATATGCACAAAACCTAAAATAATATTCAATTAAGTATATGTTATTACTGTTTAGCTTCAAACATTCATATGTCACTATATATGTAAACTATCATTTTCGTCCATTTGGTTTGATCAAAATTGTCGCTTTCATCCAATAGTTTGTTTTCTCGTATCTGGGTCCTCGTGGTTTTAAAATTTTGTTACTTTTATCTAATCAGTTAACACATCCATTTTTTCTCAATTAAATGAGTGGGCAATAACATGCGATATAATATTAGGTTTTTATGAATTTATATTTTCTGGAGGATGTAGAAGACGGACAAGATAATATTAGGTTCTGACTATAATTTTGTTTTATAAAAGTTTTAAAAGCATGATTTTTCCGGTCTACTTTTTTGTATTATTATTTTTACATAAATATATTATGAAATAAGTATAAAAATACACTATTTTTTTTACTCTGCAAGTAGTTTTGTATTTTCAAATGTATATATGTGTATGAGTTAAAATTTTATCTATTATCAAGTATTTTTTTTCTTTATTTCTCAAATTAATAATATTATTACATAATTATTTTTAAATATTATTTCATAATTAGTTTTAGTTTTCCTTAATATGTAACTTAACAAATTGAGGTCATACCCGCCTCACACCTTCTCTTACATGCACACAAAATCAAATCAAACCAGAGCATTCATATTTGTTTAACATGCTCATACATGGCGTCTCAACTATTTTGATGGCCTAAAACAAACCAAAAATTTGAGGCCCCTTTTAATAAAGGTCATGTCATAAACCCTCCTTCTTTATCCGGGCTTGTGACCGACAATAATAAACTTAAAAGTTTATATTTCGTGGAGTTAATTTTTTTTTCGTTTTTCTAATAATTTTGTACTTGTATAAAATATTTAGATAAAGTTTATTTTTCAAGCTTTTTTAGAAGCAAACTCTTTAATAAAATTTTTCAAATCAATTTCTTCTAACAATTCTTTTTCAACTGACAAAATAGCTAACTCATTTGATCGTTCTTGTGACATAGTAGATCTTAAATAATTTTTTTATCAATTTTAATTTAAAAGCTTCTTTCTACGAAAGCAACTGTTACAAGAATAATTAACATAATTCTATAGACAATATAAGCATTTGGAAAAGAATTAAACTTTTTAATATAATTAAGTATATTAATAAGTGTGTCGCATTCTATATGTATAATGTCTTAAAATTTTTAGTTCTTGAAATAAATCTAGACTATTGATATCTAAGCTAGCATCATGTTTTAAAGATTTTTCAAGATCAACACAATGTTGTTTTAAACTGTTATCATTGAATGATTTAATTTCTTTATACTAAATAGAAAACCAAAAATACTTTGAAACTTTTTAAATTGATCAAATCTACTTCTAATTAAAGAAATAGCTTGATCTGCTATATATAAAAAGTAATCGGTTTTAAATAAATTAATAGGATTTTTTATAGTTTCATTATCAACATTTTCATTAAATCGTTTTTTTCCTACGAATGATACATTTTTCATGAAAAATAGGTTATACGTTCATTTTTATAGCCAACTCTTTTGCTTCAACTATAGCATTTCCAAATCCCTCTTTTCTATATTCGTCAAAGTATGTATATATATAATTTTTTTGAGACCCTTAAAATTTGGTGACCTAAAGATAAGGTTTTACTTGCTTTACCCAAAGGACGCCCCTGTGCTCATCTCAATCAATAGCAATCAAATACCTACATACTAACTTTCCTAATTTTACTCCACACTTTATCACTTCTTTCCCATAAGATGTTTACATAATCAAAACAGATTCAATTTTTTTAAATATTTTCTTAAGATGTTGATATATGATGAAATTTATTTTGAATATGTTTAGATACAATTTCAGATGTCGAACAATTATAGTTACATTCAACAACAAAGTTGAGTAGTGGTGGAAAAAATAACGTAGTTTTAACCAAAAGATTTAAATCAAATCTTTAATATTGATACTTCATGAAATTTACAATCTGATATTTTAAAATGGATAAAAAAGATTATGGAATTGTTGCAAACAATTATTTGAATGAAAATAACTTGTTATCATTAATTGACCAAACTATTTATTTCACGAAAATAAGCAACTACCTCAAAATAAAAAAAATATACAAACCATCATGAAATCTGTTATCAGAGTAAGCTTGATTGAACTTATTTTTAGGGTGTCGTACTCTCTGAGAACAACGTTAGGTTTCAATGTTTGCATCTACGCTTTTAAGGTACGGAATCTTAACAACTTTATGTATACGAATCCTTAGCTCATTATAATCCAGAAAAATCGGTTTGAGATCGCTTTTAAAATATTGATTTGCTTATTTCAAATATTTAAATATATTTCTCCTTATTTTGTTGATTTAGTACTTACATGAAATTAGTTGACTAAATTTTTCTTATTATCAACAGATTAATGAAATAAAAAAAAGATAACTTTCTTGAACGAACTTTATGTGTTAAAAGATGATTATATGATTAAGGTGTGAATCATCCGTTTATGTAAAAAAGTATTTAGTGATTCATGAATTATGAACATCTGTTTTCATTTTTAAATATTATTACTTTATTAATTAATTATTAATATTAATTAGAGTACTTATACTTAAGTTTGATCATATCTTAATTTAAAATATTATTTTATAATTTTTAAATCTTTATTACTAAATATATAATATTATTTTATCTAACTTATAAATTTTCTAACTTAATAAATTATACAAGTGTATAATGTTATACTGGGATGTGAATTCATAACCCTTCGTAAGAAAAATAAATAAATAAACCTAAGGGATTTAGCGACTCACAGCAAACCAAAGAAAACGACATCGTTTCAAATAAGGGAAGAAAGTTTATCTACTGATACGATACATCACGTCAGATTAAATTATTATATCATTAAAGTAAATGCAGACGACGACCATCAGGAAAGACAATCTCGCCGGTTAACGGTGGCGCCGTGTGTCTCGCACTTTAATCATTCTTCCTCACGATCAGCTCGTTCGTTTAACAGCTCCAATTTCAATCTCTCAATCCGTATAACTGATTCCTTGAGGTAATTCTTTTCGATTTTCATTTAATTTCGCGCTTTATTCTCAGTTATGCATCAATTGATCACGTTCAATCTGAAAACATTCGTCGATCTTAATCATGCTTTTGCTACAGAAACAGATCAGAAACCGGTTATTTTCATCGATGCCCTAATTTCCGAGTATTAGGGAATTCTATAGCGATTTTAGCAGGATCGTTGTATCCACAATATTATGTTCGATAAGGATGACATAGATGGCGTAATTTCATAGAGCCTGTTGTTTTTGTTGGGAATCTAACCGTTTTGTAGTTGTAATTAGGGATGCTCTGAATTGACATAAATTGTTGTAATTATCGTTGTTGATTGACGTGTTAGGGTTTTGGTTGCTTCTCTTTCAGATAAATGGCTTCTTCCGTGGATCCGTGGACGAGGGAATATAATGAAGCCTCTAAACTTGCTGATGACATCACCAACATGATATCAGAGAGGAGTTCCTTTGGGACTGGGCCAGAAGCACAGCGTCATTCATCTGCTATCCGGAGAAAGATCACGATATTAGGAACCAGACTTGATAGCTTACAGTCTCTTCTGACAAAGCTTCCTGCTAAACAACCCTTGTAAGTATGTTGCTCTGTTTGTCAATGGTAATAAGAGAATCTCAAGTTGAGTCCTGCATAACGATATATGTGATTTGTGAATTTTGTTTTTATCATGGTTGGTATTATGCTATATGTTTGTCCACTAAAGTGTAGAGTAAGTTTCATACAAGGGGAGGTTTTGGGTTTGGTATACTAGTGTGCTGACATGGAGAACATGATATTCTGTCACAAAGATTCTCATTGTTTTGGAAAATTAAGTTTTGAAGAACATCTATTTATCAGATCCACAGGCACAAAGGCTTTAATTATTACATCGACTGTCAATATCTCCATTTTCATAGCTGCATCTACATAATTATGTCAGTTTCATTCATGTCTGGTGCTTCAACATATTAATGATATGTAGGTTCATTTACTTCACAAACAGGTTACATAATAAGTTTGTTTTCTCACCAACTTCAGTTAATTGTTGTTGCTTTTGTCTTTCAAACTTTACTGAAGCTGTAACAAAATCATTTAAATATCAATAAATCTGTTTTTATTTTTTGCAGAACGGAAAAAGAGATGAATCGACGCAGAGATATGCTTACAAATTTGAGAACAAAAGTAACACAAATGGCCTCCACATTGAACATGTCAAACTTTGCTAATAGGGACAGCTTGCTTGGGCCAGATATTAAGCCAGCTGATGCCATGACCAGAATATCTGGTTTGGACAACTCTGGTGTTGTTGGGCTTCAGAGACAAATTATGAGAGGCAAGCTTTTCAAATTTTCACAACCCTCGTAATTTAATCACTGCACTTGGAACAGCCAACATCATGATTTACTTTACGAGTATTATGGTAATCAATCGTGTTATTTTTATATTTCCATTATAGAACAAGATGAAGGGCTAGAGAAACTGGAGGAAACAGTGATAAGTACCAAACATATTGCTTTGGCAGTCAATGAGGAACTTGACCTGCACACTAGACTCATTGTATGTCATTCTTCTTATTAGAAGTCATAAATTACCATGCCTCAATGAAAGTGATTTAAAAGCTGTGCTTATTTGCCCTTTTCTGGTATGCAGGATGACCTGGATGAACATGTGGAAGTTACAGATTCCCGGCTCAAGGTTACATTTACACTAATATGCTTTTACAAATTGTGTAATCTTTTGATCGTTACAATGAGACGGTGTTTGACAATTTGTGTTTTGCCTTTGTTTGGTGAAACAGAGAGTGCAGAAGAATTTGGCCATTCTGAACAAACGAACCAAGGGTGGTTGCTCCTGCTTGTGCATGCTACTGTCGGTAATTGGGATCGTTGGCCTGGTTGTGGCTCTTTGGATGATCATAAAATACTTGTGATGTGAAAGTGTATCCATCTATGTTTTGTGTGAAAAATGGCTTCTTATCTGGTGATTTGATTTCTTTGGTTGTGTAGTAATTTGTGTTCTCTGTTTAAATTAAACAGATGTCCGAGTGCATATATGGTGGTTTCTTGAATGTTTGATGTTATATCTACAGCGTTTGTGCTACCAAAGAACAAGATTTGAGTTTTTATAAACGATTGTTGTTTTGTTCTTTTATTTTGATATATCGAAGTTGCTAAAAAAACCCTACTCTTTTACGACTTTATGCACGTGAATCAAATGAACTAGACAGATGTTGTGATTGTTTCGTTTAAGATAACAGGTAATTATTTGATACTTCGTAAACAAAGTATAGTCTAATGTGACTACCGAAATCTCTGAAGATCAAATCTACTTGGAAACGTGTTTAAATATTTGTGTTCCTGCTTACCATTGCATATCTTTTAGAAGTGTCTCAATGATCAAAAGCGTACACTTCTCCAACCCTCACTGATCGGGAGTTCAGGTTACTCCCTTAATGAGTCCAAGGCAGGAGGACACCGATGACTGATGATCTTAAGTGGAATAGAATGGTTGGTCCTCGTATATCCTATGGTGCGCTCACGAGACCAGTCCATGCCATTAAGCTGTCATTAGAGATGACTCAAAAAAAGGAATGACAATCAATTTATTGCCTAAATAAAATGGCTATCCAAAACCGAGACAGAAAATCACCAGTTAACTAAACAGAAAACAAATACACTCCATAAGGATTACATACAAATCTCATTGGTTTTTATAAATATTGAGTATATCCACCAATTTCCTCTTTCAACTTCGTAGATCACAAATGGTCAGGCTGCATACGATGTCTCATTCTCCTTCACTCAGAATTGGAACAATGAGTGGATTCATTTGTGCAAGATAAACAATTGCCCACCTGCAACAACACGCAAACCATTTGAGTCCACTTTTATATTAAAGCTTCTAATGAGAAATCGAATACATCTAATTCTTTACATCAAAAACTGTTTGTATCACTTATCATTTGATGTATGCACTAATTCCTTTATAGATAAAAAAAAATATGTTAAATTTCAAGGCTAAAGCCGTCCTATTTAACACTCAAAAGATGAATGTGGAATCCTTTGTTTATGGGACAAAGGGGGTTTATTCTTTAGAAAATGGCGACCAAACTTTTCAACCAGGGGTCACAATAGGAAGTTCCTTTACACTCGTTTCAACTACTCAATCTAAGGGTCAAACTACAAGAAAATGACGACGTTTGACATCCCTGGTAGACTGGTAGTAGAAAATTATGTCGACTGGATGGTCAACGGACCCCACCCCCTCTATTTCCACCCGTGCTTTTAGATGTTTATTTGCAAACAATAAATGCAAATCAAATCATACAGGACTAGGGTTTACCTAAGCTACCATAAGGGTTACCTAAATTCAGAGGGAAAACAGAAACTCTTACCGTACTATAAGGTTTGTGAGTTTGTCCATCTAAAAGTCATATAATTTATAAAAAGAACTCCCAACTAATTACTTAATAATTCAATATGACATAGGTATTTAGCTTGATAACATATTGCCACCTTCCGTACTTCATATATGGTCAACCTAGGGGAAAATGTAGTATAAATGACTCACATGGTCGCAGATAGATGCTCAAATTAACAATCATTTTCAGTACTTCATAAGAAACTTCAGTTAATAATCAAAGAGACAAACTTACATCATCCAACAGCATACAGTTGCAGTAATCACCAATGTAAGATGGAACCTGCACCATACATACACATGTTAATGGTTCTCAAAGTCATGACATGAACATCAAATATACATAATGCATCACAAGTTACCAATATATTTCATGATAAAAGCAAGCCCGGTACATCCTCTACATTCATTACCATTGGCTAACATGTTTACGTGTAAATCTTCACACAAGTTGTCAACGAACCGAGTAAAATTAGGTGTAAAATACTTGATGTAGATCACCAAAGGATATAATCATATATCACATTTGAATATAAATCCTACCTTTTCAGTTGAATCTTTTTCCATTCTTATTTATTTAACCAACCAAAGTCATCCTAGCCATATGCAAAACTTCAAAAACCTACTATTGATAGTCAAATCCAATCAATTAACAACAAACTGGCCAATTAGCAGCATGCTTAATGGACCAAGACCTCTTTTCATAAGATAATCAATGCTAGTCATGATGCATCACAACTTTAGTTACCTAATTTTACATGGAATATACAATCAAATTCATACGTTATGAATTGAACAAATAGGGCAACCAACCAGCACAACTTTAGTGAACTAATTTTATTGAAGCATCAAATCAGAGCAACTACAAGCATCACAATCCTAGTGACCTAATTCTAATCAAATCAGAGACTAAGTGAAGTAAAATGGAAGCATACAGGTTAGCAGAAGGGCCTTTGTTGCAGCAGATTCGGGTGCAAAGGCATGCAATGACTCCGATAACAAGGAAAATTAGAGTGGTAAGGATAAACCCCATCGATCTCGCCAATCAAGTCCAAATCCAGATCAAGCGTATGTATATCCCCAAAGATCTAATCAAATTAGAACAACAAACCAGATCTTCGGTGAGTGGTGACCCGCGATCGCTTCCTTCTTGTCGAGGATCGTCTGATCTAGCCTGAAAATCCCGAGTTATTTAAACGACTGCTGACGTCATTCAAAAGTTTGATTTATGGCCCAACAACTTTAATAGGATTTTAAGCCCATTGAGACCAACATTTTGATAGTCTTCATCAACAACCAAGATAACCATAAACACTTAATAATCAAAAACAGATAAATACACATGCGCAGGCTATTTCGGTTCTCTTGTGCGACCAGTAAAAATGGGCCCATAAAATACAACTTTATAATAAATATAAATTAATTAATACGATAATAATTATTATAACAATAATTAAAACAAAATTACTGTAGCAAAATGATGTATTTTACATAGTTAAACGAATCGCGAAGTTCTCTTTGCATTCTTGTATTACCGAAGCCGAGGCGCGAAGCGCAAATCGCAAAAGTACACCGCTTCACGTACGCAATGCGTTTTATGTTAAGAAAATATTAATAAAATTATTTATAGATAACATTTTAATTTTAAACACTAACAGATAAGATACTAAAATAAATGCATGCAAAAATAACTGTTTATACAACCTAAGAAGTTTTATGTACAACAAATCATTCAAAAAATCAAATCTAAAAGAATTCTGAAGTGCAGAATTGAATAGTGATGGAAAACAGTTTTTTTGTTCCTAGAAAAATTAATAGAGTAGGTAATGTTGCTTCTTACAATGGGATGTATATTTTAACTCTAACTCATGCAATGGCGAAACTAGAAGTTTTCAACCGGGGTCGTACTAATTGTTTTTACATTCGTTAATGTATATAAATTACATGGTTGACACAAACGGGGCTTTCTTTAATTACTGTCTCCTCACTCGATCTCAAATATTAATCGAATAATCATTTGGTTTACATAAGGTTAGATCACCAATACTTCAACTTGTTCCCGACACTTTTTATTATTAATTCCATTGCTATTTACTTGGCACATAAAAATAATATAGAGTAACATAATTTGAAACAAAGTAACTTGGTAAATGATCCAATAACTAGTATGAAGACCCACACGTTGCGGCTGCGCGTTAAACAAAAAAATTGACGTCAAAATATTAATAAAAATAAGTATGTTGATTCCCCACGCGTTGCGACGTTAACAGGACCTGGTTACCACTCGTTCATGTTATGTCGATATTTTGCCAAATTCATGACTAAAGTAAAAAAACAAAACATTTAAATGTTGTGACTCGTTAAACCGCGAAATTAATCAACGTCTTCGAAACTTTGTGTAAAAAAAATAAAAAGCATTACGTAAACTCACGCGTTAAAAGCACACACTTTATATGTAACACCCCAACCCGTTTAGGACTGACATGTCACACAATACGGTAATTCAGAGGCAATTGATGATTTATTAAGTAGTAACTATTCAAAGTCAAATCCAACCACTTAAAGTCTTACAATAAAAATAAATCTAAAGTCTTAAATGAAATAAAAATCTTGAAAATACTTCAATAGCCTTTACTAACTGCTACTATTCCTTAGTCAATTTTAGCCCTCATCACACGTTTCCTTGATTTTCCCGAGTACCTGTTCAAAGATTTAAGAGAAAACACAAAAGAAAACATGGCTGAGCCAAAAGTTGCTCAGTAACGAAGAAATCAATAGCAATAACAAAAAGAAGCAATAATCATGTGGAAATACCCATACGAGCCAATAACAATAACAATAAACAATATGTACACAGGCCTGCAGACCTAATGCAACAATATGTGAGAGGAATGTGGGCACACACACCTAACCATCTTACCAATAACAATATCAATACATTCCTAAGATTGATCCATACGCCTCTAAACAATAAGTGTACTCACGTCGCACACAATAAAGACGCCGTGAACTAATCGCACCGCCACGGATGGTGCACGCCATTGGTGCCACAATGACGCCCTATGTCCCCATAGGTGGATGTTGCTCGGGTATTGAGGTCAATGAAGCGTTAATCAAATTCAATCAATATAATGCACTAAGTCTATAAGTGACAATAAATATTTAATGGTTACTTTAAAAGTAGGAATATGCGATAATGATTTCAAAGTGGGTGATCTATCACATGCATATCAACTCAATTCAATGGGGGTAACAATATATGCGGTTCAACAATCTTTAGGAACGGCTTATAAGGTATGTGACAATTTAGAGAAATGAGAAAACGTTTATACTTAGAGGAAAGTACCAAAAATCCGTACTCTAAAAAGAATAAAATGAGAACATTTACGCTACAAGTAAAAGACCAAAAATCTGTACCTTAATAAGCAAATTCAAGTTTCTAAACGTAAGGTGAAATCCACTTAAGCATCACGAAATCCAATAATAGTACTTGTATTAGGTTGTGTAATAATTCGTGAAACCCTTAGTTTATAATTTAAATCCTTTAGCGCTTAATACGTTAATAAAAAAATAATGATATAAATGATAAAATATTATTATCACAACAGTGATAATAACACCATTTAATATTCTAAAACAATATAATAAATAACAATTCGAATTAAAAGTGATCAGATAATAATAATGTTTATAATTGGTATAAAATAACTAATATAATATTGTTTAAAAATATTCATCCAAGATCAAATATAACAAAACAATTCTTATGGATTACGATACTGGGGTTTAAAAAATAAATAAATAGATTGATTTTGAATAACTTCGTCTTGTTTCTAAGAAATATAACTCAAATAATTTGACTACAAATATTACCATTTTATAATAAAAATTCTTATCTTTAATCAAAATAAAATAATACTCACAACCATATAATACTTTTAATTCATTTAAGTTATACCTTTATATATTTATATGAATCTTAGGTTTTATAAAAATATCAGTAAACAAGTCCATATAAAGAAAACAGTGAAAAAAATATGTGCTGGTCATGTCTTGAACTCATGACCTTCGTTTGTTTATAAAACTCAGTTCATCTTCTTCCCTATCATCAGATCGTGAACAGCCCCTCCCCCAAAACTAAACCAAATCGATTTCAAGAACAGGAGCAATACGATAAGAGGGAAAACGATTACCTGGAGTCGATGTTAAAGGCAACACGAATTGTGACCAATCGCTGCTGGTGATCGAAGGGAAAGCCAATGGTGGCGCAGCAGAGAAAGAAAAATAATTGGTGGTATGCGATTGGGACTACAACTGATACTTATAGGATGATAGACCTCCTCAAGAAACGCGTTCACAGCTATTATTGGAACGAAAAATCCGTAAATTTCAAATTTGAAAATGGGTTTGATCGTGACATCATTACTCAATTTGATTTCCATGATTGTGATAAGTATTTTCAAATTAAATGTCCTTATCTCGTCTCCACGTGATAACAAACGATTAGGAACCGACAAAGATGGATTGGATTTCGGATTTTGAAGGGATTGGATTGCAATTTGACATGTTTGACTTTTGAGAGTAAAACATGTTCTTGGGGGTCTGATGCAAGAGAAGGGGGAGGGCTCAATCAAGGTTCAAAACATTTTAGGGGGTTCACTTGCAAATTTAAGGAGGTACAAAAGTATGAATGGTTCACAACATATAAGACCCTAAATTATTTTAATTCCTTTTTAATTTGATGAAAGTGATAATATCTATATATTTATTTTTATATTCTTAATATATATATTTTTATTAAAAGTTGAAAAATTCCGGTTATTTCATTATACTCGCGTGTTGCAGCGGAGGCGTAACCCGCACGTTGCAGTGGTACCGTAAGATGACATTAACGTGGGTAAGGGCGCATTTGCGAACTTAGTTATGCGTGTTGTGGCGGTGAAACTAACGTGATTGAGTACATAAAAGATACGTAAGAATTTGAGACGAAACATTTTTGGAGATTGAACAATAGATGAAAGAAAGTACTAA
Organism: Smallanthus sonchifolius; assembly: GCA_023525975.1. Lineage (NCBI taxonomy): Eukaryota > Viridiplantae > Streptophyta > Magnoliopsida > Asterales > Asteraceae > Smallanthus > Smallanthus sonchifolius. The sequence goes on along the minus strand of CM042026.1, from coordinate 12,820,512 downwards.
AAAAAGTTATCAAAACTAAAAAAAAAAAATTGGATTCGAACCTACTGCTTAACACCATTAAAGCCTTTTGGGGGTAAAGCAACTCTAACCGCTAGACCAAATGAAAACTTTGCTTATTGGATGGAAAAAATAAGTTTTTGTCGGTGGCTTACAATTGACCACCGACGTTAGCTTTTAAGAGGAAGAGAAATATAATATGATATAAAAAAATAATCTTATGTTATAAATTGTAATTTAAATAATGTGGTAAATAAAGTAAAGTAACTTGGTACATGATCCATTGATGTAAAAGCAAAAATTCAAATCCGATTATTAAATTAAACTAACTTATCTATACTATATAATAAATAAAGGTTTTTCATGCCACGTGTCACCTCCATATTCATTCTTTTCATTTTTTTCCTGCTTCTCTCTCTTATTAAATACACCCCTATCTTGTAATAAGAATATATTTTTAAAGAAAATACTAATTATACTAATAAAACACATTTATTTTAAATTATTTCTTATTATAAGAAACTCTGAAATCTAATTATGTAACTTTTATTTTCAATCAAATAGTAAATGAAAGTCAAATTACATTTTTATATCCATAAAATATATACATAAAGATTTAAGAATTTTATATATTAATATTTTTACCACGTGTGTATTACACGAGTTTTAAGCTAGTAGTAGAATAAACAAGGGTAGGTACACACAAAAGTGTTATACACACAAGTGCATTACATGTCGTATTGTAGAATACGACCCGTATTCCCCTTAGTCAAACGACAAAATATGTCATATCTGAAAATTTTGGGTGTTACAGAACTCGTCTGTCTCCCAGGGTACAATAGCCGAAGCAGTTAGTACTATCGGAGAGGACTCTAGCACCCGAAATTCAACCTTGAATCTAGAGAAGAAAGAAGAATGTTGGAGAATGTATTGTGTGTTAGAGAGAATTTCTTGTGAATTCTTTAATGTGTTGAAGTGTGTTTTGCTACTAAGGAACCCTTAGTATTTATAGGGAACCAAACTTGAAACAACATTCAAGTCTTTAACTCAAAGTTGAAACACCTAATTGAATTCTTGAGTTGAAAGACTTTAACGCTCTGTTCCGGGTTATCATATACTTAATTATGTCCAAAGTTAGAAAAAAAAACATTTTTCCTACTTTGTGAAAACTCATTTTCACATATTTTTCCAGCATCTATCACGTCAATTTATTTGCAATGAGAATTAACAAGTAATTGCAATTGATTTCTTGTGATCTGGACCATACAACAGATCCACACAAGAATTGCAAAAATTGTGCAGCCAAGGGTGTGAAAAGCTCTGGCATGTCTTGCCTCTAGTCTAAGGGGACGTTTGGTTCGCGGAATGTATTGGAATTGAAATTAGAATTTGAAGTATTAATCCATAATGTGTTTAGTTGATATATGTTATTAGAATTGGAATGTAAAAATGCCTAAAATAACAAAATTACCCTTTAAAATTAACAAAATATCAAACAAATATCCAAACTTAAATATGTTAAAAAAATGTTTTTGAAAAACAACAAACGGCTACGGTTATTACGTAAATTATAAACATTCATGAGGTTTCCTTTGAAATGTTTGGGGATTCTGAATTCCACCAATTGAAGGATTTGGTTAGAATTAATTTCAATTCCAATTATCTTAGCCAACCAAACATGCAAATGAATGGAATTTAAATTTCAATTCCATTGAATTCCCATGAATTCCTGCCAACCAAGCAAGCCATTATTCATAAGACTTTTAGATCAAATCATGAATCAATTTGCTAGTAATGGTTTTTAATCGCCGTAAACCAGAGTCATACCGTTACTAACTGATTGACTTCACAATTTACACCTATTATTGGGCTAAAAACCTCTAAAAATTAAATCATTTTTAACCATTTTTTGACTTCTTTTCACTATGTCTGTACTTTAGACTTTATCAACTAAAACAACAATTTTATCTCTATCACAAGAATTTTATAAATAATAAGAGTTAACAATTGTTTAATCCTCAATGTTTCACTACTTTTTTGTTTAACCCTAAAACTTCTTGTCCATACTCACCAAAGAATTGTACATCAAAGCTCCTGATATGAAATACTACCAAAGAACATATATGCTGGAAACCGGACCTTTTATTTTTTGTATAATGTCTAACCTTTTCCTTTCCATGTTCTTCTATCCAAAGTTTGTACAAACAAAAACATATTATTACAAGGAAGTGTCATCATGTCCTGTCATCGATGTAACCGTGGTATCAGATGCCACATCATCGATTGACAGGTTGGAGATCTCGGGACCCATATGGTTATCGTCATCCCCGTTAAAGGAAGGTTCCGGAGATCCTTCAGGAGTCTCAGCAACAGATGAAGGAGATGATTCAGTCTCATCGTTAGACTGCTGCAGGCTCCAATACATGAGGCTGGCTGTAAGCATAAGTATCATCTTTTGGTTCACCTGCAAATTAAATGGGCGTTTCAATTCCACATGTCAACAGATCATATGCGCGTAATGCTAAGACTTGTAACAAGCTATCCAAATTACCTCCATGATGTCTTCGGGTAACAAGAATATCGAGCACCCAAGCTTCCGGGCAACACTGATTATGTAAGTTGCATTCAGCTTCTTTTCCTCATCTATCAACCACAACAAAAAAACAAGATCATGGGTAGGGGTTTAAACGAGCCACACCACTTGTGAACTACTTTAGATCGGGTTGTTAAAAGCTAAAATCAAGCTAAGAGCCCGGGCTTGAGCCTAAACTAGAGCTCATTTGATAAACGAGCATGACCGAGCTCATGAACTACTTGAGATCGCCTTGTGAAAAGCTTAAATCGAGCTAAGCCCAAGCTCCACCCTAAATTAGAGCTCATTTAATAAACGAGCTCGAGCCGAGCTTTATATACCAAGTTTGACTAGACTCACAAGCCTAAATGAGTATAATATTTATATGAATATAATAATTTTTATTTAATATAATAAGATATAATTACAAAATAAACATTATTGTATATATAATTATGATAAAAATAATTAAATAATATATATTGAATTGTATACAAAATGATAATTATAAATATATATAAAAATAAATATTTATGTATATAAATAAAATTATTAAATAATAAACAAACCGACCCGACCTCGAGCTCTCTGTTTAAGAGCTCTCAGTAGTTAAACCAGGGGCTCAGCTTAGCTCGTTTACACTCTAATTACTAGATTTTTCTAAAATCTGTTCTTGATCGATTCCGGAACCAAACCCGGTTGATTTTTCAATTATAAACTCCATGTGTTGACTACATATCTGGTGTGTGGCTGAACCGGTTAAAACCAGAACTGCACATGTTTTATATTGGTCGGGTTTTCAGTTCCATGGTTATTTATTTTATTTTTTTTGGTTCGGTCCGGTCTGGGCCAAATGAACTTCCCAATCCGAACCTCTATATCAACAAACATGAAGATAGCTTCTAAAAGATGCTGAAAACAAATCCATTATGATTATATTGACACAATCTTGAAGTTATAAGAGGAAGCATGTACCACTTTTTCCCTTGGTTACAAGGTTCCAGTTGACAACTCTAGGCTCAATTGCACTCAGAAGCTGAAGGAAGAATATTCCACTAGAAAGGCTCTTATCCTGCACAGAAAATACAAGAAAGAAACTAATCATCATTAACTCACAACGAAGTGACCAATGATGATAAACAAATAACACAACATTGTATCCAACCTTAAAACTCTCCATTTGAGACGTTCTGCCTGTTATCTTCACTTTTTTGTTTGCCCATTTCAAAATATCTGCATCGGTTATCTCCTTCCCTTGAGATCGCGATCTTAAGTTCTTTAAAAGTTGAAGCATATGAAATCTCATCAACTGCCACAAGAAAGCTGACAAGAACAGTTTTTAAAAATGAGTTCTATAGATTATTACTTGCCGTGTAGATGTGTTGACTTTGACCGATTTACTCATTATGGATTAACTTGGGTTATGTTTTATCTTGGATGGGTCAAAATTACTGGTCAAAGGGGTTGAAAGTCGCCCAGAGTTTACTTTAGTTGGATACACAATCTTAATTCGTTCTATTCAAAGATTTATATTTTTATTGTAATAATATTGTTTTTGTTAAAAATGGACAAAAAATTGTTTGACTCGGCCTAACACAACCAGTTCCGTTTCAACGCGTACTAAAAAATGACCTGTTTTTTCCACCGGACCCACCCATCTTGTCAGCTATAATGCCATAAAGTAACTTGAAAACCGTGTTACCGAGTATGAGTTTCTTGTTCCCTTGAACGAAATCATTTCCCGCCAAATTCACGAGTGAAAATTTCAACTGCTTTCCTAGTCTAATAACTTGATTGCAATTTTCGACTTTTCTAAATGGCATCTTAATTGGAGGTTTTGTTGATTGTTTCCAGTTTACTGATCCTGGAGAAACCTTATCAAGAACTTCTAGAAGTACCCATCTGTATAAACAAGATGCGTTAAGTTGCCTAAAGAAACAATCTTTATTGCCTAGAAACAATAGCAGATCCTGAAAACATATGATTATATAATAAAAAAAAGTACCCGTTTCTGACATCCTCAAACAAATTGTTGACATAAGTAGAAATTCCAAGACTATTGATCCAGAGTCTGAAACACCTTTCTTCTCTTGACATTTGTGCATCATCTGTCATCATCTCAGCAAAAGAGATATTTTTGCTATCAGCAGATAGACCGTTTCTGCAAGAGGTTTTCAACCCGAAGAGGAAAAAGAGCACCATTATCAGGTAATCATAATCAGATCATGTGTAATATAGCATGTTACATGAGATGGTGTTTGGATGTGGTTCTGCTCCTTGAATGTGTAATAATAAACTTTGATGGTGATAAGTTAGTAATTTTTCTCTAACCTTTAGTGATCAGGTTTTGTTGCATCTAATATCTAACCGATACCGATTATGATATACTCACTTTTAAAATGCATATCCAAACACACTATAAAGTACATAACAAAATAAGGTAAGCAGTCATCTTTGACCTTTGGTGGAATATTTGTGCAAGAAATGCAAGATTTAGATTTGCTGAGCCTTCAACAATGTCCTTTGGAGTTAAGTATCTTTTGCAATCCATTTTTTCGGCATGTGAAAGTACCAAATCAGCCCTTTCAACAGGATCCTTGGCATCAAGAGTGGCTGGGCTCCCGTACTCTGGTGCAAGAACATTAAGCAAGTATGCATAAGCTTCCCCATCCTACACAATGTAACAAATGTATGTTCTAGTTATGAAATACTACAAAAATATGTTGGAAGCTTGAAAAAGAGAGAGAAATTACCTTAAGATCAGATGAGAAATTTGTTACAGGTTTCTTGTAGCCTGCTTTCTTAAGATGAAAGTTCATCCATTTTAGTAAGAGCTTTTCGGGTGCTAATCCCATGAGCTCCTCAACATCCTGCAAATTGATTTGTAGAAACATCCCATGTACATAAATAATTAAATATAAATGATAAAAAGTTAACAAAAAAAAGATTTTAACTAAAAAAGTACATTGTTGTCCTCCACCAATTCCAGTAGTTGTGGTGTCTTCCTAAGGTTGAGATCTGCCAGAAGTTGTATCTGGAAGTGTTGCAATTGCAAGAAGCAAGAGTTATGATTTGAAGAAATTAGAAAATGTAAAAAGAAAGAAGAAAAAGCTATTTCACCTTATAATTCTGCTTCTATGGCTATTTTTTTTTCTTTTATCAATTCATATGGGAAAAAAAAACATGCCAACTTCAAACAATCACAATCTTTTTGTCAGTAGCAGTTATGGGGCCTATAATCAGCCCACAAAGAGGTCCTGGCAAAAAGGACTTTGCCATTTTTGGCCCAATGATCGGGTTCAATTTCAATCATTTGAGGATCTAGTTTCAAACTCTTATGATTCAGGATATTTGTATTTTTTATTGTATATTATATTTTGATTTAAATCACTTGAAATTGTAGTTTTTTGTCAATCACATGCTATCTTAGGTAAGAAATTTCGCTCTAACGTGTGTGTTTATCAATCGTTTGCTAGAAAGTACCTAACGTGTTTCTGTCCTATGTCCTATGTCCTCTGACTTGTATTTCGTTAAGAATAAGTTAAATAATCAGAAACTAGATTTCTGCTTTCTAAAACAAGATAAATAAATCAATCCCACCTTTATGATTTGAGAAATTAGGCCAAGTACCAGATGAGGCTGCAAAACAAAATTGGTAAATATAAGACCAAAACCTAAATCATCAAAACTCAATAGAACTTCACACTAATTATCTTACTCTTCCTTCAACCAGATCCTGTGTGCCAATATTGACCACTGTACATCCAATCGCCTTAGCAGAATTGAGGCAAAGTGTATGATTTTCATTTCTTTCCCAAGGGTTAAGTATTCTCTTTGTGTTGATAGCCCGTTCATCTATTGTATTTGGCACAGCAACATTGATAAGTTTACTGCATTATACCATTATAATACATCAGAAAAACCACCACAAACCTAGATGTTCTTGTAGAGATGGAGATTTTGAATCTTTTACTTATGAAGGTTGATTTGGATTATGTTTTATCTCAAACGGGTCAAATCAAAAGTTAATATAAAAGGGAATCGAGTCAAACGGGTTGAACATGTCAAAGTTGACCAAAGTGTATAATAAATGCATGCAACCTCCTAAATAGCTTTATTAAAAATTTAGGTTATTATGTTAGTAAATCATTTTAATGCGTTAACTAATATGAAAAACTAAAAAAAATGCAAAATATGGTTGTGGGTCAACCCAACCTGTTTGCCTGCCTAATTTCCCACCTCTATTTACCCTACAAAAACAGAAAAAGGTGACCAACTTTAGTCAAAATTGTGTTTCCAGTTGCCAACTTATTTACCCTACAAAAACAGAATTAGGTTATTATTGTAGTAAATCATTTTAATACGTTAACTAATATGAAAAACTAAAAAATGAAAAATATGTTGTGGGTCAAGTGGTCAACCCAACCTGTTTGATCCGCCTAATTTCCCACCTCTATTTACCCTACAAAAACAGAGGTACAAAAGCAGAAAAAGGTGACCAACTTTAGTCAAAATTGTGTTTCAGGTAGCCAACTTATTTACCTACAAAAACAGAAACTTGATTAAATTTGATTACATTTTTTCTGCAATTATCCTTTTAGACGAAGTAAAATTTAAAAAGATAATAAAAAAATTGTTCTTTTAGTGCATCCCTTTGGTTGAAAATACTGGATCCAATACATAATTGAGCATGATAGAGCAGACCGTGCTTAAATACCATAGAAGAACTCCATCTCTAGCAAGTTCAAACAATGCATTAGTGGCAGGATCTATAGGAAGAAACTGCTTCATAAATGGATCATCTCTAAGATAACTATTGATGTGAGCCACATAAGATTTCTTTTCTGATTCATCAATGGTGTGAAGTAGTGTTGTGGTTGTTTCATTTAGAAACGAAGTCGGGCTCTTCAAATCACCGGATTTTGTTGCAGCTTGTGATTCTAGAGTTACATACGCCTGCCCATGCAATGAAATCAATGTTTAACACAAACTTTACTTGATAGAATTAAGACATGTTGAACCAGTAATTACCCTAAGGAATCCTTCAAAATCAACTTCATTACTTGTGTCAAAACCAGATGCACATAATATCTCCAATATCTCATCCTCCTTGAACATCTCACTGAAAGGCTTTAGTTTCACAAGCAAGGCCGGTAAGTCCCCAACAAGAACTTGCCCATTTTGATTCTTTAATGCTATAAACTATAAAACCATAAACAAAAGGATCATCAAACAAATAATCTGATAGGGTTAAACTAGAGAAAGAATAATTTGGAGAAGAAGAAGAATTCAAATGCTCAAAACTTGTCATTATTCATACGTAATAACCAACATAAATAGAATTGCAAGTTACACTAGGCACACTCAACTAATAATAAAAGACAAGACAATTATCAAACCAAAAATAAAGAAAATAATCGTAACAATACTCCCCACTTAACCAACTTTTTGTCCTCAAAAAGTGATTCAAAGAACCTTTCCTTCATCCTCTGCAACAAACCCCTCGGTTGCTTGTTTTTCATCATCTTCCACTTGAAGTATGTAAAGTTTTTTCTTACACTTATGGCCTGGAACAAACCTTTCGGGACACCAAAAACATTCACCTTTTGATCTTTTCAACTCGAGTTCCTCACTCGTCAACCGCCTCGAGCTAAGAGTTCCTGGTTTAAAAGTCGATGTCTCGGTGGCTCCGGTTGTTGGACTTGGCAACAAAGGAAGTTTTGAAGCGTTAACCGGAGGGGTAATTCTTGTTGTTTCGTTCCCTGTTTGAGAGTTGCCCTTGGTGGCTATCGCCCCCATTAAATTCTTGTCATTGATGTCTTGAATTCGTGCTAACCCATATGCCTCATGCAAGGTGCGCGGTTTAAACATCTTAACCGGCCCCCTAATGTCCGGCTTAAGGGCCTTAAGATAAAGGCTAACAGCTTGGGTTTCACTCAATGTTACCTTATTCAATAGTGAATCAAAAACAGTATTAAGATCATGAAGTGAACCCGTCTGGTTGAGGGAAGCCATCTCTTCCAAGGGATCCTCAAACATAGCATTAGAAAAACGGGTCGAGATAGCTCGCACATAGTCTTCCCATGAGATTTCAGATACGGTAGCCCCGCGTGTGCGCATGAAAGCCCTGTGCCATTGGATCGCCTCCCCTTCCAAATGAATGACAGCGTACCTAAGTTTCATCTCCACGGGAGTCTCATCAATCGCGAAAAAGTGTTCGCAACGGTAAACCCAAGCCTCCACGTCTTCACCCGAGAACCTTTTCAATCTTCTCGATCCGCATGGGCCGGGTACCCTTCGAGTCTGCATCGCCGAAAGAGAACGAAGAACCCGAGCTAACCCCACCGTTGCTGCCCTGGCCTGATTTACCCCGCACCGCCTTCAAGATCTCTTCTTGTTGTTTGGTTGACTGTTCCTGTTGTTTCATTAGCAACGATAGCGTTGCTTGGATCTCTGCGATCGCCTTATCGTGATTCTTGAGGGTGTTGTCAACATCTTGGTTGCGAGTGTTCGTCATGAGGACGAGAGTAATTCCGACCGGAGATCGGAACGGCTCTGATACCCTTGATAGGGTTAAACTAGAGAAAGAATAACTTGGAGAAGAAGAAGAATTCAAATGCTCAAAACTTGTCATTAATCATACGTAATAACCAACATAAATAGAATTGCAAGTTACACTAGGCACCCTCAACTAATAATAAAAGACAAGACAAATATCAAACCAAAAATAAAGAAAATAATCGTAACATAATCACAGTAATCAACTAATTGGTTGATGGTGCTTGGATGTGCTTTCAACCCGCGCCTTGATAATCAAATTTCGAGTGTTCTGCTGAAAGTGATTATGATGCTGATATTCTGAACATTTTGCTAATGATAATCAGATTTAAAGAAGTTTGTAACAACTAACAAGTTGTTGTAAGAAAACTCAATGCTAAGGTAAATGTCATATTACCTTTTTTTTTTTTGAACGGCAACACCTAGATATTATAGGATAACTGGGTTTCCCCGGGGCAACACCTAGAACATCCAGGGCAGCCCACCACAGGAGGAACCCCCCAACTGGGTAAACCCCCTGACCTGGCCACAGACCCCTTTTTTGCTGTTGCCAGGATTCGAACCCAAGACCTCCACTATGGGAAGTATTGGGGCTACCATTGCACCAAATGGCCAACGGTAAATGTCATATTACCTACCTAGCATTAACTCATTAAGCGATTTTAGATACTGAAATCGCAATAATCAGTTCTAAACTCGCATCCATCGGCCCTTAAATCTCACAAAAACTTCATATTAGTTCCCCTAAATCTTATTATTTTCACCATAAACAATCACTGAAGACCGTAACCATAATCACTTTGACCCATACATTCAGGGTTTTTAGGTCCTAATGATCTGTTTCAAACACACGCCAAACATTCCTACATTCAAAGGGTCCTACTATAGATACACTATACATCAGGTGACATCATTATGCGGGCCACATGAAAAAGCGGAAAATGGTCGTATGACCATGTCAGTGGTGTGCGTGGTCACATCAGTAACTTCCATCACTCCGTACAGGCCGTACGATTGTGCTGCAAACACTCATGTCATCCGGCCCGTATGACTCGTTAGTGGTGTGTGGGTAGTACATGTGTGGTGTCTCTTTAGCCCAACCCATTCAACATACAACAACAATGTGATGAGCCACAAATTAACATCAACTCAAATGAAGAAATTAAAACTAATCACCTTGGATTTGAGGCTACGAAGTTGAACTTGAGTGAACTGGCTTTGAAGCCAATGATCAGAAACAACAACTCCTTCAAATCTAGACATCGCTTTCTCCCCCAAATTTCGCAAACACAGTCGCCAATCAAATTCAATTGCACACTTAACCCCTTCAATAAATTAAACCCTAGAAAATAAAATCCATTATCATCATAACAGTCAAAGCAACCAGTCAAATCGATAAAATAATAACCAAAACCAAAAATCAAACAGTAGCACATAAAATATTGAAAGAATCAAACGTGCAAAAACAAAATACATTATGACCGATTAACAGTTCAACACAAATTAATGCCGATACGAAATTGAAGCAAAAAACAATAGAAACCTGCGAAAATTAACTGTTTAATTAACTGATTTCAATAGTCAATTACAGTTACAGCTTAACATGAATCGATTATTTGCAGATAATTGTGTGATTTTGGTTCGCAATAGTGAGAAGATTAAAAAAAAGGGTAGCTGAGTTCTACCATGAAGAAAGCATGGAGGGAGGGAGGGAGAGGAGAAGGCCAGTTAAGAAACGGCTGTGTGGGCGCCGAATATTGTATTTTTATTTTTTTTATCTAGATTTTTGTATTAAATGTATTTATTTATGTGAATTTAATGGACGTTGTCCCTACTCGCGCGTGGATAGAAGATCGGTACACGCGTCTCGTTCGGTGAATGGTTTCACACCTATAATATCCACGTCATCGGCTTTGCCCCTGTTAATTCATATGTGGATGAGGCTGAAACAAATAATTTTGGATTTATAAGAGCATTTACAGTTCTTATTCTTATAATTATATTAAAAATTACTATTTTATTTACCTTTTTTCTCTCATTTTCTCTCTCATTATCTTTATTCTTATAATTACACTAAAAATAACTAACTTTTTCCTTATATTTACAAAAAAATTATATCTTTTCTCTCTTCTCCACTCACAACCACTTTAAACCACTCCACAAAATATACAAAACTCATTCACACAATTATACCAAACCGGCTGTGAATGCTCTAATTGAATCATGAGTTAAAAAGAAATAAAGTATCTATATCTATCTATAAAATGTACAAAACTCACTCACACAATTATACCAAACTGGCTATGAATGCTCTAATTGAATCATGAGTTAAAAAGAAATAAAGTATCTATATCTATCTATATTATTATATAATAAATAAAAGTTTTGGTGGACACTTGTTATTTCAATGTTCATCCTTAACATTTTTTTCCCGCCTATCTCTCCTATTAATTATACAATCTTCTTTATTTGTTTTTTTCATAATTTTTGTTTCCCGGCTCTCTCTCATGTTAAATAATAAGGATTTATATAATTATTTTTATAAAACTTTTTTATTTAAAAAAATAGGTTTGTTCATAAAACATTTTTTATAATTTAAACATTTCTTTCATTCTTTTTATAAAACACTTTTAAAAAATAACTATATAACGTTTCTAAAATTTGTAATATGTAATACGTAAATCTTTATTACTAAATATATATATATATATATATATATATATATATATGACACTGTATTTATTCATCTTGTGTAATATATGTAGGATCGTGAAATTACAAGATGGTTCTGTTCTTAGTTGAAATTGGCGGAAACAATAACAACTACACAAATGTAATCGAACAGGCAGAAAGAATACTTTTAAGAACACTGTTGTATTAAGCTTTTGCAGATAAACGATTACAATTGAAAACTCAGTGAAGAAGCACACTTACAATGAAGTGTTTACACAGTATTTATACTAACTTAGAATCAAGACAGACCCGTGATTCTAAGGATCAGATCTAACACAGACCGTTGATCTTTTATACAAAAACTAATAATACACGTTAAAGCTAAACTAGCTAACTTTATTGAAGCGTTTTCTTTATTCATCATTGTTTGCATGCTTGGAGAAGAGCATTGTCGTCCGTCATTGGTTGCACCATTGAGGTTCCTTCTGCTTTGAGTGTGTCAGTCGCTTTTGCAGAAAGTTGTCAGTGACTCTTGGCATGGATAGTCAGCTGCAACGATTTGTCTTCAAGGAACACAGCTATCAGCAGCAAGAATGAGAATGATGTTGATGATAAGCCTATCAGCAGCAACAAGTGTTGAATGCTGCTGATAAGCCTATCAGCAGCAACTTGTGTTGAATGCTGCTGATAAGCCTATCAGCAGCATTTGTACTTAGAATAATTTAGTAGCAATCAGTCTTTGGTTCTACAAACTCTCCCTAGACTGATGCAACCAAAATTCTTCTAATCACTTTGCTGCTGAAGCTTTTGCATGTGGCTGACTATCCTTTCAACCTCATAGCCTCTTGGATCCTTGCTGGGATTATTCAGTGGAAGTGCAGACAGAGTCTTGATGTCTTTATGTGGCATTTTGTAGATTGTTTTGCTTGAACATCTCATCTTCTGCTTCCTTACATCAGTTAAAGTGAACTCATCCAAATCAGCATTATAGGACCAACTTACAAATGGAGAGTGGGACTTGAGTGGTTTGATGTCAATGATCACATCTTTGCTAGGGTTGAAGTAGTGTTTGATGGCTAGCACAAGACGTTTCCCACCCTCATTTGCAGTGAGCTTCACCCAGCTCCAAAATTCTGCCAAGATCTGAATCTGGCAATTGCAGAACTTCATCAACAGATCTATAGATAGATCTTCTTCTTTCAGTTCTCCCCCTGAAGATCTCAAACCTTTGATCCTGTGGATTATAGACCCAATCAACTATGTCTCTTGAGTCTTCTGGTTTAGGTGTGGGTTTGGATTTCTTTAAGGGAGGCTGTTGATGAGTGGGAGCTGGGTGGGATGGTTTGGACTTTTTGGGTGGAGGAGTGGAAGGTTTGGGGAGGAGAGTGGAAGGTTGTTGGACTGAGGAAGAGGTAGGTGAGGGAGAAGGCTTGGGTTTCTTTGCTTTTGTTTCTTCTTCTTCCTGGATAGGTACTCTTTTCTTGGAGCCCTTCTTCCCCAATCTTTCTTCCTCATCCTTCTTGACTTTGAAGTAGAGGGCTTGCAGGTTCATGAAGTTCATGGGACCTAGCTTCTTTCCACTCTCTCCTCTAGCCTTAAGGAAGTCAATCATGACCTTCTTTTCTTCATGGGTCCGTTTATTAAAGGCAATGGTCTTTTTGGACTTTTGTATCGCTTTTTCTTCTTCTTCAGCCTGTTTCTTCTTTGCCAATTAACCTTGCTGACCCATGAAGGCTCTGTATATTTCTTTATTTGATAGTTTCTCAAGGTAGTCTGCATCCTCACCTTGAGAAACTAGAGCCTTTACCCACTCCTCCCCCATTTCTTTGGCTAGTTCAGAATCGGTTATTCTGAACTTAGCTTCTTCTTTCTTCTTCTTCTTCTCCAATTCTTCCTCTTCTTTGTTAAATTGTTCCTGCAGTTGAAGAGCAAGAGCTGCATCTTCTTCAATCTGGTCAACTGCAGGAATCTTTCTTTTCAGTTCATCCAGTTGTCTAGCATACAGCTGGATGGTTTGTTCTCTAAAGAGAATGGCTGTTTTTCTTTCTTGAGCCTTTTTAATGTCAGCCATCTCCTCTTCTTCTCTTCTTCTTCTCTTCTCTTCCCTTCCCTCTCTCTTTTCTCTCTTAGCAACCTCTCTTCATCTTCATCTGTCATAATTCCCTTTCCCTTGTTTATATTGGATGCCTCTGCTTCGGCTTCACTGACCACAACAGCAGATGATGGTGCTGCTATTGGGATCTCAGCCTCAGCTTCATTGGCACCTTGAGAGGTTGACAAGGGAAGGTCCTTATCTTCATCTGATTGGCACTCATAACTTGCTAATTCTTGCAGAAATCTTTGAACAGCGGACCTTGACCCATAAGCTGCAGAAAAGATGTCTACTCGAGGGGAAGCTGAGTCAGAGTCAGTGTCAGAGTTTGACACATATACTTCCTCAGCAATCCTTCCTTCCTGTTCAAGGTGGGCTCTGATAGTGGCTATCATTGCTTGGCTTTCCAGGGAGTTGACATTGCATATATTTGCTCTGAGTTCAAAGATCTTGTAGAGAAAGTCTGTAGGCAGTTGCAGGATGTTCCTGGTGTTGATGATGAGAGAGGAGTAGTTGCTTAGTAGTAGAGTGTGGTCAAGAGACTTAGTGCTCACCCATCCTAGCACATCCAAGTCCTTGACCAAGAAGTCATACAGGAATCTTCTTAGGCACAGAACTTCTTCTTCAGTGAGAAGACTGCTCCTTATTATTTCAAGGCTTCTAGGAGTCAGTCTTCTTTCTGCTGCTGCCGAAGATTCAGGATAAGCCGTTTTGCTGTTTGTATGAGTCTTTCGAAGTTGGGTAGATTATCCTCCATCAAGTCATAGAACCTGCCAATGGCAAGTTCTGCTGAGAGATCTGATGAAGTGTTGATGCAGTTAGTTAAATACAGTTGTAGGACTTGGAGGGCATTGAGAGAGTTCCAGTTTAGCTCTTCTACTCCATTAAACTCCCATCCAATCCAAAATCTCTCAGCTGATCCATCATACCCCCAAGCTAGAATGGAGTCAAGTTCTAGCTTCTGTGAAGTTTGAAAGAGTTGGGGGGTAATGGATTGACTTATGATGGCTGCTGAAAGCTGTATATTTTTGTTCTTTGTCTTCAGCTTCATTCAGCACCTCATCAACAGCCCTGACGACTAACTTCCAGTCTTCAGATGTCTCTTCTTCTTCGTTATCTGAAACTGGAAAGTCACGAACCTGTACAAAAGCTGGCTTGAATAGTGAGCTTTGAATTTCAACCTGCTCTTGAATCCAGTCGTCAAGACTGTCTGTGTCTTCCTCCATTGGAACCATCTCCCCCTTTTTGGTTGCATCAGTCGACAAGTAAGCATCAGTTTGGGTGCCCACTGATACAAGAGAGGGAGAGGGTATAGTTGGGCATTGATGGGCTTTATGCATAGAGACTTGGTGTCTTAGTTTGGAGACTTCAGCCTCTAGCATAGCCACCCTAGCCGTCAATTCCAAGTTATGAAGTTTCAGTCTGTCCTCATCCACAGTTGTGGAATCCTTGGACCCAGATGGGGCCTTAGGCCTAGCCTCTTCATCCCCATCACCCATGGTTTTTTGGCGCCTGGGATTCCTCTCAGTGAGGGGAGTTTCCAAGGAAGCATCCTCACTGTGAGTTCCCGTGGTTGAGGTCTTAGCAATGTTGTCACTGTCCTCCTGGTCATTTGATGGACCAGCAGTAGTGACAGCCTCTTCCACATCCACTCTTTCATAACTCCTAGAGTGGACCTTCAGGGTAGAAGAACTTGGGTTGGGTGTGTTGGAAGCAAGATCAATCAGTACATCCGAGATAGTGGTAGTTGGAGAAGGTACATCATTTTGATCAGGTTCCTCAACACTTAAATCTTTATTACTAAATATATATATGACACTGTATTTATTCATCTTGTGTAATATACTGGGTTTCTAACCTATATTATAATAAATTAATAACTATACTTCCTACGTGTTGACTTCTGTTAAAGTCTAGATTTTTAATTTTTCGTCTCTCTCTTCTATTAAATAATGATGGTGTTAAATAATTAAATATCTAAAATTTATTCTAATGTTTTATTAAAAATTACAAAAAAATAAATTTTTTTAATTATATCTTATTTTAAAATATAATTTTATAATTCTTAAATTTTCATTATTTGTTGTTTATAATTCTTAAATCATCATTATTTCTTATTTCCCCGATGACCGGTAACATCCAATATACAAATCTTCATAAAAATTGTTGTTTTATAACAAGTTATATTTATTCAACACATGTAATACATGGGTTTTAACCTAGCTAATAATAAATTAAAACGTTACAGATTTTATATTTATACTTTTTTTATAAATAATATAATATATTATATCTCACGAAAGTCTTATTATAATTACTATGTTAGAAACTCATGTGTTACACGGGTTGAATAAATTCAACTTATTGTAAACCAACAGTTTCTATGAAAATTTGTATGTTGGATGTCATCAGCCATTTGTGAAATAAGAAATAATGAAGATCTAAAAATTATAAATAACAAATAATGAAGATTTAAGAATTATAAATAATAAATAATTAAGATTTAAGAACTATAAAATTATATTTTAAAATAAGATATAATTGAAATCATCTTATGATTTAGTAAGTTTTAATAAAATATTAGAATAAATTTTAGATATTTAATTATTTAAAATCATTATTATTTAATAGGAGAGATAATTATTTAATAGTAGAGAGACGGAAAACAAAAATCTAGGCTTTACCAGAAGTCGACACGTGTCAGATAAAGTTATTGATTTATTATAACAAATGATTATAAATATATCCCTTATCTTTTTTTTCTTTTATGAATTAATAAAGTTAATGATTTTTATTTAGTTAGAAACATGATTGAATTCGCTGTTTGTAATGATTTTTATTTAGTTAGAAACATGATTGAATTTGCTATTTGTAATGATTTTGAATTGACTCATGTTTATAACTAGTTGATAACTTAATTGATGAGTATAACTAAAAAGCCAAAGCGTTTATTACATAAACCAATCAATAATGAAAATACAAAATTAAATATCGATTATATGCTTTAGATCTGGATAAGGAGTGTCTTGTGATGAACAGGGTGGCGCAGGGCATGGCGTATGGAAATTCGAGGAGGTATCGAAATGGCCCAGTTTTTAGAGTTGCGTAATCTCCTAGTAAGTGTTTCTTTATTGATAGGTAAGGATCGTTGGATTTGGTTGATGTCGGGGATGTCAGATTTTTCAGGTAAAGGAGTTCGGGAGTATATAGTAGGGGTGTCAATCGTGTCGGGTTAGTGGGTTGACATGTTGAATTATTCAACCCTAACCCAACCCATATATATTCGTGTCGTGTCGACCCAATTAAAATCGGGTCGTGTTTCAGGTCGACCCGTTTGTTTTCATTCATGAATATGAGTAATATCTAGCGACTTAGTAACAACTTAAACAATTAACAATCCCAATCAAATGAAACTTTTTTGTAATTGGTGACTTTTTTATTGTTTTTGCTTCTTTATCTTTCATTAAAAATGAATAAACTTGGGTTTAAACATATAGCTCTATATTAGAAGAAACGAATTGAAAGATTGGAGAATGGATAGTTAAAACTAATAAAATAAAATTGTTGGAAGTGAAGAGTTGATGAAATGGTTCAAACGAGAGAATTATTTCACCTTTAAAAGTTAAAGGGAAAATTAAAAATCAAAATATTTAACATTAAATATTAACACTTTCAAATTTATATACTAATTCTTTTTAAAAACCTTTAAACGGGTTAACAGGTCAACCCACTTATTAAGCGGGTCGTGTTCGGGTTGACCCATTTTTTAAACGGGTTGTGTCAGTCGACCCAAAACCTGCTTTTTTCGTGTTGGGTTCGGATCGTATCCGGAATTGCCGCCCCTAGTATATAGATGTCTTTACTCTTCCTAATGGAGCGAGGAAAACGGTTTGGTTCTCTTGTTTGCCTTGGAAAATAAACATTTATGGTTGGAGGGTCTTGGGAAATCAGCTTCCAACTCAGGTGAATTTGGATGCTAAAGGTATTGATGTTCTGTCTATTATTTGCCCCTTGTATAATGAAGGGTTAGATTCTGTTCTTCATGTATTTGCCGAGTGTAGCTCAATTAAAAAAAATTTAAGATTTGATTGAAGGATGGCTTGATGTGAAGTTACGGGTTTTGCGCTTTCCAGTGGATCTTAAAAAAGAGCTAGTGGGGGCGATTTTCTATGTCACTTGGTGGGCTATTTGGAAGCTTCGGAAAGATCCGGTTTTCTGGAAGTCTCAATCAAAATTTGTTATGTTATTTGATGATGTGGTTTATTTTTGAAACACCATACTTATCTCATACTTTTTCAGAGTTTGTTAATGCAGAAAATGGTCTCAGTTTAACAAAACCTTGCCATAACTGGCTAAGGTAACTTTTTATTATAATATTGTTTTACAAAAGATGATATAATTACATCATATTATATAGGGATCTTTCAACTCTGATCGTTCCTTCCTCAAGAAGCTTCATTCCACGTGCTTCTTTCCTGCAGTGTTTGGAAAACATTCTTGAATTAGCTTACGCTAAATAAGTACACTGCATCGTTCATTTTATTTTGAACCCTTTACGTTCTTATTATTATTCAAGTTTCCCAGGCTCTCGGCGCCCTCGTGACCATCTCTAGACGTACCTCCGGTCACGTCATTCGTATATTTATGGGTGTGCTAACCCCCTCGCGACCATCTTCGGACGTACCTCCGGTCCGAGTGTTTAGCAAGGTTCTTATACTCGACAGTATAGACCCCATGCATTTATCACGAAGACTCAATTATTTCCTCAGCCCCGTAGGCTTGGAATCTTTTTAGTTTTCTTCCTTTTTATTGAGATCCACCTTACAGCCCGTGTATCTCATTTCATTTGGGACCTTGAGTATCTTAGACTCACAGCCTCCCAAATGTATCAAGCATTTATTTTCATTCATGTATATGCTTGATTTATTTCTCAACCAGTCCTCACCATAAAACTTTGTAACGGTTTCTTCACGATGCATTAAAAGGGTTTATATATAGGAAGTATCAGCGGCGTATCCACCACCCTTTCAACACTTCGTGAGTACTCCGTTATTCCATTTTAGGGTTTAGACTCGTTCCATCATACTCATTCATATTTGCACGTATCATCATGCATTCACGTATTCATCTTTATCATCCATCACATATTCATGTATTCATGCATTCATTTTCATCACATATTCATATTCATCATATATTGTAAACTGGTGTGATTATTCTTTCAGAGCAGTACCTCCAACAGAGATGTTCCCAGGAAAGAGTGACAGGTCTAGGAGAGATTTATACACCACTCTTTCCTTAGACAGAACATTTTGTTTGTCGGATAACTACATACCGGTCGGAAGTTCTCTCATACGTTTACTATAATTTCATTACTGTCTTTTAGTCTATACCTCTAAACATTCATAATGGTTTCACCACGAAGCACCAAGAGATTTACTATAGGAAGTACCAGCGGCGTATCCACCACCCCTTGGATACGTCGTGGCTACTCCATTATTCTCGTTTAGTGTTTAGACTAGCCCTTCATTATCCCGTACCCTCGCTATATATATATATATATATATATATATATCACATAACACATATCATTTAAGCACATAATTCACATAATTGTGTCTAGGGTACGGGTCCAGTATACTTACTATAACTTCGGGTCGTTTCCTACGCTCGTTCCTCACTTAAACGCTTCTTCGAATCTGAACCGCACTTGCAATGTACCGCACTCGCACTTTAACGCGTCACACCGGGTCTTCTTACACATTCTCAGAACCACCTTAGTGTTTGTGTGTGATACTTGTGTGTTTGTATCAATTGAACGGCTCCAACAATCTATTTATAGCCAAAAGTCTGATCCTGTAACAGACCGTTACCGTTGGTGACTGTCTGTTACCTTTTTCTTGGCCTCCAAGCACTTTCTAACCACGTAACGGACCGTCACGGCTCATGACGGTCCGTCATGACCTTAGGGTGCGATGACTCAGTGATACGTGGCTTAAAACGGTGCATTTTCGTGATTTTGCGGCGTGACGGACTGTCACGGACGGTGACGGTCCGTTATGACTTTTTGACACCCGTGACGGACAGTGACGGTCTGTTATGACCCCATTTTCAGATTCTTCTCTCCGAGGCACCCAAGTTTCATATATTATGGCTTCCGTAACTCATTTTCTAACTCGGGATATGCTTATGTGAAGTTTTGGGCTATTTCCGGTCGAACCGCATTTCTGTTTTCGCGTCCGGTTACGTTCTAGCGTCGCGTTTCTTAACCGACACGTTTCCCAACTTATTTTAAGAGTTTGGGATGTTACAATTTTTCCTTTTATTGGTACTCGAGTACGAAGAACAAGTTTAAGCGAACTTGGATATAGTGGTTACAAAACTCTCTATTATTCATGTAATTTTTTCTTTGCCGGCTAGTGACTTGCCAGTCGGTTAGTATAAAAAAAAATCTCGCCGTTCAAAAAAAAACATCAATTATAGGTAAGCCTGACAAAATGGGTGTATAGGCTCATGTAACGAGTCAAAACGGGTTAGGGTTAAATTGGGTTCGTGTCAAAACATGTTCGGAGCAAAACGGGTCAGGTAAAGGCGAGTCGTTTTAATAAAGTATCAATTTGGTACGGGTCAAACTGGTTTTCACCAAATGGTCTTGAGTTGAAATGAATCTTTTTTTAAGAAAAAAAGTATCAAAATTGGTCCTTAGCTACACTTTTCTACGATGGCTAGTGGTGATGAGTGAAGATGGCAGGGGTGGCAACGGCAACATTTTAGGTAACGATTGCGGCAGCAGTGGTGGCGTCACGACGGTGGTGATGGTGTCATGGTGGTGGCGACGACGATGAAAAGGTGTTATCAACGGAGGTTGATGGTGGTTGCGCTGAGAGTGTTGGCGGTGGCAACGAGATGGTGGTTGTGGAAGAGGCGGCAACAACAGTGGGGGCGTTGCGGTGATGGCAATGGCGACAACGAGGTGGTTTCGACGGTTGGGGAGGTGGTGGAGATGGTGGAGGCGATGGTGGAGGCGATGGTGTTGACAGTGGATGGTGAGGCCGGTGGCGGAGGTGGCAACGTTAGTGGCAGCGGTAGCGACGATGAGTAGGTGGTGGTGATAAACAATGGTTGTGGGTGGTGTGGATCCATTTAGACTCGTTCTAAGTTATCAAGTCTTATGAAAGTGATCCGTTGTATAATTTAAGTACACTCAATGGATCCATTTGGATCATGATTACTACCCTCTAGCTATAGATTTGGTCTTCACTCATGATCGAACCAAACTAACTCATGTTCACCTCTAACTGCCGGTAACTTATTTTATAGTACTTCTATTTTAGACTATACACTACAGAAAAGTAGTAATATATTATAAGTTCTTATATATTGAAAACTATATTTGTTTTGATGGTTTGCATTATATTTTAATGGTTAAAAGTGAGATCATTCAAAGAGTTAATATTGAAGAAAATCAAACACGTTTGAAAAAAATCTCAAACGTTTATAGGCTATAATAAGATAAATTATTTGTAGTTACTTTGACTTAAAAAAGACTGTGGTAAAGTAAATGAAACTTAAGTAGTTAATTCAAAATGTACATTATTTAAGATAAGATTCGACATGAAACATGTTATTTGTTTGCACATGCAACCATCTTAATTATTACATTATTGGACAGAACTAAAGGAGAAGGAATGAAGTGGACAAACTAATGAATTAAGTGTTGAAATTGATTGATCCTTTTCATTGGTTACTTTGAGAGAGTAGAAAAATTATATATATTGGAGGTATGCTGTTTTAAGTATGGGAAAATGGTATTATGGTAAGGTTGGGTTGTACTGGGTAACGGGTCAAAAGGGATTTTGAGTAAAATGGCTTCGGGTCAAAACAGACCGTCTAAAAGTATATCAATTTGATTCGGGTTCAGAAAAGTAATGAATATGGGTTCGTGTTGAAAATAAACATTTTAGAAAAAAAAATTATAAAAATGAGTAGGTGGTGATGGTGGCGGTGTAGCTTGGCGTCGTGGTGGCGATGACAGTGGTGACGCCGATGATGATGCCAAAATGGTGGTGGTGGCGGTGTTGGTGGGAGCAATGGCGTAGGTGATGTCAACAACGACAATAGTGGTGGCAAGGGCTGCGATGGTGGTGGAGACAATGCGGCGGTGGCAGCGACAATGATGGGGTGGCGGTGGTGATGCATGTGGTGTCGGTGGTAGTGGGGGCAGAGACGGTGACGGGGGTGGTGGCGGAGGAGGTGGAGGCGACGGTGGTGACATCGGCGTCGACGTCAGCGTCAGCGACGGCGGTGGTATCAACGTTCTATTGATAGACAATGGCCGCGGGTGGTGTTGGCTCAATTGAATCCATTTTAAGTTAGCAAATTTATAGAGTAAACCTCGTTTCGACATGTTATATAATTTGAGATAGTGGTGCACAAATCGGTTTTTTAACCCAAACCGGTTCAACCCGACCCGAACCGGTTTGGTCAACGAAAAGTCAAAACCGGTTTGGACCCAAACCGGTTCGGGTTAAACCAGTTTTAGTAATGGGAAATGTCAAACCGGTCAAACCGGTTAGGGTTGGTTTTAAACCGGTTTAAACCGGTTTTTATTAAAATAAAATTCAAATAAATTTTAAACTTAATACTTAAAGTTCAACGTTTATTAATATTTGGAAAGTTCGGAAATTAAAAAACGTGACAAGATAAATTTATAAAATTGTAAAACATTACAAAAATATAACAAATATAAAACATTAAGTTCAACGTTTTATTTTTTAGAATATTGATTGATTATTCTTGTGCGTTGTCTTCGGAACTAGAGTTTTGTAGCCTTGCATCTTCGGCTAGTTCTTCATCGGTGACTGGTTCGGATATTCCAAGATCAACCTCGTTGTTGTGTATGGTTTCTTCAGCTTGAATTTCATCTTCGAGAGAAGTTTGGTCTTGTATCCTATCCATCGCATCCAAATGGTCCTTCAAGCAAATGCACATTTCCATCGCTACGGGTGTGAGTCTAGTCCTTCGTATCGATAATACCCTGCCACTAAAAGAAAACGCAGATTCCGAAGCTACCGTGAAAGCTTGGACGGTTAGTACATCACGGGACATGGCGGAAAGAATCGGAAACGAAGCTTCGTTTTTTTTTCACCATGCCAAAATATCAAAATCCTCAAAAACGGTAGGAGGCATAAACGCTAAAAAGTTTGTGCCAATATACCTTCCGAGTTCGCTACTCGGGGTGGTACCTCGAGCCCGTTTACTAAATTCATTTAACATTTCGTTATATAAATTCAAATTAACATCTCTCGAGCTACCACTTGATGATGTACCCATTTGTGACATTTCAAAATTTTCGTTGTAAAATTTGTCACATAAATATTAACATTCTATTTCAAAACATATACACGTATATTTAATCAAATTTATACAAATTGGCGTACAATTTATGTATTTTTAAAGTAAATTTTAAAAATATTTTAAGGTTATAAACTATGTAAATTATGTTATTAAATTAAATAATTTATATAAATAAATCGATGGTTTCAATTTTATTAAATTAACCATTTAAAAAGATGGATTTTAAATAAAAACATAAGTTTTATAAATTTTATAAACTTAAATTTCATTTTAGTTTAAAAGAATTTAAGTTAAATAAACTTAATGATTTAAATAAATAATTTAATGCATTATTTCAAAAAGATAATTATTTAAAAAGATTAGTTTTATTAAAGAAAATGGATTTATAAAATATATAAGTATAAAATAAATTAATTAAAGTTGAAAAAGAAATTAAATCTTATAATTAAATTAAAGTCAGGGGGCTATTTCGAATTAAACAGAACTTTAGGGGTTGTTTTGAAATTATTCCGAGGTCTGTTTTAAACATTTTCAAACCACAGGGACCAAAACTGCCAAAATTCATTTCGTTTCCCCGGTCACCATTTTCCTTTGTCCGGCGGACCAAGACCTTTCCGACGAGCCTCAACAGCCTTGTCCCTCTACACCTCCACACTTAAAACCTGCACCATCGTACTCGCCTTACTCGTGCGACCATGTTCCCCCGACCAATTTACTTTTTCATCATCAGATTTCCCGCGGCACCATTTACCTCCGAAGTCAACCCACGAAATCAGACCGACACACAATACCTCCACGACTAAAAGAGGTCTCGTTAGTTTCGTATGACCTGTCCGAACCTAATGGCGAAACCAATTTCTGGTTCCATCATACAGATTCCCTTCGGGTATAAATGACCATATCCGGTCCTTCTCGAACCCCATTCTCCCTCGTATCGCTCTCTCTCCCTAAATTGGCATCACCCTTAGACTCGTGCCCTCCTTCCGAAGCCCCCCTTCAAATTTGGAGTTCCAATTCGACCCCAAGGCCCGTTTCCAGTTTTGGATCCTCTCGGCTCCGTTCTCGACACCGCAGACGGGTTTCCAAGCAGGTATAACCCCAAAAATTGTTTTCAATATTTAAACAAATATACGCGTACACGAATTCATATTTGATACATATTCATTTGCATAGGATTTCGTCGTATATAACAACAATACAAATATCACCATCACGCGTGAAGTAAAACCCTCGCTACAGGTGAGTTACATATCCCCTATTTACATTTTTATACATTTTGGGGTGAAACGTAATCTGTGCTTA
Organism: Smallanthus sonchifolius; assembly: GCA_023525975.1. NCBI lineage: Eukaryota > Viridiplantae > Streptophyta > Magnoliopsida > Asterales > Asteraceae > Smallanthus > Smallanthus sonchifolius. The sequence goes on along the minus strand of CM042026.1, from coordinate 12,795,961 downwards.
CTTACATACAATTCAACTTGCGTTTACATGTGTAGATTATTGTGCTTTTGTGCTTGATCACTTGTTATGCTATGAATACTTTTAGGATGGTTTAAATTATGTGTAACCCACATAGTCTTGATTCCATGCCTATCACTTTTAGGGTAGCGATATGCTATGCCTATCACGTTAAACCTTTGTGCTTATATACATAATTACATGCTTACAATTGGTATACATATAGTGAATTCTCCACATTATGCCATATCATACCATGTCAAACTATGAATTGTATAAACGTTTTTAACTAAACTTTTACTTTATTTAAACATATGTAAACTCACCAACTCTCGTAGTTGACACTTGTTTTGGATTACGTTTCAGGTGAAGATATGTGATTGTGTGACTATGTGTTGAAGGTGCTACACATAAGGCTTTTGGACCTAGTAAAATAATTATGTGTAATATTCTAGAATAGGGTGATGTAACTTGAATTGTATTTGGATATTTGATATTTAAAACTTATTAATGAATTATGCAACCTTAGTAGATCATGTGCTTATGAACAATCATTCTAATGTCCGCCTCGATGATTCCGTCATCGGTCGGGGTGTGACACCATTATTTCATGTGGAGTCGGAGTTGTACCATATTTATGTAAATAAACATCAAATAAATCTTGTAAGCATTTGTTAAAATGTGTTTTTGTAACTTGTGCAAAATGGATGTCTTCGCTATCCAAATTGAAAGCGTAAGTAATTCTATCAATCAAAGTTTCAACCCCGTAAACATTTATGGTAGGGTTTAACGCGGCGGCGCAAGTTATAACGAGAGGCATTTCTTTAAAATATTTCATTAATTTTTCTTTCATCGGTTCAATCATTTTTGTAAAAAGAGTGCTTTTATTTTCAAGTTCATACAACTTGTTAGCCATTAAATATATTTGTTTTAGTGTTAATGGACTTGTGGGATAATAAACACCGGATAAAAAAGTGGTGGCGGTTTTGAAAACTTCAAGCAATTCGGTTACGTCTTTTAAAATGTCCCAATTTGTAGAAGGAAACTTTAGAATTTTATGACGAGGTTTTGAGGCAAGCATATCATGAAATAGTTCTAAAGTTTCTCTTTGTCGTAAAGCGCTATAAAACATAGTATAAGTCGAGTTCCATCTTGTCTCGACGTCCCAATTCGGACCTAAGCAAAGATTATTCGTATCACGACAAAATTTAATATAATCATGGTATCTTTTTTTGTTACTAAAAATATCTTTAAGCATTTGTCGAAAAGTATATGTTAAGTTTGAAACCTCTTCAATTGCAAGCCCGGCTTGCACCGCCAAGTTAATGATGTGTGCGACACATCGACTATGGAAAAAAACGCCGTTGCAAACCGGTTTATATTTAATTTTTAGTTTTTGAACCGCATTTGTATTATTAGATGCATTATCAAAAGACATTGAAAAAAATTTATTTTGTAATTTAAATTCGTTAATAACACCATCCAATATATAAAATAAATTTTCGCCGGTGTGTGGATATTCAAACAAGTCAAAAGCGATTGTACGCTTCATCATTTGCCACGTATTGGGATCAACCCAATACGCGGTAACGCAAAGGTACGAATCGGGTATACCATGTGGAACCGACCAAACATCGGTGGTTAAGTTTACACCAGTTTACAAATTTTCAAAACCCAAAATTAATTCTTTTTTTGCTTTTTTCCATATTTTTATACAATCTCGTCTAAGGGTTGTGCGACTTACTTGATAATAACGTGGTTGGAGTGTCTCTTGAATCATCCTTGTCAAGCGCGGATTGTCAAAGTGGTTGAACGGCAATCCTTCTTGAATCACTAACCTCGCCATTCGATCTCGAACAGTATTTGGATCAAAGTTCCAAATTCCTCATTCGCTTGTCATGGAGTCTTGACCTTCACTTGGAATTCTCTTCAATGGCGGGCAAGATTTTTCCATATGTATTTTCAAACAAGTTTGAATCTTTCCCAAAAAATGCAACACACATCTTGCACCGAGCACGTTCCTTCCCGTTTGACAACAAACATATATCGTAATTGCACCAAATTGCCGGATTTCTCGTTGTTGCTCGAATTTCCACAACGGTAACTTCGTTTGAGGAACCACTAACACCAAAACTTGTCATGCTTTTTTTTAGAGTTTAGAGAGAGTTTAGAGAGCGTTTTTGACGGGTTTAAAGAGCGGTTTTAGAGATTAGAGAGTGTAAAGAGATGTGTGATCAACCCTAAACACCCCCCACCTACTTATAGTGTTTTAAGGGTGCAAATGGAGCCAAAAAAACGGCTAAAATCGACCCCAACGGCTTGCCCAGCTCGAAAACCGGTTTATCAAACCGGTTTGTTTGAACCGGTCCCTAACCCGATCTCATCCAGAAAGCATCAAACCGGTTTTAAACCGCCGGTTTTTGGGTAACCCGAACCGGTTTGGTTCAAACCGGTTTAACTCAAACCGGTTTACCGGTTTGAACCGAGTTAAAAAAAACCGATTTTTTGTGCACCACTAATTTGAGACAACCCAAATTAGCCCATTATATCATTTGAGTTTCCAAATGAACTCATAGAAAAATCTTTTTCACCCAAGTCAACCTACTTATTGAATAATAGATCGGACACCTTAGTTGTTTGGTATATTTTATTTTCAGTTCTTATAACATTACTAATTCAGACTGTCATAAAATATGATATATTTAATAAAAGACATAATATTTTTTAATTTTTATATTTTTAAGTTAACATGTAGGTTGCATAGGTAGTCGATATATAAATCCAAGAGAGAATTTCATATATCCCTTTGCAAACTTCTAACCCAAAATCAAAATTACATATATCCCATCTCTTAATCATAAAAATATCAAATTTACGCGTTTGAATTTATTTTAATAAAAATGATTTATATAATGACTATTATACCCTTATTTTTACTGAAACTTTAAAATTTCATATTCACCCATTTTTTACATATTAAAAACAATATATTAAAATAACAGATATTGAACACCAAATACCTATTGTGCAAAATAAATTCAAATAATTAAACCACATGGGCCATGGCCAAACCATTTGAGCATTTTGGTCCGACATTGACCTTTTAAACCAAAACATGCAATGCAATTCCAACAAAATAATCAAATTCATGCGACGAGCGAACACATAATCCATACTTAATACAAATTCATGAGACTCGGGCTCATTCGAGATGGAGCAACTAATACTTATTCTTCAAAACTTTTTTTTATTTATTTTATTTTTTAGCTAATTATTACAAAAGTGGTCACACTCACTAAACCATTACACATCCATTACACATCATTAGTGAGTGTGACAACCACCACTGCCTGCGTGGCGCCACTTTTTTGCTCACACTCGCTAACAACTACACATAGCCTAATCTATTAGAACTTCAAAAATGGGTCTAAGTGCATTCCCAGCCCATCCCCCATCCCCAACCTCATCCCCATATTTTAACATAATAAGGTAAAAAATGCCATTGGGGTTGGTGACCCAGTGGTAGAGGAAAATCCTCGAAGAACACCAAGGTTTGAGAAGATCATGAGTTCAAGTCTCACTCCCACATGAATAAAGAAATTTGCCTTAAAAAGAAAAGGTAAAAAATGCCCTCCATCCCATCCACCATCCCTATTCCCTCTCCCTGTATTTTTAGAGAAAAGCAAACTCATCCTCTATATTTGAGGGGTCACTATTCACCCTTATATCCATTTTTTTAAATATTTTTTGTGAGTAAATGTGAGTGGAAGAAAGAGAAAAAATAATTAAAAACAGAATAAAGAAGTATTATTTAATTGAATAGAGATAGATATGGGGAATGATATGTAAGAGGTTTTTAGAAAATGAGAGATAAAATTAGAAAATAGTATTTTTTTTAAAATAAATTATAAAGATGGAGATAAGGAGTGGAGTGCGAATGCTCTAACATCAATTTCATAATCAATTCCAAACACTCTTTGAGTGTAATAATACATTTTATTTAGAAAATTAACCTTTAGTGAAGCTAGTTAAAAGTTCAATAACTTTTTGTAAAACAATCATGTGCATTGTCTGAACAATTAAGATATTTATATTTTTTTAGAATGATAAATTAGTAAATGTAATGGTAATATTAGATACTATTTATAATTATGATACTTGATTATATCTTTTAAACAATGAGTTGAGTATGTGTAAAAACACTTAACATAAAATCTCAACCCAACCTGAAAAGAGACCGATCCACCCTGTATCTGTCCGGTTTTCAGTTTTGATTTTCTAGCAATTTCGGGTCGGGTCGGGTCCGGTTTCAACCCAACACACACCCCTAATTCATAGTGATATCAAAGACAAAACATACAAGTATATGATACCTGTCAATTGTCATTAAGATAAACAGGATTTCAAGAAAACAACTAGATATCTTGCAGAAATGAACAGCAAAAGAAATGTGTTTGCACTTCTGTATCATAATCTAACAGAAAACAATGATCACCACAAAGACGATTAAAAACATGCGATTGTAACATCAGACTAGCCAAAAATTTCCTAATGAACGAACACCCACGAAAAAGGAATTTCCATTGTAACCATAAAATGGTTCTGCAATGAAGACATTCTTGATCTACTTGGCCCAGTCTTTCTGGATGTCAAAAGTGTAGTTAAGCTCCAGGTAACGTTTATTATCGTCATCGACAAACTGAACATAATGAGGTCAAAAACAACAAAAGAAACAAACATTAGATCATGAAATTAAAAAATAACAAGCTTTAAAGGAAACGGGTTAAACGGGTCGAAAGTTAGTAACCTCCTAAATCTTTATATGAAGCTGGTTTTTATTAAAATAACATAGTTCTTATAATCATATTTAACACACTAATTATTCATAAACCAAAGGTGTTTTGGCCTTTGGGTCAGCCCAACCCGTTTTGACCCATTCAAAAATTACCTTAGTTTTTGCAGAATAATTTCCTCTAGCTAAAAAACCCGAGGGAGTAACCTCTTCAGGCATTACATGTGTGTACGGCTCTGCTTGCGGGCTGAAGGTCCCAAGCATTTCTTTTGAGTTGTCAACTACATCAATAAATTTCAACACGTTCATGGATTCGACTAAAATGATTAAAAAGCATTGGCTTCGAAAGATTAATGGCGTGTATAGAAAGGGTACCTTTGAGGCCCTTTTTCCAGACTTGGTTGGTGTACTTTAGCCCGCAAACTATGTCATTGCTAACCTTAATTGAGAATTTCAAATTATACTTGCTTCCTTCTTTTAGGGTAAACCAAGGGGCTTTTGGGTTCCCGGATGTGGGGATTTCAAGAACGATATCGGGTCTATCAGGAGAGATTATAGTAAGGCTCAGTATCTTTACATCTGGTTCTTGAACTTCTGTCATAAATGTTAATTAATGGTTCCTATTAGACTATGTGATATAGTATAGGGACTAGACTTGTAATATGGTGTTCTATATAAACACCTCTTTATGTAAACCCTAAACACACAATCACATTCTAATACAATCATATTACAAGGTTTAACTGTTCCAAAAAACATATCAGATGTAGGTTGATAACAGCATACAGGAATCTCATGAAGAAAGATTAAGACATCAATTTGAAAAGATAAAATGGGCAAATAAGTAAGTTCTACTGTATACTTTTAGCATAATTATATTCATTTCAACTTGGAAGAAAATAAAAAGAATCGATGAACCAGATTATACAAGAAAAAAATAATCAATAAAAAAGAAAAAAAAATACCTTCGACTTGGCTGGCATCAACGCCTCCGAGCAGCTGCTCTTTCCACCTCCTCAAGCTCTCATCATCCTGAACCAATAACACAAGATCAAGAACATCAACAACAAGCCCTTTATCCCAAAGTAGTTGATGCCATAAAAATCAATCACTAAAAAGTAAAAATCCTTAAAAAATGAAAATGACCTTGGATTCTTGGAACCATAAATCCCAAGGAGAAGATCTATAGCCACAACAGGGTGTGCACATACATACCCTCAATGTAGTTTTTTTGTATGGTAAAAGTAGAAAATTAAAAAAAAATGTAATGGTATTGCATAGTCAGATTTTTCTTTAAATGGTAAAGTAAACCCGGCTACCCACTGTCAACGTCATGTAAATTACAATAAAAAGAACACGGAAGTGTTTAGGACTTTTTGAGGATCACCTGCAGGTTCTAAACTTTAACAACACATTTCGCTACACGCAGCAAACTGGGCGGGTTGGGTAAAGGCTTAAACCATGGTAGGTTTTTGTGCGGGTTTAGGTTGGATTAACTGAAACATTTTATGTCCAAAATATTAATGTTCTATAAACAATTAGTGTGTCAAATATGATCACAAAGGTTATATTTTTCAATAATAATTGAATTTTATGACAAAAAGGATTTAGAAGGTTTTATGCATTAAAAATACATTTTGGGAAACTTTCGACCTATTCGACCCATTTAACAATTTCCTGTTTAGCTATCTTTCTTATTTAGCCTGTTTGACCCGTTAAAGCTAAAACATAACCCAAACCGACTCATTCATTAGTAAATGGGTCAGGCGCAGTTTCCAGCCTTCCAGGGTCTTTAGACAAGATTTCAATCGGGTATGCAAATGAATTAAGAAAACAAAAGCATTGTTACAACAAGGATACAGAAAAAAAAACCAAGATTTTAGCCCAAACTGGGCTGGTTATGACTTTCAGGACAATCTACACGTTATTGAATTTAAGCAAACTCTTGGACATTTTCCAACTAATAAATTTAGAATGAAGAATTATTTTCGGTATGCAAATGTAATAAGAAAGTAAGAACCTTGTCTTTCTCAAGATGCTCTTTGATACTAATCTTGGGACCCAAATGTATTTGGGCATCTTCTTCATCAGTTGCATAACAAGAAGATTCAGATGCAGCATCTTCATGAGCTACAGATCCAGATGGCGGTTCTTTATCATCAGTACCACCCATGTTGCCTCACAATCTGACAACAAAAACAAAAGGCCTCCAATCTTTTGAAAAATGCAGGAAATTAAGCTTCTACAAGGTAAAGAATTAACCAAAAAGATTGAAACTTAGGGGGAAACTCTCCAAGATTCTGTAATCCCATCAAACTTATGTGTAATGTGATGTCATGAACAGTTAAAAACTACAAATAAAAGGTACACAGCCAAGAAAATGGACCAAATATGTTAGCATAGCATGTCAACCTTTTGACCTTTTTGTGGATTGGTGGAAGAATTGTCTAGATATCTCTCTTAAAAAGGTACCCAACAAGTCATGATGGGGTTATACCAATGAACCATTTATTAACTTTAACATTGCATAAAAAATAAAGAGGGCAAAACTCCAGTCCTCTAAAGTCTAAATACCTACAAAAACTATAAATATACACATACATACATGTGTGTGTGTGTATATATACACATATATGCATGGTGAAAAATAGTCAAAAAGATTAAAATTTAGGAGCATACACCAACATTCTGCATTCCCATGTGAGTAATGAATTTCATGAACAGAGAAAAACACCAATAAAAAGGTACACAGCCAAGAAAAGGATAAAAAAAATGAGGCTTTGTGGGTTGGTGGAAGCATTATCTAGACACCTCTCATGGTCAGGAAAAAAAAACAGCAAGTAATGATGGATTGTGCAACCTGTTTATTTTAAAATGAGTAACTGTCAGTTATATTTTTGTTAACAGGTTAGACTGGTAAAAGTAAAAGGTTTTGCCAAAAATGAAAGTCATAGCATACTCAAGGGATAATATATATATATAGTTTTATTCAAAAAGTTGGGCCATTGTTTCAACAAGATATTGTAATTTCATTTTATATACTAATTAGTAATTATTTATGAAATAAAAATAAATTGATGGGTCAGCCCAACTGCATCTTGACCTGCAACTTGCAGTAAAGGAGGGAAATTCCAATAATGAACTAGGGTCTAGGGTGTAAACAAGCCGAGCTGAATTTGATCTCGCCTAAGCCCGAGTTAAAAACATAGCTCAAGCTCGGCTCATTTCGAGCTCTATATCCAAAATTTGAGCTCGGCTTGTGAGAAAATTTTCAGGCTCAAGCTTGACTCGTTTATTTTTTTATTAATTATTTAATTGTTTTACTTATATGCACGTTATATTTAAAATTGTAATTATAGTTTTATATATAAACATTGAATATATATTCTTTAGCTATTTTTATCGTACTTATATATATAACAACATTTATTATGTAATATATATTAATTGTATTAAATAAAACATTATTATATTTATATAAATAACAAGATCATTTAAGCTCACAGGCTTAAAACTCCACATATTAAGCTCATTTAAACTCGGCTCGATTCGATATTTCAAGAAGAGGATCTCGGGTCCTTTACGGGTAAAAATGTAAGCTTGTATATAGAACATCCCAGAGAATATGTATATATGGGTTTAGCGGTAATGTTCATAAACTCCCAGAGAATACCAATTTTTTTTAATACATACAACATCATATCTACTAAGTGCAATGAATTGACACAATAAGGGCCCGTATTATGTTTGGATGTGACATGTCAAAAAACTGTTGACTTTTGGGCTATACAAACCGTATGACGTGAGGGTGGTGACCCAGTGAAAAGTAGAAAATAAATAGGCAGAGAATTTGTATCGAAATGCAAATGAGAAGAAAACAGAAAGGAACAAAAATCTGATCCGTTAATGTAACATAAAGAATAAAGAGAATTAAATGGTGGTTGGTGAAAGAATGATGAGATACCTCTGAGGATCAAAAAGAAGGCAGCAGGTAATGATGGATTGCTATACCAAACAAAAGACTAACTAAGAAAAATCATGATAACATCCGGTGAAAGAAATGAGGTGGTTTTGGGGGAAATTATTGTTGGATTCAAGAAAAATTGCTTAATTTAACGGAAAGGGAACGTGGGAAATGGTCGTGTGGTGATCCAAATATGGTGATCATCAATTGGCCCTAACTCCACCATTCCAATTTTTTTTATCTTTTTTTTCACTTAAAAGACTTAATTTTATCGTATAAGATCAAATAATACAATCTTATTACGTATGGATGTATTTGGGTTGTGTTATAAGTATCTATTTATCTGAATTTTACTTGTTGCATCCCTCTATTAAGTTCTTAATAAATACAATTTAAACATTTTTGTTTCTTTTGACTTTTAAGTATTTAAGAAAGCTTTAATTAATACATAACACCAACTTTAAAAAAAAACATATTTTGTAGTTTTTTTAAAAGCGATATATGATTATTTTAAAGATGTTTTGTAAAAAATTAAAATACTAGTTAGAAAAAGTGTTTTGAATACGTCTTAATTTATTTTGTTGGTTGTGGCGGATTTGTGGTGGTGGCGGGTCGGGGTTTGTAGTAGTGGAGGTTAGCGGCGATAAGGGTGTTAAAACGGTTCGTTTTTCGGTTCGGTTTATTCGGTTTTTATTTGTTTAGGCCTATCCGTTAATCGAATAGAAAAGTATTGAGAATTTGTCTATCCGAACCAAATTCAGCCGAATAAACTGAATTAAAAAAAATATATAAACCGAATTCAACATATATAATTATCATTTATTCTGTTTATTCGTTTAAACAAATAAACAAAATTCAAAAATTGTATATTCGTTAACCGAACCGAAAACTGAATTCACAATTCGGTTTGGTTTTTTTTTTTGCACACCCTTAAGCAGCAAGTAGCGTCCGCTGGTAGGTCGAACTTGGTAGTAGCGGCTGTGGTGGACTTACGGTGCTTTCAAGTCGAACTTGGTAGTAGAGTTTAAAAAAAAATTATCGTTTTTTTATAAAAACGTTATATGATTATTTTTTAAAGACGTTTTGTAAAAAAAAAACTAGTTTGAAATTCTTTTAAAATACATCTTAATTTATTTTACAGAACGTATTTTTTAAACGGAAAAAAAATACTTTTTAGAAATAATGATTTTTCGAATAAAGTAAAATGACAAGTTTTAAAGTCATTTTTTCATAAGGAGGTGTATCCCAAGTAAGAGCGAATGTACGTATAGCCTAACCCTTTATTTTTTATGACAAAAATATATTTGTTTCGAATAATTAGGTTTATATGTTGATTCTCTTGTTAATTAGTGTATTAGACTTGGTGAAATTGTTCTCACGTTTGTAAAATTTAAACATGTGCTGTCAATCTATACGTTTTTAAAAGTCTAACTTTAGTCGTCATCATAGTTAATGTTTTCAAAAACACGTTTGTTGATTTGGAAAGTCCTATTTTGATGAAGAGAATATGAATACTAACATCTATATAAGAAATATTTGTATAAAAATGTGTCATATCTTTATTATATATAAATCAAAGATAAACATTCCAGTTTTATTGCAACAATCTTGTTAAAAAATACAAGGTCGGTGGAAATCAAAGATCCAAAGAAATCAAGACGTTTATTACCTTCTATAAATACCAATCTCATCAAATAAAAAATTGCAAAATTTAAGATCCGATTTCTCAAAACTTTCAACATACGAGCAAAACAAGAGAGAAAGAAAGGTCATATAAACATTTAATCATCTAAATTGCTAGGCTAACGTAACATCATAGGCAAATCTCACATCGGCCATTGACAGCAGAGATATTGGGTTTATAAGGAATATTCCACCTCAAATATCATCGACGCGTTTTGGACGCATTGGTTGTGAATGAGAGGAGAACTCCACAGTTAAGCGTGCTCAGGTGAAAATAGTATCAGGACAACCAAAAACAAATTTATGAGCTCCTCATAGACAAAACAGACAATATTAGTGGTATGAAAGACAGGATGTTACAGCTAAACTATAGAGGGTTGGCCTATGAGTAGATTGTTATTTCAATTATTTTTTATTCTAAAATACAATCATGTAATTCTTAATAATTGCTAAATTACTGGAGATCAACACATTGAAAGACTTAAATCTTTGGCTTTCAGACCTCGATCTAAATCATGACTTTATCGATTCTAGCACGAGGGCTCGTTGCTACATGGACCGCCGAATATAGGTCTCATATAAGTCTGGTCAAATCTTCTCCAGTAAGAGTGGATCGTGTAAACGGGCCTGTCCATTAGCATTGATACATTTTCCTTTGCTCTTGACAGATTCTCTGAAGCAGATTCTTCCAAAGATAGTAATGGAAGTGTCATATCTTCTTTTGGAGATCCGGGGTCACGGGGGTTCCTGTTGTTGGTGTTTGAGTTAGTTGCAGGGAGCAGATGATCTACTAGCGGTTTTGTCAAGAAACCGAACACCTGAAATACCAGTTACTTACTAAGGAACTAGAACATCAACAAAGAACCAAACATATTAGGGTGAAGGGGGCACCCTACTCGGCTTGGGCCGAGTAGGAAAGAGAGTGGCCGGGTAAAAGGGATACACCGCCCCCATTAAACCGAGTAGCTCAATCGAGTAAGTGGGCCGAGTGTTTTTACTCGGATGAATCCCCTCTCTCTCTAGTGGACCCCACCACTCATCACACACTTTTTCTATTTAAATGTTTTTTTTTAAAGTGGATGAGTAGTTTGAGTAGGGTGTTTCCAATAAAATCTGAGTAAATGAGTAGTTTTGAGGTGACAAAATTCTATTGGACAGTTTGGTGAGTTGGGTGCCCCCTTCACCCTTAGGGGGGTTAGTTGCATATAAAAAGATAACTAATTAACTCTGGTTAAGTTTTTATTTCTGCTAGAAAGAAAAAAACCAAAAATTTCTAATATATTCAATAAAACTAAAAGGCTTCAATTTTATTTTTATTTTTTGATAAAAACCCTAAAAAATAAGAGAAAATGTTGATTATATGTGGCATGGAATTGGTGCAAACTAGGCACTTAGATACCAGTTACTTGTTGTCAAGGTTAAGAAAAAAAAACAAAATTAACTTTTTGAAATTCTGATGGTTTTTTCTTACACAAGATAATCGGTTAGCTAAAATATCCTCAAAGGGACATCCTGGTGGTAGTTAGTGTATTCCCCTCACCAACTGGTGAGGGTTTGAATCCTGCAGTGTGCAGGTTTGGTGGTTCAGTTTAGGAGTAGATTAAGTTGCTGTTAAAAAAAGAAAAAAAACTAAAAAAGAATTTTGATCGGATTAGACAACAAACTCCTCATGTCCTTAATATACATATATTTATATATATGTATATATATAACTAATTAACGTATTGAATATGATCACAAAAACAATATTATTACGATAATAATCTAAATCTTTTAATAAAATGATTTATGAGGTTGCATGCACCACAAATATATTTCGTGCATCTTTTGATCTGTTTCCTTTTTCATTTTACCAATTTAATCCATTAGAGAGAGAACATAACCCATGGGTCAAAATTGCTACATGAGTCATGCATGTTGATGTTTCTATTGCTTTTTTATTCTTCTGTTATTTTTGGTTGATGACGTGGGTCATGACACGTGACAATTAAGCGTTACCGATTTGGTTATTAATGTTTTTTTGCTGACAGAAATACTTACAACAGTACTGAAGAGCACAATCACAATAGTTGTGGTGATCATCGTAGCATTGTTTGGGTCCAGTGTCACTCCGGAGTGAGTAAACTAGATAATCCCACACAAAGAAACAATCTAATTATTAGACTAAATATCACAATTGAAAAATATGTCCAAACAAGATACCTGTTTGAATGCCAAGGCCACAGAGACAGCACCCCTCATCAGACCAGCCCACCAAATTACCATCTAAGAAACAAATACAAAACATAAAGTAAATTCAGAATATAAATAGATATGTGTTTCTGCACACGCGCGTGTGTATATATATATCAACCTGGTGGTGTCCTGAGATCTTTGATGACTCTCCTCCACTTCTGTGCAAGTAATTAGAAATAATGGAAAGTGGAAACACAAAAGCAGCGCGCCCAACAGCTATAAAAAACATCACAGTGCTGTAAAGGCCCATTTTGGTCCAAAAACTGTGACAAAAAATGAAATTATGTCAAGTAAACCAACTATGATAACATAAAAAGGAAGCATATGATACACGTCACGCGGGTATGTAGATTAAATTTGTAAAATGGCCACAATTACCTTAATGTGCTCATTTTCCATTTCTCATAGTCCAGAGCATCCATTCCCACATATAGGAATATAAATGTTTCAGCAATATAAGACAATGTTGCAAATGCATAGCTGGAAACATAGAACTCTCAAGATAAGCAACCATGGCACCTCTAAGTGAAATAACTTATTAAATTCTAATTTGTAACTTATTAGAGCACTTTTGGAGTTACTTTTGAGGGATATGTCACCTAATAGTAATCAAGTTTCTTTACTCTTTTACTAAAGTCGCTCAATTTTTTTTTCTAACAACAAAAACCACTCATGTTTCAATATTGTTCCATTGTTGTGAGTTCTTTCATAAATGTTAAAATTAAGTGACCTAAATGAAACAAATATGAAACTTGGTTACTACTTAGTGGTTATTCTTTTCAACTTTAACCTCAAATGGGAGGTGATTGTGAAGAAAAGAAGTTGTTAAATAATAACCAAGTTTCATAATTGTTCAGTTTAGATCATTTAATTTAAGCAATTATGAAAAATTTCACAACAATGGAAAAGCATTATCGGCTTTACTGAACAATATTAAAACTTCATTACCATTATATGATTTTATCCCTTAATTTGTTCCCTAATGCTAAATGAGTGAGTGAGACACAGACTGACTGAATCTACATGCATTTGACCATACATGCCTGGTAGTAATTCTCGAGCTTTCAGTAACATTATGCCATGAATAGTGAGACATTAAAACGCCAGCAAAAAAGACCGTCAGAATCCCACTGAGCTCAAATAGCTGCAAAAGTGTAAATATAAATGTGTAGAAGGATATAAACTAGATGAATATACAAATCAGTGACTCATGCAACAAGGTATAAGTGACCGCAAGTATGCACCATTTACCTCAGCCAACATGTAAGACAAATATGCTACTAGAACCATCAAAGCGATTTCTCGAACACTTGAATGCCTGTTAAAGAAATATGCAAGGCAAATGGATTATTGATCTACATATACTCTATGTATATACTATTTAGAAAGGAATAGTATTTGTCACGCTACAAAACGAATGTTAACCTGCCAAAGGACAGGCCTCGAAGAATGAATGCTGTCACAAGGCCAGCCTGCAGAAAACAAGTCATAAAGATTGTTGATTACATGAAGGTAGGAAGAAAAATTTTGGGATCCTCAAGAAGTTTCAAAGTAAACAAGTGCAGACCAAAATGTTTCATTTTGATGTTTTATGAGTTTTTCATTGAATTAACAGGACAAGGAATTGAACTAACTGCAATGCCAAGAACCGTGCTTGTACTGAATAGATATAAAAAATCTAGAAAGATCCGAAGAGCTGTCTGGCCATTAAGTGTATCTGCATTGATTTTTTGAACCGCGTTGAAGAGTACAACTGATGTTGCATCATTTACTACCCCTTCACCAAAAACTAAACTGTATAGCAAAGGTGTCTCGTCTTGGCTCAAAACCTTCACACAGATTTTTCATAAATAACAGTAACTAAAAGGGCACTATAGAAACATAACATTCATAATAAGGGACTTATTTAAGCTGACCAACCTGTAATGTACATACAGTATCTGTTGAGGAGAAAATGGTCCCAATACCTTAAAGTACAGTTAATTGTTACAACAATTATGAGTCATGGGGCACGTTCAATACATAACCAATTTTAATTAGAAAAACCGTGAGAACTGCATAATTGGGAGAGATAAAAGAGTGGGGTAAGAGGTTACATAACCACATTATGTTCTCGCAGTTCTCTACTTAAAATTGGTTATGTATTGAATGGTCCTCTATGAGTCAAAGGATTATTAAAAAAGAACTGATAGATTATCATACTTAGATAATCGCTGATAGACAAACCCCCAAATCCTAACTTTGGAAACAGCCACCAGCTACCTACACAACACCGAGCACCACGCTCCATAAATCAATATTAATGAAAAGAAAATATCAAACGATACACAGAATTGTAACATAATACCAGCTGCGACTATAGACGTTGATATGAGAACACCAGCGACTCCAAACAGCATGATAGGGAAAAAGTTATGGAAGAACTGTTTCTTCTTCACTTGAAAGCTGTTTAAATTAAGATTAAAAATTAGTGACAGTGTACAACAACAAAGCTAGTTGGTAATTGCATAGCCCGAACAGGTGGGCACCGACCTTACCCAGCATTGAAAATTATAGGTGGAAGTAGATAAATGAAGAACAGTTCTTCATTGAATCTAAGCAGACGAGAACTTTTCCACTTGCTTGTGCATAAGATGATTGTTCCAACAACAAACCCCTGTTTATGATATCAGTAAATGAGAGAACAGCAACAACATACAGGAGTCACCCTTTTTACAATTTTTTTGTCAATAATTTAATTTGTTGTGGTTTCACATCCAAGCCGGTGTCACCGGAGTTATTATTACTACACATGATTTTCCTTGAGAGAGGTTGAAGAGGGAAGGCCCAAGTTAGCTCAACATTGACTTAGATCCGACCCACTAAAAGGCGATAAAGGGGACCATAAAAACGTTTAAGGCCACGTGGCGGGTCTAGAATGAAAGATACCATGTCCACCAATAGGAGGTCGGGAGGACAATCGCAATGACCCTCCTGGAGGACCCCACAACCTTCACACAATCAGAATGAGAAAACCCTAATCCAAATCCTATATATAGGAGAGAAAAAGGTAAGTATGCTCAAAACACACACACACTCTAGTATCATCTTCGCCATTGCCTCAAGAGAATACGGACTGATTCTCACGCCGGGGGGGTTGTTTGTTACTGGGATTATTCCCTCCCTGTGACGTCCTGAAGCGTTTTCACTCTTGCAGGATTCCTTGTGAAAGTAAAGTATCAGCAGGTTAAGGATTGATCGGAAAAAGTCATTAGCGTTTTAATCTCAGGATCGTTCCTAGATCGAGGTTTGTGTTAACAGAGGTTACACAGACACCAACTCATACTATTCAGACACCGTATGTTATAACTTATAGTTTTATGACGCACAAAAGCGACTAATTTGACGATATACACCACAGATATATAACTTTTTTTTGCAATTGTATGATCACGTTATCTGGTGTTTTCATGACGTCATATTTACTGTCTCAAATAGTAATGAGTCGGCCAACCAATATTTGAAATAAGTAACTAATTAGATCTGAGTAAGCTTCGATCAAGATGCGGTGATAAATTATAATGACCTATAAACAAAATCAAGAAGAAAGATAGAAATTTTACGATGAGGATAGCAGCGATTGATTCGTTAAGCCAACGGTACGCTTCAAGCAAGTGTCCGACGACTAGACATAAACACAGTACGGCGATGAACAATGTGATCGGAATGACATTACTATGAGTGCTCTCGAGATTCATCGCTACATCAGAATACAATGTCGAGTTGTGATTCATCGCCTCCATTTTTCATTCGTTTCTCGATCAATCTCCGATCAACGCTTCCGTTAGGGCTACGGAATGACTGCCTGAGCATGTGTGTGAGAGAGAGAGTAGTTCCGGAAAAATTGGCGAACAAAAAGGAAGTGGCATCGGGTGGATGCATTAGGGCTTGACACGTGGCGTACGCCGGATGCCAATGGTACACGTGCGTTTCAGTGAGTCTTCCCGTTCGTCTGGTGGGGACCGCCATGCCATGGTGGTAGTAATTTTGACCCAAAGTAGCTCAAAGGGGTTGATTTGGGCGAAGAAGTTAACGAATGATTAGTAATTTAATACACTCCTAACTCTAAGGTAGTGTTCACGACTTGAATTCTTAACTTTTAACACCAATTTAACACACCTAAAAGTGTTTTCAGAATCGGAATAATATAGGCTAGAACTAACGTTTGTGCTCGTCGTCTTTCTACAACCTTACGATGTGTTCCAGAGTTTAATAAAGGGAGGAAAAGAAAAGAAGGGATTCATTCCCCTTCTTTTCTTTTCCATTCTTTTCTCTTCTTTTTCAATCTTTTTAATTTGGGAGGATGGAGATAAGCCTTCTTTTCCCTTCATTTCTTTCCATTTCCTTGCTTAAAAAAAACTTTGGAACACACTTCCTCCTATTTCTTTTCTTTTCTCACGTTAAAAAAAACTCTTGAATAAGGGGTTCCTTCCTCTTCCTTTCTTTTCTCTTCTTAAATGAGACTCGGGAATACAGCGTTAGTTCCCAAAGACATGTGTCGTATGCTAAGCTTGTGTGATGGATGAGTCGTGCGCCCCGTCTTAAAGTACATTTATAATAAAATGAGACATGTAGAATTGTTTATAGTCAACTTAAATACATGATATGATATTGTAATTACCTATAACTAGGCTACTAACCTAAGTGACAACTTTTGAACTTACGAAAGCTCAATTATGAATTCTAATTAGTTAGCTTCAAAACAAATAAAAACTTATTATATATATATATATATTTTCCATGGGGATGAATAGTGATTTTTTTTTTTCATTTTTCTTATAAAAGTTTTCTTTTTATTTTATTTTTTTCATTTTTTTTTTATTTTTCTTACAAAAGTTTTTTTTTTATAAACTGGCCACTAAAGTTCAAAACAAGCTTTAATTTTTTTTTCTTTACTCAAAACTATGTTTTTTTATAGATTTGCCACATAAGTTCAATAAACTTTCGTTCGTTAACTTTTTTCAAAATACGGGTGCGCAGTTGTTTTTTTTGTCAACGTTCTAACATAAATTTGTTTTAAAACGGAGTTGTATTCAAAATCGATTTTTTTTAGCGTTGCCTGTATCGAGTGCCGTTACCGTTGTGGTACCATGATGAACCGAACATATTATGGGCGAACAACATCATTTTCGATATTGGTATTATCGATTCGCCTCCCATGGGGATGAATAGTAGTTTTTTTTTTTCATTTTTCTTACAAAAGTTTTTTTTTTTTAAACTGGCCACTAAAGTTCAAAACAGGCTTTAATTTTTTTTTCTTTACTCAAAACTCTGTTTTTTATAGATTTGCCACATAAGTTCAATAAACTTTCGTTTGTTAACTTTTTTCAAAATACGGGTGCGCAGTTGCTTTTTTTGTCAACGTTCTGACATAAATTTGTTTTAAAACGGAGTTGTATTCAAAATCGATTATTTTATCGTTGCCTGTATCGAGGGCCGTTACCGTTGTGGTACCATGATGAACCGAACATATTATGGGCGAACAACATTATTGTCGATATTGGTATTATCGATTCGCCTTATGGTTTTCGACGAACCGAACCGGTAATTTTTTTAATTTGTTTTCCCCTTTTTTATTATTTAGTTTTATGTTTCATTTCTATTAACATTATTTTTACCGTTGTGCCTATACTTTTGTTTAAATTTTATTAACGATGGGCCACACAACGTTATCTATGATAACTTTCGTTCGTTATGTTTTTTTAAATAACGGAATGCGCCGTTTTCTTAATAATTTCTTTTGTTAACGTTCTGATTTAAATTTTATTGGAGACAAAGTTGTATTCAACTTCGAGTGTTTTTGGGTATCGTACGTTATAACGAGTTTGCGATTCCACGCAAACGAGCCAAACCAATAACGACCAGACTCCCGCCGCGAAGCGCGGGGGGTAAAAACTAGTTATTATTAATTCTTATTTGGTTATTTGTAATTTAGAAAAATTATTTGAATGGCTAAGAAGGATATTAAAACACTTTTTGAATGGCTAAGAAGCATATTAAAAAATATATTTTAGCATTTTAAATGAAACTAGATGGTTATACCCGCATTCCAATGCGGGTGCCGGGCCCATCGTTAAAAAAGTTTAAACAAAAACGTAGACGTAACGGTAAAAATAATGTTAATAAAAAATAAACATAAAACTAAATAATAAAAAAGAGAAAAAACAAAATAAAAAAATTACCGGCTCAAGTCGTCGAAAACCATAAAGCGAATACCGATACAGGTTCCGATAATACCAATATCGAAAATGATGTTGTTCGCTCATAATAGGTTCGACTCGTCACGGTACCACAACGGTAACGGCACTCGCTATAGAAAACGATAAAAAAACTCGACTTTGAATACAACTTCGCTTTCAAAAAAAGTTACATTGGAACGTTGACAAAAAAAACTAAAAACAGCCGCGCACTTCGTACTTTGAAAAAAGTTAACGAACGAAAGTTATTAAAGCAAAACAAAATTAATATAAAATAAAACGGGCTAAAAGCGCATATTATATATGGTATAAGGGTTGAAAATGAAAATATAGAAAACGTTTAAAAAAACATGGTAACATTCTAATGGAAATGCTGCTATTCCCCGGCACGGGAATTAAATAGTTAATAACTTTAATTATTCATGTTTTTGGATAAGGTTCAAGAAACCATCTATCCCGCAAAATCAAAGCGAAGTTTTTAGTTAATCTAAACCAGAAGGTTTGAGCTCGTGTGTTACGGTGGGAAGTCCTCAACTACCAAATACTTAAACGCGTGTTTGAGAAATCTAAAACATAAAATATCAAAATGCATGCTTGGAAAACATAAGAAATATCAAAAGTATAAAATAAAGTAAACCCACAAAGATTTTAATTAAACGTAAATCAGTGAAAAAAAATTAAGTAAAGTGAGGGAAAATGGCAAAAAAGTAAAAAAAAAAAGACAAACCAAGGACTCGAACCCAGGTTAAAGGAAACAAAATCAAGTGCTTCAAGCACCTCGTCTCAACCATGTGAACCGGCATTTCATTTGTGTTTCATTGCCGACAAACCGGTATTTAACAACACAAAATTGTGCTTCTTTCAAAAAATATAAAAATTTACCCAATGGGATTTGATTACACTTACTAAGGTGATGTCTTTTAATCTACTTAGTAATTACATATATCTTTATATCTTAAGGGTGATGTTTAAATGATAACCAATATTTATGTGATAGCCATGATAACCACTCTCAAACATAGTGTTACGTATATGTAACAATTATCATTTTGTTAGTATTACATATACGTAAACACAATATGTCACGTATATGTAACATTATTTGGTACGTATATGTAAGACTCGTCATTTTCGTATTTATGTTCAAGATACTTAAATAATCTTTTAACAATTAAAAATAATAATTTATAAATTATGTGATTGTTTAGGAGTGGTTATCACGATTATCACATAAAAATCTGGTTATTATTTAAGCCCTTCCATATATCTTAATGCCTAATGTCACACCCCAACCGACGGCGGAAACGTCGGGGCGGGACATGTAGACTGTTCATGAGCACATGGTTGACTAGATTGTAATATGTTTAATCATCACATTTCATTTCGATAAGATTCGACATGTACATGAAAAATGAAAAATACATAACATTTTCTTTTAAATATCTAGGTCCACATCCTAAGTGTAGCAAGCTTGTTCAACTCAAACATTTGTACCTGAAACATGATGAAAACGAGGTCAACTAAAAAGTTGGTGAGCATACATAGGTTTTGACTCTAAATAGTATCAAAGTATTGTGTGTAAACAAATCCATACAAGTCATGATTAACAAGGCATTTATGGGGAGTTACTATTGTGTAACCATGTAGTACAATCAAACCTTTGTAACTAGCATGCAAAAATTGTGTTGTCGGTAACAATCACCCCAATCTGGGTGGGTTTGTCAGACTCAATAGATCTATCATTGTAAACCGTCGGCTTGGTTAGTTAATGATTGTACATGTAATTGCAAATAAGTAGTTAACACACCTAGCACTCAAACATAAAGCTCAAATTGCACACAAATTGTAAAGTAGATTTGTATTGTATAGTTTATGTAAATCATTGTAAGTTGTGATCATGTTTCACCCCAAAATGTAAAAACAGTGAAAAAGGGGCTATGTAAAACTCACCTTGATATTAAGGATGTAGCTAGCACAAGAGAATAGGTGGCAAAGTAATCCTTGTACTTACAAAGTTAACCTAGAGTGTAATGCGTATGAATATGAATTAATAAAATGACTAAGGCAAAGTCTAGGGTTTCAAGGGTGTGAGTATAGGGAATTATGTAATGAGTTCGGGTCGTATTATGTAAAAGGATTGTGTAGGTGTTTGCGTTTTGAATTCGAATAAGTGTTCTATAATCATGAAGAGGTGAAGTATAAACATGCGATTTAGGGTTTATATTTGAATAACTAATTAAATTTAATAATTGTCATTTATTTATTTAATTAGAAAAATAGTGTGAAATTATATTTATCCAAATATAATTTAAATAACTTTACTTTATTTATTTATTTACTTATAAAGGTGTGTAAATAATTTTGGTATAAAAATTAATGTTGAGTATACTTCTAAATCCTAAGTGTAGATTATATAAATAATAAACAAATTTTATTTATTTACTTACCATTTAAAAATAGTATTTATTTATTTTAAATAAGTTAAAATTTTATGAAACTTTATAGACTTTTTTTCCTAGAAAGGGTATTTTATAAAATATTGTCATCATATTTATAACGTGGTAAAATTGTTACTTTGCAAAAAATATCTTTATATAAATTTTTTTTGTTACTTAATTAAAATGACATTTCAAAAATAAATTTTTAATAATAGTAATTTTATATTGAAAATTGAAAAACTTGGTTTTATTCTGTTCAAAATGTTGTAGGGTTTATAAAACAAATTTTTATATATTAATTTGAAGTTGTAAAAATAGTTTTTAAAACAAATGGGGCTTGCCCGGGTCGAACCCGGGTCTGCCCGGTGACAGGTTTAGATGTTAGCCACTGGACCAGAGGGGCTTGTGGTGATAAACTCGCTTTACATTGCTTAAATGCAAAGGCAGAAAGGGGATGGGTTTGGGTATTAACAGGAGTAAAAAGGACGCGGGCAGGGGTTTTGAACCTGCGACCTCTTGATTGGGGGGAAAGGGATTTAACCGCTAGAGCTGGGCTTGAAGCCTTGTTAAAACACATGATCAATAGTATTTAACAACCCATCCAGCACTCATCTCCTTCCCCCATATAACCAGATTTGTAACCCTAGCCCCACATTCCGACGGATTGGTCACCGATCGAACTCGGGAACATGGGGCTTTTGTTTCTTGACTCAAAACGAAACTAAAGATATGAAAATCACCTGAGATGATAGTGTGGAGAGGGAGTTCGACGACAAAACGCAGCGTGGGTTTCTTGGAGCATGACAGGGTTCCAGAGGTGTAATGCGGTTAAATCGACCGTCGAGAGAGTTTGAATAAGGGTTTGCGAAGGTATGTGAGTGGATTAATTCGTTTGATTTCCTCTTAATTGTATAATTCGGCTATCGGTTAAGGATGACAGCTGTGGAGGCGAAAAATGCGTTAATTCGAATGAAACGCGAACGAATTTAAGTCTAGGAAGAGGTCTGTATTCATGATACGGTTGATCCGTGTGATTTACGGGATTTAGAACTCGTGAAAATACTTGATTATAGCTTACATTCAACTCGGTTTGACTCTGGAAAGTCAAACCGTTTGAATTCGAATTGAACCGCACAGACGCGCTAAATTGGTATGTTTAATGGGTTGGAAATTGGCCGATGATCATTCAAGCATTCCAAGAAGGTCCAAATCCGACAGGTTTGGTTGAATCCGGGTCTGAATAGTAAGGGATTTGCGTTGTTTGACCTCTAAAAGTCAAAATGGGTAAAAGTTCTTGATTAGGGAGGGGGGGTTTCAAAAGAAAATAATTGGGGTTTAACCTCTTTAGTTGATTTAAACCTTCTTAAATTATTTATAAAATAGTTTTTATAAGATTTATAAGAAAATTTAACATTATACGTTTTATTAACATAAATTTATAAAAAGAGAAGTTTCGTTTAATTCTTTTATAAAAATTACAATTTGTATAAATGGTTCATCTAATATGATAAACAAAACTACATATATATTTATAATTAAATTGATAAATATATATATACAAAAGATGTAAATATATCATTAAGTCCATAAACTTTTATTTTTGATTAAATTTTTATAATAATGTATATCTAAATATAAATATATATGTTATATATACTATGGAGTTGTATATGGAAACTTTGAACTGATACATGTTTAAAACAAAATGAAATAAACGAAATTAATATGCCATTCCGAATTGAGTAAGCTCGGGATAGAAATGAAGTATCATTATTGTTTAATTTTAAAATAAAATAATATTAGAAAAATAACGGATGTTACAGTATCCCCAAGTTGAGAGAATTTCGTCCCGAAATTTAACTAATGGAGGCTACTGAACCGGAAAAGAGGTGAGGGTTGGATTCTCAACGCGTTATGATAGTTGGTTCAAGGAGTATAACTGATGATAAGATTTAGGTTTTGATACTCAAGGTCAGGTATGAATGATATCACTGGATTTTTGTTTCAAGGGGATTAAGGATAGATCTTTCGAAGGATCTAAAGGTGAAATGTGTCATTTGGAACGGACTTGATGGGAACTTGACGACCAGGATTTGTTTAAGATGTAATCTAATAAATTCAGGAATTGTCAGTGGATAAGAGATTTCACCACTATTGGTCCAGGTCAAAACTTCACGTGACACGAACAACGTTACTTCTGATAATATGACAGAGCACTTATATATAGGAAGTACCATCGGCGTATCCACCATGCTCTTGTCATATCACATTAGTTTCGTTGTTATATATCACGATAGGTTTTAGGTCACAACACACGACAAAATTTGCTATATTTTCCATGCGCTGATTTTTTATAATTCCGTGTGCACCCGTAATTACTCCAATCATCGCATGGTCCGTGTAGATCCTTCCGTTGTGTGCGGGTCAAGAGGAGGCACAAATTCACTTAGTTCATGTATATTGCTTTCACATATGAGTTGCTAATAAGTAACTATATCCCCTAAATAGGCAAGTCAGTTAGCAACTAAAGGATAATAAAGTAGTGTTACCTAAGGCCCCATAGTTTACTCGTGTCTGAACAAGAATACATCAAACCCCGAGTAGCCTCAATGTGTTATAGTTTTCAACTTTGGTGAACAAAGTATATGACCATGCTTTGTGTATAGTGTGATCAGTCAATTGCAACAAATATAAACAATTTAGTTTCATGTATAATGTAAACACGCCAATTTCATGTATCATCTAGTGTCATGTAAGTTGTAATCAAATAGGTTTTACGTGTAATGCGAGCAGCTTGACATCATGTAGTTTGTAAATCAATAGTAATGTAAACAATGTGGTATCATGTGTATTTGCAAGAAACGAATTTCATGTATAGTGTTAAAACTTAGTATCATGTATTTTGTAAACCAAAAATCTTCCATCTGTAAGTAATGTAGTATCATATACCTTGTAACCAAATAAGTTTCATGTTCGATGTGTTCAATCAAGTATTGCATATCAACAACCAATTGTTATGTACCATGTATATTGCAAACGATCAAGTTTCATGTATATTGTGTTCAAGGCAGTAGCATGTGTATTGCAAATAAACAAGTTTCATGGGTTATGTGATCAATCCCGTAAATTGTGATTTGCACATAACCTAGTTTCATGTGTTATGTAATCGTGTCGTGTATCTTGTGAACGTGCATACGTAAGTTATCGAATTTTGGTGTGTGACATATACTAACGAGTTTTTGCATTTGATCAAGTGTTACGGAGAAGCTTGTTGTTTGGCGTTTGTGAAAAAAAAATGTGGTGGTTAGGTTCTAGTTCTTTAAATCTCGTTGAGGTTTGTGGGGATGGTTAACGTCTACGCGGTATGGATCGTCTCTTGAAGTGGCAAGTGGAAGGTAACGAGGAGGTTCTGAAAACACTCAAGTGAATGTGTTTACAAATAATTGATCCTTGTTTGAAAATAGGAAATTGTAAATTGTTCTTGGTTGTAGATATATAAAGTAATGAAACTATTGGTTAAGTAATCTAAATAATTAGACAACTTATAGGAAAAATCTTTTAAATTAAAATTTCCAATTATCATAAGGAGAATATTTTTAAGATGAATTATTGGCTAAACAAGTAGTCGTATATTAATTTAGCCAAGGTTTAGAAATAATTATTTTAATGAGGAAAATCATACTTGTTTATCAATTTGAAGTAATATTTTTATAAAATAAGTTGTATTAAGTTCCCTTGCAAGGTGAAAATGTTTATGGGAAATTTATGTTTCTGATACTCTTTTAAAAGTTTGATAAACGTTTGGTTTTGAAAAATAACGAGGTTGTTTAAATCTAATATGGTGATTTGATTACGAAGGAGATTAGATCGTATTGAATGAAGCAGGTGATATTTGGAGGATCTTGATGAAAATATAAGGGATGAAATTCACATTCAACGTATTAAATCAATGAATAATAACTTTAGGATTTGGAAAAATATAAAATTTATTAAATGCTGAAATGGTAAACATTATTCAAAACATAATAAATGGTTCTCAAACTGAAAATTTAAGGAAAAATAAAAAAATTCTATTAACGTCTCTGGTAGCTTTCCACTGGAAGGAAGATAATCACCAAGACGAGCACCACTATGGTTGCTCGGGTAGTCGATCTGCCTTCAGCTCTAGCCGTTTCCATACGATTCTCCAGTATTTCTTTTTCGAGGATGGTGATTAACTCCTTTTGGTACTCTAACTGGTTTGCTAGACTATCCATTCTTTGTCCTTGCAAGTCGTGTATTATCTCTTGCTCCATCCTTTGCCCCTCGAACTCTGAGGTCCTCACATATTGGTGAATGTCATCGATTGGAATTCCCATAGCACTAGTGGGTGCCATGGTACGCCTTACCCAAGGGTTAGGATGATACGGGTCGGGCACCATATACGGGTCTCTTAATGGGGGTGATCTAGGTGTTCGAAGTCTTGGGCCGGTGTTCCTAGTCCAATCTGCCCTTACATCGAACCTTAGCATGGCATCTGGGGGTGGTGGTGACCGATACACGGGTGTCCCGATGTCTTCTTCCCAATCAGACTCTGTTCCAGGACGGTAAACCGGGGAGGAAGGAGAGTAGGAGTCCATGTCTAGCAGGGAAACAACGAAAAGGTTGTAAGTGATAATGAAATACTAAGTGTTAAATATAGGAGTTCTCATAGGTTTAGAGTCTGACTAGTCATAACACCGAGTCTTCACAATAGTACTTTAGAAATACACTTGACCTATAAGCAATGCATCCCTGAGGAGAATTCCCAGGAAAGAGGGGTGGGTCACTAGGACACACTTAAGTACCCTGTCTTTCCTTAGCCAGAATCCCTCATGGGCCTACACACTTTTCCAGTCATCATGTATTAATAACACTATTGTTGGGCTCATGGTCATGATGAGAATTGTTGTGGACTGGGCTTTGAGGCCCGAAAGTAAGGTTTTAGCATTTTAGTGGGCTTCTTCTTCTTGGAGGATAGATGGGCTTCTTAGTTTATTATTGTTGGACATTAGGCCCAATAGTCTAGATTTTGGATCACAAGAGATAGTGATATTTTGTATGTGAGATTAAGGGTGCACGAAAAACTAAGTGTGTATGAGTGTGTGTGGAAACTTAGGATGACACTTTAAATATATCAAATAGATAGCAATGAATAGGAGACAAAAGTTGGCAGATAATGTGACACATAGACCATTAAGTATTGTATCATATGATGTAATTATTTAGTATAACATGTAAAAATATTCACATAAGAACTAATCATATAGCATGTAGTAGCATGACATAGTATGGGTGTCCTAAGGTTATAGTCTAGGTCAAGAGTGTCTAATAACCAAATTCCCTATAACCTGTCTCTGATACCAATCTGTCACACCCCAACCGACGGCGGAAATGTCGGGGCGGGACATGTAGACTGTTCATGAGCACATGGTTGACTAGATTGTAATATGTTTAATCATCACATTTCATTTCGATAAGATTCGACATGTACATGAAAAATGAAAAATACATAACATTTTCTTTTAAATATCTAGGTCCACATCCTAAGTGTAGCAAGCTTGTTCAACTCAAACATTTGTACCTGAAACATGATGAAAACGAGGTCAACTAAAAAGTTGGTGAGCATACATAGGTTTTGACTCTAAATAGTATCAAAGTATTGTGTGTAAACAAATCCATACAAGTCATGATTAACAAGGCATTTATGGGGAGTTACTATTGTGTAACCAGGTAGTACAATCAAACCTTTGTAACTAGCATGCAAAAATTGTGTTGTCGGTAACAATCACCCCAATCTGGGTGGGTTTGTCAGACTCAATAGATCTATCATTGTAAACCGTCGGCTTGGTTAGTTAATGATTGTACATGTAATTGCAAATAAGTAGTTAACACACCTAGCACTCAAATATAAAGCTCAAATTGCACACAAATTGTAAAGTAGATTTGTATTGTGTAGTTTATGTAAATCATTGTAAGTTGTGATCATGTTTCACCCCAAAATGTAAAAACAGTGAAAAAGGGGCTATGTAAAACTCACCTTGATATTAAGGATGTAGCTAGCACAAGAGAATAGGTGGCAAAATAATCCTTGTACTTACAAAGTTAACCTAGAGTGCAATGCGTATGAATATGAATTAATAAAATGATTAAGGCAAAGTCTAGGGTTTCAAGGGTGTGAGTATAGGGAATTATGTAATGAGTTCGGGTCGTATTATGTAAAAGGATTGTGTAGGTGTTTGCGTTTTGAATTCGAATAAGTGTTCTATAATCATGAAGAGGTGAAGTATAAACATGCGATTTAAGGTTTATATTTGAATAACTAATTAAATTTAATAATTACGAATTTGATATACAGCCCCCAATTTGAGGCCGGGGTTTGACCTAACTGAATCGATGCTCCATAACAAATACAGTGGGTCAAGCATCCATGTGAAAGCAACCGAAAAACCCTTTTTTAAAACCTAAAACCCTAGGCGACGTTACCCACCTGCAAAAACCTGGTTATGGCGGCGACATCCTCCGCCGGAGTAGAAGCGCTTCATCGCCTGAAGCTAACGGAGCCACCGATGTACCTAACTCCGTCGCCGGAACTTGCTAATGTTGCACGTACTGCTTCGGAACACTTATTTGCGTTACTCAAACCCTACACTCCTAAATCACCTTTCGATCGCCTCCTTGTAGACGAGAAGTTCGACGCCGAGCAGATTTGGCAGCAAATTGACCTCCAATCTCAGCCGTTGATCTCCGGCATTCGCCGTGAAGTGAACAAGTTCGAGAAAGATCCGCAAGGGCTTAGAAACATCTTCAAAAATGGTGAATCCAAGCAAGAGAAGAAGAGTGAGTCGGTTTTGGAGAGAGAGAAAGAAGAAGACGATGTTGATGATGAAGGCGACGATGAAGATAACAAGGACGAGGATGAGGATGATATGGAAGAAGAGGATTATGAAATCGAAGACGGAGAGAGAGAAGTTAAAGCGAGAGATACAGGTGGTGTTGAGGATAAGTTTTTTAATATAGAAGAGATGGAGTTTATGCAAGATGATGAAGCTGGAGAGTATGGACTTAATAAAAAGAAACAAGTGGTGAAGAAAACAGGTAGAAAAGTTAATGTTGATGATGATGAAGAAGAAGAAGAAGATGATGAAGAAGAAGAAGATGATGATGAAGATGATGAGGTGAGCATTTGATCTCATTTTCAATTTAATTTTGTTAATAATTTGTTTGGTTTGGGTTTGAAATTGGAATTGGAGCTTATTTAGTTTCAAATTGTGTTTGAACTCATGGGATTAACAGATCCTTAGTTCACCACAATATTGTTTATTTTATTGTTTGACGAATTTAATTGTTTAATAATTCCACTTGGTTATTGCAGCTTGGAATTATGGGAATGACAGGGGAAGAAGACGATTCCGAAGCTGAAGAGATTAGGTGATCTCTAACTATCCATTAATGTCTTGTGAATGATGATAAATCTACATGTTTTTGTTCTAAGTTTCTGTTTGTTTACGCCTTCCATGTTCTTTTCATCAACTGCTAACAGTGAGTTCTGAACATTATTGTTTGCCTTTGGCAGATACGAAGACTTTTTTACATCGAATAAGAAACATGACCAAAACAAGAAACCTAAAGTGAACAAGGAAGTTGAAGATGTAAACATGAGTGATGAAGAAGAAAATGAGGATTCGGATATAGGTGATGAAGATGGTGATGAAGATGACAACGATGATGATGGCATGGCATCTGATGAGGAGGTATTGTTTACATATTGCTAACACATTTAAGTACCATATTATTTCGCTGTTGGATACCGGAAAGATATGAATAATGCTGTTTTCTTCTTAACTCTTGTAGACAAAGAGAGAGAATCTTTCCACTCATGAGAAGCAGCTCTTAGAACAACGTACCAAGATAGAGCAAATGGAGAGGGAAAATTTAGAAGCCAAGGCATGGACCATGCAGGGAGAGGTGCAAAATCTTAATTACTAATTATTAATTGTGTAACTGATCTTAATTACAAGATGAACATGGTTTTTTAGTAGTTCAAATTTGGTGCTTTATTAAAGTATAATTTTTAATTTCCTATCTGGATTTATGTCTTGATATATGGTTTCTTGATTTATGTATTCAAACAGGGACAGATCACTTCTGCTCTTCACATGATCACTTCTGCTCTTCACATAATTTTGACTTTATTTGTTTGACACATATATTATGTGTGATTTCATTCAGACAAACACATAGTTGCATACTAGAATCTGATCATAATTTGGAAACCAACTAAGAAACAGTTTTTTGTCTGATCTTTTTTCAAATAAATAGCGTGTCAAAGATATTATTTCAATCATTATATTTCTTCAACAGTAATATATATTTTTTTATTTTTGAGGGACTTTCAACCCATTTGACATGTCCAACAGTTTTGACCTTCTCTCTTTTAAGCTGCTTTCTACGATTTTAGTGATTGGACTCTTTAGAGATAAAACATGTCCCAAATCGATCTAGTTGCCGAGAACAAGACGAACATGGTTTGTTAGCAGTTCAAATTTGATGCTTCATTACAATATGGTTTCTTGATTTATGTATTCAAACAGGGACAGATCACCTCTGCTCTTCACATACTTTTGACTTTATTTGTTTGACCCATATATTATGTGTGATTTCATTTAGACAAACACATAGTTGCATACTAGAATCTGATCATAATTTGGAAACCAACTAAGAAACAGTTTTTTGTCTTAATCTTTTTTCAAACAAATAGTGTATCAAAGATATTATTACATTCATTATATTTCTTCAATAATAATGTATATATATTTTGGGACATGTAGTTTTTATAGCAACTTATTTGCTTACTTGCTTCTATTGTGGCAGGTGAATGCTACTAGAAGACCTAAAAATAGTGCATTAGAAGTTGATTTGGATTGGGAACGCAATGCAAAGCCGCCACCTGTAATCACAGAGGAGGTTTCTCAGTCCATTGAAGAACTAATCATAAAACGTATATCTGAGGGACATTTTGATGATGTTCAAAAAGTTAATAGGTTACCTTCTAAAGCACCAAGGGAAATGAAGGAATTGGTAAAACATCACAAACGTCTATATATAGTTGTTTTCTTAATTAATTATATCTTGTTGGTTTTATGTATGCTTGTGGAGATATAAATCTTGAATGTTCACTTTGCAGGATGAAAACCAGAGTAAGAAGGGCCTTGGTGAATTATATGCGGTTAGTATCGTCTGCTTAGACAGTCTTTTGGTTGCTTTGTTTGATACTTGTGCTCTAATTTTATTTACATGTATATCACATAAAGAAAATTTCATCTTTGTATGTGATATACATTAATAGTAAGTTCTTAGCAGTGGTTCAATTTAAATTTATGTATGTTTTTGTATTACTTATCTTCTTGCAGGATGAGTATGCTCAAAAGACTGGACTGGTTTCACAAGCATTGTCGTTTTCTGATGAGCAAAAGAAGGAGGTGCTTCCTTTTCTCACATTACTTGTATACATTGTTTTATTTTCCTTGTTATTTTACCATAAATTTCTTACAGATATTTCATTTTATGTTTTTAGGCAAGTCTTCTTTTCAAGAAATTGTGCTTAAAGTTGGATGCCCTCTCACATTTCCACTTTACTCCAAAACCAGTATGCATCTATTATCCATACATGTCTTTATTTTCCGGCCTCCTTAATTTACTGTAATATTAATACATAGGTGAAATAATTTTAAAATAGGTGATTGAAGACATGTCTATTCAAACAAATGTACCTGCTCTGGCAATGGAAGAGGTATCCATTTCTCTGCATCTTTTTTAACCTGTTATATTTCATCTGGGCTCTTCATATTTTGTGCTGGTTAAATATTTGATGTTTTTCTATGGATGTAGATTGCCCCGCTGGCAGTGTCAGATGCAGCCATGCTGGCACCTGAGGAGGTATTTTCTGGTAAAGGAGACATCAAGGAAGAAGCAGAATTAACACAAGCAGATAGAAAGAGAAGGAGAGCTAGCAATAAAAGGAAATTTAAAGGTAGCCCTTATCACCAAGAACACGAATTTTGTTCATTTTTGGTCTTCATTTGACTGATGTTTGGCTTGACATGTAGTTTAAGTAAAATCTTGATTATTTGTTAAACATCTAAAATACACTTGGCAAGACGGGCGGGTCTGGTCGGGTAACGGGTCAATACGGGTTTGGGTCAGGATGGGTTCGGGTCAGTACAGGCTGTTTTAGAAAGAAAAAAAGGTCATTTTTTCGGGTCGGAATGGGTTTTGACAAAATATGGTACGGGTCAGAACGGGTCAACTTAGAAAAACTATCAAATGACTAAAATTATTAAAAATATAATCATAAATTTCTTATAAAATCTATCCTAACTTCTGAAAATTGCTATAAAATCAATAACAACATTAGAATTCACGAAAACCAACATTAAAAACAAGTTGTTACCTAGAAATTGGGATAACACGTATGAGGCAAATATCACAATCAGATCACTTGAAACAACTCGGAATAAACGATATAATTCTTGCTATTATCACAGCATCATTAAAATATTTAGGGAACTTGTTATAGATTTTGTGGGAAATCATAGTAGTCAGAGGCGCGAGGCGCACTCAAGGCACAAAGGCCTCGCTTGTCGCCTAGGTACAAGGTGTAAAAAAGCACTTGACCGGGGCAAGAAAGGTACACATAGGACAAATAAAAAATATATATATAATATGCTTCAAAAATTAGTACTATTCTACGAATATAATAAACAAGCTATTGTAATTAGCAATTTTAATCATCTAGTTAATACCAAAAGTTCAATACCTAAAATAAACAACAGTGAACAACAATATATTGGAGAAAATAAACAGCATTGAAATATCTGAGAATATAGCAGATTAGCACAAACTGTGTAGTTAAACATTAACAGTACTAGTCAACAACAATAAGCAGCAGAAAATAAACAGAAGATTAAACACAAACTATAAAACATAGTGAATTTGAATAAACAGCAGTGACAACAATAAAGAGCAGAAATAAACAATAATCTGAGAACAGTGAACACAATGAAACATAAACTGATATCGAAAACAATAAACTGCAAGAAAACTTAAAAAAACATAAACTGATATGCAAGAGCAAGAAAAATTTAAAAAATAGCAAAAAAATATCACCTTGGTTATTGTTGCTGCCGATCTGAATTAGGGGAGAAGAAAGAACTCAAAGAAATCTTGAGTAGAAGAAAGATCTTGATTCTTGAAATCATGGGAGAAGATCATGAGTGAAGAAAAAAAATCGCGAGTGAAGGAGAGTAGGGCCATGTTGTCGAGGGTTTTTTCAGCGAGGGTCTAGGATTGAGTAGAACCCGTTTGTGATATCTAGGATTACCCATCCTGACCCGTTTGTTTTATTTGCCATTTTTAAAGTTACACATTCTAACCCTCTAACAATACTAATTGACCCAATGCAACCCATCGGGTATAAAAAAATGCCCATACTGACCCAGAATTGTGTGTATGGGTTTAGTTTGCCAGGCATAATCTAAAATACATGTAGGACCTGGATTAATATCAAGTGTTTCTTTGTAATGATGATCATGTGCAATTAGGTGATTGTATCCTTTTGAAATCTTGCTTAAAAGATAGGATAAAGAGCATGGTGGATTTTTAAATAGCTTTTAGTGATTGCCTATTTCTATGAATCTTTGGCAATTTTAACCAGTTTATGTGAAAATCGATTAATTTTTCGTTTATTATAATGCTAACTGGTCAAACGGGTAAAATTAGCAGATACTTAACTAAAAGGGTTCTGGTCAAACGGGTAAAACTAGAAGAAACTTAACTAAAAGGGTTACAGGTCGAACAGGCTGAGTGGATTGAAAGTAGTCCATGACATAGTCAAGTGTTTATAACCTTCCACACTGTTATATTATAAACAACTTGAATCATTATATTAATAATAGTATGTATAATCATATTTAATATGTTAAATACTTATCTCATTTGTCTGCTTTGAATGATGATGGCAGCTGAGAACGCAAAGAAGGCGGCAAAGAAGCCACGAGAAAACACACAGACAGCTGGTGACGGTGAGGACCTTACTCCCTTAAAACATTAGAATTACTTCCCTATATATCCTTGTAAAAGTTTAAGATTTTATGTATATGATATATCCTAATTTCATACTATTTATATACCCTCCATTTAAAAAAAAAGTAACATGTTTTTCATTCCATAGTAAGACCATCTCCAACGGGTGGCCCTTACGGGCCTCTTTAGATCGTCTTTTGGTTCCAAGGGCCTCCCATTGGAGACTGTCTAAATGAACTGAAAATGTTAGTTATAACAATATGTTTCACTGAATAATTAGCAGGAAACAAATGTCATTACCATGAATCATTTCGGCACATAATGTTTTCTTTGTTTATTCATTAAATTTTTTTGTTCATGTAATACACAGGCAAGGAAGAATCATAATCTTCAAGAACAAATGGAACATTTTTGATGGTTTTGATTCTGTACCAGTGAAGATGGAAGATCAAATGATTGATCAAATAGTTAGATATTTGGAAAAGTTTTGTTTTTAATTTTTAAGTGTTATTTTACTACTGCTACATTTTCTATTTTATTTAATTATTATTACGTGTCTATTTCAGTTTTTTTTAAGTTCCACAAGTTTATTACTATTTATATATTGCGAGTGTGCATGGACGGTTTGGTTTTGAGCCTCAACTGAACCGAAACCAAAATTTCTGGTTATTGGTTTATATTGATCGATAGTTTTTGGTTAATCGGTTAATTCTATATATTTGGCTTGATTATGGTTCGGTTAACCTTAAGAAGATTTTAAACTTTTTTCAAGCTGATAGGTTGAAGTTGAAACTGTTTTTAAGCCACTTCATTAGCAAGGCAATTTCAACAACTACAAAAATGAAAAAAAATAAAAGAAACGAAGGGAATGAGCTTTCTTTCATAATATCGCCTCTTCTATTCTTGGTGGCCACTCGTATTCTTTTTTTATAACTACCAAAACATTTGCAATTCAGTTCAGTTAATTGTTCGGGATGAAAAAGTAAAACCTAACCATCGGTTAATTGTTCGGTTCGATTTAGTCAGAAATGGTTTGGTTAATTCGGTTATTTACTCACCCCTACTCTAAAGGACATACTAATGATTAGTAGTGTGTCCCACAACCAAAAGGTTTATGGTTCAAATCCTGCGGAATGCAGGTTGTGGTATATATATCATAGAAAATCTAGGAATTGTTGTTAAAAAAACAAATTATATATTGCGAGTGCATTCCCATCTCGTTCCTCATATAACTTTGTTAATATAATTTAGGAAAAAATTTAAGGTCTTCACATCTTTAAAATAGAGATTAAATTTAAGAACTCACTTCTCATTCCTCATAAAAAAAATTATAAAAAATATTATTTAATCGAACAGAGATATAATGAGTAACAATATGTAGGAAGTTTTAAAAAATAACAAAATTTACAAATAAAATGTTTAATTTTAGCTAAATTACAGTGATGAACAAGGGGCCGATTACTTTAATAAATACCTAAATATATTAATACTTGTAATTTTCTATCATACAAGTCTGTTTGATCTGTGGTAACTCTTTGAATGAATCTAATGGGCGTGTAATTGGGTTGTAAATCTGTGTAATACTTGTAATTTTATTTTATTTATATATATTATAAATAAAAATATATTTAAAAAAACCTATGTTTTAAAACCCAGTAAACTTTTTTTTTTAAGTTTTAGCCAAACTTAAACTCATAAAGTTTACTAGTCTAGCCCAACTTAAACTCAAACAAACTAACCCAATAAAATTTGTATTTAGTTTTAGCCCATCTAAGATCTTAACCCAATAAAAAATTTATTTGGTTTTAGCTAGAGGTGAACAAAAAAACCGGTTTTTTTTTAACCCGGTCCAAACAGTCAAACCGGTTTGGACCAAACCGGTTCGGGTTGCCCAAAAACCGCCGGTTCAAAACCGGTTTGGAGCTTTCTGGCTGAAATCGGGTTGGGGACCGGTTCAACCAAACCGGTTTGATAAACCGGTTTTCGAGTTTAATGCTAATTAATGCTAATTTAATGCTAATTAATGCTAATTTAATATAAATTTAATATAAATTTTTTTTAATGCTAATTAATGCGAATTTAATGCTAATTAATGCGAATTTAATGCTAATTTAATATAAATTTAATATAAAATTTTTTTAATGCGAATTTAATGTCATTTTAAAAAAAAAAAAAAAAAAAAAAAAAAAACCGGTTCAAACCGGTTTAAAGGGCAAACCGGTTTAAACCCTACCCTAACCGGTTTGATCGGGTTGCATATTTCCATTACCAAAACCGGTTTAACCCGAACCGGTTTGGGTCCAAACCGGTTTTGACTTTTTGTTGACCAAACCGGTTCGGGTCGGGTTGAATCGGTTTGGGTTAAAAAACCGATTTGTGCACCTCTAGTTTTAGCACATATAAGATCTAAACCCAACTTAAAATTTTAAAGAAGTATTAAACCAAACAAAAAAACTTGTGGCAACTTTAAAAAAAATTGCAATCAACGACTAGACTTCAGCCTTCAGACGTGAGACGTGAAACAGAGCCTGCGATTGTCGAGCATTCAAGGCTGAGGATCTGGGGTCGGCAATTCGAAATCAGAAGTTCAAAAATTGGAAATTCGATTGATTGGACAAAGCGGAAAACTTAGTTATTCTTAGTTTTTGGCTTTTTGCCCATCTTTAATCAAGTCATTTTTTTTACCTTTTGAGATTGATGAATGAAACAAAGATGAGAACTTGATAATACTTGAATATTGATTAGTTGATTACTTAAATTAAAATTGATTATTGATTTCATAATTTCTTGGTTATTGATTTTTTTGAAACTTGATTCTTGAATAGTTGTTTTTTTTAATTTCTTGATTAGTCAATTACACACTTACAAGTTATAACTGATTATTGATTTTCAGAAATTATGTCTTCAAAACCATTATTTAGTAGTCAAAAACATAAAAAAAAACTAAATGAATAATTAAAAATGCTATAAGAGCCACAAGATTCATTTAACTATGTAACATAGACTACATTACATTCTTACAATTATCTCTTATCCAAATTTGCTTATATGAATTAATGATTTATCCAATGGGTGCGTGGCCTTTATTCTTAGTTCTTAAAATAATTTACCCAAATTAAAATCTGAAAAGAATTGCCGGGGATCTAAACGGGAGCAGCCTCTTTATCCCTTGGGATAGGGGTAAGGTTTGCCCTCATCACACCCTCCCCAGACCCTATTAATAGCGTTAGCTATGTGTGAAATTATACTGGGTACGTTTGGTTTGGTTTGGTTTGGTTTGGTAAAATCTGAAAAGAATAATAAAATATTCAAAGTTGTAAATTTTCTAAATTTAGAAGTGCCATTACTATGACCCCACTAACTTTCCGTATATAGGAAGTCCCATCCACAACAGAGTGAAATTCTAAAATTTTGTCTTCAAATGAACCGGGCCAAACCGTGTGGGTCCACCGCTGCAAAATGACGTCTCATTGGTCACTTTGTGTACGTCAAATTTTTATTTACTTTTAAATAACTACACAAGTATATTTTAATTCGTATCTTCATCATCAGTCCTCATCAAATCAACTCCTGTCTCGTTCAGTTCTCTCTCATCTTCCTTCTCTCACCATATAGAAAGGCGATATCTGCCGGTCACCAAGTAATCGGCGAAGTTGAGTTCATCGCCGGTGTAGCGACGCCGTCAATGTGGAAACTCCGGTGGCTACTAAACCTGTTACTACTTTTCTGTTCGGTGTCTTTGGGCGATGCCGGAGGATCTAGGAACAGAACTAGTAAATGGAGAACGTTAAGCGGTATAATATTATTGCAACTAGTGCTATGCACTTTTCGTCATCTCGCATTGCTAGCGTGTTATTTATTTGATTGCATGTCAAGCTTGATTTTCGTAATTGTTATTTCGGAAGAATTGGATACGTGTTTGGTGATTATATTGTAATCATGCGTTTTAGTTCTGAGCTAGGGCTCGAATTTAAGGAAGAAACATGAAAAGATTAATCAACAAAGGAGCTTCTGGAACTTAATTATGAAAATTTGGTCTTTCATGTTTTATGAATAGGAGATTAGACGGCTAGGGTTTTGAGTTTTGATTTCTGCAGTAGTCGACACCTAACAGTCAACTGATTCACTGAATTATAAAATATATTTCCAGAATACTGCCACCAATTTAGCACTGGGGACACCAGAAGCAAGTGTCAATTTGAATTTGTTAAATGATGTTGGGACCATGTAGGGTGGAAATATACATTTAACTTATGCACTGGAATGTCTCCCAATCTATGCTTATTTAAAATTAGTAAAAAGAGATAAGAAATTTTGTATTGTATATAAGATTTTCGATTTGGTTTGTGCAAGTTGCCATATGTTTATGTGTGATTTTGATTAGATGGCTAGGGTTTTGAGTTTTGGTTACTGCATATCTTTTGCTAAGGCTACAGTTTTGTGTAATAAGATTTTTGATTTGCAAATTGCAAGTTGTTGTCATATGTGTATGTGTGGTTTTGATTAAATGTTATCCTATTTCCATATCATATTCTTAAACTCTGCATCCATACCTTTTGCAGGAAACCGACCTTCAGTTGTAGCACGTGGTGGTTTTTCAGGATTATTACCTGACTCCAGTTTAGGTGCATATTCTTTAGCTGTGGAGTTGAGTGTATCCGATTTGATCTTGTGGTGCGACGTGCAGTTGACTAAAGATGCAATTGGGATCTGCTTTCCGAATCTTAATCTTGAAAGTGCTTCAACTATTAGCCAAGTGTTTAATGATAGAGCCAACACATACCCTGTCAATGGGGCACCTACAAGAGGATGGTTCCCAGTTGACTTCTCACTCAGTGAGCTACAAAATGTTTCCTGTAAGTCAAATCATGCTAATAAATCTTTCACTCTTCGGTGCGTCAATATATTATCTTCAGATATCATTGACTGTTAGATGCAATTCTCTCTGTTCTCGTGGCTCTTATCAAGCATTCAAGTGAATTTAACATGGCGCTTTTGTTGAACACCATACATGTTGATTGTGGTTAACACACTCAAATACCTCTCTCATTAATCTAAGGTAGTATTCCAATTTTTTCTGCTATCCATGAATATATTTTAGGAAAAGGAGGAAGTAAGATTGGAGCACATTTCTACTTGATGATCAGCTCCCCAACTCCGAAAAAAGTCACCATGCCATGTCACCTATCCGTTTGAAGCGTAGTTGTGTTTCTTTGTGATGTATTTTTTACATTTTTATATTTATAAATACTTCCAGTTATATTGTGCTTAGTTAATCAACCATAATAACATAATTCTCTGTGTGTGTGTCTTTGATTTCTCAATGGAATGGTATCATGTCTTGCAAGTAATGATTGTTCTTTTTTGCACTAAACAGTAACACAGAACGTTTTATCTCGAACTCCATATTATGATGGCTTGTATCAGATCCTTACTGTTGAAGATGTAGTTGGAGTGAAACCAGGAAGACATCTGTGGTTGAATATCCAGGTGATTATTACTCTGTATATTATCACTACATTAGGGATTCCTGAAGTTAATGCCAAGTGTAGAAGTAGTTTAGTAATACGATAGAGTAAAAATATCTAGAGCGAGAATTAATGTAATAAAAGTCAACAGAACACATGAAAATTCAATTATGATAACCAACTATCTTAACTCTTAACATGAAAATGTTGATGTAGTAATATTCTTAACAGGAAGGATAGTTGTTAGTAGTTATTTTCCTGTTGCTAACCTTCCTTCTCTTTATGATTTTGCAGAACGATGCATTTTTCAGCCAACACAATTTGAGTATGAGAAATTTTGTGATTTCTACTTCCAAAAAAGGTGCTGTGAAATATATTTCATCACCAGAGGTGGATTTTTTAAAAAGCATTGTGACAAGATTCAGATCAAGCACTACAAAATTAGTTTTCAGATTTCTAGGGCTGGATGAAACTGAGCCCTCGACCAATCAAACATATGAATCTCTTTTGAAAAATCTGACATTTATCAAGACATTTGCTTCTGGGGTTCTAGTTCCTAAATCATACATATGGCCTGTGGATAGGGACATGTATTTACAACCATTTACATCCTTGGTCTTGGATGCTCACAGGGAGGGTCTAAAAGTTTTTGCTTCAGATTTTATGAATGATGTGCCAATCGCGTATAATTACAGTTATGATCCTGTAACAGAGTATTT
This sequence comes from Smallanthus sonchifolius, assembly GCA_023525975.1. NCBI lineage: Eukaryota > Viridiplantae > Streptophyta > Magnoliopsida > Asterales > Asteraceae > Smallanthus > Smallanthus sonchifolius. The sequence goes on along the minus strand of CM042026.1, from coordinate 12,756,327 downwards.
GAAGTTTGTTGACAATGGAAACTTCTCTGTAGATGGTGTGCTTTCCGACAACCCAATAACTCCCTCAGCTGCTTTTGGTAAGTTTAAGAACCCTTAAATTCTATTAGATTAACCAATCCATTATTCAGTTTTTTCAGTTCAGTTATTTGAATAATCAATGAACGCTTTTTATTTACTTATTTTATGAACACACCTAAAAATGTTTTGTTTTACTTTGACAATCACTTCATAAAATGTAATTACTTCCAACCACATGTCCATAAACTCAACTAGTTAGCCAAGAAGTTTAACCTCATCTGGTTAACCAGCCTCATAGTTTCAATAGTTGAACCTCAAATGCATTAGTATCTTGAAAACCTAATCCATCTTCCGATTCCATATAAAATGTGTTTTTTCTGTGTTTCCATTCTGATCAAGAAGCTAATGATTCTGCGACCCTGCAGATTGCTTTTCTCACATGGGGACAAATGCATCACATAAAGGTCTGTCATTCCATATATTATACATGTCAACACAATTAGTTGATGTTTTTGTTTCTCTGTTCAAAATGTTGTTCATATATTTCTTCCTTAGATGTTCTTGAATGGCTATTAGTTAGAGGTATCGATTTCGACCCGTTTACTTATGAATGGGTTGATTTGGTTGTGTTTTGTCACGAACAGGAGAAATATTAAAAATTAGCTAAAAAGGGAACAGGCCAAACGGGTTGAAAGCCGCTCAAAGCCGACTTTTGATGCATACAAATCTCTAAATCATTTACTCAAAAGATTTCTATTAATATTGTATAACATCTTTTGCAATCATCATTAACACATTAGTTTTTTATGAATAAATGTTTGACAGGCGAACCCAACCTGGACTCTTTAAACCAGTACTAAAAATGGCCCGTTACCTGACCCAACCATCTTGCCACCTCTAAATTATCAATGGCTGCATGCTTTAGTTATCACTAATATGCATGCCTTATTCACGTATTGAAACTGACCAGTATCTTCTTCTTTGGTATTGCTTCAGTAAACTTTTCAATTATCTCATCTGAAGGAGCAAGTGGGGACTTCCCTGGCTGTACTGATTCCGCGTATAGGAAAGCTGTTTCAGACGGTGCAGATATTATCGACTGTCCGGTTCAGATGACAAGGGATGGAGTGCCTATTTGTTTAGGTTCTGTAAACCTCATTGATAGAACAACAGTTGTTAATTCACAGTTTAACAACGTTACATCGAACTTTCCTGAGCTTCATTCTGGTAATGGAATATATACCTTCAGTCTCACATGGAGCCAAATTAAGATCTTGAGACGTAAGTAGTCTATTCACCACTTTTGTGCTATTAATAGGAAAGATAGATATAATGTCACTGTAAGTTAAACCTTGTAATATGATTGTATTAGAATGTGATTGTTGTGTTTAGGGTTTACATAAAGAGGTGTTTATATAGAACACCATATTACAAATCTAGTCCCTATACTATATCACTTAGAGATTTAGGTTGAAAATATAAAAACATAAAACTAAAAAGATAGTTGATCTTCTCCTTCTCCACCATGCTTTCGCCCGTCACACACATTTTTTTTTCTTTTTTTTTCTTTTTACAGCAATGGTAAATGGGATCAAAGGCCCAATCGAAAACTTCATTAGGAAAACCCTAATCTTATACAGGCCATCACCACTTCGTCGGTCGCCGGAGTTCTTCAACAACTATGGGTTTGTTCCCCTTTTTTTTACTCCCTTATTGTAGATATCTATTTTTTTTTTTTGCAACCTCGAATAAACGGAACTGAAAGCATTGTGGCTTTCGCGAGGCGCACGTCGTCAGAAAAAACGACCACTGTTGTATAGTGGCGGCGACGGGGAGGAGTTAGGGTTTAGGGCGGCGACTATGGTGTTTGTGGTGGCGGATAGGGTACGCCGCTGTGGCGGCTAGGGTTCCGTTGTGGCGGCTAGGGTGCCGCTGTGGCGGCTAGGGTTCCGCTGTGGCGGCTAGGGTTCCGCTGTGGCGGCTAGGGTTCCGCCGTGGGTGGAGGCGGCAGTGGTGGTTGACGGCGGCAGTAGGAGTGGATAGAGAAAAAAAAAGAGAACTGTAGCGGCGCACAGTAGCACGGTACTGTAGCGGCGCGGCAGTAATATTTTAGGGTTGGATCAAAAGACATCAGCGGAGGTTTGTTGTGGTGGTGGGTAGGGCGGCGGCGGCGGCCGGCCGCCCCTCCGGCGGTGTTTTTCAGTGATTGAGCTCTAGCTCTGATACCAAGTTAAACCTTGTAATATGATTGTATTAGAATGTGATTGTTGTGTTTAGGGTTTACATAAAGAGGTGTTTATATAGAACACCATATTACAAATCTAGTCCCTATACTATATCACTTAGTCTAATACTGTACCATCACATTTTCCTCAAGTAATACTTGAACCAAAAGATTTATGAATCACTAGAGATGGTGGTTTCTTCCATTTACTTATGGGTGGGATTGTGCTTTATCTTAAACGGGTCAAATCACAACTTTATCTAAAAGGGAAACAGGTGAAATTGGTCGAATGGGTTGAAAGTCACCTAAAGTCTATTTTCTATGCATACAACCTCCTAAATCATTCTGGTCAAACATTTAAACTACTGGTGTAATGTTACTGTTTTTGTAATCATAATTGGCGTGTAAAGTATTTATAAAAATGAATAAAAAGAGGTTGCCATTCAATCCAACCCACCCCGACCCAGCCCGTTTCGACCATTACTAAAAACATCCAGTTTTGACGCGTTGTTCAGCCTGCCCAGCCCACTCATCTTGCCACCTTTGTCAATCATGCACTTATACTCCCATATTCACAACCATTTATCAATCCCATTAATCAAATCAACTAAGACAAATGATCAATTTAGGACACTATGAGAAAGAGATGATTAGTTGACAGAGAATGTTTACTATCTTGACCATCATTTTAATGATTTATATCAGGTAATTTGAATAAAGTTGGACGAATGATGATGTAATTGATATCATTATGACACTATAAATATGTGATTGATAAATCCTTTTTGTTTGAGTATTTAATTAAAGAATGTGTAGAAGTATAATCACATTTTTTGTTACATCTGATTTTGCAATATTTAGAAATGCTGATTCTTGTCATATTTGATACTCCAACATTTGACACCAGCATTGATATGTTTTTCAAAATCTCTTGAGAACATGTTGGTAGCAGTATTGAACTTTAAAAGAGGGAACTTGGAAACAAAAAGTAATGAAGTGGCATTTCTAGCAAAATCTGGACTTGATATTAATATTTTATTTATCCTTGCGAACAGAATATTAAATGTTTTAGAGTTGTACTTTTCAACAACTGTATTACTGATCTGCTATTTCATTGTTTTTCTTTCTTTCTTATATTTTAGCTTTAATGTTTGAACCATTTGCTAACGGCACTTTGTACCGGAATCCGAAATTCAAAAATGATGGAAAGTTTATGACCTTGTTTGACTTTTTGGACTTTGCAAGTAATGCCACTTCTGTTTCTGGTGTAATGATCAACATAAAGGTCAGTCTGTGTTTTTCTTGATCTTTTCCATACTTCAGAATTTTTTTTACATGAGCATGTTTACATAGTAGAAAGAGCAACCACCATGTATAACAATAATGCTAATATCAATGGCCCACCTTTTTTATCCAATAAAATTGTGACACGTCAGCAGGGGTATTTTCACCTTCTTTCAATTTGAGGGTAAAATGTTCAAGCGCCAACATTTTTGTCCTGAATTGGACAAAATGTAAACAAAATGAAACTTGGGTGGCTTGATGCTTAGTTTTCATACACGGGTAGCCTGTTTGCAAACTTTGTCAAACATGGGTGACCTATGTATACACAGGTCACGCGTGATCTTTATGCCACGCTTATCACTTTACAATACAACCAATTTTGTGTCGACCATTTTACCCTTAGAAGCCAATGGTAATAAAATTTTAGACTTCAAGGGGTGGCGCAGTAGTAAGCGGCTGATTCCCCTCTAGCAGAGGTCTCAGGTTCAAATCCTGCTTCCACTGTTTCCTGCCATAACCTCTTGAGGCCACCTGCTATTTACGTGATCTTGTTGGTTAGCAAGGTATTGGCAGGGTCCCGTGAGTTTTCAAGTAACGGGTTCTCATGGTTTAAAAAAATGGTCTAAAAGGATATGGTTGTGGTGTGCAAAGTAAAAAAGTGTGATGAGATCACCTTCCCTTTATAATAAATACCAAATAGTTATCGACTTGTTCTAGGTTCCGATAAGCTTTGTTTGCATATAATGAATACCCAATAGTTATCTAGTTATTCTAGGTTCCGGTCAGCTTGGCTCTTTCAAACAAATACAGCTGGCAGCTACTATTTGTTTATTTCATGATTCTTGTAATCTATTGATAAGTTGTTGCATGTTCATCTTTTTTACTAGCACCAAATTAAAACTTACATGGTTTTGTTACTCAACTTGCAGCATGCAGCCTACCTAGCAGAAAATCATGGACTAAGCGTAACAGATGCTGTGATGGACGCCTTGAATAAGTCTAGTTATACTAACAACATGAACAAAAAGATATTAATCCAATCTTCAGAAAGTAAGGTTCTGAAATTATTCAAGGAAAGAAGCAACAGGCATGAGCTTGTTTATGAAGTTAATGAAAACATCCGAGATGCCTTAAACTCAACCATTTTAGAAATTAAAGATTTTGCTAATTCAGTGATTATTGGGAAGGAATCTGTCTACGCTCGCAATTATGGATATCTTTTTGGTCAAACTAAGGTCGTGGATAAATTTCACAAGTTTAAGCTTCCTGTGTATGTGCAACTAATGAGCAACGAGTTCCTGTCAGTGGCATGGGACTTCTTTTCAGACCCGTATGTTGAAATAAACACATTTGTAACAGCAGCTAGTGTTGATGGAGTTGTTACAGATTTCCCAGCTACCGCCGCCAGATACAGAAGTAAGTTTGCTCCATTTCAGATTCACCCAAACGTGTTATGGACTGTCTGGTGGGTTGGGTAATGGGTCAAAATGAGTTTGGGTTGAAGCGGGTCAAATGAGGCCAGGTGGGGTCGGATTGACCCCCTGCGCAATCTTGTCCATTTTAAATTTCTGTGAATATTTATGGCTTATTTATGATTACAAAAACAATTGTATTATAATTATGATCCAAATCTTTGGATAAACAGACTTTAGACCACTTTTGACTCGAATATCTCAAAATTTTGAGGTTTTTTGTTGGAGTTTTTGGAAGTTTGAGGTTCTCCTGATAATCTGTGAAATGTATTCATTTTTTTCCCCTTGGGGTAACAACAGGGAACAGGTGCCTACAATTACCAGACATAAAGCTCCCAGAATATGCAATGGCTGCACGGCCTGGCGCACTGTTGAGATCCATGGATAGTCAGATGATGCCACCGGCTGCAGCTCCCAATCCCGTCCTGAGTGATGCTAACCTGGCAGACCCACCTATAACTCCAGCTACACATCCACCTTCTAGTAACAACTCAATAGCACCATCTCCAACCTCAACACAAGTGGTCAACCACCAAAATCTGTTATCAGACCTCTGTTTTCTTCTTCTGTTAACATTGGTATTGATGTAGGGATAACAAATATAATCATCTAACTTGATCATTAATATATTATATAAGATCATCTTTTGTAAATCTTTTGCATGAGTGGAACTACAGGGGATGCCAGGGGTCTATTGATAGGTATCATACGTCGTTACTTTCTGGTAGTTTGACCCTCAAATTATCGCCGGTAAAATAGTTGAATCAAATGTAAAAAAAGAGAGAATTCTATTGTGACCCAGGGTTCCATTCTTTAGTAATTGAAATGTGGAACTATAGTGAAACTACAAAACACAAGCTTAATATGAAAAAGTAAGTTTGAAAAAATGGGTGGGTGGGTCGGTCGGGTCAAAGCGGTATGCTTTTAGAAAGTATCAATTTGGTTGAAGTCAAAATGGGTTTTGTCCAAAATGGGTTCACCAAAATGGATCATTCTAAGAAAGTATATAGTTTCACACGCTATATTTGCTAATCTGGCGGCTAGTGGTGACGAATTGCAGTGGAGGTGGCGGCGATGGTGGGGGCAGCGGCGATGGTGGTGTGGGCGACAACAGTAATGTGGGTGCGGGGGTGGTCGAGTTGGTGGTGGTGACTAGTAGGTGGTGCTCGTCCGTTTGGACCTGTTTTAAGCTAGCAAGTTTTAAAATAGTGACATAGATTGACCAGTTGCATCTTCTGAGTAGACCTAGATCGATCCATTAATTTGAGTATACCCAAATTGACCTGTAATGAACCCTTTTTTTTCTTTTTCTTTTTTATCAAATCAACCCGTAATTGCCACCACCGCTTTGGCTTTCCTCGAACCAAGTTAAAAAAAACAATTGGTTATATTAGCTTATGACTTTGTTTCTTTAAAAAAATTCTGGTATAAACTGTTTTTTTTAACTTGAAAAACTTTTATTTCTAAACACAGTTGATTATATATTCTTTTATATAAAGACTAGCAATAAAGTAGGCCCGAAATCAAATCAACCGGCAAACTTCAGGTCGATGTATGGCACTAATTCAGTTTGTTAGTTAGGAAAGATGTAGAACCGAAATTATTGGTTTGACCAGGATTTTTTAGCCCAAAGCGGCCAAACGAATCGTATGCGTCTAACAAAATCTACAAACCCGTGATTAGTTTACAAGTTATAGGAATATAAATGTAACCGCGTATTCCACTTTCAAGAACTGTTTTCAGACACCAAACTCAATATTCAGGTATCGCGAGTCTACTGAAGGAATGTAAATACAATCCATCTCTACCAACTCTAAATGAATACTATCCGTATCAAGGACTACTCTACAGGGTACAACATTTTCTTTACCAAATACGATACTACAATTCGCGTATACGCCCTCTTTAGGTGGCAGATTCAATAAACATGATCTGGGAAACGAGTTCATGTTCATGTTGCTGATAAAACTTTGGTCATCATTTAGCATTAATATTAGGCGATGGTGGCGACCAAGAAGCTCAGAAACATAATTCATGTCTCCCTGTGAAAGTGCATAACGAACACGGGTAGATGACACCTGTCCTCTTTCTTTAGTGTCGGTGAATTCGCGGTTTAATATGCTCTGTTTTTGGTCCATCACTGGGTTTATGATGTATGCCTCTATACCGTACTCTTCGCATAATCTTGACAGCTCAGATGCATCTCCTGCGGCTCTGTAACCAAACCGATAGTTTTTGCCTACAATCATATAATAAGAAATTAAGATCTAAAGTTAGACTTTTGAGATCAAACATGTTATAGGGGTGTAGATGTAGCAAAATGGGAGGTTTGGGTGGATTTGGTTGTGTAACATGTCAAAAATAGCCGGGGCGGGTCAGGTCAAGTTGATATGCAAACACTTTTGAAAATGATATTTAGGAGGTTGAGATTCTATGCTTTGAAAATACATTCTAGGGGACATTCAACAAGTTTTGGCTCATTTCCTTCTTAGGTAATTTTTTTAGTTTTACTAATTTGACCCGTTAGAGATATCATATAATCCCAAATCGACCTAATTATAAACTAATGGGCTGAAACTGTCACATCTAAGTGGGTGATTGGAAGTGCATTTAAAAATGATTATCTAATATTGAATGTGGAATTAGATTATTAGTTGTAAAAATATAATCATAAGCAAAAGTAGGTTGAATAAATATCAGAAACTGAATAAGATAATCATTTTCAAAACCCACATCCAAACACCTATTTTAATAGACTCAAGTTTATCTACCTGCCACAACACCGCGTACACCGAGCTCTTTAGATAACTTCTCCACAAACTGGCGTGGGGTCAGATTTCTCACTTTAGAGAACTCGACTTCAAGCTCTGTGGGCGTCACTTCACCACAGTAAGCAGACCATGATGAAAGCACCCGTTCACGATCACATTTGGCTACTACAGGAGCCCTGTTCAAACCACTTAGATTTCAGACTTTTTAATACATGTATATGTGTGCCAAAACTGGCGGGCTGAGTAACGGTCAGGACAAGGTCAAGTTGGTTTTAACTGACAACACTTTTTTTCCAATTTTCAAATCTTTTAAAAAAATAATGTGTTTAAATACACTTTAGGCAACTTCTGACCCGTCCGACCCGTTATCAATAAAATACAACCCGAATTGACCCGTCTTCATATGAATGGGTTGATATACCTAGGTTCCCAGCCAAGAACTTCTGCCATTCCAGTAAATGATAGCAGAAATGGAGTACCTGCCTTTGCTGCTTGGATAGCAAGCTCACGATGACCAATATGCAGTGCATCAAACTTTCCCAAAGCTACTATCCCTCCTAGAAAATGAAATTAAACTGTTTAAAATAAGCAAAAGAACACAGCATGTGTAATTTAAGGTTTGTCAAAGAACAAACTTTGTTGGATCTTATTTACATGATGTTATAAGAAATGAATATGTGACGGTAGCCCCATTTACTTGAAGATACAAAAATAATGACAACAACAACAACAATAATAAGAATAATAGGAGTTAATTACACGGATGGCCCCTGTCGTATGTCCCGATTACACTTTTGGCCCCTAATTGTAATCGGGAGCTCCAACTCATGGGGATACTCTGGCTCATAGTCACATGATTCGCGGTACGCTCCGGTACGGGAACGTGGAACGGGGTCGCAATTAGCTAGGTCCCAAAAATTCGGTACGAGCGGAGGTAGGCTCATTTCGGATCGCTCCGGTACGATGCACCATATAATGTGGTACGATGTACCAGTTAAACTTGGTGCTATGAATACATTGGTATAATAGTAAATAAAATAAAATACCATTATTATTAATTTATTGTAAAATTATCTAAAGTTAAATAAAATAATCTTTCTTCTCCTTCTAATAAATGGTTCCATGAAAAGCCACGTGTTATCACCCAATTACTCCTCAGTTGTGTCTTCCCATATACCCCTTTCTCAAAAAGACGCTATCCTCAACCCGATTCATCTTCCCGATTGAATCTCTAATCCTAAACACGCAAACCCTAATTTCTCTTCTTCACAATCCTCTCTTCTTCAGTTTCAACAGCCAAGGGCATCTCCATCACGAATCACATCCAAAGTCGCCACAAACATCATCCAAAATCAGAGAAAGAAGATGAAGAACACGTCCGGTTCAATGTTCCCATGGATTGGCGGAACGTGTTTCGAAATCAATGAGTTCGCGATCCCAATAGCACCAGGTACGATTAAATTGATTTTCTGGAATGCCAATTTCTTGTTCGGAAACGCGATCCAGAGCGTACCAGGAACGCGTTCGTAGATCGAAAATCGTGGGCAACCCAGCGAACCATGTGACTATGCTCTGGCTACCTCATCGCACCTTCAGTGTTTAGTGAATGGTAGTCCAGCCTTGCAAGACTCTGGCTTAGCTCATCAAATCCGCGATTTGGGTCTATGTCTAATTATGCCTCGAATTCCTCTGATTTGGTATGAGCATCTGCTCTTGGTAAACAATTGCAACCTCTGTGCAAAGATTCTACGGCCTCGGGTTGTATTCCCCCATTCGTGCTCCCCAAATATGATATTGCCCTTCCGACAAGGTCGATTGTTGCTCATACTGCGGCCCCCTTACGGAAACCTAAACATGGCTAAACACCACCTACCACCACCACTCTCGATTCAAGTAAACCCATACACCGTGATTAAAGCAACAACGACTTGAAATGGGAAAGGACTTGAAACTTCAGTGATTCTTTGTTACCTAATTTCAAGGACTTGAAATGGGACAGGACATGAACATGGCTAAACACCACCGACCACCACCACTCTCGATTCTTTGTTACCTAATTTCAATGATTCTTTGTTGATCCGATCCATTTCGGTACCTAGTTTGGCGAGAGATTGTTTGGTGTATGAATCAATGTTTGAGATGTTTGTTCATTGTATATGTATGCCTTTGTTGATTTTGGGTGTTTATTTGAGGTTCAATTTAAGTATTCAGGCCATGGCAAGAGTGATGGTGAAGTTCTTGCCGGCAGCTGGCCATCTGTTGGTATTGCCGAAGAAGGGGAGGGGGAAACTAGGAGTCTAGGAGATGATGTACAAGTGGGGAAATGGGATTGGGTAATGCTAATGTGGGTCCCATGGTTTAAAAAAAACGGCTGAGGCGTTAGAAAATCGTATCTGAGGCGACGCCTCAATTAGGGTTTTGATACGTACGCCTCTAGCTCCGAGGTGGTTCGAAAAACGTATGAGGGGGTTCGAAAATCTGAGGCGGTACGTTTTTTACTTTAGGGCAAATTTTGGGCGGCAAATTAAGCCAGGCAGGAAAAAAATGAGCGCCAATTGCTGTTGTTTCTCTCTCTCCTTAATTAGACTAATCTCTCATTTTCTTATCTGGAATTGTTCATTCTTTTTTCTCCAATAATTTACATTTTACAAAAAGAAAAGGAGAAACTAAGTTTGGCAACTCAATTTAAATTTCACAGATTATTAATTCGGGTTGATTCTTTTTCCTTTGTGATGTAGAGCCTTCTTTGTAATGAAAGTGTTGCATTTTATGTTGTTTAAATTTGATTACAAACTTCATGTGTGTTTTTGATGTGTGTTTTTTATGTTCTAGACTTTATGTGTCAATTTCAAACATTCAGTATTTTATTTTTTATAAGATATATAATTTTTATATTTATTTTTTAATTCCGCCTCAGGCTTACGCCTCGTTTCGCCTCGAGGCTTACGCCTCGTGAGGCTAAGGGAAAACGCCTCGAGGTGCGATTCCGTTCTTTTAAACCTTGGTGGGTCCCATAGGTTTTAAAAAAATTAGTTTATCATTATTATTTAAAAAGGGTATTTTAGTCATTTACAAAAAAATTAACAGCCAAAGTTAACGGCCATCCATTTTGGGGGCCAAAGGCGTTATAAAATGGAAAGCTATGGATCAACCGTGTAATTTCTCAAAGGACATACGACGGGCAATCCATGTAATTAACTCTAATAATAGTAGCAACAAGAATAACAATAATAATAATAACAATAATAAGGGGTAACTTAAAGTGAAGTTTTCCCTAATAATAATACCTGCCACAGATGACAATTGTTCAGAGCGGGATGTGCCATCATCTTCCTGTTGGCTTTGCCCAATTAAAAAGACAGATTGCACACATCAATCAAGGAACGAAACAAGAGGTAAAACGAAGTGAAATGGACAATTTTTAATCCATTTATATGAATAACTACAAACAAAAAATTTAAATGACATCTGCGCATACCATAGGAGGCAATTTCAACCCATTTATGTAAAAATTGGTCAAATTTCGGGTTATATTTTATTCATAACAGGTCAGACTTGTAAAATTAAAGATAATAGCTAAAAAGGAAACAAGGCATACGGGTTAAAAGTCGTACAAAGTATACTCATGTTTACAACCTCCTAAATTGTTTTGTTCACTAAAAATCAGATCATACCTTTTAGTTTCTATAATAGTGTGAAATCATAATCAAAGGTGTATTTATTATAAAAAAACCCAGAAAAGAAGACAAAAAAATGTTAATCATTCAGCCCAATCGAAACAACCCATTTTGAAACTATGTGGTTTGACCCACCCATTTTGCCACCCAAAGAAAGTTAATTATGAAATGCATACCTTGTTGCTTTCATAACTGAAGAAGATAAAGAGAGAACCCTTGTAGAAGCTCCTTGCACTGTAATTGGAATTGGTAACCTGATACCCCTAAATAAATGCAAATATTGGGCCCAATAACAGACTTAGTTTTATATACCACTCCCAACAAATAGCTTATACAAGTTAAACTTACCCGTTCAGGTGGACAAACAACTTCTGATTCATGAGCATTGTTTGTTTCATTTGGATCAAACTACACTACAATGAAATTGCAATATCTACCACAGATGTGATCCCAAAGGCCATGTAGGCTGCCATAATTCAAGGTCAAAGAAATTCAAACAGGTGTTATTACAGTTAGAGCTTAGGACGATTATAACCTTGAATCATGTTTTTCTAAAAAAAGGAACTTCAATAAAGAATATAAAACAAGCAGGGCTGAGGGAAGGGGGTATAGATGGAATTATCGATTTTTAGACCATTTTGCTTTTCTTTTGGAAAATATGTTGTAAGGCACGAACTAAAAGATGGCAACCTTCCATCCCAAAATAAATGCAATGATCAAGTAGAAACACAGTTTCACATAAGTGTTTTAACTATTAGTCAAATTACTAAAATATCCACCAAATAGATGAAATCTATGGACCAAAGTCACTGTTATGTTCATCTAGCAGTAGTGCAATCTCAGTTCAAACTTTCATCAAAAAAACCCAATGATCATGCATTTAGGACAGCACAATTCACAACAAAGATGCATATATTCTGCAATGTTGCAACGGTGTGCATGTTATTTGAATATTTTGTTTCCATTGCTAGCTTCTTTCTAAACACACCACAATCTCACCATGTCCTACAAATCAAACCCTAATACATTTTTCTAATCTTCTAGTTTAGCCTAACTAAAAAATCACACTGTAGCCTGATTTGCAGGTTTCCTGAATCTAGACATGGTGGTTAATAATACATTGATGCCAAAATTGAACCAAAAGCCACAAAAGGTGATTATGATTCTGATACTAATTTTCAAAATTATTAATATATAAACCGAGAAGAGTCAACCGCCAATTGTGTTTCTTGAAACTCAATCTAAGCCGTTTAAAATAGGCATAACTAACTTTTTAGAAGATCCTGGCCACATAAAATGCAATTTTTCGACAGTTACAATTTCAATGAGATTTCACACGGATTGCCACTGCCTTCACATGGATCCTCAACCCACGTTTCCCTCCGACGGTTATCCCTGCTTATGCTACCACCCCTCCCCTCACTCTCACATCCCTCCCTCGTCTGCCTCAAATCTACGCACCTCTCTCCCCTCTTCAACTCTTCTCTCTCGCCATCCTCCTCCACATATCAACCCTTTCCCCACGTCATCTTCTCCCCCTCCCACAACCTCAGATTTGCAATTTCATAGGTCATTTGGAACGAACGGTGGCGACAATTGTATTGAAAGAAATGCATCCGGAGACGTTCGCGAAGGTTACCAGGTTCAAGTTCTATCCTAGCAAATCGTTTCCAGGTACGTAAAACTGTATACCATTGCTCGCTAGGTCAAATCTTCCTTCGCATAACAAAAAATCGTTCTTCGAGTCAGGCATATATATATTGGATGCGACCCCAAGTTTATTTCTAAGAAATACATGCTTTTTTCAAATATTTGTATGAATTTCTCGCTTTGAGTCTGATGATGGAAGATGTATTTGGAGAAATTGCCATTTTCCAAAAAATTGTATGTAAATTCTGCAGTTAGTAAAATTAGGGCTGAGAATATGGATGTGGAGAAATTGGGGAAAAAGGAAAGGTCTGTTGAAATGAAAGTTTGTTTTACAAGGTATATTTTTACTCATTTTTTACGATTACTGTTTCTTTCTGTGAATTTTTTTATCTAATTATTGAATTAAAACTAATTATTGTTATTGTGCTTTCCATTGCCATTGCTCGAATCAGTCAGGTGTGGATTTTGGTTCTATATACCAAATCAGTTTGCTGTTACACGTCGATGTCTGATCCTTCTAACAAAGGTAATCGATTCTTGCCCACATGACGTATGTTTTATTGATTATTTCGGTTTGGTTATTATCAAGAAATTTAAAAAAATGGAGTTTAAAAGAATATCGTTGTTGCTTAGAATTAGTTCAGAATTATCAAGCATTAAAACAATGGAGTGGAATCATGTTTTGCTTAGAATTTGTTGAAAATTAAATTAAAAAATAAAGTTCAAAAGAATCATGGAACAGAAGGTTTGAGTGAATCTTGGAATTCTTTCAGAAAGTGACATCCATTTCATTCTTTACTTTTGGTTTTGGGCTATACCCTACTTTGCATTTAATTCTTGATGTACAAGTTTTAATGCTTTATGTGCATATCATAACTATGTTATGCAAGGAAAATGAGTCTGCAGTTGAAATGGGTCTGCAGTTGAAATCCATGTAATTGTTTCAGTTTAAGATTTCTTTGCCCGACTTAAAGTTGAGATCCAAAGTAAAGCTGTAGTTGAGATCCAAATAAGGTATTGGTTTTAAATGATAATAGCATGTGGTTTTATTGATTAGATTATTTGGTTTGGTTAGATTAATTTGGTTATTGGTTATTTGGTTTTATTGATTAGATTATTTGTTTATTGGTTATTTGGTTTGGTTAGATTAATTTGGTTTGATTATTTGCTTTTATTTATTAGATTAGCTGGTTATTGGTAATTTAGATTAAAATGCCAAACCGTAACCGTAAGTATGAATTGTGTGCATCAAAAAGGGTCAAAAAAGCTAAATGAGATTCTTTAGATGAATCTCAAAAAGGATCAATACTAAGATTCGTAAAAACCACAAAAAAATATGAGGGTTTTCTATAATATGACCTTTGAAAAAGGGCCCCAAAATCTTTAGTTCGCTTGAGGCCACCAAGTACCTTGAGCCGCCCCTGTCCACTTGCAAGGATGATAGAACTTCCTGGTGGTCATCTTGTGAGTCACGAGAGGACCAAAGAGGTATACTAGAGATTGCATATATAAACAGAACTTATTATGTGATGAAACCCTAATTGTTTTATGCTATTTCTTATCAGCCAACTCTCATTTTGCCATCCATAACTAACAAATGCATTGTGATAAAAAATAATCAGAATATCATGTTCACAAGCCTTCTGCAGAATAGACGGATTGCCAGTTGATGTTCTTATTAGTGGATTCTATAACCAAAATAGAGCTGTAAGTTTTCCCAGTTCTTTCAATTTCGTATCGGTTTGATGGTTGTTGATGAGAATGGGTACCATACTGATTTATGATGATAAGTCAAATAAGGATAACGACATTCATGTTGTATTTTGCTTTTAGAGAAGGGGTATATGCTGGAGTTTGTTGATTTGTCTGCAACTTTTAGTGCAGATAGTGAGTTTAAATAACCGATTCTTATTTCATATAACTTCTAAGGATTTGATTTCAATCCCTGCTCACTTTTGCAGAAGTATCAAAGTTTATAGATTAAAAAACAAATCTACAATGGATCTACGTTTTTTGTTCTATTTTAGTTAAATTAATATTACATGGATTTATTTTTTCCTGGTGAAGGATTTTGTATATTTTTTTAATCTTCCTGTCGTTTTATGGTATAAAAACCCTTTCGGCCCTTCATTTGACTCCTAACTTAATTTGGTCCTTGAGTCTTTTATGTGTGAGTCCATTTGGGTCCTTGGGTGCTTGGGTTGGGTTGGAGGAATAAGGGGGGTGGGGGATTTAACCTTGATTATTGTTAATAAAATGGCGAATGGTATTGGAAAAATACTGCCTTAATGCTCACAAAATTTGGTAGATCAGGGACAAGCACATACAAGAAAATAGGATTTAGCACTCCAGGAAGATGGTTATGTTTTACAAGCCATTCTACATTTCTTCAATATAAAAGTAACAACGTAAGATCAAAAGCGACGACGGATGCCGGGGCTAACCCGTTTGACCTCTTATCAAAAGTGCTTGATTTATTGCAAGTTTTTGAACTTCATCAGGTATTGAACATCTTAAATCTCATTTTTTTTTGCATATAAGTGTTCAGTAGATCATCTTTCAAATTTTATTTGTATTATCAGAGTTAGATGATTATCTTAATCAAAACAGAAACAATCCACAATCTGATTTTGAGTTTGTTGAATGGTAATGTCATTGGTGAATATGATTAAATGTAAGGCTGTATTATATAGGCTTACAGTGCTATACTATTAACTGCTTTTTTGAGCTATAACATATTTACATGATTATGTAGATAAAAGCAGATGTTAGATCCTGTACTTTCAATGCTTCAGTTAAGAGTTCTTTTGGCACCCGAAAAGAGTTATGCAAGTTATCAGGATGCAAATGACAAGGATGAGTTTGAGGAACGTTCACAGAAGAGGCTTAAGGTTACCGAACCTTTGAATGTCAGCTCTGCGAGTTATGATCTCACTGAAGAGGTATGTTGTTTGTACAGATGCATAATCACTTTGTTTTTACATGTATTGCGGCCTTATAAGTGGCACTAAGTGACAGAATTTTAACAATTGTTTGAGGCATTTGCTGAATCCATTGCTTTTCATTCTTAATTTCTTTTATTACATTGTTACTTTTACATTTTAAACTGTTTTTGTTTAATTAAATGCGGAATTTAATTTAATTGCAGCCTGTAGATCTTTTCGCTTTTTTGTCTCATAGCTCACCATTTCATTCCTCGAAATATTGAAATATACAGGGTTCATTAAGTGGAAGGAAGGGTGTGGTTGAACTTGAAACAGGCAAAGGTAAATCATTAACCAGGTGTAACTATACGGGATGTGGGAACTATGCCTGAAAAAGTAACTTTGAATATAAGGCAACTCAATTATAAGTTTTCTCATGATCTACTCCGATATTGATTGTTGTTAATGTAGTCTTCTTCTTTTTTTCTTCTGTAGTCCATGTGTGTGGATTGTTCAAAACAGTGAATGAATGAGTCGTTTTTCAAATATCACACAAGTTCTTTATTCCTTAAAATCTTCCAATTTAAATGTTGAGAAAGGCTTGATTGATTTATTATTATTATTATTTACCTTCCTTTGTTATTTAATACGTGTGCTAATTATTGGTCTACTACTAGTGGATTAAAATCATTTGATCATTTCCCTTTTTTTGCAGAAGTTCTTTTACAGTGGTAAATTTGGGGCAGCTTGAGTAACTGAAAGTTAACCGGATCAGCTTCGATGACATTGAATAAGGCATCACAGGCGGCAATGACGTAGTCGATGGTTGTGGGGTTAAACGATCGATTCCGGGGAGAATGAGCACTGGACGGTAATAAGAACTCGTCTTTGTATCTTATTTTCCTGTGTATAATGATGCATATTCAGCAAAACAGGACTACTATTTTTTCCTATATAAAGAGTACAAATAATAAAAGGCTTATATCTGGTTCATTTACTCCGCCAATATTGATTACTAATTGTGTTCTAAATCACATCCTAACTCTAGGAAATGTTTCAAATTCCTTAGCTGCAAATTCATTGTTTTACTTGAAATACTTATTTATACTCATTTTGCAGCAAATGTGCCTGAAAACATTAAGCTTGTGTATTTGAAAATGTGTTGTTCAGATGAGTATAAAGTTTGTTCAGATTCTTTAATGATTTTTGGATGTATTACTTGTAGTGTTGGCAACTGAGGAGTATAAAGTTTGAAATTAACAATCCCCGTGTTTTCTGCAACTTATTTTTATTGAATCTTATTTCTTACACCTTGAATATATTTATTGTATCTTGATTCTCACTTGAATATAGCTCAGATCATGAGTTGCATCATATAATGATTTTTCATTCTAGAAGTGATGAATTTTCCATCTTTTATTATATGTTGTTATAAATTGATGATGATTGAGCCCACCAACTATTTCTTTAAAGTCCTTTATTCTATATGTACTTTAACTTATCTTGTGACTTTGATATGTTATGTTATCTTAATGTTTTCATGGATCTATCTCTTTTGCAGAATTTTCAGTGGCATGCATTTAAATTTAATCTTTAGTCAGTTTTTATGTCTAAAAGGGAAAGTAAACAAAGTATTATTATGAAGAGTATAATTTAACTTGCTGCCATTTGGACTTCACAAATTATTTTAAGGCAATACATTGGCTGTTGGTGTGAGTGATGCTAACATCATGAAGTACAAAGGCTTTTGCTCAGACCTTGCACTCTTGCAGCATTCGAGAGAATTTGGGTCTGAATTTCGATTCTCAGAGACATCTGGTCGGGCGGCTGCTGCTGGATCTTATCCGTTTGGTGGAGCTGATGATGGCGACTTATGTTATGTTTTATTAAAAAAAGGTAATTTTTAAGAAAGGAATAGACTTTGAATGATCTTCATTTTGTTATGGTATTTAGAGTAATCATTTAGTAAGTTTTTTTATGGTGAACATTAGGTTAAGTTTTAATTTTATTGTTTTGGAAAACCCGGCCTGGGACAGGTATTCTAGTAGTTACTCAGGTTAAGATAATCAGATTCTAAGACTTGCCTAAAAATTAACTATAGACACATAAATTTACCTAACTATTCATGGATTTAACGACTTATTACTTAATTCTCATTCTTAATTTCCAATTCGCAATAACCATGATGAAAATGCTTAAATGCACATCCAAAATTCATAGTCTAGTTTACATAGCGATGCTAAATTGTCTGCATAGAACTAGTTTAGCTTTCACTTCTTCATCAATAACAACATAGTATGACTAATAAATCACATTCAGTTACTGCAACTATTAATTTGGAAACAAGTGCCAAAATTAATGCCTTCGATGAATACAAATACTACATGAAGCAAGAGGAAAGAATCCAGATGTGAAAAAAAAACTGACCGGAAAGGAGCTGGTCCGGTGAGCGACGGAGTTATCTCCGATTTAGGTTCGGCGAGCTCCGGTATTCGGCTGCGGAGGAAATGAATGACTGCAGATGTAGAAAGTTCGATATCATCAACATTCACCAGCCTCATAGTCGTGTTTAGAGTATTTACAAAAACGGTCTACAGGTATTTCTTAGTATTCATTTTTCATCTCTCCAAATCATTTCTTGTCATGTATGGTCCCTAGTGAAACATCTAACGATGTGATATGGTAAGGCTATAAACGAACCGAACGTTCAGCGAACGGTTCGTGAATTGTTATGTGGAAAGTTCGTTTAATGAATGAATAAACATGAATAAGGAATTTCGTTCGATTAGCTAAATGAATGAACATGAACAAATGTCTTGTTTATTTAATTGTGTTCGTGAACGTTCGTTCATTTATGTTCGTTCGTTTACGTTCATTTATGTTTGTCTGTTTAAGTTCATTTATGTTCGTTTTTTTACGTCGTTCACTAAAGATTTTTTTTTATATATTTAAATTTTATTCAAACTTTTTATATTTTTATATATTTTTATTTTTATTTTATTACTTATTAGACCTTTTAAACATTTTTTGGGATAATTATGGTTATGTGATATGTCAAGTATTTTAGAATAATTATGTCTAAGTACTTAAACTTGATTTATCTTTTGGATAGTTGTGTCTAATGTTCAGGATTAACAATATTGTTTTTAATTTTCAAACTAGCATGTGTTCGTTTATGTTCATTTGTCTTCGTCTGTATCCGTTTAGAAAGTTAACGAACGAACACGAATAAATTAATTTCCTTAATGAACAAACCGAACATGAAATTTCATTCGGTAGTGTTCGTGAACAAGTTCAATGCTAAAAGAACAAACAGGAACAAGGCTTCGTTTTGTTCATTTAAAGCCCTAGATATGGGAATATGATATTATTATATGAATTAAGTTTTAAAAACGTGTGGTGAGGCGTGTTATTTTGAAGAGTGGAAAGTCGTTAACCAAAATTTGTTTTGCTTTTCTTTTACTTAACTCGTTTCCTAGACGTTAACGTTCCTTGTTACATCCTTTTGTTTGTTAACCGTTTGTTAAGCGGTTAAGATGCAGATGAGTGTCCACCGATAACAAACAAGGTGCCAAGGTGATTATGATAAGAAGATATTTTTAGGGCTAGAGGGATGAGTTTTTTAGAGCTAAGTCATCATCTCTATGTGGTGCCAAATGGCTTTACGAACGAAGTGGTGGTCACATTGAAAGGCTAGTACTTCATGCTACTAATATGAGATCCTGACCCAACTTGTCAAGTACTTTCTTTCTATATGTAAGAACTTAAGCATAAAAGCACTAAAAAAGGTGTTGGGGTCCTATTCCAATTATATGAACAAACATTAGTGAAACCAGAACATTTTAGTCGGAAGAATCATCATAAGTTTCTCTTCTATGTCAGCTACAATTAAATGGTCCAATTCAGTTTTTACTTTAAAAAATTCAACTTTTATGTATAAAAGCTGGACAAATTCTGGTAACGAAAAAGTTAATGGGCTCTCTTGACCTTTCCCTGGTTCCGCCCCTTTGAACAAACACAAATCAACACATGTAGATTGTACTATGTGGCATATATAATAAATTCATTTAATAATATTAGTATTTAATTTAAACAAAATACATTAAATATCAATCAATTCTTTAAAATATAACACTCTCGTCATTCAATTATTTTATCAGGTTGGATCTTTAAACATTTAAATTTTGTTCCAATAATGTGACAAGTTAAAACCGTATTACCATGTAGGCTCATATAAAGTTTCAAATGTATTTTTACAAATTTTAAAACATATTAATACGACCGGAATAAACATTTTAAAAAAAACATGTTGCTATTATGATCAGGGTTAATATTATAAAAAAAAACTAATATACTTTCTTACTCTTATTTTTACGAAAGCCAAAAACGGTGAAAGAAACTTTTGGTGTATAAAAGACGAACTGATAATAAACGGAGGACCATTTTGTAATTGTTCTCCAAAACTTTTAATGACAATTAGGCCCCTCATTCTAAAAGCCCAACCTAGGTGGACCAGACACATGTACCGTTTCTCAAATCCCTCTCCGGACCAGAATCACGAGACGCAATTCGAAGTGGGTATGTCGATTTCATCTCTTACCTTCCCAGTTTCCTTTTAAATATGCATAATTTTTCATCTGAACGCATCTTTCCTGTGATTTGGTTGAGTAAATCTTTGTATATTCTGGTGAGCGAAAATGCCGATAACATGTTCGACGAAATGCCAGTTAGAAATTCAATTGAGCAAACATTCATTAACCATTAGAGATAAGAATTACGGCGTAACCAAGTTGGTTGGGGTAGTTATGGGAAAGGATCTTCTGAATCCATACTGTCCCTCCATACATATGAGCCTTTAATTTGATCAGTGTACTATTGGAGGCTAGGTTATTATTGATGTTGATGCCATATACTTTGATTGTTAGATTCATGACTTCAATAAATTTAAATTCTATATAAGAAAGTACTTATTGGTCCTTTGAGGCTTTGAGCTATATATGTACATATTGAAAAAAGAAAATTGGTGTTGTATTGATAAAAATCCCATTTCAATTTTGCTTCTAAAATGTTAGGTTAAAAATCAGATGTCAAACATAAGCTTTTTATGAAGCATCTTCTTTTTATGTATAATAAACTACCAACTTCATAACATTAGTTGCATATGATGCTTCAATATTCAGGTACTGATTTGGGTAATCATTATAAAAACTATCGCCTTTCGTTACACATGTTCATCAATTCCGGATGGAAATTTTACAGTGCAGTTGTTTTGGCTTTTCTTTTTCAGAGTTGTTTAGTTGGTTTCTGTTTAGTATGCATGTTTCCGTTTTTATGTAGTTAGGATCAGGTCTTAGTTGCCCATATATTTTACGGAAGAAATGTACTATTAATATGTATTAGCCTTCCAGTTTTAATAAATCATTTTGACCATTTCAAGCAAAAACAGCTCCTTTTTTCATTGTTGGCTTGAATGCATGATAATTTCCGTGTTCGTTATTCTGTCACTTAAAATTTTTGGGCATTTTTAGAATAAAAACATCTTGTTTTTTCTTATATTTTCTTTTGTGTATTGTGTGGATTGAATGCATGATAATTGGTGTGTTGGTTCTTTTGTAACTTTATTTTTTTTAGACATTTTATAGTAGAATACCAGATGGGGTTGTGCTTCCCCTCGACGCCTCAAAAATTGCTTACGACTGTGGGTTTGTTCCTTGGTGGTTCTTCCCTATTTGGTGTTGGTTTGTATCTTTCTTATGTACATGTTGCTCCTCAACAAGCCCGAAATGATTATGTAAGAGATAGGTTGAAAAAGAAATATGGGTATGACAAGTTCAATACTCAGCCCAACAAAGAATAAGTTCACTTGAGATGATGATGCAGGTATTTCTATATAATTGTTTACACAAAGTTCTTTTACTACTAGTTTCATATTTAAATTTCAAACGAAGTCCCGCTTAGAACACGTATTTATAGGATATAACCTTGATATTTCAGATGAAATTCATATGAGGTTGTTGTCATTTTGTTCCAATTATGTAGATTCTTTTTTAATCAAGGTAGCTTATTTCTGGTATGATCATAATGATTGCAGTTTGATCAATCAAACAATGCCCCGCTGCAATCGCTTGGATGCTTCATCACAACAAGAAATAGAATTGTATTTTTTTCATTATTAAAGATCATTCATGTAAAAGATGTATGAGAAACTGAGAAAGGCTTGGATAGTGATACAGAACCTTTTTTTAATTTGTACATTTTGGATCTTAGGCTATTGATCACTGTGTAGGTAATATATGTAGCCTTCATAAAATTATTTTTTATTTTTTCATGAATTGTGAGTTTGTAACATTCAACTGTTACCCCGATATATTTCAGATGTAGATGTGCAGGAGCAAGTGATTATTAATTTCATTTTTTTTCTTGTTTAATATCAAATATATTATTAGATTTACAAATAATTAGAGGTTAGATTTACTTTTTAAAACCGCATATATGCTTATTGTGTTATAATGTGATAATAAGTTGTTTTGAAGAATTTGAAAATGTTTATCCATGCGACTAGTGTAAATGAGCCAAGTCTCTATTAGCAGAAAAGAAATATAGAACAACGAGGTTTGTTGTAAAACTTAGCAACTGATAAAAACAGAGAAAAATTGGGAATGGGAAACTGATTCTATATATTCATTCATCTGATAATACATCATATATATATATACACACAATATATGAGATGAAACCCTAAAGCCCATAAACATTGGGCTGGGCCATAAAATAGTCTGTATTTATAACACTCCCCCTCAGACATTTTATATTATACACTATCAACATTATACTACTGGATAATGTTGTCTCGGGTTTTCAGGACCGATACTAACTGATACTGCAGGATCAATTATGCTGCCTCATTAAAACCTTACTAAGAAAACCCAGTGGGACAAAACTTAGTTAAGGAAAAAGAGTACAGCGTGCATAATACTCCCCCTCAATTTAACATATATCTTCCTGTCTTTGAAGTGCAATCTTCTGTGGTAACTGATTGACTTGATCTTTATTCTAGTCTTGATTGATTTTAGCGATGCATGTTGCATGGTCTTCATATAGTGTAGTCGGGCTTCTTTTGATCAACTCTGGTTCGTGATAATGTCTACTTTGTTGATTGCCATGAAATTGTTGTCCTCCGTGTGCAAATTTAGATCAAGCTATGTGTAGTCTAATAAGTAACCTGCATCACCATAAACAATTGCTTGGGACTCCATATTTTTCTCATAGAACAATCCCTTGTCTTGAGTCCCGCAAAGATATCAACTTATCTTTTAATACGCTTGATAATTATGCCTCGTTAAAAACCTTGCTAGGAAAACCCAGTGGGACAAAACCATAGCTAAGGGGAAAAGAGTGCAGAGCGTATTATGTATTATTAACAGCATACTTCCAGATGACATTAAATCGGTACTTCGGGACTTACAAGGTAAACTGATGCTACTGGCTCAGTTACGTCGCCTCGTTAAAAACCTTACTAAGAATACCCAATGGGAAAAAACTTAGTGAAGGGAAAAAGAGTGCAATGTGTTGGATTAAATAATCGTATTTCACTAGCACATATATTGAAACATAATATCATGTCTTATGATATACATGAGATGCATTAATGCACCGATTGCGCTTGAGTACGGTACTTCTAGATCAAGTACTTCTTCACCCTCTTCTTGGGGGAAGTAATGATATTTGTGTATATTTAGCAACCAAACAATTATGGGCGTGCTTTGCAGATAAACTTTGTCCATATTAGAATATGCTAACATCTTCTGCATGTGGTTTGATTTATGGACAAACATATACTCGAACATCAGGTCGATGAATAATTTAGTCATGTCAAGATCTTACATGGTTGATTTTATCACACTTATATCCCATTTTTTCAAAATATATACTAAGCCGATTGTACCATATACGGCTAGTTTTCTTGAGACTATATAAAAATCTCTTGAGATTTATAACACACATCTTGGGATACTAAATATAATGCTTCAGGCATTTCTAACCCTTTAGGGATTTCCATGTAGTTGTCACTTTCAAGTTTTCCACACAAGTATGTAGTAACAACATCCATAAGTTTTCTGAAGACTTTTTGAGATTATGAGGCCGATTAAACATCTAAAGGTTATCGCATCCACTACAGGGGAACACGTTTCCTCATAATCAACTTCTGGGATTTGGGAAAAACCTTAGTGTTACAAGTCGTGCCTACATCGCATAATCTCATAATTTTCGTTTCTTTTTATTTAAAGACACCCATTTATAACCTACTGGTTTGACGTCTATGGGTGTTCGGACTACAGGTTCGAAAACGTTTCATTTGTCATGCAAATTTTGTTCAGCCTTTTAGGCTTGCCATTTTAGGCGGCCATCTCTGTGTATGTATTCTTACAGAGTTTTAGCTATGTAATCTTTTTCTTTGATTACATCTGTTGCTATAGCATATGCAAATATTTTAAACACGTGTTTCATTTTGTTTCCATACGGTACTGTGTTGTACATAATTTAATTGATATCTCACATTTTTTTTTGGTACATGAGTTTCTTCTGGAACTCCATTTTCCTCTTCTGGGGCATTATAATTTTCTTCTGGAATCATATTAGTCTCTTCTAGGACATTTACCTCTTCTGGGGTTTTATCGCTTCTTTATGCGGTTTCATTAATCTCTTCTGGGATTTTATTTATAACCTCTTCTAGCGTTTTGTGTATAACCACTTCTAGGGTTAGACCAACTGTCTTATTCTGCTCTTTTTATTCTCGTGGGTTTTTATGTTTGGAATCGATTTATTTCCCATGTTTCCTGTGTATGGTAATCTTTCTATGATTACTTCAGTTTGAGCAAGTGAAGTTTATGCTGGTATATGTGACTTTGTCACTCTGTTTGTGTGTGTGGATATGCATCAGATAGTTCATTTGCTATTCTTTGCAAAAGCATGACATATTAGACTTCAGACTCA
Organism: Smallanthus sonchifolius; assembly: GCA_023525975.1. Taxonomy (NCBI): domain Eukaryota; kingdom Viridiplantae; phylum Streptophyta; class Magnoliopsida; order Asterales; family Asteraceae; genus Smallanthus; species Smallanthus sonchifolius. Next base: position 12,731,313 of record CM042026.1, on the reverse strand, counting down.
TACTAACCACTTCAGGGGTAATGATGATGCATTTGATGCTTTTGTTTTCATGTATTACCAGTCTTTCCTTAATTTACTCTCCCCCTAAGACTGAGAATACTGTCTCATTAAGTTGATAGTCAACATACTATGTTATAAAAATGTCCCATTGTGGTACATTGTAGTGGCGGTATTGATACATATATCACATAACCAAATATTTTTATGTGGGACACTTAGTTCTCTTCCGGAGACTAGTTGTATAGGGAAGTATTTGATCAGTAGTTGGTTTTAAACTGATTATAGTAGCGATATGTAAAATAACATGCCCTCACATAATAATTTATATCTCTTCAGGAGCGGTCTAGCGATTAAATTTAATCATTTACTTAATGATTCAACTAAACCATTTTTATATGTGAACATGAGCTTCTGAATTTTCAACATTTATCCCGATAGATATACATTAAGCGGGCACATGCTACATATAAGGTAGCTAAAAGACTCACACGTGACCATATAGAGATGTATCTCTTAAGATTGTAAAATACTGAAAATGGTCCACATGGAGATTAACATACCTGCATATATCCTCTTGAATTCTTCCCAAATATAAGAGAGATTCTTTATAGGAGTTTGTATTCAGAGAGCTTAAAGATTGATTTGCTGAAAGAATTCACTGCACATGTTGGTAGCAAAAATTTTAAATTGTTGAGTAGGCGCTTGTTGGCACTTTTGATCATTTACCTCATCACGATGTTACTTCAATGACCTATTTGGTCATGCTGTATGACAAAAAATATCTTTAGCTAGTAACTTCTGGTTACTCAATGACCTGTTTGGTCATGCTGTATGACCTCAATGACTTATTTAATCATGCCGAATATATTTGAGAACTTAACTTCTGGTTACTCAATGACTTATTTGGTCATGACGAATATATTTGAAAACTTAGTAAGTTTCTTCAGGATTTACTAGAATATAAGACATATCTAGTACATGTAGGTAAGGTGACACATACTCTTCTGGAGCATTCAATAAAGTTACCAACACTTAGATTACTACCAACAAGTGTCTCTATGCTAGACAGTTGGTAAGAGTATTTTATGTTTTAGGATGGTGTTAGTTGTGTCGCTATACGCCAGACATTCATCGTCAATAGTTACAATATTCTACTAGAGTATCATGACATAATGTTGATACCTGGTAGATAAGATAACCATACTCTTCTGGAGTATTCAAAAGGTTACAAACACTGTTATTTACCAGGTTTTCCTCGGTGATGGCTAAACAATATTAAAATGAAGGGTGATAACGGAGCAACAAGGGTGCCCTTAGTGAGGTTTGTTTCAACCTCTTTCCCCTTCTATTTCTTGATTTATGATATAACTCAACCGGATGACAACGTGGTTGGTCATTCCATATTTGTAAGGTCTTCCCTCAGTGGCAGACCCATGTTTTATCGGTTTAACTACTAATGTAGGGTTTATGATGATGAACGTCTCACATTCATTAATTTTTTTTCGTCCATGTATATGGCCTCCGCTGGGGCGATGCTTTTCCCCTCCTCCATTCACCTTGAAAGGTAGACACATTCGCATCAGGTGATCTCGGTTAGTCACGATTAGAAGACATGATATAACCACCAAGTTTTTCATGAATTCACATTCTCGGGAATACTGCGATAGGAGCAGGTTATGGTTGTGAGGCGTGGGGAAAGTCTTCTCGAACATGTCCCTTCACATAATTTCAATTCGGAGGTAATGCTCAAAAGAGCGGAATTATACTCGCTAAACTTCTTAAGATCTTTCAATCACTGATGGAAAAAAAAATTTATTGCGAGATTTTTAGGAGAAGGACGAACTTCTGGTGGTCAAGCCTGTCCTTAAGGTTCTTCCACACGTCAAGAAATCCTTAACTTTAAGGTATTCTCCTTTTTAGCCTTTGCTTGGAAAGAGGGCATAGCTTCGTCATTATCTTTTCTAGACTATTTGCACTCAAATGAATTTGGCATCCAGGGAATTATGTTATGTCTAGTGCTCTTAGAGGTGCTTCTATAAGATATGAGAAACAATAGAGGTGCTCTATAAGGTATGAGAAACAATGGAGGTGCTTCTATAAGGTATGAGAAACGATGGTATCCATCAAAGTAAATAAGCTTTAAACATAATATCTATCTTTATGCATTTACTACAAATAACATTTATCATGATTTTCGGATTCATCTTTAAGATGCAAATAGTTTCACGTACATCTTGTATAAAATAATCTAAGTTGTTTCTTCATAATAATGCACTAGATTTAGTTAAAAATATAATTATAATAAAAAAAATCTTGAACTTATTTCAAGTTTAATAATATCTTTTTCTTTTTTATTTTATGAATTTAACATATTACAAAATGGTTAAAGAAAACATAAATCTAAAAAGAATTTAATGTTCACTTTTCGGTGGTTTTTAATATCATTAAATTAACTTTATAAATAAAAGAAAGAGATAAAATATATATTTAATATGTTTGACCTCATCGATTGAAACCGTCAATTTGGAAATTCCGAAACTGATGGCTTCCTCCCTTATCGTGACGGTTTCCGGCAATACCCCGGTTTTAGTTTTCAAGAAACCGTCCAAAATCAAGTTTCAAAGGGTTTAGTGTTCATAATACGCACCCGATTCAGATTCAATTTCCGATCAAAGTATGTGGAGATACGTACCAGATTCATAATATGTATTCGCAGAGGATAAATCGAGGTGCGAAAAGTTACCTTTGTTTGCGAATGCGACCGGTGACTGTTGAATGCCTCTCGGTGACTACTGATTGTTGCTTAGAGATGAAATCAATAAGCAAATACAGGCACCCATTTTGGTTCGTAGCGGCAGCGAAGGGAGAAAAAAATAAATAAACAACAAAGTGCCCTTTGTAATACAAAAAAAATGATTCATCTCGTGCGTCACACAGCGGTTACCGTGCGTCTTTGTATAATCGGGTCTTTCAAAAAGCTGTCGGGTTGGATTCATGATGTGTAGGAGTTCTCAGGAATGTCGTCTTCGTGAAAATGACGTCATAACCAATCCTCTGTTAAAAAAACAATTGTTCTTCTGATTTTGTTTTCTTTTGCAACATCTTGATGATGATTTCGATGGCGGGGATTCTGTAAATGAAGTTGTTACGTTTACTGATGTTATGGGGCAAACAACAAACAAAAACAGAGAGGGATAGATTGACGAGCGATCTCGTGCTGATAACGTGATAAAAACAGAGAGAAATTGGGAATGGGAAACTGATTCTATATATTCATTCATCTGATAATACATCATATATATATATACACACAATATATGAGATGAAACCCTAAAGCCCATAAACATTGGGCTGGGCCATAAAATAGTCTGTATTTATAACAGCAACGACTCTTTTCAATATTTATTACCGAAAGAAATTCTGTTTCATTTTCATACATTTTCCCTATCTCTCTTTTCTCCGCACAATCTATATATAGAGAGAAACAACATATGTAACAATTTGGCAACTGGTCATTTAGTTATCTTATCTAAATACGTGGACAAACCGGGGTTTTAAAAAAAACGGTTCGGTTTTTTTTTTAATAGAAAAGCCGGTTTGTGTGGAAACCGGTTCGAGGCACAACCTGGTTTGGGAGGAATTAAATTCGAACCCTATATAAACCGGTTTGGGTTGTTTTCAAACCGGTTTGGGTTGTTTTCAAACCGGTTTCAGGCCCAAACTGGTAAAAATCCGGGATTTTTTTAAATATATTTTTTTATAAAAGATGCAAACTAAACAAAAATAACAAGTTCATTTTTTATTTAATACTTAAAAATTAGACATAAATTATAATACATTGAAAAAAAATACAAATGGAACATAATATATTTTTTTATTTGTCGTGATGTTTTTATTCTTCAACCCCCCCCTCTCCCGAACATGAATTGTTGCGTAGGTAGTCATCATATGCGGTTTCATCGCCAGTCATTGCATCGTCAATCCACCTTCTACCTCGTCCTCGTATATCTCACCTTCATATTCCAATTCTCCTTCGAGTGGGGATTTATCTTGTATCGTTTGACTGTATCCAAGTAATCCTTTAAGCAAATAGACATCACTACTGCTGGAGGAGTGAGTCTTGTTCTTCGTACCGATATAACCATGCCACTAACAGAAAAAAGCAGATTCTGAAGCTACCGTAGAAGCTTGGACGGTTAGTAGATCTCGGGTCATAACGGAGAGGCGATTAGTAAGGTAACGGTTACCTAACTAAACAATTTGGCCCACTTGTATTATTCTATCTTACATGACTAAAGACACGTCTCTTTTCCAGAATTAAAACAACCATAGTCTCTCGTTTTAACCTCCATATCTAAAGTTCAAGCTTGGCTCGTTATTGACTTTTCAAGCTTGAGTGGATTTGTTTATTATTTACTAAATATTTAATTACTATATAAATAACAGAGTATATTTATTTAACTAGCTTAGAACCCGTGTCTACACAAAGGGTGAAAAATATTAATATATAAAATTCTTAAATCTTTATATATATATATTTTACATGTGTAAAAATGTATTACATGTACTAAGGATACAAAACAAAATTCAAAATATGTAAAAAGTAATATATAACTGGATTTCAAAAATACGTTAATTACTATTTAATTTAATTTGACTTTCATTTACTATTTGATTGAAAATAAAAGTTACATAATTAGATTTCAAAGTTTCTTATAATAAGGGACAATTTAAAATAAATGTGTTTTATTAGTATAACTAATATTTTCTTTTAAAAAATATTATTATTTTTAAAAGATAGATATGTATTTAATAAGAGAGAGACAGGAAAAAAATGATAAGAATAAATATGGAGGCGACACGTGACATAAAAAAACCTTTATTTATTATATAGTATAGATATAGATTATTTAATTTTTTTTATCATAATCTATATCTATACTATATAATAAATAAAGGTTTTTTCATGCCACATGTCGCCTCCATATTCATTCTCATTATTTTTTTCCCGTCGCTCTCTCTTATTAAATACACGTCTATCTTTTAATAATAATATATTTTTAAAAAAAATACTAATTATAATAATAAAACACATTTATTTTAAATTGTCCCTTATTATAAGAAACTTTAAAATCTAATTATGTAACTTTTATTTTCAATCAAATAGTAAATGAAAGTCAAATTACATTAAATAATAATTAACATATTTTCGAAACCCAATTATATATTAATTTTTACATATTTTGAATTTTGTTTTATATTCTTAGTATATTAAATACATTTTTACACCTGTAAAATATATACATAAAGATTTAAGAATTTTATTTATTGGTATTTTTCACCCCGTGTGTATTACACGGGTTCTAAGCTAGTTCAGTATATAACAATATTTATTATGTAACCTTATAGTTATTAAATAAAATAAAAAATATTATATTTGTATAAATAATAAGTTTGTTTAGACTCACGATTATTCATTAGATAAGATTTAATTTAAGCTAAACTAATTTAACATTAGATAAAATTTAATTTAAGCTAAACGCCTAAACTAATTTAGGCTTTTAATTAACCGTTTTTGAGTAACTCAAGAGCGACCGGCATTAATTCATTAGATAAGATTTGATTTAAGCTAAACTCGTTTAAGCTTTTAGCTAACCAAACTCGTTTGCACCCCTAGATACAACACAGTTTTTATGCAGTTTCATTATTTGAGTTTCATGTTCAGCCTAACTTGTTTGACTGCACTCCAAAATACTCAACTGATTATTTAAGTTTCATTATCCAAGTCAAAATCTCCTTTAAAATAGTAAAATACACATACAAACACTACTCAAAGGTCTTTATTGAGTGATCTCTAAAGTTTAGGCTGAAAAATTTTATTGACAAGATGAACTTGGAAATGTTAAGATGTGCATTTTGAGAGAGATTTTGTGTAGGAAATAATGAAAACCATATAACTGAATCAATAGAACTAGTATTAATAAAAAGATGGTAAAGCTTACAACGACCCCAAACATTCATTAAAGTCGGCATTTTAACAAACAAAACACATCAAAATTTCGGTTCCATGCCTTGCAGAGTAAAAGAAGAAAAGGAAATAAAACTTATGCAGCACCCTTTCCTTTCTTCTTCTGGAGCTTCTTCATGTAGAACTCAAGCTCCTTACCCTCCAAGATGTATCTGCCAACATAATAAATATATATAAAAAAAACATTAGAGAGTGCGCCAAAGTGGGGTCATGTTTTATCTCTAACGAATCAAATGGGTAAGTTAAACAATATAACCAAACAGACGACCATATGAATCAAACAGAGTATATTCAAATGCAAATCAGAAATCACTTTTATTTAATCCATATTGTCCAAAGATAAAATCTTATGAAAACAGTGATGCCTGTTTGCTGGTTTGTTTAACTAGACAGCATATCAGACAGTTAATAGAATGATTACTTGCTTATGAAATTATGAATATACATAAAGAAACAAACTAAATAAAAACACATACCCATCAGCACGACCACATTGGCCGGGGCGTGATGAAATAGCAGCCAAAAGACGACCACTTGAAAACTGCTCTTCTACATGTGGGTCAAGTTTGCGCTCCTCTTGACGTTTCTCCAATTTTCTCACAACATGATTGCTCTTCTTTGCTTCCTCAGTGGCAGTTTCTACCTCCTACAAACAAATTAAAATTTAAACTGTTGGAAGAAGATTTTGGGTATACATGCAAGAAAAAGTTTTTAATGGGAATTATATCTAAATGTGGAGTTTTTCTATGTTAGATTGCCCCACACTACCAGTGAAAGGATGCATTAAAAAAGATCCTTACTAGAAACAAGCAGTATTCAAATATCACTCCATTGTGCAATATTTAGACTTAGATACAAAAAATTAAAAAAAAATTACTTCATGACCAACTAAAATCAAATTGCAAAAGAAGTCGTGAAACTATCAATTTAACTACAAGAGGTGACCATACTAATAAAAAAGGGGTGAAGTCGAAAGAAAAGGTCATTATTAACTTTGATCAAACTTCAACTCCAAGTAACCACCCTCTCTACACTAAATATAATAAAAGTTTTAAACTTACCAACTTAAAAGTATCAAGTTAACTTGTGCTGAAAAAAAAATGAACAATGTAAAGATTACTAACATATTCTTGACAATCGGTCAAATTACCCTAAATCAAAAAAATTAAAAGTTTGTTATTTAAATTAAAAGCTTTAATACTATGATTGCCTTTTATTCAACTAGTCTAAAAACATATTCTTGACAATCGGTCAAATTACCCTAAATCAAGAAATTTAAAAGTTTGTTATTTAAATTAAAAGCTTTAATACTATGATTGCCTTTTATTCAACTAGTCTAAAAAACATACCTCTCCCTCTTTCTTGGTAGCAGTAGCTGCCGCTTTCTTCTTGCGACCAATATCAACACCATAGTGTTGTAGATACCATTGTTTGAATGGTGCAGCATCAACTTGAACAATTGCACTTTTCACTAGAGTTTGAGTCCTGACCAACTCATTGTTTGAAGCGTTGTAAACCACATCCAAAATACGGGTCTTTCGGGTTACAGCCTCACTCCCCCAAGAGTAGTTACCTGTGTCTAACCTCAATGCACGCCACTTAACATTACCACCTCGAACCCTAACCCTTCTAACAGTCTTGTTGCTGGATATTTTAGTGTTTGCAGGCTGTCTTCCAAGCTCATACCTTTAAACGAAAAAAGACATAATTATTAAAAATACTTCATATAACAAAGTATACAATAGGAGATTAGTATATGTTGGGACTTTAGCAAACCAAGATGTTTGATTTCAATGTCTATAATGATAATCTAAATCTTATAAAACTAATTTCAGCAAAAAAGTGATCATACACATGAATTCAACTCTTCAAAATTTTACAAGATTATTCAATATAACAAGATTCTATGAAGTATCATGCTTCATCAAAGTAGCATGATTCCAGAGTTACAACACCATGCTTTATTATATACACAAGAAAAAACAAATTTATCTTTGATAAGAATTGAAGTGCAAATAACATGAACTTAGAGTTTGCTTGCAACTACCAGAATTAGGATACTTGCAAGCATGGAATGATTACATCTACACAGAAATCAAGGTTTTCTAATAACATTGAAACTAAAAAATAACATTTAGTCGAGCTGTAATTCATTTCTGATCAAAGTCCTGTTGTAGAGTGTACCAAAATGTCAGATTCCAAAATCATATAGATATATGCACATTGACGAACCCTAAGTAGTGCATGTATGTATAAAAAGCTTCAAAATCATGATATCACAATCGACAAAAATATAGAAACAGAAATTAGTTTGAACAAAAACTTACTTTCGCTTCTTCCTCCATGCCTTCTTCTTGCCACCAGTGGCACGTCTCTTGTGCATCGAATCTCGAGAGATACCTGCAAATAGCAACGACTCGTAAGCAGGGTGCTCATAATCATACGATCACGAAAATGATGATTACGAATCAGTGTAGCAAATCAGAAGTATGAATTTGTGTTAGCCATTGGTAAACATACCCATGTTTGCAGATCACGATGGATGCTCCTGCGCCTCTGAACACAGCCTCGACAAAGAGAAGCGTAGGGTTTGATAAGGGAATGCTTTAATAAGATGAGTCTCGTTGTTTATTCAAAACCCTAGTCCAATAACTATAAATGGGCTCGTGAAATGCTGATATCACTTGGCCCAAACAAAATCGTTAGCCCAAGAAGGCTTCTTTATGATATTTAGGAATGACTTTATTTTTGTAGAGTTGTATATTTGGTGTGTAATATTGGCAATAAAATAATTTTTTTTAAAAATTAGACTTTTCATATATAAACTAGGAGTGTCAATTTTTGACACGACCCAAAAAACGACCTGAACACGACACGAAAATAATCAGGTTTTGGGTTGGCTATTTCAACCCGTTTTAAAAAACGGGTCGAGTTCGGGTTGACCCGTTTAATAAACAGGGTCGGGTTCGGGGTGGCCCATTTAAAAACGGGTTGACCCGTTAACCCATTTAGGTTACAAAATATATATTTTTTAATTTTTCACATTATAGAAACGCATGTTCATTTACTTTTGTATTTAGTGTTTACCATAAATGAACTTAATTATACCAAAACTTTTCTTTTTTTTCCTTTCTAAAGATAATTAATCAATTAATTTTTTGTGTACCTTAAATAAATTAGATTTTGAATTTGGTATTTTATGATTTTGATTTAGATAAATGGGTTAAACGGGTCAGGTTCGGGTTGACCCGAATTTAAGTGTATCCAGGTTAGAGTTGAGATTTTTGACACGAATAAAAATATGGGCCGGGTTCGGGTTACATAATTCAACCTGTTAACCGTCAACCCGCCAACCCGACACGATTGACACCCCTAATATAAACATAGTTGTAATCATCGTTTACCACTACTTCGTCATTTTCCTTTAACATTTGTCGTCAACCATCAATTGTGTCGACATTGATCGCCTGCATCAACCACCTTCAACGCCACTCACCTCCATAGTCCTCTTCGTTGGCCGCCACACACCTCTAGCGGTTTGCCCATTCCTCAGTCGACGCCATCATCAACCAAAGGTTTAGTGTTATGTTTACAAAATTAATAAAATAAGTAGTGTCAAGTAATTTTATGATCTGAAAACAATGCGTGAATTTAAATTTACTTATGGTATTCACTTTTCACTCACCATTATGCGGCACCTCATAGCCACATTACCACCCTCATCCATGATCCACTCTCGACCCCTTCACTCAACCAAGGGTATACCCTTCACTTTTCACTCAACCTTTTCTTTATTCTTTAATATACATCATATTTAATAATGCAGGAGATTAGTATTAATAAAAAAACATATCACGTAAATAAAAAAATAAAAACGTAAAAACATATCTAGTCTTAGGTGGGATGTCTAGTTGCGTAAATACATTCCACCAAATCCCAACGAATGTTTATATGCGTATCTCGTTTACGTAATTCCTGAATATTAGTCGTCTTTTGTTCGCATCAATTTCTTCTAGGTTAAAAGAATGGTGAATATCGTTTTCATCATATTGACAAATAGCTCGCCATTCTTCTTTTAAAATCATATTATGTTTCTTATTCTTGTTGGTGCCCATGCTCGTGCAGAATTATTCACTATGTGCCTACGTTGTTTGAAGACATCAAATGCTTGTTCCACATCATTCATTGTTGCATCTTGCACTGCTTTGAATGTTTCTCGTTTCTCACCTTGTAGACATGTGAATGGTTTGATAAAGGTTGAATATTCATGATATATTTCATCAGCAAGATAACACATGTGCTTGTATTATACTCCTCAACCGGAAACGAAGAGTCGAGTGCTACTCCGTTTATGATGTCGTTGAATATCGATGACTATTAAGAACATTGATGTTAATATTGGAACCGGAAACACCCAAGAATGCATGCCAAAAACCATAGATCCTGTGACGCCGTGCCTTTTAGTATTATCGTTGGATGTGGATGATCACTTCACATGTATTGACCTCGGCATACATTCAGACAATTCCTCCACTCCCCAATGCGTACAATCAATGTTGTAAAGCATTTCGGGAAAACCATTTCTCGTTTACAATTGTTGAATGTCATTCCACGTCGGTTTACATAAATATTGTTTGTTGTAAAGCTTAACGACACCTTTAAAGAATTGACACATACTTTCTCGTACGATTCACTCACACATCCTCAAATACTCACCCCTCACACATTCTCAAATACTCATCCCATGAGTTTGGCGGAGGTTACGTATGCCATTTGATGAATTGTAGTTGTGCACTTTTGCAAATAAGTAAAACCCCTTATACCTCTTGCATCCCATGATAGTCTAAAGAATGACATCTCGCTATCCAAATCTCTAACTATCTATAAGAATAATCGCTTACTTATTTTGGAACTGTCGTCTGAACAAGTCGTCACCATATACGTCATCCCCAGCAAAGTAGTCACGAACCAGACGTCTGTGTGCACACTCACGATTTTGTTTAAACGAGTTTTCTTGTTCTTTGTGACAACCCAAACTTTTTTTTCTAGACAACTAGCAACTTGGATTAATTTTCGGGACGAAAATTCTTTCAACAAGGGGATGATGTGACATCCGGCATTTTCAGGTTAACACCGTTAACACAAACATCGTTATCTCAAACATTTATTTATTCAAACTCAGTTATCTCAAACATTCACACATGCATTACATTTAATTATGATTAATTAGATGTGTCAGTTTCGCACAAACACTCACGTAGCGGTAATTCGTAGAATTTTCGGATCACACACGAGTCGAACCCGTAACGTTGGTGAACTAATAAAAATAATTGCGTATAATTATTTTTAATATAAATAATGTGAATTTATTTATTATGTGAATTTTCTGTGAATTATGTGAACTTTCGTGTTATCGCGTAGAATTATCATATTTTAATTTTACTGGTTATTTTTATATAATATGGAACTTTTATAAAAATAATTATTTAAAACAATCTTTATCTAGTAAGATTAATTAAATGTTTTTTTTATATAATCTAAAGATTATCCTTATCAATTCCAAATTTAAAACCTATGCAAATTGAATAAAAAAGGAATTTTATAAAAATTTAAACCCTAATTCTCCTACTCTCTCTCTCATTATCGTCGACCCCAAACCACCCCCCCTTGCCCGAGATCTTCAAGCAACCCAAACACCACCCAATCGATCTCCGATCTTGCAATTGAACGCGTATTTGGACTACTCTCGACGTTTCTAACAATCCTACGTAAGTCGTTTTGTTTGATTTCGTTACTTTTTGAATTCTAGAATTTCTATTGAAACCCTAGTTCATCCAAACATGAATTTTTATAATAAAGATGTTAACTTTATCATTGTTTTGCATTTATTTGATGTTTTTATGGTTATTTGGAAAACCCTAGCTTCATATGATTAGTAACTTGTTAAAAGATTAAACTTTTTTATTATGTGATGGTATAGAATTGCATGTTAGAGATGTTTGATGCTTGTTATGGTTATAATCATGTTAAATAGACTATATGTAATGGATTTAATGCTTTGAATCTCGTTAAACAAGCCTAGAAATCATAACTTACTTATAATGTAAACTTTGTAGGAATTCTATCTTGCATACTAGACATGTGTTGAATGATATGATGAGGTTTGTGTGTTATTTGTTACATGTGTAGTTGATTTGTGAAATTAGATTTCTAATACCTTGCTCGGTTTTACAAACTTGCTAAATAAGGAAACTTTAATTTGCAAAAGTGATCATATATGGTTGATTAGACATGTGTGGTATGAATTGATGATAGAGTTATATTGTATAGGACAAAATAACATGTTGGAATGTGTTTGATGTTTGAAAACATGCATGTCTCTCATAGATTACTAAAGATGGAAACTTTATCCGGAATCATGATCAACATGTTAGGTTATATGCAATTGTTATGTGATGTGGTGATCTAGAACATGTTATAGTAATCTTACAAGCATATTAACAATGATAATTCCAATAAACACGAATCCCGAACACACATGCTATTTATAGAAACCTGTTATTTATAGAAACCTACTATTTATGGAAACCTGTTATTTTTGAAAACTTGCTATTTATGGAAACCGTACTTGTTTGTTAGAACAAATAAGATTTGTTGCAAAGTGCTACAGCATGATCATGAGTGTATAATGTAGTATCGTTATACTAAACAAACATAATTTCATACAACGTGTCACCAACGGGTCAAACTTGAGTGAAACTTGTAAATTTTTCAAAACACTTAAACATTAGTATTATTTGGATACTAAGGGTTCATGTCAACATACACGAACACGCACTTATAGACTATGAATTACAGGTGGCAGTTAGAGGTTCAACTATTTTACTTAGCTTTCATTTGTATTCACACTCATGTGAGTTTCATGGCCCCTATCTTTACTTACTTTCCTTTTTGGGGGAGAAAGCATGCACGCAAACATTTTGGGTTTTGTATTATTGTATTATCGCTTGCTTACTAAAGTGCAAACATACCAATAAGTCCTTACATTCTCGAACCGTTAGTATTGGAACATAGCTAGGTGATTTTGAGTAGTACTACTGGGTTTTGACAATCCCCACCCGCGTTAGTCGCGCTAACTTGACTAGAGGTCGAACGGGTGTAAGATTAGCCTAGACATTTGCCATTATTCGCTAGACATGGCGGAAGGCAAACAAACACAAACAGTCAGCTTCGGTTTCGAACACTTGTAGTAGCATGATATAGACTAGCTATCTATCGCTATACATTAATTACATTATCTAGCAAATATCGAACTTTTTATTTACTTACATCTCTATGAACTCACCAACCATTGTGTTGACACTGTTAGCATGTCTTTCTCAGGTCGCTAAGGTACGCACAAGATTAGGATGCATGGTCTGAGCATGGTTTTCGCAAACAATTTCAAACTTATTTATTTCTATTATTTACTTTGGTTTGGGCGCGGTGTTTTGCGCATTTGACTATTCTTGCATTTGGATTTTATTTACGCTTCCGCAACGTTTTCAAACTTAAACTTTTGTTGTCTCGTGACTATGAACAACATCACTATTTTATTTAAATTCATATAGAGTCGTTCCGTGTAACTAATTACTGAGATCCTGGTGTATCACGCGCCTCGCGGTAAAACCCCGCAGGTGGATTTTGAGGGTGTGACATTCTTGGACACGAAGTTTCAGCTTCATCGGTTAAATTTTGGTTTGCAACTCCTACTATTGTTCTGATAAAAAAACTAACGACCTCATCGTCCGATGATGATGATGATGAGGAGGAGGACGACGACATCTTGAAACACCAATTTTGTAAGAGAATTAAAAAATATCGAAGTATTAAAATTTTATAGTTTGAATGGATATTTATAGGTGATTGGGTAATACTTTTTAAACTGTTTTTTTTTTTAAAATTGGACAGTTTGGCAACGGTCTAGGTCTAATGACTGTTAGGGGCCTTTCAGGCATCGGTAACCAGTTCATGCAGGGGCCTTCGAGTGGGGGCACTCGAGGGGTGGGGGTGTTCCTCGATGGGCACCTCAAGCCACATTAGCACCGCAACCTCTGTGGATTAGCCTAATGCTTAATTTTTTTTTTATCAGACTTATAATATAAATGTTAATGCATTATGTATTAATTATTATTATGTGCACAGAGTATATATTAACTGGAAGGAAAATGTTATGAAAACTTCAATCGTGGCTTAGATACTAAACACATAAGAAAATGAGAGCATAATATAATTCAAACGTGTAGATCATAGCTGTACATATGATATGCATGCAAAATTTTGATCAGATGACTCTGTCAATGATTCTCAATTAGTGAGCATAGAATGAAAAAAAATCCGATCATCCAAACTTTATTTATAACAAAAATAAATAACATAACCTACAAATTCCGATCATCAATGTAAAACACCAATCTGCGCAAATGCAGATGTTCATAGGTTACATTAGATAACAATTAAAATAGATTGACGGTTGACTCACCGTGGTCTACATGCGAGTTATAGAAAAACCATTATGTCTTTGGTGAGGTAAGCTCTCAAGAGGGCAAATCATTTAAGCGGCAGATATTCCTCTAGAAACTAAGAGACCTGAAAGTTTAGTAGCATTTTCATTAATAATAACTAAAAAAAGTTAAGTTTACTAACTATAATCGTATGCATTTGAAATTGCACAAACCTTTGATGATGATATTGTTATTCTTTTATGAGTAACAAAATCGGCAAAGTTAGTATAGCCAAGTAATCAACACACTCTCCATGATCATTTAAATTCAGAAACTATAAATCATAACAAAACAACAATAAATTCAATTCTATATGATTATTAAAATGAGGAATTGACCTAAAATCGGCACCTAATCAAGAGCAGTAGGATCATGGACCATTTGGAGTATGAGTGGGCGGCAGGTGCCCATTTCGACCTCTCGTACATTGAATTGGAATTGTTTTTAGGTTCGATTACTACAAAAGCATATACATAAACCGATTGCTTCATAAAACGATTTCTCAAGTGACGATGATGATGATTTGCGACTAGATTTAAGGAATGAAAAGAGATGGTGATTATAAAAACATGTTGACTACACAATTCTTGATCTTTCGCTTTGATATGGCGTTGAATCGAAAACATTTGCTCGTATCCACGGAGGAGAAGAAAACGCAACCACCACCCATGGCGACGAGTCCACCGACATTTTAGTTGTATTTCAGTCTTTTCTCAGCCTAGTCCGATATGTTGCACAGAGAAGAGGTTTCAAGAACGATCGTGTAGACCTTTGTAGAAGAGTATACATGTTTGTTGCATTTGTCCTAAGAAATTATGGATTATGAAGGCGATTTGAGGCAGTTAGATTTAGAGGTTACATGCGACGTGGGGGAGGGAAAAAAAGAGAGGAAAGAACCGTCAATTGGGAGGTAACCATAAAAAACCATCCTTTTTTTGCGGTAACCACCTACTTAACACGATCAGGATTTAACCCTGACCAGATCCAACGGTGGAGATTGATCTCGACGACGGTTACACTCACCGCCGTCAATATTATATACAATATTAAACAATCTTTATAATTTACATAAATACTCCCTCAAACATGAAATGACCTAAATGCCCCTAGACTTAGCAGAAAATTTTAACAGAGTTAATACCAGGGGCGAAAATGGTTACATAATATGAACATCAGGGGTTGATATATTAAAATACTTTTTTTGGATTGAAATGGTTAAATCGACCAAACCTCAGGGACCAAAAGCGTAATTTACTCTTTTAATAATATATAGCATGTAGACTACGTGTAACGGTTTCACTAAAAAGTGAAAAAAACGTCCTGCCACGTCAGTAGGAGGGCAATCACGTCCCGAATAACTAAGGTGTGTAATGGTTTCACTATCCACGTGTATATATACACACACACATATACATATACAAATACACACAGACTTACCCCTTTGCTCGTGATTTTAATCTCGCACACCCATTCACGTCCCCAATAACGCCTAGAGGACGGTGTTCACCGCCGACGCCCATAACAGTTAGCCTTACATAAGGGGTGGTCAAAGGGTCCGACCCTTCAGGAACCGGACCGACCCGACCCGACCTGGAACCTTGAAATCGAAAAATCTGGAACCGGGAACCGACCCCTATAAGGAGGGTCCGGGTAAGGGTCTAAAGGGTCTAAGGGTCCGACTCTTCAGTGTGTCACTTTTCTTTTTTTGGCTTGTGTTTTATCAACGGTTCCGTCATTATCGTCACTCGAAATATTTTTTGCGTCCATTCTGTTTAAAAAAAGTATTTATCACAATGTTGTATACATAGAGTAGGTTTTATATTTGCAATGTATACATATAGTAAGGTTTTATTTTTGCAATGTATACATACAATAAGTCTTATAGCTAGGTGGTGAATAATGATGACATGCCATACATACAAGTATAAAAGTTAAATGAGTAGTCGCATGCCATGTAGGTGCCATACCCATGTTATCCATTATATATTTATATTTGTACTGTAATCGCATACATACAAAGTAGGTTTTCAGTTTTCACCCATGTTATCCATTCTATTTGCAATTGGAGATATTGAAACTAATCACATACAACAATGTAATCGCATACAAACACACAAATTTAATAAAGATGAATCGAAGATGAAGACCAATTCTTGCTTGAAGAGAAGATAAAGTGTCAGTTATATGTTGAAGAGAGAAGATGTAGTGCGACCCTTTTTCACGATTATATGAGTAAATGTCGTTTGGTTAATTGGTTCCCTAATCCCAACAAAATCCTAGGTTTTTTTTATTCATTTAAAATCTCAAGTTTCCTAAGGTTCTGACCCACGGTTCTACCCGGAACCGACCCGGACCCTTTAAAACCTGAAATCTCATAACGTTGAACCGACCCTTTTTGCTAGAAAGGTTCTAGCCCATGGTTCTAACGGTCGGTTCGTGGTTCTTGAGGGTAGGAACGTTGTTCGACTCCCGTTCCCGCCATACCAGTACCTACCAAGCACGATTTTTTTGTTAAAATGTGGTTTTTTGATGATTGAAGATGGGTTATAGGTCACCTGAAAAAAAAATTTGGTTTTTAGGTGATCCGCTTCTAGCACCAGCGGATCTTCTTCACATCCGCTCCTAGTACCGGTGGATCTTGACATCCGTCTCTACCACTAGAGGATCTTGACATCCGTCTCTACCACCGGCGGATCTCTTTTAACACCGTTAATTCTTCGTTCTCTCCATTTTACATCCGTAGTTACCACGAGCGGATCTCCAAAAGTAACTACAGTGCTCAATATTATTCTTGCATGTGAAGTACTGATTTTGATTTGAAGGCTGCATCACTTTTAAATTTTTTGAATGGTAAAAATCACTTGGTATGCATGTCAGTCTATTTCTCAATAAATATTCGTGGGATGGGAGAGAAATCCAATGCACTTCTATATTAAATAGACAAAATGTGTTCCCTCATTTATAATAAAGTAAATTAGTGTTTCTTAGGTACTTGCAAGTAATAGATGATGTGTTGTCGTTTGTGTGCGGAGTCTACATTTTTCTTCAGCAATTTGAATCTCTTGCAGCAAAAAAAATATAAATAAATTCGAAAGTATTAAATATTTGTAATACGAACAAATTTTCTTCAACCTATATATATAATAGTTTGTTTTTACATTTTGAAACCATAAAAAACCAACCTCAAACCATTTCAAAATTTGAATTTATTTTCATTTTGTAAACCATAAAAAACCAACCTCAAACCCTTTAAAAATGAGTTACGATTTAAATCCCGGTCCAATTATCGGAGATGTTTTGTTTTTACAACGACAACATCGTTCTTATACTTTTTTTACCAAAAGAATCGACCTCCAACCGTTGACCGTTAAACGTGGTGATAAAAAAATTTGGACGTGGTATAATTCTACTCCTATCATTCCACCGGTTAAAGATTTAATAAATGAGGCCGGTTTCGGTGGAATACTTGATTGTGGGTACTGTAAAATTGACCACGGTTTAATAGAGGCGATGGTAGAGAGGTGGCGTCCGGAGACACACACGTTTCATTTGCCATTTGGTGAAGTTACTGTGACACTACAAGATGTTAACGTGTTGTGGGGTTTACAGATAGAGGGTGATGCAGTTACGGGTGTAGAACGGGTTATAAATGATACGGAACGTTTTCATAGAGTTCAGACTATGTTAGGCGTTACATCTCAACCGTCAGATTTTAAGGGTAACTTCATAAAGTTAAGTTGTATTTTAAATCAAATAGAATCCCCTCTTCGAGATAATCCATCAGAGTTGCAATGCATACAACGTTTTCAAAACTGACATTATACGAGTGAGATATACTTGCCCAAAGTTGCTAGTTTGAACATTTTTGAAAACTGCAAAATAAAAAAATAACTTATTAAAAAGAGTTTTTTCTCTAACTTTGAACCAATTTTTTAATATTTATGCTTAACCAATAATGTTTTTCGTTAACTCGTTCAAGTACTTTTACGTGAGGTCTACATACAGAACAAAACTGTTTTCAAAACTGACATTATACAAGTGAGGTATACTTGCCCAAAGTTGCTAGTTTTAACTTTTTTGAAAACTACAAATAAAAAAATAACTTAATAAAAAGAGTTTTTTCTCTAACTTTGAACCAATTTTTTTAATATTTATGCTTAATCAATAAGGTTTTTCGTTAACTCGTTCAACTAATATTACGTGAGGTATACATAACGAACAAAACCGTTTTCAAAACTGACATTATACGAGTGAGGCAAAGTTGCCAAAAACATAACTTTCTACAAACAGTAACTAAACGATTAATTAAACATAACGAACCAGCTATGGATTACATTAACTAAATGATAATTTAAAATAACTAAAGTATTAATTATACATAACGATATCTTAAAATAACTAGACGGTAACTAAAAATAACTAAACGAGGTATGTTTTCATCATGGTATGTTTTCACATTTGTGGTATGTTATGACATTTGTTGGACTTGTGACCGGGTGTCTGCACAATCCACACAAACGAGGTCTTGCTTCATCAGGATAATGGACATCCATCTCATTATGTATTCTTCTAGTACGTCTTCTGCCTCGAAACAAAGTAATTTTGGAGGTGTCACCTCTAATCCTCCATCCAGCCTCATTCCAATCTTTTACATGAGGAAGTGGGTAAAAGTGACCATCGTATTAAGCACGATAAGTAGAGGTTTGGAACCGTGGGTCCACGAGGCAGTTTGGTACCTCTCCTCTCCAATGATAAACCGCGATGGCGTGAGAACAAGGAAATCTGTAAATCTGCCACTTGCGACATGTGCATTCTTTTTTCTGTAGTCAACCGTATAATGATTGTCGCCGTCTTCGTTTGTTTGCATCCTCGACACAACCTTGTACCTTGCCTCGGTAAGATCGAACATATATACATTGTGGTCCCTTGACCGACCATCACGGTGATTGAAAATGCGCCACATACGAGGGGGTAGAGCAGTTCGGCAACTCATTGAAATCTCAATGTGCTTAACATACTGGGCCACATCTCTCTGGAAAGTGTAGTCAATACAAGCCTTGATAGGCATCAATCTCGCATCACATAACACGTTATTCAAACACTAGGAGATGTTTGTAGTTAGGTTACCCCACCTAAGATTTCCTACATCATGCACAAGAGTTCACTTACAACCATCAATTTGATACAAGTATTCCCAAGCCTCCTCATTGATGTTTTTCATTTGTGATATAGCATGCATACACTTTCTACGTTGGGGTGAACTACCAATAGCCCAACATAGCCTCCTCAAGCTCACACTCTTGAACCGTTTCATGAAGTTGCTTCTGATATGACGAAGTCAAAAACGGTGGTACGCAGCGGGTTCCTTCCACCTTTCTAGATTCGCCATTGCGTTGACTATGCCTTTATGGCGGTCGGAGATAACACACGACTTGCCCACAATGTCTTTAATAACATGCTCTTGTAACTGTAGAAAAAACCAACTCCAGCTTTCATTTGTCTCTTCATCAACAATTGCATAAGCCAATGGTAGTATGTAATTATTTGCATTTTTTGCAACGGCGATCAACATCTTACCCCGGTATGGGCCCTTAAGATGAGTGCCGTCTACCGAGATAACAGGAGGGCATAACTGAAATGCTCTTATACATGGCCCGAATGACCAAAAAACATATTTGAATATAGCATAGTCAGGTGGACTACGGGGATGATGTAATCACCGTACAATGGTACCAGGGTTTGAAGCCTCTAACGCTGTTATGTAATTTGGTAACTCATTAAATTTGGTATCCCAAGTACCATGAATACTTTCAATAGCTTTTCTCCGAGCTACCCAAGCCTTCGAATACGTAATATCAACGTGTAATTTTTCCTTGATGTAAGCTTGAATTTGTTTGACTAGAAACAAGATATCAGCACGAATTTGTGGAAAGATGTGTGAAGCAACATCTACAGATCGAAGAGAACGATTGTTGTTACGTATTACTGTGGAGAAGCAGGTATATTCAACTGTCCATTTACAGATTTGCCACATGTGTTGGTTTTTTTTCTTTCTGCCTGTTACACACCAACGACAAACATGAGTGTTTTGGTTAGACTTTGCAGTGAAACATTTGGCTTTCCATAACTTTTTATTGGACTCCGTAACACAAATCTCCCTGTTACAATCAACGTTCCACGTTCGAACTGCGCCCATCATTTCGTTTTTGTTTTTGAAGTACATACCAAGAAAGACTTCTTTTGTATGTTCAGTCTACACAACCATGTCATCTTGATCATCCAAATCAGGAATTTGATAATCTTCTAAGTCCTCCACCTCGTCAGAATAATCAGCTATTACTTGAGAGAATTCAGGATTGATTCCTGTATCTCGGCTGACGGAGGGTCTGGGACCTCCTCTTCTGATCCATCATTTGATGGGGGTCGTTCACTTACTTCAGTTTCTTCACCTTCTTCATGTATATTACCTTCTGAGTCATCACAACCTATATTATCTTCGTGTTGGTAGTTAGGTTGTTGTATTGACATATATTGTTGTGCTGATGATTGACCGACTTTAGAAAAGTGTAACGAACCAAAATACGGGTTTCGTTATAAAATAAATAAATATTTTAAATAATATTATGGTGGAAATAATATTTTAGAAATAAGTTGAAACAAGTGGGTTTCAAGTTTGTTATGGAGTTATGTTAGTTTTTAACTAAGTTTGGCATGAAAATGGGTGGAATGGAAGTTGGGGGACTGAAAGTGCAAATATGGCAAATCTGCCATATTTGACTTATATGAAGTCAAAATTCACATTTTGTTTGGTGTTGGGGGTCGATGCTTGCAAGAGAAGAAGGAGAAAGAGGAGAATCCGGTCAAGAACGAAATTAGAGGCTTGAATGCTCGGGATTTAGGGTGTTGATTCACACAATACCTTCCTAACATCAAGTAAGTTCCTCCTTCATCTCTTGAATCCACCATTTATGGTGTTCTTGGTGGGTTTTGGGTAAAAATCCAGAATTTTGAATGCATATGGTAAATTGGTGTTAGATTGTTGATAATATAGCTAAACTAAAGGTAAAGAATGGTGATTAACATCCTAGAACCCTTTGATTTTGATTATGAGGAGTTAGGGTTCATATGGATAAATTTGGGGGTGTTTGGATTATGATGAAAGAATGTTGAATAAATTTGGGAGTTAGGTTTTATGGTGTTCTTGGTGGGTTTTGGGTAAAATTCCAGAATTTTGAATGCATATGGTAAATTGGTGTTAGATTGTTGATAATATAGCTAAACTAAAAGTAAATAATGGTGATTAACATCCTAGAACCCTTTGATTTTGATTATGAGGAGTTAAGGTTCATATGGATAAATTTGGGGGTGTTTGGATTATGATGAAAGAATGTTGAATTAGTGATGATTAAATGTTTGTATGATGTTAGACACTTGAACAAACACCAAGTTAACCTAATGATAAAAATTTAATGAAAAATTAGTGTTAAGGTAAGGATTATGAAACTTAAGTAGGTGAGTTTGGGGTGAAAGAGGGTGTTTGGATATGAGTATAACTCAAACGGGTCAGTTTGGGTTGGAAATAGGAAATTGGGTTGTAAACCTAATTATAATGTGATTTTGATGTATGGTTAGATTACTAAACTAAATGAATGTGTTTAGGTAATTAAATTGCAAAACTTGAAGGTGGTGCGGGATCTTATAATCCACAAGGTAAGTGCTTTTGCACTTACTTAGTAATTGATGATAAATGGTGTTATATGCAATGTTGTATGCATAATGTGTTAAGTTGCATAATGTGTTATGTAGTATGAATGTGTATAAAAGTGCATGAGTAAGTGAAAGAATGTAGTTGTAGTATTAATACTATAATGGATATGTGGATATAGAGTTATGGTCTAAGTACCATAATGGATATGTGGATATGAAGTTATGGTCTAAGAATCATAATGGAAATGTGGTGATGAAGTTATGACCTATGTGTCATAATGGAAATGAAAATGTGATAAGCATGAATATGAAACGAAAAGGGTGAAACTTGTAGGTGAATATGCAAGTGATAGGTTGCCTAATGACAAATTGGGTGGAAACAGGTCAAATGGGTGAATGGGTGAAACAAGTAGAATTTTATTTATTTGTTATGTTTTATCTTCATTACTAATGGTGATATGTTTATGTGGTTATGTAGGAAAAGATCCGATGTAGTCCAAGTCAAGTCCAAGGCGTTGGCGGATTCTCGTATGTGTAAATGGTTGATTTTGGGATGTGTATTGAAATCCTCGAAAGGGGTGTGAATATGGGACAAGAATTGATGTTTTGGTGATATAGTGATGTTGAAATGTTTTTGGTCAAAACCTAAGTGTTGGGAGTTTTGGTGTCTAGTTGAAATGAAAAAGTTGGAAAATTGGTAAAGTGTTGAAACCTGCAGAAGCCTGGAAACTTTCTGTGAAAACAGGTCCCTTGCGGTACGCGAGAAACCAGGTTGGGTTCTCTTGTGGTACGCGAGAGACTCGGTTTCCAGCTGACTTTATGAGACTCCCTCGCTGTACGCGAGAGGGAGGGACATGGTCTCTCGCGGTACGCGAGGACCTATAAAAAAAATTATTCTTGGAATAAATGCTTCCACGTGTTTTAAATGTTTATTATAACCGGTGTTTTAAAAGTAGGGTGTAACAAAAAGCCTTGTAGTAGATCCATAAAACTAGTATGTTGAAATGGAATTATTGGTTGACATTGGACTTTAATATGAGCAATGTAGTTAACAACATTCTCTGCTAGATAGAACAACATTTCTAAACTATCATCACCGATGATATATGAATTTTCATGAACACCTTGAAATGAGTAATAGAGTAACAAACTCAAAGAGAAGGATTCTTTATGAATCCTAACATAGTTGCAGATTTTATTATTTAATTGGGTATACGTCATTCTATACCTCATAATAAACGTAGTTGATAGAGTAGATTCATCACACTCAAGAACCCCGTTTACGTATGAAGTTTCACCACCCCAATACAACTTTACAATAAAAGGATGGTTAGAAGACATGGTGATTTTGTAAATGAGATTTGTAAAAATGATGGTAATATTTTGAAAGAGAAGTCTTTACCTTATATAGGGAATTTAATTAATTTATAGAGGATGTAGTAAAATTAATTTTTTAATATTTAGTTAAATATTACGAATTTAATTAAAATTTTTATTTTTGTTTAATATATCATCGGTGATAATAGTTTGGAACATAACTCTCTATTTTAGTTATTTAAAATATCATCTTTTTTAGTTATTTAAAATAGTTTGGAACGAATTTAATTAATTAAAATATTTGATTTGTCAATTTTGTTTTGATATAACCATAAATCTCTATTTTACTTCAAACACACATAGAATACACAAAAATAAAGTATACGCACCCAAAATTTCAACGACAAACTAATAAAGTATACGTATGAAATACTTTTTGAAAGAATAATATTTATTCATAAGATCTCAATCATGCTTTTTTATATATTTCTGTTTTAATTATTTGTTTTATAATATTTATCTATAACAGTTTTCATTATATTTATTTCATTGTATAATAAACAAGATTTTTGTACTTATTATAATCATAATTAATAATACAGATAACATTAAAATACATGATAACATTACAATACAATTTAAATTAAAATACATGTTAACATTACAATACAGATAAAATTACAATACAATTTAAATTAAAATACAAACCATTATAGTTTCGTCATCATCAAACCAAATACTCCACAATGTTGTTTACGCCGGTGATAATAAGCGAGAAAAGTTAAATTTTAGGATCCCGCTTGTTTAAAGACGGATCAACTCAACACTCCTCAATGTTGTTTCTCAACTAAGATAAAGCACAAGAGGAGTGTTTTAAATAGGAAATGGTTGTTAAACCAGGTGCAGATGTAACACTGGTCCAACAACTATTATGCAGATGTAACACCGATCCAACAAATGTCTTGAATGTATAACACCTTAACATCATTTTTGAAAGTTTAGATATTGAATAGGAAAATGGGTTTAATAATCTACATTGGATTGGGTTTTAAGTGATGGTTTAAAATATTGAGAGTTTGTTCAAGTATTTATAGTAAAACTTTTTATAGCATTCATTTGTAAAAAAATTGAATGAGTTCATTTGAAAAACATGAGTCTGCAAGTTTACTGTTTCGGACTGCAGCTGTTAGTACACCACATCCGCTCGTACCATCAGCGGATGTCAATGTATGTGGGCCATCTATGGATTAAATTCATTCTTACAATATATATTTATTTATTTTTAGAACGGTAAAAACACATATATTTGTTAGCTTTTAAGTTTTCATTGTAAAATATTAATTTTCTTACACTCCTATAAATACAACATACTCCAACACTCATTTTCACTCAAAAGTTTATACTTTTACTTCTCAAATATGGGTGGAGGGTATCCATTTCCAGCAAACTTTTCGCCTCCGGTACAACCTGCAAACCCTTGTCGTCCGGCTGATGAACCATTTACCTGAATGGATGAAGAGTAAAACTGGGCATTTGATCAGGTCTTTGGCCAACTACGAATTGGGGACGAGCACGTCCCCAGTTCAAATGAGGAGTATGTCCCCAGTTCGGATGAGGGGTACGCCCCAAATTCAGAAGAGGGGTACGTCACTGATCTTGGAGAGGAATATGTACCCAATTCAGATGAGGGGTATCTCCCCAACTCAGACGAGGGGTATCTCCCCAACTCAGACGAGGGGTATGACCTCGGAGAGGAATACGTGCCTAAGTCTGAAGACGAGGACACAAATGACGACCGTCCCAGGTATCATGATCCATGGGAAGACGAACGCTCGTGGGATTCGGATAACTCGTTTGATTCATTCGAGCATCTTTAATTTTTAGTTTATGTAATTTCTAATATTTAAGTTGTTAAATTTTTTATTTTTAGTTAATGTATTTTTTAATTTTTAGTTTATCTAGTTTTTAATTTTCGTTTATTTTTATTTTGTTTTGCAAATGTTCAAATGGTCATAGTGTACCATTTAAAAAGCCATGTATAATTTGTCCTTTCATTAGATGGAGTGAATTTAAAAGTACAAAGAAATTTGTCCTTTTATTTTTTATTTTTATTGATACCTGCAAATAAATTCGTAAAGCAATACAATGACATAATGTTCAAATATGAGAGTTTAAAACTAATAATCAAGCAAATGCAAAAAACACTTATCATACTTAAAAAAAGATACCTACAAATAAATTCGTACAAACAATTTATGATACAAATTGCTTTTGATTATAGTACCCCTATTATTAATTAATCACTTTTATATTTAAATCATCATAAAATAATAAAGAGTATATCTTTTAAAAAACTCATTTATTGATACCTGCAAAAGTGTGAATGTCAAAAACCATCAAATAAATTTGAAAAACCTTCAAATAAATTAAAATACTACTTTATTACAAAGGATAGGAACAAATTTTGTCTATTTAATTTAGAAATAGACTGACATACATACCAACTGATTTTTACCATTCAAAAAATTTAAAAGTGATGCATCCTTCAAATCAAAATCAGTAGTTCACCTGCAAGAATACTATTGAGCATTTTAGTTACTTTTGGAGATCCGCTGGTGGTACCAGCGGATGTAAAATGGAGGGAACGGATAATTAACGG
The DNA here is from genome assembly GCA_023525975.1 of Smallanthus sonchifolius. Classification (NCBI taxonomy): domain Eukaryota; kingdom Viridiplantae; phylum Streptophyta; class Magnoliopsida; order Asterales; family Asteraceae; genus Smallanthus; species Smallanthus sonchifolius. The sequence continues at coordinate 12,705,059 of CM042026.1, read as the reverse complement.
TGTTAAAGGAGATCCGCCGGTGGTAGAGACGGATGTTAAGATCCGCTAGTACTAGGAGCGGATGTTAAGAAGATCCGCTGTTGCTAGAAGCGGATCACCTAAAAAGCAAATTTTTTTTGCAGTTGACCTATAACCCATCTTTAATGTTAAAAAAAAACCACATTTTAAGAAAAAATTCTACCAAGCACACACTCTTCTTCTATGACCGGTCTCAGACGATCGCATTGTGCTAAAAACGTGGTTGACGAAACAGAAGGTATGCTCAGGTGCGTTCAACGCCATACATTCATTGTTAACTATTAATTGTTCATCTGATCAGATGATTGCTTACATGCATTTACATATTTTGTAACCTAAATTTAATCTGTCATCAGTTTCGTGATCTCCCTGATAGCTTCATTGACTACTTTTTATTAATCAGATGCTGATATGCGATTTGTTGATTGCGCCTTCTAATTTCATTTGATCCTTTTTTCCTTTAATCTGAATTATGATAACCTAGAGATGCGTCATTTTGCTGGTTTCTTAATTGAGGAAATTGTAACTAGCCTCTCTTGCCAATTGCAACTTAATGTTGCAATTAGTAAGTCAGTAGAGTTAAATGACCAATCAAGTAAAAGAAGAAATAGCTGTCTTAAACTTTATGATCTCAAAAGGCTTGTATTATCAGGATTTAGGCATTAATTGCTTTGCTGTATATTTTTCCTGAAAACACAAAATGGAAAATAGGTCTCTTACAATCCCACATTGGCTGAGTGAAGAAAACAATGATGAAAGGACTGCCTATATAAACAGAGGCCCAAGAATGGAGAAAGCATACCTTTCTCGGCCTTTTGGCTAAGATCAAGTGTAGTATCTGTTCTTATCAGTTTAATATCTGATACGTGGGCCATCGGCTCACTCGATATTAATCTTATTTTTTATAGGGAAAGACTCATCAAAGTAGCTTGCTATTGGGGTCTTTGAGCGTCGCCTTTGTGTTGCACTATTGCATAGGCCTGGCGCACCCCTCCAAACCTTAGTTGAAAGTTTCTTGTATTTTGATGCATTCATAAACTGATGCTTAGATTCAGGCATTGATGATGACCCTTGCTTTATGACTATTAAGAAATTTGTAACTTTTGGATTTATATTTGTCTAAAAAAGCAATTCAAATATATTTTTTAAAAATATTTTTTTGTACTTGATATTTTTCCCATTATTATGTCTCTTGATAATAGATCCGTCACCAGGGGGACTTCATTTGCGCAGATACTAAAAGGCTTAAACTTTCAAAATGTTTTCATTTAGGGTAATCCGCTAAGTTAACAAGTTTTTAGGTACCATGTCAGAAGAAAAGTCCACATGCTTACATTTTTACCGAATATTTAGATGTCACGTCAGCAGATAAGGGATCAGATTACCTTAAATCATTTTTTAAAGTTTGGGGTATTTTATAAATTTTCTGAAAGTAAGTTGCCAAAAACAGAAATTAAATCAGAGTTGCTACCTTATCATACAAATTTCGCCTTGATTTTATACTCACAATGCTTCTCTTGCTTTCGCTTTGCTAATTCAAAAAAAATATATCATTCTTCAGGATGCACTTCTCAGAAACGATCGCCTACGTGAATTCATATGAGTTTAAGTAGGCAGTAACACTGTAGAAAATGACACTATTAACGAAAAGATTATGTATCATGGTACATGAAATTTCATCTTTATTTTCTTGTTTCTTGGCTTTATGAGACTGTTTAAAACATCATGCTAATTCTTATACTAGTTCTCTAAATTATCATTGCAGGACCTAACTGTTCCAGCAAAAATTATATGTATGCAGGTGATTATCTAATTAGGATGTGCCTATCTAAGCACTTACATGATAAAATGACTTAATGAAATGACAATCTTTTAGTGTTGCTTATTGGTGGAATTCCAATTGCTATGCCAACTATTGGAACCTGGTTTACCCTAAAGAGGTATCTCTGCAATCTATATCTTCTCATAGAAAAAATAGATTGTTATTCAATTGATATAACTTTCACAATAATTATATATGACTTTGTAGACACGTGCTAGAATTAGAGAGGTCCATTTTTTTCCATTTAATCCTTGGTGCACTGCAACAATGTTATATCAGTTGCAAGTATCCTGTAGTTGAAGTTCCTCTTCTTAAACCTATTGTTTTCAACCAAGGCTTGTAGTTCCAGACTCAAGTACCAATTCTACCCATTTCATAAAGGTGGTAAAAGTTTTGGGTTGGGTAACAAGTAAAACAAGTTTGGGTAGAAAAAGGGGTAACTTTTTGCTAGAATAAATGTAATATTTTTGCATGAATGTATGCTTATATTTTTTGCTACGATTTAATGTAATTCTTTTTCCCGACCCATTTTTTGCCCCCTCTAACGAAAATCCTGGATCCGCCATGAAAACGGCCCTTATTTTTTATTTCTCTTTACCCCAAAATGATTGAGCCGCCCTGTGCCAAGGAAAAAATTCTTGTCAAAATTAGTTATTTTTCACCCACCAATTATGAATTACATCTCATTTGTAGCACTGATAGTTTTTTATGCCCATATTAGAAGTTTGGTTTGATGGGTCTGGGCTCATTTTAGAAGTTTGGTTTGATGGGCTTTAGCCCCTTACTGGGCTCATTTTTGTTAACAGTTACAGCCTGTGAGCTCATAAATTTAATTCAAACATAACACAAACGCTTTACAAATGTTTAAAACTAAGGCTAGGAGGGGTACGCCAGGCCAAGTCTATTAATATATTATAACTGAAGAATAATTAGTTCTTTCTGTGTCTTTATCATGTAATTATCTCTTTCTTTGTCATGGAAGAAATCCGACTCGCCAAGTTCAGTATGTACCTGTGGTGATTGGACTGATTTTCTGAAGATAATCTTTGCGCTTTGTTTCATCCTTCGTAAGTTCTTTTAACTTGGTAGTACTCATTTAACTGAAAAGTGCATAGGTAATCTTTGCGCTTTGTTTCATCCTTCCTGATGTTTTTGGGCTGAAACACCTTATTTTGTTAAAATCTGCTTCTGGAGTCGGGAATTTTATGTTAACTATCTTTGGTGTATGGATTATATAAACATGTGATTGATTTTGTGATGAGGTTTGTTACATTTCTTTACAATGCTTGATATTCTCTAGCACTTAAAGGAAAAAAAAAAATATGAAACAGAGAAAACACACCTAGAGAAGACAGCATGTAATTTCTTACAATCATGTGAAGTCCATGAGTATGTAACCAACAGATGTAATTTGGAATCATGATCAGGATGTACTCACTAATAGAAGTTATCAGCTTAAGTTAAAACTTTCTTCAACAATAAGTTTGAAACAGTAAATTTCAGGGTGAAGTTAGGGTGATGCCCGTTATAGAACGAATCAAGTACTGTACCTTTAAAAATGATGAACATTTTATGATCTTTACAGTTTATTTGACATTAATAAGCTTTATTTGTGATCTTTAAATGCTAGTTTGTTAGATTTCTGAGAGATGAAAAGTTCGAAACACGAAGTGAAGAATAACACTCACAATCCCACATTGGCTGAGTGAAGAAAACAATGATGAAAGGACTGCCTATATAAACAGAGGCCCAAGAATGGAGAAAGCATACCTTTCTCGGCCTTTTGGCTAAGATCAAGTGTAGTATCTGTTCTTATCAGTTTAATATCTGATACGTGGGCCATCGGCTCACTCGATATTAATCTTATTTTTTATGGGGAAAGGCCCATCACAATAGCTTGCTATTGGGGTCTTTGAGCGTCGCCTTGGTGTTGCACTACTGCCTTGGCCTGGCGCACCCCTCCAATGTTTAGTTAATATTTTCCAATTTTAGTTATGTTGCAGTACTTGCTTGTTATGACTCAATATGTTAGTTAAAATCATTTAAGCTATTCGCTTCATCCAACTGCTTAAATCAGTGATTTCTTTGCTAAGCTATTTAAAATCACTTGTGGTTGATTTTTTTTAAACTTGATTTGATCAACACAGAATCATTGTTGTTTTAGACTTTGTGTAAATCTTTGCCTTCTATTGTGTTCCATGATATAGCACTTAGTTACTTATTGTTACTTTGGCTGTCTGACCTTTGAAACTGTCTTTGGTTAACAAATGGTTTTTGTTTCAGACACTTGTGCTCTAGTTTTAAAGGTTCCATCCTTCGATGATCTGTAGCTTACAAGGCATTGTGGATATTCCAGATGGACATGCATCCTAGCCACATGGGTATTGGTAGAGCAAAAAAAGGTAACCCTTTACCTATTTTTGATTACGTATATGCTAAAACTAAATAATAAATATATGTTAATGCTATCTAATCAATGTTTTTATCACATGGGTATCTGTTCTTATCAGTTTAATATCTGATATGTGGGCCATCGGCCCACTCGATGTTAATCTTATTTTTTATGGGGAAAGACCCATCACAATAGCTTGCTATTGGGGTCTTTGAGCGTCGCCTTGGTCTTGTACCACAACCATGGCCTGGCGCACCCCTCTAAACCACAGTTTAATAATTTATTTGTCTGGAGCTTAGAAAATTATAAACTACATTTCCTAAATTTACTAAGCAGTCTTAATTTTTTACCGAAAAGTAACTTTCTAAACCTTGAGTCACATCCTTTTTGTGCATCCGGATTTGGCCACCATCTTATACAAATCTACCGTTTTTATTAAAATTTCCTTTAGATTTTTTTACTCAGAATGCTTGTGTTGCTTTGGTTTACTGTTACAAAAGAAATGTATAATTCTTCATGATGCATTTCTCAATATAGATTGGCTAAGTGCATTCATATGCATTTAAGTAGGCAGTAACATGTAGCCTTTTCTGTTACCAGCCATGTTTTGCCAGAAATGACAGTTGACACACTTACTAATAGTAATACAAAGATATTGGATCATGGCATATATGGGGTTTCAGCTTTATTTACTGTTGCTTGGTTTACCTGGCTTATGAGATTTGGTTAAGACATCATGCTATTTCTTTTACTAACTAGTTCTCAATTTAATTTTACAGAAATTGTTCATCTCATTCGAGGACCTAGTTATTCTGACAAAAGCATATATGTAAAGCAGGTTGTTCCTATTTAGTATGTTTCTGTTTGCAGCTTTTTTTATCTCATAAACTTGCCCACCGAGTCTATTAAAAGCCTGCTGAACCGTGCGTGTCACAAAATTAAAAGAAATTGTTGCAATTTGTTATAAAAAAGTATTATTTTTATGCACCAATGATGAGTGACATTGCCATTTACAACATAGGTAGCACTGATAGTTTTTATTGCCCCATTGGAAGTTTTGTACGGGCAAATGGGTTTAACGGGTAGGTTTGATGTTTTGTAGACTTTTTTCTTCATATTTCATTATGATGATCTTTAAATGCATTTACTGATATGCAGTTGATCACCATGATGACAAATGGTAGAATTTTCTGTGCTATGGATAGCAAGCTTATGACTGCTGAACAACCCACTTTTATGCTAAGGTATATTTCGAGTAAACCTGACTGAGATCTTACGAGTCAACACTGCATGGGTTTAATTGGGCTGTAGTTCTTTACCGGGCTAACCTTTTCTAGTTATGCTTAATTGCTTATCAGTTATATCCCATATTTCATGTTTTATCAGTTGGAACTTGACAAGTAGCATTTGAGCACATGCAAAGATAACATGGCAACAAACTTGTGTTTCAACTGCTACGAATTTAAGGTAGATAAGTATCCCAACTTCCACCAAAGTCGATTATACAAGCCCACAACATATTCTTGAGAATTTAAAGCGTACTCTCACTTTGACCATCAATTTGCTAGTGATACGTGGTCTCCACAACTAAAAGTTTGGGCGTCTTTGGCAAATTTTGACCAAATTTATTGTAATTTGCTACCACTTCCACATATTTGACAACTGAAGAATATATAAGCATCTATGTGTCCAATGATATGACAAGTTCAGAAAAATGAAGTAACGAGTTCTTGCTTCTTTTGAGCTGTTTCTTTTCATTTTTCTCTTATTTTTATCACACAGATTTTTATATCTTTCGGAGACAGGGATGATGATGGTATTGTCTATGATAACCAGAGTAATGATAAAGAATTGAATTGATTTCTATATTTTCCTGTACATTCGTGAAGGAGAATACATGGGTTTATATCTTTACAAAGGTTGCATAGAAAAGGAAATACAATAAGAGACATTAAAAGAAAATTGGCTGGTAATTAGCATATGCTGAAAGTTAGCCACGATTAGAGATCTTGATTGAGATGTGGTCAATAACTATTTTGGGAAATGAAGTGCACTGATCCCGTCCTTATTTTAGCCAAAATATTTCAACATTCCCCCTCAAGTTGAGTGGTGGGATTTCCAATACTCAACTTGCTAAGACAGTGACAAAAAATCTTTCCATTGACTGCCTTTGTTAATATATCTGCTAGTTGATCTTCTGATCGTACGTAAGGAAGCTCAATTACTCCTGTTTCAAGTTTCTCTTTGATGAAGTGTCGGTCCACCTCAACATGTTTAGTACGATCATGTTGAACTGGATTCTCTGAAATTTGAATGGCTGTTTTGTTGTCACACATGATTCTGCTGGTTTGAGTTGGAGGGTACCCAATTTCAGTTAGAAGCTTTCGTATCCACAATATCTCTGCTAAACCTCGTGCTATTCCTCGAAATTCTGCCTCAGCACTTGAGAGAGCTACCACCTTTTGTTTCTTACTTCTCCAAGTGACAAGATTCCCACCGACGAGAGTAAAGTAACCTGAAGTCGATCTTCGGTTTCCTTTATCTTCTGCCCAGTCAGCATCAGTGTATACTTGTGTTTCTAAATGTCCATTTGCCTTAAACAAAACTCCATGACCAGGTGTTCCTTTGAGATATTTAATGATTCTCCATACGGCTTCCATGTGGGCAACCTGAGGTTGATGCATGAATTGACTTACAACCCCAACATCATAAGCAATGTCAGGACGGGTGTGTGATAAATAAATTAGCTTTCCTACTATCCGTTGGTATTTTTCCTTGTCAGCCAATCCAACCTCTTCCTCCATATAGAGTTTTTGATTCATCATCATCGGAGTGTCAACGGGCTTACAATCAATCATTCCTGTTTCTGCCGGTAGATCAAGAATGTACTTCTTTTGACAAATAAAGATCCCTTGGTTTGATCTTAAGACTTCAATCCCGAGGAAGTATTTAAGCCTTCCAAGATCCTTCATTTCGAATTCTTTGAACAAATTTGTTTTTAAACTTTTGATTTCTTCTTCATCATTACCTGTGATTATCATATCATCAACATAGATAATTAGGCAAGTTACGAGTTTATTCCTTTGTTTAAGGAACAAGGTATGATCTGAATTGCTCTGTTTAAAGCCATATTTTCTCATGGCCAGAGTAAACCTGCCAAACCAGGCTCGTGGGGACTGTTTTAATCCGTATAAGGATTTCTTCAAATGGCACACTTCTTTGGGATTAGATTTTTCTGTGAATCCAGGAGGATCTTCCATATACACTTCTTCTTTAAGTTCTCTATGTAGAAAAGCATTTTTTACGTCAAACTGATGGAGAGGCCATCCTTCATTTGCAACTATTGAGAAAAGGACCATTTTGGCCACAGGTGAAAACGTCTCAGAATAGTCAATTCCATATGTTTGAGTATACCCCTTTCTACCAGCCTGGCTTTGTATCTTTCAATAGTTCCATCTGGCTTACGTTTTATGGTGAAAACCCATCGGCATCCTACTGGTTTCTTTCCGGGCGGAAGGGTACATTTCTCCCATGTGTTATTTTTATTTAGGGCATCCATTTCAGTTTGCATTGCCTCTCTCCATTCTTTGGAAGCTAGAGCTTGTTCTACTGAAGTTGGAATCTCTTCAGAGTATAGAGATTCGTTAAACGACTGGGCTTCGGTTGCTAGATTTCCTTTGGCTATGTTTGCCATCGGATATCTTGAATTTCGGGCTTCTTTCTCGGGACTATATCTTTTTGGAGGAACGCCTCTGTTGGTTCTTGGGGGTAGAACATATCTAGCTGGTTCAGCTTCAACTTGATTCTCATTTTCACCTTGTGGTAAAAGTTGCTCTTCCTCATAGTCAGGTGAGTCACACGATTCAATATTTTCAGGAACTTCAATATTGGTTGAGGGAACATAATTAATTGGATCTTGAGTTTGAGAATTACTTACCTCTGACGTCAGGTTGGGAATATCATTGTTCGTAGTACTGCTCGTGGATTGTGATGGTGACTCGGTACTGTGATCGATTATTTCTGAAGATGGCATCCATTTTAACCAACTCAATGCGTCATCATCATACTCCTTTTCCCCCTGACAAGTGTGTTGGGTATTGTAGAAATATTCAGTTTCAAGGAAGTCACAGTTCATAGTTGTGAACATATGACGTTTCCTTGGGCTATAGCATCGATAACCGTGTTGATTGACTCCATAACCCACAAAGACACACTTTTCAGCACATGGATCAAGTTTGGAGCGTTCCATTTTTGGTATGTGAACAAAAACGGAGCATCCAAAGACACGAGGTTCAAGAACAAGGGTAGAAGGTGGTTTGTGGAATTTAGATAGCACTTGGAGTGGGGTTTCAAGGTCGAGAGCTCTAGTTGGGAGACGATTTACAAGATAGGTTGCTGTGGTAAGGGCTTCAGGCCAAAAATATTGTGGAACTTGTGACTCGATCATAAGGGCACGAGTTATTTCTAAAAGAAAGCAGTTTTTCCTTTCAGAAACTCTGTTTTGTTCAGGTGTGTGAGCACATGAGGTCTGATGAATTATCCCCTTTTCTTGACAAAACTTCTGTATTGAGTTATTTACAAATTCCCCTCCATTATCGGATCTGAGAATTTGTACATCGCGTTTGAATTGGTTTTTAACCATGGCGCAAAAATTTGTGAATTTAGAAAATACTTCGGATTTATTTTGCAAGAGGTATGTCCAAGTCATGCGCGTGCAATCATCAAGGAACAACAGAAAGTAACGAAAGTTTTGCCCCCCCTTAACTTTTGACGGTCCCCAAACATCCGAATGAATCAACGAAAAAGGAAAATCAACCTTAGTATCATTGGATTTAAAGGTATGTTTATGACTTTTGGCCAAAACACACGTCTCACAGTTTAAAACTTTATTTGAAGGAAATAACTTAGGAAACAAACGATGCAAGTAACCGGTGGATGGGTGTCCCAGTCTTCGGTGCCATAACCAAGCCTTCCTGTCTAAAGATCCATGAGCCAGCATCACAGTACCTTGTCGAGACACTTCATCCACGTAATACAATCCTTGGCGCTCAGTACCACGCCCAATGATCGTTCCCGTCCTGATGTCCTGTAAAATACAGAAAGTAGGATGCATTAGGACTATACAATTTAATTCCTTCGTGACATGGCTTATCGACAACAACTTATGGGATAAGGACGGAACATAGAGGCAATTAGGTAATTTCATGTTTGGTGAAATTTGAATAGTCCCTCCTCCTTTTACTTGGAGAATTTCTCCATTGGCCGTATGAATTCGAGACTTTTGGGGTTTCGTCTTTGAGCAAATATCAGAAATATCAAAAGTCATAGTGTCCGTTGCGCCACAATCAAAAATCCATGAGTCACTAGAATTTTCATCGTTTGTTGCCATGTTAACCTCCCCACAAGTAGAGTAATTTTTTGATTCTTTTTTTATCAAATTAGGAACTTAGGGGGGGGGGTGTTTTTGTAATTTTTGAAACTTTTGATGAATTTAAATAAGGTTGAGAACTTTGGGGGTTTAGGATGAAATTCCCAAACCCTATACCTGGGTCTTCGTTCTCTTCGGCCGCCAGAAGGCATTTTCCCCCTTCGCTTTTTTCGGTGGTTTTTGAGCGGTTGTCGCCGCTGCTGTTGGCCGGCCGATCACTTGTGGCGACTGCCGCTTTGCCTTCTTTTCCCTTTTTGTGACCATCCGCCCACCATTCCGGGTAACCTACAAGCTTGAAACATTGTTCTTTCGTATGCTTCGTCATACCACAGTGGTCACATTTTAACTTGCTTTTATCGATCCGGGATGATGACTTCTGGTCTGACCGCCGACCTTTTGAAACGAGCCCTAGACCATCGGTTTCGCTAGTTGGACTCAACCCAGACGCGAGACCTTGTTGAACAGCGCCAAATATGCTCTGATGAGCGGTTTCCTTTCGGACCGCCGCATACGCGGCTTCGGCTGTCGGTAGGGGATCCCATCGGAGTATCTCTCTTTTAAGAGAGTCATATTTCCGATCGATTGCGTTCAAAAACTGAAACAGTTTGGTTTCGGACCTGAGTTTATTGTATGTAGCGATGTCGGTTGAACACGTCATGGGGTTTGGGTCATGCCGTTCAATTTCTCCCCAGATACCTTGCATTACGATCCAAAAATCTTCTAACGGTACGCCATTCTGTTTAAATTCATTTGCTTTGACGTGGAGATCGAAAGTTTGGAGTTTGTCTTTGCCGCTGCTATACGTAACCGCAAGAGCATCCCATAGCGTTTTCGCTGTTGGGAACTCTGTTAGGTTACTAGCAAGGGCCGGCTCTATGTTCTGAATAAGCCACGAAAATATGACTAGGTCATCATGCTCCCACTGATCATATTTTTCATCGTTTGGCTCTGGCGGGTCTTGGGTAAGATGATTTAGAAAGGCTTTCGATTTCCCCCCTATGGCGACTCGTATCATCCGAGCCCATAGAGGGTAGTTTTGGCTTGTGAGATTTAAACTGATTTTCAGGCGATCTGAAGGATTTGGTTTGGAAGTTTGGTTTTGGGTTTGAGTCTGAACGTCATTTTTAAGAAGGTTGGCAATCTGGATGGCTAGACTGTTGGTGTCTCCTTCAGACATGATTTCTGGGTCTGGTAAATGATGAGCACAGAAAGGTTTTGGATCACGAACACTGCTCTGATACCATATTGTCTATGATAACCAGAGTAATGATAAAGAATTGAATTGATTTCTATATTTTCCTGTACATTCGTGAAGGAGAATACATGGGTTTATATCTTTACAAAGGTTGCATAGAAAAGGAAATACAATAAGAGACATTAAAAGAAAATTGGCTGGTAATTAGCATATGCTGAAAGTTAGCCACGATTAGAGATCTTGATTGAGATGTGGTCAATAACTATTTTGGGAAATGAAGTGCACTGATCCCGTCCTTATTTTAGCCAAAATATTTCAACAGATGGGTGTAACATTGAATAAAGAATCTTCTTTGTAAGTTATCAAATGTTCTTTTTACCAAGTTATCGCTCCATCATTGTTTTATCGTTGGTTTGACACATTTGTTTAAACCAGTGATATTTTAGTTGATTTTATTAATCATAATTTATGTAGTAATTCAATGTTATTTTAGTGGATTTTCTTAATCACAATATGGATAAATTATTCCCAATTAAATTTCAAAATTTGTATTTTTCTGATTTATTGTTATTTCTGTAGATAATTGGTATTATTGATGTGAACAGAAGTAAATACAAAGGTTAGGAGAAAATTGTGATGAACTTGCTGCATTGCAGGCGAAAATGGCATTATAAATAGGTCACCCTTCTTATATATGGTCATTTTAATTATGAACATGTTTTTACACAGATGTTCAATAAATAACTTGGGTTTTGATCCTTGATTTTAAAATTTAGACAATGTGTTATATTTGTAATTACCTGATGAGATTTTGTGTACTCCTGCGGTTTCACTTCCATTTGGGTAGAGATTGCATAGCCTTTATTCATCCTCCATGGTAGGCATGGTATGTTTATTCATTTACATCAATACGAGTTATAACATGGCGCATCACATTATTGTCAATAAGATATGAATATGATTTGAAACGGGATGATAAGTCTTCTTTTGGTTTCGTAAGTTGGTGTTATTTTGGTGAGGTAGTTATAGTATTTGCTATCACGATGTTGAATGTGATTGAGAGGCACCTACTTATAGATGATTGATTAGAATCGTGACGGAATAAAGAAACTCCTTAGATCATTATCAGTGTCGGTAATAATTTCAATGAGTCAGTAAAAAGTTTGTTAAAAGGGGCGGATTAAACATTTCTTTTAATGTTTATAGCCTCCTTAACCTGATTTATTTTAAAAGAATTAGTCTTATGGCTAGATTACAGTTCTTGGAACATTAAACTTAACCATGAACGGTCTTAGCGCGATACCTATCAGGGTGAGTGATAAAAAATTAGTTTATTGATGAAGCGTGACTCGTGAGCAAATGCTGTGTTCTTTGAGTTTGAAACGTTAAGTTTCAGGGTGAAGTTATGGATGATGCATGTCATAGAATAAATTCAGTCATAGGCTTTTGTAATTTTAGTACTAAATAGTTTTAGCATGAGTTGGTACATTGCTTCTTTTTTAAAGTTTTATGATCACTTTGTTGGTTTGTCCCATCTGTTCAGATCAGTGATAATTTACCTTTGAAACTGTCTTTGGTTAACAAACGGTTCTTGTTTCAGACACGTGTGCTCTAGTTTTTAAGGTTCCATATTAGTGTCAAACAAGCTGAAGTCAAAGAGATTTCATAGGTGGGTTCTTCGTCAAAGTTAAGCTGACCTTCAAACTCATGATTTCATATTGCATGCCTATTAATTATTATAGATTTATGTCAAAGATCAAGTTAATAGATTAATATTCATATCACAGCATATCTTTGATTTGATTACGTTAATAATTTATGTTTTATACTCGATAATATCAATTCATGTGGCTGCTATTAGTTTTTACATAAAAATGTTGTGTAGAAATGGTTTGAAAATCGCATCACAGCGGCCGGTTAGATTATCAGCTAATGAACCAGACACAAAAAAACCGGTTGGTTTCGAGTGTAAAGGACAAACCAATGAAGACCGTTCAAATGGTCGATCTTGTCTCCTTGGATAACCGGTTTTTTAAACCAAGTTGACAAAGGCCATGTTTTATAAATCGACTTTATCATTGGTCGACATTAAAGATGTTTGACTCTTAAATCTGTGTCTCTTGATATTGGGATAAATCTTATATATTTGCATGATTTTGTTGGCTATTTTAGTATAATTGGATTAACTAGTTAACCAAATTAATCATATTAAATATCAAACAAGGTAGGAGGTGCGGAGTGCACACTTGTTTGAATTTATTTGATTACCTAATTAATACTTAGGGGCGAAACCCCTAAGTAACGGGGGTCCGGGGGCAGCGTCTCTGGAAGCGGGGTCAAAGGGGCGGTAGCCCCTGGCTGGGACTTGCGGTGGTGACCGGGGGGTATATATTTTGACACTTATTGCTTTATAAAAAATGTATTATAAATTAATTTTCTAATATTTTTCTTATATAAATTGGTGTTAAAAATTAGGCGGATTTTTAATTAAATTTCGAAATTCGAATTCGAAATTAAGAGGATAACTGCATTTGGCAGTTATCTGGTTTCCAATAAAATTGGATTTTGGTCATACGAATGTTTCTTCTGGTTCATCAAAATTCTCTCAAATCCAAACTTGAATCTTGTCTCAATTCTCTGAGTTTTATCCGATCAAAGAATTTGGGAAACCACCAAATTGTTTTTGATCTGAAAGTATTCTATACGACTCTCAGATCATCCTCGGTTTTATTGAAATTTTACTACAAAGATCAAAAACAAATTTTGTGAAGATGACAAACGGAGAATCTGCGAAAGATATGATGAACAATTTCGCAAACTTGGACAAGTTTGCTGGACAGGATTTCAGACGCTGGCAGAAGAAGATGCATTTCATGTTGACCACTATGAAGGTTGTGTATGTTATGAGTACCCCTATGCCTGAAGTCGTGGAGAATGAACCACTGGACCAGAACAGAAGGCGCTGCAAATGGGAGAACGACGACTACATATGTCGTGGACACATTCCCAATGGTATGTCTGATTCCCTTTTCGATGTGTACCAAAATGTTGAATCTGCAAAAGAATTGTGGGATTCTTTTGAATCCAAATATATGGCAAAGGATACCTCTAGCAAGAAATTTCTTGTGCGTAATTTTATAAATTATAAAATGGTGGATTCAAGGCCGGTCATGGAACAATATAATGAACTGTTGAGGATATTGAGACAGTTTGCTCAATACGATATGAAGATGGATGAATCCATCTCTGTGTCTAGCATAATTGACAAACTGCCTCCTTTTTGGAAAGACTTTAAACACGATTTAGAGCATAAGAAGGAGGAATTAACCCTGGTTGAACTTGGAAGTACTTTCCAGATTGAACAATCCATAAGAGATGGAAAAAGTTTGGGTTAATGATGAAAAAACCATGGCTGTACCCTCTGCTGTGAACATGGTGGAAGAGGGTGGATCATCTAAGGCTGTTCACAATGCTAAAGGGAAACGAAAGTTTCAAGGGAACAATAACAAGGCTCCAAATAAGAAGCCTAAGATGACATGTTGGAAGTGTGGTAAAGTTGGGCACTTCAAGAAGTATTGTCGGGTTGGTAAAGGTGGAGGTAAAGGCAAGAATGAGGCTGGTCCAAGTGAATCTAAGGATCCAGGAAAGCAAAAAGGTCAAATTTTAGTACCTAATAATAATCCGGTTGAGAATTATGTATCACTAATATCTAAAGCATTTTATGTGCAGGATGATGAGATTGCTTGGTGGGTTGATTCAGGTGCAACTAGCCACGTGTGCAAGAATCTTCAATGGTTTAAAGACTTTAAAGCTATTGAAAATGGATCTATTTTGAAGATGGAAAATGTTGCAAATGAACCAATCAAGGGATTAGGAAATGTTAATCTAGTTTTTACTTTTCGAAAGTCTTTACTTTTGAACAATGTTTTGTATGTTCCTAGGATTCGAAAGAATCTTTTGTCTGGTATCGTTTTGAACAATTATGGTTACAAGCAGGTTTTAGAAAGTGACAAGTTTATCTTGTCAAGACATGGTTCTTTTGTGGGTTTTGGTTATCTATGTAATGGTATGTTTAAGTTAAATTTGGATGTTTCTTTTAGTGATAATTTTGTTTGCATGACATTTTAAATTTGGATGTTTCTTTTAGTGATAATTTTGTTTGCATGACATTTACTAGTTCTAGAAGTAATTTGAACAAATCTGATTTATGGCATGCTAGACTAGGACATGTTCATTTTAAAAGGCTAAAAGATATGTCTAAAATGAGTTTAATTCATGCTTTTGAAATGGTTAATGATAAATGCAACACGTGTGCTTTAACTAAGATAACTAGACAACCATTCAAAGATGTTAACCGGGAAACAAAAGCATTAGAATCGATACATAGCGATTTATGTGATTTACATGCTACACCTTCACTAGGAAACAAAAAATATGTTATCACATTTATTGATGTTGCATCTAGATTCTGTTATGTTTATTTGTTACATGTTAAGGACGAAGCTCTTGATAAATTTAAAATATATAAACAAGAGGTAGAGCTACATCAAAATGGGTTGATTAAAACTCTTCGTACTGATCGAGGAGGTGAGTATTATGATCCAGTGTATTTTCAATCTACTGGCACTACGGCTCCTTATACACCACAACAAAATGGTGTAGCTGAAAGGAAGAATAGGTCTTTAAAAGAAATGGTTAATTCCATGTTATTCTATTCGGGTTTGAGTGATGGATTTTGGGGTGAGGCTATGTTAACAGCCTGTTATCTATTGAATAGAGTTCCTAGTAAAAGGAACAAGACTACCCTGTATGAGCTTTGGTACAAAAAGTCACCAAACTTAAGTTATCTTAAAGTTTGGGGGTGTAGAGCTGTTGTTAGACTCATTGAACTAAAGAGGAAAACTTTGGGTGAAAGAGGTAGAGATTGTATATTCATTGGTTATGCTGAGCATTCCAAGGCTTATAAGTTCTATGTATTAGAATCTAATGACTCTGTGTCTGTGAACAGTGTTATAGAGTCAAGAGATGCATTCTTTGATGAAGAAAGATTTACTTCTATACCTAGACCAAAGGACATGAGTCATAGTTTGAAGGTTTTTCAAACTGCTCACCCTTTAGTTAATCCTGAAGATGTACCTTCCACCGGCTCTGAACCCAGAAAAAGTACAAGAGCAAGAAAACCCAAGAATTTTGGTGATGATTTTCAACTTTATTTAGTTGAAGGGTCAAGGAATGAGATTGAATCTCAATATCAGTATTGTTTTAATATTGAGGAGGATCCAAGGACTTATAATGAAGCTATGGCATCCAGGGATGTTGCTTTCTGGAAAGAAGCACTCCAAGATGAGATTGATTCTATAATGCAGAACAACACTTGAAAATTGACTGATTTACCCCCTGGATGTAAGCCATTGGGAAGTAAATGGATTTTCAAAAGGAAAATGAAGGTGGATGGTAGCATAGACAAGTTTAAAGCCAGATTGGTTATCCAAGGCTTTAGGCAAAAGGAGAGTATTGATTTCTTGGATACATATGCTTCTGTTGCAAGGATATCCACTATTAGGTTGTTATTGGCACTTGCTGCCATACGTAACCTTGGGATTCACCAAATGGATGTGAAAACAACATTTTTGAATGGTGAATTGGATGAGGAGATCTATATGAAACAACCCGAGGGCTTTGTTTTGCCTTGCAATGAAAACAAAGTTTGTAAGTTGATAAAATCACTATATGGTCTTAAACAAGCACCAAAACAGTGGCATCAAAAGTTTGATGATGTGGTGTTGTGTAATGGTTTTGTATTAAACCAAGCAGACAAGTGTGTATATAACAAGTTTGATACTTCAGGTAGAGGAGTAATTATTTGCTTATATGTAGATGCCATGTTGATCTTTGACACTAACCAAGATCAAGTTGATAAAACTAAAGAATTTTTGTCATCTAAGTTTGCTATGAAAGACATGGGAGGGGCTGAAGTGATTCTTGGTATAAAGATCATACGTGGAGAACATGGTATTTCTATTTCTCAATCTCATTATATTGAGAAGATGTTGAATAAATTTAACTTAAAAGATTGTTCTCCTGTGCGTACTCCCATAGATCTTAGTGTTAAGCTCTTACCTAATAAAGGTGTTGCAGTATCTCAACTTGAATACTCAAGAGCTATTGGTTCTCTCATGTATGTCATGATTAGTACTAGGTCGGATATAGCCTTTGTGGTTAAAAACTGAGTAGATATACTCACAATCCTCAACTTGAATACTCACCTTACAAATGACCTTCTATATTTACAGGCTACTCTAGTAACAAAACATTAAGTTTAAGTTCAATCAAGAACCGACATATTAACTAGAAGGTTAAATGAAATTGAAAATGTAACCAAAATATTAAATTTAGTCAAAATAACCGAACACTATATACTTAACTAAAATAAAAAATAAAAACTAAAATCTAAAATAAAAAAAAAAAAGCTGTTGGAAAGGTTTTATCATTTTTATTTTTTATTTTTATTATTATTTTTTTAATCATGTATTTTTTTTCACTCTTATTTTGCATTCCTATCGGTTTACGTACAAATTAACCATATGATTTATTGGGCCCCATGAAGTTGACTAAGGATGAAGGTGGCAATGAGATGGACATGAAAGACAAACCACCTCATTGCTTTCTCGTCCTTCAAAATTTTTGATGAGTTTGTCCTTGTGATAGTTGCCAGGGATGGGTCCACCTATAATAAATAAAGACAAATATGATTTTTAATAAAACTATAATTGTGTCCACACGCATCCAATGTGTTAAACCGCGAAAGAAATTAACATCCTTGAAAACTTATAAAATAATTATCGTTAAACGAAATAAATAAACGTACTCGAAACTTTATATAAAAAAGCAAAACCTTTACAATAACCCACGCGTTGAAGCGAGAAATGCGAAATAACTAGTAATATTCCAAAAACTTTATAAAAAAAAGAATCTGTATATATATTTAATTTGGTTAGGTTTTTCTAACCATTTTCAGATGTTTATATATTTAATTTCCTTGTTGTTCAAAAAAAAAAACTGTAACAAAGACGCTAAAAAAAGTTAACAGGAAATGTTAGTAAAAAGAAAGCAAAACCGTTTAAAAAAGTAAAGATAAAAAAATTCATAACGAAGTTGTATGCAAGTGTCTAGATAACTTATACACTATCAAGTGTAACTCCGTTATAATTGTGCGTATGCTACGTTTCGTAACTCGGTTGGTAAAAAAAGATAGAAGGCAACATTTAATGTGTAAATTATAACTTTATTAAAGTTCAGGCGCTGTAGTATAATTTTTTTAAAGAAAAAGTAAAAAAAATAACTTTTTTTAAAGTTCAGAGGTTTAAAAGTAAATCTGCTATAATTCAAGGGTTTAAATGTGAAATCATATAAAAAAATAAAATAGCTGACATATTAATGACATCAACCCATGGATTCAATGGTTGTACTCTATGCATATGGTATTCTCATTATGATAGTTGTAAGTATTTGAATGTAAGGATAAACCGTGTTTTAAGAATCGGACATGACCTGTCGGTTGAATCAGGAACTGGTCATACAACCGATTATCCTATTTGAACTGTTTTTGTTTGAACCAGCCAGTTACCGACCAGATTGGTGAACCGGACCGGGTCGTCGGACCGGATTTCCAATTTTTTTTAAAATTTTTTTCCCTTCAAAATCCAGTTTTATTTAATTTAGTATTTCAAGTTATATATGTTATTTATTTAATTCTTTATATGTCATTAAAATTACAAATTGACTTCAAACCATAAAATATATTTATATTTTGTATCTATATACATAATTTTAATATTTATATTATTTATGTCATCCGGTTCAACCCTGTCCTACCAGTGGACCTCTAGGATGACCGGTTTGTTGTCCGGCCCGGTTTTAAAAACATTAAGCATAAATGAATTCTTGGTGTTTGTAGTGGTATTTAAAAAATGATGTGTCATATACTCCAATGGACATTTGTAAAAACAACACATAAGTGATACTCTTACAATATTATCGATCAAACTTAACCATTGTTTATAACATTGAATAAAGGTGTAATTTATAAAAAAAATAGTGTTAAAACTATAAACTTTGTATTAATCAACTGTTAAATGGGTTATGACATATGCACCAAAAGGAGACAATAATAATGGTTCGAAATATATTTTTAATATTATTAAAGAGAATTCAACTGTCCCAGGAATGGTATCAATGCTTTGAAACATCCATCACCTAGGCACCAAGGAATTTTCGTTTCTTTACAAGCAAACATGCTTTCATAAAAGTAAAAAAAAAAACATATTTTCAAAATCCTATTAAAATCCCATTTTCTCGTACAAAGAAATGCAGGTGCATTTCTAATAACAGCACTAGATTCATCATTTGAAAGGTAAATCAAACTCGTCAAATGATGATCCAGCTCAAATCAGACATAACAAATTATATATAAAAACTCTCTTTAATAGTAGTAAAGATTTAACCCAAATAACTTTTTAAGTCCATTGGTAAATTTGGGTGCTTAATTATAAGTGTACACCTTCTTCACATCATACGACCCGTATAGTCCCATACGGGTCGTATAATCCACATCATACGAGTCGTATAGCTCAAAAGTTAAAGCTAACAATTTTTGGGCATGTCACATCAATTTGGATGTGACTGATATAGGTGGAATAACCCGTATAGAACTATACGACTCATATGAGTCTCGGTGATTCCGGTTAGCTACAGGTGATGTATGTTTAGCGGTTCTATAAATTAACCAATACTAGAGACAATTGATGCCGTTTAACCTTTTTATCTCCTTTTGCGCCACTTATTCAAAGTTTCAAACACAAATTGCAAAAGCAAAACAATCAAAGCTAAAAACACATTTTATATTCAACCGAAAGAAACCACATTCACAACACCCAATAAGCCTCCAATAATTTATTATTTCAAACATATTCACCATCACAGTTTCATCAACAATGGGATCGAACCAGAACTTAAGAGATCTTCAATGGCTTCTTCAATCAATTCAAACCGAAAGTCTCAATCTTAAAAGCATTTCTTTCCATCTTTCCCAACCAACATCATGTTGCTATCAACAAACTCAAGATTCCATTCATATCAACATTTCCAGTGAAACCCATTTCCAGTTTTCCAACATCCTCACACTCCTATCATCATCATCATCATCTTCAAAAACCCGATTTTCGCTAGAGAATCTCGAGTTCTACCAAGTTGAATGGGATCTAGAAGAAGTGAAGAATCTCGAACTCCTGCTTGATAACTCTTCGAATGTTAAACAAGTCGAATTCAAGAAAAACAGGATAAACTTTGAGTGCATGGACGGATTAGCGAAAATCTTGAAGAAAAATAAAGTGGTTAAAGAGATCATGTTGTGTGAATCAAGAATTGGTTCATATGGAGCTAGTTTGATTGCTTCAGCTTTGAAGATAAATACTTGTTTAGAAGAGTTGCAAATATGGGAAGATTCTATAGGATCTAAAGGAGCAGAAGAGATTTCCAAAATGATCGAAGCGAATTCGACGTTGAAACTGTTAACTATATTCGACTCGAGTTCAATCACAGCCACCCCATTGATCTCTGCAGTGCTAGCAAGAAACAGATCTATTGAGCTTCATGTATGGAGTAGAGAACATGATCAAAACACAAGCTCAAAAGTGGTTGAATTTGCACCAGAAAGTAAAACATTAAGGATATACCGGTTAACAGTTTCAGGAGCATGCAGGGTGGCTTGTGCTCTGGGATGGAACACCACGGTCAGATCGCTTGATCTAACCGGAGTTAAGTTGAAATCGCGATGGGCAAAAGAGTTCCGGTGGGTTCTTGAACAGAACAGGAGTCTCAAGGAAGTTAACCTCTCCAAAACATGGTTACAAAACAAGGGTGTTGTTTATGTTGCTGCTGGGCTTTTCAAGAACCAAAGCTTGGAAATCTTGAATTTAGATGATAACCGGTTTAATGGGGTTGGTGTTGAACACTTGCTTTGCCCGTTAACCCGGTTTTCCACTCTTCAAATTCAAGCGAATGTATCGTTAAAGTCGATAACTTTTGGCGGGAAAAGATCGAAAATCGGGAGGGACGGTTTGATTGCGGTTTTGCAGATGTTGAGTACTAATCAAACTGTAACAAGATTGGGTTTATATGAAGATCAAAGTTTGAGGCCACAAGATTTTATTAGAGTTTTTAAGAGTTTGGAGAGAAATGCCAGGTTGAAGTGTTTGTCTTTGCAAGGTTGCAAAGGGGTTGATGGTGATTTGGTGTTGAAGGCAATAATGGAGACTTTGCAGGTGAATCCTTGGATTGAGGAGATTGATATTTCAAGAACTCCACTTCAGGTTTCTGGGAAAGCTGAAGAAATATATCTGAAATTAGGTCAAAATGCAAAATCTGAACCTGAAGTTGATTTGCTCAAGGATATGCCCATGACAGTGCCTAAAAGCTGCAGAATATTCATTTGTGGACAAGAATTTGCTGGTAAGTTTAATCATGATCTTCATTTTTTTAAAGTTGGTTACTTTATTATGATTACCTGATTGAAGTATGTTGTTTTCAAATCCGCTTCAACTGGTTCGACCAGCGTGTCCAGTTCAATCACCAGTTCTGTTTTCAAAACAGTTTTTTAAGTCCGGTTCAACTGGCCTACCAATGAATCAGTAGGGTGGCCGGTTTAGTGATCATCTGGTTTTTAAATCCGCTTCAACTAGTCCGCCCAGTGAACTGGTTGTGTGGCAGGTTCAATCACCGGTTCTGTTTCCAAAACAGTTTTTGTGCAATTTGTTCTTATTTAATAGATTCATGATATAATCAAGAATTCAAGATGCATCATCATCTTCATGCAGGAAAAACCACGTTATGCAACTCCATATCACAAAACCTGTCTTCTTCAAAGCTACCATACATTGAACAAGTCAAAACCCTAGTAAATCCAGTTGAGCAAGCCATAAAAACAACAGGAATGAAAGTAAAAACATTCAAAGACGAAGACACGAAGCTTTCGATATGGAACCTCGGAGGTCACCACGAGTTCTTTTCCGTTCACGAGCTCATGTTCCCGGGCCACGGGAGCGCTTCGTTCTTTGTAATCGTATCCAGCTTGTTCCGTAAACCAAACAACAAAGAACCAAAATCACCATCAGAGTTGGAAGAAGATCTTCAATACTGGCTCAGGTTCATAGTTTCCAACTCAAAAAGAGCAGACCAACAGTGCATGCTACCAAATGTAACCACAGTGCTAACACACCATGATAAGGTGGATCCCACCTCACTGGATTACCAGAATACAGTAAATGCTGTTCAGAGAGTTAGAGTTAAATTCCAAGGGTATGTTGACTTTTATCCAACTGTATTCACAGTTGACTCAAGATCATCTGCTTCTGTAAGTAAACTCACTCATCACATCAGAAAGACTAGCAAAACTGTTCTGGAAAGAGTCCCCAGGGTCTATGAACTCTGCAATGATCTCATAACAATATTATCCGACTGGAGGTCGGAGAATCACGAGAAACCAGCGATGAGGTGGCGAGAATTCAGCGATTTGTGCCAGATTAGAGTTCCATCGCTACGAGTTCAGTCCAGAAACAATCACATAGTGAAGAAAGTGGAGATGAGGCGAAAGGCGGTCGCCACATGTCTTCATAGTATAGGAGAGGTGATATATTTTGAAGAATTGGGCTTTTTGATCTTGGATTTCCAGTGGTTTTGTGGTGAGGTGATCGGTCAGCTAGTGAAGTTGAATGTTAGAAAGGTAATGAAGATGCTAATGGTGGATTTGTTAGCAGACATGAGTTGGAGAAGATTCTGAGAGGAAGTTTGCAGAGCCAGATTCCTGGGATGGGTTCCAAGATTTTTGGGAACTTGGATGTTGGTGATCTGGTGAACATGATGCTGAAACTGGAACTGTGTTACAGACAAGATCCATCTGATCCGGAATCTTTGCTGCTGATTCCTTCTCTTCTAGAAGAAAACAGAACAAGGATACCTAGATGGCAGTTGGTCACATCTGATTGTGTTTTTGCAGGAAGACATCTTGAATGCCATGATTCTAGCCACATGTTCCTAACTCCTGGGTTCTTCCCAAAGTTACAGGTATGTTAACTATACTTCAGGGTTCAGGTTAAAACGGGTTAGTTTTAATACGGGTTGAGTTGACCCGTAAACACGTCTTTGTGTATTTACTGATAGAAACTATAAATATAAGTGTATTGTTATGTTTACAAGATGTTACCCTAAATCCTTCCATAAATATATAGACTTTGTTCAACATTCAACCCGTTTGACCCGTTCCCTTACAGGGGCTCAATACCTAATACCCTGAATGTTTCGGGTTTTTCTTCCTTCCCTAGTCTAATTTGCCACCTATAAACAATTAATTCCTATTCATGTTTCTTTTGACATATTCTAATTATTTAAAACTTTAAACCAAACCAAACCAAACCAAACCAAACGTACCCAGTATAATCCCACACATAGCTAACGCTATTAGTAGGGTCTGGGGAGGGTGTGATGAGGGCAAACCTTACCCCTATCCCAAGGGATAGAGAGGCTGCTCCCGTTTAGACCCCCGGCTCCATGGGAAAGAAAAAGATAAAAATATAAATAAAATTAATGAGTAATAAAGTAAAATAAATCTAATAGTAATCTAACAATTAGCAGTGTATGACTAGAGTATATTAGTCACAAGAAACACAACACACCTACAAGAAACAAGACATACGCAAAAGTAATCAGGTACTTCTAATTGATTACTTGACCATCATTAGAAATTGATTATATGTGACATGAAAAGGCCAAAATCAGACAATAACTCTCAAATCAAAATGCCAACCACCCTCTAACTAACTTTCTTATTTTCTTCTGGAAACAGGTTCAACTACACAACAAAATCATAGGACTCAAGAGCCAACATGGAGCAACATACAGTCTAGAAAAACACCTCATATTGATAAACATCAATGGAGTCCACATCCGGGTCGAGCTGGGAGGACAACTAGGGTACTATATCGACGTACTTGCTTGCTCCACCAAAAACCTAACCGAAACCGTTAAGCTCTTTCGGGAGCTTCTTTACCCAGCAATCCAAAACCTCTGTCATGGGTTGACTTTGACCGAAAACGTCATCCGTCCAGAATGTGTCAAAAATCTAACACCCCCACGATACCGGAAAACCCAATGTGTACCACTCCCTCAGTTAAAACAGGCTTTGCTCTCGGTTCCAGCAGACAGCATGTATGACTATCAGCATACTTGGAGTCCAGTCTCAGATTCGGGCCGACCCGTGTTGAGACCCGGGTTTGACCTTGCTCGCGATCTACTATCCGATGATGACTTCAGAGAAGTACTTCATAGAAGGTATCATGACCTTTATAATCTAGCTGTGGAGTTACAAGTGCCTGCAGAAAACAACTCAGACGGGCTAAATCGCCCTCAAGAAGATGAAACCGGTAAAGTTGACCCGTCATTTGCTGGGATTGCTAAAGGGGTAGAAGAGGTGATTCAGAGGCTCAAGATAATTGAGATGGAGATCAGAGACTTGAAACAAGAAATCCAAGGGCTAAGATACTATGAACACAGGCTGTTGACAGAGCTTCATCGAAAAGTTAACTATTTAGCGAATTATAACGTTCAGATAGAAGAAAGAAAGGTACCAAACATGTTTTATTTTGTGAAAACTGAGAATTACTCGAGAAGATTGGTGACAAATATGATACCTGGGATGACTGCGCTTCGGCTTCACATGTTGTGTGAGTTCAAAGGCGAAATGCATGTTGTTGAAGACCAACTCGGGTGTGAAATGATGCAGATAGATAACCGAGCTGTGAAATCTTTGGCTCCATACATGAAAGGTTTCATGAAACTGTTGACATTTGCATTGAAGATAGGAGCTCACATAGCTGCAGGAATGGGGGAGATGATACCGGATTTGAGTAGAGAAGTGGCGCATTTAACGGGGAACCCGCTTATATATGGGGCAGCTGGTGTGGCAGCAGCTGGGGCAGTAGGGGCGGTGGCGGCTGGCGGGAGCGGGAGCAGAGGGAGGTCAACAGACATTCAGCAAGATATGAAGGCAGCACAGCAGTGGGTTGTGGATTTTTTAAGGGAAAGAGAGTGTTCTACAGGGAAAGATATTGCAGAAAAGTTTGGACTGTGGAGGGTCAGATACAGAGATGATGGTCAGGTTGCTTGGGTCTGCAGGCGCCATATGTACACAAGATCAAATGAAATATTTGAGGTACCTATGTGACATAGAAGAAAGGCGAGGGAGGATTTGGTAGTTTGAAATCTCATTATCTTTGTATCTATCACTTAATTAGTGAAGTGTAAGTGATTACATATAGATGTGAAACTCCTCTTAACATTGCTTGCTTGGTAAGCTTTTAACAAATATAAATGTATTCACTCATGGAGATACTCCTTCATTTTCCATATTTCTCATGTTTTTTGTTTGCTACTAGTTTTAACAAATATAAGTGTGATGATTTAAAACTGATACTTAGGAAAAAGAAGTTTAGAATAAAAGTCTTTGTTCAATGCATACAAATTTACTAATGCATGCTATTCTTCTTATCTCAAAGTCAATATTTACCCTGAGATGTTAGAAGTCAAACTCATAAGACTTCTAATGTCAATAAAGATGACAATAACATGAAAAATCCTGCAAATACTCATATAAAATTTATCTCAATATCAAGAGACACTAAGATTTAAGAGTCGATCATCTTTACTGTCGACCAATGATAATGTCGATTTGTAAAACAAAGATATGCTGTCATACGAATATTAAGCTTTTAACTTGATATTTGACATAAGTCAGAAATCATGAGTTTGAAGGTCAACTTAACTTTGACGAAGAACCCACCTATGAAATCTCTGACTTCAACTTGTTCCATTTAGATTTACTTACCAACAATAAACAAATCAAGTTTATTTAATAACTAATTATCCAAATAGTGTTTAAAACACGCATTTTCAGATCATATATTAGCAAGAGAAGAAGTGAGCTCTAACCATTATAGAATCAAACATCTAAACACTCATTATCTGAAGTTATTGCTGATTTCTACGAAGAGTATTAGGAAATCATCTGGTGATCCCTGCTACGTAAATAGGAAGAAAACATTTCTCATAACGCGTCACATGCTAAATTAGAAAACATTGATTAGATAGCATTAACATATATTTATTATTTAGTTTTAGCATATACGTAATCAAAAATAGGTAAAGGATTACCTTTTTTTGCTCTACCAATACCCATGTGGCTAGGATGCATGTCCATCTGGAATATCCACAATGCCTTGTAAGCTACAGATCATCGAAGGATGGAACCTTTAAAACTAGAGCACAAGTGTCTGAAACAAAAACCATTTGTTAACCAAAGACAGTTTCAAAGGTCAGACAGCCAAAGTAACAATAAGTAACTAAGTGCTATATCATGGAACACAATAGAAGGCAAAGATTTACACAAAGTCTAAAACAACAATGATTCTGTGTTCATCAAATCAAGTTTAAAAAAATCAACCACAAGTGATTTTAAATAGCTTAGCAAAGAAATCACTGATTTAAGCAGTTGGGTGAAGCCAATAGCTTAAATAATTTTAACTATCATATTGAGCCATAACAAGCAAATACTGCAACATAACCAAAATTGAAAAATATTAACTAGACATTGGAGGGGTGCGCCAGGCCAAGGCAGTAGTGCAACACCAAGGCGACGCTCAAAGACCCCAATAGCAAGCTATTGTGATGGGCCTTTCCCCATAAAAAATAAGATTAATATCGAGTGGGCCGATGGCCCACGTATCAGATATTAAACTGATAAGAACAGATACTACACTTGATCTTAGCCAAAAGGCCGAGAAAGGTATGCTTTCTCCATTCTTGGGCCTCTGTTTATATAGGCAGTCCTTTCATCATTGTTTTCTTCACTCAGCCAATGTGGGATGGTGAGACACTTTTTTCCCTTTGGTTAAGGATTAATGCCATGCCTAAATCCTAATAATACTACTTCTTTGAGATCCTTTTATAACAGGCATAATCCATAACCCCATCCTGAAAATTACTGTTTCAAACTCAAAGAGCTCAGGGTTTCTCTCGTGCATTTACATTCAATATCCCTCAAAAGCAATCATCAATAATAACGAAACTTTTTGACTGCCAGGTGGAATCACCTAATTGATGACCTATTCAATGTATACTACAACTGTAACATGCTTGTTCATAGCTAAATAATAAGCTCTTCATAAACTTGACAGCAGGCACCTCACATGTACCATCCATATCACTAACCAGAGTAAATACAGAATCAACATGCTCATCTTGCATCACTCTCGGTACGTGTGTATATGATCAATTATGACATTATCATTTAGTTCTTATAAACTGGCTTCAATTTGGATTAAATAGTGTACCTTAGAGGATAAGCAAAACCATCTTTGGCACCCATCAATTAGGGGAAACTCTGCAGTACCGTTTTCCCAAAGTTCCAGCACATGGAGTTGAGGTGTAAGAGTATCATAATGAGATAACTCCACTAATTACTGCAGGATATTGCAAATTTAGGATTCAAAAATGATGATAAGCTAAGCTTTTAATTAAGGTGATAGATAATTTGAACATATCGGGCACATTATTGAACCCTTTCTAAATCAGTTTAAGAGGGCATGGAACTGAATGAGATAAAAACTTCTTTGTTTCTCTTCATCTTCTTCTTTCACTAGATTGCTCATATTATTCTACTAAGTTATTAATTGGAACATTAAGTTGCAATTGGCGAGAGACAGACAAATTTCCCCAATTAAAAAACCAGAAAAATGCCGAATCCCTAGGTTATCATAATTCTAGAAGCGATTACAGGAAACAATCAAATGAAATTAACATATCAGCACCAACAACGCCTGATTAACTGAAGTAATCAATAAAACTATCAGGACGATCAGGAAACTTATGACAGACAAAATTTAGGTTACAAAATACGTAAATGTATGTAAGTCATCACCTGATCAGATGAGTAATATAGTGATTAAGAGTATCAATGAATGTATGGCGCTGAACGCGCCTGAGGCTGCTTCGTCGACCTCGTTCTTAGCACAATGCGATTGTCTGTGTGAGACTGATGATTGAGATGTTCGCTGAGATAGGCGAAGAGTGTGTGCCTAACAGGTACCGGTATGGCGGGAAAGCTGACTTAGCTGAGTCGGTCCACCGGTAAATTTCTCATGGGATAGGTGGGTAACCAATGTTTTCACAATAGGACCGCTGCTCGAACCGGTCGGACCGGATGATATCATACATAATATAAAAATTAAAATATATATAGATACAAAATATAAAACATTTTTTGTTTTGATGTGAATTTTTTAATTTTAATATCATATAAAGGCTTAAATAAATAAAATATGTAACTTGGAATACTAAATTAATCAGAAAATGATATTTTGAAAGAAACAAAAAAAAATCAAAAATTTTAAAATCCGGTCCGGTTCACCGGTCCGACCGGTAACCGACGATTGAAATGAAAGCAGTTCAACTACACACAACCGGACCGGTTATGTGTTCGGTTCCCTGTCCGGTTATGAAAACACTGCATGTAACTAATAACAAACAAACTCAGTAATATCCCACTTATAGACTAAGGGCCTGAGGATAGTGAGATGGGGGCGAGCCTTACCTCCATCCTAGATGACGTAGAGACACATATAACTAGTAAATATATACTATCATATTATTAAAAATGTTAATTTCATAGAAAGTGATAAATTAATTGATTTTAAACTGTCTAGAACAAATATTCGATCAAAACACGTTCTTGGCGCATCTATTGAATGTACACTCTCCCGCTCTCCCACCATCGCATCAATCCATTAGTCACGGTATACTGACGTATAACATACGTATACAATTAGTGTCGACAATCCTCACCCACTAATTAAAATCCGGGTTGAATTGGACTTTTAATATAGGGTTTTGGGTTATTTTGGACTGTTTAATATTTATAGTGGGTTAAATTGGGTAAGTAAAATCAAGAAAAAGGTAAACGGGTCAAGTTGGGCCGTTTAAAAAAAACTACGAGTCATACTGTGTTCTAACCGAAACAAATCTAAAAAAGTAGCCGGATAGGATTTCTAATTGATGGGTAGTTGTTTTTTTTATGTTTTTATATTTATTGTAGTAATATTTTTTTGTTTTTTATTTATTCTTGTATTTTTTTTAATTTATTCCATTTAGACTAGTAAGACCCAATATGGTCCACTAAGACCCAATATAATCCATTTAGACTACTAAGGCCCAAGATGGTTCACTAAGGCCCAATATGATCCACTAGGGGTAAGCAAAACCATAACCATAACCGATAGCGTCGGTTAAAGGTAGCCTTAACCATAACTATAACCATAACCGATTCTCGATTATGTGTAACCAGTTATAGTTTCGATTATGAGTTGGTTTTGGTTAATCCACCCGTTTCAAGATTGAAAACGGTTATGACTCACTAACTTTTTTTCCTAATGATGCGCAACAAAAGGAAAAGTAACAAACTTTATTTCGAAATGATTTTGTATAGTGTGTATTAACAGGTCTGTATTTCAAAAAAAATTAATAAATCTAAGCTTCTATTTGACACGTGTTCATAAAGTAGCCTTTTCTTCTTCTCTAGTGATCTAATATCCCACTGAAAAGATTTATGTGTTGAATTTTAGCAATTAGTATAAGCTATTTTTGAACTCATTGCAAGCCTTATCATGAGAGGCTATTTTTTAAGATTAGCAATTAGTATAAACTCGTTCTTCTGTTCACCTTTCATTATTTAACAACTGCAATTCAGTAAAAGTAAAAAAAAAATTATACAAGCCCAACCAATTACACTGTTTTGGGGTTGATATTGCATTATGGGTTGTGCTTTCAGTCAACTATTTAAGCCTACTTACAGCCATTGCTTTTGTGTTATGTGATTTTGAGCGGTTTTTGCACCACTTGTTACACATTACTTAAAAAGTTTATGGCACACCCTTAACCATAACTGATTGTTGGTTAATTAAGGAACCTTAACCTTAACCATAACCATCGGTTAATCTCGGTTATCAGTTAATTCGATTCGGTGGTAGTTCGGTTAACTGTTGCTCACCCCTAGGTCCACTAAGGCCTAATGTGGTCCATTTAGACTACTAAGGCCCAATTTAGACTAGTAAGGCCTAATTTGGTCCATTTAGACTTCTAAGGCACAATATGATCTACTATTGCTCATTATTATTTAGTATAACTCATTGTAACTCGATATAACCCTTTAGGACCTAATATGATGTAACACCCTAATTTGAAATGGACCAATAAAACTTAGAAACATTGCAGTGGAAATAGGTCATTACTTTTTCATTTTAAAACAACATGATACTTAGGTTATAAAACGAAACCAAATACTTGAAACATACTTATGCTAGTTCATTAAGTATTTAAAGTTCTATTTAGTAACAACATTCAAACATCAAAATATACAGTAGTTTGTTTATGCAAGGGTGGTTTCAAACATTGAACGATCAACACGTACAATCCATCCCGAAAGTTGTTCTTCACCATCCGACTTCATTTTTCAAACCAAACCTGAAGACATACAACAAACAAACATTAGACATGTTAAGTGAGTGATTAGGACCCAATAAAACACACCAAAACATTCAAAATACAACAAAAACCCGCAGAGGTAACTGGGCCCGGCGTAATTTACGCCACCCAACATAAATTACGCCCCCTTGCGTAAATATGGCAGTATAAAGTAGTTTTTGCCGTAAATTCTCCCGACCTAGCGTAAATTACGCCAGTCTGGCGTAAATTACGCCACCTACAGGTCAAAACCACCATTTTTTATGCTTAACTTACCATGCTTGACCTCCATCAACTTATACATACCTTGGTTTGACATATTAGCAAGTTTTATGTGTTTACAAGGAGTTCTACCAACATTTTTAACAATCCTTTCCAAACCAACATCAAATAATCCATACAATCAAAATTTTAATTAAACACTTATATCATTGGATCTTCAAACAACAATTTAGGATAATAAGCAACATACCTTCCCATTGTCAACTCCTTAAGTAAAATATCATCCCTTTCCACATGATTATCAACCTTCAATTCACTTGTGACACATATATGTTAAATCATGTAATTACAATATGAAATCCACTAACGGTTTACATTACAACTTCGTAACTTCCAAATTAACCATTGTAAGGATGAACCAGTTACAACAACAAATTTAATTAAACATTTTTAGGTTGAAACCGGTTTGATTAAAATGTGGGATACCCAAACCGATACGAACCAGGTTGAATAGGGTTCAAACTGTTTTAGGTTGAAACCGATTTGATTAAAAACATATATATTTTTTAAACAAATAAATTATAATATTTTTATAAAATTAAAAAAGTTATAAAATATAAATATAAACAAAACAAATTACTTTTTTATTTATTATTTTAATTTTAGAAATTACAAAAACACAAAATTAAATCGTAATACATTACAAAAAAAACATAGAATTTGCATTACTTTTTTATATTTTATTGTTTATTCGTCACTGGAACTGTTGCGTACTGCTTCATCGAAAGTGATTTCTTCATCGGATAGTGGGAACGACCTTCCTTGTTCTACCTCATCCTCATGTAATTCTTGTTCAACCGCACTTTCGCCTTCAAGACTTGAAATATGTTGTATCCGTTCCGCCGCGTCCAAGTGTCCATTTTCGGAAGTCATTTGAGAGCGTTTAGAACGTTTATGAGATTAAAGAGAGTATAGAGAGTGTATGAGTGTTGTGATTAAAACAACACATATTTACTAACATAGGGGTAAAATGGTAAAAAAAAGACTAAAAAATAGTGAAAAGAAGGGCCATATAGACGTTACCCAATGACTATAAACAACTAGTTGGATTCTAACAGTCAAATTGGTTTCACAATCCGGTTCGGTTTCAAACCTGTTCAAGCTCTAAAAACCTTATACCTATACCTATATAAAACCAGTGATTCGATACCAACTCAAACCGGGTTCGGTTTATGAACCTTTTTTTTTCCATCTCTACCGGTCTACCGTCATCTTGAGATACATTAGACTTGATAATAAGCTGAATCTAATTAGTCTTTTGCCCACACGTTAAGCCCAATTCTGAAGGATCCGCTATCAATAAAGATTGTTATTGTATTATAACAAGTTACACAATTTCAATAACGTGTAAAAGCAAAAATATTTTAATGACTTCTAACAAATTTAAGATATTATACTTAGATAATCATTAGAAACCACTAACCATGTGTAGCTATAGATAGTTGTTGTATTTAAATTGTTATACTTTAACCATCAAACGTTACTATAGCCTTAACATTATATCTATAATCATGTCCAACTATACGAGATTCCTTTGAAATATTTTTTAAATAGGATTATAAAAATTATTTACAAATAGTTTTTTTTTTCTCAAATAAACATCTAGGAGGATTTGAAAATTATTTTTTTAGTTTAGATTTAGATTTAGAATTACCTATCCATAAAAAGTAGATATAAATAATTAAAAGGAATACTAGAATACCTCTTAGGGTTATTTTTTATGATTATTTTTTAAAAATAATAAGAAAATATATCTACCATTGCATGCGTTAGAAAATGGAGGATGGTCTTTGTAAATAAACTAGTAGGTTTTCACCCACGTGATGTCGCGGGAAAACATACATTACAAAATAAAAAAAAAGTTCAAATAAGTATTAGGTTTAATTACACATAAGGTACCCTTATAACAAAAATGTCGAATATGTAGCATGCAATAGGCTTAAGAACTTGTACATATTATTGCATGTTCCATGCTATTACATTCAGTTATCTGTTAGATAGTTATGCCACCCCTCAAGTATTTACCCGAGCATATCAGGCGTGTCATTGTGGCGTCAATGATGTGACACTTTTTGTGACGGTGTTTTTAAAAGTTCATGGCGTCTCCGTTTACACGTTTAGTACTCGGGGAGTACATTAGCCACATTTATATGGAGGGTATGGATCGATCCTAGTTCATATCAGCATCAGTTCAAGGGGGATGGAATAATGTCTATATACCACACACACCATCTCATTTTGGTGCATAGCCTAGCTAGGTATGTAGCCCTCAGCTTCAGTTTCGGCTTTGGGAAATCTATGGTTTTCATCTCTCAGGATTTTTAAATTCTGTAATACTAGCCAGCGCTTTTTTAGTTGAACTGATAGCCTCAATTAGTGAGTATATTCTAATCATGGTATCCATTACTTACATACTCAACGAGTTCAAGTGTTTGAGATTGAGGTGGTTTATGACTTATTGACTTTTTCAAAAAACCAATAAGTTAAAAAAAGTGTTTGGCAAACACAAAAACACTTTTTATTTTGGCTTTTTGAAAAAGGTAAAAAACTGTTTTTCAAAGGCCACAAAAACCTGATTTTTTAAACTCTTTTTCGCTTTTTGAGAATCAAATTACCAATCTACCCCACCCTTTTACCCTAAATATCAAATAATCATAACCTAATAATAACCACTCCCCAATCGTCGACTCCAACCCTCGCTGATCCACCACCACGCCTGTTCTCACCACCGGCGAGCAGCGTCGATCAACCACCACAACCGGCCGACCACCGTCGCCGTCCAACGCCACCGCCGCCGTCTTTCGATATCCTTCATCAGTCATCTTTCTGGTAAGCTTCTTGTTAATGAAAACATGCTTCATTCTTGGCAATTATTGTTAGATGAATATCGCAAATTGTAGATCATTTGTTTATTTATCTCCAATGAAACGAGATTATCAGATAATGGATGAAAACCACCTAAATGTTGTTGATTGTGAAACATCAACTAAAAAGAATAAACCAACATTCATGTGGGATAATGCTACATTCATGGAGTTTATCGATGCTTGCTTGACTGAAGTTAGTGCTATACGTGCTCCTCGCGGACCGAAAGAGACATTTAACTGTCGCCACTCATCATTGCGAAATATCATTGAACAAACTTTTAGAGTGTGGAAAGCTAGGTGGGCATTATTGAGAGATATGCATGTTAATTACAAGTACGAGCACCAAGTGAGTATTGTGATAGAATCGATGGCGATCCATAACTTTATTAGAAAGGTCGGTAGGTTTGATAAAACATTTAACAGGGCACAACAAGAATCTTACAATCCCACAAAATGTGGTACTAGTAATAAAGTTCATGAAGAAGTTCCAAGTACACGTCGTACGAATAATGATATGTATATGGCAGCGATACGAGATATTATTGCGCAAGATATAATGGAATTGCGGGGATGAATGTACTATGACATCATTTTGGTGTTTTTTATGAATTATTTACAATTTCTATGAACATAATATTATTATGGTCTAATCAAGAAATTATAAAATTTGTAAAAGAAAATTATATTATATATTTTGTTATTTTTTTTTAAATTATAATTTTTGTCCAAAAAAAATTGTTAAGTATATAATAGTATATGTAAATAAGCAATACCAAACACCCTCAAACTCTCAAAGTAGTAAATGGTTTTAAATATAAAAGAATGTCCTTTTTGGTCATTTTACATAAATAAGCTAAGCCAAACACTTTTTAAAAAACAACTTATTGACTTTTCCCATCACAAAAGTTAATTCAAACACTTTTTTAAAAACTTCTTTTGAAAAAGTCATAAGTCAATAAACACTTTTAATAAAAAACACTTTTGGAGTTAAATAAGCAATCCCAAACACCCTCTTAGTGTCTTCCTCTAGGTGTGTTTTCCTTTTTCTTTTCTTTTTTCCTTGTCCTTTAGGTGCTAGAGAATACCAAACATGGTAAAAAAAAAACATAACATGCCTATTTTATTTACATGGTAAAATCTCACTCATAGTAAAACTATTGTTAAGGTGAGGGGAGAGGCTGCTCTAATTGAGACCCCCGGCTCCAAAAACCTCCTTTACCATATATAGATAGAAAACCATATAGCAAGAAATAGATAGCATACAATAAAGCTTAATCAAAGTGTGTGAGCATGCTAAGGCAAAGCTGACTAAGGTGTAAAAAAAAAGGAACAAGCCAAGACAAAGCTAAGCTAAGGCAAAACAAGAGTGTAGAAGCTTAGATAAGGCAAACAAAAGCGTAAAGCTAAGCTAAGGCAAAACAAGAGTGTAGAAGCTAAGATAGAGTAAACAAAAGCGTAAAAGCTAAGCTAAGGAACACTAAAGTGTAAAAGCAAGCTAAGGCAAACAAAACAAAGTATAAACAAGCTAACGCCCCAAGACAAATCTATACACTCACCTAGAAGTCCAAAACCTTAATCCGGCGTTAACTCCTATCCCTGATCATGTCCTCAGAGAGGTGCAAGTCAAGCAAACCCCGCCTAATCAGCTCATCATAAGTCAGTTTGGGTCTGCTTCTGCTCCTCCCTTCCACAGTGAGAGTTTCTACGGTTCTAACCGGAGTCGTCATTTGTCTCCTCTTTACGTGCCCAAACCATCTCAATCTCCCTTATTTTTCGAGATATAAGCGACCCCTAATTTCCCCAAAAAAACTTCATTCCTTATGCGGTCCAACCTTGTGTGCCCACACATCCACCTCAACATCTTCATCTCTACTACCTCTAGTTTGCATGCTTGTGTCTTCTTGATAACCCAACAATCGGCTTCGTATAACATTGCTTGTCAAACTGTAACCCTATAAAACTTCCTTTTAGGAACCTCTTGTCACACCATACTCCTGTGGCTGCTCTCCATGTGCACCATCCTGACAGAACGCAGTGAGCTACATCGTTGTCTATGTCCCTGCCACCCTGGATAAACGACCCTAAATACTTGAACTTGGTTGTCTGCGGGACCACATGGCCTTTAATACTGATTTGGGTATCCTCTTTGTCATTTGTCCCGCTGAAGTTACAGTGTAGGTACTGGGTTTTAGAGCGACTTATCTTTAAACCTTTGGCTCTAAGGTTGCTCGTCACTCCTCTATCCTCTCATTTAGGCTCGGTTTACTCTCCGCTACTAAAGCAATATCATCTGCAAAAAGCATGCACTAGGGGATAGTCTCCTGGATCAACTTGGACAACACATCTAAGACTACTGCAAAAAGAAACAGACTCAACGCGGATCATTGGTGAAGGCTCACCTTCATCGGGAAGAAGCATGTATCTTCCACTGACGCATGAACGCTTGGTTTAGCCCTTCATGCATATCCCTAAACCCTAAAGAGGTAAAATGGATGGAAAGACATATATGATCAAATGTGAGTCTAAAGAAATCCAATTATGTCCTTAACCTCATCACAAAAACTATCTTTCACAATTGTCGTGTAACCTTTGTATTTACTTCTATTCACATCAATAGTACCTACCAATTACCTACAGAAATAAAAATAAATCAGAAAAATAAAATTGTGAAACTTAATTGGGAATCATTTATCCCTATTGTGATTAAAAAAATCAACTAAAATATCGTTGACTTACTACAACAATTATGATTAAGAAAATAAACTAAAATTATTACTGGTTTAAACAAATGTGTCAAACCAACCACAAAACGACGAGGAGCCATAACTTGGTGAAAAAAACATTTGATAATTTACCACTTGGGCTGTAGCCATATTCATGTGGGTGGTTATTCATCTACTAAAAGTTATCACTTCTTGCTAATCCTATAGTCATATTCATTGGATAGAAGGACAAGCATTTATTTAAAAAATAAAATAAAACTGTAGCAAGGTACGGGTGTATCTATTGGGCACACAATTCACATCAAGATTTTGAAATAAGTTTCATTATGAAATGGACATAAGATTGTTGTGGAGTAGCGTATCACTAGCAAACCGATGGTCAAAGCGAGAGTACGATTCAAATTCTTGAGTATATGTTTTGAGCTTGCTTAATCGACTTTGGTGGGAATTGAGATAGTTAATTATCTACCTTAAATTTGTAGCAGTTCCAAAAACTTTTGAAACACAAGTTTGTTACCATGTTATATTTGTATGTGCTCAAATGATACTTATCAAGATCCAAATGGTAAAGAATGAAATATGGGCTGTTATGATAAGCATAAATAGAAAATTTTAGCCCAGTAAAGAACTACAGCTCAATTAAACCCATGCAGTGTTGGCTCATAAGATCTCAGTCAGGTTTACTCAAAATATACCTTGGCATAAAAGTGGACTGTTCAGCTGCCACAGGTTTACTCAAAATGATGATGTGGCAGCTGATGTTTCGGTAAATTTGACTATGCTGACTTTTTTTTCCTGACATGGCACCTAAAAAGTAAAAACTTTTTAATTTAGTTAATTAAGCTATGTATGTGTACTGGAATTACTAAAAAGTGATTCACGCCCCGTCACATCACTTTCACGTCAGCAGGAGCAATCATTAAAGATGGTTTCATTAACCAAAATTAATTTAGAAATGTAGCCCAGGAAGGAAAGAAACATTGCTGCAAAATTGACTCCCTAAAGTGGATGCACTGAGAACTCAATAATATGTGACACCAGTCCCTTGACATAGGTCTCTCCATGTCTTGGAAGTAAATACAAAACGTAAACGATAAATTTAATTACAACATGCGGCAAGGAACTTCGAGCAAAATCAACTTCATTTCAAAAGTTTGATGTGCAGAAACAATTAATCTTCAACAGCATCAATTATTTTGTTGTTATAATCTGGATTAAATATTGTTCCTTAGAGAACACGCAAAAGTATCTTTTACACACATCAGTTAGGGAAGTAATAGGAAACTCAAACTATGACACTTTGGTTATTCTTTCTGATGAACTGTTTGAGATTACACATAACCAAAATGGGTCAAAGTTGCTCATCTTTAATTTTAACATATCGCACAACGATTTTAGACAACATACCACATATAGATTCGTGTTTACATCGTTATTCACATATAAATGGTTGATTATTGTGAAAATGTACCACAAATTTAGTTAATTGTACATCTATCTGAATATTAGAAACCACGTTATTATTTCACTGCATAAGGTGCACGTCATTATAGCACCGCAGCAAGGACAAACATTACCAGACACGAAACTATAGAACTTTTTCATTCAAGCACAAGAAAGAAAATAGGTATACTATTTATTTAACCTAAAATACCCTGAGAAAATATAGCCGTTTAGACCAACTAAATTATGGAAATTGACTTATTTGCCTTTCACCTCAGCTTTACCTCCATACCCACCACCACCAGGTTTGTCTCCTTCTTGTCCACCACCATAACCTCCCGGGTTTACCCCATAAACACCCGGAAACCCAAAGATGCCATGAAGGAACCCAAAGAGGCCTCCAGGGAACCCAAATAAACCTCCAGAAAACCCAAATATGCCTCTCGGGAATCCAAATATAATATGCCTCTCGGGAATCCAAATAAACCTCCAGCAAAGGAAATCGTCGCACGGCTGTCACTGAAGGTTGTGAGATTCAAAAAGATGATGAAAACGATAAGAAGCAAGAACACTGGCTTCTGAACGATCTCCATTGGTGGGTTGGATGAGAATTTAGTGTTCAATGGCTTTGGTATTTATAATGCAACTTGTGCAGACGGTATTAAAAACGTTTAATACTTATACCGACACTTTGAAATATGGTACAGCTATGCTATCAGATTCAGTGGTCAAATTCATCTTGTTTGCCAAATATGGTGACTAACATAAGTGCTCATGCTGCATGAGAGAATTGTCTCTGTTTAGACTGTATTTAACTCTATTTATGACTCGTACATATCTAATATCAATATATATTGTTATTAATTAATTAAAAAATATACCTAATTCTTGAGGTTAAGTAGGTATACGAACCCAAATTGTAAAAAACCTGTTTCAAATCCAAGTTGAAGCATTTCTTAGCTTATGAGCTCATGCTTGTGACTTGTGAGTGTTTTTTTTAAATAGATAATGATAACATAGTGTTTTAAGCAATATGACATTTTGAATTTTTAATTATACTTCACATAACAATCACTCATTAATGGCTTTTGGATGAAAATCCTAACAACATTGTGCATGTAAGCATTAAATGAGAATTGTTGATTTTCCTTATTTTGATTTTTGAAAGTTAAAGTGGTGAATTGATGATCTAACTAGTATTTTGGAAAATTTTCCAATGATCATTGGAATTGTTACTAAACTACATTTTTTTGGAATGACACTTGCAAATAAAAAGGGTGAACTTGATGCTTAACTTAGCTCCCGCATTTGTGCCGGGTCTGATGAGGGGCCGGATCGCTTCGCGATCTGATGTACGCAACATTATCCTACACTTTGTGCAAGATGCTGTTTCCACGGCTTGAACCCATGACCACAAGGTCACAAAGCAGCAACCTTACCGGTTGCTCAAAGGCCCACCCTTGCAAATGGTATATATAAATCTAGGGTTTGATGCAAAATGTATATATATATATATATATAGGGGAAGGATCAAGAGAAAACCATAAATTTAGGTGAAAACTGAGAAAACCACTAAAATAATGTGTAATACTATGGGTTACGTATACGTAACCGCAATTTTTTTTTGAATTTTTTTGTTTTCTGTTTACGTATACGTAACACTATGAGTTACGTATACATAAGCCAATATTTAAATGATTTTTTGGTAAAAAATTGTAATATTACATTGATACTCTTATAAAAAAATAAAAATAAAATAAATAAAAAATAAATATTATTATATTATTGGTTAAAATTGGTTTTTTTAGTAGTTTTCTCGGTTTTCGCGTAACTATTGGTTTTCTCTGGAACCCACCCCTATATATATATATACATATACATATACATATATATGTATACATAGGGTGTGGTTCAAATGATAACCAATATTTATCTGATAACCATGAAAACCACTCTTAAACATAGTGTTACGTATATGTAACAATTATCATCCTGTTAGTGTTACATATAAGTAACACTATATGTCACGTATATGTAACATTATGTGATACGTATATGTAAGACTCTTCATTTCCGTATTTATGTTCAAGATAGTTTTTTAAAGAGTATTTAACAATTAAAAGAATTTTTTTTATAAATTATGTGATTGTTTGATGGTAGTTATCACATAAAAACTGGTTATTATTTGAACCCTTTCATGTATACATATATATACATATATACATATATATACATAGACACACACACACACACACATATATATATATATATATATATGGAAAGAATCTTTTGAGAATTTATAAATACTTGAGAACCACGAGAACTCGCATAAAAAACAATAAAAACTTTTTTTTTTAATTTTTACTATCTTTATTTTTAAAATATAACATAAAAAATTATTTATCTCTTCATCTAATTCATCTCTCATCTCTAAATTATTCTTAAAAAAATTATACACATGTGTAAATGGTAAAAACTTACACATGTTTAAATTGTAAACTTACACATATGCACATTTTTTTTAATATACGAATACATGTAAATTTATATATATAAATTATTTTTTATATAGTATTTTAATAATAAATATGGTAAAAATAAAAAAAAAGGTTTAGATGGATTTTTTGGCGTCTCCCAATATTTAATACTTCTCAAATGATCAATCCCATATATATATATATATATAGGGTTTAATGCAAAATGTATATATATATATACATATATATGTATACATAGGGTGTGGTTCAAATAATAACCAATATTTATGTGATAACCATGAAAACCACTCTTAAACATAG
Source organism: Smallanthus sonchifolius (assembly GCA_023525975.1). Classification (NCBI taxonomy): domain Eukaryota; kingdom Viridiplantae; phylum Streptophyta; class Magnoliopsida; order Asterales; family Asteraceae; genus Smallanthus; species Smallanthus sonchifolius. The sequence goes on along the minus strand of CM042026.1, from coordinate 12,664,468 downwards.
TGTTACGTATATGTAACAGTTATCATCCTGTTAGTCTTACATATAAGTAACACTATGTGTCACGTATATATAACATTATGTGATACGTATATGTAAGACTCCGTATTTCCGTATTTATGTTCAAGATAGTTTTTTAAAGAGTATTTAACAATTAAAAGAAATTTTTTTTTATAAATTATGTGATTGTTTGAGAGTAGTTATCACATAAAAAAATTGATTATTATTTAAACCCTTCCATGTATACATATATATACATACACACACACATATACATACATATATATATATATGGAAATAATCTTTTGAGAATTCATAAATACTTGAGAAACGTGAGAACTAGCGTAAAAAACAATAAAAACCTAGGGTTTAAATAAAAAACAGTATATATATGTATATATATATATATATATATATATAATGGTTCAAATACTAACCAATTTTTTATGTGATAATTGTGCTAAACTATAAAACAATTACATAATTTATAAATTATTTTTTTCTTTTAATTGTTAAAATAGTATTTAGGTATCTTGAATAAATATTTTGAACGTAAATACGAGATAAGTCTTACGTATACGTACCAAATAATGTTACATATACGTGACACATAGTGTTTACATATATGTAACATTAACATAATGGTAATTGTTACATATACGTAACACTATGTTTGAGAGTGGTTATCATGGTTATCACATAAATATTGGTTAGAATCCATACCAAACTTTTTATTTTTGGTATGAATTCTACATTCAATTTTATCACTTTTGGTAAAAAAATTATAAAAAACCGCCGAGAGGTTTTTTTTAATTTTTTTTTTAAATCTGATGTTTGTTACATATGTAAGTTCTAAGGTCTGACGTTTATTACATATGTAAATGCTGACGTATTGCATACGTAAGCCTAAAAACGCTGATTTTTGCTATTTTTTGCATATTTTTTATTTCTTTTTTTATTCGGCGTTTTTTTATTTATTTTTTTTGCTACTAGGGCTTTTTTATATAAATAATCAATCCCAAAATTTTAAAAAAATTGTTGTAATTTTTTTTTTCAAAAGATTTGTTAGGTTTATTCAACTCAAGTGGATTTTTATTCTATATGGAATTTTTTTTGTACGCGAACATTAATAAATTGTTTAGACTAACGAGGAGATGACACGTGTTAATTTTTAACCAAGGCTCTTGATGGCAAGTACTTGACAATTCACCATCATGTTTTTTTTAATGTCAAGACTAATTTTCAAATTATTTCATTATCTCTTTCACCCTAAAAATCACCAAATAAAGATTTGATGATCGGTAATGATGAATATCGATCTTCAAAAATTTCAGCCATCAAATTTTTTTCGAATCGCAGGGCATGACGATCGATCATCAAAAATTGCAAGGCATGATGAAGATCTGCTTCTTTATTGAATCGCGAGTCGCGACATGAGGAAGCTCGATGATGATGAAAATATTTTCTTCTCTTATTCTGGAACAAGGCATGATGAAGAAGAAGAAATCTGGAACAAGAACAAACAACATGGTGGTTTTTTCAATTGTTCATAGTTGGATTTTTTTAAGTGGGTTTTTTTAAGATGATGAAACAAGAACAAACAACATGGTGGTTTTTTCAATTGTTCATAGTTGGACTTTTTAAGTGGGTTTTTTAAGATGATGGAGAAAGAACAAGCAATCTTGTGAGTTTTTTTAAGTAGGTTTTTTTAAGATGATGATGATGGAGCAGGAACAAGCAACCTAGTTAGGTCTTCAATTGTTCATAGTAGGCGTGTTCAAAAGTATCCGTATCCGAAACCGAACCCGAAATATCCGAAATCCCGAATCCGAATTATCCGAAATTTCGGATATCCGAATTTTCGGATTCGGATAACATTTTTCAAACATAACACATTCTAGAAAAGATATCTTAAAAAATTTATTTTCGGAATATTCGGATCCGAATATCCGAAAATAACTTTTTTTAAGATATCTTTTCTACAATGTGTTATGAATACAATATATATAAAGTATATGGTTTTTATGTTATACGTTTAGCTCTCTTATTTTTTTTTTAAAATAAAACGTATCCGCGTCGTAATTTCGAAAATTATATTTTTTTGGCCAAATTTATATATTGTTTCCTAAAAAGTGTTATAAATACAACATATATGAAGTATATGGTTTTTTATGTTATGTGTTTAGCCTTCTTATTTTTTTTTAAAACTAAAACGTATTCGCGTCGTAATTTCGTAAATTACTCAAAAATTCGTTTTTTAATGTTTTTTTAAATTATTTCATAAAGATGATGTTTATTTAGTATATTTTATATATTTAGATTTTAATTTAAAAAAAAATATTTAAGATAAAAAAAAATCCGGATATCCGTTTCACTATCCGAATCCGAAATTTCGGATTCGGATACGGATAGTGAAATCAACTATCCGACTTTGAACACCCCTAGTTCATTGTGGTTTTTTTTAGTACTTTCAATTGCTTAGTTTTTTTTATTTATTTTAGTGTGTTCATTTTTCTTTGTTTTGTATGAATAGCTTGGTTTACAAGTTTGTGTAATTATATTTATGATTTTTTTTAAATATATTAAAGGTTAATGTGTTAATAGACTCAAGGGATCACATACGATTATATGATCAAACGGGTCAAGAAGTTTGTTGTTGATAGCAACCACGTCGGCCACTTGCAGAGACTGTTTCAATGTCTTAACTATTATATTTTGACCCAATTTTTTGTCAGAAATTAGTTAACAATATAATGGATTTTTGGTAATTTTTATGAATTTTTCTAAAATTGTTTGATGTGTTTTTTTAGGTTGATTTGTCAAGGTGATGGTTGTGGACATCAACTTTGTTCATATATAGTTTAACATGTTTCCTTTTTTTGTTGGTTAGTAATCCATTAAAAGAATTTTGAATCAAGTGGAATAGGAAGGTGAATGATAAATCGCACATATTATGGCATATTGAAGGCGATTAACGTTTCACAAGACTGAAACTTTGACTTATACATGAGTTCGATACAGGCAAAATATGACCAATCCTGCGGGCGGAAGTAAGTGATCCTTACACACATACATACATTCAATGTTCTTTCCTTTCTTTTGCATATTGGGCTCCACCCCTGGTTTCTTGTTTTAATCTCACTTGCTGGATCTCATTGAAGTCTTTTCAAGTATCTCATGTCTAGTTCACGGTCGGCTTCAAAGGAAAAGGGGATTAGGGCTCCTTCACCATTAACGCTCTGATGTGCCGTTGTTCACCAATTCTGCTCCGGTGATTGCGATTCTTCCTTATTTGGATCGTCTCCTCTCCTCTCCGCTTTTTATATGAGCATGCTCCCCCTGCTGCAAGATACGAAGAACAATTCTATGGTTTATGCTTCTTGTTGCTATTGTCTGTTTAGATCTTTATTTCTCTGTATTTTGGTGTTGATTTCATTTATAAAATTGTACGATTACCATTTTTTGACATACGTATAATATGAAGTCTTAAGTAATCCTTAGTTTATGCTCCATCACATTTTTATGTTATGTTGATCTGTTTATCCAAATCTTTTTTATATATACATGTTAATTCATCATTATACTAATCCTTAGTGTTGTAAATGCCTCAGGTAAACATATAGATAAGATGGTGGATGTCGATCAAGTGCTCGGCTCGGGACAAACTATGAACATACATCATGGTTGATTTCACATTTTTGTAAAAACATCAAAGAATGTTTAATTGATTTTGGTTTTAAATCTAAACTCTAATGGTGGAAGTAGTTCATGTTATATCTAAATGTTGAAATTAAGTCTTATGGTGTTAATATATACAAGAAAGGTTTATAAGATAAAAAAAATTGGGACCTATTTTCCACGCACAAAAAGGATAACAATGAGTCTTTTCTAATTTAGGGTGCTACATATTATAATATTAGAAAAGTTTGATGATGTTAACCCCCCCCCCCCCACCCACAAATAAAGTTAACATCATGAGTGTACAATTAAAGTTGGACCACTATTTGGTGTTTTAACCCCATGTAAAATACCTAAATACTCTCCTTTTTTATTACCACATGTAATGCTTCCATTGTAATAATAAATAAAAAACGGTGAAAGTGGGTCACCTTGTCTTACACCTCTTTGAACTTGGAATTCCCTTGATGGTGCTCCGTTAATTAACGTTGATGTTTTATCGATGATAGACAACTTTTGATACATTTTCTCCATTTCTTCGGAAGCCTAATTGCTCCATAATTGAGAGAAGGAAGTTCCAATTTAGCGTATCAAATGCTTTCTTGAAATCGACATTGAAAAACATGGCTTGTCGGTTAGAGCTTTTCAACCAAGTCTGTAATTCGTTAATTATTACATCAAGTAAGTTCTGATCGTAGATGAATGTTATTTGAACCTCTGATAACCGAGTTTATGAATTCTTGGATCATGTTAGCTAGCACTTAATAGGTGACCTTATAAAGACATCCAATAAGATTAATGGGTCGATAATTAGAAAAACATAAAGGATTGTTCTTTTTAGGAACCAGGGTAATAAACGAGGAGTTTACACAGTATCACCTGAAATGAAGTAGTCTAGAGTATTTATGAAATTATCCTCGAGTATATTCTAGAGTTTTTTTTATGAAGTCGAAGGTGAAACCATTAGGTTCAGGTGCTTTCTCGATCCTGCATCCTCTAACCGCCTCCTTTAATTCTTCCAAAAATAATGGTTTGATTAACGATTCAGCTAATATTTTGAAACCAATGTTGATGAGACTTTGCCTTTTTATACATCGTTCTGCAAACTTTTCTTGGAAATAATTAGCAGTTTCTTTTTCATCTCAAATGGGTGTTCAATCTATCTCTCATTAACTGATAATCATAAAATCTAGGTACTCTTTGTTTAAAATTATAATCCGTAGTTAAACCATAATTTAGATATTATCTCTTTAGTTAACTAAACCAAAGATAATAAAACACATTATATATACTACGGTTAGCAATGTCGGTTTTACCTCCGCCAATCAAGTTTTGACACCTCCCTTCCTCTTTTGCTTCCGAAGTTTCTATAGCTTTTTTATTTTACAATATATAGATTTTCCGCTGCATCGTATCGAGAGAAATATCTAGATTCGTTTAAAATAAAAGTCAATACGGTTATCCATTTAGTTTCATAGTTTGAGAGTGCAAACAAAAGTTTGAAAAAAGTTGAGGGACCATTTTGTTAATTCACCTTTTTAAATGCATAAAATAATCATGTCTATTTGCCTGAACAAACGAGACAAACTAGTTACTGTAAGTCAACGCTCTAACCTGTCAATGACGAAAATACCCCTGTTACTTTCTACCCCCTTTTCTCTCTCCCTACCGTAACCTGAAACTGGATCACAATTTTCCCCCATGGATGACCATCACTCTCACTCCTCCACCGCCTCCAATGTCGATACATCCGGTGACCGGAGACAAGGAGGAGACGCCGTCGGAATCGGATCCACCGGTGGCGGCGGCGGCGCTAAATACAAGCTCATGTCACCAGCTAAGCTCCCTATCTCACGGTCCGCCTGCGTCACCGTCCCTCTCGGTCTCAGCCCTACCTCTTTCCTCGAATCGCCCGTCCTCCTGACGAACATTAAGGTAGATTTGTTTGATTTCACCGATAAATTTAACCCTCGCTATTTGGATTTCACTTAACTTTCATCGATTTGGAATTTGTTTCGGTCTTTGTTGAATCTGTTTATCCTTTTAATTTTCGGTTCATGAGTTTAATTGAAATTTGTTAAAGGAAAGAAAAACCTCTTTTAATTTTGGTTGTTGTTTTATTTTGTTATGATAGCCACATCAGCAATCGAACATAAGGTAATTGGTTACGTCAGAGTAGCTTTAATGGAGAATTTTGGTTGATTTTATTGATGTGATCTGATATGATTGAAATCAACTTCACCATCTGTGAAATGAGCTTTTTGTAAAGTGTGTTTTGTTTGATATTCTTATTTAGATGCGAAAGTTGCTTCAGGAACGGTGTGTTTTCTTTTTTGATTAAATGAATCATTTGTAAGTGCTCATTAGAAGAATATATTACAATTTATACCTTATGTGCGCATTTGGGACTGATGTATTCTGATGCTTACAATCATGCTGTTTCCCATCAGTGTCTTCTTTATGCAACTGTGGCTCCCCAATACCTGCAGTTTTTAATATGGATTAGCTGTGTTTCTCGATGCTTTTCAGACTCCTTTGTCGTATTCGTTAAGCTTTCAGTTTTGTTTTCTTTCAAGGCTGAATATTCCTTTCTCTTTGGTGCGCTTTGCCACTCGTCCCTCTTTGAGACTTGTTTGTTTTGGGTAAATTCTAGAGTCACGGAATCTAGACTATTATGAGTTGTGTATTCTTTTATTTGAAAGATTAAGACTCTACGAATCATGTTTTCAGATTGTGTGAATAGATTGCAACCGAATAAGGGGTAAATATATTTATTAAACAATTATGAAGCGTATTGACGACAGGTCTATAAATTTCCCTTTTTTATTCTTATAGGCTGAGCCTTCTCCAACCACGGGTTCTTTCTTTAAGTCTACACTGATGCAAAGGTCAACTCCCACTGCTGCATTCTCTTTTGAGGCAAATTCTTCTGCCAGAAAGACTTTGGATGATAGTAACTCTGGATTCTTTGAGTTTAGACCACATACCCATACTACATCAGTTCAACAGTTTTCATCTACAGGATTTCAGGTATGGCCCTAATCAGCTATTAACAACCTTTTCTTTTTCCTGTTAGGGTTAAGGAAACTTGAGATAACATGTTTTCATGCTGTTTTTGAAGTTGTTCTTTGTTTATGATTTGTGAATAACAAACAACCATACCTAGTAAAATCCCATTCATAACAGAGCTAGTGGTAGGGTCTAGTGAGATGAGGGCAAACCTTTCCTCTATCCCAAGGGATAGAGAGGCTGCTCCAAGCTCAAAAAACTTTAACCATACAAAAGTACTAATAATGATAGTAGTAAACTACCGCTTCTAGGTTATTATGATTTGTGAATCTAGGTTATTATTTGTTCTGATTGAATAGTTTTCTGGGAAATTATCTGAGTATATGTTTTTAGTGTTCAATTTTGCCATCTATCTCTCTTCATTATATAGAGGTGAAGTCTTTGTTTATTTTACCATCTATATCTAATGGATTTCATAAACTAAATACCACCATTTCATAATCCAATCGACTGATAAAGTGTCATTTTCCAAAATGCCTGTTTGAATTAAGAAATGGCATAGAATGGAGGTAGTACTTCAACAATAGAATGAGTGCCCAACCGTTATCCTTCTTTCTTGTGCATTTCTCTTTCCCGTATCATGTAACATTTTGTCCTTTGTGTGTAAAGATTTGTATGAAATGGATTTATAATTCTGGCTGTATGAAAGGTTTCAGCAGGTTCCAACTTTCAACGAGGTGAACCAAGTGGCCAATATCATAACCAAAACCAAAATCATAATCAAAATCAAAGCGAGCCAAGATCATATGCATCTCCATCTGCAACCAGCTGGGAAATGGCATCACCAAAAGAACAAAAACATACTTACATGCCTCACGAGGATACAATCGGACAGGGGAAGCCTAAAGATCCTAGGCCTACTATCCAAGTTGACAGGTCATCAGATGATGGATATAATTGGCGAAAATATGGGCAGAAAGTTGTGAAAGGAAGTGAACATCCAAGAAGCTATTACAAGTGTACACATCCTAATTGTGAAGTGAAAAAGATTTTTGAACGGTCTTATACTACTGGTCAAATAACAGAAATTGTGTATAAAGGTACACATGATCATCCCAAACCTCAACCTAGCCGCCGATTTAGTGCTGGTGCTCTTATGTCTATACAGGAGGAAAATCCTGATAAACTTCAATACCAAACTTATCAAGCAGGTAATTTGGAGCAATTTTGACCCTTTTACTTTTTTTTGAACGGCAACACCTAGATATTCTAGGATAATTGGGTTTCCCCGGGGCAACACCTAGAACATCCAGGGCAGCCCACCCCAGGAGGAACCCCCCAACTGGGTAAACCCCCTGACCTGGCCACATGCCCCTTTTTTGCTGTGGCCCGGATTCGAACCCAAGACCTCCACTATGGGAAGTCTTGGGGCTACCATAGCACCAAATGGCCAACCCCTTTTACTTATAAAAGGATTGATTTGAGTTGTTTTTTCATCTGAAATGGGGTTAAATAGGTCAAATAAAAATTAACTAAAAGGGGATGGGTCAAATTGGGGAAGTCACCCAAAGTCCTTTTTTTTAATGCATACATCCTAAATCGTTTTACTAAAGTTTAGTTTATTATTGCATAATATTGTTTCTGTAATCATAATGAATGCATTGACTATTTATTTATTTTTTCAAAATATGGACAAAAGTGTGGGTCGACACAACTCGGCCCGTCCCCTTGCGAGTGGTACCAAAAATGATCCGTTGAACCCTCTTTGACCCGTGACAGAGCCTGCAATGACCCTCTTTAACATCCCATTATTGTAGATTTGTATTATTCTGGAATTAGTTACATGGTTCTAACCTCTCTTTGGTTCATTACTATTATTACGGAAGGTTCTGCAAATAATGGCCAGAATCCTAACTTAGAGGCGAGTGGAACCCCCCTTCAATCTCCTAGACAAGCAAATCAAGACAATATAGATGAGGTTGATGATGATGATGACCCATATTCAAAGAAGAGGTTATAAAGTTGGATGAAAATCTATATTTTAATATTATTGGTTGAACTAAATGCTAATATTCAGTAATTTTTAATTGTGAGTAGGCGAACAGATTTTGGTACCCTTGATATAACTCCAGTGGTTAAGCCTATCCGTGAGCCACGTGTAGTTGTCCAAACTACTAGTGAGGTTGATATCTTGGATGATGGATACCGTTGGCGTAAATATGGCCAGAAAGTTGTGCGGGGTAATCCTAATCCTAGGTATGTGTTCATTTCATAACCAAATAAAAATGTTAAAAGCTTTTCATTAATTTCGTCTGGTGTGTATTTGGACCTTTAACTTCTTAATCATCTATTGTTATATCTACTAAATAAAAGATCTAAAATTTGACAATCTCATAAGAACATGACAATGGCATTATAGGTGAATTTACAATGTAACTATTTTATCTTTGATTCAAAACTCTCTTACCCTTTGGCCTTTTCTACACAACAATTTCCATTTTTTTCCTAATAAAACGTGACTTCATTTATAGCAAAACTCATAGAATTAAAAAATTAGCAAAACTCAGAGAATTAAAAAATTAGCTAGCTCGTTGATCAATATCTAAATTTCTATTTCTGAGTAATGATAAATACTAGGTAACAGAATAATTTATGATTAAAAAAATTATTAGAAAATTTATATTATTTTGAACAACCAAAAATATTGAGAAGGTAAAAAGGTAACTTTGGTTTATTTTCCAACTTGTTTTGAAAGCTACTCAAAGCAACTTATCTGACGTTATGCAGGAGTTATTACAAGTGCACAAGTGTTGGATGTACAGTAAGAAAACATGTAGAGAGAGCATCACACGATCCTAAAGCCGTCATAACCGCGTACGAAGGAAAACACAATCATGATGTACCGGTTGTGAAAAATAATAACCATGATCTTACAGGATCCTTAAAACAACGGACCAGATTAGAGGAAAATGATGCTCTCTGCCTCGATCTTGTAGTTGGTAGCAGACTCCCTGAACAACCACAGATACACGTTTCAAATTCAAATTTCAGAAAAGTTGTTCACTGGAATGATGTATACGGGTCTAGAGAGAATGAAGTTGAAGTCTGCAACAATGACCATACTACCCTTGCCCATTCTTCTAACCCGTACCCGCAAAATCTTGGAAGAATAGTTTTGGGTCCGTAGAATTAGAATAAACGAAATAAAACAAGGCTGCTGCTTTTGCCACATGGCGACAGGTCAAAAGGGTGTACGGATTACGAATTTGCCACGAGTTGGTCAAACATGGTCAACAGTCGTGACACTAGTTCGTATTTCTTTCGTACTATTGCCTTAGTATTAGCTGCAGATTAGGTGTAACGTATCGATTGGGAGAAAAGAAGTTAGATGTTGTAATCTAGATTTGCATGTAATAGGGTATAGTTGGTTGAATGTGGGGGTGTTTCAAGGGTTTTGTTAGTCTTTGTATTGGGTTTGTAGGGCAGGGACTTGCAAAATCAATGGAAAATGTGACTGTAACAAAAGGAAGTTAATATTTGTATTGAATAAAGTATCTATGCATGTATATGGTATGGTATTGTATCATATTGTTCATGTCAGATGAATTTTATCACTAGTCATAAAAAACATGACAAAATTTATGTATCCACTTTATGTTCACGTACTCTGATACGAAAGATACTAGACAAAGATTTCGTATAAATAAAAAAGTAAGATACGGGTCAAGTTTTAAGCGAATACAAATAAATACGCGGAACTATGGATATTGAAAGTTGTGACGTAAATATACTTAAAATACAATTATTTTGGTGTCTTTACGGGGACATTCTCCTTGTGGTAAATGGTGTATTCTTCTTTTTAACTGGTGAGAGTTTAAATCTGTAATGTATAAATTTGGTGGGTTTAGTTAACAGATTAGGTGTCGTTAAAAATATATATATATATATATATATATATATATATATATATATATATATATATTTGGGTGACTTTTTTTTTGTTTGATGTATAGTAAAGTCATGAATTACGTGTAAAAAGGGATTTTGACGGTACTTGAACCAAGTAAAGGGAAATCAATGCTCATATCCAGACCGGCTAGGGGTCCCATAAGTATCAACACATTCTATTATATGATATTGTTTTATATAGATTACGATAACATTTTCTATTTTGAGATAAAGCCCCCTAATTATTTATTAATTTCTTCTATTTAAATAAATAATAAAAGCTATACAAAAATTTTTAAAAAAATGATCTTTTATAATTTGTACGGTAAACGAGAGTATATTTAAAATTTATAACTAAATAATAACCCAATTTTAAATTAAGGGCGACTACGACACGGTTGGAAGATAATAGTTGTCCCACCAGAATTCATGGACCTCCTATGCAATCATTCTATTTTCTTATTATTTATAACTAATAATAACCCAATTTTAAATTAACCCAATTTTAAACGAGAGTATAGTTTAGAGTCTTCTATTGGACAATTCGGTACTTCCAAAGATAACCCCCTATGGCACTATGTATGAAATCACAATTCACCTTCAATATCATTTAATGCTCTAAATACATACAAAACCTTTGCAATCATTCTTCCTTTTGGTCTCTTCTACAAGCAATGCCCCACCAGAATTCATGGACCTCCACCCAAATCCAACTCAAAACCCCATCGAACCCTCATTCTCACCCTCCACTTTTGAGATGCACTTTGTTAGCCAACTTGTTCCGCCGTCATGATAAAATGCCACTCAATTCGACTACTTGTGCAGTAATCGCAGTCGAATCACAGGCTGCTAGACTAATGCATGCATTTTGTGCTTTTTTGAGACATTGTAAAGGCAAGCGGACGGATGTGACTCGAGGAGACGAAAGACCCCTCACGCATGGAACCCGCACTCAAAGAGGAAACTCGGAAGATGATGAAGAACTCACTCACCATCACACAATAAACTGCTTTCCTGGTAGGTTTTCTTGCAAGTGTGAATTGGTTTCTAGCACACTTGTACTTAATAGTTTCTTTGCATACTGATAATGAAAATAACTTTTAATAAATATCTGTAGAGATTTTTAAATATTTCATTTATCAGTAATCTCATTTCTCATAACTTAATAACCAATAACATTTTAATAAAATGACATAGGAGGTTGTATGTATCTAATTACTATTTTGATGACTTTCAGCTGAATAAACAACCGTTTAATCTAGGGTGGTAATTTCCGACACGAGATGAAAATAATCAGGTTTTGGGTTGTTATATCTAACCTGTTTAATTAACGGGTCGTGTTCGGGTTGACCTATTTAACCTTTTTAATTAAACAGGTTAACCTGCTAACCTATTTACGACCTGTTTAATGATCCATTTATTACAACCCACCAACCGATTAACACGTTTACAACTTGATTACTACCCGTTTGACACGTTTAGATAAATGGTTTAACGAGTCATGTTCAGGTTGCATGATTTTAAGTGTGTACGGGTAAGGGTTGATGTTTTTGACATGAGTAAATCTATGGGTTGTGTTCGGGATGAGAAATTCAACATGTCAACTCGGCAACCCGACATAATTGACACCCCTAGTTTAATCCACACTTTCAACCATTTTGACCCATACGGTCGTTAAACCCTCTTTTTACTATGATTTTTTTATAAGTAGGGTTTGTTTGAAGCCATGTATCACAAAGGGGGTTGTTCTTGATCTGATTTCACAAAGGTCCTTCGCCATTGGCGTTGGCGATTGCTTCTCCCACCTCTAGCTGTGTCAGGGACTTCCCAAGTCATCGCCACTGGCATTGGCGATGACTCAAAATTGGCCTTTTTTGATCTGTCAGAAAATAGAGCCATCGCCAATACCAATGGTGATGGCTTGAGAAGTCGCCAATGCCAATGACGATGGCTTAGGAAGTTCTTGACACAGCTAGAGGTGGGTAAGAAATCGTCAATGCCAATGGGAAGGACCCCCTTGTGAAATCAAATCAAGAACAACCCCGTTATAATGCATGGATTTAAACAAACCCTATTTAAAAAAAATTCCTTTTACTTGAAAATTTTTAAGTCTACCTATTTGGCAATAACTTATAACCCAAATAGACCCATTTATAGATAATGGGCTGAAATCTCCCCTTAACTAAATCTCTAGCAATGATTAATCAGGCAAAACAGTACTAGCAAGTGGCGACCCGTCAAGAAATGTGATCGAGATGATCTTCATATCAAAAACAACCGAAAGCACAAAGTATTCGATAAACGTAAAGATTTGAAAAATTCCGAGAGGACGTCAAGAAAAGAGCTTATGATCATCAAAACAAGCATCCAAGAAACATTGTGGATGGTAACGAGAAGTTAATGTTCTATGGTACGAAACTCACACGTTGCAAGAAATTTGGCACATCAAAGCTCTGTAAAGACGGCATTTGCAGCATAATTAAACCGTTTTTTAGTGATGCAAAGAAGAAAACCGGAGTATGGTTGAGCACAAATTGTCAAGATGTCATAACTGCCGATGCAAATGCAGAGATGATGAAATGGGAGATGGCTATAGTGGTTTGTCGAGTAATTTCAGGAAGAATTATGGATGATAGTGATGAAGATGACTATGATTCTATTGAAGGAGTAAAACCAAACTACTTGTTTGTAAAAGATCCAAGTGCTGTATTGCCTTGCTTTGTTATAGTTTTGAAATGCAGGGACTTTCGCTAACAATTTGTATGAAGTCCTGCAAAAAAGTGTGGAAAATTATTTTTATATATGGGATTATAATTAATAATTTATGATTTACGTTCTCGTTGATTATTAGATCATTTTGTAACCCTAATCAATTACAATTATCAATACAATCATATGTACACACATTTAAAGTCACACTTTGCCGAAATTGATTCACATGTGAACGGTCTAGTAAAATTTGGTGATGGCTCAATGGTAAGAATTGAAGGAAAAGGGTCAATTGTGTTTGACTCTAAAAACGGAGAACAAAGAATAGTCGAGGATTTGTACTACATACCGAAGCTATGTACCAACATACTTAGCGTCGGACATATGACAGAGATCGGGTGCAAAATTATAATGGAAGAAGATAGCCTATGGATGTACAAGAAGGATGGCCAAATCCCGATTATGAAGTTCCCACGAACGAAGAGTCATTTATACAAAAAGGTGCTAAAGGTCGGTAAACCCGCTTGTCTTTTGAAGTCAATAAATGACCAAGCATGGCTCTGGCACGCCAGACTTGGTCATTTAATAGGAGAGAGATACGAAAAACAAAAGTTATTATAGCTTAAATTATTTAAGATCATTATTATTTAATAGGAGAGAGAGTCGGGAAATAAAAATCTAGAATTCACCTCAATTTGACAGGTGACGGATAAAGTTAATTTTTTTTTTAAAGACAAATTTCTTTATTCATGTCCTGTAAGAGTGGGACTTAAACCCATAATCTTCTCAAACCTTAGTGTTCCTAAAGGATTTACTTATTTTATCTTTGGACGCGGCCCCCATAAATCCAACAATTGGGTTCGGCCCAATTTTAACATATTTGAATGGTTTTGCTTCTTATCTTAAAATATTTATAAAAAGTATTTTTATATATATCACAATACTATCGATTATATCGGTTTTCTCATCATTCAAATGAATAAATTAGATTCAAAATGTTAGAATGAATAACTTACCCATAAATTCCTTTTACCAATAATATATATCATGTCTCACTTGCTTTGGCTTCAGATAATAACCAAACTACAACTTTAAGTTTTCTAACATAACAAACCATTAACCATCCCCCATGTTTAGCAATTGTAAACTCTGGACAACAGGTAGCTACAATTGTTGAACCATTTCCAGTGACGCATTCTTGATCTTCTTCCTCACAGACTTTGTCAATGCAGCCGCATCCACCCCTTCTCCGATCACCACCATCTGGTTCTTGTCTTCCCCTTGCAGCTTCACCGAATCCACACCTACAAATAATTTCAATCTGCTTGAATCAACCATAACACACACACTCAATTCACTACTAGAAAACATGTATATTTCTACAAAATGTTTCCGACAAGTTACCAACAAAAGAGATTTCCCACAAGTTAGCGACAACTTTCCGACAAAACAAAAACAAAAACAAAAAAGTAACCATAAGATTTCCTACAATTTTCTGACAAATTTATTAAATAAGTTAACTTATTTATTTAATATAATCGTCGGAATATTGTCGGAAATTACCGAAGAAAGGCTTTTGCCGCTAATTCGTCGGAAAATTAGTCCGGGACTTTGTCGGAAAAAAATATTTTCTACGGGGTTTTTTCCAACAAACAATTTTTGTCGGAAACTTGTCGCTAACAGCCAATTCCGATAAATTTCTCACGAAATCTGCTGTCGTAAGTTTTTCAGTTTTTTGGTAATGATTATAAGAACATGATTATTTAATTGCGTACCAGATGTTTTGACAGCCGCCTTCATTGCTCTCGTTCTACATTTCTCGCACTTGGTCTGTATATTTATCACAATCTTTTTCTGCAACATCTCATACATCAGTTAACATATATAAAAACTAAGCGCAATCGTTGTATCCTAACGTGTTACAATGAACATATTGATCTCAACAAGTTAGATCAATTTGTTGTATCCAAAATTTTTTTTAACAATAATTGTTGGAAATATGAAAATACCTTCATTTTGACAATATGAGTGTGGTCTATAATGAAATAGATAATAGCCTACACAAAACACGTACTTATAGGATGGTTTTTACTTAAGTCGTAAGGCATTTTTTCTTGGAGGTCAAAATATATTAATAGTAGAAACGATTTCTTGAGGGTCCACCATGGACAAACCAATTTACACGGTTTTGAATCTTTTCAAAGAAGTTTCATCTCATTTAATTTGTTTGAAGGTTTTTAATAAGTCTTCACATGGTTGGGGACTTGGGGTTTTAACATGTGAGTTGTGTTATTACTTTGCGTGAAAGAAAGTTTTTGTTAATATTATCATATTTATCACATATAATTCAATATATATTTAGAAGGTAAATCTTTTGAGATCCATTCACTTAAACACTAAAGAATAAATGATTTCGGTACACTACTAGAAAAGTGAAGGTTTTCCCACAGTTTTATGTGGAAAAGTCGTGAGAAAATGGGTTTTCCGACAATACTTGGCCTTCACACTGCTGGATGTATCCTTTGCCATTAATAGGCTAGCCCAATTTATGCATGCTATCTCAGATTCATTGGCAAACATTAAAACGAGTACTACGTTACTTAAAAGGGTACAATTCTCATGGTTTATTTCTCAAACGAGGCTCCTCACTTGCCCTCAAGGCTTTCTCGGACTCTGACTGGGGAGGAGTCTTGATTGGGGGACGGTCAACTACCGCTTACATTATTTATCTCGGCTCAAATATTGTCTCTTGGAAATCATCTCGGCAAAAATCTGTTTCAAGGTCATCCACCGAAGCCGAATATAAAGCCCTAGCCAATGCCACTGCCGAGGTCTCTTGGGTTCAAGACCTGCTCAAAGATCTTGGTGTCACCCAAACATCAACGCCTACACTGTTTTGTGACAATACGGGGGCAACGTATCTATGTGCAAACCCAGTTTATCGCTCTCATATGAAACGCGTGGCTTTGGACTACCACTTTGTATGCGAAAAAGTTGCTGATGGCTCACTCAAAGTGCTTCATATCAACTGACATGATAAGCTAGCGGACGCATTGACGAAGCCCCTTAGCCGAGCACTGTTCATCAGAATACGAACCAAGATTGGAGTATCCAACATATCTTCCATCTTGCTGGGGCGTATCAAGACCATGTATATGTTTATATTTGTTTTAAATATATTGTAGTCAAACATGTATCCCTGATTTCTCTCCTTGATTATTTCCTTCCTATTGTAACTAGTGGCTATATTAAGCCCTCTCTCTACATCGTTCAATATATAATACACTAGTTTAGAACCTGTGTAATACACATGGTGAAAAATATTAATACATGAATTTTTTAAATCTTTATAGATGGAAAAATATAATACATATAGTAATAATAGCAAACAAAATAAAAAAATATGTAAAATTTAATATATAATTAAGTTTTAAAAATACATTAAATATTATTTAATGTAATTTTACTTTCATTTACTATTTGATTGAAAATATAAGCTAGGTAATTACATTTTAAAATTTCTTATAATATGAGATAATTTAAAATAAATCTGTTTTATTAGTATAATTAATAATTTATTTAAAAATATATTGTTGTTGAAAATATAGAAGTGTATTTATTAAGAGAGAGAGGCGAAATTTTTTTTTCTAAGAATGAATATGGAGACGACATGTGGTATTAAGAAACCTTTATTTATTATATAGTATAGATTCTAAACCCTAATACCATTATATTGATTAAATAAATATTTAACATAATATATAGTTTGATTTATTATGTGTGTGATTAAATCTGAACATTTTATACCATTTTGCAACCTTTTTGACAGTCTCAAGTGCTTGTTTTTTATAGTGATAAACATAATCTATTATAAAGGTTTGATAAGTTTTTTTAAAAGAACAGAATAAAAATACATGAATAATAATTTGTCCATTAATTATAATTTCTTTAGACATTTAAAATTAGTTCTCTATATAAATACTTCAATATTATATAAATATATAGCCTTAAATCTTATACTCAGCCATGACCACGCCCAACCATTAATCTCAAATCTGCAGCAGCCTTGAAGGAAACAAGGCTTGTGTGGACAAAGGCCAAATATGTCTTCTTTTTGGCATTTCATTGAGCATATGGGGGTTAAAGCATTTTTCACATCCAAATATTTAAATCTGTAATGTATAAATTTGGTGGGTTTAGTTAACAGATTAGGTGTCGTTAAAAATATATATATATATATTTGGGTGACTTTTTTTTTGTTTGATGTATAGTAAAGTCATGAATTACGTGTAAAAAGGGATTTTGACGGTACTTGAACCAAGTAAAGGGAAATCAATGCTCATATCCAGACCGGCTAGGGGTCCCATAAGTATCAACACATTCTATTATATGATATTGTTTTATATAGATTACGATAACATTTTCTATTTTGAGATAAAGCCCCCTAATTATTTATTAATTTTTTCTATTTAAATAAATAATAAAAGCTATACAAAAATTTTTAAAAAAATGATCTTTTATAATTTGTACGGTAAACGAGAGTATATTTAAAATTTATAACTAAATAATAACCCAATTTTAAATTAGGGGCGACTATGACACGGTTGGAGGTTGATAGTTGTCATATCTCACTTGTTTAATAAATATGTAGTGTTTGGGTTGATCTGTTTAACTTGTTTGATTAACAGGTCATGTTTGGATTAAGCTAAAATTGAACATGTCCACTCGCCAACCCGCTTAACCAATTGATCAATTTTAACCCGCCAACCCGGTACGGTTAAACCGATTTAAAAATCTGAAAAACCAACCATATATGCGGTATAATTTAGAGTCTTCTATTGGACAATTCGGTACTTCCAAAGGCAACCCCCTATGGCACTATGTATGAAATCACAATTCACCTTCAATATCATTTAATGCTCTAAATACATACAAAACCTTTGCAATCATTATTCCTTTTGGTCTCTTCTACAAGCAATGCCCCACCTGAATTCATGGACCTCCACCCAAATCCAACTCAAAACCCCATCTAACCCTCACTCTCACCCTCCACTTTTGAGATGCACTTTGTTAGCCAACTTGTTCCGCGGTCATGATAAAATGCCACTCAATTCGACTACTTGTGCAGTAATCGCAGGCGAATCACAGGCTGCTAGACTAATGCATGCATTTTGTGCTTTTTTGAGAGGGGACGTGCATTGTAAAGGCAAGCGGACGGATGTGACTCGAGGAGACGAAAGACCCCTCACGAATGGAACCCGCACTCAAAGAGGAAACTCGGATGATGATGAAGAACTCACTCACCATCACACAATAAACTGCTTTCCTGGTAGGTTTTCTTGTAAGTGTGAATTGGTTTCTAGCACACTTGTACTTAATAGTTTCTTTGCATACTGATAATGAAAATAACTTTTAATAAATATCTGTAGAGATTTTTAAATATTTCATTTATCAGTAATCTCATTTCTCATAACTTAATAACCAATAACATTTTAATAAAATGACATAGGAGGTTGTATGTATCTAATTACTATTTTGATAATAAACAACCGCTTAATCTAGGGTGGTAATTTCCGACACGAGCTGAAAATAATCAGGTTTTGGGTTGTTATATCTAACATGTTTAATTAACGGGTCGTGTTCGGGTTGACCTATTTAACCTTTTTAATTAAACATGTTAACCTGCTAACCTATTTACGACCTGTTTAATGATCCATTTATTACAACCCACCAACCGATTAACACGTTTACAACTTGATTACTACCCGTTTGACACGTTTAGATAAATGGTTTAACGAGTCATGTTCAAGTTGCATGATTTTAAGTGTGTACGGGTAAGGGTTGATGTTTTTGACACGAGTAAATCTATGGGTTGTGTTCGGGATGAGAAATTCAACATGTCAACTCGGCAACCCGACATAATTGACACCCCTAGTTTAATCCACACTTTCAACCATTTTGACCCATACGGTCGTTAAACCCTCTTTTTACTATGATTTTTTTATAAGTAGGGTTTGTTTGAAGCCATGTATCACAAAGGGGGTTGTTCTTGATCTGATTTCACAAAGGTCCTTCGCCATTGGCGTTGGCGATTGCTTCTCCCACCTCTAGCTGTGTCAGGGACATCCCAAGTCATCGCCACTGGCATTGGCGATGACTCAAAATTGGCCTTTTTTGATCGGTCATAAAATAGAGCCATCGCCAATACCAATGGTGATGGCTTGAGAAGTCGCCAATGCCAATGACGATGGCTTAGGAAGTTCTTGACACAGCTAGAGGTGGGTAAGAAATCGTCAATGCCAATGGGAAGGACCCCCTTGTGAAATCAAATCAAGAACAACCCCGTTATAATGCATGGCTTTAAACAAACCCTATTTAAAAAAAAATTCCTTTTACTTGAAAATTTTTAAGTCTACCTATTTGGCAATAACTTATAACCCAAATAGACCCATTTATAGATAATGGGCTGAAATCTCCCCTTAACTAAATCTCTAGCAATGATTAATCAGGCAAAACAGTACTAGCAAGTGGCGACCCGTCAAGAAATGTGATCGAGATGATCTTCAGATCAAAAACAACCGAAAGCACAAAGTATTCGATAAACGTAAAACAAGTCTTTAAGCTGAATAATTCACAGGAGACACTAGAAAGATTTGAAAAATTCCGAGAGGACGTCAAGAAAAGAGCTTATGATCATCAAAACAAGCATCCAAGAAACATTGTGGATGGTAACGAGAAGTTAATGTTCTATGGTACGAAACTCACACGTTGCAAGAAATTTGGCACATCAAAGCTATGTAAAGACGGCATTTGCAGCATAATTAAACCGTTTTTTAGTGATGCAAAGAAGAAAACCGGAGTATTTTTGAGCACAAATTGTCAAGATGTCATAACTGCCGATGCAAATGCAGAGATGATGAAATGGGAGATGGCTATAGTGGTTTGTCGAGTAATTTCAGGAAGAATTATGGATGATAGTGATGAAGATGACTATGATTCTATTGAAGGAGTAAAACCAAACTACTTGTTTGTAAAAGATCCAAGTGCTGTATTGCCTTGCTTTGTTATAGTTTTGAAATGCATGGAATTTCGCTAACAATTTGTATGAAGTCCTGCAAAAAAGTGTGGAAAATTATTTTTATATATGGGATTATAATTAATAATTTATGATTTACGTTCTCGTTGATTATTAGATCATTTTGTAACCCTAATCAATTACAATTATCAATACAATCATATGTACACACATTTAAAGTCACACTTTGCCGAAATTGATTCACATGTGAACGGTCTAGTAAAATTTGGTGATGGCTCAATGGTAAGAATTGAAGGAAAAGGGTCAATTGTGTTTGACTCTAAAAACGGAGAACAAAGAATAGTCGAGGATTTGTACTACATACCGAAGCTATGTACCAACATACTTAGCGTCGGACATATGACAGAGATCGGGTGCAAAATTATAATGGAGGAAGATAGCCTATGGATGTACAAGAAGGATGGCCAAATCCCGATTATGAAGTTCCCACGAACGAAGAGTCATTTATACAAAAAGGTGCTAAAGGTCGGTAAACCCGCTTGTCTTTTGAAGTCAATAAATGACCAAGCATGGCTCTGGCACGCCAGACTTGGTCATTTAATAGGAGAGAGATACGAAAAACAAAAGTTATTATAACTTAAATTATTTAAGATCATTATTATTTAATAGGAGAGAGAGTCGGGAAATAAAAATCTAGAATTCACCACAATTTGATAGGTGGAGGATAAAGTTAATTTTTTTTGAAAGACAAATTTATTTATTCATGTCCTGTAAGAGTGGGACTTAAACCCATAATCTTCTCAAACCTTAGTGTTCCTAAAGGATTTACTTATTTTATCTTTGGACGCGGCCCCCATAAATCCAACAATTGGGTTCGGCCCAATTTTAACATATTTGAATGGTTTTGCTTCTTATCTTAAAATATTTATAAAAAGTATTTTTATATATATCACAATACTATCGATTATATCGGTTTTCTCATCATTCAAATGAATAAATTAGATTCAAAATGTTAGAATGAATAACTTACCCATAAATTCCTTTTACCAATAATATATATCATGTCTCACTTGCTTTGGCTTCAGATAATAACCAAACTACAACTTTAAGTTTTCTAACATAACAAACCATTAACCATCCCCCATGTTTAGCAATTGTAAACTCTGGACAACAGGTAGCTACAATTGTTGAACCATTTCCAGTGACGCATTCTTGATCTTCTTCCTCACAGACTTTGTCAATGCAGCCGCATCGACCCCTTCTCCGATCACCACCATCAGCTTCACCTTGCAGCTTCACCGAATCCACACCTACAAATAATTTCAATCTGCTTGTATCAACCATAACACACACACACACACTCAATTCACTACTAGAAAACATGTATATTTCTACAAAATGTTTCCGACAAGTTACCAACAAAAGAGATTTCCCACAAGTTAGCGACAACTTTCCGACAAAACAAAAACAAAAACAAAAACAAAAAAGTAACCATAAGATTTCCTACAATTTTCTGACAAATTTATTAAATAAGTTAACTTATTTATTTAATATAATCGTCGGAATATTGTCGGAAATTACCGAAGAAAGGCTTTTGCCGCTAATTCGTCGGAAAATTAGTCCGGGACTTTGTCGGAAAAAAATATTTTCTACGGGGTTTTTTCCAACAAACAATTTTTGTCGAAAACTTGTCGCTAACAGCCAATTCCGATAAATTTCTCACGAAATCTGCTGTCGTAAGTTTTTCAGTTTTTTGGTAATGATTAAAAGAACATGGTTATTTAATTGCGTACCAGATGTTTTGACAGCCGCCTTCATTGCTCCCGTGCTACATTTCTTGCACTTGGTCTGTATATTTATCACAATCTTTTTCTGCAACATCTCATACATCAGTTAACATATATAAAAACTAAGCGCAATCGTTGTATCCTAACGTGTTACAATGAACATATTGATCTCAACAAGTTAGATCAATTTGTTGTATCCAAAATTTTTTTTAACAATAATTGTTGGAAATATGAAAATACCTTCATTTTGACAATATGAGTGTGGTCTATAATGAAATAGATAATAGCCTACACAAACACACGTACTTATAGGATGGTTTTTACTTAAGTCGTAAGGCATTTGTTCTTGGAGGTCAAAATATATTAATAGTAGAAACGATTTCTTGAGGGTCCACCATGGACAAACCAATTTACACGGTTTTGAATCTTTTCAAAGAAATTTCATCTCATTTAATTTGTTTGAAGGTTTTTAATAAGTCTTCACATGGTTGGGGACTTGGGGTTTTAACATGTGAGTTGTGTTATTACTTTGCGTGAAAGAAAGTTTTTGTTAATATTATCATATTTATCACATATAATTCAATATATATTTAGAAGGTAAATCTTTTGAGATTCATTCACTTAAACACTAAAGAATAAATGATTTCGGTACACTACTAGAAAAGTGAAGGTTTTCCCACAGTTTTATGTGGAAAAGTCGTGAGAAAATAGGTTTTCCGACAATACTTGGCCTTCACACTGCTGGATGTATCCTTTGCCATCAATAGGCTAGCCCAATTTATGCATGCTATCTCAGATTCATTGGCAAACACTAAAACGAGTTCTACGTTACTTAAAAGGGTACAATTCTCATGGTTTATTTCTCAAACGAGGCTCCTCACTTGCCCTCAGGCTTTCTCGGACTCTGACTGGGGAGGAGTCTTGATTGGGGGACGGTCAACTACTGCTTACATTATTTATCTTGGCTCAAATATTGTCTCTTGGAAATCATCTCGGCAAAAAATCTGTTTCAAGGTCATCCACCGAAGCCGAATATAAAGCCCTAGCCAATGCCACTGCCGAGGTCTCTTGGGTTCAAAACCTGCTCAAAGATCTTGGTGTCACCCAAACATCAACGCCTACACTGTTTTGTGACAATACGGGGGAAACGTATCTATGTGCAAACCCAGTTTATCGCTCTCATATGAAACGCGTGGCTTTGGACTACCACTTTGTACGCGAAAAAGTTGCTGATGGCTCACTCAAAGTGCTTCATATCAACTGACATGATAAGCTAGCGGACGCATTGTCGAAGCCCCTTAGCCGAGCACTGTTCATCAGAATACGAACCAAGATTGGAGTATCCGACAGATCCTCCATCTTGCTGGGGCGTATCAAGACCATGTATCTGTTTATATTTGTTTTAAATATATTGTAGTCAAACATGTATCCCTGATTTCTCTCCTTGATTATTTCCTTCCTATTGTAACTAGTGGCTATATTAAGCCCTCTCTGTACATCGTTCAATATATAATACATTCTAAACCCTAATACCATTATATTGATTAAATAAATATTTAACATAATATATAGTTTGATTTATTATGTGTGTGATTAAATCTGAACATTTTATACCATTTTGCAACCTTTTTGACAGTCTCAAGTGCTTGTTTTTTTTATAGTGATAAACATAATCTATTATAAAGGTTTGATAAGTTTTTTTAAAAGAACAGATTAAAAATACATGAATAATAATTTGTCCATTAATTATAATTTCTTTAGACATTTAAAATTAGTTCTCTATATAAATACTCCAATATTATATAAATATATAGCCTTAAATCTTATACTCAGCCATGACCACGCCCAACCATTAATCTCAAATCTGCAGCAGCCTTGAAGGAAACAAGGCTTGTGTGGACAAAGGCCAAATATGTCTATTCTTTTTGGCATTAAATTGAGTATATGGGGGTTAAAACATTTTTGACATCCATTTGACAGAGCTTTCATTGTCGAACGGACGCAACAACAATTAAAGTACGAACTGTTGTCATTTTTGCCACAGGGGCAAAGGTCTCCTCATAATCCATACCATACGTTTGCGAATATCCTTTTGCCACAAGTCTGACCTTGTACTGTTCAACAGAGCCATCAGACTTTGTCTTAATTTTATACACCCAACAATAACCAACCTTATGTTTATCTGGTGGTACAGGAACCAAATCCCAGGTGTGAGTATGATGAAGAGCAGTGAACTCTTCATCCATAGCATTTTGCCATAGAGGGTCAGAGACAACCTCTCTATATGATTCTGGTTCAGACAGATGATGAATGCCCGCAATAAATAAACTAAACGAAGCAGAATATACAGAGTATGCAAAGTCTGGTAATTGAGTAGACTTGCATGCACGAGTAGACTTTCTCGGAGGTGGAGGAGAATCAACATTGGTGCCAGATGTAGTGGAAGGTTCATGAACTGGCACATCATGTGCAAAATAAGTATCTGGAGCAGGTATATTAGGATCAACAGACGAAACGGGAACATCAGAGGTTGGGACATCAATGTTGCTAGCAAAAGGATCAATTTGTTACATCATGAGACTTAGCTGGAATCGAATAGAATGGAATATGTTCAAGAAAAGTAACATGTCTTGATACATATAACTTCTGACTTATAGGATTAAAAAAACGGTATCTTTTTTGTCCCGTGCCATATCCTTTGAGACCACTGGCATAGCCTAAGAAAACACATAAGGCTGACTTATTTGTCAATTTGTCTCATTCAACATGAGGACGGAGAGCAAAGCAAGTACATCCAAAAACCCGTAATTCACCATAATCTGGGTGTTCACCGAAAAGACTTTCAAATGGAGACATCCCATCATTGTGAGAAGTAGGGATCCTATTAATCACATGTTGGGCGGTCAGAATTTATTCTCCCCAGAAGACACTAGGTACTTCAGCAGATAAAAGGAATGAACGAGCGGTTTCCATAAGATGACGATGTTTCCTTTCAGCAACACCATTCTGTTGAGGGGTGTCAGTACAAGATGATTGGTGTATGGTACAATGTGATGCAAGCAACTGAGTAAAATCATTAGAGGTGTATTCACCCCCTAAGTCGCACCTGAAGCACTTTATCACAGCCGAATGCTGCTTTTAAACATAAGCCCTAAATGTTTTATAAATGTCAAAGAACTCAGATCTACGTTTCATAAGGTACACCCAGGTATAACGAGTGTAATCATCAATAAAGGAAACATAATAACGTGAACCACCCTTAGTGGATACTGGTGATGGTCCCCACACATCAGAATGAATAATATCAAATGGTGCAACAGAATGAGAAATACTTTTAGCAAAAGGTAAAGCAGAAAATTTGGCAAGTTTACAACCACAACAATCAGAAATATCACAGGTTTGCAACTGACCCAAAACACCTGTGGAAACCAAAAATTTTAAACGAGATGCGGGCACATGTCCCAAACGAGAATGCCAAATATAAAATTCAGACGACAAAGGACTTAAACGAAAAGAGGATAAATCAACGCTGGAAGCAGCAACACCAGGAGCAGGCACTTTGAGTTCTTCTAAGACATATAAATCTCCCACCCTACGGCCGATCCCAATCACCCTCTGAGTGTGTTGATCCTGCACAACACAAACAGTGTCACAAAAGAAAACCCAAATTCCAGATTTACACAACTGACTGACTGAAGCAAGATTTAAAGCAAGCTTCAGAATATAATAGACATCATTGAGAGACACATGAGGGGTAGACACACATCCAACACCCTCTACCAACATGGATGTAGCATTAACAGACATGACAGAAACAAGAGAGACATGAGACAAAGAAAGAAAAGAAGACAGATAGGGAGACATATGATGTGAGGCACCAAAATCCAAAATCCATAATGATGACGAAATACCAGAGGTACCAGATGAAGACAGTCCCGCAGCAGACATAGCGGTAGGATTGGCGGCAAGAAACTGTCTGAACTGTTCAAATACTTGCGGATCCAGAGCAGATGGTGGTTTGTTCATTTCTATAGATGGTGGTGTAGCAGTAGCAGTAAACTTTAGAGTTATCTGTTTCCCGTGTATCGAGAGCTAAGGCATATTCAGCAGCCTTAGATTTATCAGTAGGCTTTCCCTTAGTACCTGTGACATAACCCCACATATTTTTCCCTCGAAGAAAGTTTTTCATTACGTAACTCTAGTAGGTGTAGTTCTTACCATCTAGACGATTACTAATAGACTGAAGAGAGTCATCTTTCCCAGCCATATTATCAAAACCGAACGACAGTAGAATTACCGCAAACTTCAAATAACCGCAAACTTCAAAATAACCGCAAACTTCGATTACCGCAAACTTCGAAGAACCGCAAACTTCGAATAACCGCAAACTTAAATTACCGCAAACTTCGTAACCGCAAACTTGGTAACCACAAACTTCGTGACCGCAAACTTGGTAACCGCAAACTTGAAGACCGCAAACTTCATGAACAAACCGCAAACTTCGAAAAACGGGACAGAAACGAGGTCCAAACCTGTCAATCTATCCAGAAGCTCTTCCAAATACACAAGTCAATTCAAATAAAATGAAATCCGTAACTTTGATACCTCACGAGTCAACGAACTGAGCAGAAGCGACAACGAACGAAACAACCCTTCAACAACGAACAAACCAACCGACGAACGAACCAACAACTGAGCGGAAGCGACAACAAAGATCTTCAATCAAGCATGAATCGAGTTGACTCTGATACCATGTTAACAAATAAACATGATAGAGAAAAGATGGAGGCTCTCTATTACTCAAATGAAGATTAGCTTACAAATGAAAAAGAAAGCAATATTAAATAGAAAGATAACTGGGCCTGGGCTAAAGCCCATAACAGAGCCCATAACAACTTATTATGCTAACATGAACCATGTATAAACCGTTTAAAAGACCATGGGATTTGCTACTTCTACAAACACTACTAATATAGTAAATTGCCTGATGGAATGTAAATTAAGTTATTAAGCTCAGCAACTCAAAACTTGATTGAAACATTGATTATAAGCACAGTCGTAAATAACTTTAGACAACTTATAAGAAGAAACTAGTTATGCTTACAAACATTAAAATTCCAGAAACCCGTGAAAATATAACAAGGTTATATATTTTAGCATCTATAAATGGCCTGACCCGAAAGTCAAAACTCATTTAGCTAGCTTCAAGTATCTGCATTCCCATTTGAGCAATCAAAGATTAGATTGAGCACCAGTCTTGATACCAACATATTATGTTGCTGCTAAGTTTTCATAATATTCGTCAAATGAGGATGATTTATCTTCCAGCAACTTTGTTGGAGAATCATATTCGTCAATCAGACCTGCACACAAAAATTAGTTAGATTAATACTTTAACCTCGCAGACACAAAGGCCGAAAAGGTTTCTCAACATACCTTGTTCTAGAACCAAAACCATGTCACTATCAAGCACAAAGGTGATACGATGTGCGATCATTATTACAGTTGAGTCGGTAAAGTGGTTCCCAAGTGTTTGCTGAATCATTCCATCAGTTGAAGTGTCGACTGATGCAGTAGCTTCGTCAAGTACCAAGACTTTTGGTTTTTTTGAGTAACACACGCCCGAGACACACCAACTGTCTTTGACCCACACTCCAGTTCTCTCCATTCTCAGTAACTATGAAGTTTCATGTGAAAACTAATAAGTAAACTAAATGTGGTGATATAGACTCTTAGTTGATTCTTGATAGGCTTCAAGATCGTTATAGACCCGTGTATTACACAGGGTTGTAAACTAGTTTAGTTGTGTAAACTATGAATGGGAACAAGGTATCTTGAGAAACCTTGTCGGACTTTAGTTGTGTAAACTAGTTTAGTTGTGTAAATTATCAATGATCTTTAATCGCTCGGTTGATTCTTGATAGGCTTCAAGATCATTTTGACAATTTACCAAACTTTTATTTTGACTTCACTGTTGTCAAAGGCCAACTGAGATCCTTGTTCTGGTCCGATCAAATTTCAAAGTTAAATTACCAAGTATCGGACGTTCTAGCTTTTGACGCCACTTATCAAACAAACAAGTAAGTTTTATTGTCCTTATTTCATATGTTAATTATACTTTTATTATATTAACATACATATTATACTTTAGTATCATTATTTATTTTTGTACCTTCAGACATCATGTAACATATTTTAAATTTACATAAGTAACTCCAAAAATGTTCGTATGTACATGAATCATGCTTTTTTTATTTACATATCATTTTTTCTATGTACAGTATGATTTTTGTTCCCTTCACCGGTGTTGATCATATCAAGCAATGCGTTATTTTTGGCGCCGGTTAATTTGTTACATAGTGAAACTACCCAATCTTACAAATGGTTGCTTCAATCTTTTCTTAAAGCTCATGGTAAGCAACCAAAGTCAGTTTTGACTGATGAGGATCCATCCATGCGCCAAATCATTTTACAGATGTTTACTGAATCTAGGTATATGCTTTGTATGAGGCACATTATGAAGAAACTCCCTACTAAGGTACACCTGTTTTAATATCCTTTAAAACTTATGTTATGCATCTTAGATGCATATGTTAATGCTTCGTTACATACATAAACCCTATGATGTCCAATTTTTCTGTCATATGTATTTATTTCTTTAATTTCAAACTTTATTTACTCTACAATTTTTCCAATAGGTTTTTGGTGATTTGTTACAAAATACAAACTTTAGGAAGTCTATACATCGTTTGGTATGGAATGTGTATATCAAGCCCTCTACTTCTGAAAATAGATGACACGAACTCATGGAAAAATTCAAATTACAAGATCATCAATGGTTGAATGAGATGTATGACATTAGGGATAATTGGGTTCCCACATACTTTAAGGAAATCCCAATATGTTGTTTGATGAAGACTACATCTCGATGTGAAAGTTCAAATGCTTTATTTAAAGTAGCCGGTTCATGTTGTGTTTTGATACTCGAATTGATAGCCAACGGTATAGGGAAAGACTTGTTGAATATAAAACATCATCCACTACGTTTCAAGGTATTAATGGCTTAGCTATCAAGAAGTATGCATTCGATCTTTACTCACAAACAATATTTTTTATTGTTCAAAAAGAGATTCTTAAAGGAAAGTTGTCTTGTTACATATCAAATTGAACTGATTGATGGCATTTATTTGTACCCGGTTACCCAGTTAGACAAAATCAATCAATTTCTCAACATTTCAAGGTAAAGAATTATTTACATATTTATTACACAGTTATTAGTAGTCTTTACCTAAAATAATCTATATCTATTAATTGTTACAAACACAACATATAAGTTACACTTAAGTTACACATTTCATAACTATCATGAAACTTTATATCCTTTCTTACAACATATAAGTTACACATACGTTACACATTTCTCATGTTCTATTACTTTCCCCTATTTTTCATTACGTAGTTTTTACCAATCTTTACTTATAATATATATATATATATATATATATATATATATATATATATATATAAAAGGTAAGTACATGGAGAAAACCCATTAAGTTGAGAAAACTATGGAAACTCAATGTTAACGTATGTAACAGCTAAAAATTGGTGAAAATTAAAAAAAAAAAAATTATATAGATTCTATATCTAATTTTATAACTTTTGGCAAAAAAAATCAAAAAAGCGCCAAGCGGTTATTTTTATAAAATCGTCGAACGTTGTTACGTATGTAAAACGTGATTTTTTGTCATTTTTTCTTGTGTTACATATGTTACTGCTGACGTCATGCTGAC
Source organism: Smallanthus sonchifolius (assembly GCA_023525975.1). Taxonomy (NCBI): domain Eukaryota; kingdom Viridiplantae; phylum Streptophyta; class Magnoliopsida; order Asterales; family Asteraceae; genus Smallanthus; species Smallanthus sonchifolius. Next base: position 12,634,511 of record CM042026.1, on the reverse strand, counting down.
CAATATTTAAAAAACGTTGATTTCAACTATTTTTTCAAGATTTTTTTTAAAAAAGTACTTGGCGGTCTTTTGTTTTTTTGGTAACGAAAATAGTAATAAAAAAGGCTAAAAAAACATAAGTTACATTGAGTTTCCATGATTTTTCTCAACTCAAGTGAGTTTCCAATATAACCTTCCCCTAGGGGAGGGATCAAAAGAAAAACCACAAAGTTATGCGAAAACCGAGAAAACCACTACAAGCCAATCGAATAATTTATAGATTTTTTATTTTTTTAATTTATTTTTAAGTGTATTAATATAATATTACACAATTTACCAAAAAATCATTTTACGCATTGTGTTTTACGTATACGTAACCACAATTTTTTTGTTTTCTGTTTACGTATACGTAAGCCAATACTTAAATGATTTTTTGGTAAAAATGTGTAATATTACATTGATACTCTTATAAATAAACAAAAATAAAATAAAAAATAAATATTATCATATGATTGGTTAAAATTGTTTTTTTAGTAGTTTTCTCGATTTTCGCCTAACTATGTGGTTTTCTCTGGAACCCTCCCCTATATATATATATATATATATATATTCATTGTTATATATGAAACATAGAAGTTATACATGTGTTACACATTCACAACTCATATGAAATGTTACTATCACATACAGTTTTTTTTATTTTTCATTTCTCATGTGCTAAATTTTACCCCTATTTCTGCAGGTTAAATATCCAGTAAACAATGACCGGTAAACAATCATCTCTCCCAATTAATATACATATGTAACTAACAACAAAAACTACTAAAGATGGTGTTTACATATTTATGTTAGAACGAATCCAATTGTTTTCTTTACTTAAGAAAACAGATCAATTTTTACTTAACAAAACACAAAATGGGCATGTTACAACATAATAATACACTAATTTACATATGTAACATGTATTAATAATAATCATCTAATTAAATAGGGTTACATGTTTCAAACACACCTGTTTTTTATTTCTTTAGTGAGATGACTGGTGAATCCAAATCACTATCATCAACTTATGTATAACAAGTAAATAACAATATGATTATTTCAATCATTTTTATCTAATTAAGAAAAATAAATCAATAACTACCTCTATTTTTTTCCTTTTTTTTTATCTTTGTCTTTAATACTTTCATCCGTTTCAACAACTATTGGATCTTTATACAGAATAATATTTACATTGAAAATTTCCAAAAATTCTATATTATAATAAACAATATCTTATTATATTTTTCCATAGCAGTTGACATTCTTCTGTGTTTCCCTTTTTGGTATCCTGAAATAACAATCGACATTTAAAAAAATGTTAGTACTTTTTTCAATAATTATGAAACACCAAACATTTTTCACAAACTCCAAATATATTTTTTGCTAATGGAATTATAATGTATTAACATAAACAATTTTGCATCACAACTTTTTTTCTGATTAAATCAAAATGGATTAACCACATTGACTTTCTTATGAAATAGAAATGGAAACTCGAAAGTTTGTGTAATTAAATCATATTTATTAACAGAAGATATTGAAATCAAGAACAGATATTGAAACCCCCTTAAAAATATATACGATGGCCTTAAAGTTTACATTAAAAAAAAAACTTGATTAACAACAGATTTAAGGTTAAACCCTAATTACTTCACACCCAATTAAAGAAGAAAACCTAACCTTCGCCGAAGCTTTAACACGAACTGTTCGTCTTCTATTTCGAATTCTATCGTCTTTTCCTTACACGAAGGTTTTGATCTTCACAAGGCAACAAAGTTCTTCTCCACAAAGCAACAAAGTTCCGGAGAATATGATTTTCTTCAAGATTATAAATTTGAATTTCTAGGAAGGACTTTTGAATATGAAGTGACGGTTCTATGCACGGAGGCTTCAACCCTTCCCAATGTAAAAGGACATCTTGCCAATTTACCTTCTTACCCTTTCTATACTTTTGACAATTAATTTAATTGAAAATAAAATTCATTAATCCAACTTTCAATCTTAACCTTCCATTGTTTTTTTATCTAAGGCTAAAATAGAGTTTTTAAGGCTTACATAACTAACTAGAGTTTTCATTATACTATATAGGGGAGAGAAATTCTATAAAGACTCAAAACCTTACATAGGGGTGTTTGGGATTACTTATTTACTCTATTTATTGACTTATTAACTTATATAAGTTAATAAGGTGTTTGGGGGAGCTAACTTATTTACCCTACTTATGTCATTTTCAAGAAGTAAGGGAGAGCTTACTTATGACTTATAACTTATTAATTTATATAAGTTATAAGTTAATAAGTAGATTTGAAAAGGAATCCCAAACACCCTCATTGTGTACGAGGCCACCACAGAGTGACATGTGTCCAAAGAGGAGACAAGAGGAAGGGTAAAAGCGTCAAAAAAACATGCATATGCTACTGATGTCGCCCAGACGGTCTATATAAAAATTAACAAAACCTAACCTAGACTCCTAAGTAATAAATGGAGTACCTTCGATTAAACCGCACTGACAGGCAAGTATACCTATCGAGTGTAGCACAGCTTAACGGTAAACCAAGTTATCGAACCCTAGAGACACTGTATAACTATACTAGACTCTAACTCGAACTAAAGATTGATTTGGTTTGGAGGGGTTTGACTACACTAAAGATAAACTAATGAATGCAATAAACAAAGGACGACTCAGCTATCAAGATCAAGAATAAGGTGAAATCAAGAATGGGAAGAATATCACCTAGGTCGGAATCCTACTTGCAAAGCACAACTTCTATCGGTTATGGAAACTATAATGGATCTGGGTTTCTAATGAAATAACTCTAGACAACCTATTGGATCCCTAATCACTCTTAGGGTGTCACCAACTAAGGAACCTACAGATGTAATAACTCACCAGATTGTTGGATCACTTCTCAGGTATTTTCAACTATGATAAAGTAACCTAATAGACAGATTACCTCTCAGTCTCATTGTCTACCAATACACTCAAAGAATGTACGGGGTAATCTCAAGGTAACAACTATGACACAAATAGCAACAATCACTAGACACCTAATACCGACTTCCTCTCAGACAGCTGACACTCGGATTCCTAATGACGAAGACTAAACGACTAATTCTCACCTCTCGGGTATTGAACTAAGACACACATTCAATTCTAATCAGCAATCAATGACAACTCCTATGGCTACTACGTCTAGCAACCACCCTAATTACAAACCCTAAGATATATGACCAAGATACGAAGATCAAACTGCCAGACAACCACAATCAACGCAATGAATTGAAATCAAACACAAGATCAGATCTAAACATGCAATGACATCACAATTATCAACTCAAGATCGCTTACAGAATCATTAATCCATTAATTAAAATCCAAACACCAATAAAAATCGAAACTTTAACAAGTATTCATCATATGACCCAGGCAATATCAAAGTTTTAGCCTAGGATCATGCTTAAACAACTAAAAACAGAAGTATAAACAATCATCATGGTTTCAAACAAAGCAAACAAAGATAAAAATCGAATCTTTAACACCTAGAACGCTTAAACAACGAACCCGGATTCAAAAGCTTCAAACTTTAACTCCACTTAACCTCCAATCACCCAAAATCGCCCTAATGCTCTCTCTGGACGGCTCAAAATCGAACTCCCTAAGAATGGGCATAAAAATCTATTTAAAATCGAAATATAGGGTTTTGCGGAAATTAGGTCCCTCGCGTACCGCGAGAAATAATCCCAAGTTATTCGCGTACCGCGAAGGACAATTTAGTCGCGACTGATTTTCCTTTCCCTCGCGTACCGCGAGAAATTTCCTTCTCCTCTCTCGCGTACCGCGAGAGGCATAAATTTCCCATTTTCTTCTTTTGAATTCCCAGCTTTATTCTCGTGCTCGGTTTCTTCACGTATTCCCTTGTAATTCATATGAGCACCTGCAAACAAGACATAGACTCAATAGTATACAAAAACGACTCAAAACAATTGCAAAACTAACTAAATACGCACTCAAACAGTGGAATAAAGATGTGTGCTTTGCACTATATCAAACATCCCCACACTTAATCTTTTTTCGTCCTCGAAAAAGCTGCAATGGACTCATAACCGGCATCTAACTTAACAGACATCAATTACCAATTAGAAAAATATACTCACGCCTTAAAAAGCAATAATCAGTATTTTTGTCCGATTAAACCCAAACACCAAATTTCAAGCCCCCGTGATGTGCTCTAATTCCATTTACCAAGTATATCAATCAATCTATGGGACACACCTTAAAAGTTGCAGCTCTACCTAATCCCGTCTCACGGTCATGTCTAGGCACAGATTAAACCATATAGATTTAACCTACCACGTTAAACTAAAATTTACAGGTTTTTAGAATCAGATGAAATATGAATGAATGGATGAAATATGAGCATTATTAAGCAAATTAAACTTCATCTAGAGGCTTTCAACCAAGTCACTATCCCGGAAGGTAACACATAGACTAACTCATAATCAATGAAGCACATAAGAATCAACCCAGTGGTGTTTCAATCAGACTGGAACCCGACGTGTGACACATAGGCGAAACTTAGATTTCAATTAAATAAGCTCAAGAATTATGGAATATGGATACGGGCGCCACCGAAACTCGGATTTATTCTCATAAAAAGAGAGTGGTGTGCCAAGAAATTTCAAAAACCTCTAAATTTTAACTTAACGTGGTACCTATCAACCTATGTTGACAGTTTCAGTATTACCGATACTCTAAGATGAATACCCACAAGATATCATGATTTTAATTCAATTGATTCCTAAACAACACAAACAGTATATTTAAGCTTTACTAGGTCTACCAAAACATCACTAATTAAACATGTTTTCAATTATTTATTCATTTAAACTCACAAGTAGATGCAGTTATACTATCATTTTCCAAGTATATGCAATTATTTTCAAGGACATTTTTTCAAAATTTTTAATATTTTTTTTGTATTTTTGAATTTTTATAAACAAGACAAACTAGCTAAACTAGACACTCACATCCCCACACTTGAAAGACACATTGTCCTCAATGTGAAGCAAAACACAACTAAAAATATAAATGAAAAAATAAAACAAAACATGAAGCGACTTAGCTGGTAATGTAGCATTGAATATATCCAGCTTCCTTCATCCTCGTGTGCACCGTATAACATTTCGATCGCGGTTGCACATTAGCTGTCGGGTTTACTTTACAACTGGATATTAGATATAATCAATCCCGCCCGAATGGAGATTGAGTACGGGCGGAATGATAAAACCTGCAAAATAAACCTCACAACAAACCGCAGCATTAAACTGACTCAATAAAATAAAATAAAAACTAGACTGACTTAAACTAACACACTAAAAATTTAAAAGACTCAAGATAGATAGATATGCAGAGAACTGTACTCGATGGGTGGCAAACATATAGACATGAAATGCCACAGCAAGGTCGGTCATCGGATCGAAACGGTTTCAAGTTCTCCATGGTAATGGTGGTCGGATGGTGATGATAAAGGTGTATGGTGAGGGATATGATAGGTGATGAATGATGATGGATGGTGTGATGATAATAGAGGTGGTGAACGGTGAACGAAACCATGGGAAAACAAGGAAGTAGGGTGACACCAGCAAGGCCCTGCGTACCGCGAGGAACCAGGTAGCACTCCTCGCGTACCGCGAGGAGGCAAAAATTAAGCCGACCCCTAATTCTATCCTTCGCGTGCCGCGAGGAACAGGGGACAACACTCGATGCACCGCGAGGACCATCTGGTGACAGAAAGTTTTGAGGGTTTTTATACTTAGCCAAATTTTCACACCCCAAAATTTTCTTCACCCAAATTCCTTAAAACTCATTCCAATGATAAAACCAATGTAAAACATACCTGAAACTTCATTCCCGATGATTTTCCTCGCTGAATAAAGCACGAATCCTTGCAAAACATGACACAAACAAAAACACATATCGAAAAACACAAAAATAGACACGGACTCAAACTAAGTAATGCACACAGACTCTACATCCCGGGCAAGACTCAAACAAGCCTGTCAGGAGGCTTCTCCTTGATTCTAACCGGCACCGCCTTCATCCTTCGCGGTCTCTCGGTTCTCCATAACCCTAAAAAACAAAAACTCCTACCAAACCTCAAATGTGTATCATGTATAGCACTCAGATCCTTCCACCAACACTTAAACCTACCAGGTCCGAAGATAACATTGTTCAAATACTCCAGCAAGCAGTCACCTCTAAACATCCCCACACTTGGGGTTTGCACTCCCTCTAACTCACATGTATCTTTCAACGTACGGGTTCTCTTCCGGGGTGGCCTAGATCTAGGGGTGACTCAGTCTCACGCCCCTTAGCACAAAGAACAGAAATGGGTATAGGCTCAGGAGTAAGATTCTCTATGGTTACGAACTCCAAGCTCTTACCAGGATCTTCCGGTTCATCTACACCCACCATCGTGGGTGGCTCACATACTATCTTACTCACTTGTGCTAGAATCTCACTCAAACTGAAATCATCATCGTCAGCACTAAAAAATGGGGACCCTATCAAACTCTTTTCAAACTCCTCCAACCAATCCGGAGGCTCCTCTAACATTCCTTTATCCAAATCATCCTCTAATGGATTTGAGTCCCGATGATCGTCCATGGAGAGATCAAGCATGCACACGGAGTGGCTATACTCGCCAACATCCACAACGGAGTTTGTAGCATCGAATGTAATAAACTCATCCCCCACACGAAGTGTGAGTTTCCCGTCAAAGACATCAATCATCGCCTTGGCGGTACGTAGGAACGGGCGTCCTAGGATGAGTGGGACTCTATTTTCACACCCCCAAATTCCACTAACGGAGTTTTACCGTTTGGAAGGTGAAACACGAGGATCTCAGTCGTTAGTTACATCAAACGACACTATATGAGACTTAAAAAGTCATAACATAAATGTTCAGAGTTAAATGCGAAAGCGTAAACATTAGAATGAAATCAAAAGTAATTACACGCAACAAGCGTCAATTAATGTAAATAAGTAACACTGTTTAAAATGTTTGAAATGAATGATATGGCAGTAGGACTCTGTGACACTTCTGATTTTCACTACTTGTACTCATTCTAGACTTATCAATGAAAATCCGCATGACATTTCATTTTACTTGAAATCCTATTCAGACGTTGTTACAATACTAGTTCACATGTGAAACATTACGTTTATGCTTGATTTCAAAGACTTATACTTATCTGTGATTGATTCATGGATCGCACGTAGACTTAATTGATCTTTATGACACATTAAATACACATGAACCACCCCCATACATCTCAAACATGTTCTTACAACCCATTCAATGTGAATTGATGCTTAAAAGTACTAGTTAGTACTTTCGTGCGATCGTTCGCCTTTTAAACCGTCGTTAACTACGTACCGTCCACGACCGACAAATCGTTTAACATGACATTAATTTATGTTTTAAATGTTTAAAATATTCATTTCTTTAATTAAAACAAAGTTTGTTTGCAAAACTTCCTTTAAATAAATCCTGAAATTCGAAAAACGATCAAAAAATCCGTTTTCTCGCCCACCGATCGCCAACTACTATACGTGAATAACGTAACTTTAACTTAAATGTTTTTAGCTAAACATACTCTTTTTTTTATGACAATCAACTTTAATGTTGAAAACATTTTCCAAATTCGCTTAGAAATGCTTAAAATCGCAATTTTTGAATGCGCGCACTCAACCGGATCAAGCTAGGACCCAACCCACGTACTCTTGGACCTAGCCCAAGCAAGAAATCACAAAAAAAACCCAGCCCCATTGAGAAAAATTTCGCAGATTTGAGGGCCCTAAAACCCTAAATTGCTTTCCAAGACATTCCATATTTACACCCCTTCAACCATTAGTATAAATAGGAGGCTTAGGATCTTGTTTTCTTTGCTAATTCTCTCTCAAACACTCCCAACCCCTCCTAAGTTGTGAAATCCCTTCCCAACCTTGAAGATTTCGAAAATCCCTTAGAGGATTCCAAGGGTTTGAAGATCAAACAAGTAAGTAACCCTCCGAAGTTGAATACCGTCTTTTTATTTTATTCTTTCTTCATCCCCTCAATATTTTTCTATTTTCTATCCATGATCACTTGATCATGTGAAACCTCAGCCCTAAAAACCCTCTAATAATCTTAATCAAACTAAAAAATCAAGCTAACATCACCAACTAACAAACAAAGGATCCCGTTTGCAATGGCGGCTATGTCGTCGCATCCTGCGAATCCTCAAGACAACTATTGCAAAAGTGGCTCTGTCGATGCTTTAGTATGTTCTTGCTAACTTAAAACATGTTATTTATTCTATATTATAACTTATATGAACTCACACGCTAATTAAATATAGAATCTGCTTGCTCGTGTCGGCTATGCCGATTGCATTCTGTGATTCTCCAAAACGCTTCTGTGAATATCATGGCTAGACCGGTGACACGGGACGTTTTGGCTAACCTAATCTGATTATATTATGTATTATAATAACATAATAACATTCGTCTAATTTTTATTTGCGCGTTCGGTAATCTTAAAACCCTAAACGGACCACTTAAGTGCAACAATTGATTTTGGACAGAAACTGTGCTGAATTTAACTGAGCGTAATTTGACCATAATTAATCTAAACTGAGCAAACTCAATTTCCACGACGTAGTTCGTCGAATTTCCTTTCCAACCATAATTGGATCGTTTTCTAATTCAAAAGTATGACTCCGTAGTAGCCAAAACGGGACAGAAACCTTTTTCAGTACCTTCTGTCTTGTTGGACTATTTTGGCTATGATCTGAGTCTCAAATGGAAAAACTTTCTAAACGAAACTTCTTCGGAACGACTTAAGCTAATTCCCTGTAAAATTTCATAATTTTTAGACGTCGTTTGATATTTTTAACAATCCCGTTTCTGTTCAGCTACTTTGCTGTCCAAATCTGAAAATCAACTAAAACTCTATTTTTGCAACTAATTCTTAATCTTATGACCCGAACCGCCTATCTAACACTCGTAACCATCGAACCTACCCTAAAACTGGTTTATTTATTTGTTTAGGGTCTGGTCCGTGATTCATCTCGTCTATTCGTTCAAGTTTCTTATCTCGTCTAACTTTCAAGGTGAGACTTCATAGCCCCACTTTATTCAAATCGTTTTGGGGGAAACATGTACGCGTTGGCACGCATTAAAACACGTTTTCAAACAATTCTAAAACAATCGAATCATATATGTATGTGAGTAAATGAACACAACATGATAAACGTTAAACTTGCAAATCCTTAACTTGAAACTTTCAAGCCAACGGTAGTACAGATATGGGCCATAGGATGGAAACCGCATATACTTTATGTACAACTTTTGGTTGGACATCTTATTCGTTATCAGTGCAACTTGTGAGTTATACCACTTATTCGTCACTCATCATTTTAGGTTGGATTTGCTAATCATGTGTTTGTTTTATTACGTGCTATATGATGATCTTGGAATATGAATTGTCACCTTTGCCAAACTTATACTTTTATTAAACCTGTGATTTCTCACCAACTATTTTTAGTTGACACTTGTTTTTCGTACATGTTTCAGGTGATTAAGCTCGTGATAGGTCAAGTCAATATCACATAGGATTTGCCTAGATATCAATTGAAGAATCTTATTTTAAGTTGCTTGTCTTTTGAACATGTTATCTGTTTGGTTTAATTCGAAACTTATGTAATTGGGATTTTTTTTAATATTATGAAACTTTAATAGTAAATGTCTTTATTCTATTGTGTTCTTTTGTCAATTAAGTCGCACCCGTGGTTAAGATGCACGGTTGGGGTGTGACAGATTGGTATCAGAGCCGTGGTTATAGAGAATTAGGCAACCATTTGACCTAGACTATAACCTAAGCTCCCCTTTGAAACTTATATGCTTATGTGATTCTAATCCACTAACTCTCTTATCTTTAGTATGTCGTCATACTCTGCTGACATCTCTAGCAATTCAAGCCTTATTTCCGATGATGGGTCCCAAAGCCCAATTAGGTGGAGTAGGCTAATCTCACCACGATCATCTTTCTCTGGAAGCCTGCTACCCTTGAAACATAATGTCAAGCCCGAGTTAATCTCCGATGCGACAAGCCGGCCTGCACCGAAGCCTGAAGTAATCAACATATCAAGTGATTCGGAATCCGAAGACCAAGAGAGCCATGTTGGAACCACTTCTGAGGCCCAACTCCCGTTCAAGAAAAGAAAGCTGACTTGTGAAGTTGAATCTAACTCTTGGGCAAGGCCCAATCCATAATGTTCTCATCAAAATCAAAGGCTTGGATAGTGATACTAGAGACACGTGTAATCTGGAAGGGTGAGCGCCTGTACACTGGGGGTCTTGTCAAAGGAAAGTGAGGCACGTTCGTTACGAGTCGCACTTACCTGGGGACCCTTGGAGTGAGTGCTCACTTATAGGCTAAAACATGTCTCACTAGTATCATTCATCCGAATCTTGAATTTTGACTAGTCAGTTTTGTCTTTATATTTCATTTGTAATTCAACATATATGTTTTAAATATATGTTTTATTTATCTTGTAAGACATTAATATTAATGAATGAGTGATTTTATTTATAAATATTGTCACTTTTAATTCTTGAATGTCTATCCTAACTACCGACTTATGATTTCTTTTTCGTAGAATGCCTCCTCGTCGTGATCCTGATAACACCGTGGCTAACACCAGTGAAGCCTCCGCCGAAACCACCGCCATAGCCACCCTTCTCACTCAACAACTTGCTGCGGTCTTACCCACTATTGTCACTCAAATCAACAACTCCACCGGAGGATCTAGTGGGAGTGTTTGTACTTTCAAGCACTTCAACTCTTGTAACCCACACAAGTACCTTGGATGTGAAGGTGCGACAGGGCTATTGCAATGGTTTGAAGGCATGGAGAACACATTTGAGATGAGTGACTGCCCCGATGAACTTAAGGTAAAATATGCTTCAAGTGCCTTCCAAAGGAAGGCACTGACTTGGTGGAATGCTGAAAAGAAAATTCGGGGTAGGGAAGGAGCTCTTGCTATGACTTGGGATAAGCTCAAGGAAATTATGATCGAGGAGTTCTGTCCTAGCAATGAGATGAAGAAGTTGGAGATTGAGCTGTGGGACCTTACCCAGGATAGTGGGGAGAGTGAGGCGTACACCACACGCTTTCATGAACTCTGCATCCTAGTCCCTCATCTGGTTACACCCTTGACCCGAATGATTGATCGTTATATTGGAGGCCTTCCGCCTCAAATTCGGGGTACTGTCATGGGTAGTAGCCCATCAACACTTGAAGCTGCTATTCGTTTATCTACGTCCTTAACGGACGATCTAGTTAAGTGTGGAGTTCTATTCAGGAAAGGTGACAAGAGAGTTAAGGAGGAAGTGGCGAAAAAGCCTGAGTATCGCCACAAGAAGCAAAAGACCTCTAAAAGCTTTGCCATGGTTACCCCAGCTGTTCCTGTTGCCCAAGTAGCACCTAGACCTGCACTTGGCAGGAAGCCATATAGTTGACCTCACCCGCTGTGTGCAAGGTGTCAATACCATCACCCTACTACTGTTCAATGTCGTTCGTGCACTAAATGTGGAAGGCTTGGTCATTTTGCTAACGCTTGTCGCGTAGCTGAAAAGGCTGCTACTACCCAAACTGCCACTCCTGCCATCATCAATGGTAGGGCCTGTTATGAATGTGGTGCTCCTGATCACTACAAAAACCAATGCCCGAAGCTCAACAACAATAACCGAGGTGCACGTGCTCGCACTTTTGCCATAGGAGCAACCGAGGCCAGAAATGAAAATGCCGTGGTTACTGGTACGTTTCTCATCAATAATCGTTATGCCTCTATCTTATTTGATACCGGAGCGGATAAAAGCTTTGTCTCCTTAGAATTTGAACCTTTACTTAAAACTTGTCGTACCGCTCTTGAACCTTCTTATACTATAGAAATAGCTGATGGCAAACTAACTGTTGTGCATTCCGTTGTCCGAGGTTGTGCTCTAACTCTCAACGATCACACATTCTCTATCGACCTGATTCCCATCACTCTTAGGAGTTTTGATATCATCGTGGGAATGGATTGGCTATCCCACAATCATGCGGAAATCAACTGTTCGGAGAAACTCATTCGTATCCCTCTACCATCTGGTGAGACCTTGAAAATCTTTGGAGAGAAACCTTGCAAAGGTTTGAAATTCATCTCCTGCATGAAGGCACGTAGATATTTAAGGAAGCGATACTATGCTTTCTTGGCACATGTGGTCGAGAAATCTGAAGAAAAGAAATTACAAGATATACCGATCATCCGAGATTTTCCGGAAGTATTCCCTGATGACTTGCATGGACTCCCTTCAACTCGACAAGTTGAATTTCGGATTGATCTTTTACCGGGAGCTAACCCCATTGCCAAATCTCCGTACCGCCTAGCCCCTTCTGAGATGCAAGAACTATCTAGCCAACTGCAAGAGCTGCTGGACAAGGGATTCATTAGACCGAGCTTCTCACCTTGGGGAGCTCCGGTTCTCTTTGTCAAGAAGAAGGATGGGTCCTTCCGCATGTGCATCGACTACCGTGAACTAAACAAGCTTACCATCAAGAATCGTTACCCGCTACCTAGGATCGATGACCTTTTCGATCAACTGCAAGGAGCAACTTGTTTCTCTAAGATTGACCTCCGATCTGGGTATCATCAACTCCGAGTCCATGAAGAGGACATTCCCAAAACTGCTTTTAGAACTCGTTATGGACACTACGAGTTCATGGTTATGCCTTTTGGGTTAACCAATGCGGCCGCGGTGTTCATGGACCTCATGAACCGTGTCTGCAAACCCTACCTAGATCAATTTGTCATTGTCTTCATCGATGACATCTTGATCTACTCCCGAACCAAAGAGGATCATACAACCCACCTTAAGCTGATTTTGGAACTCTTGAAGAAGGAACAACTTTATGCTAAATTCTCCAAGTGTGAATTCTGGCTTAGAGAAATTCATTTCTTGGGTCACGTGATTAACAACCAGGGTATACACGTCGATCCAGCCAAAGTCACCGCTATCAAGAATTGGAGTACACCATCCACACCCTCTGAGATCCGTTCGTTTATGGGTTTGGCGGGTTATTATCGAAGATTCATCCCGAACTTTTCGAAGATTGCCCTGCCTCTCACTACATTAACTCAGAAAAATAAGCCTTTCGTCTGGGTACAAAAGCAAGAAGACGCGTTCCAAACTCTTAAGCAGAAATTGTGCAACTCCCCTATTCTAAGTCTTCCCCATGGCAATGATGATTTCGTTGTATACTGTGATGCCTCAAACCAAGGTCTTGGTTGCGTGTTGATGCAACGAGACAAGGTCATAGCCTATGCATCCAGACAACTCAAGGTTCACGAAAAGAACTACACCACTCACGACCTTGAGTTGGGTGCGGTGGTCTTTGCTTTGAAAATCTGGAGACATTATCTCTACGGCACTAAATGTGTGGTTTTTACTGATCACAAGAGCCTTCAACATATTCTGAACCAGAAAGAACTTAACATAAGGCAGCGACGTTGGGTTGAATTACTTAGTGACTACGATTGCGAAATTCGTTACCACCCGGGGAAAGCTAATGTGGTGGCTGACGCCCTTAGCCGTAAGGACCGAATCAAACCCACCCGTGTGCAAGCCATGGGAATGTTGGTCCAAACCAGTCTCAAAGATAAGATCCTCCTAGCTCAAAAACAAGTTGTTGCAAATGATGAGTTGAAGAAGGATTTGGATTGTGGTGTCAAAAAGCACTTGGAACCCAAACCCGATGATCTCCTTTACTTCATGGGTCGAATTTGGATCCCCGACTCAAGTGAGCTCCGAACCCTTATCCTTGATGAAGCACATAAATCCCGTTATTCTGTTCATCCCGGTGCTGATAAGATGTATCACGACTTGAAAGAGTTTTATTGGTGGCCAGGAATGAAGAAAGACATCGCCCTCTATGTAGGGAAGTGTCTTACTTGCTCTAAAGTTAAAGTTGAGCACCAGAAACCATCTGGTCTTCTCCAACAACCCGAAATCCCACAATGGAAATGGGAGCAAATTTCTATGGACTTCATCACTAAGCTTCCGCGAACCTCTAGTGGTCATGACTCCATCTGGGTCATTGTTGACCGCTTAACCAAATCCGCTCATTTTCTCCCAATCCGTGAGGACTACAAAATGGAGAAGCTTTCCAGACTCTATATTAATGAGGTCGTGACACGTCACGGTGTCCCTCTATCCATTATCACCGACCGTGATAGCCGTTTTACCTCCCGATTCTGGCAATCTTTACAGAAAGCTTTGGGAACTCGTTTGAACCTTAGCACGGCTTACCATCCCCAGACTGATGGTCAAAGTGAAAGGACCATACAGACCTTGGAAGACATGCTCCGTTCTTGTGTGATTGACTTTGGAGGAAGTTGGGATCAACACTTGCCACTCATCGAATTCTCTTACAACAATAGTTACCATACGAGCATCAAGAAAAGTGTCGATCTCCGGTGTGTTGGACCGAGATCGGAGACGCTCAAATCACCGGTCCCGAACTCATTCAAGAAACCACCGACAAGATACTTCAAATTCAAGAAAGACTCAAGGCCTCTCGCGATCGTCAAAAGAGTTATGCTGACAACCGTAGGAAGCCCCTTGAATTTCAAGTCGGTGATAGAGTCTTACTCAAGGTTTCCCCCTGGAAAGGTGTTGTCCGATTTGGGAAGAAGGGAAAGCTAGCCCGTAGGTTCGTTGGGCCATTCGAAATTCTTGAAAGGATTGGCCCAGTAGCCTATAGACTCAAGCTACCAACCGAACTTTGTAACGTTCATGACGTTTTTCATGTATCAAACCTTAAAAGGTGCCTTGCTGATGACACACTTCAAGTTCCTCTGGATGATATTCGTATCGACAACTCTATGCATTTCGTCGAAAAGCCCGTTGAAATCATGGACCATGAAGTCAAGCAACTCAAGCGTACCCGCATCCCTATCGTGAAAGTTCGTTGGGAAGCCAAGCATGGTCCTGAGTTCACCTGGGAACGTGAAGACCAAATGAAACATAAGTACCCTCATCTCTTTCTAGACCCTACAGCCTCTACTAGTTGAATTTCGGGGACGAAATTCTTTTAACTAGGGGAGACTGGGACACTTCTGATTTTCACTACTTGTACTCATTCTAGACTTATCAATGAAAATCCGCATGACATTTCATTTTACTTGAAATCCTATTCAGACGTTTTTACAATACTAGTTCACATGTGAAACATTACGTTTATGCTTGATTTCAAAGACTTATACTTATCTGTGATTGATTCATGGATCGCACGTAGACTTAATTGATCTTTATGACACATTAAATACACATGAACCACCCCCCATACATCTCAAACATGTTCTTACAACCCATTCAATGTGAATTGATGCTTAAAAGTACTAGTTAGTACTTTCGTACGATCGTTCGCCTTTTAAACCGTCGTTAACTACGTACCGTCCACGACCGACAAATCGTTTAACATGAAATTAATTTATGTTTTAAATATTCATTTCTTTAATTAAAACAAAGTTTGTTTGCAAAACTTCCTTTAAATAAATCCTGAAATTCGAAAAACGATCAAAAAGTCCGTTTTCTCGCCCACCGATCGCCAACTACTATACGCGAATAACGTAACTTTAACTTAAATGTTTTTAGCTAAACATACTCATTTTTTTATGACAATCAACTTTAAAGTTGAAAACATTTTCCAATTTCGCTTAGAAATGCTTAAAATCGCAATTTTTGAATGCGCGCACTCAACCGGATCAAGCTAGGACCCAACCCACGTACTCTTGGACCTAGCCCAAGCAAGAAATCACAAAAAAACCCAGCCCCATTGAGAAAATTTTCACAGATTTGAGGGCCCTAAAACCCTAAATTGCTTTCTAAGACATTCCATATTTACACCCCTTCAACCATTAGTATAAATAGGAAGCTTAGGATCTTGTTTTCTTTGCTAATTCTCTCTCAAACACTCCCAACCCCTCCTAAGTTGTGAAATCCCTTCCCAACCTTGAAGATTTCGAAAATCCCTTAGAGGATTCCAAGGGTTTGAAGATCAAACAAGTAAGTAACCCTCCGAAGTTGAATACCGTCTTTTTATTTTATTCTTTCTTCATCCCCTCAATCTTTTTCTATTTTCTATCCATGATCACTTGATCATGTGAAACCTCAGCCCTAAAAACCCTCTAATAATCTTAATCAAACTAAAAAATCAAGCTAACATCACCAACTAACAAACAAAGGATCCCGTTTGCAATGGCGGCTATGCCGTCGCATCCTGCGAATCCTCAAGACAACTATTGCAAAAGTGGCTCTGCCGATGCTTTAGTATGTTCTTTCTAACTTAAAACATGTTATTTATTCTATATTATCACTTATATAAACTCACACGCTAATTAAATATAGAATCCGCTTGCTCGTGTCGGCTATGCCGATTGCATTCTGTGATTCTCCAAAACGCTTCTGTGAATATCATGGCTAGACCGGTGACACGGGACGTTTTGGCTAACCTAATATGATTATATTATGTATTATAATAACATAATAACATTCGTCTAATTTTTATTTGCGCGTTCGGTAATCTTAAAACCCTAAACGGACCACTTAAGTGCAACCATTGATTTTGGACAGAAACTGTGCTGAATTTAACTGAGCGTAACTTGACCATAATTAATCTAAACTGAGAAAACTCAATTTCCACGACGTAGTTCGTCGAATTTCCTTTCCAACCATAATTGGATCGTTTTCTAATTCAAAAGTATGACTCCGTAGTAGCCAAAACGGGACAGAAACCTTTTTCAGTACCTTCTGTCTTGTTGGACTATTTTGGCTATGATCTGAGTCTCAAATGGAAAAACTTTATAAACGAAACTTCTTCGGAACGACTTAAACTAATTCCCTGTAAAATTTCATAATTTTTATACGTCGTTTGATATTTTTAACAATCCCGTTTCTGTTCAGCTACTTTGCTGTCCAAATATGAAAATCAACTAAAACTCTATTTTTGCAACTAATTCTTAATCTTATGACCCGAACCGCCTATCTAACACTCGTAACCATCGAACCTACCCTAAAACTGGTTTATTTATTTGTTTAGGGTCTGGTCCGTGATTCATCTCGTCTATTCGTTCAAGTTTCTTATCTCGTCTAACTTTCAAGGTGAGACTTCATAGCCCCACTTTATTCAAATCGTTTTGGGGGAAACATGTACGCGTTGGCACGCATTAAAACACGTTTTCAAACAATTCTAAAACAATCGAATCATATATGTATGTGAGTAAATGAACACAACATGATAAACGTTAAACTTGCAAATCCTTAACTTGAAACTTTCAAGCCAACGGTAGTATAGATATGGGCCATAGGATGGAAACCGCATATACTTTATGTACAACTTTTGGTTGGACATCTTATTCGTTATCAGTGCAACTTGCGAGTTGTACCACTTATTCGTTACTCATCATTTTAGGTTGGATTTGCTAATCATGTGTTTGTTTTATTACGTGCTATATGATGATCTTGGAATATGAATTGTCACCTTTGCCAAACTTATACTTTTATTAAACCTGTGATTTCTCACCAACTATTTTTAGTTGACACTTGTTTTTCGTACATGTTTCAGGTGATTAAGCTCGTGATAGGTCAAGTCAATATCACATAGGATTTGCCTAGATATCAATTGAAGAATCTTATTTTAAGTTGCTTGTCTTTTGAACATGTTATCTTTTGGTTTAATTCGAAACTTATGTAATTGGGATTTTTTTTAATATTATGAAACTTTAATAGTAAATGTCTTTATTCCATTGTGTTCTTTTGTCAATTAAGTCGCACCTGTGGTTAAGATGCACGGTTGGGGTGTGACAGACTCCATGCATGTCCTAAGCGTGCAACCTGTGCCAAAGCGACCTGAGAAACATGTAAGAAAAAGTGTCAACACAAGGTTGGTGAGTTCACAGGTTTGTATGTAAATAAACTGTTTGAGTATTGCTAGATCCACATACGTAAGTCACACCTATTGCTAGCTAGACAATGTACAAGTTACTCTAAGCGCTCGCAACCAAAGCTGACTGTTTGTTTGTTTGTCTCCGGCCAGGTCTCTCAACCCTGACTAATATGTTTAGGCCAATCTACACCCGTTCGACCTCCAATCGTGCTAGCGCGACTAGCCCGGGTGGGATTTGTCAAACCCAGTAGTACTACTCAAATTACCTCGCTAAGTCCATATTAACAGTTCGATGTGAGGACTTTCATGATAGTGTTTACGCTTAAGTACACAAGTGGTAATGAAATATTATGTGATCCATGTCCGTGTGTATGTCTCTCCCTGACTGGAAGACAAGTAACGGATGTCTATTCGTATGCATGTTTCTCCCCAATGAAAAAACAAGTAAAATGATGTTTGTTTGTACGCATGTTTCTCCCCAACGGGAAAACAAGTAAAATGATATTCGTTTGTATGTATGTTTCTCCCCCAACGGAAAACAAGTAAAATATTGTTTGTGTGTATGCATGTTTCTCCTCAACAGGAAACCAAGTAAAATAATGTTTGTGTGTATGCATGTTTCTCCCCCAATACGAAAATAAGTAAAAAGGGGTTGTGAAACTCACCTGCGTTGCGTAGTAGGTAGTATCACACAAGTATGAGATTTAGAACCTCAAGTGTTAGCCTGCACGGCTTACGTATGCTCTAGAATTATAAACACATAAGTTAGGGACATATGAGATTTGTGACAATGACACGGAAGATTAGAACGTCTTAAAACATTCTAAAGATTAACGAGTAGACGAACGTGTCTACGGGAAATTGGATTTCTTAATATAATAATTAAGATCAATACGTTACATGTCGAATGTTAATAATGAATAATAAATAAATAAATAAATTCGTACGTTAGAGTCGTTTTCAAAAGTTAGGAAAATAATATAATTTAATATATTATTTTTAGGTTCGTAGGATTAACCAAATAATCATTTGTGTGGAAAAATAATAAATATATTATTTTTAATCGAATATATAAACGTGGGTAAATAATATAACAAATTATATTATTTATAGTTTTAAAACGTCACACGAAGTAATTAAACGAGGCGAAATAATATAAAACTATATATTATTTTATACTATGAGTCACGGTTTGAAAATAATATAAACATATTATTTTTATTTAATAATAACATAAATATATTATTTTTAAAAGTGGGAATAATATAAAAATGAGTTAATAATTCAAACACTACGGGTTGTTTTTCGGGTTAAAACTCTTTAATATAATAATATATTAATATTGGGGTAATTTTTATATTAAAAATAATAATTAAAAATTGATTTAAAAAGAATTGGGGGTGGAGGGACTCGAACCCTGGTCCCCTCCCCACCAACACAAAGCCTTACCAATACACCCGTTAGGGTAATCGCGACATTAACCAGTTTCTGAAAGCTTTTATCAATTAAACCCAGTGGGTTCTTCCCTCCCATCGAAGCTGGACCAAACCCAGTCCTGATTACGCCGATTTCGACGATGAATTGCAACCAGAGTTTGAGGGTTTTGATTACAGGTCTAAGACGAATCTGCTCACGAGTTTAATTTGAAAAACGTCAAGTTTAAGTTCGTTTAATTCCTCTTTGAAGTTGCCGAAACCCCAGGTTTGAATGAGAGGTTGAATTGGACAATTCTGATAATAAGGATTGTTGAATTCATAGGGCTTTTAACCGGTGGAAGGTTGTGATTCTAACCATATAGGTTAATTGGATTGATATCGAGTTTGGACTGGTGCTTGATTAACCCCCGAATGTGATGAACCCTAGAATTGGTTCATCACATATTTGGTGTTATAAGTATGAATTAGTATAGGGCTTTTACATAGTTGAATATTGCGAAACTAATGGTATAGTTTAATTGGATTTAAATTAAGTCTAGAATAGAGTTCGATTAAACCGTATATGATAAGAACCCTAGAACTGGTTCTTGTTAAATTTGATAATGTAAGCCCTAATTAGGTTAGGGCTTTCATATTAGGGATGAAAACGAAGCTGTAGGTGTATCCAATTACCTGAAAAGATATCGGGTAGATGGAGTTCGACTAAACCACCGCCGCAGGCCTGATGAGTTGGTCTCCAGCGTCGTTGGTTCCTTATCCGGCCAAATTAGGATGTGTAAAAGCTTATGTGGTGTTTGTTTATCTTGTGCAGAGAGTTTGAATACGAATGATACACTAATTGGTCGAGTTCGATAGGCATAAAGGGTGTTTCGACAGTTACGGCTTTGAATACCCATAATTGGGTTTAATTCAAATTATTAACGATGATTAATGACTCAATGATGGATGTTAATGACATAACACGTATCTCAGTTATTGAATCGGACATAAAACGGTTATGGAGATTCGAATTTGGCTTGAACAAGCCGATTTTGACTTTCATAGTCAACTAAATTGGGATTTGGGTAAATACAGAAACAGTCCCTGCAGTTTCATGCATTTAAGTTTTAGAAAGAGGCAGAACAGTCCCTTGGGTTTGATTTAGAGTTAAGAACATGGTTAGTTGACCTTCTAAAGTCAACAAGAATACAATTAAGTGAATTTTGACCTTAAAGTCAACACGACTAGGGTTTGGACTAAATACACTACTAGTCGTTGTAGTTTGAGTTTGAAAATTGGCAGAAATAGTCCCTAGGTTTTAAGATAAGTTAAATAAGTTAACTTTAACCGGATTTAAATAATAGAGTTAGACTGGAAAAGTACGGATTGTCACATCATCCCCTAGTTGAAAGAATTTTAGTCTCGAAAATTAAAATAATAATAATAAAATTCTGAGGGTGTCACATCATCCCCTAATTGAAATAATTTTCATCCCGAAAATTAAAATAATAAAAAAAAATTTTCGAGGGTGTCACATCATCCCCTAGTTAAAAGACGTTGAAAGAATTTTCGTCCCGAATATTAAAATAAAAAAAAAATTCTGAGGGTGTCACATCATCCCCTAGTTGAAAGAATCTTCGTCCCAAAAATTAGAATAGTACCTTAAGAATTTGAAGTGGATTGATTGAACAGATGAGGATACTCGCGCATCATCTGGTCCTCGCGCTCCCAAGTGAATTCCGGTCCGCGCTTCGAGTTTCAACGAACTCTGACAATAGGGATTTTACTGTGTTTCAGCGTTTTGATTTCCCTATCCATGATTTCTACCGGTTCTTCAACGAACCGCAATTGTTCATCGATGTGTAATTCCTCAAGAGGAACCGCGAGTGCTGCTAGACATTTCTTCAAGTTCGAGACATGAAAGACGTCGTGTACACCACTAAGTCCTTCCGGTAGGTCCAGTTGATACGCCACTGGGCCAATTCTCTTCACTATTTTGAATGGTCCAACATAACAAGGATTCAGTTTGCATGGCTTCCCGAAGCTAATTACACCTTTCCAAGGTGAGACTTTGAGTAGAACCATATCGCCTACTTGAAACTCTAACGGTTTACGACGCTTATCGGCGTAGCTCTTTTGACGATCACGAGCTGTCGCCATACGGTTTCGGATTTGAACGATCTTCTCAGAGGTTTCAAATACAAGTTCAGGACCTGTAAGTTGGCTATCCCCAACTTCAGCCCAACAGATAGGAGATCGGCATTTACGTCCGTACAATGCCTCGAATGGTGCTGCCTTGATGCTAGTGTGATAACTATTGTTGTAGGAGAATTCCACTAAAGGTAAGTGAGACTCCCAAGTGTTACCAAAATCGATCACACAAGCTCATTGCATGTCCTCTAAGGTTTGAATGGTACGTTCCGTTTGACCATCAGTTTGAGGGTGATACGCCATACTCATGTTAGACGCGTACCTAAAGATTTTTGTAGTGATTGTCAAAACCGAGAGGTGAACCGAGCGTCTCGATCTGAAATGATAGAGATTGGCAACTCCGTGCCGAGAGACTACTCCCTTCAAATAAAAGTGAGTTAGTTTTTCCACCTTGTCGGTCTCTTTGATTGCAAGGAAGTGTGCAAATTTTGTCAAGCGATCTACGATCAAACAGATGGTGTTGTATCCGCTAGAGGTTCGGGGGTAGTTTGGTTATGAAATCCATAGAAATATGTTCCTATTCCACATTGGGATCTCTGGCTGTTGAAGTAGAACAGAAGGCTTCTAGTATTCCACTTTGACCTTTGAGCATGTTAGGCACTTGCTCACATAGGTAGCTATATTGGCCTTCATCTTTGGCCACCAATATAAAACTTTAAGGTCATGGTACATTTTGTCAGAACTTGGATGAATATAGTATCGGGATTTGTGAGCTTCATCCATAACCAGTTTCCTTAAGTTCCCGTACACTGGAACCATATTCGCTCTGCGAAGTAGCGAATGCCGTCTGATTTAACCTCGAGTTGTCCTTCCATACCACGTGTGGCTTCCAACGGTAGGTTTTCCTCTTTAAGGGCTTCGAGCTGAGCACTACGGATTTTGTCAGGTAATCTTGTGTGAATAGTAAGCTGTAATACTCGAATTCGCTTGGGTTTGGTGTCCTTACGGCTTTAGGGCATCGACTACTACATTAGCCTTACCCGGGTGGTATCTGATTGTACAATCATAGTCGTTTAAGAGTTTTACCCAACGACGCTGTCGCATGATCAACTCTTTCTGCTAAAAGATATGCTGAAGACTCTTGTGTTCGGTGTAGATGGTGCATTTGGTACCGTACAAGTAATGTATCCATATCTTTAGTGCAAATAACTCTAAGTCGTGAGTCGTGAAGTTCTTCTCGTGGATTTTCAGTTGACGAGAAGCGTATGTGATCACTTTCTCGCGTTACATCAGCACACAACCAAGACCTTGAATGGATGCATCACAGTACACCACAAAATCATTCGTTCCCTCTGGATGAGATAGGATGGGTGCACTGCAGAGTTTATGTTTGGGGAGTTGGAACGATGACTCCTGGTGTCACCCCAGTTATAGGGTTTACCCTTTTGAGTTAGAGCGGTGAGGGGTTGGGCAGTCTTGGAAAATCGTTCGATGAAACGACGGTAATAGCCAGCCAATCCCAGAAATCAAACGCAAGTGTTCCTCATGTTCATCCCTATTCTTGGAGTAGATGAGGACGTCATCGATGAAGACGATAACGAACTGATCAAGGTATGGTTTACACACACGGTTTATGAGGTCCATGAATATCGCGGGTGCATTGGTCAATCCGAAGGGCATGACCATGAATTCATAGTGACCATACCTAGTTCTGAATGTCGTCTTTGAGATGCCCTCATCTCGAACTCTCATTTGATGATAACCGGATCTAAGATATATCTTGGAATAGAAGCTTGATCCCTGGAGTTGATCAAACAAATCATCGATGAGGGGTAAAGGATAACGGTCCTTGTTGGTTACTTTATTAAGTTCACGGTAGTCGATGCACATGTAGAAGGTCTCGTCCTTCTTCTTGACAAATAGGACTGGAGCTCCCCATGACGATGAGCTAGGTCTAATGAAACATTTATCCAACAACTCCTGCAGTCATGTGGATAGTTCTGGTATCTCACTAGGTGTAAGTCTATCCGGTGCCCGAGCAATAGGCGCTGTTCAGGGTATTAGATCGATCTGTAATTTGACTTGACGGTGAAGATGAAGACCAGGCAAGTCTTCGGGAAATACCTCTGGATAATCACGAACGATCGGGATATCGTAAATCTTCTCCTCCTCAGATGGCTACTCGGCGACGAGAGCCAAAATGGCAGTATGACCTTTACGTAGACGCTTTTGTGCTTTCACGAAAGATAGGATGCCCATGACAGCACCACTCTTTTCGCCTTGGACACAAAGGGTTTCTCCACTCGGGAGAGGAAGGCGAACAAAATTGTTCACGACAAATAATTTCGGCTTGGTTCTTAGATAACCAATCCATACCGACAATTACATTGAACATACTGAGTGTGACTGGCATGAGGTCAATGTCAAGCTCATGGAATTTATCGTTGTAGTGTAAGGGATAACCTGTTAGCTTAGAAAGAATTCCTCAAATTCTGTGTACATAGTTGGAGTCGGTGAGTTTTACCCTGAGGTTCTACTAGAGTTTCACTCTAGGTGGTTCCATTGATTAAGTCTGAATGAGAGTCTTAAGGTCACTAAGACTCTTACATGAGGGAAAATAACACGATGGATAGATCACAGATTAGGACCATTTATCCACACACTAGGTTTCACCAGAATTTACATGCACCTCAAATTACTATTACGTGTGCACCCGTAATGATAATTTGTTTTGCATGCTCACCCTAGCTTCTCCCTGTCCTGTGTCAAAATGTCCCTCAATTTGTATTGCCGAGGACAGAGTGTTGTCAGATATGATAAGTCATCGAGAGGCTTAGTCATCAACCACAAGTTGATCAACTAGGACTTATATCAGGATAAGTAGTCGGGAATTGTTCGATCCGAGTATTCACTCGAGTTGAAACACAATACGAGAGTCCAATCCAGCAGATTGTAGATGGAATCATGCGCGTGAAATGCGACTTCAAGAAGTGAAACTAGTTCATGGATATGTGTTACTGGAAAAAGGTAAAGTAGCCGTCCTTCCAACTGAGTCAGGATAGGGTTTGAGTATGCAATGAGTAAGGCGTTCTCAACCTTGTGGTCAACCTTTCTTCAACATAATATCGACCAAAGCGCGAGCCAACGACTCGAGAAAGCGATGACATCTATGTGTCAATGAGTTTCTACAATAATACGTGCAACGGTCTGCCTCCACACGGTGTACCTCAAGCGAGGTCCACGAGTTCGGGCTTGAAGCAGAGTAAAGCTAGTGAGGTTGGAGTATTGTTGCTAGTGGGTGCAGGAGGGACTCACCTCCTACGAACCCTACTCCCAAAGAGATATGTGCTAGTGCTATGTGTCTTCCCTAATACGGACATGAGAAGGTCCACCATTTCCGATTGTGTCATCGATTGGCTCAAGCCGGTGTTATCTTCGGCTCTGGTGGTGTAACAAGAATGCAGATAATGGTGGTGTGGGTGACTCCTCCGAAGGCTTCATCTCGCTGCCCACAGACGGGAGTGGATGTTGTTCTGATGAATCCCCAAGTGTCGCCATCGGGAATGATGATATAATGAGAATGACGTGTTCCTCGTCAGAAGAGGGTGATATGGATGTCGTCATTATGCCTGCAATGCAATGTATGTATGGATACCATGTGTATCATGTATGAGTGTCTGTGTCGTGTAACTAATGCATGTGTGCGGTTATAGTCTAGAATCCAATCCTAGTTCTCTATAACCAATGGCTCTGATACCAATCTGTCACACCCCCAAATTTCACTAACGGAGTTTTACCGTTTGGAAGGTGACACACCAGGATCTCAGTCATTAGTTACATCAAACGACACTATATGAGACTTAAAAAGTCATAACATAAATGTTCAGAGTTAAATGCGGAAGCGTAAACATTAGAATGAAATCAAAAGTAATTGCACGCAACAAGCGTCAATTAATGTAAATAAGTAACACTATTTAAAATGTTTGAAATGAATGATACGACAGTAGGACTCCATGCATGTCCTAAGCGTGCAACCTGTGCCAAAGCGACCTGAGAAACATGTAAGAAAAAGTGTCAACACAAGGTTGGTGAGTTCACAGGTTTGTATGTAAATAAACTGTTTGAGTATTGATGGATCCACATATGTAAGTCACACCTATTGCTAGCTAGACAATGTACAAGTTACTCTAAGCACTCGCAACCGAAGCTAACTGTTTGTTTGCCTCCAGCCAGGTATATCAACCCTGACTAATATGTGTAGGCCAATCTACACCCGTTCGACCTCTAATTGTGCTAGCGCGACTAGCCCGGGTGGGGTTTGTCAAACCCAGTAGTACTACTCAAATTACCTCGCTAAGTCCATATTAACGGTTCGATGTGAGGACTTTCATGATAGTGTTTACGCTTAAGTACACAAGTGGTAATGAAATACTATGTGATCCGAGTGACTCCTCCGAAGGCTTCGTCTCGCTACCCATGGACGAGAGTGGATGTTGTTCTGATGACTCCCCGAGCGTCGCCACCGGGAATGATGATATAATGAGAATGACGTGTTCCTCTTCAGAAGAGAGTGATATGGATGTCGTCATCATGCCTGCAATGCAATGTATGTATGGATACCATGTGTATCATGTATGAGTGTCTGTGCCATGTAACTAATGCATGTGTCGGGATGAAAATTAAAATAACAAAAAAAAATCTGAGGGTGTCACATCTATCATCCACTTTCATGTCTAGAATAACAAAATCCACAGGGAATACAAACTTGCCTACTTTCACTAAAATATTCTCCACAATTCCCCGTGGATACTTGACTGAGCGGTCAGCCAAGGAAATGCTCATGCGCGTCGGCTGCAGTTCACCTTGGTCTAGTTGTTTATAGATAGAATACGACATCAGATTGATGCTAGCACCCAGATCAGCCAACGCGTGGTTCAAGGGCAAACTGCCTAAGAGACACGGAATCGTGAAACGCCCTGAATCTCCCAATTTCTCGGGCAGTTTGTTCTGCACCGCAGCAAAACATTGCTCACTAAGTGAGACTTCAGAGATCCCCCTAGCTTCTTCTTGTTGGAAAGAAGATCTTTGAGAAATTTTCCATACTTAGGCATGTGCTGGAGGACCTCTATAAATGGAAGATTGACCTTGAGTTGTTTAAACATATCAAGGAAGGTACCGTATTCCCTAGTATTCTTATATGGCAGTACGCGCGCCGGGTAAGGAATACGACTCAAGTCAACCCCGGGGGACTTCATCTCTACCCCCTTCTTCTTCTCCTACATTGCCCTCTCGACAGGCTTCTCCATCTCTATCTCTTCATCCACCGGCTCTTCCTCTCCTACCGGCTCCTCTAGTATCTCCTCCACCTCCTGCTCTTCACTCATCTTAGCATCGATCGCAGCAAATCGAGCTCTCTAATCTACCTTCTTCACTTCCTCTACCGAAGGTATGCCATACTCATTGGAGCACAGAAGACAAGTAGCACACAAGACTCAAAAGAAAACAAAACAAACCAAGAATCACTAAAAGAACTAGTTAGAGTTAGTATTGCTATTGCCAAGTGTCCCCGGCAACGGCGCCAAAAACTTGATGTCGCCCAGACGGTCTATATAAAAATTAACAAAACCTAACCTAGACTCCTAAGTAATAAATGGAGTACCTTCGACTAAACCGCACTGACAGACAAGTGTACCTATCGAGTGTAGCATAGCTTAACGGTAAACCGAGTTATCAAACCCTAAAAACACTGTATAACTATACTAGACTCTAACTCGAACTAAAGATTGATTTGGTTTGGGGGGGGTGACTACACTAAGGATTAACTAATGAATGCAATAAACAAAGGTCGACTCAACTATCAAGATCAAGAATAAGGTGAAATCAAGAATAGGAAGAATATCACCTAGGTCGGAATCCTACTTGCAGAGCACAACTTCTATCGGTTATGGAAACCATAATGGATCTGGGTTTCTAATGAAACAACTCTAGACAGCCTAGTGGATCCCTAATCAAGGAAGATCGAGGGTATAATAACAACAATACTTATGCGTAGTGGTTTCTAATGAAACAAACCGAGGGTATAATAACAACAATACTTATGGCTCGGGATGGAGATCTGGAAATAACCCACCTGGGTTTAATGGTCGCCAGCAGCAGTATGGAGGAAGAGTAGCTGGAGCGAGCTCGGGAAGCAGTGTCAATAAAAGGAAGATCGAAGAGATGCTCGAGAATCAGACACAACTGCTTGCCCACTTAGTCCAGTAAGACAAGGATACGAGGCAAAGACTGGATAGCCACGGCACTCTATTGAAGAATCAGCAGTCGGCATTCCAGGACTTGAAGCACACGGTAGGAGACATCGCTCAGAGCTTGAAAATCCAATCAGCAGGAGGCGAGTGCAGCAGCCACGCTAGTCTCAGGAGTGACCTGATGCACACCTCTAGGAGAAGAGGCTAGTGCTATAGCAGTAGGAATGGAATTCCTAATAGAATGTGGATGCTGTTGTTCGGCTTGGGCGAAGCTCTCAAACATTTCCTCGCACTCGTCAGGCTCGAGTCTCTCCATGATATGACCTCCCGCAGCTGTGTTGAACATTTGCTGCTTCTCGAAGGTGAGGCCATTATAGAACTTCTCCATTAGCGCCCAGTCGGAAAAACCGTGCTGGGTACATCGGCTCAACGGCGCGTTGAACCGCTCCCAGGCCATGTGATAGGGCTCGTCGGGGTCCATCCGGAACGAATGGATCTGATCCCTAAGGCGAGCGGCCCTGGAAGGTGGATAGTACTTCTTGAAGAACTTGGCTTCGAGATCCTCCCATGTGGTGATAGAATTGTCTAGGAGAGTATCGAGCCAAGTAGATGCACGCCCAGAGAGGGAGAATGGGAAGAGACGCAAGTAGATAGCGTCCTTAAACACACCCATGATATTGAATGTATCACATATCCGCGCGAAGCGTGACAAATGTCCGGGTGCATCCTCATACTCGAGGCCATGGAATTGGGTGGCATAAGTGATCGTACTCATGACATGTGATGGGATCTGCCAAGAATTGGTGTTCGGAATAGTGGGGCGAGTGATCGAAGATCTCGTGCCCGTGACCCCATCACTGGCCCTCTGGTACACGGTCCGTCTCGCTGGTGGATCAGCATCGCCCATAGTAGGAAATGGAATTGGGGTCTTAGAACGTACCTGGGTTTTGCAAAGCTCCTTCAAAGGCTCCCGAAAGTCGTGGGTGCGCTGGTGTAACTCTCGTTCGGGCTCTTGAAAAGCTGAATATGGTGGAGATCCCTGCGAACGAGTGTGATGAATAAACAGAAGGACTCTAGAAGGAAACAGAACAAAGACTAAAAGATACAAAGAAAGACTCGATTCTAAATTAGACACTCAGATAAGACTCACAAGTAGCACAGAAGACAAGTAGCACTCAAGACTAAAAAAAAAACAAAACAAACCAAAAATAACTAAAAGAACTAGTTACAGTTAATGTTGCTATTGCCAAGTATCCCCGACAACGGCGCCAAAAACTTGATGTCGCCCAGACGGTCTATATAAAAGTTAACAAAACCTAACCTAGACTCCTTAGTAATAAATGGAGTACCTTCGACTAAACCACACTGACAGGCAAGTGTACCTATCGAGTGTAGCACAGCTTAACGGTAAACCGAGTTATCGAACCCTAGAGACACTGTATAACTATACTAGACTCTAACTCGAACTAAAGATTGATTTGGTTTGGGGGGGGGGGGGGTTTGACTACACTAAAGATAAACTAATGAATGCAATAAACAAAGGACGACTCAGCTATCAAGATCAAGAATAAGGTGAAATCAAGAATGGGAAGAATATAACCTAGGTCAGAATCCTACTTGCAAAGCACAACTTCTATCGGTTATGGAAACTATAATGGATCTGGGTTTCTAATGAAATAACTCTAGACAGCCTAGTGGATCCCTAATCATTCTCAGGGTGTCACCAACTAAGGAACCTACAGATGTAATAACTCACCAGATTGTTGGATCACTTCTCAGGTATTTCCAACAATGATAAAGTACCATAATAGACACATTACCTCTCAGTCTCATTGTCCACCAATACACTCAAAGAATGTAAGGGGTAATCTCAAGGTAACAACTATGACACAAATAGCAACAATCACTAGACACCTAATACCGGCTTCCTCTCAGACAACTGACACTCGGATTCCTAATGACGAAGACTAAACGACTAATTTTCACCTCTCGGGTATTAAATTAAGACACACATTCAATTCTAATCAGCAATCAATGACAACTCCTATGGCTGCTACATCTAGCAAACCACCCTAATCACAAACCCTAAGATCTATGACCAAGATACGAAGATCAAACACAATATCAGATCTAAACATGCAATGACATCACAATTATCAACTCAAGATCGCTTACAGAATCATTAATCCATTAACTAAAATCCAAACACCGATAAAAATCAAAACTTTAACAAGTATTCATCATATGACCTAGGCAATATCAAAGTTTTAGCCTATGATAATGCTTAAACAACTAAAAACAGAAGTATAAACAATCATCATGGTTTCAAACAAAGCAAACAAAGATAAAAATCGAATCTTTAACACCTAGAAAGCTTAAACAACTAAACGGATTCAGAAGCTTCAAACTTTAACTCCACTTGACCTCCAATCACCCAAAATCGCCCTAATGCTCTCTTTGGATGGCTCAAAATCGAACTCCCTAAGAATGGACATAAAAATCTATTTAAAATCGAAATCTAGGGTTTTGCGAAAATTAGGTCCCTCGCGTACCGCGAGAAATAATCCCAAGTCCTTCGCGTACCGCGAAGGACAATTTAGTTGTGGCTGATTTTCCTTTCCCTCGCGTACCGCGAGAACTTTCCTTCTCCTCTCTCGCGTACCGCGAGAGGCATAAATTTCCCATTTTCTTCTTTTGAATTCCCGACTTTATTCTCGTGCTCGGTTTCTTCATGTATTCCCTTGTAATTCATACGAGCACCTGCAAACAAGACATAGACTCAATAGTATACAAAAACGACTCAAAACAATTGCAAAACTAACTAAATACGCATTCAAACAGTGGAATAAAGATGTGTGCTTTGCAATACATCCTAATTATATGACAAGGAATATGCACATGAAGTCACATGCATATTCCCCCATCTTTTTTTAACGGTCGTAACTTTTTTATACGTTATTAGTTTTTTTAAATTACACCATAATAAAGATCGTTTTTTATCTTTAATATGAGTATAATACTTATATATAAAAATAAAAATTATGTGTTAACTGGTTTTTTAATTCATGGTGTTTTGAATTGGATTGTACAAACTTTATAAAAAAAGCACCATAAAAATCATCATACAAGCACCATACGAAAACGTCATAAACTAAAAACATCGTAAAATTACCTAGTTCAAAAATTTTATGATGTTTTTGAACTAGGTACAAACGTCATAGAATTAGATTGCTTGGGGGTATCTGTCACATGGTTATCAGGTGCTAGAAACATCCTTTCATTCTCATCTAGCACGAAGCACATTCTACTAGAAACTTCTATGATGATTTATATGATACCGTAATTAATAAAACCAACCAAAACTTTTAACCTCTGTAACTTTTATAAAACAAACTTGGTTTAACTAAATCTATTGGTGTTAGTCTCCTGTTACTTCATTGTGATCTTTTGCTTGCATATATCTGTTGTTTATCTATTTAGTTTTGAGATAACATACATTTATTGGGCACCTTTGCTTACTTATTACATCAGTTTATTATTATTAACTAGTCTTACCCCGAAGCAATCTAATTTTGTACTTCTCATCCTATGTTAGACCGATACAAACATAAAACGCAATAAACATGTAAAACATCATGTGTAGATTGACGTTTAAGTGTAAAACACCATGTGTAAAATGTTAAAACACCATGTACAGAATACAAAACACTTTTTACACCATATGTAGATAGACGTTTAATTATAAAACACTATGTATAAAATGTTAAAACACCATGTAGAGAGTAAAAACACCGTGTACGGACTTAAAACACCATAACAAAAAACGCAATAAACACATAAAACATCATTTGTAGATTGAAGTTTAAGTGTAAAACACCATGTGTAAAATGTTAAAACACCATATACGGACTACAAAACACTATTTACACCATAAAACGCAGGTGATGTGTAAAATGTTAAAACACCATGTTCAAAACCATCTGAGTCAGGAGTGACGAATTCAAAGAAGGAAAGAATCATAGTTACGTTTATGTGGGTAGTCGCTGCAGTTGGGAGACGAATTTTGTTGTGCAGTAGCGAAAAGAAAAAAAAACTTTATATCGTTTGGTATTTGGTAGGCAGTAGCGGAAAAGGAAAAGAACAGTTTTTCAAACACCAATTTTGATGTTGGATACAAACTAAAAACACTATTTACACCATAAAACGTCATAAAAACACAATGTACACCATAAAAATGTCAAGTTTCATACAACACCCAGTTCATCGGGTTTTTTTAATATATCAATACCATACTCGTTGGAAAGATAAAAATACGCTTGATTTTATGGTATAATTTTAAAAAAAAATTAATGACGTATAAAAAAGTTATGAACGTTTAAAAAAATGGGAGAAATGGCATCTGACTAGCATGTGCAGTTTTTTGGTTGGATCTTCCCTTTCTACCTCTTCTCATAAAATCTAATTTGCAAATATTTACAATTATGTCACCGCATCAATCTCCACCACAAAACCCAATGATCTTGTGGCTCAAGTTACTTCCTAGACTTCGTAAGGTTTTTAGACTTTGTAGAGTAACCTTATACTATACACACACACATATAGAGAGTTTTAAATACAAATGACTTATTTGTACGAAGCGTACGAATGGATAGCAATGCGCCGCGTGTTCCTTTTAATTTTTAGTGAGAGAGATATTTTTGTCATTCTACCTGTTATGATGATGCGTAGTCATAACCGAATTGCGTGATTGTTATGGATAGAAGTGTACGATTTGTTCGTACTGAATGCAAACATTTTTCATAATTTCCATAAAGATCTTCAAACCATTATCATTTGTGTTGTATCACGATTCGCGATTCATCATCTTTGTGCTGACATTGATTTTAGAAGAGACGATGTATGATGTTCAAGGTACATTCAGTTTCTCATTCAAATAGCTGTTTTATTCGTTCATATTTTGTCTGGATACATGATCAATATAGGTTTTATTTTAATCATGTTTGTAATCTTTAGATTTTTACAGATATTGTGTTATATAACGAATCATATAACATTATTAGTCTAGGTTATTCGGTTTTTTTTCTGTAACTTTTACATCTGATTTATACGCTAGCGTTAATTGTTTGTATATCCTTAATAGTTAGAACATGTGTAGTTAGCACCAGTTGTGTCTGAATGTTTTTCATTATTTACGTAATTACCATTCCATGCCTAAAATCGATTGGAAACGTAGTTTGCAATTTATGCGTAATTCTTATTGTATGCGTAATTATGTTTGTATGCGTAATTTCCGTTTTTCGATGTAAAGTTTCCATTATATGTGTAATTTGCGTTTGAAGCGTAATTATCACTTAATGCGTATTATAATCAATGTTGTAAAGCAAGGTCTCCGAGGCCGAGTACTCCCCGAGTAATCGCTACAAGGTAGGTTGCTGAGGCCCGAGTACTCTAGGCCTAGGCCGAGTACTCCCCGAGTACTCTCCGCCTAGACCGAGTACTTCCCGAGTACTCCTGACTCCGACTAGGGAGCGCGTAGCGACTTTTACGACCATGATTATAATTACACGCGTTATTTTGATTTTATGCCTAATGTTTATCTTATCCATGTAAACTTTTAAATTGTAGATAACATACCAGAAGATATAATTGTTGGTTTTCAACGTCTTTGTTTTGGAGGTCATAAAAATAATAATTGTGGAAACTATTTCTTGAGGGCCCACGTTCCATGACCATGGACAAACCACATTACACGGTTTTTGAATCTTTTCAAAGAAACTAGAGGTATTCCCCACACGTACACCGAGAATTCAGTCACGATCCAAAATATCAAAGCCGTAAGGCATCAATAAAATACTTTTTAAACTCAAGAACGATTAAACTAGTTAAATGAAAAAATAACTAAAAAAAGTAGAAATAAATCGGAAAAGAAAAAAGGCAAAAGGAAAAAGAGTCAAAAATCCGATAAGGAAGTGAGGGGAAAAGATTCAAATCCTAGTCACTAAAGGGGAGGGGAAGCGCGTTACAATCCCAAGCAAACCCCTTTTTGTTTCAAGTCTACACCAAATAGTATATATGGAGGGAAATTTTCAAAATTAAAAATAAAAGAATACAGCAACCCAATTATCAAATGCCGCGCTTAGGACGGTCCAATATGATTAGACACATGTTTCTAAGAGTTTCTGTAACATTCATGATTTTCTCATGTTTTGATTTATGTAATAATATCATTTCAATTTCAGTTTTGGTTCATATTATACCACTCAGGGTTACATTCATATTATAACATCACTATAGATATATATAATATAACATATCTACATACATATATATTTATTTCATTTATTTAAGAATTTAATTTACATTATGTAGTTTCACTCATTTATATAAATGATTAATTATAAATACATGACAACATAGGTATATTATTAATAAACCACATAAAAATAATTGTTTAATTTCCACTCTTTTATATAAACGTGCGCGCACACACACACAAACACACACATACACACACACACACATATATATATATATATATATATGAGTTGTTTAAATTCTAAATATATATTTTTTACATTTTATAAATCATGACAAGTTATAGTTTTATTTTTATAAGTTTTATAAAAAACAAAATCAAATTACTTAAATAAATACAAAAGGTTTAAGGCAATGAGGTATGCTAAGAAGGCAAAAAAGTGTGAAAAGTGTAGAAAGAATATTTAGCCTTTGATCTTGAAGATAGAGGGTTTCTAAAAAGGCCAGGTAAAAAGGAATGAATTTTAAGGCTGTAATGGTATAATAGTAATTGTTTCTAACAGAGAGAAATAACATACACATTCAAGTCACATGCATTTTTCACCCCAATTTTTTAAACGTTTATATTTTCTTTATACGTCATTATTTTTTTTTAATTATACCATAAAATCGAGCGTTTATTTATCTTTAAAACGAGTATGGTCTTGTTATATTTAAAAAAAAAATTCGTTGAACTGGGTTTGTACGTTTTTAATAGCGTTTTCATGGCGTTTTTTCAAGAAGTTTTTCATTGTGTTTTTCATAACGTTTTTTATGACGTTTTTTTCATTGCGCTTTTTAATGACGTTTTTATGACTTTTTTCACTACGTTTTTCATGGACTTTTTTCACTGTGTTTTTTTCATGACTTTTTTTCATGGCGTTTTTTTAAAACGTTTTTCATTGTGTTTTTTCATAACGTTTTTTTACTGCGTTTTTTCATGGCCTTTTTTTACTTTTTTCACTGCGTTTTTTTAATGATGTTTTTTTCATGGTGTCTTTTTCATCAAGTTTTCGGGTGTTTTTTATCACCGATCGTGCGGATAACAGAAAAACACATGTGGTATGGTGTTTTAAACTGGGCAACTTTGTTGTGTGTTTTGAACTATGATTGTGCAGAAAACAGAAAATGCGTTTTATGGTGTTTTTTTATGCAGTTACCATTATGATTTTAGGTGTTTTCTTTATGGTGTCTTCTTTTATAGTGTTTTTGAACTAGGCGTATTATGATGTTTTTAAACTGAGCAACTTTATGGTGTGTTTTGAACTGTGATTGTGTAGAAAACAGAAAATACGTTTTTCAGATTCTCCAACACCTCTGAGGAATCATTATCTTTGGTGTTCAGCTCTATGAACGTGATAGAGCTCGTATGCGATCAAGCAGAAAACAGAAAACGCATTTCTGGACGCCATTACCATAATGGTTTTAGATGTTTTATTTATGATTTTTTTCTTTTTTCCAGATGAAACAAGCTCTTTAAAAAATATTATAAACTCCTCCGGTTCAAAAACACCAAAAACTTGCCCAGTTCTAAAAACACCATAACACGCTCACTTCAAAAATACCATAAAATGTCCATTTTAAATGTTTTCATGATTTTTTTTTAATTTATGACATGTTTTATGGTATTTGTACGTCGTTTTTATGATGTTTTATAGAGTTTGTACAACTTAGTGCAAAAACACCATGAATAAAAAACTCCACTTAACACGTAATTTTTTTTTAAAATTTTATATGACAATATTGTACTCATATTAAAGATAAAAAAACGCTCGTTATTATGGTGTAATTTTTTTTAATAATAACGCATTAAAAAGTTATGAACGTTTAAAAAATATCGGGGAATATGCATGTGACTTGCATGTGCATATTTTGAATATTTGAAAAATCAAGCCCATGTTTCTTTCACGATTTTGCTATTCCCCATTGGTCCCCTCCTTGGACACATGTCACTTCATGGTGGCTTTCAACATTTCCTAGCCTTCTTAGAATATCCCTCCCCTATATATATGTATATATATATATATATATAAACATTTAAAAATTTATGTATTTATTTTTTTTTACCCTGTATAGTACACAGGTCGTAAATATATCACTAACAGTCTAACACCCGTGGTAACATGGTTGACTTGTTTAGAAAAGTCAAACTGTGTTCTTGATGAAAACAATGGAATTTTCATCATACGAGGTTGCATGTAATCATACTTCAGTAACGTTTTACAAGTGATATAAGATCATGTTAAAAACAAGCTTTGGTTTACACAAATATTTACTTGTTGTTTCGAATTTTGAATCAAATGTTGACTTTCATCAAATTCACTCAGCTTTTCATAGAATTGTATTAAATAACATTTGTGAGTGTTAAACTTGTGTTGATGGAAGCTATTAGTATTGAGCATGTTTCCATAACCAAAAAATTATCAAAGAATGGACAGAAAGTTTAAAGCTAGGAACAGGGGATGAAATTGGCAAATTGAAATACACTGCTGCTTCGATCCTTCTTTCTAGCCCCATCTCCAAGCTGGCATTTTATGTATACAAACTATTCACGTGTTTTCACAAAAATGCAAAGCTATAGTCTTATCTATATATTTTTCAACAAGTGAATTAAATTTTATAAAAATAGAAAATCAGAAATTGTTCTCTTATTTGTAATTGATTATCAAGACCACGTAATATCTATTTATATTAATTTTAAATACATTGTAGTCAAACCTGTATCACTGATTTCTCTCCTTGATTATTTTCCTTCATATTGTAACTAGCGGCTATATTAACCAATGTTTTAAAACCCGGACTGGACCGGCCAGTCCGACCAGTTTGACCGGGGTTCGGTCATTTAAGCGGTCCGGTTATATAGCTTAAAACGGGTCATAAAATAACTGGCCGGTCGGCAAGATTTTCCTTTTCAGGATCAAATCGGTTCAACAATGCCAACTCCTCTAGAAACCAGCATAACAGGAACCAAGGTATGAACAACAATTATCAAAATCGATCCAACACCTTCTGCCAATTCTGCAACATCCCGGGTCACAACACCCACACCCATGACTGTAGGAAGTTATCTCGCTTTCTGCAGGATAATAACATCACCATTAATACAACTCAAGGTGCTCCCTCAACAGTCAATGTTACCACCACCGGATCATCTCCGATTCAACCAAACTGCTCTTTGACAGTGGAGCTTCAAACTATGTTACCTCAGACCGATCCACTCTTCATAATGTTTCCAATTATGGTGGCCCGGATGAGATTGTCCTTGGTGATGGTACAGTTTATGCATATCTCATATTGGTTCTAAACACATCAACACACCTCACAAAGTTTTATGTTTACCTAATGTGTTATGTGTTCCGCATTTACGTCGTAACCTCATCTCTACTGCTAAATTATGCAAAACTAACTCGATTGTGTGGAATTTTTTCCCACACATTTTTTGTTAAGGATCTTCGCATGGGGCGCTCTCATGCGGGGAAGAACATTGAAGATGTTTATTATGCTCGCCTACCATCAAAAATTACAAGTTAATGTCACCACTCAAGCCTCTCCGCTCACTTGGCATCACACGCTCGGACACTCCTCCATCAAAGTTCTTAAATCACTTGTTTCTAGTCTAGGTTGTCATTCCAAGTTATTTTCTGATTCCAACATGCTTTGCTCCTCATGTTCCGTTAATAAAAGTCATAAGTTACCTTTTGGTCAATTTCATTCGTTGCTACAAAACCATTACAGGGCATTTACATATATCCTCTTCCTAAGTTTCTTTATTACATATTTAGCCAACTCTAAAATTTATTTACATATTTTCCCTTCCTAAAACCTATATATTACATATTTATCCAATTCATTTAAAATAACTTATTTTATTATCATTTTACCCTTAATGAACCAATTAAAGTACTATTTACATATATCCCCTTCCTAAATATTTGTGAGGGACAATTGAGTAATTTTAAGTTAATTGGGGAAATATGTAATTAAAGTTAGAGATTAGGGATATATGTAATTTAGAAGTTTAATATGAGGAAATATGTAAAAAAACCATTATGATATATGGGGTCCTGTCAAGTCATCCATTGATCACTTCACCTACTATGTCATTTTTGTGGATTACTTCTCAAAATATGTTTAGTTTTATCCCATGAAACGAAAATATGACGTTGCCACCATTTTCCCACAATTTAAACTGCATGTTGAAATTTTTTTTGCAACTCCCCTTGTATCCATCTTCACACATAATGACGGGGAATATAAAGGACTTCGCTCCTTTCTACAAGCAAATGCATATCTCATTACACCACTCCCCCTCATACACCTGAACGGAATGGTGTGGCCGAACGCCGGCACAGCCATATTATTGAGACCTGCCTTGCCTTACTCCACTACGAAGCTTCCTCTCACCTAGTGGTCTCATGCATTTCAAACTACAGTATATCTTATAAATCGTCTCCCTACGCCAATTCTCAAAAAATCAAAGTTCATTCTAATGCCTCTTCCATCAATCTCCAAACTACAATCGCCTAAATCGTTTTGGGTGCCTTTGCTATCCATAAACCATACTCCACTTCTAAGCTTCAACCAAAATCTACTCCATGCCTTTTCCTAGGTTATTCCACCTCAAAATCAGCCTATAAATGCTTTGACCCACTCACAAAACGTCTATATCACTCTCGCCATGATCAATTCATTGAAACCCAGTTTCCCTCTCACGACATCAAATCCTACACATTACACACCACCAATGACTTCCTAAAATATGTTAGCCCTACACATATTTCTCAACCGACTGCCATGCCACATCCTACCTCCACCTTGGATTCCCATTTTGTTCCTACCTACATCTAACTCTCAACCGATGCTCATGCAACAGACTACTTCCACCTCCCCTTCTGTCTCCACTTCAATTACTTTTCACCCCAATACTCAATCTTCTC
The DNA here is from genome assembly GCA_023525975.1 of Smallanthus sonchifolius. Taxonomy (NCBI): domain Eukaryota; kingdom Viridiplantae; phylum Streptophyta; class Magnoliopsida; order Asterales; family Asteraceae; genus Smallanthus; species Smallanthus sonchifolius. Next base: position 12,595,413 of record CM042026.1, on the reverse strand, counting down.
CATAGTCTTCTCCCTTTTCACAAACACCCACCTCCACACCGTCCCCATCTCCAAACTCACCAGCCACCTTTCGGCTAACCTACTCAGGTCATCCTCGCCCAACCAACCAGCCTCCTCCAACTGTTCCCATATCATAACCTATATCCACTTCCTCCACCATATTGTCCTCACCACCTCCTTCTCCATCTACTCCTACCTCAACAGTCAATACCACCTCACCCACACTCATCTCTCCCACTAGGAATCAAAACCCTAAATACTTCAACTCCTCTTCATCAACACCACCAATCTTCACCCAATTCCTCTCACTCCTGAACCAACTACTCATAACCAAGCCCTTAAAGACCTACACTAGAGACAAGCTATGGATCATGAGTTTAATGCACTATTGCAAAATGGAATATGGGAATTGGTTCCTCGAGCTTCCCACATCCCCATTGGTTGTAAATGATTGTTTCAAATCAAAAGAAACCCCGATGAGTCTATCAACAAATATAAACACACACTTGGTTGCAAAGGATTTTCTCCAACAATATGGAAAAGATTATATCAATACATTTAGCTCGGTCACCAAACCGGTAACCATTTGTGTTATTCTGTCCATTGCTCTATCTCAAAATTGGCGCCTTCGCCAACTAGACGTGAACAGTGTCTTCCTTCATGTTACCCTACATGAAGAGGTCTTTATGAATCAACCACCGATGTTTGTTCACCCTCAATTCCCAAATCACATATGTAAGCTCCGTAAATCCCTTTACAGACTCAAATAAGCACCACGTGCGTGGAATTTGGAACTCACCTATTTTCTTCACACTTGTGGTTTCTGTAAATCCCAAGCCAATGCCTCACTATTCATTTACAACCATAATAACACCTTATGCTTATTTATGGTCTATGTAGATGAAATTGTGTGCACGGGAAAAACAACGAGTTCTTAACCAAATTCATCCAAATCTTAGCAAATTGGTTTTTCCAGCAAAGACCTAGGCACCCTCCATCACTTTCTCGGTATTGAAGTCATACCCACTCCTCATGGTCTATTCTTATCCCAACATCGACATATCCAAGACCTCTTAACCAAATTTCATATGCATGGTGCAAACGAAGTGGCGACTCCATTAAACTTTTCTGTTGTTCTCCACCCCATGGATGAGTCACCAAATGTTGATCCGACACCCTATCGAAGATTGGTGGGCTCACTACAATACTTGGCCTTCACACGCCAGATGTATCCTTTGCCATCAATAGGCTTGCCCAATTTACGCATGCTCCATAACATATTCATTGGCAAGCATTAAAAGGATTTCTACATTACTTAAAGGGTACAATTTATCATGGTTTATTTCTCAAATTGGGCTCAGGCTTTCTCAGACTCTGACTGGAGAGGAGTCTTGAATGGGGGACGGTCAACTACCGCCTACATTATTTATCTTGGCTCAGATATTGTCTCTTGGAAATCAGCTCAGCAAAAATCCGTCTCAAGGTCATTCACCGAAGCCGAATATAAAGCCCTAGCCTATGCCACTGCCAAGGTCTCTTGGGTTCAAAACCTACTCAAAAATCTCGGTGTCACCCAAACATCAACGCCTACACTGTTTTGTGACGATACGGGGGCACTGTATCTATGTGCAAACCCGGTTTATAACTAATACGTATGAAACATATGGCTTTGGACTGCCACTTTGTATGCGAAAAAGTTGCTGATGGGTCACTCAAAGTGCTTCATATCAACTCACATGATCAGCTAGCGGACGCGTTGACAAAGCCCCTTAGCCGAGCACCGTTCATCAGATTACGATCCAAGATTGGAGTATCCGACGAATCCTCCATCTTGCGGGGGCGTATCAAGACCACATAATATATGCTTATATTTATTTGAAATATATTGTAGTCACACTTGTATCCCTGATTTCTCTCGTTGATTATTTCCTTCCTATTGTAACTAGCGGCTATATTAAGCCTTCTCTGTACATCGTTCAATATATAATACATTCTAAACCCTAATACCATTATATTGATTAAATAAAGTTTTAACAGGATAGTTTGATTTATGTGTGTGAGTAAATCTGAACATTTTATACCATTTTGCAACCTTTTTGACAGTCTCAAGTGCTTGTTTCTTTATAGTGATGAACATAATCTATTATAAAGGTTTGATAATTCTTTTAAAAGAATAGAATAAAAATACATGAATAATAATTTGTCCATTAATTATAATTTCTATAGATATTTAAAATTAGTTTTCTCTATATAAATATTTCAATATTATATAAATATATAGCCTTAAATCTTATACTCAGCCATGACCATGCGCCCAACAAACATTAATCTCAAATCTGCAGCAGCCTTGAAAGAAACAAGGCTTGTGTGGACAAATGCCAAATGTCTATTCTTTTTGGCATTTCATTGAGCATATGGGGATAATGAACCATGTATAAACTGTTTAAAAGACCATGAGATTCGCTGCTTCTACAAACACAACTAATTATAGTAATTAAATTGCCTGATAATGTAAATTAAGTTATTAAGCTCGGCAACTCAAAACTTGATTGAAAAATCATCTTTGATTATAAGCGCAGTCGTAAGTAACTTTAGACAACTTACAAGAAGAAACTAGTTATGCTTACAAACATTAAAATTCCAGAAACATTAAAACTTGATTGAAAAACATAACAAGGTTATATATTGTAGCATCTATAAACGGCCTGACAGTCAAAACTCATTTAGCTTCAAGTATCTGCATTCCCATTTGAGCAATCAAGATTAGATTGAGCACCAGTCTTGATACCAACATATTATGTTGCTGCTAAGTTTTCATAACTGGAACTCGATCTCATACTATACTCTGCAACAAGTTTCGCAAATGAGGATGATTTATCTTCCAGCAACTTTGTTGGAGAATCATATTCGTCAATCAGACCTGCATACAAAAATCAGTTAGATTAATACTTTAACCTCACAGACACAAAGGCTGACAAGGTTTCTCAACGTACCTTGTTCTAGAACCAAAACCATGTCACTATCAAGCACAGAGGTGATACGATGTGCGATCATTATTACAGTTGAGACGGTAAAGTGGTTCCCAAGTGTTTGCTGAATCATTCCATCAGTTGCAGTGTCGACTGATGCAGTAGCTTCGTCAAGTACCAAGACTTTGGTTTTTTTGAGTAACACACGCCCTAGACACACCAGCTGCCTTTGACCCACACTCCAGTTCTCTCCATTCTCAGTAACTATGAAGTTTCATGTGAAAACTGATAAGTAAACTAAACGTGGCAAAATGGGTGAGACTGGGGGTTGGTTAACAGGTCAAAACAGGTGATTACAAACGCACATCATTTACTTTATGAATAAATGATGTAATAAATTTGATTATAAAACCATCAACAGTATTTAAGTGGCAGGAATAAATCAATTCAGGAGGATGAATAATACTTTTGTTGACTTTCAACTGGTTTGACCGGTTTCATTTTTAGGTAAATTTTAAAGTTGGCCTGTTCGAGTAGCTAAAGATAAAATGTAACCCAAATCGACTTATTTCAAAGCAAATGTGTTAGTAAATATAAAAAAAATATATTTGAAGCAAAGACTATGAACCAGACCTGGTGAGTCAAGCTTCCCTTCCTTACTCCTCACTTCATCTCCTAGTTGGCACTTATCAAGAGCCTAAATTAACAAATATAGTTAGATTATAGCACCATAACTGTTAGAATGCATTCGAATTGATATTATGTAATTTAGCAACCTCCCAAATCTGATCATCTGCATACTCTTCAAGGGGATCCAAGTTGCTTCGGATAGTTCCTTCAAACATGGTTGGATCTTGAGGAATTATGCTCAATCTTGAACGAAGATCATGAAGTCCGATTGTTGATATGTTAATTCCATCTATCAAAATCTGTCCAGCCCAGGGCTCCACAAGACGGAAGAGTGTTTGTATTAGAGTCGACTTCCCGCTACCCGTTCTTCCTACAATCCCAGTTTTCTTTCCCCCATTGAAAGTGCACGTAAGACCTCGCAACACAAGTGGCATATGTGGTGCATACCGAACCTTTTAAAAGAAACCAGTAAATCCAATTATTAATGCCAAAAAGATTAAACAACTAACCAAGACATTTATACAACAAAGTGTATGATTTAAGTACCTGCAGATTACGGATGTCAACTTCTCCCTGTGACGGCCACTGATCATCAGGCCTATTGGATTCTATAACGAGAGGAGGTTCACTCGGGATAGAAGAGTACTGAAATATTCTTTCAACCGAAATAACTTTGTTTTCAAGGTTGGTTAAAGTCCATACTACCCACCCTTGTAAGGTGTTCAAAGTAAGCCCATAAGTAGCAGCCAATCCAGCAATGCTTGGATCAATGGTTCCCTCCGGGATAGAAATCAAGAAAATTAAAAACACAGCAAATGTAAAAGAAGACAGCATATCCAAACGTATGCCCAACCATTCCATAGCCGCAGCAGCATGAAACTTTGGTCTTGCAAAATCATCATTTAGTTTTAGATTCGTGTCCTGGAATCTGGCTTGTTGATCAAAGCTTCTAATGGTTATAGATCCCGATATTGTTTCAGCAAAATTCTGTATCACTGGACCTTTACAAACCCCAACTAGCCGGGCCATTTCTCTTGCTGATGGCAAGTAATATTGCTGTAACCAGATGCACATTCCCGCAACAGGAATGAAAATAATGATTACTTGCCAAGCACATTGTGACATAACTGCAATGATTCCAAGAAGTTGAATGATTGCAAACACAAATGATGCAACTTGGTATGGAATTTGCAAGTCCACCGCACTTTGGTCTGTAGATGCCTATAAATATAAAGAAAAACATCAAAACTTTAACAGATGTATAAAAAAGTGAGCGCAAATCGCATATTTGTTACAGGGAGAAGACATTTGCTTACTCTATTTAGTATCCGTCCGCTTGGAGTTGAGTCAAAGAAAGACATGGGTGACCGGAAAATGGCCAAGTGCATTTGGTGGAAGAGAATAGTGGCTGCTTTATATGCAACAGTTGCAATAAGCAAGCCTCTTGCAAGTACGCATAAAGCACATCCAGCTGCTAAAGCTACATAAACAATGATTAGGGTGGAGCCAGTAACCGGGGCTGGATCACTTGCTGACACTGGGGATGCCCAAGCCATCCAGTAATTGCTTCCAATTTGAAGTATTTGGAAGATGATTACTACCAATAATATAAGTGGTGCAAGTGCCCCACCGTAAGCTGTTGTTATGTATTTCCAGTAGACTGAGAAACCGACTCTTCCTTTTTCTCGTTCTTCTTCTTGAACAAGTTGTGCTTTTGAAACCGAGGTATCGTCTGGTTTACCATTTTGATCATCATTTGTGTTCTTCTTCGAACTATCTGTTTGCTCTTGAACGGTTGTCGCCATGGAATCGATGGCCGATAATGCTTCTTTATGTGCACCTACAAGTTCCATAAAGTCGCTTCCAGAATTGAGAATGTCGTTGTACTTTCCGGCTTGTGTGATCCTTCCATCTCTCAACACCTAATTGTAATGTTATATCAAGTGAGATAACTTGCTCATATGTACAAATGAAATAAAAATGTAACTAGAAGAAGATAGTTGTCTGATTCATATAAAGACAGTCAATGAGCATAAGATTTTATCCAAGTGGAGTTCCGGGCCTGCAACCAGCCCGTGAAAAGGCCCGAATTCTATCAGTTGGGCCCAATTTGAAATTTCCCCAAACTTCAGTATTTTCCATTCCATTTTTATTTCATTTTCAATCTAAAACTCCAGAAGTATATGTCAAATGCAGGCTCATATGTACAAACTAAATGAAAGCAAAGAATTTGATAGCTAACCAGGATAAGATCTGCAGCAGGTAAGAACTCCACTTGATGTGTGATGTAAATCACTGTCTTCGAGTCTAAAAATTGCAACATGCATTCCTGTCAAAGAAAAAATACTGAGTGCACATTCAAATAATGTCATATGAATCCTATAATACGCTAAAACACGAATAACAATCACTTACTTTGAAAAGATGACTTCCTGTATGAGCATCAACAGCACTAAACGGATCATCAAATAGATAGATATCAGCATCTTGATAAAGAGCCCGAGCAATCTGTATCCTCTGCTTCTGACCCCCGCTCAGATTGATCCCTCGCTCCCCGATAACAGTTTGATCGCCAAACGAAAGAATTTCAAGGTCTTTCTTCAAAGAACATGCTTCTAGAACCTTCTCATACCTCTCTCTATCCATCTCCCTACCAAACAAGATATTATCTTCAATCTTTCCACTTTGTATCCAAGGAGATTGAGCTACATATGCCTTTGATCCTTCAACTTTCACACTTCCTGATATCTTTGACACCTCACCTAAAATACAAGACAATAAGCTCGACTTCCCTGACCCAACAGTTCCACAAACTGCAACCCGCATCCCATGATTCACTCTAACGTTTATATCTTTCAAAGTCGGGTTAGAAGATGCATTTGAATCCCAAGAAAAATTACCATCTATGATCTCAACAGCAATTTCAGAACTACCTGGTGAAACCTTATCAACAACACTAGAATCAATGTCGTTGAGCCGAAGATATGTGGCAATTCGATCAAGTGACACTTTAGTTTGGAAAAACACTGATATCGAGTCGGGAAGATTGTAAATTGGTTCTTGAAGTATTTTGAAAGTTGCAAGTGCAGAAAGTACTTTCCCTGATTCAAGAGGGATGCCAACAAATAAACATGTTGCAAAAGTGGCCACAGCAACAACAATTGGAGCACCCCAGAAGATAAAAGAAGTCATGGATAAGGTATACATGTACTTCTTCAATGCACCTTGTTCTTCATCTCTAAGTTTGATGATTTTTGACAAAAACTTCATTTCCCAACCTTGAAGTTTAAGAATCCTCATGTTTCTCAAGATTTCAGATGTTGATTTCATCCGTTTATCTTTAGATTTCATCAACTCATCTTGAAGTTTTTCTTGGATGTTTCCGAGTGGAAGATTGGCCAACAACACAAGAACTGTAGCGATTAGTGAAGCAATGAAGGCTAGTCCCAAGTTTTTATATAAAAGCCACAGCGCGACGCCAACTTGCACAAGCACCAGCCAGAAATCATGCATATACCAAGCATAATCACCGATTCTCTCTGCATCAACAGCCATGAAGTTGATGATTTCGCCACTCGAGTTCCCTTGCTTTGACTGGCCGGAGATGGTCAACCCCTTTTGGTAAATCATGGCAACAATGGCAGATCGGGCTCTAATTCCAGCTTGTTGGAGCTTGAAGTACCAATGCCTTTGTGTGAAACACCCAATAATCTTGGCAACAAGGAATGCAGCCACCAAAACAAAACCTTGGTTTTTGTAATCTCGTTGTCCGTTTAAGTACTGAACAAATGCCTCAATGAGGTAAGGACCGACAAAACTACACAACGAAGATGTTAAACCGAGTAATCCTGTGATAACGACTTCTTTCCACACGATGTACAACAAGGCTTTAGTGAGACCAAATGAAGTGATTTGATTATCCCCATTGCTTAAAGACTCTACTTTGTTTAACAAAACAGGATAAACTCCTTTCACACTATCGATACTCGCTAGTTGAGGGACGTCCTCAAGGTCTAATGCTTTCTTGTTGCCTTTTGCAATTACAGAACTCATCCAAGAAAATGTCAGCAAGCTAAAGAAACTTGCATTTTCATAAGTTGATGCAACTTCACCTTTAGAGACACCAGAATTCAAAAGGGGTTCTTCAAGATTATTAGTTTGGGATTCCTCCTCTGTTTTATAGGATAACCCCACAAAACAAAGAAACAACCCCATGAAACTAGACACAGAATCAGCGACAAAGAACATAGGAATTGAATCATGGGTTCTTTTGTAGTAAACATAGTCTACCACAAGGGAATAACAAGAAACTGTAAAGAAAAACACCCACCAGACCCTTATCACAGATGGGTATTTTCTAGATTCTGTCGACGAATTCGAAACAAGTGTGTGCAAATAAACCGAAACTAATAACCAAACAAGTGATCCGAGACCAGCATGCAAAAGGGTTACAATCTTTTCATCAGTCCAGCCATTTCTATACCAATAAAAATTGTTCAAGAAACACAAAACAAGATTAAAGAGTGAAAGAACAAGAGAACAAAACAGAGTTTGTTTGTAAAAGTAAAACAAAGACCCACGACTCTGTTTTGGAACCAAAGTACGATCGATCTTGAATCTTTTCCAAACCCAAGAGATTAATATGAAAATCAAGAACAGAAATTGTATGGAAGCCAAACACCCATGTAAGAATATAGGGTTTAGCAGAGGGTTCATCGCAGAATTGTAAAACATACCAATCTTTAAGAATATCAATGTCTGTTGGGTATCGAAAGATGTTCTAGTTTTCGGGGATTTTGGGGTTTATGGGTGTTCATTTTATAGTATTTTTTCCATGATGAGAGTGAAGGTGGAGAGAGTCAAATATGGGTTCTTGAAAAATAACGTGGTTGCCAAGAATCGGGAGACGGAGACATCAACGTCGGAGACTATTGCGTCGTGTGGGGTTTTCAATTGGTGAATTAAATACTTATTAGTTTGTAATTCGAAAGATTCTTTTGATGATTTTCAGTAAAGATAACTATAAAGCAATGTTTTCAGAACCGGACCGGACGTCGAACCGGTCTCCTACCGGTCGGACTGGATTTAAGAACCGGACGACATCATAAATATTATAAAAATATATCAGTCTAAATAGCTTTTAATCCTTTCAAAAATCACCAACAAGTCAATTCCAATAATTTTAAACTAGCAATTACCTACGAAATAAGAAACCAAGAGACTTAAAAAAGATTAAAAAAAAAATAGTCAAGCGGTTCAACCGGTCCGACCGCCGGTTCGCTGCAGAAACGGTTCAACACATGTAACCGGACCGGTCAGACCACCGGTTCCCGGTCCGACCGGTCCGGGTTTCAAAACATTGCTATAAAGTATCCAACCGTCTTTGGAATTTGGAAGTCACAGTTTATAATTAGTTTATAGACTTGTGGATTTTTGAAAGAAAATTCGAAATATGGTGTTTTCTTTTACGGTTTCTCAACTTGTGTTTAATTTTTTTTCTAACCGTAAATTTTTACACTTAAATTCTTTATCATCTTATATTTATAAGGATTTAAACTCATACCGTTTTTAAAATAAGATAGAAGAATTTACCGGAATGGAATGATTTTAATGAAAATATTAAAACCATTATCCTTTAAATTAAACACATATTTTCCTTAAAAATTTATCATGCCTGTCAAAAGTTAATTTGTAGTTGACTTTTCGATTTCGAATTATGAAAGTATATTTGAAAAATAATAATAATATAACAAATTATTTAAAACAAACAAAAATATAATATAACACAACATAACATCATGTAACATCACATATATAACCTAACATAATATTACATCATATTATAAAATTAAAATTTTCTTTTATGAATGAAACACCTCACAATATTGAATTCCAATCATAATTGTTGTCTTTATATCAACAAAAACACCTTATATAATAAAATTTGAATTTTACTTCTAAAATAACCTAAGAATTTCAATGAATCATACACATCACTAGATCATATGATATGTAAAACAACCTAAGAATTTCAATGAATCATACACATCACTAGATCATATGACATGTAAGGGCGTCCAAATAGCTCAAAACTCGAAACTTGCTTGAAGCACGCTAGAATTCGGCTCGGTTTGATAACTTTATGTAAACAAGTCAAGCCGGCTAGGTTTGATAACTTTATATAGCTTTACAATTACTTTTAAATATATTATGTCTTCCTCTTATAATTTTTAAAATATAATGCTTTATAAAATTCCAAATACATTGTGGCGACGTGCTTATTTTTATCTACGTTTCGATATAAATTTTATTCAAAACCGAGCCCGGTCAAGTATAATATATTTTTACTTTTTTTTATATTTTCCAATTCAAATTGGTTTTCCTTTTTATAAATTTTAATATATAACGTTTTATGAAATTCTGAATATAATGTTACGACGTGCATATTTCTATCTTTGTTTCAGTATAAATTTTATTCAAAAACGAGCCGTGTCAAATTCAATTTATTTTTTATTTTTAAATAAAATTATTCTCATCATAAACCAAGTTTTTAAGAACACCAATAGCAATATTGTCACATCTAGAACAAATATACATACAGTAACCCCAAGTACACCAACCTCAAAGGCATTCTAAATCATAGTAATAAAAAGACAGTTGCAATCTCACCCGGTTCATCAGGTACATATTCAACACATGTGTAAGGCCCCAAAACCCGGGGATCCTACTTGTTGACACATTAGACAATCATAATAGTTTTAGACGTTAAATAGTCTCACATTTGCAGCGGAATTCAAAGTCAACCCATACTCGGCGTTCCAACGCCATAACATAAACACGTATTCAAATACGAAATCGACAAAACATCAAAATACGGGAATGCCAATAATCCAACACGATCCGGGTAACCACTCAACATCCCAAGATCCGTCGGCCTACTCCTTTTCCTTACCTAAAATACACGCTAAAAGTCAGTTACGCTGAGTGAGTTCTATAATGAATTATTAGGGATAGTTTATCCCAAAACCATTGTCGTTTCATAAATCGTTTTAGTATAATTGGATTTATTTAAAAACAAAGGAAATTAAGAATATACACTAATACGAGTAAGGATGTATGGAGTAAATGCTCATTCAAGATTATTCTTGTTTCATGTGTCACACCACGGCCGACGGCTGATTATACGCCGGGAATGACGCGGTTGTTCAAAATCACATGACCAACTATTAAATGCGTTACAATATTTATTCATCATATTAAATAACCGTTACAAGAAAAATAGAAGCATATTGTTCAAATGAAACATAACAATAAACAAAACTTTATATTATTTTGACTAGGTCCGTAGCCCTAAGTGATAAAGCATGGCCCTCAAACGGGTGCACCTGAAACATGTAAGTAAATGTCAACTACAAGTAGTTGGTAAGTAACATAGGTTTTGACACCAAACAAAGTTGAATAAAATTTACAATTCAATATGTTCGAAGCAAGTCTAAAGCATAAATGTGAAAACATACGAGGTTCCAAAGTGTACAATCAAGACATGTTAATATGTATGCACAATCCCCCGGACTGCGTGAAGTACCAAAATGTATACACAAAATCTGCCAAGGTTCGTGTTAAGTAATGAATCAATTTCTCATATAAATGATCATGTTAGGTACTACCTTAGGCCAAACATGAACAAGTTAATGATTGTACCAAAATGTATACACAAAACCTGCCACGCAAGTTAATGATTGTACTAAACATGAACATATGTATGGTCATCAATTAGTTTAAGACATGAAGCATAAAGACCTTTGTATAAGAACATAGGTAATTGAATTGTGTATGTAAAGTATGTAAACATGTTTCACCCCGAGTATTTGTAAACAAAAGTATGAAAAAAAGGGCTATGAAACTCACATGTAATGAAACTAGTAGGTTGTACGAATTGTAAATGATAGGTAGGCTTCGTTAGGATTTTCCACAGTCAACCTACACAAATAATTGTATTCTAAACTCAACGTACATCTGATGAAAATGAAAGTAAGGAACTCTAAGTTTATTTAAGTTTCTAGGGATTCTTGGAATTTGAGATTGGATATAAGATTTGTACAAGTATAGATGTTTATCATAAGTATTGAAATAACCATAAAATAGTTTATATAATTAATTAAAATTTCTAATTAATTATACAAGTATAGGATTTATAATAATACGTTTGAATTTATTTAAATAAATATTCTAAGAATAATTAATAAATAAATTGTGTATTAGAAAAAAAGGTTTAAATAATTGTTTTATGTAATTAAAATAATTATTTAAATTATTTAAAGACTTACTTTTACTTAAATGATAAATAAAAGGGATGTTACATAACTATTAATATGACATTAAATGAATTTGTATAATTATTTCACTAAAAATAATTATGTAAGTATTTCTATAAACTTTAAAATGTTTTAAATAATTATTCTTTATCAAAAATAATTATTTATATGTTTTAATAATGTTTAAATAATTATTAGTTTTATAAACCTTACCATTTTATATTCCATTTGTGATTTATAAACTACTGCTTTTTAAATAGCAATTTGTTAAAGTAAACAGTTTAAATAAATTTAAATTCATTAGATTCTGAACCTAAAAATGACAAATAAAATTGTTTTCCTAAAAACTTACCAATATAATATAATAGAATTGATCTGAGTTTTATATGTTTATAAAATAATCTTTATAAAAATGATTTTATATGCAAAAATCGGACTTAAAAAAATAAATGTTGAGGACCGGGATAGATCCCGGGTTGCCTCTGGGTGGTCACAAGCGCGCAACCACTGATCTAGTGGCTCGATAGTGTTCAAATGCCGGGTTCATAGGCTTTTAAATAAGAACGGGTATGGGGCCGGGTTTTAGCAAGAACATGCTTAAAATCATGTGGGGTGCGGGTTCGAACCCGTGACCTTGCGCATGTGAGTCAAGCATATTAACCATTGGATCTGGGCGGATGCCTTGACTAAGGACCCCTGCCTTTAACCTTTAACGAACTACAATCCATCATCTTCCCCGATCGATCGGCTCAAAACCCTAACCCACAATTGCCGCTGATTATGCACTGATCGACTACGAAACTTTAGGGCTTTTGTTCTATGGATCATCACGAGTTTATTGATACCAAAATTACCTGGAATGGTGGTGATTCGATTGGCAACGACTTATATGAACATGTCCGGTGTTCTGCGGCTAAGATTCGAATCCCAGAGGTGTTTGAGATGTGTCTGAGAGATTAGGAAGTGTCCAAGTGGTGTCACGAAGGTGTAGGATTAGGTCTTATGCCTCAATTTCACGTGGAATGTCCGAATTGAATACGGGTTTGATTAAGAAGCGGTTTTGGAAAGCAAACCATCGAGATGTTGTAATTGGAACGTTAAACTCAATAGTAATAGTTTGTGTAACGTCTCTGCATGATCATTAGCAGTTAATACATATGAATTTGTTGTAATTGCAAACGAATTTGTATGCGTTGACTTATCAAAGTCAAAAATCAGTTGCTTTGGGGTTCAAAGTCATGAATAGGTTCAGATTGCAAGGTAAGGAGGGTTCAAAACTGGGTTGAGGGGGTTCAAAGGCATTTGAATGGGTTCAAGATCATTTTCATTTGGTTTTAGTTCAATTTAATTGTTTATAAAATGTTTCTATAGAGTTTATAAAATCTTAAATATTGTTTGTTTAATTATGAATCTTTTATGAAGGAATAAGTCCCATTTTTAATAAAACTATAAATTTTATAAATGATTTACTTATTGTAATCAAATATACATATATTTATATTTATAAATACATGTATATATATGAAAGATGTAAATACATAACTAAAACTCAAAGGTTTTGTTTGTTATATTTATTATCACTAAGTGTGATCATGTATATATATATACATATGATATATATATATATATATGTATGTATATGTATATATTTAGTAGGAAATAAATTATTCGTATTTGCAAAGTTTGAAGTTTTGAATTTGGTACATATTGAAATTATAACTGATGTGTCACCTAGTATTGATCAAGAAATGGAATGTCATTATTGTTTTAAATAAGTTAAGATAAGATAAAATAAGGCCGGAAATTTATGGATGTTACATCATGCACCTAGGTTCCTAGGGTTCAAGGGGGCAACGCCCCTTTGGCAGGGTTCTAAAGGGAGTTATGCCCCTTGGTGGGGGTTTGAGGCCAACGACCCTAGCGTGATCCAAGGACAGAGCAACTATTACCTTGTTGAAACCCCGTTAGAAGTTTTTTGGATTTGGTCAATCGATTGGTAACTTGGTCAGGAGTAGTAACCGACTTACTGCCGATGGAGTTGCTGCATCAGGGTGTTTCAATGATGTAATTGTTAACTGTCAACAGTTAGGGTATCCAGTGTACACCCGTGAAGAGGGTGTTAAACCAGTGAGGGGCGTGGGTATTCTCAGGGGAGGGAAACGAGTTTTTTTATCGTTGAGGAGCCGTTCAAAGGCTATAAAATTAAAAAAAAAATCCAAATTTATACTATAAATATCACACTTTTACTTTTATTTTTACACACAACATTATAAACTATCTCTTCACAATTCTATTTTTATTTTTTTTCTTCTATCAAAATGAGTCCTAATTATCCAAACAACGTTTTGAATTGGTTGCGTTACGCTCAATAACAAAACGCGTTCAACCAAGTCACTCAACAACAAAATGCGTTTATTCAACAAAACCCGTATATCCAACCATCCCTTCTAGGATACATAACATATATGGACTCAATGTTATTTCCTTAGTCCCAACAAAACAAACCCGACCTCGACCCTGACTTTGTTCCCAAAACACAAGAATGCCCGAATCATTGAGGAGACGCAAGCAACACCAAGACAAATAAAACACAAGAAGAAAACAACACGAGAAAGTGGGTTATCCGGGCTGACTATAAGGAAGTGGGTGGCAACTGAGGAGTTGAACTTGGCAAATGCCTTTGTCGATAGGTCCCGTGATTGGAATTTAATTTATTAGTTTATTATTTACCTTTTGTTATAAGTTAATTTACGTTTAATTTATTAGTTTATTATTTACTTTTATTTTATTAGTTAATTATTTTAGCTTTATATAAAAATTGTAGATAACGCTCAATCAAGCACTACCTTATAAGAACATGTAGGTAAAAAATTTATAACCTAATGGAGAAACTTGAGTACCGTACTGACTCCCAATTTAGTTCTAAATGACGGGATATTAACAGAAAGGTACTAAAGTTCCACAGGATTTATCAAGGTGCTGAGAGGAGTGGGGGAGGCGGTTGTAGCGATACCGATGTTTTGCAGATTGCAACAACCCATTACCAAGATGATCATAGCGCGGCTCCAATAGCGATTTAGGAAATTTTGAGGCATTCGTCGAAATGGCAAGCGTTGTCGGATCCTAGTGGTGGATCGTCAGGGAAATGATCAACCGAGATGTTGGAAAGTCCGGCTACATCCGACGGAAGAACTTTCTGTGATCTAAACCATGATGCTCTGCAAGACGTTGAAGAAATACCATGCCCGATTGGAAAGAAAAAGGGGGAAAAAAGCTTCCGGTTCGGATTCCGCTACCGCTCACAATGAGTTCGATAAACAAATAGTTGATGAAATGAGACAATTTAACTTGTATCAAAAGGATAAGATCGAAATGAAGAGAGAAAAAATAAAAGAGGGAAGACTACAAACTTTTAGCCCTAGATATTTAAAATGTACACTGACCGGAGCATGCTTTTTTGAAGAAAGAAAACGAATATTGAAGGAAACATATAATATTAGTGATAGTTTAGTTTGTATTCTTTTAATTTAATTTATGTATTTTGGTTTTTTAATATAAATAAAAATTATAAAAATTTGATTTTCACACCACTCACACGGGTATACTCATTCTCATGTGAAAATTGTTGGTGGTGAGACGGCGCCCAGATGGCATTCACTTTTTTTTCACATGGAGTATACCTCATACCATTATAACCGCCAAGTCGCCAACCGCCAACATGAATGTTGTGATGGTTCGTCTCCTATATAAGGAAGGCATGTGGTATATTTTCGGGTATGATCTTCACAACAGATTCCACATATTCATTCTTGTTTTTAAACTGTGAATTATCCGATTGAATTTTCATGAATAGCAATGAAATATTTTAATGTAAGTGATTATTAGTATATGATTCAGAAGAGATATCTAAACAATTTGGGAAATACGAAATATAAAACCTACAAGAAGTTGTATGTATATGGTTCCTTTTGAGGATAAGTTTTGAAAGAACCTTGCTCTTCATGTCATGGTGTTGGTTATATTTTTGGTACAAGATATTACATTCAAATTTTGATGTTTTATTTTCAAACTTAAGATATGCATATTATAGAATTTAAATGAAATTTTTTTTTTTGGTTTGAAAAAATATGTAAGACTACTGTTCGTATGTGCTGAGAGTGGGATGATGAAAAGATGATTGGTCACGTACGTACTACGCATAAAGACATAAAGATATGATAAGAAGATGAAAAGTTAAAAGTGTGATATCTTGTATCCAAGGATTTAATAGTTTTAATATAACTTATTTAAGTAAAATTCGGTCATATAAAGAACAAAAATGGTACGTTACTATAATTACACATTAACTTACTTGTATATGCATGTGGTATCAAATAGAAGAAACTAAAGAAATTAAATAACTTTTAATGAGCTCGAATCATTTTTTTGTCTTTATCTTTATGTTATAATTTGTACTGTAGGATTATATCATACAATACAATATAATAATGTTTATATTATATTATATAGTATAAATAATATAGATAAAAGCAAAAAAATGGATATTTAGATGAAAGAATACGCATCACCTTTAGTTGACGGATATATGCTTTAGTATAAGCCACACATTAATCCCAAGGTGGGTGGTAAAAGCAGCACGCTCACAAGAAAGAGAACAACAAAAAACGAAAGTTAGTTTCCTAAAATCTGATGTGCGTTTAAGATAGTGGCAAAGTCTAAATCAATAATAGAACTTTCAAGCTCATTAAATAGATACACTTGAATTTCGATATAAGATCATCTTTTGATGGTTTCTAATTAGCCACCTAAAATTTGTTTTGAAGTTGATCTCAAAGCCTGAAAATCAATGTTTCTTTAAAGTCAAAGCTTTTGATATTTCCTTCTCCATGGAACGATTACAGCTAGCCATATAAATACAAATTAGGAATGCTAAAATAACACTAACACCCTTGAACAATCATCTATATCAAAGTACACCCATATACTCTAAAATACCCCCTCAGTTTGAGCGGGCGTGGAACAAACGCTCAAACTGGTCCTAAATGATTGAAAAAGGTGACGAGGAAGGCCTTTGGTAAATATATCGGCATACTGGTAGGCTGAAGGGACATGGAGCACACGGACATGACCAATACGAACCTTTTCCCTAAGAAAGTGAATGTCTATCTTCAGTGGCGGAGCTTGAAAAACTAAGTAGTGGGGGCCGAAAGTCACAAGACCAAATTTTTTTTCCTATTGCTATGTTTTGGGTTATATGTTTGGGTCGGGCCAAACAAATCAATAATAAATAACTTTAAATAAAAAAAACTATCTATTATAATGCGAGAGAAAAATGGTAAGTACCTGGAATGGAAGAAAATTACAACTCAGCCTGGCGACCTTTAATATTTTTGAATTCATCAATATTTTTGAATTCATCATCAATTCTTTTGAAAAAATAACTAATAGTTAAAGTTTTTAACTTTCTCATACTATGTCTAACAAAAAAAACAATAGGATTGTATTAACAATAATCATCATCAATTCATCATCAATCTCTTGTTCATCATCATTAATCATTAATCCTAATCATAATCCATTAAGTTTTTAACCCTAATATTTAACAAGAATACAAGTTACAAGAATGGAGTGGATATTAAGAATGCAAATAATCAAGAAATTAGGGCTAACAAACTAACAAGAATCAAGAATGCAAGAAATCAAGAAATTAAGTGTTTCAAGTTTCAACACCTACTGACTTACAGCGGCGGAGTAGTGACCGGTGGCGAGCAGGCGGAGCAGCGACTGGCGAGCAGGCGGAGCAGCGGCGGCGACTGGCGGAGAGCGGCGACGATTAGGGACTCAGTTCGTTCAGCAGCGATTTGGAGGTTTGGTTAAGTTTCAAGGTCTCAGATCGATTGTTTTAGGGAAAATTAAGTTAGGGTAAATTAATTTTGAATTTTTCATTTCCCCCCCTAAACTTACACTTTTATTTTTTAAACGAACAATCTATTTTCTAATTTTTAATTTCGTACCTATAACTTATCGAATCAATCTGAACATAGCATTAAACTGAAACTTTTAATGATAAAAAATCAAATGGGGCGAAGAATTCTTTAGGGAAATAAAACAGCGGGGGCCGGCTCAATACATAAAAAAAATCGGACGAAAATGGAAAAATTTACACTACTAACGGAAAAAACAGCAGGGGCCGCGGCCACCCCTGACCCCGTCAAACCTTCGCCCCTGTCTATCTCCACGTGTTTCGTTCGCTGGTGTTGAACTGGGTTTTCGGACAAGTAAACGGCGGAGACGTTATCACAATATACCATAGTAGCACAACGAAGGGGAACATAAAGCTCGAGTAAGAGGTTCCGAATCCAACTGGCTTCGGCAACAGCGTTAGCAATACCCCTGTATTCTGCCTCTGCACTAGAACGGGATATGGTGTTTTGACGTTTTGATGACCATGAAATCAAGTTATCTCCGAGGTAGATACAAAATCCGAAAGTTGATCTACGCGAGTCCGGGCATCCCCCCAATCAACATCGGAATAGGCTGTAAGCGAGAGACTTGGAGTAGCGGTAAGATGGATACCGTAGTCTGCCGTCCCTCGAACATATCTCATAATACGTTTCAATAAGTTAAGATGTGGTTCACAGGGAGCGTGCATAAACAAACAAATATGTTGAACATCATAAGAAATATCAGGGCTAGTGAACGTAAGGTACTGAAGCGCGCCGGCAAGGGACCTGTAAAGTGTGCCATCAGAAAGAAGAGCACCGTCCGAAGCACTTAGTTTGGACGATGTATCGACAGGGGTGGTGCATGGTTTACAGTTAGACATGGAGGCACGTTGCAAAATTTTTATTAGCATATTGACTTTGAGAAAGAAATAAACCATGTTTGTCTAGATACAGTGATGCCAAGGAAATGATGTAAACATCCCAAATCAGTCATGGCAAATTCTCGGGACAGAGTGGCAATGATAGTCTTCAGAAGGCCTGTATCGGATGCTGTCAGAATGATATCGTCAACATATAATAAAAGATAAGCAGTGTAACCCCCTTGATGATACACGAATAGAGATGTGTCTGAGGTGATACTTTTGAACCCCTTTGATTGAATAAAAGTAGAAAACCAATTATACCAAGCGCGAGGCGCCTGTTTAAGGCCATAAAGAGACTTTTTAAGTCGGCATACAAAATGAGGAACATCTTTGTTCACGAAACCCAGAGGTTGGTGCATAAAAACTGTTTCTTGAAGTTCACCATGTAGAAACGCGTTTTTAACGTCCAATTGGTGAATTGGCCATGATTTGGAGACCGCCAAGGTTAGAACTGTCCGAATGGTTGTCGGTTTGACAACCGGGCTAAATGTTTCGGTACAATCAACGCCAATAGTTTGAGATTTCCGTTTACAACCAAGCAAGCCTTGTGGCGTTCAAGTGTACCATCCGATTTGAATTTGTGGCGGAACAACCACATGCAGTTTATAATTGGTTAGTTAAATGGTCGTGGAACTAATTCCCAAGTGTCATTTACCTACAAAGCATTATACTCATCGGTCATGGCATGTAGCCAATTCGGATCGGACATAGATTTTAAGTAGGAGGAAGGTAAAGGAGAGATGGAAGCTGTGTGATTAATATTTAGATTGTATATTGGGCCTTAGACCGTGTATGCATGGAGTGAGTAGGGGGTGGTGGAGGAGGTGGTAGGAGAGAAGAAGGTGGTGGTATGGGAGGTGGTGTAAGAGGCTGAGGGGTAGTGGGTGGTTGGTGTTGGGCTTGTATTTGAGGAGAGTAAGGTTGGTCAGGGGTGTGGGTAGGAAAAGGATGTGGAGTAGGTTGTTGAGAGGTTTGTGATGGAGTAGTAGGGGGGACGGTGGGTGTAGTAAAAAATGATGGTGATAAGGAATCATCTTCAAGGAATGTGTAGGAGGTGGAGGGTGTGGGAAGCATGGTGGAAACGTTTCCTCGTAAAATATTACGTGATGAGACAAATGTACCCGGCCGGTGGAAGGATCCAAACACCGATATCCCCGTAAATTGCTAAGATAACCGAGGAATATGCATCTAATAGAGCGAGGGTGTAGTTTATGAGGTTGTGTGGCTGAGAGGTTGGGGTAACACGCACACCCGAAGACCCGAAGATGGTCGTAAGTTGGATGTCTAAGATATAAAGCATAAGTAGGTGTGAAAAAATTAAGGCGTTTAGTTGGTAATATGTTATGGAGATAAGAGGCGGTATGAAGAGCCTCCACCCAAAAAGATGATGGGAGATTTGCATGCATGAGAAGGGCTCGTATGATATCATTAAGACGTCGAAGCATACGTTCGGCCTTCCCATTTTGGGAAGAGGTTTGGGGACACGCAAAACGGAAAACAAGACCATGGTTATTAGCAAAGGTCTTGAACTCATTATTATCAAATTCACCACCCAAATCACATTGGAAAGATTTTATGGGTCGATTGAATTGGGTGGAGATAAGTTTGTGAAAATTGACAAAAGTTGGGAATGTTTCTGATTTGAATTTAAGCGGGTACACCCACGCATATTGTGTAAAATTGTCAATTAGAACCATGTAGTACTTGTACCCGGCCTTACTTGATACGGGTGAAGTCCACAAATCACAATGAATAATGTCAAATGGTGTAAAAGTAAACGATAAAGAATCATAAAATGGTAACCGTTTACTTTTTGAAAGTTGGCAAGAGTGGCAAACATTCGACATAACTTCTTTATTACAAGAAATAAACATACGAGTAGAAAGCAAATGTAAAACTTGATACCCGGGGTGTCCAAGACGGGGGGTGCCACTTTGGTGAATATAAAGCTGCAAGGCCTGCAAACTGTATTGAGGTTGGAGGTGTAAACGGGTACAAGTCACCGGTGCTATTGTGGCGGGAAAGGAGGGTGCCCGTCTTGAGATCCTTTAAAGAAAAACCAAATGGGTCAAACTCGATAGATACATTATTATCTATAGTGAATTTACGGACTGAAAGGAGATTTTTTATTATGGATGGGGCATGGATAATGTTATTTAAAGAATATGTTGGGGTTGGGAGATGATGTAGACCATGACCCGAACCTGAAATTGGCAATCCATGACCATTTCCAACAAATATAGTACTATTGCAAGGAAATGAGCTGGGAATAGAAATCTTACCTGCATCAGAGGTGATGTGGGACGAGGCGCCAGAATCCATATACCATGACTGATCAGGTACATTTAACTGCATGGATGATAGAGCTGCTCCAATGTCCGTGGGGTTAAGCGGGTCAAAGTTGGACGTGGTAGCAATTTGTGCGGCACCGGTTTGATTAGGAGCAGTGGGTCGAGCGTTCATGTTGGGAGACCAACCACCATATTGAGTAGGGTAAGGGCATGGAGGATTGTTCCACCAAGGATATGTGGGTGGATAGTTTTGCTGGTGCTGATGATAAGAAAAGTTTCCTCGTCTTCCACCTTGACCCCCACGACCACCACGTCTGCCGCCCCGTCCAAATTGGCGAGGGTAATTGTTAAAGGTTTGCTGAGAAAAAGGGTTGTCAGTCAGTTTATTATGCTGCTGTTGTGGGGTGAATGAAGTAGGCTGAACATGAGAAGGACCGGTGCGGTTACTGTTTGCAGCGGAAAGGACCGTTTGTGATGAGTTTGGTCGTGCCGCCAATCTTTGTTGTTCACGTTGTAACATGTCTCTAGCCTCGTCCCATGAAGGAGAAGATTGGTTTATAAACGCAGCAGTGGTATCATATTCGGGTGGCAAACCACGAACCAATTGGATAACCAAACGAGATTCGGTAACCGGGTTGTCCACGTCTGCTAATTGATTGGCCAGGGCTTTTAATTTTTGACAATAATCGTCCATTGACGAACACGCCGTTAAGGTTAATGTTGTGAATTCAGTTTCAAGAGTTGCCGCACGTGAATTTTTATTATTCAAAAATATGCTCTTGATTTTATTCCAAATCGTTTGCGCAGTCGACTGATCGTTTTCAAGGACATGGACCAGCAGGTCATCTGATAACGTACCATAAATCCATTGGAGCACAATAGAATCTATCTCCAGCCAACTATCATAATCAGGATCAGTTGGTTCAGGTTTGGGAGAGTCATCGATGTGATCAAGAACCTTAAATCCGCGCGCGTGCAATCTGAACAGCTTTACCCACGTGGAATACGTGACTTTCGCGCCGTCAAGGATCCTGACTTTGTTTTGTATGTTTGTTACCGTATACACAGGGTGCAACGGAGGAGATTGAATGGGTTTGTCACCATTTTTCTCGCCACTTTTATCGCCCATGGTTATGAACGGATTTGAACTAGAAGAAGATTTCCGGCGAGGAGGCTGTACGTATACAGCGGAGGAGAAGAGGCTGTACGTATACAGCGGTAGTCAGAGGGTCATGCTCTGATACCTTCAAAGCTTTTGATATTTCCTTCTCCATGGAACGATTACAGCTAGCCATATAAATACAAATTAGGAATGCTAAAATAACACTAACACCCTTGAACAATCATCTATATCAAAGTACACCCATATACTCTAAAATAAAGTTGCATGAACCATGCATGTAAAGGTTTACAATGTTAAAAATCTAAGTGAAAAATATATAAGTTAAACTATTATATTCAACTAAAAAATTAAGGCAAATTAAATTGTAACATCATTCACATCAACTCCTCCATCTCTACACCCTCATCTCTAAATTATAAAAGAAACATGAAAAATTATGTAATTTTACGCTCAAATCAGCTCCCTCATCTCCATCTCCATCCTCTATATTTTTAAAGAAAACTATAACCACCATTTATATTTAGGGGTTATCATTCACCCCTTATTCATTATTTTATACTTTTTATAAGTGTGTGTGTGAGTGGAAGAAAGATAAAAAATAATAATCAATAAATAAATAAGTACTATTTAATTGAAATAACGGATAGATATGAGGAGTCTGATGTGTAAGCTTTTTGAAAAGTGAGATATAAATTTAAGAAATGATAATTTTTAATTAAATTGTAGGGATGGGATGAGGGAGTGGTCATGTGAATGATCTAATAATCCAAAGTAAGACTAATGGCCAATAATAATAGATATTGAGAATTTGATTAATAAAACTCTTAACTTTCAGTTTTGTTGCAATAACAATTTCTTTCATATAATTATGGGAAATTGAATTTTAATAATTCCACATTTTATCAATTGGTCAATAATAATCCAAACTGAGAATATTCTTACCACCAGTCCCTACTTTCAAACTATTTTCTTACATTGCACCCCTCGTTAAAAAAACTTAACGTCGTTAGATTTTATATGACGTGGGCATCTGCAAACCGCCGGAAAGTCAAGCCAAGCTAGCAGTGGTCTCGTGGTGGGTTTTGACATTGTCTCTGGTGGTGTTTAACGGGTCTCATTTTTTCGGCAAGTCCAAACGGAGACAACGGAGGTGTTTAACGGTGAAGACGGTGATAGACTAGGGTTTGCAGACCACCCCCCCCCCCCCCGGCGAAGGCGGTGGCTAGGGTTCCGGCTTTGCTCGACTTCCCGGCTGTTTGCAGATGTCCACGTCATATAAAATCTAACGGCGTTATGTTTTTTTAACGATTGTCCAATGTAAGAAAATATTTTGAAAGTAGTGACTGGTGGTAAGAATATTTTCAGTTGGGATTATTATTAGCCAATTGGTAAAAGGTGAGATTATTAAAATCCAATAATCATATAATTATAATAGATTAAAATTAAGATTTTATGATTTTCTATAAACATATTCTCAAAACCTTACAAAGTAAACCTATTTATCTTTTCATATTATAAATAAAATAGCCATATTATTGGACGATGTTCATTAATATGTAATTAGCCGTTCGCTATACTATAATTTTGATCACGAGATTTTAAATTATGTGATAAATAATGAACTACATTTTAAGTTAAATATAATATTTTTCACAGGCCCGGACTTGAGCAAGTGCCGGGTGGACGACCGTTCAGGGCTCAATTTTTCAGAGGCCAATTTGTACGTATGTATGTAAGGTTTCACCGGTGGAACTACAGGGTCAAGAGATTTTGAAGTATATTGAAGTAAAATGAGATCAATCAGAAAATGTGTTCACTTGAGATTTTTTTCCAACTGGTACGACAGTTTGCAGAGACTAATGTGAAGAAGATGACTCTTTTTGAGATGTGGGGTATTTTCGTAATTAAACTTATCCATTAATAAAACCAATGTTCCAAAGGGTAGTAACTGTTGGATGACTACCAGTTGTATAAGTTTTCCAATTAAGTGATGTAACTTGATTTTCTTTTTCATTATATAAAGAGTGAAATATTAATAATAATAACAAAAAGTTTTGAGTTTTTGATTTTTTTTTCTTTTATACTTCATATCAATTTATTTAATTTAGCTTAGACGTGATTTAGAATTTTAATTCATATATTCTTTACTTTATTTATTTTAGATAAGTAATATTATACAATAAAATATAACATAATATATATAATAAAAGTTTCTTATTCCGCCACTCACTACTAAAAAACTGAACTGTTTCCGACATAATAATTCGTAGAAATTTGTAGGAAACGATGATTAGCAACAAAATACCGATAAAAACCCTCTGTTATAAAAAACCTTGTAGGAAATATTTTTCCAACGAATTTCCCACAAACTTTCCTACAAAATAGCAACAACGGTGGTTTGTCGCTAAATTTGAGACAAAATTACGACAAAACTTAAAATTTATATTAATTTTTTTATTCAATTAATAAATTATGTTTATTAATAATTTTAATAAAGAACTTAAGTAACAATTTCACTATTTGTGGGAATCTATGGAAACTTTAGACATTTACGACAAATTTCCAACTAAGCTTTTTTTACCTTTATTAAATTAATAAACTTTATTTATTAATAATTAAATGGAATAGTTGTAGATAAGTTGTCGGAAACGGCTTATAGTTAGCGACGGAATTGTAACAAAAAAAATTATATAGCTATTTTTTCGAAAAGTTGTCAGAATTATTTTGTATTATTTATTCGTTGGAAAGTCGTCACTAACTTGTGGGAAACTTCTCTCGTCGGTATTTTGTCGAAATTTTTTATGGGAAACTTTTCACTTTTCTAGTAGTGACTGTCGTGTGTCGATTAACATATTTTAAAAACATTATAAACCCTACTGATGCTTTTGTTGGATCTTATGTACCCAAGTATCGACATAATACAATACTGATAATAAAGTTATACCTTTAGGGTCACACAACTAATAACGTATCAAGAAAACACGTTGAACGTGTAAGCGAATCAAATACGAGAATTATAATTAGAGAATATAATTAATTATCAATGATGATGATTATTATTATTATTAATTAAATAGACTTTGATGAAAGATAAAGGTTTATTTTGATTAATTATATAGTTCATATATTATTTATATAAACTGGGTTTATGTAAATAAAGGCTATTATTATGTAATAATTATATATATATATATATACACACACACATATATGTCGATAGGGTAGGGTTCTACACACTAAATATTGTGAGAACAAAAAATAATAAAATAAATCATTCATTTTTTCAGTCTTAAAATTTTTTAAAACATAATAAAATGATAGAAATGTAATGTTTATTTGTCTCTCATTAAATTCAAAAAGAAAATATGGACAAATTTCAATTATATATATAACCTACACATGTGTAATTCATGTGTAGGTTATTTTAGCAACACATAACCTATGTAACATCCCAATTTTCAAGGAAAATAGAAGTACGAAGTGGAAATAGCAAGTGGACCAAAGTTCATGGGCTAAAACTGAAAAATTCTAAAATTTGGCTGGTAGTAGCCCACTATCGGGCTCCTTAGCGGTCAGCTACGTGTAGAGGAAGGGAGACATGATGACACGACACGTGTCAGGCCACTAAGCTCCAACCACAACCCTATAGCGGACCGCTATGAGGATCATAACGGTCCGCCACGCCGCAATTTGGATAGCGGATGCTATCAAAGCGCTTAACAGTCCGCTATGTGTGCCACAAGCCCGATAGGCTGCAAGCAAGCGGTAGCGGTCCGCTACCTATGTGCTTAGCGGTCTGCTACCGATGCCAAAATAAGCCTATAAATACAAACTTGATGCCATTCATTTTGAGAGACAAAACAGAAAACACACACTCTACACACACACTGTAAACGTCTAACCAAGCCTAGTGCGGTACGGTTCGGGTACGAGTCGAACCCGGAGAAGCGTTTAAGAGAAGAAACAAGCGTAGAAAAGACCCGAGGTTATAGTAAGTACATTGGACCCATATTTAGCCTTGTTCATTTATGTGATTATGTGTTTAGGTGTAACATCCTTGAATTTCATGCTTATGCTATTTATGTCATTCTAGATGGAATCTACAAATTCTAAATGTAACTCTTGAATGAATCTATTTCTATGTTCGGAAACAATTTCTTGATTTAGTACAATACCTTGTGATTCTATGAGACTTGTTATCATTCTATGTTGAATTAATTATTCTATATCTTGTCTAAAATTAGTAACTTGGATGCGTTAAACCCTAATCAAAATAAATTCAATGGAAAGTTTTCATCTTTAGAAACCTAAATTCAAACTTAGAAGGTATAAAACTACACATATGTAACTTCAAGGTTCATTTGTGTAACTTTTGTTTATAAAAATTAATACTTAAAAGATTCTTAATTTAAACCTTTTATAAAAATCAAGTTTTAATACTTATTTAATTGTTAAAATCGAAAATCTATACTAATAAATAAAGGTTTAAAATGGACACTTGTCACTTTCTCGTGTCTCCTCACATTAGTTTTCCCGCCTCTCTCTCCTAATAAATGCGCATATATCTTATTAAATAATAATGATATTATAAATATATTATTAAAGAAAAATACTAATTATATTAAATAACAATATATAATAGGAAATCAAAATATAACTAATTAACGAAAAATACTAATTTGTTATATACACACATTTCCATTATATATATATATATCATAATAGTCTGACAAGTTAAGACGTATTTACAAATTTATAAGTTTATCTTTTTTAATATACAATCTCGTGTAATACACGGGATTATAACCTAGTTGTGATAATAAATCTAAATATTTCAATTAAACCAATTTCTTTAAATCTTAATATTATCCTAAAGCATTTTTATAAAAATTAAACCATCGATTTCTAAACACCCCCACAAGATCCAAATTCGCTTCCTTGTTCTCAAGTAAGTTCTATTCATCATGTTCTTCATGTTCATACCTTTTCATCTTTAAATTATTCCAATTTTACTATAAAAACAAGCTATGGATCTGTGATTCCCTAACACTTACATGTTATAATTATAGATCTATGCTATCAAAGTTTGATTCAATCATCAAACATCAAAACTTTTCTCTAGAACATTGAAACTATAATGCTGATTTTTTGACAGATTCGTAACCCTAACTTCACGGGGTCAAATCTCCCTCAAAACAGAACCTTTTCAAGCGTTTCTTTTTTTTTTAAATCAGGTTTAAGGTCTTCCGATCGAAACGCCTACTCGCACGTCTTCTAATTCAAAGTTTAAGTCCCTCAAACAGCCGCGCAAGATCAGTGCGCAAATCTATCAAAAGCTGTCAAAAAACTCACTTTTTGCAAACTTTCATGATCTTCATAATTTTTATAAAAGTAACGATTTTTCTTATAAAATAAGTGATTCTAACATGTTCTAAATCATAAAAATCCAGAATTTTATTATCCTCATAAGTCTTTTAATCGCATTCAAACTTTTTATATAAAAACTTAAGCTTTGATCCGTTTAAACTTTCTATCAATTCTTGAATCATGTTTTTAATAAAACTCTCCACATTTTCAATTATCACCCTCTATTATTCGATTTATTCATTTCAATCCCAACTAAATTCATAATTACACTTTAGCCCCTATACTTTCCAAAGTTACCAAATAAACCCTACACTTGGTCTAGTATACCGATAGAGTAACTATCTAACCGGTATGTAGTTATCTGACAAGCAGAAAGTTCTGTCTAAGAAAAGAGTGGTGTATAAACCCTCCGGGACCCGTCATTCTTTCTCGGGAACGTTTATGTTGGAGATACTATTATGGTACGATAACCACTTATTATACGACAACCACCTTCCTCTATTTACAATATCAACCCCCATATATTCTAAACTTAAATTCTAAAACTAACTTGCAC
Organism: Smallanthus sonchifolius; assembly: GCA_023525975.1. Taxonomy (NCBI): domain Eukaryota; kingdom Viridiplantae; phylum Streptophyta; class Magnoliopsida; order Asterales; family Asteraceae; genus Smallanthus; species Smallanthus sonchifolius. The sequence goes on along the minus strand of CM042026.1, from coordinate 12,567,294 downwards.
TATAACTTATTTAGGGTTTAATCCTTAAGGCATTCTCGTAACCGAATTACTACCAGGTCAAGATTCTACCCACCTACTACAAGGTGAGTTCATAGCCCCTCTTTACACTTTTGTTTTGGGGTGGAAACATGCTTCTATATCAAATGGAATTCAAATGTTATAGTCAAAACAATTTAGCGAAATCAATAACAAACTTTCTAATAATAGTAATACTAAACTGGTTTACACATGTTGCTGTGATGCTTTAAAACTACAAAGTCTCTCTTATTTTCTAAATCTACACAACCATTAACTTCGGGGAAGCCACGGGAGTAAGAGAATAGTACTATTTGGCCTGACAAGCCCATTCAGTCCTCAGGTTGACGCGTGCCAATCAATACCGAGCGTCCTTCAAGTTGACGTATTCTTTACAACTTGGAAGCAGCTGAGTGTTCAAAAACTGCATTCTATATTTCATACTATGTCTAACACCAATGAATCAAGGGGTTGGGCGGGAGAGCTATTGATCACTAGGGTTGGTTGTGACTCATGTATAAAGAGTTTGTTTACCTGTTATTGAAACTTGTTTATGATTTGCAAATCTTCGTTATCTGCACTATGTATTTACTTAAACCTATGTTCTCACCAGCTTTATAGCTGACATATTTTAGCATGTTTTTCAGGTACTAACAACTAGGCTGCTGTTATGATCACGCTAGGACTTCAAGACTTGGCTATTTGGAAAATTTAATAAAGACAAGTTGTTTTATCTATTTTGTTTGGTTATTTGCTTGATAAAACAATGTAATTCACATATTCGGTTAAGTTAATAGTATTTCTTTCAATCATTGTGATGATTTCAATTCGTCACCCCTCGCGTAAATTCCGTCGTCGGTAGAGGTGTGACATTAGGACACGCTAAGATACAGGAAATGATTATACGTGATGAGAATGTGAATGTGTGATGTGAACGAGTCTAAACCCTAAAACCGTGTAACGGAGTATTCACGAAGTATCAAATGGGTGGTGGGTACCCCGCTGGTATACCCTATATAAACCTCTCAGATACATCGAGAAGAAACATTGCAAGGGTTTAGGGTAAGGACCGGGTTCAAAAGCATGACAATGATACATGTCAAATAAACATGACAAAATTTTGTGTATATGTGCTAATTGTATGTGTGTGATAAATTGGGATGCTAGGGGTCGTGACCCTGTAAAATAAATGACGTGTACTAGTAATTTACATACAATGTACCACAAATAAGAATTAAATTACCTTATGAGGCCACTAATAATTATTTCATTCAGCTATAATCAATCAATTATTGGATTGTCCATCACCAACTAACATCCTGTCCAAACAATCCAACCATACCATTTGAAACTTAATTTAGTCGACCCCACCACATTGGAATTCTACATAGACTATACCCGTCGGGTATTTATCAGGTAATTACACGTCAGGTATCGGGTATACCCGTTAGTATCAGATATCGGGCATACCGACGAGCATCATCCAATACTCGTCGGGTATGTGTCGGGTACATTTCAACGACTATGTATCGTGTAAGCAGTTAGGAAAGAAAGAGTCATAAAAGGAAAATAATTAATTAATTATTTATGTATTTTAAATTAAAGGAAAATAAAATATATAAATAAAATATTACAGTTATCCAATCAGGGGTATATATATTTCGGGTAATCGGGCCAGGTTTCACTTAATACCATATCCGTACCCGAACCCAAAAATTTTAAAAAAATTAATCCCATACCTGACCCGTTACCTGAATACCCGGCCCGGATACTCTGGGTATCGGGTTTTCTCATCGGATTCGGGTATTTTTGCCATTCCTATACATAGTCGTAGGACTTTTCATCCCATTGATCCATATTTGTCTCAAGTATCATATCATGCTCCTCTAACAAGTAAAAGAGTTAGAAATCTGAGTATGAGCACTACTACCTTGAGCAGATGTAACCGGGGGTCTGTAGCACTATTCAGAATACTCAAACTCAAACGTAGCCTACTTCTTTCGATTTGAAAGCCCTTTGGCCCATACTGCTTGATGTGGGATGGTAACTTTAAGCACTTTATATTACTCTAGAAACAAATATAAGATTTAGCTTTAAAAAATATAAAAACAATCATTCAATTTTAGGCCTCTTAAAATACCTTACAAATAATATAACCATCTAATTATACCCTATTTAGTCAAGTATTGTAATATATTTGTGATGTTCTTTTTGTTTTTAAGTTGTAGCATATACCATGAAAAATAAAAATTTATATATGACTGTTTGGTGTGATAATATTCAACACCCATGTGATCTTGTCGTTTTCTATGTTTACTTTACGATCGTAGACTCAACACTCTATAATTGATCCACTACGTACTCTACTGGGCAGTGGCATATTTCCAAAAATAAATAAAGGCAAAAACTAAGAGGATCTTATGAATTTATATAAAACTAGGTTAGAAAATTGGTTAAATAAAAATAACTTATTATAAATCAGTAATTTCTATGAAGATTTGTATGTTAGATGTCATCACTCATTGATGAAATAAGAAATAATGAAGATTTAAGAATTATAAATAATAAATAATAAAGATTTAAAATTTATAAAATAATATACTTTAAGATAAGATATAATTGAAACTTTCTTATGATTTAGTAAGTTTTAATAAAATATTAGAATAAGTTTAGATATTTAATTATTGGGTTATTGGATTTTAATAATCCCACCTTTTACCAATTGGCCAATAATAATCCCAACTGAGAATATTCTTACCACTAGTCCCTACTTTCAAACTATTTTGTTACATTGGACTTCCCGTTAAAAAAACTTAACGCCGTTAGATTTTATATGGCGTGGACATCTGCAAACTGCCGGAAAGTCGAGCCAAGCTAGCAGTGGTCTCGTGGTGGGTTTTGAAATTGGCTTTGGTGGTGTTTAACTAGTCTCGTTGGTCAGGCAAGTCCAAACAGAGATAACGGTAGTGTTTAACGAGACCAGTTAAACACCACCAGAGCCAATTCAAAACCCACCACGAGACCACTGCTAGCTTGGCTCGACTTTCCTGTGGTTTGCAGATGTCCACGCCATATAAAATCTAACGGCGTTAAGTTTTTTTAACTGGAAGTCCAATGTAACAAAATAGTTTGAAAGTAGGGACTAGTGGTAAGAATATTCTCAGTTGGGATTATTATTGGCCAATTCGTAAAAGGTGGGATTATTAAAATCCAATAACCCTTAATTATTTAAAATCATTATTATTTAATATGAGAGAGAGTTATTTAATAAGAGAGACAGACGAGAAACAAAAATCTAGACTTCAATAGAAGTCGACACGTGGCAGATAAAGTTATTCGTTTATTATAAGGATTATTGTATTTTAATAATCCCACCTTTTACCAATTGGCCGATAATAATCCCAACTGAGAATATTCTTACCACCGGTCCCTACTTTCAAACTATTTTTTTACATTGGACTCCTCGTTAAAAAAACTTAACGCCGTTAGAGTTTATATGACATGGACATCTGCAAACCGCCGGAAAGTCGAGCCAAGCTAGCAATGGTCTCGTGTTGGCTTTTGAAATTGGCTTTGGTGGTGTTTAACTGGTCTCGTTAAACACCACCGTTTTCTCTGTTTGGACTTTCCGGCTCCATGGGAAAGAAAAAGATAAAAATATAAATAAAATTAATGAGTAATAAAGTAAAATAAATCTAACAGTAATCTAACAATTAGCAGTGTATGACTAGAGTATATTAGTCACAAGAAACACAACACACCTACAAGAAACAAGACATACGCAAAATCTTTGCTAAACAACTCTACTCTCCCACACAACGGGTCACTCATCCTAAAACCCTAATACGACGTCTCCATGAAATCCTATCATTGATCATGTCCTCTGAGAGGTGTAAATCTAGCAAATCAAGCCTAATCCTCTCATCCCACGTTAATTTCGGTCTCCCCCTGCTCCTTTTCCCCTCTACAACGAGAGTTTCCACCGTTCTCACTGGATCTGTGCTCTGTCTCCTCTTGACATGTCCAAACCATCTCAATCTTCCTTCTCTTATCTTATCTGAGATACATGTGACTCCCAATCTCTTCCGAACAACTTCATTTCTTATTCGGTCCTTTCTTGTGTGTCCACACATCCACCTCAACATCCTCATCTCAGCAACATCCATTTTTCGAGCTTGTGTCTTCTTGATGGCCCGACAATCGGTTCCATATAGCATCGCTGGGCGAACTGTTACCCTATAAAATTTACCCTTTAACCCTATTGGGAACCTCTTGTCGCACAAAACACCTGAGGCCGCTCTCCATTTACACCAACCAGCCTGCACCCGATGGACTACATCATTGTCGATGTCCCCGTTACTCTGGATGACAGATCCTAGATACTTGAACTTTAGTGTCTTAGGGACAACCCCACCTTCAATAGAAATCTGGGTCTCCTCGTCGACGTTTGCACCACTAAAGTTGCAGTGAAGGTACTCGGTTTTAGATCGGCTTATCTTCAAACCTTTGTGCTCTAAGACTGTTCTCCATTCCTCTAGTCTGTTGTTCAATGTCTCTTTACTTTCTGCAATCAACACGATATCATCAGCAAAAAGCATGCACCATGGAATTGCATCTTGAATCGACTTTGACAACTCATCCAAAACTACTGCAAAGAGAAAGGGGCTTAGTGCCGACCCCTGGTGAACTCCCACTTCCACCGAAAAAAAGTCTGTATCCCCCACGGGAGCTCGGACGCATGTCTTAGCCTCATGATACATATCCCTAATTGCCTCAATATATTTACTAGGGATCCATCTTCCCTCCAGACTTTCCCAGATCAATCTTCTAGGCACACTATCGTACGCCTTTTCAAGATCGATGAACACCATATGTAAATCATGTTTCTTCTCTCTGTACTTTTTCATTAATCTTCTTAAAATGTGTATCGCCTCCGTAGTGGACCGGCCTGGCATGAACCCAAATTGGTTTGCTATAACCTGAGTTTGTCGTCTAATCCTTGTATCTATAACTCTTTCCCATAATTTCATTGTATGACATAGGAGCTTAATCCCCCTGTAGTTAGCACAACATTGAGCATCTCCTTTGTTTTTATATAGGGGTACTAAGACACTACGCCTCCACTGATCTGGCATCTTCCCGGTTTTGAAGATATTGTTGAACAGTCTTGTCAACCACTGAACGCCTTCCTCTCCCATACACTTCCACGCTTCAATGGGTATGTTGTCTGGACCGACTGCCTTAGCTCTTCCCATCTTCTTAAGAGCACTCCTCACTTCTTCCTGTGTGATATTTCGACAATAACAATTATTTCGTTACTGGATTGAGTAGTGGGATTCTCCGTTATGGCTAGACTTGGTCTACAACTGTTGAAAAGGGTGTAGAAATAGTTTTGCCATCTCAGCTTGATGTCTCGTCCCTTTACCAAAACTCTTCCATTATCTTCCTTGATAAACTTCACGACCCCAAGATCTTGTCTCCTACGCTCCCTATTTTTGACAATCTTAAACATATGATGCTCCCCTTCCTTGGTGTCTAGTTTTCTATACATCGTTTCATAGGCAAAATTCTTTGCCTCACTCACTGCCTTTTTAGCTTCCCTCTTTGCCTGTCTATAGTTCTCCCGTAGTGTCATTATCTCCTCTCCATTACTACACTGCAACATCTCTTTAAAGCGTTGTTGCTTGTCCTTTATCTTGCTCCGCACCTCCTCATTCCACCACCAAGACTCCTGATGTCCTCTTGTTGCTCCCAATGTGACTCCGAGGGTTTCCTTTGCTGCCTGCGTAACAGTGGTTGCCATAGCTACCCACATCTGGTTTGTGTCGCCATCCTTAGTATTTGTGTTCATCGCCATGACTTTATCTCTAAACAAATTGATGTTTTCGTCCTTCAAATTCCCCCATCTGATCCTTGGTTTATTTTTTCTTCTCCTCGGTTTATTTTTTCTTCTCCTCTCCGCCACCCTTTTTCTCAAGGTAAAATCGGCCACCTACAGACGATGTTGGGTCGCTACTGACTCTCCTGGAATTACCTTGCAATCCTTCCACCAATTGCGATCCCCTTGTCTCATCAGGAAATAGTCGATCTGCGTGTTGCGCCCCCCGCTACTAAAAGTAATCAAATGTGATTCCCTCTTTATAAAGAACGTGTTTATAATACCAAGATCATGCGCAAGCGCAAAGTCAAGAAGCTCCCTACCATTATCGTTTCTAACACCATAACCAAAACCTCCATGAACCATCGGAAAACCATCACTCTCCTTACCAACGTGACCATTAAAATCACCTCCTAAGCATATTTTCTCCTGTCTAGGTAATGACCTCATTACTCCGTCTAAACTACCCCAAAAATCCCTCCTTTCTTGGTCTCCTAGACCTACATGTGGTGCATAAGCGCTAACAATTGCCACAACTTCCTCACTAAGTACTACTCTCAACACCATGATCCTATCATTATATCTTTTCACTTCCACCACATTACCGTGCAGTTCTTTAGCAACTAGAAAACCCACCCCATTTTTTGTTCCCTCGCAACCAGAATGCAACAGTTTGTAGCCATTACACTCACCCCTCCTTTGACCCTTCCACCTAGTCTCCTGAAGGCAAGCTACCTGAATCCTATGTTTTCTAAGCACGTCTACTAACTCTAACAACTTACTAGTTAGGCTTCCTACATTCCAAGATGCCAAACGTAACCTATACCCCTTATGGTTAGCACTAGATGCACCCCTCTCCCCTGAACATGATCTCAATGAGACATTATTCCACCTACCGTCTATGTTTGAAATAATACACAAGATGTATTTATTTTTATTTTAACCACAGTTAAGCAAATAGAATATTTATTTTTATTTTAACCACAGTTAGGCAAATAGAATAGACAAATTGCTCATTAAACAAACAGGTGCAACACGTATATGCAACAGTCAAAACAAAAAACAGGGTATGTCTCTCCCTGTGAATCAAGAACAATTGCTGGTTCTCCTAACCCAGACCAAGAATGCCTAAGCATGCAATTCGTGTAACAAGAAGGTAAAACGGACAGAAATAAAGGAGTTGGAACGAACTAACCCAATTGCGCCCAAGTTGAGGATGTGATTTTTAATTACCATTTTCATGGTGTTAATATATTTGATGTTACTTAATTTTAGAAAAAAAATAAGTAAGATCATACAATAGTTAGTTTCATACCCGTCTCAGTCCGGATTTGCCAGATTAATTTAAAAACTTTATGAAAATCTTTATTTGAAAATACTTACTATTTGACTGGAAAGTAACAAACGTAACACAAATTTTAACATTAACTTTTAAAACTTGACCGTGAACTACTAAAATCACTTGGGGTTCTACGTACGCTTTCTCAGCTTCGACTTTTGGATTTTAACGAGTGGATTTTAACTAATTTTAACTTCACTTATTTTCAAATCACTACATGACCATGCGTGTTTTCGTGTATGTGTCCACACTTGTTTAGATGTACGCATTTATAAATTATTTTCTTTGTAGATATTTCTTTGTGAGAGCATTCATATCCGGTTTTTTATCCTTATCTTTATAATTTAACTAAAAATCATCATTCTATAAAAAATTTGTTCATTTTTTTAAAAACCTCTCACATCTCATTCCTTATCCTTATAAGTTTAACAAAATGGTTAAGGAATTGGTATATTTAAAATTCTAGTGTTCATTTCCTTATAATATATATCTATATCTATATTCTATAATAAATAAAGGTTTTGGTGGGACACTACTCTTCTATGCATCCTCATCTTTTTTTTCTCGACTCTCTCCCCTATTAATTATACAAATTTTCTTTAACTATTTTTTATAATTTTTTGTTTCCAGTCTCTCTCTTCTATTAAATAAAAATAATTTCTATAATTCTTTTTATAAAACGTTTTTTATTTAAAAAAAAATAGGTTTGTTCATAAAACATTTTTATAAATTGAACATTTCTTTCATTCTTTTTATCAAACATTTTTAAAAAAATAACTATATAACGTTTCTAGAAATTTGTATTAAAAACTATGTAATATGTCATAAATATGTAATATGTAAATTTTTATTATTTAATATATAACATTTCATTTATTCAACATGTGTAATTCAACGGGTTTCTAACCTAATTCATTTTCTTATAATTTTAATGATAAAGATAAGGTTTAAAAAACCTGATTTAAGACCCTTTTAACTTAAATCTTTTTTTTCCCTTATAATTTAAGGATATGATATATATATATCAATTCTGATGTGAATGCTCTGATCAGTAATAAACAGAACTTTTTAAAAGCAAATACAATTTTAAATTTCTAATAGTAAATTCATTTTAAGTTCTTTTTATATTAAATACACTTTTTTGACGTGTGGAAAAATAGGAGGTAGTGGACTTCTTTTCCAGAAAAAAGAGTTATGGGATAAGATATAAATTTGTCGATTTGGGAAGACTCCCTTCCCTATAATTTCTTGCTCCTTACGCACATTTGTCGTTTTCACTTTATAAATTCATCAGAGGAATATATAATATTGAATAAAACATAACAAAATTTCATGGTTTTTCGATTAATATTGTAATCTATAATTATATGAAAGATTCATTTTGCTTGACAAATTGGTTATGAATATTGAACTCTTTAGTCTTTACCAAAATAGTTAAATTTTGAAAAACAGATAAATAACTATTATAACAGAAATAAACTGAAACGGTTATAAAGTATATACAAATAAATTAAAAATCGTCGACGAGACTTTATTTATTTTATTAGAACTCAACTCGACCACAACCTATAAAGCACACGGGTTATGAAGGTCTACCTGTGTACAACCCAGACCCATTAAAACCCAACCCAAAAATGCTTATTTTCATGTTACGTTTGTATAGTGTTAATTGAATAAAATATTTAGTTCATTTAGAGCACCCATGGTAGTAAGTTTTTTTTGCTAGCTTTTTGGGGTGAGAGAATATTATGGAGGAGGAAAGGGGAGGAAAGATGGGAAGATATATGGACGTTTGCTATAACGTCTAAAACCGGGTTATGTGAGAAGGGGAAGAGAGAGAGAGAGATGGTGGGAGTTTTTGAGCTTGTTTTGACTGTGAGAGGGACAAAGCCCGGACATGGTGATCAAAGGTAACATGAAGCTGGTTTTGGAGCCTCCTATTAGTTAAATTCTTATTTTATAAACTATTTTTGTGTGTAATAAACCTTATATAAATTATGATTATATATATTAAACTTTTGTCACTATCGAGACGCTAGTTTTTGACTCGTTGATTTAAAACAAACATCAAATCCTTCTATAAGAAGATATATAATATCACGATTCGGGAGGACTCTCTTTAGGAATGGTGAAAAAAAAACTAAACTTGATGGAAATACCCGAAGATTCAGGACAACTATTCGGGTATGAGAATAGTTTTAAAATATTTCACGAGTTTAGGACTGGTATGAGATTAGGTGATACCCGGCCCGATTACCGAAACCATATACTGTAAAAAATTTAATTTGAATTTTTTTGATAATATTTTTCTTTTTTGGATATGTGTAAGGTCATTTAAGGCTTGTGTTCCCAAAATCCTCTAAGTTACTTTTGCCACCAAAGACAATTTTACTACCGATCTCAGTTTTACTATCGATATTGTATTTACTACCGAAGCGCTGGTTACTACTGAAGAACATTTTGATGCTAATCAACTAGTTCCTTTTGATAATAAATTTTACTACCTAAGTATTGGTTGCTAGACTCAAGAACACTACCGATGCATGATTACTACTGACAATCCGATTGGTGCAGGGTTAGTGCGCACACCATGATTCTCGAAATTCATGAGAATATCTTCAATTCTGATAGGAATCTTGGGTATTTGTTATCCAGTTGTATAATGTTGATGATCTATAATATAAAATCTTTAAGGGATGATCTTATAATATTTACGATTTTAATGTTTATGGGCTTATTATTTTAATGTATTACTAGGTTATAGAACCATGTACTACACGGGGTTGTATAATAGAAATTATATATTTTTATAATGTGTAAAAAATTTACATAATAGGATACAACACACAATCTGTTTTGATTTTGGGTACTCATTTACCTCTTTTGGCTTCAGCTAAATCAAAAGGTAGGTTTCGACAAATAGAGGAAAAGGAAACAACTTTTATGGATATATGTATATTGGTGGTGTTGTGGAGTTTTGTATGGGGCATGTGTTTACATGAATCTTGGTTCTGTGATGTTGTCATGAGTACCACAAGACCATAACTGGTTTTTCTTGTGCACCTTTCTTGGGCATTGCGTACAACCTCTGTAGTACCAGCTTCGGACTTTTTTGAAGCCAGTTATTGATGCTTCGCAGGTGAATATCATTCTCTATGAAAACGTGAAGTATGCATAAATCTGGGTGCTGAATTAAAAAAAAAAAAAGAACATGTAGTTGCTTAAAAATGGGAGTAGCTTTGCGAAAGCGTCTTGCAGGGGTGTCTTGAAATGTTTTGGAAGCATATCGGTTGTTGGAAAGGTTCAAATGTAAACAATTTCTTGATTTAGTACAATACCTTGTGATTCTATGAGACTTGTTATCATTCTATGTTGAATTAATTATTCTATATCTTGTCTAAAAGTAGTAACTTGGATGTCTTAAACCCTAATTAAAATAAATTCAATGGAAAGTTTCTATATTTAGAAACCTAAATTCAAACTTAAAAGGTATAAAACTACACATATGTAACTTCAAGATTCATTTGTGTAACTTTTGTTTATAAAAATTAATACTTCAAAGATTCTTAATTTAAACCTTTTATAAAAATCAAGTTTTAATACTTATTTAATTGTTAAAATCGAAAATTGTGATAATAAATCTAAATATTTCAATTAAACCAATTTCTTTAAACCTTAATATTATCCTAAAGCATTTTTATAAAAATTAAACCATCGATTTCTAAACACCCCTCAAGATCCAAAGTCGTTTCCTTGTTCTCAAGTAAGTTCTATTTATCATGTTCTTCATGTTCATACCTTACCATCTTTAAATTATTCCAATTTTTCTATAAAAACAAGCTATGGATCTGTGATTCCCTAACACTTACATGTTATAATTATAGATCTATGCTATCAAAGCTTGATTTAATCATCAAACATCAAAACTTTTCTCTAGAACATTAAAACTATAATGCTGATTTTTTGACAGATTCGTAACCCTAACTTCACGGGGTCATATCTCCCTCAAAACAGAACCTTTTCAAGCGTTTCTTTTTTTTAAATCAAGTTTAAGGTCTTCCGGTCGAAACGCCTACTCTCACGTCTTCTAATTCAAAGTTTAAGTCTCTCAAACAGCCCGCGCAAGATCAGTGCGCAAATCTATCAAAAGCTGTCAAAAACCTCACTTTTTGCAAACTTTCAGGATCTTCATAATTTTATAAAAGTAACGATTTTTCTTATAAAATAAGTGATTCTAACATGTTCTAAATCATAAAAATCCAGAATTTTATTATCCTCATAAGTATTTTAATCGCATTCAAACTTTTTATTTAAAAACCTAAGCTTTGATCCGTTTAAACTTTCTATCAATTTTTGAATCATGTTTTTAATAAAATTCTCCACATTTTCAATTATCACCCTCTATTATTCAATTTATTCATTTCAATCCCAACTAAATTCATAATTACACTTTAGCCTCTATACTTTCCAAAGTTACCAAATAAACCCTACACTTGGTCTAGTATAACGATAGAGTAACCATCTAACCGGTATATAGTTATCTGACAAGCAGAAAGTTCTGTCTAAGAAAAGAGTGGTGTATATACCCTCCTGGACCCGTCATTCTTTCTCATGAACGTTTATGTTGGAGATACTACTCTGGTACGATAACCACTTAGTTTACGACAACCACCTTCCTCTATTTACAATATCAACCCCCATATATTCTAAACTTAAATTCTAAAACTAACTTGCACTATAACTTATTTAGGGTTTAATCCTTAAGGCATTCTCGTAACCAAGTTACTACCAGGTCAAGATTCTACCCACCTACTGCAAGGTGAGTTCATAGCCCCTCTTTACACTTTTGTTTTGGGGTGGAAACATGCTTCTATATAAAATTGAATTCAAATGCTATAGTCAAAACAATTTTGCAAAATCAATAACAAACTTTCTAATAATAGTAATACTAAACTGGTTTACACATGTTGCTGTGATGCTTTAAAACTACAAAGTCTCTCTTATTTTCTAAATCTACACAACCATTAACTTCGGGGAAGCCACGGGAGTAAGAGAATAGTACTATTTGGCCTGACAAGCCCATTCAGTCCTCGGGTTGACGCGTGCCAATCAATACCGAGCGTCCTTCAAGTTGACGTATTCTTTACAACTTGGAAGGAGCTGAGTGTTCAGAAACTGCCTTCTATATTTCATACTATGTCTAACACCTATGAATCAAGGGGTTGGGCGGGAGAGATATCGATCACTAGGGTTGGTTGTGACTCATGTATAAAGAGTTTGTTTACCTGTTATTGAAACTTGTTTATGATTTACAAATCTTCGTTATCTACACTATGTATTTACTTAAACCTATGTTCTCACCAGCTTTATAGCTGACATATTTTAGCATGTTTTTCAGGTACTAACAACTAGGCTGCTGTTATGATCACGCTAGGAATTCAAGACTTGGCTTTAGAAGACTTAGCTATTTGGAAAATTTAATAAAGACAAGTTGTTTTATCTATTTTGTTTGGTTATTTGCTTGATAAAACAATGTAATTCACATATTCGGTTAAGTTAATAGTATTTCTTTCAATCATTGTGATGATTTCAATTCGTCACCCCTCGCGTAAATTCTGTCGTCGGTAGGGGTGTGACATTAGGACACGCTAAGATACAGGAAATGATTGTACGTGATGAGAATGTGAATGTGTGATATGAACAAGTCTAAACCCTAAATCCGTGTAACGGAGTATTCACGAAGTATCAAATGGGTGGTGGGCACCATGCTGATATAGCCTATATATAAATCTCTCTGATACATTGGGAAGAAACATTGCAAGGGTTTAGGGTAAGGACTGGGTTCAAAGGCATGACAATGATACATGCCAAATAAACATGACAAAATGTTGTGTATATGTGCTAATTGTATGTGTGTGATAAATTGGGATGATAGGGGTCGTGACCCTGTAAAATAAATGACGTGTACTAGTAATTTACATACAATGTACCACAAATAAGAATTAAATTACCTTATGAGGCCACTAATTATTATTTCATTCAGCTATAATCAATTAATTATTGGATTGTCCATCACCAACTAACATCCTGTCCAAACAATCCAACCATACCATTTGAAACTTAATTTAGTACCCCACCACATTGGAATTCTACATAGACTATACCCGTTGGGTATTTGTCGGGTAATTACACGTCGAGTATCGGGTATCGGGCATACCGACGGGTATCATTCAATACTCGTCGGGTATGTGTCGGGTACATTTCAACGACTATGTATCGTGTAAGCAGTTAGGAAAGAAAGAGTCATAAAAGGAAAATAATTAATTAATTATTTATGTATTTTAAATTAAAGAAAAATAAAATATTACAGGTATCCAATCGGGGGTATATATATTTCGGGTAATCGGGCCGGGTTTCACTTAATACCATACCCGTACCCGAACCCAAAAATTTTAAAAAAATTAATCCCATACCTGACCCGTTACCCGAATACCCGGCCCGGATACTCTGGGTATCGGGTTTTCTCATCGGATTCGGGTATTTTTGCCATTCCTATACATAGTCGTAGGACTTTTCATCCCATTGATCCATATTTGTCTCAAGTATCATATCATGCTCCTCTAACAAGTAAAAGAGTTAGAAATCTGAGTATGAGCACTACTACCTTGAGCAGATGTAACCGGGGGTCTGTAGCACTATTCAGAATACTCAAACTCAAACGTAGCCTACTTCTTTCGATTTGAAAGCCCTTTGGCCCATACTGCTTGATGTGGGATGGTGGTAACTTTAAGCACTTTATATTACTCTAGAAACAAATATAAGATTTAGCTTTAAAAAATATAAAAACAATCATTCAATTTTAGGCCTCTTAAAATACCTTACAAATAATATAACCATCTAATTATACCCTATTTAGTCAAGTATTGTAATATATTTGTGATGTTCTTTTTGTTTTTAAGTTGTAGCATATACCATGAAAAATAAAAATTTATATATGACTGTTTGATGTGATAATATTCAACACCCATGTGATCTTGTCGTTTTCTATGTTTACTTTACGATCGTAGACTCAACACTCTATAATTGATCCACTACGTACTCTACTGGGCAGTGGCATATTTCCAAAAATAAATAAAGGCAAAAACTAAGAGGATCTTATGAATTTATATAAAACTAGGTTAGAAAATTGGTTAAATAAAAATAACTTATTATAAATCAGTAATTTCTATGAAGATTTGTATGTTAGATGTCATCACTCATTGATGAAATAAGAAATAATGAAGATTTAAGAATTATAAATAACAAATAATAAAGATTTAAAATTTATAAAATAATATACTTTAAGATAAGATATAATTGAAACTTTCTTATGATTTAGTAAGTTTTAATAAAATATTAGAATAAGTTTAGATATTTAATTATTTAAAATCATTATTATTTAATATGAGAGAGAGTTATTTAATAAGAGAGACAGACGAGAAACAAAAATCTAGACTTCAATAGAAGTCGACACGTGGCAGATAAAGTTATTCGTTTATTATAATAAGGATTATAAGAGTAAATTGTCATTTTCGTCTATGTGGTTTAGTCAAATTTGACAGTTTCATGCAAAAAGTTTATTTTTCTCTTGTGTATACTCGTGGTTTACAAAACTTGTCATTTTCATCCAATCAGTTGACTCCATCCATGTTTTAACGTTAAATGAGAGATATTTAGGTCTTTTTATATATTTCTTTATTTTATCAATATTTTAAACCTTTAATTATTCTCTCCATCCCCTTAAACCATGTTTTAGTTGGGTTGTTGACGGGGACAAATACGATTGTAATTCAAGAAGGAGAGCCGGACTTTGGGAAATCGGGATTCAATTACGATCGACTTTGAATGGTTGTTGACTGGGGCAAATACGATCGTAGTTCAAGAAGATCGATCGTAATTCAAGAAGATGATAGCCACATAGACGCTCGTAACTCAAGAAGATAATGGCAACATGGACAATCGTAATAGGGTAATTAGGGTTAATACGATTTAAGGGGATAGGGGAAATAATTAAGGGTTAATACGGTTTAAGGAGAATATGGGGGAATAGTTAAGGGGGTAAAATATTGATAAAATAAATAAATATACAAAAAGACCTAAATACCCCGATCATTTAACGTTAAAATATAGATGAAGTTAACTGATTTGATGGAAATAACAAGTTTTGTAAACCACGATGATACAAAGGAAAAAAATTAACTTTTTGAATAAAACTGACAAAATTGACAACCCCAGGAACGAAAATGACAATTTAATCAAATTAAAATTATTGTAAGTTCGTAACCGACAGTGTATTTCATCTAACAGTTCTAAAATAGTTCATCAACTAAATTAAAAAGATTGTAGGTTTAAAATTTAATAAAGACAAGTATGTTTAAGTACTTTCTTTAATAAAATGTATAAAATCTTTTTAGTTTTATTAATAATTATATTTAATCTTTTTTTTTGAACGACCAACGAATACTATAAGCTCCGTCACCCGGGTAAACTCATTGGCGAAAGGCACTCATGCCCGCGAATGCAGACAGCTCTGGTGACCCAACTCGCCCAACAATCCAAGTGAAACCCACCACACGAAGACTCATTGTGATATTTAATCAACCATGACCCAATAGTATTGACCAGTGTCCTATTCAAAAAAGAGGCAGAAACCGGTTTGAGGTTACCAAACCAAACCAAACCAAACCTACCTATTATAATCCCACACATAGCTAATGCTATTAGTAGGGTCTGAGGAGTTTTGTATATTGGTGGTGTTGTGGAGTTTTGTATGGGGCATTTGTTTACATGAATCGTGGTTCTGTGATGTTGTCATGAGTACCACAAGACCATAACTGGTTTTTCTTGTGCACCTTTCTTGGGCATTGCGTACAACCTCTGTAGTACCAGCTTCGGTCTTTTTTGAAGCCAGTTATTGATGCTTCGCAGGTGAATATCATTCTCTATGAAAACATGAAGTATGCATAAATCTGGGTGCTGAATTAAAAAAAAAAAAAGAACATGTAGTTGCTAAAAAATGGGAGTAGCTTTGCGAAAGCGTCTTGCAGGGGTGTCTTGAAATGTTTTGGAAGCATATCAGTTGTTGGAAAGGTTACTACAGAGAACAATACGGATTTTTAGAGTGTTTTGGTGATGTTTGGCCACCAACTGTCTCTTTTCCTTTTGTAACGTGTTTCTTTTTTTTAGGTTTGGTTGTTCTTTTAAATAAAAAGGAATTTTTTTTAATAGCTTAAAAGAAGATGCAGTGTGTGTGCATTTATTAATTTTTAAAACTATGCATGAAAGTCTTTCAATGTTTTGCTGATTTTGAAGCAGTAAGAGCTCTGAAATGGTTTTCTTGCTTCCATACTTCTCATTTGCAAGCTGCTGTAAGTTGCTGGTAGTGGTGCTGCCTACTATGTTCAGTTACATTTGGTCGTTGAACCTATGGATTTGAATTTTTTTTTCTGCATATCTTAGTACGCGTGTATTTGTGGCTATAGATATGTAAATCTGAATTTGGGAAACTATGAGAATAGTATAGGAACCCGGTTCTGAGTGTTTGGATTGACATAGATGTATGTTGCAGTTGTTCCTGAAAGTTGAAGCCTTCCTGTTTGAGTACACGAAATTTCTTCTGTGAGATTGTAATAATGCGTTAATAAACTGGAACACACTGGTTACACAAAAGGCAGAATAACTGTTTGATAAACATAATCACGCTATAGGTAAATGGTAATTTGGTTAAAGGGCTAGAAAACATACCTAAATAGGTTATTAGATTAAATCATACCATCGCACTTTTATGTGGTCACAGGACGAAGATTCACCCCCGAATGGATCATAAGTTCATAATTCGAATATACATTTAAATGGGTAGAGAGTTAAAAAAAACTGAATGATCACACTGCAGTGGTGGGTTAGGCTGATTTTAATGTTAATTTCATAGTTTCTATAGCTATTTCTGTTTTATTTTTTTATAAGTTAGTGATGGAAGTACGTTAAGTAATTCTGAACAACTCTTGTTTATAAATTACCTGATGTAGAACTTGAAATTGTTACTGCAAACAATTAGACATGTAGTTCACTCACCTGTAAAAAAGTAAGCAACAAAGCATTGAGATAATCAAGTGTGGCAATAAACATAGAACTCAAAAACAAAGATTAACAAAAAAACAAACAACATAGAATTAATAATCAACAATCAAAGATTAACAAAAAACATTCCAAATAAAACTAATACAAAAACACAGGGTATTGATTGGGTAAATTCCAATAAATCAATCCAAATGTATAATTTAATCATTTGGATTAACATTCAACAACATATATGAATTTATGACAACAATTCAAAAAAGTTTGGAATTAGATCACTGTGTTTAATACAATTATTAGATAAAGTTAGAAACTTTTAGTATAATCCTAAACTAATGGAAGTGTGATTCAAGAAATTGAGGAGACACACACCAAGAATGAACAGAGATATATAACCAAGACATAAATCCGATAATGATACATACATTCTGTAGACTCTATACCAGACTATATTCATAATTAAAATTTCGAAACATACTGAAAAAAACCCAAATCATAGATTTTGTGTTACCGATTACAATCGGAAAGATGTGGAAACCATTATGATAGTCAATTTCAAGATTCAAGATCTCTGCAAGCCTAATGTTATAAACCCTAATGTTATTCAAGATTGAAAACAGATTCCTTTACGTGTTGATCATTATCTTCATCGGAATCCCCAGCATCATTATCTAAATCCAATGGAACAACATCTCTCTGCTTATGAACTGAAATTAGAATAGAAAAAAATCATCAAAAACTATAAAACAGACACAAACACATACACAAAAAGAAAGGCAAATTAAACGGAATTGGAATAAAGCAATACACAAATTTAGTGGTTGATTGAACGATTGAGGAACTTACAGGCATCAATTCCGTCGTCCATATAGGAATCGGACAAAGCAAAAAGTGATTGAATAGCCGGCCTGAGCGATTGAACATGGAACGAAGAGGTTCACCTGAATAGCCAGCAAAGGTTCACCTGAATGAAAGAAAACTAACCTGTAAGATGGAATGAAGAACACAGATGGAGTTTCGATTATTAGATGGAATGAAGAACAGTTGGGATGGTCGTGAGAGTTAGGAGGTGAAGTTTTAGGGTTTGTGATAAAAAGAGATTAGGTATTAGAAACGGGTTAGGTAGCGGGTTTAGGATCTGCGAATTACAGAAATCGGGTCATACAGGTTTAGGCGGGAAAAAGCTTGTGAGATTGAAGGAGAGAGTGACATGTGACAAAAGTTGTAATCATTTATTATGTTAAAGATGTGTGTGTGTTTTATGTGAGGAATGGAATAATATAGAATTGGTTTCCTAGATTCTCTCTCGTTTCTCTTAATTGTTACTATTTTGAATTAATTAAATCTCAAGCATATTTTTTTCTAAATAGTAAATGTTATTATTATTATTATTAGTATTATTACTACGACTACTACTATTGTTATTACTATTATTTTTATTATTATGTTCTTTCTGAGATCAGTGGTACACCAAACCTGCTAAATCAGACATGACTGTTTGCTCATGTGTTTGGAAACATGTAGTAGAAGCAACGGATGAAGAACGAGTGTGTGTAAAGTTAGTCATTGGCCTAGCACTGATAATGGAGGGATCCCAATTAGGTCATTGGGGTGGAATGTGCCCAATGCCATATTGTTTGCAGATGTCGCAAATGGTGTTTTGAGTTGACGTTAATACAAATTAGTGACCATCGCCATGAACATGGTTGTTATAATAAGAATTCACATATCGATGGCTTCTATGGTTGTTGTTAGGTTGACATGAACCATAGAAGGCATGGGAACTAGAGGAGCTGGCATGTATTAACTGAAAACCAAGTTGCACAGCTAGTTATTGGGCGACTAAAAGTTAGGACTGCTCTGGAGAGAACCCATAAGTTGTAGATGTTGTGGATCTAGGAGAGTCGTTAAAATCTTCGATAGTAGCAGTGAACACATGAACAATGGGAAAGATAGAAGCACAGGTTTTCCAAAGCTTGTAGTCATGGTCAGTAAGAAGAACATGAAGTTCGTTGAATGTAGGAGGGAATTGACGTGCAATAATAATATATTTAAGACCATCGTATTCTTCACGAAGACTAAAGATAACAAACATAGCGAGGTATTTGTCTTTAACTATAACATCCCAACTTTTACTTATATCAATAATTATATCTTTAAAAACTTTATGATATTTATATCTATAAAGTGCTTTGGGACCATGTCATCAAATGTGCTAAGTAGATGGGCCTTTTGTTAATGTGGAAATAAACTTTGACTTAGTCAAAAGAACCTTAAGAAAAGAAAATTTGAGAATTTTGGAGGTGTGTGGGTATAGGCGAGGGGAAAAAGAGGAAGAAAGAGAAGGAAGAGTTTTTCATGATCAAATTGATGCCATGGAACAAGACTTAAACCAAAGTTGAGACTTTGAGTGAATAAAAACTCATTGTAAGCATCATCTTCTTCCTTTAAACTACATTGTTGTTAATCGGAACTTACAAGTGGGTAATGACGATTTTTGTTGAATTTAGATGTTATATGGTGTTATTTGGCTTAGAAAATTCATATCTTATATTTATATTTGAATAAAAATCATCAATTTAGTAGTTTTGTTTGATCTTTGGTAAGTTATAAATTATACGGTTCTTAATAAATTTTAGATTTCAATACTTTTGAGGTTATAACTAGTTCAACGCATTGTTATTTGAATAAATAAACTATATATAATGATTTAAACAAACTAAAGATGAGTTTGGGAGATTAAAGCTTGAAATAGTAATAAAAATGATCACAAATGGGCCATCATGGATTAAACTATAGATCACTTGATATGCAAACCACAAGCATGCTCTTTTATAAGCAACCAAAAATCTAAGTGAATGTGATCAATATTTGGTTAAGGATAATGAGTAAAGCCTGTGTGTGATTATGAAAGGTTGAATTATACTATGTGATGAGTAAGGTATTAACCATGAAAGTTGACGTTTAGGAAATCAAGCTATCAAGGTTGAAGATCCTTCAGTTGGTTCATCTTCAAACAAAGGTAAATGTTCCATTCCATAAATCTTTAATGACAATATTATGCCTTATAAACTCATATGCAGGTATGTAAAGATGTTGTTATGTATTAGTGTTCAGTGTATACTGGTCAAAGAAAGTCAAGGAAGAAAGTCAACAATGCTAAAGTCAACTGATCATAAAGTTTAGTGCTGTTTGAAGATGTTACTAAACTTCAGGGGTTAATTGTGTTATTCTTGAAAGTTCAGGGTTATAGTTGTTGAGATTAATAGTTGTTTGTTAATTTCTGTTAACAAAAGGGGTTTTAGGTTAAGAGTTCGTTCATTCTAGTTTTCTTCTTAATTCTGATTCTCATTTCCATCTTTCTGTATTGTTCTTGTAAGCATTGAAGGTTTCAATTCAATAAAACATTAATCGTTTGATGTTATATTTTGATTGTTGATTACTTGGTTAATTCCGCAAATTCGTTCACAATTGGTATCAGAGCCTCGTTTGGCTCAATCGGAACGGATTCAATTCAATTCCTGGTGAAGATCGAAGATGGTGACCTCTGCGAAGTTCGACATTGAAAAGTTTGATGGAAGAAACGACTTCAGCCTCTGGAGGTTGAAGATGAAAGCCCTGTTGGTTCACCAAGGTGTAGTCGATGCTTTAAAGGGGGAAACCGGACTACCTGATACAATGTCTGCTAAAGAAAAGAAAGAGGTAATAGAAAAGGCTCACAGTGCCATTATCCTTAGTCTGGGGGATAGGGTTCTTCGAGAAGTTTCAAAGGAAGCTACAGCTGCTGGTGTATGGACGAAACTAGAAACACTCTACATGACCAAATCTCTTGCCAACATGATATATTTGAAGAAAAGGTTGTATACCTTTCAAATGCAGTCTGGAAAGCATTTAGAAGACCATGTAGATGAGTTCAACAAGATCATACTGGATCTTGAGAACATTGAAGTTGAGATTGAGGAAGAAGATAGGGCAATCATATTCTTAGCCTCACTGCCACATATCTATGAACATTTTGTAGATACATTGATGTTCGGCGGGGACAGTTTGTCCATGGAAGAAGTCATAGCAGCTATGAATTCAAAGGAACTACATAAAAGAGGTGAGACAAGAGATGAAACCTCTGATGGCTTATTTGTGAGGGGGAGGCCAGAATCAAGAACATTTAAGAAAAAGGAAGTAGGGGGAAGATCAAAGTCCAAGGGAAAAAGAAGATGTTTTGTATGTAATTCAGAAAAACACTTCAAGAAGGACTGTCCAGAATGGAAAAGAAAGAAGGCTGAGTTTAATAAGTCAAAGTCTTATGGTAATAACTCACCTGAAGGATCTGGAGATGGGTATGAATCAGCAGATGTGCTGGTGGTGACAAAGAGTGGATCCAACCAAGAATGGGTGATGGATTCTGGATGTTCATACCACATGACCCCTGTCAAAGAATTTTTTAAGGAATTAAGTATGCAAGAACAAGGTGTTGTACAGCTAGGGGATGATAGACCATGCAAGATCCAAGGCATTGGATCAATATCTTTCAATTTAAAGAATGGAACTACCATAGATCTCAAACATGTGAGGTATATTCCTGACCTTAAAAGAAATTTAATATCATTAGGTACTTTTGAAAGGGATGGTTACCATGTCAGCTTAAAAGATGGAAAATCCAGGGTAGCAAAGGGGTCTATGATTGTTTTAATTGGATCTAGGAGGGATAACAATATTTACATTTTAGATGGTGATGTTGTTCCTGGGTCAATTGTTGCTACTGCTGAGGTAAATGCAGCAGTAACAGCCAAGTTATGGCATGAGAGACTAGGTTACATAAGCACTCAAGGACTACATGAGTTAAATAAATGTCAAGTCCTTGGTAACCTAAAGAGCTGTGATGTGGAATTCTGTGAATACTGTGTTCTAGGGAAGTCACATAGAGTGAAGTTTAGTAGGAGTAAGCATGTTACAAATGGGATTTTGGATTACATCCATGCTGATTTGTGGGGGCCTGCTAAGATTCAATCCCTAGGAGGGGCTAGTTACTTCTTGTCCTTAATTGATGACTACACTAGAAGAGTATGGGTATTCAGTCTCAAGCACAAGAATGATGCATTTGAAAGGTTTAAAGAGTGGAAAACTATGGTGGAGACTCAAACAGAAAGGAAAGTGAAAAAGGTTAGAACTGATAATGGTTTAGAATTCTGTAATCATGAATTCAATCAGTTCTGTAAAAGGCATGGAATATCAAGGCATTTAACTGTAGCAGGCACACCACAGCAAAATGGTTTGGTTGAAAGAATGAACAGGACCCTATTGGATAAGGTCAGGTGTTTGTTATTCAGTTCTGGGTTACCAAAGTCATTTTGGGCTGAGGCATTGGCAACAGCAGCATACTTGATTAATAGAAGTCCATCATCTGCAATTGATATGAAAACTCCAATGGAGAAGTGGTCTGGTCATACTGCAGATTATAACTGTTTAAGGGTCTTTGGATCGATTGCATATGCTCATATCAGTCAAGGGAAGCTTGAACCAAGGGCACAAAAATGTGTATTTCTGGGATATCCAGATGGGGTCAAAGGGTATAGACTGTGGAGATTTGCAGAGGGTAGTCCAAAGATAATTGTTAGCAGGGATGTAACTTTTAGAGAAGATGTTTTCTATAAAGATGCTATTAGTGGCAAAGAAAGTGATGAAGTACACAATAGTGATGGTGTTCAAATTGAGGTGGAGTTATCTCAGAATACTGACCAGAACAGTGAAGATAATCAGGTTCAGACTGAAAGTTCGACCAAGGCTAATACTAGATCAAGAAATGGAGATAGTATTGCTATAGACAGACCTAGAAGACAAATTGTACCTCCTGTGAGGTATAGAGATGACTTGTCTGCTTTTGTGTTTAATGTAGCTGAGGAGGAAAGTATCAATGAGCCACTTACCTATCATGAAGCTGTTAACTCAAATGAAAGAAAAAAGTGGCAGGTAGCAATGAAAGAAGAGATGAGTTCATTGTACAAAAACAAGACCTGGAAATTAGTAGATAGACCTAAAGATCAAAGATTGGTGGATTGTAAGTGGATATTCAAGATTAAAGAAGGGTTACCAGGTGAAGATCCAAGGTATAAAGCCAGACTTGTGGCTAAGGGATTTACTCAAAGAGAAGGGCTTGACTATAATGAAGTGTTTTCACCTGTAGTCAAGCATACATCTATTAGAGTGATTCTGTCAATCACAGCAGTAAATCACTTGGAACTGGAACAACTGGATGTCAAAACAGCATTCTTACATGGGAATCTTGAAGAGAAAATCTATATGAAACAGCCAATGGGTTTTGAGAAAGAAGGTCAGGAGGACAAGGTTTGTTTGCTATTAAAATCTTTGTATGGGCTTAAACAGTCTCCAAGACAGTGGTATATGAGATTTGACAGCTACATTGTGTCTCATGGATTTAAAAGAAGTGAATATGACACTTGTGTATACTACAAAGAATATGATAACAAGGAATTTGTGTACTTGTTATTGTATGTGGATGATATGTTGTTAGCCAGCAGGGATAAAGCTCAAATAGCTGCTACAAAAGAATTGTTAATGGCTGAATTTGATATGAAAGAATTAGGAGAAGCTAAAAGAATTCTGGGAATAGACATTATCAGGGACAGAAAGTCAGGGATAATCAAGTTGTCACAGCAGTCTTATTTACAGAAGGTTCTCAAGAATGATTACATGGAACAGTGTAAAACAGTGGTTACTCCTCTGGCTATGCACATTAAATTGTCAAATCTGGATTCACCAAAGTCGGAGGAAGAAGCAGCAAAAATGGTGAATGTGCCTTATGCAAATGCAGTAGGCAGTCTTATGTACTTAATGATATGCACTAGGCCTGATATTGGCTATGCTGTTAGTGTTGTCAGTAGGTACTTAAGTAATCCTGGTAAGCATCACTGGGAAGGAGTCAAATGGATCCTTAGGTACCTGTGTGGTACTAAGGGAGTTGGGCTTGTTTTTTGCAAAATAGATGAAGATGGTCCAGTAGTAAATGGGTTTGTTGATTCAGATATTGCAAAGGATTTAGACAGAGGCAGATCCATGAATGGATATGTGTTTAAAATCCTGGGTGGAACTGTTAGTTGGAAAGCTTCTTTACAACATGTTGTTGCACTTTCAACTACAGAGGCAGAGTTTATAGCCTTAACTGAAGCAGTTAAAGAATCTATTTGGCTGAAAGGGTTCATTTCAGAAATGGGTGTGTTTGTTGATGCTGCTGTTGTTAGTTGTGACAATATGGGGGCTATTCAATTGTCAAAGCATCAGGTTTTTCATGAAAGATCTAAACATATAAATGTCAAGCTACATTTCATTAGGGATGTGCTGCAATCTAAGGAGGTGAAAGTTGATTATGTGGATACTAGTGAAAATGCTGCAGATATGTTGACAAAAATTCTGCCTGGATCAAAGTTTAAACATTGCTTGATGATTTTGAATGTCTATTGAAGTCATTGTGATATGCACTTAAACACTAAGGTGGAGATTGTTATGTATTAGTGTTCAGTGTATACTGGTCAAAGAAAGTCAACAATGCTAAAGTCAACTAATCATAAAGTTTAGTGTTGTTTGAAGATGTTACTAAACTTCAGGGGTTAATTGTGTTATTCTTGAAAGTTCAGGGTTATAGTTGTTGAGATTAATAGATGTTTGTTAATTTCTGTTAACAAAAGGGGTTTTAGGTTAAGAGTTCGTTCATTCTAGTTTTCTTCTTAATTCTGATTCTCATTTCCATCTTTCTGTATTGTTCTTGTAAGCATTGAAGGTTTCAATTCAATAAAACATTAATCGTTTGATGTTATACTTTGATTGTTGATTACTTGGTTAATTCCGCAAATTCGTTCACAGATGTGTATAATGATATGATTATTGGAGTTCTAAAATGAATAAAGTAGATTGGTATATGTATGTCACTAAGGAGTTTAATTTAAATAAAGGAGATAAGGAGCTTATATGAGGTCTTGTGCCTCATAAGAAGATAAAATATATCAATGGGACCATGTCTCTAGGAAAGGAGTTTTTTCTAACAAGACATAAGTCTTACCTAGGAGATAAGGAGATTTAGAGTCCCAGACCTCACCAAGGAGATATTTCTTTTAAATTAGGTTTTACGCCAAAGAAGAACACAAGGGGTACGCCACCTAATGTACCATATGCTTACAATGTGTATGTTTTATTAAAAGTTAAAACAATATTAAATGAAATATTCTCGGGACCTACTTCCCCGTTACAACTTTAAACAAATGAATTAATTCAAGGTGTAACATTAACTGGTTCACCAATGGAAGCAAGAGCGTTAGCATGTTCCTGAGCGAGATTTAGATAAACGAATGGAGTTTCATCACCTTTCATCTGAATCTTGAAAAGTTGTGTTTAAATGTTATATTATCTGGAAGAGGTGTGTGGAGCATAGGCCCGTTCTTGGGCAAGCAAGAGATCGTGAGCAGTTGTATCTTGGATGTGTTGAAAGGACGCTTCTGAGATGGTGGAGAAGTAACATACAAACATGTGCATCATTGGAAATCCAGTGGGAGTATTGTTCAATCCACATATACAAATAAGTTATTGGTAACAAAAAAGGGTTGAGTCATAGCCTTCCAGTAATCATAGTTCGTAGGCAATAGAGTAAGACCAAACTTGTGTTAGTTGCGAGTTGTATTCTCACTTGTTGTAAATGCATCAATTAAAGCCATGGTAAAGAAGAATCTTTTGGTGGACGGAATTTGGTGGCGGTGAATGGTGGCAGGAAGTAGTAGAACTAGGGCTGTAAACGAGCCGAGCCGAGCCGAGCCAGGCTTAGCTCGAGCTCGAAATTAAACGAGCCAGCTCGGCTCGGCTCGATTTTTTTTCCGAGCTGAAAAGTTGAGCTCGAGCTCGGCTCGTAAAAAGCTCGAGCCAGCTCGTGGCTCGTCGAGCTAGCTCGTTTTTTTTTTTTTTTTTTTTACATATTAATATATATATATAAACAACAAAAAAAATATTTTATTCTCGGTTTGAAGTTGATTGTCTTCAAAAAACTAAATAGATGGAAGGGACAATATATAAAATACAAAAAAAAACATAGATAACCCAAAACTTACAAAGTAGAGAGTAAATACAATTGTAGATAAAGTAAAATTTTAGTCCAAAACTCAGAGTTCTTGAAAACAAATTAACTTAAAAAATCAAAACATCATATTTCAAATATAACATATATATATATATATATATATATATATATATATATATATATATATATATATTAGTTATTTAGACGAGCCGAGCCACGAGCCGAGCCCGAGACGAGCCAACCCTAGCTCGAGCTCGGCTCGTTTAGAATTCGAGCCAGCTCGGCTCGGCTCGTTTAAAACCGAGCTTTTCCCGAGCCGAGCTTTTTCCGAGCTTTTTTCGAGCGAGCCACGGGCTTTTTGAACAGCCCTAAGTAGAACAGAGGTGGAAAGTGGTGACAAGATCATAAATCTCTGATTAAGGGAGTGTAACGAGCAATGACGTCAGACGTGCTGCCATAGAAAGAAAAAAGGCTCGATTTTCAATATTCGGCAACTTTCCGCCGATGGCGCGTGGAGGTGCGTGGACGGAGGTGATTTTCTAGAGTTTGGTTTAGGTGTTGAATGGAACTCGATTGTACTATTTTAGCTGTGATGGGCAGACTATAGTGACGGTTGTTTCTGGTGGGTAGGGTTTTGATAGTGGCGGTGTAGTCAGTACTAGAAAACTGGGCAAATGCGACCGAACCGTCGGTCGCAAAATTTGCGACCGAAGTTATAAATTAGCGACCGCACAAGATCCGGTCGCAAAACAGTCACAAATTTTCTAGTAGTGAGTGACGGCTGTTTCTAGCAGCTGGGGTTTTGACAGTGGCTGTGTAGTGACGGATTTTTTCTGGCACTACCTATTGTGAGGCCGCGGCTAGGGTTTGATAGGGAAGATTGTTTATGCTAGGGGTTGGGAAAACTTGGCTCTCATACAAAGCTAAACTAGGAGATTGTATTATTGTATATTGGTTACATAGGGTCTTTATTTACTGAGAATAATATTACACTTAAATACTCTCTAGATAGATACGACAATTCCACAACTAGTCTAATACTGTTGAGTTTTCAAAACTAGAATTCAATCTCATACTATACTCAGCAACAAGTTTTGCAAATGAAGATGATTTATCTTCCAGCAACTTTGTTGGAGAATCATATTGACTTTAACCCCCACAGACACAAAGGCCGACAAAGTTTCTTGACAAACCTTGTTCTAGAACCAAAACCATGTCACTATCAAGCACGGAAGTGATACGATGCGCGATCATTATCACGGTTGAGTCGGTAAAGTGTTTCCTAAGCGTTTGCTGAATCATTCCATCAGTTGCAGTGTCGACTGATGCAGTAGCTTCGTCCAGTACTAAGACTTTGGTTTTTTTTTTTAGTAACACACGCCCGAGACACACCAGCTGCCTTTGACCCACACTCCAGTTTTCTCCATTCTCAGTCACTATGAAGTTTCATGTGGAAACTGATGAGTAAATACTAAATGTGCCAAAAATGGGCGAGTCTGTGGGTTGGTTAACAGGTCAAAACAGGTGATTACAAACGCACATCAATATGGGTAGACCTGTCAGTATGCTTTTCTCCACATTTTTTTATAATATGAAGAAATACTGGAATAAATTTGATTATAAAACCATCAATAATATTTAAGAAGCTGGAATAATCAATTTAGGTGGATGAAAGCATTTACTTTTGTTGACTTTCAACCTGTTTGACTAGTTTCATTTTTAAGTAAATTCATAAAGTTTGCCTGTTCAAGTAGCTATATAACCCTAATCAGCTTATTTCAAAGCAAATGCTTTGAAATTGACACCGTTATTAAGTATAAGAAAAATACTTGATGCAAAGACTATGATGAACCATACCTGGTGAGTCCTTCCTTACTTCTCACTTTTTCTCCAAGTTGGCACTTATGAAGAACCTGAATTAACAAATATTGTAAGATTAATTATAGCACCATAACATGTTTCAAATTGATATTATGTAAATTAGCTACCTCCCAAATCTTATCATCTGTATACTCTTCAAGGGGATCTAAGTTGCTTCGGATAGTCCCTTCAAACATGGTTGGATCTTGAGGTATTATGCTCAATCTTGAACGAAGATCGTGAAGTCCGATTGTTGATATGTTAATTCCATCTATCAGAATCTGTCCAGCCGCGGGCTCCACAAGACGGAAGAGTGATTGTATTAGAGTTGATTTCCCACTACCAGTTCTTCCTACAATCCCAGTTTTCTTTCCCCCACTGAAAGTGCTTAATAAATTAAAAATCATTAACACGATTATTATAACTCAACGGATCATAATCTATACCTAATAAATAGGTAACTGGTTGAGTCATGTCACAATTTTGTGAACCTAATATTCTTTTTTTTGTTTATTTTTTTTCTTAACTATTTAATATTTTCTTTATTAATATTTCATTTATTCAACTAAATAATATTTTTTTCTCAACTATTTATCCGGGATGGACATATGCGTTTTGTTTTTGAGGAACTTGGTTAAACGTGTTTTATTGTTGAGCTAAACAAAACCAAACTAATTCAAAACGTTGTTGGGATTATTGGAATTCATTTTGATTTGATTATGAATTGTAAAAATAGAAGAGAGAATAGATAGTTTATAAATGTTGTGTGTAAAAAATATAAGTAAAAGTGTGATATTTATAGATTTTGGTTTTGAAAAAGTAAATAAATTTATAGCCGTTGGGAAAGTGACAAATGGTAACACTGCACCCCTTTCAATTTTTTTTGCATCAAAATTCCCACGCCCTCCCCTTTCACACCCCTTTCACGTAGAAGGGGGTGGTGTTTCACACTCCTCACAGCGTTCCACTCCCCCTTCTCAGTTCTCACACCTACACTGGATGCCCTTTTCACACTTATTTACATTTAGGCCTTCTTAAATACGTCTAGATCTACAAATGAAAGTGTAACATCCCGAAAATCCGCAAGTTAATGGTTCGTGTTAGTGGGCGGCCTAAATCCTTATTTAACGTAGCAATGAGCAGAGTTGATTTAATGAGGTGCGTTTAATAACCTCATTAGACACGGTTAGTCGTCTAAAGAGAGTCCGAGATCAAAGCGCACGAGATATAATTACAAGGTACCCGGATGTAAGTTGTGGTGGTTTATAAACTACCTACACATAAACCCTAGGGCCATGGTGGACCTTAGGCGTGCGACGGTCGAGAAAGCAAGAGAAAGAGATGAAGTTTGCTGGAGAAGAAGGAAGGAGGGGCGACGGCGGGTTTGCGGTGGTGAGACTTGAGAAGCGATCAGGTAATATCCATTCTTATTTCGTTCTTTTTTTAGGTTAGGTTTGCGTGAAACCCGAGTAGGTTTTTTGGGTTCTAGTTCGTGGTAATCGGAAGGAAGACGAGGACGATGATGGTGGTTCGGAGGTTAGTATGCGACGGTGACTACAGGCAAGGAGGGAGGGACACGGTGGTGACCCGTAGGAGGCACTCGACGACCGAGAGAGAGAGAGAGAGTGCGGGCTGAAGAGGAGTGACATGTGGGTGGTGGTGCTCGGAGGCTACGTGGGCGTGCAAACACAACCATGGTGGCAGCTGCGGTGATGCGACAAGGGGCCGGAAGCGGCCGGTGTCAGCCATGGCAGTACGGCGGCAGCGCGAGGCGGAGGATGGTGAAGGTTTTGGCCGGCTAGGGTTGACACGAGGAGGAAGCCGGAGACGATATGCATGGGGGTGCACAATGGGGAAGACGAGAACCGGTTAGGGTTTTTGCATGGTGGGTACACGCATGCACGAGAACCCGGCTAGTGTACGTGCGTTCTAAGCGAGTCATGTTTTGTCCGACCCGTATACACATGGAGCTAAGGTTTGACGACGGGAACGACGAGTGGTGGGGGCGAAGTGTGGGATTTGTTTTTTTATACGTTATTCAGCGTATAGTTAAAACGTAATATGATCATGTGATCATACGTTTGACAGGTGCAGGTTTCGAGCATGAACGGACGAGTTGCAGAGCAAGGACGTGGATTGCTTCGTAACCTGTGAGTTTCGAATCCCCTATTCTTTTAAATGTTTTTACTGCTTTTGGGGCTATCGTACATACTTACAAGAGGCATTTGTTATATTAAACGATTTGAGATGTTTTGGGATTAAACCAGACATGTTTATGAACTACAATATTTATTAACGAGTCCAAGGGTTTACGGGGTGTCTAAATGATTAGGTGAGCGAGAGATAAGAGTTATTAATGTGTGTCGTATTAAGTGTTAGTCGGGGTGAGTCGAGATATATGCTAAACACTTATGATTACGTGTAGGATACATTATCCTAGTGCTATGTGTGGGGTGCACGTGTAGTTAATGAATCTGTATGAATGAAATGTGATGTTGTGTGTGCTATATTTGTGTTGTGTGAATTGTGTCGTTGTCCTTGTGACACGGCATGTATTGTGTTAGCGTCGTTGTCCTTGTGGCACGGTAAACGGGTGTGTTTGCATCGTTGTCTTTGTGACACGGCAAACATGATCGTGAAAGACGAATTCCTTCGGGAAGTCACCAAAGGTGACAATATTGAGTAGGTTAATGATGAGCTCAGGGTGTGTCGAATGCCCTGACGAGGGTGTAGTGATGAGGTATGTGTTTGTTTGCATATATATTTGTTAAATTGCATGCAAGTGATGAGTTATAATAAATTTGTATGAGATAATATTGATGTGGTGAGTAGATGATATTAATGTGGTGCGTAGAGTCAGATTGACCGTTGTGTTGGGAAGAGGATATTGTGTTACAATTGTTGTGTCAGTTGGTTTGTGAGAGTCTTGGTTAGGGTTGGTTAAGTCGGTGTCTAGAGGTTGGTTGAGATAACCGGTGTATGGTTAATATGTGTAGTAAATTTTGAGTTACCAGAGTAGTAAGCTCGATCAATGTCGGATAGACTTACTGAGTTAACACTGTGGGTTGAGTCTGGGGTGGTGAATCCCTTGGGATATTGTAAGATAACAAAGTTATCTATATGATGATAATTTATAAAACTATTTTATAAAACTGTTTTATAAAGAACAAAGGGTCTTGAGTGGAGATAAATATACTTTTGTGACGAGCTGGTTTTTATTTAAATTAAACTATTAGAACTCACTCAGCGTAGCTGACTTTGTGTGTACGTTAGATTGTGTTGTAGGTAAGCTTTGGAGTCGACGTATCTTGGCTTGGGAGCGGTGCTACTCGGATTTATGTGTAGGCATTCGTGAGGTAAACTTAACGACGTTAATGATATTAAATAGTAATTATTGTTTTAGAAAGATTTCCGTTGTAGTTTGATTAATAACATAAGTATTTTAAAGAGAATAACCAGTTATGAGAACCAACTGTAGGGTGCCTGGTTTGTGGCCTTACAGAAAGGATAACCCGTTGAATCAAGCCTACTCACTGTTAGAAATCAGGCCCAAAAACACGAACATAGAATTTTATCTCAACCAATATCGACTCTTTTAATAATACAGAAAACCAAAACCACACTTTACAATGACCCATAAACCCTATATTTATACTAAAAACTAAACTTGATCACCAAACTATTCTAATATAGTAAGAAAACAATTCTCCTAAATTAATCCTAACCCAACTCAAACTTAATTAAATAAACTATTAAGTCAAACATGTGTCCCAAGTTTTCTTGTCTTCCAAGGTTTAGAATTAATTCTCACATTCTCCCCCTTAATTCTTAACATGTACCGCCTAAATCTCGAATCCCCAACAAAACCCGTAGATCTTTAACTTTAATCCTTGGACCACTTTCACATTGCATCACCACTTGTATCTCTGAATACTGTCTCGGGTCTCTTTCATCTTCACCTTCTGGGTCGGATATCACACCCCTGCACCCTTTCATCACCATCATGATAATCATTATCATGATTTACATCTTTATCAATAACCCGAACCACTCAAGTTTTTCACACCAACTTGAATCACTCAAGTTTAATCACCTTCACAACTTTCTTCTACACAGGTATCGCTCCTTCATCCCCAATCTAAATAACTCAGATTCTTCTTCTCGTTTCACAAGGTCTTCAATCCTGTTTCACACAGAATTTCCGCCCATGTTTGATCACTCGTTGATCACAAATCTGTTTTGGCTACTAATCAATCTATCACGGATTGACAACCACTTGCGAGTTCTCCTCTTTGATCTTTTCCAGAACCCGAGTCACACGGATTGTTCTTATCACTTCCTCCTCGTTTTGAACGTATCACACGATCTTTCTTCACTTCTCTTGATCGATCAAATCTATCACAGATTCAATCGGGTGGCTTCATTCTCTGTTCTTTGTCTTGATCTTCCTCTCACAAGTCTCGATCTCAGCCTTCTTCCCGGGTATGAGCTACACCTAAGCTCTGATACCAATTGTTGGAAATCAGACCCAATAACACAAAAACAAAATTTGATCTCAACCAATATCGACTCTTTTAATAATATTAAAAACCAAAACCACACTTTACTGTGACCCCTAAACCATATATTTATACTAAACGTGATCACTAAACTATTCTACTATAGTAAGAAAATAATTCTCCTAAATTAATCCTAAACCAACTCAAACTCGATTAAATAAACTATTAAGTCAAACTTGTATCCCAAGTTTTCTTGTCTTCCAAGGTTTAGAATTAATTCTCACACTCACGCCCAACCTCCCCCAACGTCCAGACCACCTCATATCCGGGCATGTTCATGTTCGGACCTCCTAGTGTACGAACATATATATGTTTTGAAAAACCAAAACACATTGTATGAAGTTTCTGATGTCAATAGTATCAACATTAAGTGCCCTAACATAACATTAAAGAGGTTTGTGCCCATACTATATAATCACACCATTAACCTAGTGTATCGATCAACAGTAATAACTCATAACTGTAGGCAATGCTTTGGACTAGCGAATGTACCTGATCCTTGTAGCAACGAGGTTCATATACTCGTTTGTTGTTTATTGAAAGGAGAATTTGAGCAGAGAGACGTGGTGATGGTTTCGTCGACAGATGGTTGTGGTGGTCTGACAATTGAGAGATTCCGTAGGGGAGGTGTAACCTTTCATTCCCTAAAACGGGTCTATTGGTTACATTCGTGTTTGGCTTTACTGGATATTTAACGATAATGATCTAACATCCCAAACTTCAGTACTATATTACGACTTACTATAATTTTAATAATTGTATTTGTGGGAACGGTGTATGTTGTGGGCCTGAAATGAAATAAGAATGTGAGTGCTGAATGTGGGTTGGGCAAGAAATATGTAGCCACCAAATTAAACCGATGTTCGGCCCATATACACAATAATGGATCGTCCATAATTAGGGAGCACAATTATTAGTTATCAACGGAAAGAGGAAAAAAAAGATCTTAATGAAATCCCTAGATTTGTTCAAGAATATTATAATTTAGAGCTACAACTCAAGTTTATAGGACGAAGAACTTACTAGAGGTGTACAAACCAGGTTTTTTGGCCAAACCGCACCTGGTTGTAACCCGAGTCGGTTTGGTCAACTTGGTCAAAACCGGGTTGAAACCCAAACCGGTTCGGGCCGGGGTTGGGTTGAGGGTAGGGTGAAGCCGACCCTATCCGATGCGGAGTGGGTTGGGCTTGGACCGACTCGGGTCTGGTTGAAACCGGTTTTTCCAAAAAACTTTTTTTTATTTTAATTATACAAATAAAACAAAATAAACTTCAAGTTTTTATTAAATATTTTAAAAAATACAAAAACATTAATTGAAACACGTTACAAAAAAAATGCATAGTCGTCGATACTCATAATAAAAAAATTAATAAACTTCGATGAGGTCAAAATACAACCAATACCTATTTATACCAACATAAGAAGGAAAAATGGTTAAAAGTTTTGGAAAAAATGGTCAAAAAGAGCTTATACTAATGACTTTTTTTATTTATAAACCTTATAAACCGGGTTGAAACCAGTTTGAAACCGGTTTCATCGCCAAACCGCACCAGGTCGGGTTCCAAACCGCACCGGGTCAAGTTTGAAGTAGGTGGTTTAAAAATTAGAAACCTATCCTAAACCTATGGGTTGGGACAGGTTCTAGACCGGTTTGCCTCAAGTCGGTTTGGACACCGGGTTGGGTTTGAACCCGGTTCACCGGGCCCAAACCAGTTTTTTTTAACACCTCTAGTCTAGAACTTACCCCTTGTAAAGTGGTCAAATTATTAATTCAGTATATTAATCATCATGGATTTTGATTTTGAGGCCCATTATCATCGTAGAGCCCAATATAATGCTTGATCCATCATATTCATGGCCATTCAGTTGACACTGCTGCTGGTGGGCTTCAACCAATCCCAAAATGGAAGTTATAATTGTTCGAAGTTGAAGCATTTTCCCGAGTGTTTCAAGTGTTTCTAATTTTCTACTTGTCTACGTGCGACCCGGCCAAGTGTGCTATTTGGTCCTCGCCGTCACATCCTGGGGTTGGGACAAACTGAAATCGTTGATAATTTTGAGTCAATTGAGATTCGCGTGCTACTTTGACGTGTAGTGTGCATAAGACCTTACATATATATTGATCGTAGACCTGTTAGCGTCAAGATTGCTAAGTTTCAATCCATCCTATCAATAGCTGCTTTCGGGTCGTTGAGCGAAGTAATTCCAAGCAAATTTTTATAATCTGCATATGCATTTCACCTACCGGTTATGATTTTTATATCTTAAACTTTAAATTATAAATTTTGGGCTTTAGCCCATTCTACTAGAATTAACTTACTTCATACATAAAATGATAAAAAGATAGGTTAGAAATCTAAAAAGAACATTCTTTTACTCATCACAATCCATACCAAAATTGTTGGTGTCACTAAGAGGTACATTTAGAGCACTTTCTATATCTTAATTTTATCAGATGTATTATAGATACACAATACAAATCTACAATAATGAGATGATGCAAGATAAGACAACAGATCCGAAGTGATTCAGTAAAGAGAGTTCTAACTCTCGTTCGATTAAAAGCCTCCGTCAAACATCATTATTGCAAATTATTTTTAAAGAAAAGAAATTTAGGATATGCACGTGTATAGGTCTTCTACACAAGTTTGTCCCTTCATCTACACGTGCATATCCTATCTTCTACACAAATCCGGCACAGATCTGTGCCGGTGGCACGTGAATACGTCACATCTACCTATGCTATCCAATGAAAAACAAAACCTTACAAAGACAATCTTCATAAATCAATCTCCTTTCTAAATAACATAATCAGACCACTCATTCACATGTTGAACATGATCCATAGTAAAACTAGGAATCTTATCAAGCTTAACTGGATTCTGTTTTCCTCCAACCAACTTTGCAGGGTTTCCAACAGCAGTCGTTCTAGCAGGCACATCCTTCAACACGACCGAACCCGCACCGATTTTCGCTCCGTCACCGATCCTGATATTCCCCAAAACACAAGTCCCTGCACCAATCAACACCCCATCACCAATCTTAGGATGCCTGTCTCCACCACTCTTTCCAGTGCCACCCAATGTCACATTATGCAAAATAGACACATTGTTTCCAATCACCGCCGTCTCACCGATCACAATTCCGGTGGCGTGATCAAGCATAATCTCACTACCAATTCTTGCACCAGGATGTATATCCATTGCAAACACCTCAGAAACCCTATTTTGAATCAAAAGTGCTAAAATTTTTCTATCTTGTAACCATAAACTATGTGCTATTCTATGAGCCTGGCAAGCAAGAAACCCTTTAAAATTCAAGAAACAGTGCACATAGCTTATACAAGCTGGGTCTCTTTCCTTTACAGCCCTTAGATCATCTCTAACAGCTCTAACAGTTTCTTGATCCTCTGTGAGCACACCCATGAAAAGATCATATAGGGTGGCACAAGGTAAACTGGAATTACTCAATTTCATTGAGATATGATTGGCTAGAGCACTTTCAAGGGAAGAATGAGACAAGATTGAGGTGAAATAATAACTTGACAAGATGGGTTCTTGATCAACATCAGATCTAGCTTCACCTTTCATTTTCAGCCACACATCATCATCCTCATCATTTTGATGATTGTGGATAGTGATATTGGAGATGGGTTTGCAGGATAACTGATCTGGATAATCTGATCTGCAGAATTTGCCATAGCTGTGATGAGATTCAAATTCAAGAACTTGTGTTCTTGATCTGTGTATGCAAGCAGTCATCTTTATATGTTTATTTTGGGGGGGAATATAGATGATTGATTATATGAAGAAGTATGGGGGTTGAGTGTGGGATTAAGGATGCAACCCTTTATATACGAAGTTGAGGAGGCGTGTGTATGTTAAAGACCGGAGCTTTTACTGGAAAAAGATTAAAAAAAATAATAATAATAAATTAAAATAAAATAATAATTGGTGGTAGAGAGTTGAGGGGTTATCTTTTTTTTTTATAGGCAACTTTCATTTTTAAGTGGCAGTCGCATCTCCAAATCGGAGACCCGCACCTCTCAACCTGACCACTACGTTGTCTGAACCGGGCCCGCGGGTTCAGAACGAGAGGCTTCGGCTATCACCGGGAAACCATGGAGCCTGCTGCCACTTGACAACAGTTGCGCCGCTACACGGACCAAGACCCGCTAGCGTAACGCACTCCGGACTAAAACCCGGGTTGGCTCGGGATCGAACCTGCGTGGGCAGGTTGATCCTTCATTGCCAATAACCACTAGACCAAAGTCTACTCGTAGGAATTGCGGGTTGATAGTAACCGGTGACGTCGGCAGCGGTGTTGAAATTGTTCTAGAAAATTCTCTAGGACAAGGGCACTTCCCTAGTTTTTTTTTAAAGGCGAACATTTAATGTTTTGACGGTCCAACTCCGGCCAATATGTTGTCTTAATCGAGCCCACTTGGCGTTAGAGTTGGATAACTTTCAAGGAAAAAACGCACACCCAATACGGCCCATTCCGGGCTTGAGGGAGAGTCGAGGCTTGAACCCTGGATCGATGAGAGTAAAACTCTGGTGCATCAGCCTAAGAGCTAGGCCTCATTCGCGATGCCGCGGAAATTAATGGTGGTGACAGAGATCGAACCCAGATCCCTTAAGACTTCGGACCTTACCTCAACCACTACACCATAACCTAATCACTTCCCTAGTTGAAAATCAAAGACATGTTGATTATTTGATCAAAACTATTTGAATTCAAAATAATTGTATTTTTAATCAAGTAATTTTTTTTCTTACTTTTTATAATAATAATAATAATAGTAACATTATTTTTATTACAATTATTATTATCGTCGTCATAATTATTTCTTGGTGGTTCTTTTATTTTTATAGAACGACGGTAATATCATTAAAAAGAGCTAGCAAGACGTTAGCAAAAAATCAATACAAATTACAATTTGGAAAAGATCAAAAAGAACGACACCAATCCAATTAAACGATAAAAGATGTATCTTCAAATGAAAACATGCATCTTTTTTAAATACCTACATGTTCCTTGCCTTCCAAATTAACAAAAGCACCAAATAAGTTAAGGCAAGCCTAAGCTTTGAGCGTTGTTTAGACATGTATGTTTAAGTATAGAAATATCCAATTAATAAAACATGGATATATGTAAATTAAATGAAGTAAGCTTACATAAATCACTGGGTACATGCACGCAACATGTGTAACCGCATAAATTTAAAAACATAATTATAACTATTTTGACATAACTAATTTATGCATATGTAGATGCACTAAGGTATATGTAAATTAATGAGTTGCATATATGTAAATTAACGTGTTTTTTGTGTTCTTGGTGCTTTTCATGCCCTTGGTGTTCTTCGTGTTCTTGGTGAGACTTGAAGAACTAGACTATTTGAATGAAGCTTCATAACCAAAAAAAATCAGACCAGGCGATTTTAGTGAGATGAAACTAATGAAGGCGCTGAAACTAATGAATACGTTAAATTGAAAACTAAAATTCGATAATAATGGACAATGTTAACAAAAAAAACTTGGAATACACCCTGTAAACGCTTGAATCTGATGAACATGATGAAAATCCTTGCGAGATGAATCTAATGGATCCGCCGGAATTGATGAATAATCGGATTCCTTGTTTTCAAAAAAGAAAACCCATGATTATTTGATTAATAGCAGCCTCATCACCCTTTTCACCACAAAAATTTGAAGAAGTCGAAAAAACCTAGCTAGAAGTTTGAAGAACTGAATTGAGGTGTCAATGTTGAAGATCGCTATTTTTTATGTTTTTTTTTTGTTTAGGGCATTTACCCCTTCATCTTGGTACACATGACGTATCCTTGTTGCTTCTCATACATATGTCCTTTTTAGCATAACCGCCCCTAATTTATATATACATATTTTTTTTCTCACAAAAACTTTTTACATCTAAATACCACATAAGCTTACATTTGCAAGGATTTGAACACACACCACTTGTGGGCGGGGGGATGGGGGGATGCTCGAATTTCTAAGTACCTGACGTACATAAGATTTTTTGGGACGGTTTGGTTCGGTTCGAGTGCTCGTTTCGGGGTCGGTGATCACATAATAAGATACGATACTATAATGAAAATACATAGTCATTAAAAAAGAATCACTAATAAGAAATACCTAAAATTTCTAGTTTGGAATAAAAAAAATGAAAACTAGCCTTGTTGTTGCTGCATAATCGTTGTTTGTAAGTTCGATTTCGTTGTTGGAGTATTTAATTTCGCTCTTTAGTTACGATTGTTGATTGAACTCGCTTGAAACTCGCAAGTCGCAAGTCGTCCGAAAGGCT
This sequence comes from Smallanthus sonchifolius, assembly GCA_023525975.1. Lineage (NCBI taxonomy): Eukaryota > Viridiplantae > Streptophyta > Magnoliopsida > Asterales > Asteraceae > Smallanthus > Smallanthus sonchifolius. Next base: position 12,528,127 of record CM042026.1, on the reverse strand, counting down.
TCTATCGAATGCTGAGAATGCCAAATGCAAATTCGTCGCTGGTTTTTTTTTCTTTTTTTTAGAATTAGGTTTAATATAACTTAAATTGGTATTTAGGTTAATGGTTATGGAGTCATGGAATCATGGGCTTACAATATACAGTTAATTAAACTTTGTTATTAGGCTTGTTAAAATAGATCTAACTTAAATTTATTTAGAGTCTACTCAAAATTTTTATTTTTAAACAAAATAAATTACTAATTATTAAACAATTTTTTTATTGGTTCAAATTTTATACGTTCTTTTTTCAAGGTTTGGGTAAAATACTTTTTTTTAAATCAATTGGATCAACCTCGAAAAAAGAGTGGGGTCGGTCGGCATTCGCGTAATATACCCACTAGTAAAAATTTGAAACTAATTGAGGTCGGTTGATCTTGGTACCAAAAGGGTACCTCCGCCCCTGATAGTGTATATATACATTAACTAGGTTAGAATCTCGACACGTGTTGAATAAATGTAATGTTATATACTTAGTAATAAAAAATTATGTCTTTAAAAGCCCGTGTATTACACGGGTTGAATAAAATATAATATAATTTGTTAACACATGCACTCGTCAAAATGGAACAATCTGAGTATGTAAATACATGATTAAAAAGTTTTTATTTGGATCTTAGATGACTATAAAATTGTTTTCAGTTTGTAGAATTCATAAAAATATGATAGAACAATTTAATTGATAATAAACACAGTTTTAAATTTAAAAATTTATAGATAAAAATTGAAATAAATAGTTAATTTAGTTGCCTAAAATAGTGGAGTTGATTATTAATAGGAGAGATAAGCGAGAAAATAAGAATGTGAAGGCCTAGAAATATAACAAGTGTCCCTCCCAAAACATTGATTTATTAGTATGTATAGATATAGATATATCTTGTTGTATATTTTACATTTGTTTCAGACTTCAAATGTATTCGGTGAATACTTTGAGGAGGAGTATTGATCTAGGCAGCGTGAGATACGGAGAAGAATAGTTAACATTCACATCAGTATCTTCATCTCTATCTCTATAATTTAATTAAATATCACCTTTTTTCAAAGTTTTTTTTTTAATTTGTTTTAACCTCCCACATCTCATTCTCTATCTCTATCTCTAACTCACTCACTAACATTTGATTTATTATTTTTTCTCTTTCATATACACTCACAAAAAATATAGAGATTATTGAAAATGGATTTCTATATTTAGAGAATCTCAATTTATTAAACTCTAAAATTTAAAAATAGAGATACTGATGGAGGTGTAAAATAGAAGAAATCTCTAAATAATAGAGATGAAGATAAATATAGAGACACTGATTTGAATGCTCTTAGTGATACAAATTTGTGGAGCGCTCTTTTTTTATTCGACGAAATGGGTCGAACATCCGAATGAAAAGCCGGAAATTTCGAACCCGAATTATTCGAAAATTCGGATATCTGAAATTATCAGAAATATTATATTTATATATTTTTTAATTGTTTTTTATAATTTAAAAATAAGATATTTGAATCCGAACCCAAAATAATATATTTATGTATTTATTATATATATAATTTTAATTGTTTTTATATTTTTAAAATATTATATTTATAATTTTTTTATGTTTTTAATTGTTACGGATATCCGTTTCACTATCCAAATCCGTATTCGAAATTTCGGATACGGATTCGAATAGTGAAATCAACTATCGAAAAATTTCGGATATCCAAATACGTTAAACAAATAAAGAAAAATAAAATTTATTTATAGTGAAACTAGGACCGTCGATGCGTGGTACAATTAAAAAATCAAGGACACATGATCGATGAACGATACAACCGTAAATAATTAAATTAAAGTTTGTTATATTAAATAGTAATAAAAATATTTATATATCAATCTAATAAACCCAATAGTAAAATATGCAGCATACCTGATCTTTTATTTGTTAATGCAATATACCTACCATATTTAGTACACTTAATACGAAAAAGTTGAATCATTTGGATACGAAATATTAAAGATAAATAATACATGCACTTTCTTACGTTTTGTTTATTTACCAACAACCCTAACATAAAATGGTTTTCAAAACCCACTTTGCTTCATCTTATAAGTTATAAAAAATTATTAGAATCACTATTTTCACTGCTTTTTAATTTATTTTGTTTTCTAATATTTTTTTGTTAAAAAGGATCATATTTATAAAAACATATAATAATTTGATGGCACACAATTAATTACTTCACTATTCTTGTACAACTAGTGAGTGAGTAGTGAATGTTGTCGCATGTTGTGGCGGTGATACTGACGTGGTAAAGTACGTAAACAGAAGCTTATTAAGTTGGTGCGGCTCAGTTCTGAATATCGAAACTTAGATTAAAAACATGGCACAACGGTATATCCGAAAATTAAAAAAAAAGTACATCGTTGTAAAAATGAGCATTAAGAAAAACGAAAGCGTATTTATAAAAAGAAGCAAATATATTATATTTGACCTGACTTGGTGTTGAATAACCGACTCAGTTTTGTAAAATTTATACCGAAACGTAAATAAATATAAGGAGATCGCAACCGTATCTCGGAGTGTACGAAAAAAGTAGCTTTTAAAAGTTATAAGAAAAAAATAAAATATGTGTAAATTTAATTATAATTACTAAAATTATAAAAAAAAATTAAAAGAACTTAAAAAAAAGGGGAAAAGTGAGTATGTGGGTGTAATTCCAAGAAACATTTGATCAATCTAATTAACAAATTCGCAGCAAGTTCTAGTTTATAAATAATATGTCAAAATAAAAGTAAAAAAATTCAAGTTGATCGGGCAGCGCGATTGGAACCCACCAGGAGGTTGTCTCTTGAACCCCGCCAAAGGGGGGATGCCCCTTGGAACTCCCCCATGATCTAGGGGCTTTGCTTCTAACAACTTTAAAGCTAGGTTTCACGGTTCCATAAATTAGAATAGTCTTGATTGGGTGTATATTTCACACATTAACTTAACCAATGTATATTCTAACTTCTATTTAGTCTTTAAAAAAAATCAAATTACACTGATGATTCTAGCTTCTTATTTGATCATATCTGATCTTTAAGAATTTTCAGTGACATTCATGATACTAAGTAAACGATTCAATGAATTTTACAAATGTTCGATCCCACGTAAAAGGAAACATAAGATAGTGACAATTACAAGCGGACTCAAGTCGAGACAAGAGAAAAGTCTAATTACGCGTATAAAGACCTACAATTATTAATGAAATTATTGCCTTTTCATTCTAAGATAATGTTTGTAGCCTAAAAGTTAGGTCACGATCTCACTTTCAAATTAATGACAAAATTATTATCTTTTATCAGTTTATGTAACAAAATTGTTATGTTTTAGTTGCATACTAGATCTTATTATACAACGTGTCAGGTATGATTTTTTTTATTTGTTGTGTTGAAGAAATAATGAATTAATTTTTTTATGGCGTCTGACACACAAATCTACTACTGCTCTTAAACTACATCAATTTTTACTCTATCTTATGTCAGGATTTGAGCTCTGGTATTCTTTAAAGAGTTTTTGACTCTTACCACTGGACTACCAACCCCAAGTGACAAATAAATATATTTATTTAACCCGATCTATTTTTACTCATAACTCACTAAACAATTTTTTGTCGTTCGTTAATGGATGACAAAATGTGAAAAACAACTACATCAAAATATCAAATTCAAACAAATTTGAAAGCTTTATTGGACTTAGTTGAAACTAGAGACTAATTCCTCCCCATAGGATTGACTGATCGATACCTCTTCATCGTATATCTTCTTTTAAAATATACATTGAAAATCATATGATAACTAGTTTACTTATTCTAATCGTCACAAATTAAGTGTCGTTATGGATTACATTTCTTTCTTTGTACTTATTGGAATATATCTTATGATTGAAAAGGAGATAAAAACTATCAGGTTAGAATAATGGAACAAGGTTGGATCATATCTAAATGGTAAAAACGTATACATGTGTAAATATTTGTAATATACGAGTACATATAAATTTACACATATCAATTCATATAAAAATGTTATTTTTAATATTAATGTTAGTATTTTATATAAATGAATGTTTTTTATTGTTTTTCGCGAGTTATCGTAATATTTATAATTCTCATTTGAAGCTAACCCTATATAAATATATATTACTTTTTAATCACAAGAACTCATAACCCGATAAAAAAGCTTATTGAACCCTATTAACACTTAGAAGTAAAGTCTTGCGTTGTAGACGTGACTTTAAAAAAATATTTTTACTATTGTTCAATGCATGAATACATTGTTATTTGTTCTTAACATAATAACATATCATAAGTGGAGGTGAATAAACTATTGAGATTGAACGTCTAGTGGTAGAGAAAAATCATCTAAAGAATAAAGAATAAACTACACGAATAAAGAAATTTGTTATTGGTTTGAGGAGGTTATTGGTTTAAACCTACTCCTACACGAATAAAGAAATTTGTTTTTTAAAAAAAAGTGGAGCTGAATTATGTGTAGTATAAGTAGTTCGTATCTCCCTATTTTAATAAAGAATAAACTACGAGGACACATGGCTCTTTTCTAGGGTATCCACATCAGATTTTGACACTTGTCACCAACATATTTATTTTCAGCCTTTTCAATTATTTATGGTATCTTTTTAATTTTTGTTACAATTATTAATAACATGTTTGGCAAATCATAATAAATTACACAATACATTTAGATTAAATAAGGGGACTACTAACAAGACATGGGACTTGCTAACAAGACACGGACCTATACGCCTCGTATAGACTAATACGAGGCGTATAGACGCTTCACAATTTCCAACGTCCGACAACATCGTACACCTTGTCACACCCTCAAATTCCACCTGCGGGGTTGTACCGCGAGGCGCGCGACAAACCAATATCATTGTCATTAGTTATATTGAACGACCACTATATGAGTTTAAAATACCAAGTTGCTCATTTACATGAGAACACACTGTTAAGTTTGAAAGTAATGCGAAAGCGTAAAATAAAAGCAAGTTCAAGATTGACCAATGCGCAAAACAAGGCGCCCAAAACCAGAGAAACTAAAGTAAGAAAAACCTGTCTAAAATTGTTTGTTGAAAACCATGCAAACTCCGATGCATTCTATTCTTGACGTGTACCTTAGCGACCTGAGAAAGACATGCTTAAATTGTTAACACAATGGTTGGTGAGTTCACAGGTTTGTAAATAAATAAATGTTTGATGTTCGCTAGATAATGTAAACAAAGTATATCAATAGATAGCTAGTCTATGTTCATGCTACTATAAGTGTTTCGCAACCGAAGCTGACCGTTTGGTTTGTTTGCCTTCCGCCATGTCTACCAAAACAATGGCTATGTGTTTAGGTCAATATTACACCTGTTAGACCTTCAGTCGAGTTAGCGCGACTAATGCGGGTGGGGTTTGTCAAACCCAGTAGTACTACTCAAGATTACATCGCTAAGTTCCAATACTAACGGTTCGAGATGTAAGGACTTTCATGGTATGTTTGCATTATAGTACGCAAGTGATATAACAATAATACAGAATCCAAAAAGTGTTTGTGTGCATGCTTTCTCCCCCAAAAAGGAAGACAAGTAAAAGAAAGGGGCCGTGAAACTCACCTTAGTGTGCGTGCTAAACAGCAAGAAATAAACAAGTGACCCGCTAACGGCTACCTATATTACATAAGTTTATGAGTGTGTGTGTTCGTGTTGGTTCATAAGACCCTTTGCATTCAAACAATCACATTGTTTATGTGTTTTGAAAAGAGTTAATTAGTTTGACTCAGGTTTGACCAAGTTTGATCCGACGACCCGTTGGTGACTCAATGCATGAATCAGTGTTCAACTATTATATTATACACATAAGATCATGCATGTAACGCTTAACAACAATCCCTTATTGTTCTAGTATGCTAGCACAATTACCACATATAGTAAGTCCCCATATTTAGAAGGTATGATCAAGACTCATGTTTTCTGAAAACTAACATTACCAACATGCTCATGAGACTAATCTAACATGCCCTAGATCATCACATCACGTACTATGTGTCTAGAACTCAACATGTAATTCATAATTAAAATTAAAGTTTCCTTTTAAAGTAAGTTAGGTATACAACTGCAATTTCAATGATTTAAAGTTCCTAACATGTTTATATGTTCACCATAACATATAAGAAATCATCACGTTGCACCAAACATGTCTAGAATTGACATCCCAAATTGATAAACTCAAAAAGTTACTATTTATAGTAAGCTATGAACATCATGCGTGATTTCTAACATCTCACCCTTCACAACATGTTATTATGTCCTAACTAACATAAAACTATCATCAAACTACAACATGTGTGTCCAAATTGTAAGCCATTCATGTTCAAGACAAATAAAATTTCTACTTTTAGAAACCCTAAAAAACCGAGATAGATACATGAAATCTAATTCCACAAAACACATTATCATGAATCAACTAACGTATAAACATCATCATATCACATTAATCATGTCTAACATGCAATATATATAATCAATAAAGTTGCTAATAATAGTAACCCTCGGTTTTCATGCATCTAGGGTTTTTCCAATAACATCAAATCCATGCAAACATCATGACAACACATAATTAACGTTAAAGTTAACACCTTTATTGGTAAAAATTATTGTTTGAATGAACTAGGGTTTTACATAACCTGAAAATCGCAAAAGGCATATAAAAATGAATAAAAATCTTACTTGATGCATTAATGGTGATGATTAATACTTGGATTGATCAAAAACACCAACAATTGCAAAATGAAAATCGATTTGAGAGTGGATTTGGGGTGAGGGGTGGTCGACGGCTTCAAAGGGAGCAAGGGGAGGGGTTTCGGCCAACATAGGAGTAAATGGGATTAGGGTTTTGCAAATTTTTATAAATAGTGGGGTCCATGGGCTCATAATAGATTAAAAACATGGGTTTAGGTGATCCATGGACTATTTAATTGTTCCATTAATTAATTTAATTAAATCAAACTAATTTAAATGATTTCTAATCATTAATTTTATAAAAAACTTTTTATAAAAATTACTAAAGCATTAAGATCACGTTATTACGCGTAAAAGTACGCGGCTTAACAAAAGTTCACGAATTAAACATAGAATCACAAAACACACAAATTCACATAAATTATATTAAATATAATTGTTCGGAATATTATTTTGATTGATCACCAACGTTCGGAGACAAACTCGTGTGATTCGGAAATTCTTCGAATTACCGTTACGTGAGTATTCGTGCAATAACCGACACACTTAATTAACCCTAATCAAGTGTAATGCATGAATGAGTGATTTAGATAACGAAGTTTGTGTTAACGGTGTTAACCTGAAAATGTCGGGTGTCACACACCTGGTCATTCCTAACCCTTATGCGCATCGTATAATGCAATAGGATGTTGTTTAGGGTACGAGGTACCTTCTGCAACTAGTCAACCATCACATCAATATCCGCCACGTATAGCGCTAGGTTGCAAAAGTGTATGGAGCCGCGTGTGATAATAACAGACAGGGACAGCTCTTATGAACGCGTGTGATAAAATATTCCGGACACTTCCAAGTACCTATGCAGGTGGCACATCCACGAGAATATCTCAAAATATTGCAAGGCATCGTTATGGTTGAGTGGTTGCAGAAGGTACCTCGTACCCTAAACCGCATTGTATTGCAGTATACGATGCGTATAGGGGTTAGGAATGACCAGGTGTACGATGTTGTCGGGCGTTAGAAATTGTGAAGCGCATATACGCCTCGTATTGGCCTATACGAGACGTATAGGTCCGTGTCTTGTTAGTAGTCCCCTTAAATAATTATCAATCAATTATGGTATGTTTAAAGTTCTATTATAATTAGGATTATTGGATTTTAATAATCCCACCTTTTACCAATTGGCCAATAATAATCCAACTGAAAATATTCTTAGCACCGGTCCCTACTTTCAAACTATTTTTTTACATTGGACCCCCGTTAAAAAAATTTAACGTCGTTAGATTTTATATGACGTGGACATCTGCAAACCGCCGGAAAGTCGAGCCAAGCTAGCAGTGGTCTCGTGGTGGGTTTTGAAATTGGCTCTGGTGGTGTTTAACTGATCTCGTTTTTTCGGGCAAGTTCAAACAGAGACAACGGTGGTGTGTAACGAAACCAGTTAAACACCACCAAAGCCAATTTCAAAACCCACCACGAGACCACTGCTAGCTTGACTCGACTTTCCGGCGGTTTGCAGATGTCCACGTCATATAAAATCTAACGGCGTTAAGTTTTTTTAACGGGTGGTCCAATGTAAGAAAATAGTTTGAAAGTAGGGATCGGTGGTAAGAATATTCTCAGTTAAAATTATTATTAGCCAATTAATAAAAGGTGGGATTATTAAAATCTAATAATCCTTATAACTATTAGACGGTTTATTGCAATTTTTAATTATTAAATTTTGAAAGTCAGATCCTTTATCATTTATGAATATCACGTCCTATTTTAATTTTTTTTTTCTTAGCGTGATTATAGCCTTATTATTAAATTTTAAAATTTAATATTTTCTTTATAATTTCTAAATATCCTTTATAATTTCTAAATATCCATTATTAACTGTTTGATATTTCTTTATTCAATCGGTGTAAAACACCGCTTTTTAATCTAGTTATTAAATATTTTCGGTAAATACTAATTATACTCAGGGCCGGCCCATAGGGGGACAGAGTGGGCTACCGCTCCAGGCCCGACAACCCCTGAGGCCCGAAATTTAAAAAAAAAATTATATATATATGTGTTTTGGATTTTTTTTTATATATGATTATTGACTTTTTATTTTAGAGGCCCGGATTTTTTTTACATGTCCTTGGGACAAAACGTTTTGAAAATTCTCGGGACCGAGACTGATTATACTGATGTGACAATGTCATTTAATTCTGGGGCCTTAACTAAAATACGTGTTTTTAAGAAACTTATACTTAGTAAATTTTATTTTTGTTTCAGGTATAATTTATTAAAAATAATCAACCCAAAGTTTAATCTGTCTACATGTAACTTATCCGATTAGAAAAACGTTTATAAATAAACAGATTAATAATAATTAGATTATTAAACTCGCATTATGCGAAGAATAATATAGATTGCAGGTGACGTAAGCGATGACTTAGGGAGTGGTTTCCGGTGAGATTCTAAAATGAATGGCTCACGTAATCGGTTACGTTGTGGTGATGGTCAACATAAGTGTACTCGGTCCCGGTAGTTATGACTTATGATTTGTGCTTCCGGTCTGATTTACAGCCGCCGGGCCCCTCATTTGTGATCACTTTTCTCCCACAAACAAAAACACTCTAGTTCACTCATATTCATTTTCTTTAACACTTTTTATATTTATTTATTTTTAAATAAATAAACAATTAAATATTCTCTTAATAATATTAACAGTTTGTACATTTAATTGTTTAAATAAATATTCTGTTAATGATATCAAACCTAACGATCTTATTCATAACATAATTAAAAAAAAATTTAGCTCACTAATAAATATCAATAAACACACTATATATGAGAAATTATTAGGAACTATCACTACATATATATAGGGGTGGGTAAAATAGAAAGGAGAATTATGTGTGAGCCATAGGAAGGATCCAAGACGCGACACATTTACATTCGGTGATAAAAGGGCGATGGTAGTTGCGTCCATTTAATTACATATAGTTTTGGACGCACCGTTGTAAATGATCAGACCCATCATTATAATCACACAATTTATTTCACACATCAGAAACTAATATTAGATGCACCGTTGTTATAGTTAAGGAGCTGTAGTAATTAGTTTAGATCTACCGTTGTAATTAACAATGTATCAAAATTCTTAAAATATTGTTCTTAAAGTATAGCAATACTACATTCAAATTAAGGAAATTAAAATTATAAATTTATGGTATAATTTTAGAAAATAATAATAAAGTATATTAAATATACTGGAGATTAAAAAGATTGGAGTAAATTACTTTGAATAAAAAGCCAAACTTGACAACGCCATTTTCCTCTTTTGCACTTTCAGTTATATTTAACTTTCTATGAAATATAATCTTGTTCAATCTTGACGCATATATGTATGTGATCAAGTTTGAAGTGTAGTTATTGAGCCGCTTGCATATGTCAAGATCTGTATATACAATCATAGTCTTTAATGTAGGTTTTATAGTTTGGAACTGGTGTAGATAATCTCTTTGAATCGTGTACTAAATTCCTTTCGTATTAAAGTAATTTGTCGGTACTCTCCAAATCTTTAATTAGATAATTCAAAGAAAGAAAAAAAATAGTGTATGCTTTTTTGTTCTGAATAATGTACCAGAAAGCGTATGTAAAACATACCAAAGACCGTCTTTTCGTAGGCATGGAACAATAACAGTGTTTGTTAAATATTACAACTCTTCGGGAAATGTTATGCCAGTTGGCGGTTAAAACCGTTGACAGTTGTTCGTTTACATCATCATGAAACCGTTTGTAGTAACTTAGTTACCACTGACCGTCTAATTGTCGCTAATGGACCAAGTTACCACTGCCGATCTTAGTTGCTACAAATCTCAGTTACCACTTATGATAAATTGCTACTGACAATCATTTTTCCATGTTATTTTTCATCAACCATGCAAATCTGAAGTAACTTCCATTAAGTTTTGAATAAGGTAAAACAAAACTTTTTCACGTTAGGTGCCAAAAATCACAATAGTCTCGAACAATCGCGTACTACACATCTCATAATGTGTATCAATGTTTATTATGATTCCATTTTGTTCTTTAAGTAAAATCCAACTAAATTAAAATAATTTGATGACATTAAAATCACCAACATTTACACATATACGTAGGTATCATATATGTCTATGATCAATCTTGTCATTCAGGCTGCGTTAACCCAAATTTATAGATTCGCATGTTTTAAGTTGTCTTGATAGTCTAAGTAGGTATTCCGGCCAAATTATTGGGAGTCAGCTAAAGACTTAGGGGCTGTTTGGTTTATTAAGAGTTGAATCATTAAAAACTCTGAATGGTTCAACATGGTTTTTGTGCTGAACTATTAAAAGGCTGGATGAACTATTAAGAGGCTGGCAAAATCTGAAACAAACACCTCATACCTCTGACCGATTCAGAGGTAGCCTCTTAATAGAATTATTAAGAGGCTATCAAACAGCCCCTTAGAGTATGGTTCGGCGGTTCTTTTTTTTATTCTTTGAACCCATAGTGACATATACTTTTACCCGGTGTTTTCAAAATCGGACCGCACCGGCCAGCCGGACCTGTTGCACCAAGAACCGGTCATAGAATCGGTCTGTATATGCCTAATTAGATCGTTTCCATTTGAACCGGACTGGGGTCGGACCGTATTTTAAATATTTTTACTTTTTTCCCTTTAAAATCTCATTTCCCAATTAATTTAGTATTCCATGATCTATGTTTTAGTTATTTAAGTCTTCACATTTTATTAAAATTGCAAATCCACACTAAAACATATAATATTTTCATATTTTGTTTTGAATTAGATATATATATATATATTTTAAGTTTTCTATTATTTATGACGTCATCCGGTTCGACCGATAAAGATACCGGTTCGCTGACTAGTTCGTTTCTGAAACATTGTTTTAACGACATTGGCGAACAAAATCATTCAAGACCAAAATTGAACTCACGAACCAGATTTTACCTCAAACCTTTCAATGATACTTGAAAAACATTATTTGATTATTATTGATATTATTATTAGTAAATCACTTCCACTAACAACCACCAGGTCCCCCATAATAATAATAATAATAATAATAAAAAAAAAAAAAAAAAGTAAGTGTTGATCAGCACATTTTAATGATGAACAAGACTTTATTTTATGAGCACCATGGCTCTGATACCAAATTAATGGTTATAATAATAGTTATTAAAATTGAAATTTTATACGAATTAGTAACCAGAAACAATAGTTTATTAGTTATACAAAATCAAGCCCATAGTTTTCTCCTAAATCATAAGAATCTCCGTCTCAAAGAATAAATAAATATAATATTTGTTTCTAGACAATAAAATATGACTAAATTATTTTTTTAAGAGAAATCATACAGATTTTATAAACTGACAATTCTTTTACATCATGCAGGACACATCTACCAACCAAAGCTAAATCTAGGTTTAGTTAAGCAAATTAAAATACACAATCTATGAGGGAGATCTCATAGACAACACTTTTAGACCATCCAAGACACATGTAACAACTAAAACTACCAGTAGCGTAATAGGGTGACAACTCACAACTATAGCTGACACATAGTACTACCATTGATTGCTAGTAACTTTCGTGACCAAAATACCATGATGTAATCTCTAAAATTACCAAAATCAAGCCTTTAACTTTCTTAAACTAGGAATCATCAAAACTAAATATTGTAACGCTGCCCGATAAAGCAGTGAGACATCCATAGGAGCCCTATAGAGTACCGAGAAAGTTGTCGGCCGTGAGAAACCAGTGGATAATGGTTTACACTGAGCTAAGCCAGTGCGCTGTAGAAGATCCGACAAATAACGATGCTAAGACAAGTGTAAACTATCATGAGAGAATGTGGATTCTATCCCAAGAAAACGGCTTAATTTACCCAAATTTTTAAGGGCAAATTGAGAATGTAACTGCTGAATCACCTTGGAGACAAAGCCAGAAGAGCTCCCAGTGATAAGAATATCATCAACATAAACAAGCACGTAACAAGTGATCGAGTCTCGGCAATAAACAAATAATGACGTATCCGAAATACACTGAGTAAAACCAAATATCATGAGCCGTAGATAGCTTGGAAAACCAAGCTTTCGGGGTTTGCTTAAGGCCATAAAGGGCCTTCTTCAACGAGCATACATGATGTGGGCGAGTCGGGTCGGTAAAGCCAGGAGGTTGTGCAATAATACACAGTCTCAGATAAATCTCTATAAAGAAAGGTATTGTTGAGGTCGACCTCCTGAATATCTCATCCATGAGAAACAGCAATTGATAAGATCAATCTGATAGTGGTTGGTTTGACAACCGGGCTAAATGGCTCAGTGTAATCAATACCCTCAGTCTGATGAAAGCCCTTGGTAACAAGTTGGGTTTTATATCTACTCGCGGATCCATCAGAGTGCCTCTTGTTCCTATAAACCCAATTGCAACCAACAATATTGGCATGAGCGGGAGCAAACATCAATATCCAAGTTCGGTTAGCGTGTAAGGCGGCAACTTTAGTACGCATCCATCCCACCATATCGGCCATTTTTTAGCCTGAATAAAGGTAGTAGGCTCAGAAGATGGATAAAAAGGCAATCGAGTAGACTTGGAAGTATTACATGCATTACAATTCGTGTTTACAGGTTTAGAAGAAACATGAAGAGACGAAATATGAGAAATTACATAATCAGACGAATGACCAAGACGTGAGTGCCATAACTCACGAGAGACAGATGTAATAGTGGAAAGAGAATAAAGCTCCGGTGTTGTTGGCAATAGATAGGGGAGGATCTAGCATGTCAGAGTCTGAATGGTCAGGCCACAGTGCGAGAATACAATGGAAAGGGGATGGTCAACAACTAATTGTGTGATAGATAAAAGGTTTTTGGTTAATCCGGGAACGAGTACATTTTTTAGTGTGACTGCAATGTGATAAAGTAAGTAAAGCATGACCGATATGAGAGATAGTAAGCGTCATACAATTGCCAACGATCACTTTTTCTTAACCGAAATATGGTGTTGCGTCATGAACCATACTAAGATCTGAGGTCATGTGAGCTGTCTGGAATCCATGTGTTGATCATCATACGCTTATCCGATAAAGAGGAAATGGGTTCGGCTACCAATCCAAAATATAAACAAATCGGTTATTGAGTAGTCCAATTAGTCAAAATATTTGGTCCTAAACTTATTAGGCTCAAATTGTCATGAACAAGACTGTTGAGAAGCCCAAAAATAAAGGTGTGATAACCTAAAATCAGCCTGACGTGGAGTATTCAGCCCAAAAGAACCATCAATAAAATGACCATTTGGTCTTAAGCTCAAAAGTATGTTGGGATTTAAATTGGGACGTGGACTTATAATAGTAATCTGGACCAGGAGGCCCAAACATATCATATGAAGTTATGAACTGGATTGGATCTGGGAATAGCTTCACATGGCTTCAAAAGATCAATATGAACCTTAGGCACGACTTGTAAATATAGCTCTGATACCATTACATAAATGAAATGGACAGAGTGATAAAGTATGATCAATATGGTTTTTATATACATGAATCACCATTACATTTTTCTCTATATAGAGAGTCCACAAAGACAATGAAAGGACATATGACAACTACCGGAATATCAAACAATAACCATAAATGTAAAATAGAAAATACCGCTAAAAATAAATAAAAAAATAACAAATGGCACAACCGATTTCTATGGTTTTCGATTATCAAAATTACATGTTGGATCTTCCGATTAAAAAACCATTTCAATGGCTTCCTATGTAACCATGGCGATGAAGCAAGTCAGCGATGTCCGAGGCAATCAATCTATTTCTTAGTTCAAGATCTCTCTTACTAACTGGAATCAAATAATTAGTAGATCTGTTCCGCCCAAAATGGTAATGGGCTTGGGTATAGCTACTCCGCCCATTATAGTGAAGGCGTAGATGGCTATGATTCAATCGATGGCTATGTTAAGCGGCCTGTTTTTTTTTCTATTATAAAATAAAACCTAAATACAAAATAACAACCAAGGTAAATATTTTTCAATCAACACCAATTTGTTAAATATTTTCTGTAACACCATTTTGGAAAATAAAAAAAATACTCGTTATCTTTACAAGTTCATTAAAAAAAACATGGCAAAGTGAGTCTTTTTGTTATACCTACGATTTTATGATGTCTCCTAAAAGGCTGTTCAGTACTCACGTCTTTGTATGGTGATAAAGGAAAATGTATTTAACATTAGTATGCATAGGACCAAAAGCTATTGGACCTGAAGCTACAGCCCAACGCAGTACTGCAAAACTCAAAGACCCAAAATCTTTTAACTATCGTTTGGAGGGGTGCGCCAGGCCAAGGCATTAGTGCAAGACCAAAGCGACGCGTAAAGACCCCAATAGCAAGCTATTGTAATGGACCTTTCTCCATAAAAAATAAGATTAATATCGAGTGGACCGATGGCCCACGTATCAGATATTAAGCTGATAAGAACAGATACTACACTTGATCTTAGCCAAAAGGCCGAGAAAGATATGCTTTCTCTTCTCTTGGGCCGCTCTTTATATAGGCAGACCCTTCAGCTTTGAATTCTTCACTCACCGATGTGGGATGACTGACTTTTGCCCTTTGTGCTTTTATCTCTCAGAATTTAATACATAAACAATGCAGATTAATATCTAATAGAATAGAACTAGCCTTTAAAGATCATAAAGAAATGCTTATTAATGTCAAATAAACTGTAAAGATCATAAAGTGTTCATCAATTGATCGACACTTAATCAACACTCCAAATCGGTTTCTAAAGGTACCTGACCAGAAACTTAACATTAAATCATGGTGTTTTGATTTTCTAAGAACCCTTAACTTAAACTGATAGTCTATTAGTGAATACATCCCAATCATGATTCTAACTTATATCCGGTGGTTACATACTCATGGAATTCAAAGGATTGTATAAGAAAGCACATGGGGTTCATAAGCATTTCTTTATGATCTTTTTTCTGTTTTTTTTTCCTTGAAGTACTAGAGAAAATCAAACATGGTAAAAAAAAGCATAACATACCAATTTGATTTATATAAACAACTTGTGGAAGCAATTTGTCTCTAGACATGTAAGGAAGACGTGCAAGTTCCAATGACGCCACCTGCATTTTAAGCAGTGATAATCATATAAGCGCAATAGATACACAAATCCACTTGATAATTTTGTTTCATGTTCCAATGCTGTCCCGATTGAAACAATTTGTAACAAAAATAATTTATAACTTGATCACCCCAAACCTTTCTTCTCCATTTTTCTGGTTTCCCCATCGCACGATTCTTCTCCGGCCATATTCCAACGACCACAAAACACACTAAGAATCCATGAAATCCGCTCAAGAGGTAAACCAACTAGAACGAGAAAAATCAAAGCAGTTAGATAGGAGTTTAAGATTTTCAGCTGATGATGATGTTAAGGATGGTGATGGTAAGAATTATGGTCAAGATGGTGATATTGTTGGTGCATGTCATGATGATGGTCGACTGCCATACGGTTTTGATTTGAGCTTTCAGTTCAAAATCATAACTCAAATTTAAGCTTGGATCATCATCATTCAAGTAGGTAAGCTCTGAAATCATAACTCAATTTGGAACCCAAAATCGATTCATGAGAAGGTTGGAAGAAGGTGTATGTGAAGCTACTAGCTTGGTTCTTCCCGCTTACCCCCCTTTGATTTTCATTGTCATCTCCAACGAGCTCTCGGAGTTGATTAATGTCATCTCGCGACTAATTGAACATACCCGTGCCAAAAAGAAAAGAGATTGAATGGTTGTTGGACGTCGAGAAGGTAAGGGAAGGGGGGTTGTTGGTTGCCGAGGAGGTTAGGGTAAGAATGACAGAAGTGCTGAAGACCTGAAAGACAGAGTTGATCTCCTAGACAACACTTTTAGACCATGCAACACACATGTACGAACCAAAACTGTCAATAGCCCAAACAATGACAACTATAGCTGCCACATAGAACCAAAATACCATGATCTAACCTCTAAAATTACCAAAATCAAGCATTTAACCTCATTAAACTAGGAATCATCCTAAACAAACTATAATTTGATACTTTACAAACTTGGTTACACTTCAAACCATGATGAAACTCCGGCCACTATTCACAGACATCAAACCCTCGTTATCAAGTGTTCCCATTAAGGTCACTACTATTAAAGATATAAGTTTGTAGTGTATACCTAATGGTTAATTAAATGATGTTCACTAGAACCTTAAATGGCATGTGTTTGTTATTCTTGTTTGTTTGTCCTACTTAATAGTGCCAGTAAACCAAAGGGAAACAAAATGGATGCGTACGCTTTTGAACAGTTGTATAAAACGCATGAGTCTTCCAGAAATGATTTGTGATGTACGACAATCAAGGTTGACCAGGAAATATATCTTGAAAGAACAGGGACAAATCACCATTAATAGCATCGAAGGCTACCATCTTCTCCACAGCATCCTGTCATTTGAATCAGATGGCTATAATTAATATGAACAAACATATAAACACAACACTTGAATGCAAATATATAATCTTAATGAATATAGCACCTTATATTGCTCGTCTTGAGCTGTTATCTTTTCATCACATGCTCGGTCGATATGAATGCCTTTAGTGGTAGCCTCCAATATAAATGCCGCTCTCCGAATTATTTCTTGAGGAACACCTACAAGATTGTATAATATTGCAAGCCTGGTCCAATTTTAAAAAAAAAGAAAAGGAACGTCCTTTTGCGACAAACATTTTCCTTTAAACTATAATTCATGCATTTTCCTTAGGGCATGTTCTCAGCGGTGGAACAAAAATTTTCAATTCAGGGCACATAATAGATTTTTTTATTTTATATTTTTGTATTTACTTCAACTACTCTAGCCGGTGACAATTTGGAGGATCAAACGTGGATAACCCTATTTATATAAAAATTGGATAGTTGGATGGTCAAGGACCCCCTGACCCCCTATAGTTCTGCCAGTACAGCTTCTATCAAAACATGATTTGTTTACTTTCTTGATATCCTAAGAAAATTCGGGCAAGTATGGTAATATACGTATGGTATGGTAATATCAGACGGTATTAAATTCACCTAGATTTTTTTTATTTTAGCGTAACATGGTTGAAACATACCGGCAAGTAGAGCACAGTGAAGTCCTGCAAACAAGAATTAAAGTGAGTAACATAATCGAAAATAGAAATACCCGAGGTGAATAGCAAATACTAACTCACCATAACTAAGAAGTGTATGTCCAGGAACTAGCCTGAAATATACAAGAAGTCAGATTAACTGCATATGCTAATAAAGTAAGTTTAAGGCATTGTAGATTTACCTATATAGAAATACAATTTCCCCCAAGTCTTCACTATTGTTGTCGGGTCTTAGCACACTCATGGTGTAGTATTTGACTTTATCCAACTTATGTTTGTCAATGATTAGAAATATTAACTCGTACGACATGGATATGTTCTACAAACTTTAAATCTAACAAGTTGTTTTGTTGCATACCTGAGATAAATGACTATCAACAAATATCTGGGTCAAGTGAGTGCAAATTAGAACCTGCACCGTAAGTGTACGAGTACAAGTAGTGAATAATCTTATACGATATACTTCAAAAGTTGTAGATACTTCATAAAATGCAGACATGTATATCTAAATTCTAATACATAAACTTCAGCATCAAAAAATGGGAAGAAATATTTTTATCACTGCATAGTAATGTTTAATGAATGACATTTAAAGAGTAACAAACCTTTGGGGGAGCATACATGGAGATAAAATGATCAATAGTTCCACCAAGGAGACCAATGCCATCTAGAAAGGGAAGCATGATTAGTGTACAATACAAAATTGAGTAAACATAGAACATTAATGACACTATAAATTTCTCAATAACCAACCTTCAGTTAGAGTTCCCTTGCCAAATTCGTCTAGTAAACATAATGACCGAGAAGTAGCATGCCTTTAAAGTTTCTAACATCAGTATCAACTTCAACAAAAAGAATTTTGGTTGACTGGTAAGATCTCATTCAGTTGCATAAAAATACCTTAGCATCATTCCAACTTGGTGTAAATCAATCATAAATGTGGATTGTTCAGCAGTCATAAGCTTGCTTCCCATGGCACAGAAAATTCTGTCATTTGTCATTTATGGTGGTCAACCGTGTATTAGTAAATTCATTTCAAGATTATTGTGATTGAATATAAAAGAAAATGGATAATAAACTCCAACCTATCAGTTAAACCCACTTTCGCAGTATCTGCTGGAACAAAACTTCCAATGTGGGCAAGAAAAACTATTAATGCTACCTGCATTTTTATTTTTTTACAATGTGATTGGTGAATTAAAAAGATTCAATCTTGATAACAAACTTTGATCTCCGTGACCATGCAGCTTACAACCCTGCACATGGCCATGGATACCCGAGCCCCCTCTCCTCTGTTGAACCTATCAGTTAAACCCACTTTCGCAGTATCTGCTGGAACAAAACTTCCAATGTGGGCAAGAAAAACTATTAATGGTACCTGCATTTTTTTTTGACAATGTGATTGGTGAATTAAAAAGATTCAATCTTGATAACAAACTTTGATCTCCGTGACCATGCTCAGCAGGCTTCATTGGACATTTGGACTCTTATGTGCAAGTTTATACGAAACAAATACAAATGGAAACATATGCTATATAGAAATTACCTGCTTTATATATATGCTTTTTCCTGAATAATTAGGTCCTGTAATTATATGAACATTCCCTGAGAAATGAAATATGAAAAGGTAGTAAGAGAACTAATATGATGTAATAAACAATCTATAGTTCCAAAAACACCAAGAAACGATAAACAAAGATAACAGTCCATATACCCTGATCAATAATCTTTGTATCATTAGGAATAAATGTGTCAACTGTCATTTCCTGCAAAACATGTCTAGTCACAGAATGGGCTAAATGTTACTCCCTAGATCAATGCATAAGAGTTCACTTAAGCAGTCCATTATGAAAAGTGCAGCTTCAAGAGTTGCCTCCATATATTCTTTGAAGAGAAGGGTAAAGTATAATTCTGACCTTCCATTACGAATATCGAGCACAGCTTCAGCGGTCAATGTGGGCCTTACATAATTGTTTTGACGAGCAACCAATGCCAATGACAAAAAGCTACACAGCCATGAGAAATTATAGTCAAAAACCTACTAAATACCATGTTAGAGAAACCTTATATGAAAATGAAGAAGAAAAGGGAACAAACAAATGTCTGACCAATCGAGTTCTGCTGCATAATTGATTCCCTTGAGTAGATGCATTGAGAACTCAAGGATGTGTGACACCAGGTCCCTTGTAATAGCTCTCTCCATGTCTTGGAAAGGACCGAGCAAATAAAAAGAGGAAACAAGAAATGGTCAAACCACAATATTGAGGACCTCAGGACAAGCTGACTTAATTTCAAGAGAGCTTCCACCGGTTCCAGGCATCTGTTCTATAACTCATTCAGAAGGATACGGGAAAGTGAGAGGGTCTTTTTCAATACCTAGGATTTTATGATATATGTCTCCTAAAAGACTGTCCAGTTCTCGTGTCTTTGCATTGCGGTAGTAGAACCTTTTAACATCACCATCTTCGTCAGAGAACTAGAAACAGAACACAGGTTTTCTAATTTAGGATCAAGAAAAAGCATTGGCAAACAAAACATGCTTAAAGTAACCAGCTTACAGCAAATTCATAGTCTTGAAGTTCCCCTAAAATGCATTCATCTAGCTTCTCTTCAAAAATGCACATCAAATATCCTATTTGGAAACATTAACAGAAAATAAGATCATGAAGTGAGATCTTCAATTTCAACATTTGAGAAACAAAAATAATGTTTCAAAAGATAGCAGTCAGAATATGTAAACTTGATAACCGGTGTACCACTCAACTCAGTTTAAAAAATTTTACAAAGAACATAGTGTTAACGATCATCAGTTCTACAAAAGATACTCAACTTTGTCAGATTTTAACTATGACTTGGAGGGGTGCCCCAGGGCAAAGCAGTAGTGCAACGCCAAGGCGACGCTCAAAGACCCCAATAGCAAGCTACTGTGATGGGTCTTTCCCCATAAAAAATAAGATTAATATCAAGTGAGACGATGGCCCACGTATTAGATATTAAACTAATAAGATCAAATACTACACTTGATCTTAGCCAAAAGGCCGAGAAAGGTATGCTTTTGACATTCTTGGGCCTCTGTTTACATAGGCAGTCCTTTCATCATTGTTTTCTTCACTCGGACAATGTGGGATTGTGACACTTTTTTCCCTTTGGTTAAGGATTAATTTTTTTATCTTTTTTTTTTTTTTATAAAACGGCAACACCTAGATATTCTAAGATAATTGGGTTTCCCCGGGACAACACCTAGAACATCCAGGGCAGCCCACTACAAGAGGAACCCCCCAACTAGGTAAACCCCCTGAACTGGCCACAGACCCCTTTTTTGTTGTTGCCAGGATTCGAACCCAAGACCTCCACTATGGGAAGTCTTGGGGCTACCATTGCACCAAATGGCCAACGGTGGTTAAGGATTAATACCTTGCCTAAATCCTAATAATACTAGTTTTTAGAGATCCTTTTATAACAAGCATAATCCATAACCCCATTGTGAAAATTACAGTTTCAAACTCAGAGTTCAGAGTTGCACACTTACACCCACTCTCATCAATAAACCAAATTAAATTAAAACATTTTACAAAGAACATAACTGTCAACGATAGTATATGAAAGATACTCAAGCTAGTTATATTTTAACTATGATTTGGAGGGGTGCGCCAGGCCAAGGCAGTAGTGGAAGACCAAGGCGCCGCGTAAAGACCCCAATAGCAAGCTATTGTGATGAGCCTTTCCCTATAAAAAATAAGATTAATATCGAGTGGGCCGATGGCCCACGTATCAGATATTAAACTAATAAGAACAGATACTACACTTGATCTTAGCCAAAAGGCCGAGAAAGGTATGCTTTCTCCTCTCGTGGGCCGCTGTTTATATAGGCAGTCTTTCTTCTTTGTATTCTTCACTCAGCCGATGTGGGATTGTGAGAGACATTTTTCCCTTTGTTTTTTCATCTCTCAGAGTTCAATACCATAATTCCATAAATAATGTGGATTAATATATAACAAAACTGGCTTTTAAAAATGATAAATATTCATTAACACTGTTCTTATCAGTTTAATATCTGTTGGTTAGATACCCACAGACTTCAAATGGGGTTCATAGGTGTGTTTTTTCTGTTTTCTTTTTTTTCTTTTCCTTTAAGTGCCAGAGAATATCAAACATGGTAAATTGTAACAAACCTATTTGATTTATATAAACAACTTGTGGAAGCAGTTTGTCTCTGGACATGTAAGGAAGACGTGCAAGTTCCAATGATGACACCTGTTAAGCAATGATATAATAAGATTAGCACAATAGATACACAAAGTTACTCAATTAAAACATTTCTATAAATCAGAATAGCATGCAGGATACTCAATTAACAATTTATAACAGGAACTAATAGCACCTCCTCCAAAAATTCTGGCAATTCTTCATATATTTGCCTCAGTTCATCCAGCTGCATTTTATTATGAAGAAAAACTGTCAAGAGAATGGAGCGCACACATAGAGAAGTAAAACGGGTGGTTAAGGAAGCCACTAATAATGTCCTTAACCTCATCACAAAAACCATCCTTCACGGTTGTCTCGTAACCTTTGTCTTTACTCCTATTTACATCAATAACACCAATTACCTACAAAAATAACAATAATCAGAAAATAATTGTCAAACCCAACTAGGAATCATCTATCCATATTATCCAATATTACACTACTTAGAGGAGGAAATAACTGTATATTTCTGTTTCACTGCAATTGAATCTTACTTGAAGTATATTATGACATGAGGGATCACAACAGTAAAAATAAGGTGACTAACCAGTTCATATACATAAGCTAAATCCATTGAGATGCATGAGGCAGCCTGTCAAAACTTAAAAGTCGATTAATATATATCCTGCCAACTAAAACAACAGTATTGAAACAAAAGACTAAAAGCAGCAGGTTACCATCCTGGCGAAAATAATTCATTACCTTCTCAACAATATTTACACTAAAATAGTGGGCATGCTCCTGAAGATTTTCAGAAACTCCTAGTTCAAATATTTTGTTGATATGCAAAAGTGCAGAAAGGCTCTACAAGATAAAGGTATTTACGGTTATATAAAGTTGATAACAAAGTTATATTAGGTATAGGCAACATAAGTTGTCATTTAACATTCATGTCCGTAATAAACAGCTACAACAGATGCATAAATGTCAATCAGTTTATTTACTTCATAGTTCATACACTGAAGACAGTTAACACAAAATCCTGATTCCAGATGCAGATTTTAACAAATACTCTGTTTCAGCCCAAAAACATCAGGATCGGGTACCAGAGTGAAGGAAATATTTTCAATTAAATGAGTACTACTAACTTACTAACTGGAACTTTAAAAGAACTTAAGAAGGATGAAACAAAGAGGAAAGTTTACCTTCAGAAGGGCAGTCCAATCACCACTGGTACATACTGAACTTGGAGAGTTGAATTTCTTCCATGACAGAAATGAAAAAGATGGAGATAAAATTACATGATAAAAAATACAGAAAGAATAATTCTTCTTCATTTATAATATATTAATAGAATCTTAAAGCTGCAAGATTGCAAAGATTCTTAAAACTGTAAAGCAACTCCAGAAATTTTGGATCAACCACATAAATATACAAAAATTTAATACTACAAAATTAGGATTGTAGTATGTTACTCTGTTAAGCATCAGTATATCCAAGTTATACAACAAAATACACATGCACCTATCAAAGAAATTAACATGTGGTCAAAGAGAAAAAAGATATAGTGTTG
The DNA here is from genome assembly GCA_023525975.1 of Smallanthus sonchifolius. Lineage (NCBI taxonomy): Eukaryota > Viridiplantae > Streptophyta > Magnoliopsida > Asterales > Asteraceae > Smallanthus > Smallanthus sonchifolius. The sequence continues at coordinate 12,504,399 of CM042026.1, read as the reverse complement.
CACCTTTAGAATGTGGGGAACATCCTTGACAGATTTCAGTGTATCACGTAAAGAGGTCAACAGCTCTTCAGATGAAACAAAGAATGATATCTGAATCTATTAAAGGAAACAAGTACTTTTGTGGATATGGAATAAAGCACATAACAATAAATACAAGTCATCCTTAAACTTTGATATATTATACAAAAGATAGGATACAACGTTAAGACGACTATTCAAGTTGTCAAGGTCTAGTATGGGCCTGAGAAACCATGTCCTATTACAGAAAAAACAGTTATCCAATGCCAACAGTAAGAACTTGTAGGTAAAGTTCTTGAACTACTTAAATTAAACTTGGAAATTCATGTTTACCTTAAAAGACGTTTACCCATAGGTGTCACGCACTAAAATAGAAAATATCGATCAGATATAAATTTAAAGGCAAAGCAGACTTAAAAGAAGAACGCAATCTCCACACCTTATTCATCATGCCAAAAACAGAGAACCTGCAAAGAAACAGATACTAGTACTTACTTTTGAGACATAAAAACAGAATTAAGAAAAAAGATTACCCTTCTTTTGCTCTACCAATTCCCATGTGGCTTGGATGTTTGTCAGTTTGGAATATCTGCAATGCTTCGTGAGCTGCGGAGTCAACTTTAAGAAATTTGTTTCTGCATTTTAAATAGGAAAATTATAACAAGAACCACTAGAATCTAGTATGAATAAAGAAAAGATTACGATCAGATACAATGAAATTTGCATGACAGAATCGATTGCAATTGATACGCTCCCACACTCATTTTGTTCAATGGTATCCACGACTCTTTCGTTCTCCAATATGGCAAGAAGCCCTCCACTAGCACGAACTTGAACTTCACTCTCAATGTCCATCATAGAACTTAGCTACAGTTAAAGAAAGGTAAAATGATGACTCGGATCAAGATACAATCCATGTGATTTCATCAGTTTATAAATCATATCATAATACATAAAGAAGATATGGCATGTGCTGATATCATTTATGATTAAGAACATCAACTACAAGTAAGTTTGAAATGTCGGCAGTTTAAATAAATGTGTCAAACCAACAATAAAACTTTGGAGGAGTAGGAACTTGGCAAAATGATGTGATAACTTACAAAGCATATTCTTTCTTTGATGTTTAACCCATCATCCATTCCAGTTACCTGAAGATATACTAATCTGTGATATGAAAATAAAAGAGAAAATATCAATGAAGGTATTAAAAAGAAAGAACTTTAGAGGCTGAGAGACAGCATGTCTACAGAATCATTATGTAAAATTTAAAGATGCAACTAAAAAGAACTGTAATCAAATTAATTCATCTTTTGCCTCTATTTTCTTAGAACGGTCAACTATTCTTACTTGTTAGAACTATAGCTTATTACAGTCTGAGTATTTAAACTTGAACAACAAAAGATATATACAAAATAACAGGCTTCACTTGTACAATGACAGATCATAAGAAAGTGTTGGCTATATGAAGAATATAACTGAAGAAATTATTTACTAATACCCGTGAACTGTTATTTTGTCCATGTTTGCTAAAAGATAGATAGAATTATTAGCCATTTACTTGGAAAGTTTTTTTGTCAGATGCATTTGCATCCAATGCCCTCAAAAGCAATCATCATCAAGTAAAAGTTTTGGCTGCAACCAAAAAGTAGGGGGAATTGTATAATTGAAGACCTTCTCAATGTATACTACACCTGTGCCATGCTTGTTCATAACTAAATATTGAACTCTTCATAAGCTTCACAGTAGGCACCTCACTTCCACCATCTGTATCACTGACATGAGTAAATACAGAATCCGCAAGCTCAATGTGCTCAAAGACTACAATGAAATTATGATTTACCATTTTGTTGTAAAGCAGCTACGAGAGATTCTTCGCTCTTGGTACTTGTGTATATGATCAAGGGCTTAACCTGATACTTGACTGAGACATGATAAATTATGATATTACCATTTTGTTGTTTAAACTGCCTAATGATGTATAAGGAGAAAAGAGGTAACAAGATTAACACTGAAAAGGGGAAAGGCGACCACATCCTCCCAGTATTATCGATGAGCTAATAAAATGGGCTACAATTTGGATGAAATATTGTATGTAAGAGGATAGCAAGAGTATCTTTTACCCATATCAATTAGAGGAAAGTCTGCAGTACCGTCTTCCCAAAGTTCTAGCACATGGAGTTCACGTGTAAGGCTATCATAGTAGGAAATTCCAACTCTGACAACACGATTTCCATAATGAGTTAACTTCAATTCAATGATGTTAACAAGCTGAAATTTCATAGTAAACAAAGACTAGCTACAGGATATGCAAATCTTAAGAATATTATGTAAACTTCAATCTAATGATGATAACTACATTATTCAATCTACATGATAACTATTTCATAATATATACCATTATTCCTGGTAACTAAAATGGATGTATTACAACACTATAGTGTGATTATGCATACCACTCATAGTTATCAAAGGCGCAAGGCGCACAAGCCTCACCTGGGGCCTAGGCGCAAGGCGCAAAAAAGGCGAGGGCCCGAGAAAAAAAAGCGCACTTAAAAAATATTTAAAATATATTATGTATTGAAAAATAAAATTATTTTTCAAATAAAATAAAGAAAAGCTATTATATAACATTTAATTTCATCTAATTAGTACCAAAATGTTCAAAGTCATATACCAAAATCATCAAATACCTAGGAAATGAGCTTCAATAGGTATTGTGGAAGCTTTTATAAGCTCAACCATAATCTAGGAAATAATAATAAAGCAAAATATATATATATATATATATATATATCAAACCTGCGCCTCACTTCCTTGATATGCGCCTCAGGCAAAAAGCCCAAACCCTGCGCCTCGCCTCAAAACTGAGCCTAGGCGGCCCAGGCGAGGGCTTTTAACAACTATGATACCAATTGCAATAGATTACCGAATACTGATGCATGTTCACTTAAGAAGCTCACCTATGACCATGCATGAGGCATGCCATGTAGACCTGCATGGAAAAACCATATTAATTGATTAATATTTTTTTGGAGGGAATCCCTAAATTAAACGACATCATTTTGGTCCTTATGATTTTAATTAATTAATATTTTTATCTTTTCTGTTAACCCGAAAGTTAGTTAAACTTGGAGTAGTGATGTCCACGTGGCAACCCTTTCTAAAAGGAAATTGAGAAAGTATCCGGCATGCTTTTGCTTGATGAAATTAAAACTTCTCACTAATTAATCAATCAATCAATCAGCACATGAACGCCTAATAATAGTTGTAATTACTGATTAATAAGTAGACGAGAAACAAATTAAGAAATTACAACGGACAATCAATAAATCAAACATCAGCAGTTCAGCACCAACAACGCCTAATTAATCGTAGTAATTAGTAAACATATAAGAAGCAATTAAGAAATTATAGCGGACGATCAATAAATTAAACATCAGCACCAAGAACGCCTAATTAATCGTACTAATTCATAAGCAGATAAGAAGCCCCAGACAATAACGAGCAAAAAGAAACAGCGAAAAATTAGGTTACAGAATTTGCAAATGCATGTAAGAAACAACCTGATCGATTGAATATTACAATGCTTACGAATAAGAACTAGTGAATGTCATCGAACACACCTGATGCACAGATTCTGTTTCGTCGACCTCCTCCATGGCACCAAGCGATCGTAGGCGTGAAACTGATTATTGAAAGGATCGCTGAGGCTTGACGAAGTGTGTGTGCGTGTGCGTGTGTGTGTGTGTGAGAGAGAGAGACAGAGAGAGACAGAGAGAGAGAGAGAGAGAGAGCGAGTTGTGTGTTTGGAATGGAGTGATGCCGTTGGGTTTAAAGAGTGAAAGCAAGTCGGTACGTTTACTTTGCTTTATTTTTGGCAACTAGTTTTTACACTTCGCGACGGGTTGGTTTGACTCGTTTGCATGGATAAAACTTATATTGAATCGCAGACTCGTTATAGCGTACGATAACAAAAAACACTCGAATTTGAATAGAACTTAGTCTTCAATAAAATTTAAACCGGAACGTTGACAAAAAAATTTAAGAAAACGACGCATTCTGTTATTTAAAAAAACTTAACGAACGATAGTTATCATAGAAAACGGTTTCGGGCCCATTGTTAATAAAATTTAAACGAAAACTTAGTCGTGACGGTAAAAATAATGTTAATAGAAATGAAACATAAAACTAAATAATAAAAAAGGGAAAAAACAAATTAAAAAAATTACCGATTCGGGTCGTCGAAAACCATAAGACGAATACCGATACGGATTCCGATAATACCAATATCGACAGTGATGTTGTTCGCCCATAATAGGTTCGGCTCGTAACGGTAGCACAACGGTAACGGCACTCGTTATAGGCAACGATAAAAAAAACTCGATTTTAAATGCAACTCCGTTTAAAAAAAATTATATCGGAACATTAACAAAAAAACTGCAAATAGCTGCGCACTCCGTATTTTAAAAAAAGTTAATGAACGAAATTTATTAAAGAAAAACGAAATTAATAGAAAATGAAACAGGATAAAAACGTATAATATATATACTATAAGGGTTAAATATGAAACTGTAAAAAAAATATTAACTGACACGTGTGTCACTCCCCCATAGGGGATGACACTATTCACTCCACTTACTCTTTAGAGTATGGGTATGCTCTTACTTGGGAAAGCCAAGTGAGAGTACGTTTTCTGTCACATGAGCGCCACTTCAGCTTGATAAGTTCCTCACTTGGGTCTCACTTGGCAAGGGAAATACCCAAGTGAGTAAAATGCCACATATTTGATCATGGGGAACCCACACCCACACCCACAACGGGGGACCCACCATTGTTCCCACAAATGGGTTTCTCACCCGCGTGAAGCCCCTCACGGGAAGCCCCTCATGCCCCCTACACGCAGGAGGGGGTGGTGTTCCTTACCCCTTCACGCTGTGAGCAGCCTCACGCCCACCCTCTCATGAGGGTATACCCCTCTTACCCCTTAAATTAAGAGTTATAAACTTATAATGGTGCTGCAAACCTGGGCTTTCCTTAGTTCGGTTTACAGTTTTTTCGGTTTGAAACTTTTTTAAGTTGTAACAAAAAACCGAACCAAATCAAATTCATATTTGTCTTAACCAAATTAGAATTTGGTTCGGTTTTAACCAGCGTTTTGAAAACCGGACCGGGAACCGGTGATCTGACCGGTCCGGTTACGCATTTTGAAACAAACCTACAGTGACCCGGCGGTCGGACCGGAAACCGGGAGGTCGGACCGGACGGACCGGTTGGCTAATATTTTAATTTTTTTTTATCTTTTTTAAGCCACTTGGATTCGTATTTCGTAGCTAATTATTAGTTTAATACTATTGGAATTGATTTGTTGGTGGTTTTTAAGGATTAATTGTTGTTTTGATTGATATATTTTTATAATATTTATGATGTCGTCTAGTTCTTAAATACGGTCAGACCGGTTCGACGTCCGATCCGGTTCTGAAAACATTGGTTTTAACCGAAAAAATCAAATTCATATTACTTCTTGCTAACGTTGACTTTTCTGGTCAAATGTATGAGTTTCAACTTTTACATAAACCGATAAATATCTAACTTTTATGTAAACTGAAAAACTTTTATGTAAACTGAAAAACTTTTACAAATGTATGGGCATTGTTTTCCATATACGAGTATTTGTTATTGATATAAATTATAAATGAACTAGGCTAGTTATAAAATATGGATTAAAATTGTGGTATAACGTAATTCGATTTTTCGGTTGGATTATCGGTTTAAAACCAAATATTGAACACCCCTAGTTACGCCATATAAGCATATAACTATCTTTATTTTCTTACATATATTAAAAATTGGGGACTACTAATCGCACACGGGAATTGCTATTTGGACCGGGCTCTATACGCATCGTATAGGGCAATACGATGCGTATAGCCCTTCACAATTTCCCATGCCCGACAGCCTCATACAAAGTGGTCATTCCAACCCCTATACGCATCGTATAGGGAAATACGATCCGGTTTAAGGTACGAGGTACCTTCTACAACTACTCATCCATCACATCGCTATACGCCGCGTATAGGTCTATATGTGGCGTATAGAGATGTGATAGATGACTAGTTGCAGAAGGTACCTCGTACCCTATACGCATCGTATTGCCCTATACGATGCGTATAGGGGCTGAAATGACCACTTTGTACGAGACTGTCGGTTTGACCAGGATCCTATACGCATCGTATAGGGCTATACGATGCGTATAGGGGCCAAATTTTGTGTATTTAACCATGCAGAATTCTCATTTGAACGTATCGTTCAAAAAAAATTTAAACGATTTCCCTCAAAAAATTATAGCCATGTATTGGTGGTGGGATGGTAACTACGATTTTCAGGTAAATTCTAACGAGTCGATGGAAAACAACCCGTAAAGTTCTGGATTTCAAGATGTGAACCGGGAGGAGGTCTCGTCCGACGTTTATTCTAATCAACGAGTAAGGCTTCTAGGTTTGAACGAGCCACTAAGCAATCCCGAGTTCGTATATGGTGAATCCTCTTACCTTACACAACCCACGGACGACTTCGTGTACGGTGAAGTCTCTTACCCGACACAACAAACCGACAACTTCGTATATGCGGGCAACAAGCCGGCTAACGACTCCGAAGAAGAGGAATCCAACTGTGTAGTATAAAACTGACCAAGTATAACATTCCTATATATATATATATATATACACATACATTTAGTTTGTTGTTTATTAACTTTTATCGTACTGTTGTTGCAGAATTTTCAGTCTCGTGAATAGTTGGTGGATTGGGTTGTCCGCAGAGAACGTGAGAATGGTTACGTCATTGTCACCCGACAGTCAAGGGGAAAAGGCGACGACCTGTCAGAACCGGTTATCAAGGTGTGGCTTGTGTGTGACCGTCACGGCGAATGTAAGTGTACTTCCACGGTTCGACGTGCCGGTAGCATAAAATAAGATGTCCCTTTAAATCGGAAGGAGAGTACCAAGTAAATACCGGTGATTGGAAATTAACGGTGAATGATGACAGTCATAACCATGATCCTAGTCAACATCTTGAGGCGCACTCGTTTTCCAGGAAACTGTCTGAGTCGGAACAACTTTTGGTGGCGAAGCTGTATTCGCAAAATATGTTGCCACGAAACATTCTGGCAACTATAGGGGAACAAAACCCAGAGAGTAGTTGCATTAAAAATGACATTTATAATGCGATACAAAAGATAAAAAACGAAACGAGAGTCAGTGAAACTCCAATGTAGGTTCTGGAGCACCTACTTTCTTATAAAGATTACGTCTACTATACTCGGAAGGATCCCGTCACAAATGTCGTGGAGAAGGTATTATTTGTTCATCCGAAATCGTACGAGATGTGGCGTGCGTTCCCGCACGTGTTGATGATCGATGCGACGTACAAAAAATATGTATAGACTTACATTTGTCCACGCGGTCGGTGTGACCTCCACACACCAGTCGTTTTGCGTCGCTCATGCATTTATATCTAAAGAATGGGAGGAAAACTTCGTTTGGGTGTTATTGCAAATCAAAGGTATGTTGCAAAAGTGTATGGAGCCACGTGTGATAATAACAAACAGGGACAAAGCTCTTATGAACGCGTGTGGTAAAATATTCCCGGATAGTTCCAAGAACCTATGTCGGTGGCACATACACAATAATATCTCAAAACATTGAAAGGAATCGTTTACAGACGAAGACTGGGCAAATTTCAAGTATTCATGGTCTGTATTGTGTGAGTCTCCCACGCCAGATGTATACCAGTACAACTTCAACCGGCTATATGAACGACAGTATGCAGCCAAACGAGGAAGTAAGTTTTGAATATTAAATATTTATTTGGGTAAAATTATTTTCAATATTAAATATTTATTAGGTTTTAAATTATTTTTCCAGGAGTTATAGTCTATGTGATAAAAAATTGGTTCCCATATAAAGAAAAATGTTTGTATCCGCCTGTTCTAACATAAACCTCAATTTTGGTCAACATACAATGAATCGAGTCGAGAGCCAGCATTCGCTCCTAAAGAGTTATCTTAGAAATGCTAACAGCTCGCTAGATAAACTTGTTGGGTTTGTTGATGAAATTGTAACAGATCAGTATATGGTGTGCCGATGCCGGGACAGGTGGACCCGCCTATGCCTGGCCCGCTACATGGTGTGTCGTTGCCGCAGCCGCACGTCCACCCCATCCACGACCAGCCGCCACATCATCCCCGATATGCACGTCGTTCTGTTAGGCTGGACAGGGCGACCCAGGCATTGCTTGATGGACTTGTTGCCGACTCACAGCGACAGGCTCGTCATAGCGACCACATGGAGGACTTGATGATGTGGGCGGTTGGTCGCCTCGTGGATCTGTCACGAGCCGCCGGCATCGAGCCATCACCACTACCACAGCCACGTCATTATCCGGGCGACCCCGTTCAGGATGAGGGCGGGACGTGTCAGGATGAGGGCGAAGTGGGTTAGGCTTAGTTGTTTTTATTTATATTTAGTTTGTTTCTTCTGTTATGTATGTATGTAAAAATATTTTGATGTATATATTTAATTTTTTGATGTAATGTATATAATGTTTTGGTTATTTGTTTGGTTGTAAATGTTTAATATTTTGTTTGGTTGTAATGATAAATTATAAATGTAAAAATATAATAAATGTTTAAAAAATAAAAATTATATAAATTAAAAAATAGGTAAAAATTATATAAATTAAAAAAGATAACAAACTTATATTAACAAAGTTATATAAATTAAATTAAAAAAGATAATTAAATAAAAAAACCTATACGTGGTGTATAGGGCAATACGTCACGTATAAGATTCTTAAATCCCAAATCTGCCAACTTTTGAAGCAAAAATATAACCCGTGACCAATACGCTGCGTATAGCTCAATACGTCGTATGGGACCTAGCCGTCAGACAGGGAATGACACGTGACATTCTGTTGTCAGAGATTGAACCTTATACGCCTCGTATTGGCCTATACGAGGGCGTATAGGGCGACGGCTTATCCAATTAACAATATTCCGTGTGTGTATAGAATCTCCCTAAAAATTACTAGGTTAGAAATTCTATTACTTACAAAAGCCATACAAAAAGACTTAAAAGCTTTAAGTACAAGCATATATTGCACACTCTTTTTTTTTGTCTTTTATTGGTCATCATTTTTTTTTGAAAGGCGAACATTGAATGTTGTGACGTCGCACCCCCCGTCACATGGGAGAGTCTCGTCCAACTTCGGCCAATATGTTGAATTAACCGGACCCACTTGGCCTCAGAGTTGGAGAGCTTTCAAGGAAAAACCTCACCCAATACGGCCCCTTCCGGGCTTGAGGGAGAGCCGAGGCTGGAACCCTGGATCGACGTGGGTAAACCCTGGTGCATCAGCCTAAAATGCCTCATTTGCGATGCCGCAAAAATTAATGGTGGTCGTAGGGATTAAACCCGGATCCCTTAAGAATTCAGGTCTCACCTCAACCATTACACGTAGGGATTAAACCCGGATCCCTTAAGAATTCAGGTCTCACCTCAACCATTACATCACGCATTTATCGGGCATCATTTGCGCACTCTCTCATAACTTTCTGGCATTTATATTCATATATAGTATTTTAAATGTTATGCAGAATAGGGACTTGGGGTAGGTCAGCGTATCTGTCTTGTTTTTATCTACAAAGAGATTTATTTAATTAAATTAAAAGTTTGAATATGTTTAAATTTGATTAATTTTACCTTAATATTATAAAATACCTTTTTATTTATAACTTTTAAAATTTTATGTTTTCTAAAATTATAAATGTCTCGTTACGACGTGATTATTTTTATATATGTTTTTCGATTTAAGTTTCATTCAAAATGGAATTGTGCGTTACAGTGTACAAGATATCTAGTCACTTACGTGAATTTCTTTAACTCTTTACTTTTTCAAACGGTTTTTCTTTCTTTTTCTTATTTTTTAACGGTTTTTCTTTCTTTTTCTTATTTTTTAACGGTTAACTTTTTTAACGAGTTTGTTACGGTTTCGTTTTTTTATACAGTTTTTGAAACATTACTAACTATATCGCTGCAACGTGTGGGTTTGTGTAAATGTTTTTTTTTAGCAGCAAAGACCCTTGACTCTCCAAGACTACTTTTTCTAATATAAGGTTCTAAATAAGTTTATTTGTTTCAAAAACGAAAACTTTTTTTAAACGTTTCGTTTTTCTATGGTTTTATTTAGAACTAATTACACGGATGGTCCTTGTGGTTTGACCAAATTACGGTTTTCGTCCCTAGGATTGAAAAATTACGGATTTAGTCTAACATAGTTTGATTTTGTTTCATTGACGGTTCCTAAAGTGAATGAGGGTTAATTTTTATGTTAATTTTTTTTAAAAATGACCAAAATACCCTTGTATTAAAAATAAAAACATGCGACCCACATTTATATATTAATAGGTTAAAAACATGGGACCCACATTCCATCACACCCATCTTCCTCTCTCTCTAAACCTACGACCACCGTTACTTACGGCTACGACCACCGTCACTTCCGGCGAAGCGGTTGGTGAGGATGGTGGAGGCCGATTCAATCACCATCGCGTTTGCCGGAATTCGTTTATGTGCCTGAGGAGCTGCTGAAATCGCCGCCGGATAATTTAACCCTACCCCTTTCTATCAATCGCAGACACTTCCACCACCACCATCTTCAACAGTCAACACTATCGCCAGACGCCACTCACCTTCTTCAACATCGCCTGCGACCTAGAAGCACTCCGTTCTCTCCACCCCCTCATCCCCTGATGTCCCATATGCACAGTTCCTTTCGTCTACTTTAAATCTTAAAAATGATCATAAAACAAATTACATGCCTGCAAATGATCTTCAAGCAACATATTCTTTACACCCGGGAGCCTGGCTAGTACTCTTAGATCACCGATTTCACGCATCGGGTGAAGGTTTATCATCGTCATTCCCTGAACGGGATTTCAGCCCGCAAATCCGCAATGGAATTCTTCACAAGAAAAAGGGTCAGACTCAAAGATACCTCAAGATGCTAATTTCTTTTGCCCTTAAACATTTGCACAATATTATTATGATCAATCTTCATTTCCTAATTTCTTTTCCCTGAAACATTTGCTCCATAACCTCCTAATAACCTAAGAGATAAACCCCAATGTCACATCGATCGATTAGCAGATCCGTAAAACTATGGCTTCATTACACCTCTGATTCTTTGCATTGGGGTTTGTTGGCAATTTATTTGTTGGCAATTTGATAGCCGGAAAAACAAAGGAGAGGGTTGCCGGCGAGTGATAGTTTCTTTGGTGAGAATTGTTTTGGATGAAGAAGCGGTAGAGAAGCAACGGAAGAAGCTGAAACTTGATGAACATGAATATCAACAACAATCATCTAATTCTAAATCTGATATAGGTTGGGGTGTGGTGGAGTCTAATGAAGAAGATGTGGTGGTGGGGAAGAAGAGCAGGTTAGGTTAGAAGAGGGGTTTAATTATATGCGTTTTTTTATTTGATATAAGTTTCATTTTTTCATTCAGGGGTATTTTAGTTATTTCATAACCACTTAACTAAAAATGTTAACCCTCATCCACTCCAATGACCGTCAGTGTAATAAAATAAAATTTTCTTGGACTAAATCCGTAATTTTTCAATCATAGGGACGAAAACCGTAATTTAATCAAACCATAGGAACCATCCGTGTAATTAGTTCTTTTATTTAATAAGGTTTCGATCACGTTAATTTCTTCTGTAAGCACCGGAAATGCTTTTTATTTTATTTTTTCGTAAATCTCTCTCACTTAAAATATCCCTGTTTCAATTTTTACTCCGATTGATAGATGTGGGAATGTTGTTTTTTCAAATATATTTTCTAAACACAATACTCTCACTCTATTACCTCAACATTACTTTATATTCGTTTATATTTTCCTGAATACATATTATCATAATATTATTATTGTTATTATTATCATTATTTTATTTATATATCTTTTATAAACGTGAACGTCTACTAACAACATAAGCCCTTAAAGTTTTGAATACGTTTATTTATTTCGTAGACTATTACTTTTTTAATGGTTACGTTTTCCTATATACTATCTTTAATATTATCAACGCTTTATTAAATGTTTTTTTTATGTATTACGTGTTTTAACATGCCGCTATGTGCAAGTTAACGCGTTGCAACGCACGTGACTCTTCAAAGACTTTGGTTTATTTATTAGTTTAGTTTTTTTTTTAGTTTTGAAACCGTTTGGTGTACGCCCTTTTAGCTTTTTAAAATATTTTGATTTATTTAACGGTTTAGCTTTCCTCCTTTTTTTAAAGTTCTAAGTCGTTTAACGTCCATTGTTTAACGTGTCGCGACGCGCGGCGGCCGCAACGCGCCGGGGTAAATTACTAGTTCTCTTACAAAGGTTAAATAAAATGTTGAATAAAACAAATATTAAATAATTAGTAATGAAAATTTAAGAATTATAAAATGATATTTTAAATAAAGAAAATATCAAATACTTTGTGAAAAAAATAAGCGGAAAAAAGAATTTTGGACTCACATAATTATGACACATATCGCAACCAATTATCAATACTCTCAATTAGAAGTGTCGGTGGCTTTTGCCACCGACAAATCCCCCCCCCCCCCCACCACTTTGGTCAAATGGCAAAACTCACTCTTCCACTTTGTAGAGTTTAATTTTGACCCACTCAAGTTTTTCAAGTTTCAAGTTTACCCCCTTAGTATATATAATATGATTTTTCCTCAATAATTTTCGGTTTTGTTTGTTATTTTTTTTTCTTTTGACGTTCTGGTGTAAATTTTATTAAAAACAAAATCGTATTCAAAATAGATTATTTTTTAGGTATCGTGGATTTTATCGACTAGCAACCGTGAAGAATGAGACCGAGACCGACTGAAAACATCGGTATTGTTATCTAACTGTCTTTTATCTATTTTCGACCTCCACAACCGAGTCGCAGTAACCTCATTTTTTTGTGTTTAGCCACGTTAATGTGACCGTCTTGACCATTTAAAGTTCGCCTCCCGCCGCGGAGCGTGGAACAAAAAATATTTAACCACGTTTCTTAAGGCATATGTGTATACAAAAGCCCTAAGACATCCTAAATGTCAAAACACAGATAACAGACTGATCGGTAAACCCAACATTAGTTAAGAGATATAATTCTTTTAAAAGCTAACAGATATTATTAATGCATGCAAAAGTATTAGTTGGCGGTTGCCAAAAGTATTATTAACGCAGTCAAACAAATTTTAAAAAAACCTTAAACCGAGCCACAAATCAAACCCGACAAAAACCACAAAATAAAAAAACCCACTCCACAACTAGGGACGGTTTGGGAAAAATACCCATGAAAAAAAATAAACTAATCCTGCAAAAACGATGTCATATGAGGCTCAGATCTTTCGTCATCATAGACTCTTTCTTAGTTGAGGCTTATTTTTTTATTAACACGTACTAGGTTTATAAGTACATGGATGAACAGTTGTGTGAGACTGAAACTCAGAAAATTGGTTTTAGATTTCTTACTTGCAAACAAAAAATAGTTTGAATAGCTAAACATTAGAGCAAAACAAAAATAATAATCACATAGACCCAGACCATCAAAAATGGAACAAAACACACAAAATACTAAGGGTGTAAATAAATGGTTGGTAAAGTGGAGGGCTTCTTATGACTTGTGGGCAAACATGCATCTTGAGAGAAAATGAGCAACTATGGAAAGTAGAAGGGGTTGTTTTGTAAAATTACAAAACTGTCGTGGTTTGCCAAATAAACAAGGGAGAAGGGACCTAAGATCAAAATTGGTGATTGCATGTGTTGATTGGAAGGATTAGGTGTAATCATATCCTTCAATCCAGCAAGTAAGTGTTGTTAATCTCTAGAAATCCTCCATGTTTATGTTCTTGTTGAGTTGTGGGCCATGAACCCTAAATTGACTGAAATTAGGGGTGGTGGTGAGTCAATTGTTGTTTAGAAGTGTTAGTCTAGCTTATCTAAAGCTAAAGATTGAACTTTATCATAATTATATCATCTAATTTGGAGTTTTAAAATTAGGTTTTTGAGGACCAAAATTTAGGATTTTCAATTGGTGGGTATGTTTGGTGCTCTAAAGGTGTATAAGTGTTTTGGGTGTATACATAAACATATAATCTAGTAAATGTCTTAATCAATTGGTGAATCATGAAATTGGTGTTTTGGGTGATGGTTGGATAAGAACTTAAATGGGTCAAATGGGTAGATTGGGTTGAATGGTGATCAGATTGAGATTGTTGATTGCTAAACTTAGGTGAGTGGACTACTACGGTTGAAGATCAACCGGGTGCTTCAAAAGACAATGGTAAGTGTTATTGTACTTACTTAGTAAATGATATATATAAAGGTTGACGTGCATACATGTTTATATACACATTGAATGTTACTAAATGTATGTTTGAATTGATGTTTCAATGATTGGTGTTTAATTGGTGTGATATGGTGATAACGAGTGTAGGTTCATTTATATGTTGTTTATAGTCAAGCATGTACATAATGGTGTGTAATTTGACTTGGTGTTGAATGAGAGAAACATGATGTGATTTGGTGTTCATAAATACTCGTGTGTGAATCATGGGTGTGTACGGGTGATAAACTTGAAGTGTTTAACTTCATGGGTGTACACGGGTGTTAATCTTGATGTGCTAAACTTCATGGGTGTATGCGGGTGTGTAATCTTGAAGTGTTAAACTTCATGGGGTTGATTCTTGAAGTCTAGTACTTCTTGGGTGGGAGTCTTAAATACACGAGCTTCATAGGCGATAAATGGGATCTAAATCTCAACAATAGTCGGGTGAATCATTCGGGATTATAACATTGGATAAGGAAATAAGTTTAGAGGTGTATTTGTTTGTATTATGGTGGTATATGCACGTCTAAGATCAAACGTCGGATTGTTAGATAGTTGTAGGGGTTGGAAATCAGAAGGCTGAAGTGGTGCATGGGGGGTGTAGGCTATGCCAACTCGATGTAGCCTACACTGGCTTTAGTTTGCCTACGCCCTAGGGCCTGTGCTACGCTGAATTGTTATTTTGGGGTTTTTTCTTGTGTTTAACATATGAGAGACTATGGGAACATATATATATATATATATTTATATATATATATATATATATATATATATATATATATGAGTGATATTCTACAAAGGCTTAAAACCCTACAAAGTGTAGGAAGTCATAAGAGAATGACACGTGTAAAAGGGGTTAAAGGGTATAGAAGTCTAAAAAAATAAAGGAAACATGAACATGCAAGTCACATGCACATGAATATATTTCCTCCTATCATTTTAAATGTTCATAACTTTTTTATGCATTATTATTTTTTTTTTAAATTGCACCATAATAACGATCGTTTTTTTATATTTCCAACGAGTATGATATTGATATATAAAATTTTAAAAAAAATTCATCGTTTTATGGTGTTTTTGAACTGGGGCTCTTTATGTTGTTTTTTAACTGGACAGTTTATGATGTTTTTGAACCGGGCGTTTTATGGTGTTTTTGAACTGTGCAATTTTATGATATTTTCTAACCGGAGGTGTTTATGTTGTTTTTAAAAGAGCTTGTTTCACCGTAAAAAGAAAGCACCATATGCAGAAAACACCATAAACCATAATGGCAATGGCGTCCAAAAACGCGTTTTCTGCACAATCGCGTACGAGCTCCTGCAACTCTGGCGTTCATAGAGCTGAACACCAAAGATATCGATTCCACGAAGGTGTTTGAAAAACACATTTTCTGTTTTCAACACAATCTCAGTTCAAAAACACCAGAAAGTTACCCAATTCAAAACACCATCACAAGCCCAGATAAAAAACACCATTAAAACGCACAGTTTAAAAACACTATAAAAGAAGACACCATAAAGAAAACACCTAAAAACATAATGGTAATTGCGTCAAAAAACACCATAAAATATCCTACTACGTATGAGCCCATGCAACACTTGTGTTCATAGAGCTGAACACCATGCCCAGAATGTAAAACGCCATGTACTATGCCCAAATGTAAAACACCATGACCAGTTGTAAAACATCATGACCAGAATCTAAAACGTCATGTGTAAAACACCATGACTAATCTAAAACACCATGTAGAAACGGCTAGTTCATGTTAAAAAAAATGATTTTTACACGCCCAATCTAAAACACCATGTATAAAATGCCATGGGTAAAACACAATGACCAGAATGTTAAACGCGCAGTTCTAAAGCACCATAAAATATCCAATTCCGAAACAACAAAAAACGCCCAGTACAAAAACACCATAAAACGATGATTTTTATATATATATATATATCAATATCATACTCGTTGGAAAGATAAAAAAACGCTCGTTATTATTGTGATTTAAAAAAAAAAAAATAGCGCATAAAAAAGTTATGAACGTTTAAAAAAGATGGGGGAACATGCATGTGACTTGCATGTACATGTTTCTTCCTTTTTTGGACGCAATTCTTACTATACCCTTCCGGCCACTTTTATTCCCCTTTATTTCCCTCATTTGACGTGGCACACCCACAACCCTCCATCTTCGAGATCAATGGCTCAAATATCTTCCTAGACTTTGTACAATTTTTTAAAAATACTTTTAGATTATAGTTTAAAATTTTGTATTCTTTACGGTGAATCTACGTACATGGCGATCAATTTTATCAGTGATCACTTAGCACTAAAAATATAAATTATATAAAGGTAATTTAAAATTTTAAAAACATGGTGTATAATTTACACCTGCGAGCATGTGATTCCCTCGCGTGATGGACGTGATACAGGTACTAATTGATGTGATACGAGACTATGATCTTTTTATTGCCTTTTTTAACAACAATTTTTTTCACATAAATTTCATCTAATTTTACACTTGTAAGAATTTAAATTCACATAACTTTTATAAGAGGCAAACATCATAGCACTAGACCACTCTCCATTATTTATAAACATTAACCAATACTTTCACAACCGAACCGGACTGCTGTTGGACCGGGAATCGAGTGTCTAATCGGTCTGTTTATGCGTATTTAGGGGGTGTTTGGAATTACTTATTAAGCCTACTTATTGAGTTATTACTATCGGTCTGTTTATGCGTATTTAGGGGGTGTTTGGAATTACTTATTAAGCCTATTTATTGACTTATTACTTTTTGTAATAAGTCAATAAGTTATAAGTGTGTTTGGATATGATAAAAAGATTTTTTAAAATAACTTTTAGAAAAAGGGATAATAAGTTGTTTTTGAGAAGTTACAATTTCTACTTTTCAATTCTCCTTATTACTTTTAGGGAGTAATTTTCCACTAATAAGTCATTTTTCATTATTAAGTCAAGCCAAACACTTTTTAAAAAATAACTTATTGACTTTCCCTATCACATAAGTTAATCGAAACATTTTTTTTTAAAACTCATTCCAAAAAACTAATAAGTTAATAAGTTATTTTGACAAAAATAACTTTTAGGGTTAATAAGTAATCCCAACCACCCTCTTAACCATTTTTATTTGAACCGGTGCGACCAATCAAAATAGCTTAGCTTATATGAACCACCTTTGGCCCATATATCAATTTGAAACCAAACCCGAATACCCTACTTGATATTTTCTTTATCCTCCTCCCTGAAGCTTTCTTTGTGGATAACCCTCCGTCGGCAAAACATAGCTTCAGAGCCAAAACCTCACCCAATTCTTCGCAGATTAATCAACAGTAGAATTATTCCAAAAACCCACTAAAAAAATGGCAATTTCAGCATCTTTAGCAGCAACCATGTTTCCTTTACGCAATTCTTCCTCGATTTCTTCTACACCAAACCTTTCTGCTGTACATTTCATTCCAAATGTCTCATCGACCCCCAGGATTCAGTTTCAATCGCCTCGTTCATCTACAACTAGGGTTTTTGCAGCTCCTGAAGCATTGGAACAAACCCTTGAGGTATAATTAAATTCAACCGTCATATATGTTTGTTTGAATTGATGCGAGGGTTGTTATTCTTGTTTTGCTAGACTGAGGATCCTGAATCGTTGACAGTGATTGTGGGTTCTGATTCTGAAAAGGTACTTTTTGCTGCTTATGGTTCTTAATTTGTTTGATAGGAAATTTAGGGCACTATGGATTTGATAGAGAATGCAGTTAGCCTTTTCATAATCTAAATGGTTTAGTTGATTAATCTGTGAGCTTAATAATGTAGAATTTGTGTTGTGGTTATTTTAAAAAAAAAACGTGCGACATTTTAGCAAACACAGTTCATAATGCCTGTTCCTTTTAGGTTTATTTGACATTAGAGATTGGGATTCTGATTTTTGGATTGGTTAGGGTCGAAATGATAAAATGTTGAGATAGATGATTGAAAATTGGGATAAAATGTCAAACTACATTCTTTCGGTTTCGTTCATATTGTTCAAATAGCTATAATCACTTTCAAAACGCACATTCAAATCCCCTAGGCATATATTTTACATTTCAAGTTTCAAAACTTTGGCATTGGTCCATTGTCGGTGACTCGACATGCCATTGTCACCAAAAATCTTGAATGCTACTTGGTAGTTGGTAAAACATAAAACAGTTAGTTATATTTAAAAAAAAGACGTCTTAGGAAAATAAAGGCTGAGTTTCATATAAATGAATGAATTATGTCAAATATTATCACCTTTTTACTTTTGGCAGACGACATTTAAGGCTGTTTCTTGCTTTTAAGCATGAAGTTAGAGCATTTCGGATGTGTTTGAAGTTGATGGTTGTAGAAAAGAATTATCAAACACGTATTATTGTGTCACCATTTTTTTTTAATTTTCATACGGGTTAAACTGGACCCACAAGATAAAAATGATTAACTAGTAATGACGAAAATGATTCAACAAAACCTGCTTCATGGAGCTAGAGACTAGTGTGTTGATGATTGTGTGCATAATGTCATAGAAGCTTAAAGATTTTATTGTTTTTCAGGTAGCACCAAAACAGAAAATTAGGATTAAACTGAGGTCATACTGGGTGCCTTTAATCGAGGATTCATGCAAGCAGATCATGGATGCTGCTAGAACGACAAACGCAAAGACCATGGGGCCCGTTCCATTGCCAACCAAGAAGAGAATATACTGTGTGCTTAAATCTCCTCATGTTCACAAAGATGCAAGATTTCACTTCGAGATCAGAACCCATCAACGGCTCATAGACATTCTGCACCCGACTGCACAAACCATTGACTCTTTGATGCAGCTTGATCTTCCTGCTGGTGTTGATGTTGAGGTTAAGCTTTAAAAAACATCTTTGGAGTTCCTTTTAGCTAATGAAATGCTTCTACTTGACATTTTTGTGTAGTGAACTTTTTACTTGTATCATTGTTTATTAAAGGGATGGTGTATGGTAAAGTAATTTGTAATGGCTTAATCTTGAATCATGGTTTATGCATTTTAAATTGGATTTTAGATCACAAAGTGAATGTCTTAATAGTATACAAGTGGATTGTTACACCAACATTCATCTTTCTATACAACTATACTTTTCAATCTTTTCTAACTTTAATATTTATGAAGGTTGCATAAATAGTTATATTTTAAAAATACATTTTAAGTTATATAAAGAACGTTCCATTTTAGTTTTATAAAAAGTAGTTAAATTATTATAGTTAATTTAAAATATTTAAACCTAAAATAAAAGCTTACAAATTTTGAAAACAAAACTATCTCCAAGAAGTTAATAATATAAAATATAGAGAAAAAGAAATAAAAAGGCCTAGCGGGCCGGATATCACCTGGGCCTAAACCCAAACATTGGCCCATATCAGATCTACGTCATCAAGGAGCTCATCTAATCTCTCATTCGGTCTTACCGGGCTTCTCAACCAATTCATGATCATCAAAGGGCATTTGGTTCAACGGTACCTGGTGTGTTGCATTATGTCCTCTTTTTAATAGGTTGTGGGTTTTAGTCCCTCATGAACAAATAGTGTAAATTTATGAGTAGATTTAAAATGTGCGTAAGTTTGTTGTTAAAAAAATATAAAAAAAATCATGATAGTCAACCTCAAAATGGGATGAAGTGTTGGTAGTGAACTATTTATTCAAACACTATCCTTGAGTTCTTTTTGATCACTATCAAATGTTACTTTGATAAAAGTCATGGCATGTGAAACAAAGTAAATCTTGTAATTCAAAATTGTATTAACATTAATCTTGAGTTATATCTTGATATGATCTTTTAATTTGAATATACATCTAATTATAAACTTATAAGTTTGAATTTGAATCTTTGGAACATACCTTCAAAGTTGAACTCGGATATCACCATATAATATTTGATTATTGAATCTGCGTCAATAAATATGACTTTGAACCCAATACGAAATTGCAAACAATGGCACAGCCAGGAAGTTTTTCCAGTGAGGTCGTTTTTTTCGATACTCAAGTTTCTAAGCTTCCGACTACGATTTTGTGGGTCGGTCCGTTTCGGGTGATCAGGTCGGGTTGGTCACATAATAAGATACCATACGACAATGAAAATACATCGTCATTAGAAATAAATGGTAAAAATACAATGTCATAAATCACTATTTCAGGTTGTCACGTGTCATCTTTCTATTTCTATGAGGTCAACTAAAGTTTTTTCCGCCCAAACTAAGTCAACAAAAATCATGGAAACATTAATTCGAATCCTTAACTTACGTTGAATACAATTAAGAAATTTTCAATATTATAGAAACATCAATTTGAATTCTTAATTTTCAAATTATGGAAATTTATGAATTATAATTATCTTTTTTTCATTTTCAATATTATTGCTTTATTACTTAACGTCGTTTGAAATAATTATAGTTTTATGAATTTTGTCGTTTTTATTGTTCAGCCCGAGTAGTACACGGGTTTTTAAGAGCATTCACAGCAGATTCTGTATATGTTTGTAAGTGAGTTATGTATATTTTAATGAGTGGTTTAAAGTAGTTGTGAGGGAAGGAGAGAGAAAATGTTACTGTTTATCTGTATATTTGTGAAAACATTGTTCAGTTGTATAAATTTTTTAATATTTTTTTAAAGTGGTTGTGAGTGAAGGAGAGAGAAAAGGTAGTGATAAAGGTATAAAAAATATTATTTAATTGAAAAAGAGAGAGAAATGTAATGATTTTTAGTGTAATTATAAGGATAAAGATAAGGAACCTGCTGGGAATGCTCTAACCTAGTAAAAAAATAAAACATTAGATGACTTTGTTTTATGAAATAGTTCCGTAGCAGAGTTAACACCTAAAATTCACGTAAAATTTAAAGTATTCAAGTTTCAAGAATCAAGATTAAATATTCAAGAATGAAGATTAAACATTCAATAATCAAAATTAATTCGTTAAACAAGAATCAATAACGAGTAATACCTAAAATTTCAAGTTTGAAATAAAAAAATTTGAAAACTAACATTGTTTTTGCTTCATAATCGTTATTGGAGTGTTTAATATTGTACTTTGGTTGTTAATTTGTGATCGAAATCATCTTTGAAGTTTAGCTCTTTGGTACCATCGAACATCAATGGTCGATTGAGAGTTGGGTTTGGAAGATGGAACATAATTCGAATCGTCGCTTCTATCCCGGCGACCTGCCTCTTTGCGTGGCCTTTTTATAATTTTATTTTGTAATTAGGTTTAATACTAATTAACTACTTGGGTTAATGCCTTAATAGGTTATAGATCAAATAACCAATGGGCAATGGGTATGGGCTTACAAAATTAAATTTAACTTATTGGCTTAGAGAGTTAGAATTAATTAACTAATGAGCTTATTAAATAAAAATAACTTATGGGCTTAGTTAATTAACTAATGAGTTTATTAAGTAAATATAACTTATGAGCTTAATTAATAGAGTTAATTAAAATTAACTTTTTTTTCAATGTTCGGGGTCAAATATTTTTTTTTAAACCAATAGGGTCGACCTCGAAAAAAGTCCATTTATTAAAAACTATTATTTAACTACATTTTTAAATTAAACTAATTTGTATTATTAACTTTTATTAAAAATAAAGTAATCATGTTAACGAAAGCCACTGTTAGGGGTGTGTATATAATCAAGTTTTGGGTTGGCCATTGTAACTCGTTTTAAAAAACGGGTCATGTTCGGGTTGACCTGTTTAATAAATAGACCATATTCGGGTTGAGCCATTAAAAAACGGGTTGACCCGTTTAGGTTTCAATTTTTTTTCCTTTTCAGAAACGATTGTTTAATTACCTTTCTATTAGTGTTTACCATAAAAGAATTTATTTATACTAAAACTTTTCTTTTTTTTCCTTTTTGTAAGGCCCCAAACCGGACACCCTACAGCTGGTTCTCATCACTAGGTATCATCTTTAAAGAACTCATTTTATTAAATCAAAACTACAGCGGAAGTCTTTCTCAAATGCTTATTACATGTTAAAGTCATCATCGTTATTAACTTTACCTCACGAATGCCCGCACCACATCCGAGTAGCACCGCTCCCAAGCCAAGATACGTCAACCCCAAAGCTCACCTGCAACACAGTCTAACGTACACACAAAGTCAGCTACGCTGAGTGAGTTCTAATAGTTTAATTTAAATAAAAACCAACTCGTCACAAAAGTGTTTATCTTCACTCCAAACCCTCCGGTCCTTATAACATAGTTTTATAAATTATCATCATATAGATAACCCCTGTTATCTTATGATATCCCAAAACATTCACCACCCCAGACTCATCCCCCCATTTAACACAGTAAATCTCTCCGACAGGGATCGAGCTTACCACTCTGATAACTCAAAGTTTACCACATATATTAACCAAACTTTGGTTATCTCAACCAACCTCTAGACACTGACTTAACCAGCCCTAACCAAGACTTTCACAAATCAACTGACACAACAGAGTCAACACAATGTCCTCATCCTGACACAACGGTCAATCTGACTCTACACACCACATTAATAACGTCTACTTACCACATCAATATCATCTCATACACAATATATATAACTCAACACTTGTATGCAATTTAACACACATATATATGCACACAAACACATACCTCATCACTCCACCCTCGTCAGGGCGTTCGACACACCCCGAGCTCATCATTAACCTGCTGAATAATTGTCACCTTAGGTGACTTCCCGAAGGACTTCGTCCTCCACAATCCCGTTTGTCGTGTCATAAACACAACGATGCAAACACAATACCCGCCGTGTCACAAGGACAATGACACAATACACACAACACATGTATAAAACACATAACATCATTCTCTATTTGCATGACTCAATAACTGTACCTGCAACTCACACATAACACTAGGATAATATATCCTACACGACTCATAAGCGTCTAGCTCATACCTCGACTAACTCATAACACATAGTGTCACACCGCAACCGACGATGGAATACGTCGGTGCGGACGTGTAGACTGTTCATAAGCACATGATCAACTAAAATTCATATTGTTTATTAAATCAAGATTTCATTGCATAAGTTCAATCAACAACTAAAATAAAATACATCAATATGTTAAATTTCTTTGTTCACTAAATCCAAATCCTATATGTAGCATCTTGCATATGATCTCATACACTAGTACCTGAAACATGATGAAAACAGGATCAACTAAAAATAGTTGGTGAGCATACGTAGGTTTTGACACCACAAGTAAAGTTCAAATGTTTTGTGTACAAATCATATGATACATGGTTTAATAAGGCAATTATGGAGAATCACTATAGTTTAAACTGAGGCGTACAATCAAACATTGTGACTGATAGGCATAACACAACAGTTATCCTTAAATGTTAGGCATAACACAACAGTTATCCTTAAGTGATATGCATAACACAACAGTTATCCTTAAATGTTAGGCATAACACAACAGTTATCCTTGAGTGATAGGCATAACACAACGGTTATCCTTAAGTGTTTTCGGCAACAATCACCCTAACCGGGTGGGTTGGTCAGACTCAATAGATCTATCATTGTATACCGTCGGCTTGTACTGAGTTAATGATTGCACTTGCACTATGCACAAAAAGTATGTAAATGTTGTTTCGACAAATAGTGTTCAGGCATAAGGCACAAATGGTAACACACTTACAAGTACTATGTTTCGTTGCTTAAGCACATACCACGTACGTGCACACATTGAATCCCTCCTAGTCATACCCACACGACATATAAATTTGTCCCCCGACTGACCCCTACTAGGTCATTATACGACCCACGACCACCGCACCCACATTTAACCAACACATCTTAAGGACAACACACAAGCCCTTAACCCCATATTTGAATACCTAGATTCATAAACTCATTGGGTTTAACCCAAAACTCATAACACGTTTAATATAATAAACATCTCATGTAGGTGTGTACGATAGCCCCAAAATTAGTAAAACGTTTAAAAGTAGAGGATTAGAAACTCACCAATCGCGAAGCCTTCCTTCCGTAAGCCGCATACCCGCAAACGTGTAGCCCAACGTGAAACCTGTCATAAAATTAATCATCCAGGTCAATACTCTGACCTTTATAACACTAACCCACTTAATCAAGACTAGCAAGCTACAAGCTCGGTCTAAATCGTCCCAAACCGTACAACCGACGCTCTCGTTCGTGTAAAAAAATGACTAAATTAACGTTACCGAAAAACGTTCCCGAATGTCATCCGCGACAATTTTCTCACATCCCAAAATGGTCCCCATCAATGAATATAAAGTTATATGGGGTCATACCTTTGCGTACAAGCCGTTCTAAATGGTTTTGTACGAAATTGCTGAGCACCACTCGAGAAGAAAAACTGTTTTGCTTATATCTCGATCATAGGAGCTCCGTTTCGCGCGATCCACCTATCCACGCGTTCGTCTCGACACACATGACCTTATAAAATTATTGGTGTCGGCCGCTGCCGTCACTGCAGCTGCCAGAACGAAGATTCGTCTTTCAGCACGTTCGGTTTTGCGCGTCAATAATCGAGTAGCTTAAAATCGACCCAAATGAACTTCGTTTTAGGCGAATAATATCTCAACGCGACCGTATCGTCAAACCCTTTCCAACCCACCGGTCTCCGTGGGCCGGAATCCACCTCCGGAAAGCGAAACAGTGGCCGGATTCGCTTGTTTTACGCGTCTATCCTCGCGTTGCTCGAACCCCTATCAAACGAACTCGGAATTGGGCAAATAATATATCCACACCACCGTATCGCCAAGCTCTACAGCCCCTACCATCGTCGCCGCCTGCCGCCGCCGGAGATGCAAACAGTGGCCGGAATCCTTGCCGGAATTCCCGTTCTCTCTCGATTACTCGCGAAACCTCAACTCTTGCAAGAACCCTAGAATTATAAACGTTTATATCGTTGATTTGATGATTGAAACACGTAACAGAGGATTAGAGATCTCGTAAATACCTTATACCGAACACGAAACGCGACGAACGGCTCCTCCCCTTCTTCCCCTTGCTCTCGGCTGCCGTAAGGATGCAAATGGGGTTTCCCATTTGCGTCGCACCCTAAAGGGTGTCCCCTTTGGGTCGGGTTTGGCCCACGCATGCAACCGGTCTCTCGGCCTTGGCCTCGTTTGCATTTTTAAAACAAAGCCTGCTTGAATATCCATAAATACCCACTAATTCTCTGTATTTATTTACATCATTACAAACCGCGTTTTATAAAGAAAACCGGGATGTTACACTTTTCAGGGATGACTATTTAATTATTTTTCGGTTTACCCTATTTGGATTTCGTAGTTTATGATTTAGATTTCAATATTTATAGAGTTAGTTGTATTAATGTTATTTTTTTAAACACCATATTACCATTTATCACGCTCATAATCTCTTGTTAACCCGTTAATTCGTCTGACTCATTTAGATAAATGGGTTAAACGGGCCAGATTCGTGTTAACCTGATATATGTGTACCCATGATAAGGTTGTAATTTTTAATATGAATAAAAATATGGGTCATGTTTGGGTTGCATAATTTAACCCGTAACCCGACACCCCCTAAACTTTTATTGAATTATGATTTTTGATCACAACTAGAAATTGTACCCCGCGCTCTGTGGCGGGAACCAGACCTTAAACGGTTGAGACGGTGACATTAACGTGACCAAAAACAAAAAGAAAATTGCTTAAATAAAATTTGCCCCGCGCTTCACGGCGGGAACCATAAAATTCATAAAAGAAACATATGAAGTTACGGGGCCTCGATTGTGGAGGTCGAAAAATAGATAAAAACAGTTAGATAACGGTACCGGTATTTCTCATTTTTCACGATTGACAGTCGATATAACCCACGATACCTAAAAAATACTTTATTTTGAATACGACTCCGTTTTTAACAAAATTTACATTGGGGCATCAACAAAGAAAAAAAAAACAAACAAACACATTGAGAAAAAAATAAGATTATATATACTATAGGGGGTAAACTTAAAACTTATAAATCTTGAGGGGATCAAAGTTAATATTTAGAAAGTGGAGGGATTATTTTTGTCAAGATACAAACTTAAGGGTTAGATTTGGTCGGTGGAGCGGTGGATAACTCCACCGACACTTAGAATTAAGTATTAGCTAGGAATTTTACCTGCAACACGTTGCGGCAGCGTCAAAACGCAGATAACTCGAATTTATTCCGTCGAATAAAAACGTATTATATTTGATCCGACTCGTTTACGAAAAAATACTACGTTGGAACGTAGACCAGATGGATATGTAACCCGACCCATTTCCGAACACGTCGAAACGTAGGCCAACTGGAAACGTACATAAAAATAAGCACGAACACGTATTATATTTGACCCGACTCGTTTCCGATAAAAAATTACGTATAAACATAGATACGCGAGGGGAAGCGGAACTTATACGGCTGAGGGGGTTACATTAACGTAGCTAAGCAAAAAAAAAAAAAAAAAAAGTAGATAAAAGAAAAGATTTGCACAACCCTCACTAACCACCACACAAACTAATACGTTTTTCTTTAGCAAAGTAAATATAAAACACAAAGTGGAAGAAGTGTTGGTGGCCGGCTTCACCACCGACACTTCCTTTTTAAGTATTAGTGTAATGTAATATGCAGCTATTACATTAGAAATTCACAGGTGGACCCAACTCGCTTTCCCGCTATACCGGTACGGTACCTATCCCAGCGAACATCTGAATCATCAGTCTCACACAAACGCTCGCATTGTGCTAAGAACGAGATCGTAGCGGTGCGTTCATCGCCATACACTAATTGCTACTCTTAATCATCTGATCAGGTGATTACTTACACGCATTTACATATTTTGTAACCTAAATTTTATCTGTCATTAGTTTCGTGATCGTCCTGATAGTTTTATCGATTAGATTACTTCTAGTAATCAGGCGTTGTTGGTGCTGATATGTGATTTATTGATTGCGCCTTCTAATTTCATTTGATCTTTTTCCATTTACTTGTTTCCTTTAATCAATTATGATAACCTAGAGATCCGGCATTTTTCTGGTTTCTTAATTGGGGAAATTGTAACTTAATGCTGCAATTAATAACTCTGTAGAATTAAATGATCAATCAAGTGAAAGAACTAGAAACCACAAGCAATAGCTTGCATTAAACTGATTACAAAGGGTCCAGTAATGTTAAGACTATCTTGAATTGGAGTGCACATAAGAATCCTAAATCTACATTATCTTGCAGCAAAAGGGTTTACTCTCAAACTTATTATGCCTAGGGAAGTCACTTATTATGAAAATCATGGTGTTATAATACTGCAATGTTTCCCCTAATTGATGTGTTGTGTAAAAGATAATTCTGCTTGTCTTCTAACATATATACAATATTTAATCCAAAAATGAAGCAAGTTTATAACAACAAAAATGATAATGCCATAATTTATCATGCCTGAGTCAAGTATCAGGTGAGTCCCTTGATGATAATCGTAACATCATAATTTCATTGTATTCTGATGCAAGCGGAGGATGTAGGTTCTGTAAATACCTGTGTCAGTGATACGGATGGTGCAAGTGAGGTTCCTGCTGTCAAGTTTATGAAATCCCGAGAGATTAATACCAAAGTGAAAAATGCCACTCACAATCCCACATCGGCTGAGTGGAGAATACAAAAAATGAAGGGACTTCCTATATAAACAGAGGCCCAAGAAAGGAGAAAGCATACCTTTCTCGGCCTTTTGGCTAAGATCAAGTGTAGTATCTGTTCTTATCAGTTTAATATCTGATACGTGGGCCATCGGTCCACTCGATATTAATCTTATTTTTTATGGGGAAAGGCCTATCACAATAGCTTGCTATTGGGGTCTTTATGTGTCGCCTTGGTGTTGCACTACTGCCTTGGCCTGGCGCACCCCTCCAATCCTCAGTTCTAATTTTTTAGTTTTAGTTCAACTACATCTAAATTTTTCTAATTTGATTTAAACCTGTTTTAAAATGATTGTTACATGTTTTTTGACTTTTGATGCATATGCAGATGCATTTTGCTGCTTATACGCAATACTACCTTGTAATCAGCTTGTTACAACTATTATACAAACTTACTGCATAGTTTCCACTAATTGGATATAGGTAAATGATACTTTTGCTTGTTCTCTTACATACAAATATTCACCCAAATTGAAGCCAATTTCTAACAACAAAATGGTAATATCATAAGTTTCTTGTACGCCTATGCATCTCGAGCTTGTGGATTCTGTATTTACTCTTGCTAGTGATACAGATGGCGCAGCTGAGGTTCGTGCTTTACTATTCAAATATCCGATTCCATCTTGCAGTCAAAACGTGTGGTTAATGATGATTGCTCTTGAGGGACATTGGATGTAAATGCACGTGAAAGACAAGCTTCAGAGGTAACTGGCTAGTAATTCTGACTACCTTGTAGCAAATCTGATTTGATTAATAACACTTCACAAGTGATTGTTTTGGTATAGACAACAATGTGAGTTAGCAACACTGAGGTCTTTGAGTTTGAAACAACAATTTTCAGGGTGAGGATCTGGAGGGTTGATTTAGTATCAAGTAAGTAATGAACACTTTATGATCTCAAAAGGCTATTATTTTCAGGATTTAGGCATTAATTGACCTTGCCTTTTGGTATTAATTGACCTTGCCTTTTGGTATTAAATCCCACATTGGCTAAGTGAAGAAAACAATGATGAAAGTCTTAGCCGATGAATGTTCCAGAAGAATATTAGGCATTATTTTAGGAATAGATTGTGATCTCTTATTAATTGTGCATATTTACAGGGGCGGCAATCGCTACAATAACAGGGGTGGTTCATCAGGCGGCCGATCTTTCTGGACTGCTGGTAACCCTTCGGCCTACAACTCTCCATACCCAAATTGGGCCTGGTGGACCACACCTCCATACCCTTACCCAACACAAAATAACTGGCGGCCCAATGCGTCCCATTCCCAGACCGCACCACAGCAATCCCAGGCCAACTTTGCTGGTTCGGGCCATTACTCATCTCCCCAGTTCGGGCCTAACCAATATGGGTACGATGCGTTGTGCCCCTCTGATTTGAGTGCAGCCTTTAATAATATGCAGATGAACCCGAACGTCTCGTGGAATAATGACATTATGGATACTGGGGCAGGCTCGCATTCGGCACGCGATCCAGGTAAAATTGTTATTCCCAACTCTTCTCCTGTACGCAGTTCAATTATGGTCGGTAATGGCACTTGTATCCCAATTAAAAGCACAGGCACTGGCTTCCACACCCTACCCAACCGAACCTATATTTTGCCCAATGTTCTTTATAGTCCACACATAATTAGAAATCTTATTTCTGTACGACGTTTTACTCGTGATAATAATGTGTCTATCGAATTTGACCCATTTGGTTTTTCTTTGAAGGATCTCTTCACTAAACGGACTCTTTCAAGACACAATAGTACCGGGGACCTCTACCCTTTCACTCCGCCTGCATTACCTCCACAAGCCTGCTTCATCACCACCCCATCGCTTCCTTGGCACAAGCGTCTCGGCCACCCCGGAAATCAAGTTTTAGATTTATTACGTCGTCAATTTAATTTTTTATGTAATAAAGACACTTTGTCTCATGTTTGCAACTCTTGTCAACTTTCCAATAGTAAACGTTTACCTTTTTCTGCATCGAATTCTTTTACTTTTGCCCCGTTTGATATTGTGCATTGTGATCTTTGGACCTCACCCGTCACAAGCAAAACAGGTTACAAATATTACATGGTGCTTGTTGACAATTTTTCCCACTTTATTTGGGTTTACCCACTTAAATTTAAATCCGAGGCCTTTCCCACCTTTACTAAATTTCATACACTCATTGCCACTCAATTTCAACGAAAAATCAAAACTTTTCAATGCGATCTTGGGGGCGAATTTGACAATCATGCGTTCAAAAGCTTTGCCAATCACCATGGCTTACTATTTCGTTTCTCGTGCCCTCAAACATCCTCACAGAATGGAAGGGCCGAGCGTATGATTCGTCGTCTAAATGACATCATACGCGCCCTCCTTATTCATGCACATCTACCCCCTGTGTTTTGGGTCGAAGCTCTTCACACCGCCTCATACTTACACAACATTTTACCTACTAAACGCCTAAACTTCTACACACCCACCTTTGCCCTATACCTTAGGCACCCCGACTACGATCATTTACGCGTCTTCGGGTGTGCTTGCTACCCCAACACCTCCGCCACTTCACCACACAAGCTTCACCCTCGTGCTATTCGCTGCATTTTTCTCGGTTATCCTCCGGATTTCCGGGGCTACCGGTGCTTTGACCCAACCACCGGTAAAGTTCACATCTCACGCCATGTCACCTTCGACGAATCGACCTTTCCTTACACCATGCCACACACCCCCACCATCTATAATTTTTTAGACGACTCACCTCCATCCGGCTTCTCCTTTATTCCACCAACACCTACCCGACCAACCGCACCTACTCACCCGTCCCCAATCACTCCATTTCCTATCACCAATAGCCGACGCCCGAGACCACCACCTTCAACCGTACCACCTTCACCACCTCCGGCCCAACACCCTTCGGCCCCACCTGCAACCAATCATCACCCTATGACTACCCGTTCGAAATCCCGTTCTTCTACCACGACCATTAACTTTACTCCCACCTCACTCTCACCTACTCCCAAGACCTATGCCAAGGCCTTTGCTGACACTAATTGGTTAAGTGCTATGAAAACCGAATTTTCTGCCCTACATGATAATGATACATGGGAGTTAGTTCCACGGCCCACGGACCGCCCCGTCATACGCTGCATGTGGCTCTTTCGCCATAAGTTCCGGTCCGACGGGTCTCTGGAACGCTATAAAGCCCGTTTGGTGGTCAACGGGAACTCACAGACAGTGGGCATTGATTGTGAAGACACGTTCAGTCCAGTTGTTAAACCGGCTACTATCAGAACCGTTTTATCCTTGGCGGTCACCAGGTCATGGCCAATACATCAACTTGATGTTAAAAATGCTTTTTACACGGGCATCTTAATGAGACGGTTTACAAGCATCAACCTCCGGGTTTTGTTGACAAACGGTGCCCTCAGTTTGTGTGTCGTCTTAAAAAGTCGTTATATGGTCTTAAACAAGCTCCGCGGGCTTGGTATACCCGCTTTGCCACGTTCATCAAATCCCAGGGGTTTATCAGCAGTGTGTGTGATCACTCTTTGTTCGTTTTTCATAGGGATCCAGCTAATGTTGCTTATTTACTACTTTATGTGGATGACATTGTGTTGACAGCTTCTAATGACACATTACTGCAAGATATCATCTGTGCGCTTTCTCGCGAATTTGCAATGACCGATTTAGGACGGCTTCATCACTTTCTTGGCATTAAAGTTGATCAGTTTTCACATGGCCTTTTCCTATCGCAGCAACAGTACGCCAAAGAGATTCTTGCTCGTGCTAACATGTCAGCTTGTAAACCCTGTAACACACCTGTGGATCTCTCGTCCAAACTTAGCGCGTCTGATGGACCACCTGTTTCAGATCCCACACTATATCGCAGCCTTGCGGGAGCATTACAGTACCTAACCGTTACTCGTCCGGATATCTCATATGCAGTCCAGCAAGTTTGTTTGTTTATGCACGATCCGCGCGAGTCGCATTTTGCCTTCATGAAGCGGATCATACGGTATATACAGAGTACTCTTGACTACGGGATTCGCATTGTTCGGTCTCGGTCTCATGACTTGGTTGCCTACTCAGATGCCGATTGGGGGGGTTGTCCGGATTCTAGACGTTCTACGAGCGGTTATTGTGTTTTTTTGGGGGATAATTTACTGTCGTGGTCCTCAAAGCGGCAACCCACTATTTCGCGTTCTAGTGCTGAAGCTGAGTATCGCGGCGTTGCAAATGCGGTTGCCGAAGCCACTTGGTTACGTAACTTATTACTTGAGCTCCATACTCCTTTGCGCCGGGCCTCTATCGTGTATTGTGACAATGTTTCCGCTGTGTATCTCTCTGATAATCCAGTGCAACATCAGCGCACCAAACATGTAGAGATTGATATTCACTTTGTCCGAGAAAAGGTTCGCATCGGTCACATTCGCGTTCTACATGTTCCATCTGCTTTGCAATATGCTGATATCTTCACAAAGGGACTCTCCAAGCAGTTATTCCAGTCGTTTCGTTCCAGTTTGAGCGTTGGTCCTTCCCACGTTCAAACTGCGGGGGAGTCTTAGCCGATGAATGTTCCAGAAGAATATTAGGCATTATTTTAGGAATAGATTGTGATCTCTTATTAATTGTGCATATTTTGTGTATATCGTTTCCTGATTATTCGATTGTATTATCCCTATATAATGGGCATTGTAAATCAAGAGAAGGCATGGAGATTCATAAACCATAAACTACTTTTAGAAAGGACTGCCTATATAAACAGAGGCCCAAGAAGGGAGAAATCATACCTTTCTCGGCCTTTTGGCTAAGATCAAGTGTAGTATCTGTTCTTATCAGTTTAATATCTGATACGTGGGCCATCGGCTCACTTGATATTAATCTTATTTATTATGGGGAAAGACCCATCACAATAGCTTGCTATTGGGGTCTTTGCGCGTCGCCTTGGTTTTGCACTACTACCTTGGCCTGGCGCACCCCTCCAATCCTCAGTTCTAATCTTTTAGTTTTAGTTCAACTAAATCTAAATTTTTCTAATTTGATTTAAACCTGTTTTAAGATGATTGTTACATGTTTTTTGACTTCTGAATTTATCTTTATAAAAGAATGACACTTTTATGTAAAATCGCTTAAATTTTAACTTGAGTGGAGATGTGCTATTGTTCCTCAAATTTTAAAGTGAGGATGTCTCATCATGCTATCACTTTCTGTTAATATTTCCAAATAGAATATTTTTGAAGAAAAGCTTGACGATGGGTCTTAGAGAAACATCAAGACCATGATATTTAGAGGTTCTACTACGGCAATGCAATGACACAAGAACCGGAAAGCCTTTTACAATACACAAGTAAGTCTCTCATCTTGTATGTAAAGGTGACGGGTCAATTGGGTTGGGTAGAAGGTCAAAATGGATCGCGGGTCAAAACATGTTTGGTTTGTCTGACCCGTCAATCTTTATTCTCCATTTTGTACTTTTGTAAATACTTGATGTACTAAACATTATACTAAAAATAATAACATAATTTCTAGTAAATAAAATGATTTAAACCATTGTATCTTGTAAGCATTTGAATACACGTTTGATGGCTTTTGATCAGTAACGGGTTTAACATTTTTCAGTGTTAGCTAATTTTTTATTTACATCCCAAGACTTGTTTTCAACAAAACAAAACCTAAGCTGACCCGTTTCATGCAAATGGGTTGAAATTGCCACCTATAACAAGTCAAGTGGGTTTGTAAAATAAAAGAAGTAAGTTGATAAAGAAACGGGTCGTAAGTCGCCCAAAGTGCATTTATAATGTGACCAACCATTAACAGCTTTATTCAGATAAATAGATGTTATAATTTTAGTGATGGTATTTAACATTTTCATTTCTTTTAGTGTTTGTTTATCAACCCGAACCGACATGTTTAGAAATTATCCATTTTGATCCGTTACCCAACTTGGCCATATCTGACTTCTAAGTTAAAAATTTTAATTTTGTTTTTTGACAGGCATTATTGTGGCTCTTACGGTTCCTGTGGCATATGAGAGATATGAAGCACATGTTGATTCAATAATTGATTTTTTCAGGTTAGATGATTTTCTATTTAATTTAAAATCTGATTAACGTAAAAGTATAAAACTATTTCATGTTAATTACTACAATTAATTTAGATAGGAAATACCCGCTTAGAATATGTCTACCAGTGTGTCTTGTCCCACACAGGTGCAGGGTGCAAAACAGATGTGGTATATATAGGGCAGAAAGAGAAGAACGGGCACGACCTTACTTGAACAGGATCTGTTCTATAGGCTCGTACCTCTGTATTCTTGATTCCTATCAAGACAGAAACCCATGTCTGGTTGATGAATCAGGATCATGTAACCAGAGCGTGATTAACAGAGTTGAAGGTTTCGACCGTGGCTCCGTAGAGGATCGTTGCCAGCCCATCTAATGGGTCTTGGCATGGGTGCATGGTTGTCTGACAGACAAATCTTTCTTTTTGTGTCTACTTTTTTTACCAGATGAAATGCTTGAAGGTGATTAGGGTACACAGACGGTCTACCTTATTTCTGGTCCGTGGAATATGGTTAAAGAATGTATTCTTTTCAGTTTCTGATCAACATATGTGGTTGCAGTTTCTAGCTTTATCTGAAAGTCAATGTTCTCTTTCAAGTTTATGGAAAGATTGATCAACTTAAAGATGCAAACAAAGTGTTCGATGATATGCGTTATTAACCAGTTTCAGACCAAGATTCATCCTTGTAGTTTCTTTTTGTATCACAAATTTGATGCCTTTATTGGGTGTGTGTAAGATGTAACCAACTTAGAGATTCAAACAAAGTATTTGATGAAGAGACAATCATGGTTAAAGATTGTTCTCCAGTTGCAGATCAAGATTCGTGTCAGTTGCATAATGTAATTAAATCATAAATATTATACAATCCTAGATATCTGATCTTTAAAAAAACGAAAATATTCATCTTATTGCTGGACCTATTAATCTAGCAAAAGCATATATGAAAGCAGGTTGTTTGTTTATAGCTTGTTATATTATCTGTTATCCTAGCCACTTTCTATGATGTCTCAAATACCATATGGAATGCTATGTGCTATTTGTTTTATACTTGTACACGCTCAGAGGTTTTTGGAGCCGGTGGTCCCTTTGGGAGCAGCTTCTCTATCCCTTGGGGTAGAGGAAAGGTTTGCCCTGATCCCACCCTCCCCACACACTACCAATAGCGCTGCTATGAGCGAGATTTTACTGGGTATGTTGTTGTAGTTGGCAGGCTATTAACTGGTTTTTGATTTGTGACAGGCTGCTTCATACATGGATTTGGCTTATGTATATGAACAGGTTAGTTACCTTTTTTTTCACTGTTGTGATCTTTCATTTCATGATATGCTTCTTCAAGTTAGATTTCGTTGCAGTGAAACAGAAATATGCCATCACTTGCTCCTCTTAATCATTAGATAATATGCATAAATGATTCCCATTTAAGTTTCACAATTTTATTTTTCTGATTTTTTGTTATTTATGTAGGTAATTGGTATTATTGATGTAAAATGAAGTAAAGACGAAGGTTATGAGAAAAGCATGAAAGTTGTTTTTTTATGAGGTAAAAGACATTATTATCGGATTTCTTTGCTCAGATTACATACATGTCTTCCCATCCATTTTACATCTTCATTTGTATACTCCTTTTACATCTGCAGTTGGATGAACTGAGGCAGATATACGACCATGTAAGTAATTTTTTATATCTATTGCGCTAACATTATTATATCACTGCCTAACATGCAGGCGTCATGATAGGAACTTGCACGTGCATTATGTCGATAGATAAATTGCTTCCACAAGATGTTTCTACAAATCAGTAGGTCTGTTATGTTTTGTTTTCCATGTTTACTAATCCCTAGCACCTAAAGGAAAAGGAAAAATAAAAAGAAACATAAAAAACACATCTAGAGGAAGACACTAAGAATCCCATGTTTGTTATAATCCTTTGATTATGTAACTAATGGATATAAGTTAGAAATATGATTGGAATATACTCACTAATAGTGGCTATCAATTCAACTTAAACATGGCTGCCTGGAGTTAGTCTAATGGCTAGATTAGGATTCTCAGAAAATCAAACTTAACCATCAGTGGTCTTAGACAATAACACGATACCGAGATAAGGAATTTCGTAGCGCTGTAAATGAACCGAACGTTCAACGAATAGTTCATGAACCGTTCGGCGGGAAGTTCATTAACGTTCGTTCGTTTAATAAATGAACGAACATGAACAAGGAATTCCGTTCGATTAACTAAATGAACGAACATGAACAGAGGTCTCGTTCGTTCAATTGTGTTCGTGAACGTTCGTGTTCGTTATGTACGTTTGCTTATGTTGTTCATTAAATATTTTTTGTATATTTCTTTTTATTTTATCTAAACTTTTTATATTCTTTAAATTTTATTTTATTTTATTACCCTAACAATTAACCAAGTAAAGTATGAAACCCTATTCTCATTTATGCATCGTTCTCCTATTCTCACTGCCTTCTGTAGTTCTGTTTCACGATTACTACATTAGGCTTCAAGTTCCAGCAGCTGCTCCGGCATCCACGAACACGATTACTCGATTAGGGCTTCTAAGTTCTCAATCGTCCTAGATCATGTAAGCTTCCCTAAATTTGGCTTCCATCTGTAACTTATTTCATGTTATAAGATACAAACACATAGCTTGAGTTTGTTAGGGTTTAATGACTCTAAAAAAACTAAAAATTGGAATAAACATGTTACTTCTTTTTAAAAAAATGATGGTGAAGTTAGATAACTAGTTATCAGCTCGATATAGGTACATAAAATTTGATGATAAAATGATCTTATTAAATGTTCATTTTGGAAGGCATTAGGGTTGACATCAAAAGTCCCAAACAAGGCTTCATTCGATTCCGTTCGTGAACAAATCCATTTCCTTAATGAACGAACATGAACATGAAAGTTCGTTCGGTTAGTGTTCGTGAACCGTTCATGAACATGTTAAATGCTAAACGAACGAACACGAACAATGCTTCGTTCGGTTCGGTTCGGTTCGGTTCGTTTACAGCCTTAGAATTTGGTCAATTGATAAGAGTGTGAGTGAGCAACACCGAGATCTTTTGAGTTTGAAACACCAATTTTCAGGTGCATTTAGAAAAGGACCTAGAGGGTTGATTTAGCGTCGATCAGTTAATGCAAAATTTATGATAAGGCATTAAGGCTAGTATTGTCAGGATTTAGAAATCCTGCAAAATATATGTGTATACAGCCAACTTCTATTTTGTTCCATGATATTGCACTTGGTTACTTATTGTTACTTCAAGCGTCTGATCTTTGAAACCGTCTTTGGTTAACAAATGGTTCTTGTTTCAGACACTTGTGCTTTAGTTTTAAAGGTTCCATCCATCGATGACTGTATTTTGATCTGTAGTTCATGATGTATTGTGGATACAGTCAGAGTCCCGTGAACCAACATCCCCTAAACACCTGTTGGATAAAGTTAAAGACTACGTCATTAGTGTGCTAAGCAGTCACCTTGTTGTCACATATTCTTGAGTTCTCAATGCATCTACTAAAGGGAGTCACTTTTGCAACCGACCTCGAGTGGTCAGATGCATTCTTAATTTGTTTGTTCCTTTTTCTTCTTCATTTCCATAGAAAGCTTCTCTAACATGCTATTTAGTATGTAATATTCTTGACTATCTAAA
The DNA here is from genome assembly GCA_023525975.1 of Smallanthus sonchifolius. Lineage (NCBI taxonomy): Eukaryota > Viridiplantae > Streptophyta > Magnoliopsida > Asterales > Asteraceae > Smallanthus > Smallanthus sonchifolius. The sequence goes on along the minus strand of CM042026.1, from coordinate 12,466,518 downwards.
TTTGCTCATGACTGTCTAGCCTTTTGTCATTGGCATTGATTGCTCGTCAAAACTATTATGGAAAGCCCATATCCACTGCTGAAACTGCGCTTGATATTCATAATGGATGTCAGAATTCATATGCATTTAAGTAGGTAGTAACATTTTGTTGGATAATTTTCGAAAGCCCAAACAAGTTGGTTTGGATGTTCGGCCCACAAGCAAGTCGGCTAAAAGAGGTTAAACTTGGAGTGCAAGTTTAAGTCTCCTAATCATAATACATTTATGTTTACTTGTAGGTCAAGAGTCGTTGGTCTATAAATACATAGCTAAGTCATAGGGTTATGTATGAGTTATTGTAATTGGTTTTGAGTTATTTTCCAGTTATAATAAAAGAGTTTAAGAGTTATTCAAATTGTGTGTGTTTTATCGATATCAATTCTTCACTTGACATTTAGCCTATTCTGTCACTAGACATGTTTTGCAGGAAACGACAGTTGCCACAGTTATTCCTAATGATACAAAGATTGCCTTGGTGTTGCACTACTGTTTTGGTCTTGTGCACCCTTCAAAATCAAAATCCAAGTTTAAAATCACGTGGATTGAAAGTTTCGCCATTCGCAAGGTTTCAGTTCAATTTATCATATACTTAATTTCATGAACAGTGAATCAAGTATATCCTCCTCTGTTGTGGGACATTATTATTTTTGCATTTGGGTAAACCTTTCTTGTAGGTGACTGAGAGTATGTGACCTATTGCGTTCCATGATATTGTGTTTAGTTACTTATAGTTATTGTTACTTCTGGTTTATTATTTTCAGTTTGGACCTTAGGGCGGTTGATAGAACTGAAACCCAAATGAAACAATGTCTCTCACTATCCCACATCGGCCGAGTAGAGAATACAAAGATGAAAGGACTTCTTATATAAACAGCAGCCCAATATGGCGAAAAGCATACCTTTCTCGGCCTTTTGGCTAAGATCAAGTGTAGTATCTGTTCTTATCAGTTTAATATCTGATACGTGGGCCATTGGCTCACTCGATATTAATCTTATTTTTTATGGGGAAAGATCCATCACAATAGCTTGCTATTGGGGTCTTTGAGCGTCGCCTTGGCCTGGCGTACCCTTCCAATTATCAGTCTCTTCTTTCTCTCATTTTTTATTAAGTAAGCTGACCATCTTATGGGGCAACACTTGTATTAATTTGAGCTGAGCTATTTCTTCTTTTTGCTGAAAGAGTGAAAGCTGGTTACTTTATGCAAAGTTTTCTGGAGCCTGAACTAGAATACCTGTGTTCTGTTTCTAGTTCTCTGTGGTGAAGATGGTGATGTTAAAAGGTTCACCTGCAGCAATGTAATAACATGAGAACTGGAAAGTTTTTTAGGAGACAAAATCCTAGGCATGTGATCTTAAACTAAAGGATCATGTCGTTTTCACATTTTTTTTTAATGCATCCATAAACAGATGCTAGGAATCATGGAAAGTGTACAGATTCATTGATGCTGGGCATAAATTATGCAACTCTTGGAATTAAGTTGATTTTTCCCTAAGGACCTCACAGAATCACTGTTTTGGTATGAATGTGCATATTCATATATGTTTGAATAAAAAATTATTAATTCTTTCTTTTTATTTACTCGATACTTACCAAGACATGGAGGCAGCGATCACAAGGGATTTGGTGTCACATATTCTTGAGTTCTCAAAGCATCGATTCTAGGGAGTCAATTTTGCAGCAGAACTTGGCTGGTCAGATGCATTCTTAATTTGTTCTTAATTTTTTCTCTTGGTGGAACTTTTTGTTGATATTAGTTGTACAAGGACATTGCTTTTTTTTTCCTTATTGAACCAGGTTTCCAATATATATTTATATAATCTTGTAGGTGTTCCTCAAGAAGTAACTAAGAGAGCGGCATTTATACTGGATGCCACCACTAAAGACATACATATGGACCGAGCATGCGATGAAAAGATAACTAAGATGAGCAATATAAGGTGACATATTATATATAAGATTTTATATATATTGCATTCTGGTTGTGTTATTTGTTTGTTTATATTTGAAGCTATTATTTTCCGATATGTAACATAATTTTTAGCGTAAAGGCCATCACAATAGCTTGCTATTGGGTTCTTTAAGCGTCACGTAGGTCTGGCGCACCCCTTAAAATAAAGTTTAAAACTATGAGATTCATAAATCAATGACAATTTTAAATAACTTGATTTTCTTAACAAAAATGATAAAATCCTTTCAAAGAATGGACGGATCCATCACAAGGGACTTCATTTGCACATAAGAAAAGGATTAAACTTTCAGAATGTTTAATTTAGAGTACCCGATAAGAGTAAGTTTGCAAGACTTTGAGGGAGAATATCCTCACAATAAGCCTAAGAATATAAGTCTAAAGTTTCAAGTTTATTTCTATAAGTCTAAGCCAAAGGATCTAGGATTTCAAGATTGACTAGGGTTTCAAATGTGGGATGAGATTGATTGTGTCTATAAAGTTTAAAATAAAAGTTTAAAATAAAAGTTTTGAATGTAAGACTTGTATGTCAATGTCTTAATAAGTTTGCAGTTTAGAATAATTAATTAAGATAATTATTTTAAAAGTTTTACAATTTATTAATTCCACACAAATAGGTAATAATAATTAAAATAGTTTCTAACTATTTGTACATATTGTTCAATGAAAGACTAAACAATCATTTAAAGATTTAAAATGATTATTTAAAGTATGGATAATTATTAAAGTTTTCTAATAATTATTGTAAAGATAAATAAGTATTTAGAAAAATAAATAGTCTTTGAGGATTTATAATAACATTTAAAGGATAAATAAATGATTAATAGAAATTGTTTTAAAGAGTAAATAATTGTTAAGGATGAATTTAACTCAAAGATTAATTATCATATTTAGAATAATCATCATAAATCATTTAGGATTTATTAAAGCATTTAAGTATTAAGCATTAAATAAATTTGTGGTTAAATAATGTTTAAAATGTGACTTTAAGTTTAAATAAATAATAAGCATTTATAAGTTTTTAAAATGTTGAGTAGGATTTCTTATCAAATTTACACAAATCTCTAAAGTTTATAATTTATTAGGAAGTAAATAAAGTATAATCATTTCTCTCGTTTTATATAAACAAATAGATTTATGTTTATATAAATTTTAGAAAGTGTATAAGTTTATAAATTTATAAGTTCCTGATTTTTAAATAGGTTTTATAAACTTTTCTGAGTTTACAATAATTATAGAAGTTATTAAAGATTTAATTCTTTTTGTGTTTAACTAAGTTTTATTTAGTTAAAATGTTTCAGAATATAAAAATGTAATTAAAATTCACAACTAAGTTTATAAAGATCCAACAGATTTTATAAAAATTATTCGGAGTTTAAAAATGTTTGGGAAAGATAAAATAAAAATAACCTGGACGAAACCGGCTCGAACCCGGGTCACGGACCGGGTCAAGCATGCACACACACACCAACCATCCCGGCTACGGGTTCGCTGGTGTATATACTCGGAAAAGAAAAACTTAAACAACAACTCGAATAAACCTCGATTTCCCGTATGAACCCTAGAACCTAAAACCCCTAAATACGAATCGGTAATCCCTCTGTCGTTACAAATTGACAGAGGGATTTCGATTATGGACAGAAAACGAAGACAATGATCACAAGAATTACCTGATTTGGTGTCGGGATGAGGGTGAACCAGTTTGGGTTCCGGCCGACTGTTCTACGGGTTTAAATGGGCATTGCAGGGGTGAATTGATGAAATTGAAGGTTAAGAGAGTTTGAGTGGAGTGTCGTTTAGGGTTTTCAACCGTTATTTATAGCCGATTTCTTCAATTAATGCGAAACCGTTGGGAGTTTTATGGTTGAGTCGACGGATTTGAATTCGTAATTACGTGTGGTTACAGTTGGATTCGAGCATTGATACACCTTGGGTTGGTCGCATGCGCGAATGGAAGTCCGAGGTGCAATGAATCTGGCCGTAATACGCGTTTTCGAATAAACAGGTGGGAATCGGTCGATGGGGGGAATCGAACTCGGGACCGGTTCTGAGTCTCGGGAGTTTGGATTTCTGGCCAAGCAGGTCCCTGAAGTTTCATTGGTTTAACATTCTGATTAAAAGTTATTTCCAGTTTAAAACAGGTTTCAGAAAATGGCAGTTTTGGTCCCTGAGCTTTTGTAAAATAATTGAAATAGATTTATTTTATAAAATCTAATAAGTCTCATATGTTTATATTTATTTTTATTAATATCCAAATAAATGTTATTACTTTAAAACTTTATGAGATATTTTATAAGATTATTAGTTTATAAGTTTAAATAAAAAGTTAATTTTAATTATAAATCATAAAGTTTTAAGAATTTAACATACCCCTATGTGTATTTTAAATAAGCATTATATATATATATATTTACATATATATATATATATCTCAAGTATAAATGTTTTTCTTAAATATATTTAAATCAAATCAATATTTATTATTTAAGAAATAGTTTTTAATAAAATTTCAGGTTCAGAATCGATAATACGTGCAATGGTTTTGGAAAAGATGTGTCGGAATATCTCGGATATTACAGGGATCACCTGTTATGAGATTAAGGACCATAATGGAGTTTCATTTGATTATTACGAGTGTTTATTCGCAAGATAATGACTCAATGATGATCGTCATTAACTAGGTTACGTTACAACTTCATATTCAAACGTTTTGGGACGTTACTGAATTGATTTGCGTCTTGACTGCACGAGGCGCGACCGTGCCTGGCGTTAGGCGCGACCGTGTTCGCGCACCTAGCGCGACCGTGCTCGTGCACTGGCGCAACCGTGCCAACTTGGGTTTTGGTTAAATACAGAAATAGTCCTTGTAGTTTGGTGTTGGTTTGAGATTTAACAGGTTTGGTCCTTGTAGTTTGAGAGATAACGGAGTTTAGGTTAACGGGGTTAACCAGAATTTGTCGGGTGTCACACATAGCAACATACTAGCATTTACACGACCCGTTAGCTAAGCATGCACCACACACGATCACACATCCTACTTACACCCATAAATAACTAACTCATACCCCAACTCACCTCGACTAACTCATCAAGCAACACCCTCTTATATGGTAACGCACATACTTGTACTATGTTTCGTTGCTTAAGCACAACATACCACGTACGTGCACACATTGAATCCCTCCTAGTCGTACCCGCACGACATATAAACTCGTCCCCCGACTGACCCCTACTAGGTCATTATACGACCCACGACCACCGCACCCATATTTAACCAACACATCTTAAGGACAACACACAGTCCCTTAACCCCATATTTGAATACCTAGATTCATAAACTCATCGAGTTTAATCCAAAACTCGTAACACGTTTAATATAATAAACATCTCATGTAGGTTTGTACGATAGCCCCAAAATTAGTAAAACGTTTAAAAGTAAGGGATTAGAAACTCACCGGTCGCGAAGCCTTCCTTCCGTAAGCCGCATACCGACAAACGCGTAGCCCAACGTGAAACCTGTAATCAAATTAATCATCCAGGTTAACACTCTGACCTTTATAACACTAACTCACTTACTCAAGACCAGCAAGCTATAAGCTCGGTCTAAATCGTCCCAAACCTAATATAATAAACATCTCATGTAGGTTTGACCCGATTCGTTTCCGATAAAAATTTACGTATAAACATAGATACGCGACGGGAAGCGGAACTTATACGGCTGAGAGGGTTACATTAACGTAGCTAAGCACAAAAAAAGTAGATAAAAGAAAAAACTAAATCGTCGTCGACACTAACATACCTAAGTACATAAAAGAAACGTACGAATTTGAGGCGGATTTTTTTTGATATTGAACCACACGAACGTACCTAAGCACATTGCGGCCTAATAGTGTAAGAAAATATATTAACCAAAAGAAATGTAAAAAGTGCGTTTATATTGTGACCAACCTTTAACAGCTTTATTCAGATAAATAGATGTTATAATTTTAGTGATGGTATTTAACATTTTCATTTCTTTTAGTGTTTGTTTATCAACCGGAACCGACATGTTTAGAAATTACCCATTTTGATCCATTACCCAACTTGGCCATATCTGACTTCTAAGTTAAAAATTTTAATTTTGTTTTTTGACAGGCATTATTGTGGCTCTTACGGTTCCTGTGACATATGAGAGATATGAAGCACATGTTGATTCAATAATTGATTTTTTCAGGTTAGATGATTTTCTATTTAATTTAAAATCTGATTAACGTAAAAGTATAAAACTATTTCATGTTAATTACTACAATTAATTTAGATAGGAAATACCGGCTTAGAATATGTCTACCAGTGTGTCTTGTCCCACACAGGTGCAGGGTGCAAAACAGATGTGGTATATATAGGGCAGAAAGAGAAGAACGTGCACGACCTTACTTGAACAGGATCTGTTCTATAGGCTCGTACCTCTGTATTCTTGATTCCTATCAAGACAGAAACCCATGTCTGGTTGATGAATCAGGATCATGTAACCAGAGCGTGATTAACAGAGTTGAAGGTTTCGACCGTGGCTCCGTAGAGGATCGTTGCCAGCCTATCTAATGGTTCTTGGCATGGGTGCATGGTTGTCTGACAGACAAACCTTTCTTTTTGTGTCTACTTTTTTTACCAGATGAAATGCTTGAAGGTGATTAGGGTACAAAGACGGTCTACCTTATTTCTGGTCCGTGGAATATGGTTAAAGAATGTATTCTTTTCAGTTTCTGATCAACATATGTGGTTGCAGTTTCTAGCTGTATCTGAAACTCAATGTTCTCTTTCAAGTTTATGGAAAGATTGATCAACTTAAAGATGCAAACAAAGTGTTCGATGATATGCGTTATTAACCGGTTTCAGACCAAGATTCATCCTTGTAGTTTCTTTTTGTATCACAAATTTGATGCCTTTATTGGGTGTGTGTAAGATGTAACCAACTTAGAGATTCAAACAAAGTATTTGATGAAGAGACAATCATGGTTAAAGATTGTTCTCCAGTTGCAGATCAAGATTCGTGTCAGTTGCATAATGTAATTAAATCATAAATATTATACAATCCTAGATATCTGATCTTTAAAAAAACGAAAATATTCATCTTATTGCTTGACCTATTTATTCTAGCAAAAGCATATATGAAAGCAGGTTGTTTGTTTATTGCTTGTTATATTATCTGTTATCCTAGCCACTTTCTATGATGTCTCAAATACCATATGGAATGCTATGTGCTATTTGTTTTATACTTGTACATGCTCAGAGGTTTTTGGAGCCGGATAATGGAGTTTAATTTGATTATTACGAGTGTTTATTCGCAAGATAATGGCTCAATGATGATCTCCATTAACTAGGTTACGCTAAAACTTCATATTCAAACGGTTTGGGACGTTACTGAATTGATTTGCGTCTTGACTGCACGAGGCGCGACCGTGCCTGGCGTTAGGAGCTACCGTGCTCGCGCACCTAGCGCGATCGTGCTCGTGCACTGGCGCGACCGTGCCAACTTGGGTTTTGGTTAAATACATAAATAGTCCTTGTAGTTTGGTGTTGGTTTGAGATTTGATAGGTTTGGTCCTTGTAGTTTGAGAGATAACGGAGTTTAGGTTAACGGGGTTAACCGGAATTTGTCGGGTGTCACATCATACCCTAGTTGAAAGAATTTTCGTCCCGAAAATTAAATAATGTAGTTAATAAAATAAAAACAAAATATTTCGAACGTCTCATGTTAAAATAATAAATAATGTGGTAAGTACGGGATTGAAATGGGGTGTTATTATTGTACAAAATAAATAAAAATAAGGTCGGAAAAATATTGGATGTTACAGTATTCCCAAGTTGAGGGAATTTCATCCCGAAATTCAACCGGTGGAGGTTACTGATTTAGGAACGAGATGTAGGTAGCTGAGCTTTATTTGTTCCTCGGATTCCCAAGTGAGCTATGAGTCATGTTTGGATTTTCAATGAACTTTAAAAAAAATTGGTTTGAGAAGTATAATTGATGACAAGGTTCAGGTCTGATACTCGAAGTCATGAGTGATGATAGTAAATTTTGGTTTGGAGAGAGTTAAGGAGAGAATTGTCAAAGAGTATTCTGGACTTCAATGATGAAATGTATCCATTGAAATGAGAACGATGGGAATTTGATGATCGAAACTTGTTTAGGATGTAGTCTAATATGTTCAAGATGCGTTATTGGTCAAGAGATTTCACAAACACTGGTCAAGGTTAAAATAACATAAAATTTTCACGTGACACGGGGCAACGCTACTTCTGACAATTATGACATGAACACTTATATATAGGAAGTACCAGCGGCGTATCCACCATGCCCTTATCATAACTCATTAGTTTCGTCACTATATATCACGATAGGTTTTATGTTATAACACACGACAGAATTCACTATGTTTTCCATGCGCTGACTTTTATAATTACGTGTGCACCCGTAATTACTCGAATCGTTGCATGGTCCGTATAGATCATTCCGTTGTGTGCGGGTCAAGAGAGGACACATAATCACTTAGTCCATATCTATTGTTTTCACGTATGTGTTGCTAATGAATAACTGTGCCCCTAGATAGTAAGGTCAATCAGAAAGCCTAAGAGTAGTAATGTGGCATAACTTAGGGTTCCATAGTTTACTCGTGTTTGAACAAGAATATGTCAAATCCCAAGTAGCTTAAAAGTTTGTTGTTTTCAACCTTCATGGATAAAGTGAATTATCATGCCTTGTTCCATCAATTGCAACAATTGTACCCAATCTAGTTTCGTGTATAATGTAAACATCCAAGTTTCACGTTTAATTTAGTATCATGTACATTGTAAACAAATAAGTTTCACGTATAATGTGGACAACTTAGTATCATGTATATTGTAAGCAAATAAGTCCCATGTATAATGTGATCAATTTAGTATCATGTATATTGTAAACAACCAAGTATCATGTATCATGTGATCAATCTAGTATTATGTATATTGTATTCAACCATGTATCATGTATCATGTGATCAATCTAGTATTATGTATATTGTATTCAACCATGTATCACGTGATCAATCTAGTATTATGTATATTGTATTCAACCATGTATCATGTGATTAATCTAGTATTATGTATATTGTATTCAACCATGTATCATGTGATTAATCTAGTATTATGTATATTGTATTCAACCATGTATCATGTGATCAATCTAGTATTATGTATATTGTATCCAACCATGTATCATGTATCATGTATCATGTGAACAATCTAGTATTGTGTATATTGAGTTTAACCATGTATCATTTGATCATTCTAGTATTATGTATATTGCAAACAAACAAGTTTCATGTATCATGTGATAAATCCAGCGTTATGTATCATGTGAATGCTCATATGTAAGTTACTGAATCTCATGAGTAACGTAAACTATCGAATTTTGTAGGAGGTCGAGTGTTGCGGACAAGCGTGCTGCTTGACGTTCATGTATAATGTGGGTAGTTGGGTTTTAAATTCTCAATCTTCTTGAGGTTTATATGGATGGTTAATGCCTACGCGAAAAGATTCATCTCCTTGAAGTGCCTAGTATGTTCATATATTTTCGAAGGTGCAAGATAACGAGAAGGTTTTGTAGGTGTTTAGAGTGATGTGCTTATGAATAACTGATTTGTGCTTTTTGTTGGTAAATAAACAAGTAATTGTAATTTATTATTGTTTGTAAATTAATAAAATAGTGAAAATAATAAGTTGGATAACTCGGTAAATGGATGAATAAATAAAACCTTTTATTTAATTTTAATTATCATAAAGGGAATGTTTCAAAGGAAAATAATGGCTAAATCGTTTAATAATTAGGTCAAGATTTAATAATAATTAATTTAACGAAGTAAAAGTTATAAATAAATTATTAATTAAGATAATGTTTTTATAAAAACAGTTGCATTAAGTTTCCTTACAAAGTGAAAAAGTTTATAGAAATTTTTATTCCAGATAATATTTGTAAACTAAGAGTTTGATAAAGGTTTTGCTTGAACGAGAAAATGATGTTAATAAAATAGTTAGTTTACAAAGGAATGTTTAGGTATGTGTACTAAATTGCAATAAATAAAATGATGGTGTTTAGATTGTACTCATTCGGTATCATAACCAAATGGATACTTTGACAAATCAAGTGATTCAAATTCTTATACTTTCAAGAAGACATGCTTTAGTCTATAGGTGAACACTCACTTCTGGAATTCCCAGGAAGGCATACGGATCCTTCGGTTAATTTGGATTTATATGAAATGTCTTCCTAGACAGAAGACCCAAAGTACATGCATTTACCCTTCCGGATTGCACATGTTCTTTACTAATTTTCAGAATTCCAAACTTTGACGGGATTTTAAAATTTTAATAGGCTTTTAGGCCTAAGAGTTTAAATTTTGTTCACAAATGATGATGGCGACATAATTTTCAATGTGTAAAAGTGAAGGTGTATAAAGACTTAGATGTGAATAAATGTGTGATGAGACTTAGGGTAGCATGTAATGAGATCAAATAGGTAGCATGTAATTAAACAGTGTGGTAAGCAAAGTATTACATAGATAACATATTTATAAGCATATGAATTATCAAGTAGTGTAGCACATAGAATATCATGTATTGTATCATGCGGTGTAATACCTAGGATATTATGTAAGATAATCATACAAAGTATTAAACATGTAGCATTTAATAATGTGGAAAATACCATGTAACATAGAGCAATACATAAGATGGGTGTCCTAATGTTATAGTCTAGGTCAAGTGTGTCTAATAACCTAATTCCCTATAACCAAGGATCTGATACCAATCTGTCACACCCCAACCGACGGTGGAATACGTCGGGCGGACGTGTAGACTGTGATCAACTAAAATTCATATTGTTTATTAAATCAAGATTTCATTGCATAAGTTCAACCAACAACCAAAATCAAATACATCAACATGTTAAATTTCTTTGTTCAGTAAGTCCAAATCCTATATGTAGCATCTTGCATATGATCTCATACACTAGTACGTGAAACATGATGAAAACAAGGTCAACTAAAAATAGTTGGTGAGCATACATGTCACACCCCAACCGACGGCGGATTATACGTCGGGGCGGACGCGGTTGTTCAATAGCACAAGGTTAACTATTAAAGTTTTGATATTTCATTAATGAATAGTTTAAAATTCAATACAAGGAAGAATGATACGAATACATCATTTAATTTAAGTAGTCTAGGTCCAAGCATCCTATGTGATCACGAATAAGTCTCATGATGTAGAACCTGAAACATGTGAAAGAATCTGTCAACTACAAAATAGTTGGTGAGGTACAAAGGTTTTGACACAGTTTAACATGTATTTGAGAAGAATTTACAATTCACTATGATTTATGCATTCTATAATGTAAGTATGAGAACAAGTATCTTAAACATTGTGCACTTCAACCCTCCAACCAAGTTTAGGCATAACCCGCAGGTTACCCTTATAAGTCTCAAGTTTAAAGTTTAATTCAGTAACAATCACAAACGGCTCCCCCCCCCGAAAGGGTCAATCAATCAAGGTGGATTGGTCAAATACAATAGATCTATCATTGTTACTATAGGCTTGATCAAAGTTAATGAATGTGCTAGTTTTAAGTTAAATCAAAGCATACAAATTTCAAGTTTAACATAAGAATAAACACGTAGTCATAGTTGTACAAGAATTGTATAAGTTTAAGAATTTTGAACATGTTTCACCCCAAAAGCATAAAAAGGAAAAAGGGGCTAAGTATACTCACTTGGATAATGAATAGTATCCGACACAAATAAGTATTTGCAAGACTTGGAGGGAGAATATCCTCACGATAAGCCTAAGTATGCAGGTTTAAAGATTTAAGTATGATCCTATAAGTCTATGGTAAGGATCTAGGATACTAAGATTGACTAGGGTTCCAAATGGGAGACGGGAATGATTGTGTTTATAAAGTTTAAGTCAAGTTTTAATAAGGTTTTGAATGAGTCATACTAGGCTTGGATTTCAAAGTTTAAATAAGTTAATAGTTTAAAAATAGTTATTGTTTAAAATAATTATTTAAGATATGGATTAAAGATAAATAATAATTATTTCAAAAGTAAAATAATTATTAAATACAAAGTATTTTAAGACTAAATAGTGATTAAGGATAAATAATAATTATTTAAGAATAAATAATTACTAAGGATAAATAATAATTATTTAAGAATAAATAATTACGAAGGACAAATAATTATCCAAAAGAATAATTACTTTATCTAAAAATATAAATCATTCAAGATTTAAAGTATTTAAGAATTAAGTATTTACCTTAAAAATGTGGTTATAAGTTTAAATAATAATAAGCATTTATAAGTTTATAAAATGTTAAATAGAACTTCTTATAAAGTTTAAATTATAAGTTTAAAGTTTAAATAAAATTTTAAGTTTATACATGTCTTAAATAAAGCTTCTTAAAAGTATTTTAAATAAAGCTTACAAGTGTTTTAAAGTTTCTACTTTATTTTATAAAGTTTATAAACATTTAAAAAAATAAGTAAGATATATTTATTCCTCATGTTTTAAATTTATATAAACAAATAAGTTTATGTTTATATAAAATATAAGTTTTATAAAATGTATAAGTAGGTAGTTCATTAAATCTAAGTTTCTGTTTTTATAAGTTTATAACTTTCTAATCTTATTAACAATGTATATTTATTTCTTGTTTTAAATAAATAAATAAACAAGTCTCGACTTAAATAGATAAAATGTAAAATGCACAAGTTTATAAGTTCCTGTTTTCTAAATAATATATAAGTTTTATAAAAGTTTTAAAAGGTTTTTTTTTATAGTTTTTATGAATTTAAAACCATAATTAAAGTTTTAATTAATTATAGGTTTTAACTAAGTTTTCCATTTAATTAAAAATAACCCAGAAGTAAAAGTGTAACTAAAGATTGGATTTAAGTTTATAAGTGTATAACATAATTTATAAAAATTATAAAAGTTTAAAAATTGTTTTTAAAAAGGCTAAAACAATTAGAGTGGGCAAAACCGGTTCCCCCGGATTCGAACTCGGGTCTGGGACCGGGTCGCAACCACACACACACTCCCAGCCATCCCGCCTACGGGTCTCGGTGGGAATATAACTGAAAATAAAATACTTAAACAGAATCCCAAACCTCCCCCAATTCCCGTATGAACCCTAGAATTTGAATCCTCAAATACGTATCGATTTGCCCTCTGTTAATGAAATTAAACAGAGGGCTTTTGATCTATAGAGTAAAACGAACAAGATGGTTATTCAGATTACCTGGATTGGTTTCGAAATGAGGGAGAACCAGTTTGGGTTTCGGTCGACTGTTCCACGAGTTTAAATCGGCAATTGCAGGTTCGAATCGAATGAATTGATAGTTCACTGAGGTCAGGGGTGATGTCGTTGATGTTCCTATGCCAATATTTATACGCGATTTCAGATTTTAATGCTCGATTAGGTGGGAAGGCGACGGATGATAATGGCCGAGTTTGAATTCGAAATTACGCGGTCTCGAGCCGTGTCCGAGCATTGAAGACATCGGGGTTGGGTCGCATGCGCGAGTGGAAACTGAGGTTCATCGAATCCGGACGGAATTCGCGTTTTTTGCATAATCAAGCTCAAACCCGACCCCTGCGGGATTCGAACTCTGGATCGATTTTGAACTCCGGATGTTTAGGCTAATGGCATAACAAGTCCCTCGAGTTTTTTTTGTTAAAATAGAAGTTTAGTTTTAAAGAAAAGTTTCGATAATGACAGAATAGTCCCTAGCCTTTTTATAAAATGAATATGTTTTATTTATATTATTTTTTTATATATAAAAAAAAAACCTGATAGGTTTTATAAGATTTGTCATCTTTTATTATCTTATAGTTTTATAAAAGGATTTATAGTATTTATAGTTTACATGTTTAAGTATTTGAAGTAAGTTTATTAATTATATTATTTATATCGTTATAAACCTATAATATAATTATAAATCTATAATGTTTTAAAAATTTAATACCCTTTATCCATAGGATACATATATATATATATATATATATATATATATTAAAATAAGCCTCAATTATAATTTCATATGCATAATTATATAAATTAGATAAATATAAGTTCTAAATATTTATAACGGATTTAGAAAAGGTATTTCGTCGGAAATCTTGTATATTACAATACATAGGTTTTGACACCTCAAGTAAAGTTTAAATGTTTTGTGTACAAATCATATGATACATGGTTTAATAAGACAATTATGGAGAATCGCTATAGTTTAAACTGGGGCGTACAATCAAACCTTGTGACTGATAGGCATAACACAACGATTATCCTTAAATGTTAGGCATAACACAACAGTTATCCTTAAGTGATAGGCATAACACAACAGTTATCCTTAAATGTTAGGCATAACACAACAATTATCCTTGAGTGATAGGCATAACACAACGGTTATCCTTAAGTGTTTTCAACAACAATCACCCTAACCGGGTGGGTTGGTCAGACTCAATAGATCTATCATTGTATACCGTCGGCTTGAATTGAGTTAATGATTGCACTTGCACTATGCACAAAAAGTATGTAAATGTTGTTTGCACAAATAGTGTTCATGCATAAGCCACAAATTGCACACATGATCATAATGTTTGAATTGTAATGTTTGCAAATGGTTTGTATGTAATCATGTTTCACCCCAAAGAATGTAAAAGTGAAAAAGGGGCAATGTAAACTCACCTGAGTTGTGTAATGCGTAGTAATTAGCACCCCACAAGGATTCAACAAAACCACAAATGGATCGTACGTGAACAGTCTACGAATGCCCTAGAATATGTTTATGATTGTTAGGAAAACAAAGGATTTTGTGACGACGACACGGGAAAGACCGGAATTGCTAAATATGCTTTTGAACAACAACTACACAATCTTGTCATCGAGATTAAAGAATCCATAGTTTGGTTTCTAACACGGATGTGGTATGCGAAAAACACTACCAAACTCGACATAAAAATATTTAATATTAATCCATGTGATATTGTGAACGAAACAATTGTTTAAAAGAAAATAATAAATATATTATTTTTAAAATGAAAATAACATTTAGAATTAATTAGAAATCCAATCCCGAGCACACGGGTGTTTTCCGGTAACAAATGGAACTAATTATAATATTATAATAATATAGAATGTATTATATTCAAAAGACCAAAGGGACACACGACCGTGCTAGTGTATGGGCACGACCGTGCTTAGGCATGGGCCGCGACCGTGCCTAGCCAGGAGGCACAACCATGCCTGGTCACGAGGCACGACCGTGCTAATCGATTAGCACGACTGTATCTGGACTTTTCCAGAAAACAAATTGATTAAATCTTGTAAGATTAACTGTTGGAATCACGGGGCTTTCACTGAGTGGGTGTTTGCGAATCTAACCATGCAAATTAATTGGATTGAGATCGTGTCTAGATCAGGGTTCAATTAAACCAAAAACGTGATGAACCCTAGGTCTGATTCGAGTTTAATTCGATGATATAAGCCTTGAATAGATTAGGGCTTTCACTCAAGGGATTGAAATAAGTCTGAGGATGTGTTTAGTTACCTTAAACGCTATCGAATCGACATAGCTCGACCAAATGGAGTCCCGACTTGATCTCCGGCCACTCCGGCTTCTTCTCCGGCCAAATTAGAGTGTGCAAAGGCTTCACAGATGTTCGTACAAGGTGTGTGTGTGGTTTGTTTGCATAGAGGTGATCCCAAATGATCGAATTCGAAGGATTTGATAATGGGATCACCTGTTATGAGATTAAGGACCATAATGGAGTTTAATTTGATTATTACGAGTGTTTATTCGCCAGATAATGACTCAATGATGATCGCTCGCATTGTGCTAAGAACGAGATCGTAGCAGTGCGTTCATCGCCATACACTAATTGCTACTCTTAATCATCTGATCAGGTGATTACTTACACGCATTTACATATTTTGTAACCTAAATTTTATCTGTCATTAGTTTCGTGATCGTCCTGATAGTTTTATCGATTAGATTACTTCTAGTAATCAGGCGTTGTTGGTGCTGATATGTGATTTATTGATTGCGCCTTCTAATTTCATTTGATCTTTTTCCATTTACTTGTTTCCTTTAATCAATTATGATAACCTAGAGATCCGGCATTTTTCTGGTTTCTTAATTGGGGAAATTGTAACTTAATGCTGCAATTAATAACTCTGTAGAATTAAATGATCAATCAAGTGAAAGAACTAGAAACCAAAAGCAATAGCTTGCACGATGCCCTCTTAAACTGATTACAAAGGGTCCAGTAATGTTAAGACTATCTTGAATTGGAGTGCACATAAGAATCCTAAATCTACATTATCTTGCAGCAAAAGGGTTTACTCTCAAACCTATTATGCCTAGTGAAGTCACTTATTATGAAAATCATGGTGTTATGATACTGCAATGTTTCCCCTAATTGATGTGTTGTGTAAAAGATAATTCTGCTTGTCTTCTAACATATATACAATATTTAATCCAAAAATGAAGCAAGTTTATAACAACAAAAATGATAATGCCATAATTTATCATGCCTGAGTGAAGTATCAGGTGAGTCCCTTGATGATAATCGTAACATCATAATTTCATTGTATTCTGATGCAAGCGGAGGATGTTGGTTCTGTAAATACCTGTGTCAGTGATACGGATGGTGCAAGTGAGGTTCCTGCTGTCAAGTTTATGAAATCCGGAGAGATTAATACCAAAGTGAAAAATGCCACTCACAATCCCACATCGGCTGAGTGGAGAATACAAAAAATGAAGGGACTTCCTATATAGACAGAGGCCCAAGAAAGGAGAAAGCATACCTTTCTCGGCCTTTTGGCTAAGATCAAGTGTAGTATCTGTTCTTATCAGTTTAATATCTGATACGTGGGCCATCGGCCCACTCGATATTAATCTTATTTTTTATGGGGAAAGGCCTATCATAATAGCTTGCTATTGGGGTCTTTATGTGTCGCCTTGGTGTTGCACTACTGCCTTGGCCTGGCGCACCCCTCCAATCCTCAGTTCTAATTTTTTAGTTTTAGTTCTACATCTAAATTTTTCTAATTTGATTTAAACCTGTTTTAAGATGATTGTTACATGTTTTATGACTTTTGAATTTATCTTTATAAAAGAATGAAACTTTTATGTAAAATCGCTTAAATTTTAACTTGAGTGGAGATGTGCAATTGTTCCTCAAATGTTAAAGTGAGGATGTCTCATCATGCTATCACTTTCTGTTAATATTTCCAAATAGAATATTTTTGAAGAAAAGCTTGAAGATGGGTCTTAGAGAAACATCAAGACCATGATATTTAGAGGTTCTACTACGGCAATGCAATGACACAAGAACCGGAAAGCCTTTTACAAGACACAAGTAAGTCTCTCATCTTGTATGTAAAGGTGACGGGTCAGTTGGGTTGGGTAGAAGGTCAAAATGGATCGCGGGTCAAAACATGTTTGGTTTGTCTGACCGTCAATCTTTATTCTCCGTTTTGTACTTTTGTAAATACTTGATGTACTAAACATTATTACGAAAATTCTCACTAAAAATAATAACATAATTTCTAGTAAATAAAATGATTTAAACCATTGTATCTTGTAAGCATTTGAATACACGTTTGATGGCTTTTGATCAGTAACGGGTTTAGCATTTTTCAGTGTTAGCTAATTTTTTATATACATCCCAAGACTTGTTATCAACAAAACAAAACCTAAGCTGACCCGTTTCATGCAAATGGGTTGAAATTGCCACCTATAACAAGTCAAGTGGGTTTGTAAAATAAAAGAAGTAAGTTGATAAAGAAACGGGTGGAAAGTCGCCCAAAGTGCGTTTATATTGTGACCAACCTTTAACAGCTTTATTCAGATAAATAGATGTTATAATTTTAGTGATGGTATTTAACATTTTCATTTCTTTTAGTGTTTGTTTATCAACCGGAACCGACATGTTTAGAAATTACCCATTTTGATCCATTACCCAACTTGGCCATATCTGACTTCTAAGTTAAAAATTTTAATTTTGTTTTTTGACAGGCATTATTGTGGCTCTTACGGTTCCTGTGGCATATGAGAGATATGAAGCACATGTTGATTCAATAATTGGTTTTTTCAGGTTAGATGATTTTCTATTTAATTTAAAATCTGATTAACGTAAAAGTATAAAACTATTTCATGTTAATTACTACAATTAATTTAGATAGGAAATACCGGCTTAGAATATGTCTACCAGTGTGTCTTGTCCCACACAGGTGCAGGGTGCAAAACAGATGTGGTATATATAGGGCAGAAAGAGAAGAACGTGCACGACCTTACTTGAACAGGATCTGTTCTATAGGCTCGTACCTCTGTATTCTTGATTCCTATCAAGACAGAAACCCATGTTTGGTTGATGAATCAGGATCATGTAACCAGAGCGTGATTAACAGAGTTGAAGGTTTCGACCGTGGCTCCGTAGAGGATCGTTGCCAGCCCATCTAATGGGTCTTGGCATGGCTGCATGGTTGTCTGACAGACAAATATTTCTTTTTGTGTCTACTTTTTTTACCAGATGAAATGCTTTAAGGTGATTAGGGTACACAGACGGTCTACCTTATTTCTGGTCCGTGGAATATGGTTAAAGAATGTATTCTTTTCAGTCTCTGATCAACATATGTGGTTGCAGTTTCTAGCTGTATCTGAAACTCAATGTTCTCTTTCAAGTTTATGGAAAGATTGATCAACTTAAAGATGCAAACAAAGTGTTCGATGATATGCGTTATTAACCAGTTTCAGACCAAGATTCATCCTTGTAGTTTCTTTTTGTATCACAAATTTGATGCCTTTATTGGGTGTGTGTAAGATGTAACCAACTTAGAGATTCAAACAAAGTATTTGATGAAGAGACAATCATGGTTAAAGATTGTTCTCCAGTCGCAGATCAAGATTCGTGTCAGTTGCATAATGTAATTAAATCATAAATATTATACAATCCTAGATATCTGATCTTTAAAAAAACGAAAATATTCATCTTATTGCTGGACCTATTTATTCTAGCAAAAACATATATGAATGCAGGTTGTTTGTTTATAGCTTGTTATATTATCTGTTATCCTAGCCACTTTCTATGATGTCTCAAATACCATATGGAATGCTATGTGCTATTTGTTTTATACTTGTACACGCTCAGAGGTTTTTGGAGCCGGTGGTCCCTTTGGGAGCAGCTTCTCTATCCCTTGGGGTAGAGGAAAGGTTTGCCCTCATCCCACCCTCCCCACACCCTACTAATAGCGCTGCTATGAGCGAGATTTTACAGGGTATGTTGTTGTTGTAGTTGGCAGGCTATTAACTGGTTTTTGATTTGTGGCAGGCTGCTTCATACATGGATTTGGCTTATGTATATGAACAGGTTAGTTACCTTTTTTTTTCACTGTTGTGATCTTTCATTTCATAATATGCTTCTTCAAGTTAGATTTAGTTGCAGTGAAACAGAAATATGCCATCACTTGCTCCTCTTAATCATTAGATAATATGCATAAATGATTCCCATTTAAGTTTCACAATTTTATTTTTCTGATTTTTTGTTATTTATGTAGGTAATTGGTATTATTGATGTAAAATGAAGTAAAGACGAAGGTTATGAGAAAAGCATGAAAGTTGTTTTTTTATGAGGTAAAAGACATTATTATCGGATTTCTTTGCTCATATTACATACATGTCTTCCCATCCATTTTACATCTTCTACTCCTTTTACATCTGCAGTTGGATGAACTGAGGCAGATATACGACCATGTAAGTAATTTTTTATATCTATTGCGCTAACATTATTATATCACTGCCTAACATGCAGGCGTCATGATAGGAACTTGCACGTGCATTATGTCGATAGATAAATTGCTTCCACAAGATGTTTCTACAAATCAGATAGGTCTGTTATGTTTTGTTTTCCATGTTTACTAATCCCTAGCACCTAAAGGAAAAGGAAAAATAAAAAGAAACATAAAAAACACATCTAGAGGAAGACACTAAGAATCCCATGTTTATTATAATCCTTTGATTATGTAACTAATGGATATAAGTTAGAAATATGATTGGAATATACTCACTAATAGTGGCTATCAATTCAACTTAAACATGGCTGCCTGGAGTTAGTCTAATGGCTAGATTAGGATTCTCAGAAAATCAAACTTAACCATCAGTGGTCTTAGACAATAACATGATACCGAGATAAGGAATTTGGTAGGGCTGTAAATGAACCGAACGTTCAGCGAATAGTTCATGAACCGTTGAACGAACATGAACAAGGAATTCCGTTCGATTAACTAAATGAACGAACATGAACAGAGGTCTCGTTCGTTCAATTGTGTTCGTGAACATTCGTGTTCGTTATGTACGCTTGCTTATGTTGTTCATTAAAGATTTTTTGTATATTTCTTTTTATTTTATCTAAACTTTTTATATTCTTTAAATTTTATTTTATTTTATTACCCTAACAATTAACCAAGTAAAGTATGAAGCCCTATTCTCATTTATGCATCGTTCTCCTACTCTCACTGCCTTCTGTAGTTCTGTTTCACGATTACTACATTAGGCTTCAAGTTCCAGCAGCTGCTCCGGCATCCACGAACACGATTACTCGATTAGGGCTTCTAAGTTCTCAATCGTCCTAGATCATGTAAGCTTCCCTAAATTTGGCTTCCATATGTAACTTATTTCATGTTATAAGATACAAACACATAGCTTGAGTTTGTTAGGGTTTAATGACTCTAAAAAAACTAAAAATTGGAATAAACATGTTACTTCTTTTTAAAAAAATGATGGTGAAGTTAGATAACTAGTTATCAGCTCGATACAGGTACATAAAATTTGATGATAAAATGATCTTATTAAATGTTCATTTTGGAAGGCATTAGGGTTGACATCAAAAGTCCCAAACAAGGCTTCATTCGATTCCGTTCGTGAACAAATCCATTTCCTTAATGAACGAACATGAACATGAAAGTTCGTTCGGTTAGTGTTCGTGAACCGTTCATGAACATGTTAAATGCTAAACGAACGAACACGAACAATGCTTCGTTCGGTTCGGTTCGGTTCGTTTACAGCCTTAGAATTTGGTCAATTGATAAGAGTGTGAGTGAGCAACACCGAGATCTTTTGAGTTTGAAACACCAATTTTCAGGTGCATTTAGAAAAGGACCTAGAGGGTTGATTTAGCGTCGATCAGTTAATGCAAAATTTATGATAAGGCATTAAGGCTAGTATTATCAGGATTTAGAAATCCTGCAAAATATATGTGTATACAGTCAACTTCTATTTTGTTCCATGATATTGCACTTGGTTACTTATTGTTACTTCAAGCGTCTGATCTTTGAAACCGTCTTTGGTTAACAAATGGTTCTTGTTTCAGACACTTGTGCTTTAGTTTTAAAGGTTCCATCCATCGATGACTGTATTTTGATCTGTAGTTCATGATGCATTGCGGATACAGTCAGAGTCCCGTGAACCAACATCCCCTAAACACCTGTTGGATAAAGTTAAAGACTACATCATTAGTGTGCTAAGCAGTCACCTTGTTGTCACATATTCTTGAGTTCTCAATGCATCTACTAAAGGGAGTCACTTTTGCAACCGACCTCGAGTGGTCAGATGCATTCTTAATTTGTTTGTTCCTTTTTCTTCTTCATTTCCATAGAAAGCTTCTCTAACATGCTATTTAGTATGTAATATTCTTGACTATCTAAATTTGCTCATGACTGTCTAGCCTTTTGTCATTGGCATTGATTGCTCGTCAAAACTATTATGTAAAGCCCATATCCACTGCTGAAACTGCGCTTGATATTCATAATGGATGTCAGAATTCATATGCATTTAAGTAGGTAGTAACATTTTGTTGGATAATTTTCGAAAGCCCAAACAAGTTGGTTTGGATGTTCGGCCCACAAGCAAGTCGGCTAAAAGAGGTTAAACTTGGAGTGCAAGTTTAAGTCTCCTAATCATAATACATTTATGTTTACTTGTAGGTCAAGAGTCGTTGGTCTATAAATACATAGCTAAGTCATAGGGTTATGTATGAGTTATTGTAATTGGTTTTGAGTTATTTTCCAGTTATAATAAAAGAGTTTGAGAGTTATTCAAATTGTGTGTGTTTTATCGATATCAATTCTTCACTTGACATTTAGCCTATTCTGTCACTAGACATGTTTTGCAGGAAACGACAGTTGCCACAGTTATTCCTAATGATACAAAGATTGCCTTGGTGTTGCACTACTGTTTTGGCCTTGTGCACCCTTCAAAATCAAAATCCAAGTTTAAAATCACGTGGATTGAAAGTTTCGCCATTCGCAAGGTTTCAGTTCAATTTATCATATACTTAATTTCATGAACAGTGAATCAAGTATATCCTCCTCTGTTGTGGGACATTATTATTTTTGCATTTGGGTAAACCTTTCTTGTAGGTGACTGAGAGTATGTGACCTATTGCGTTCCATGATATTGTGTTTAGTTACTTATAGTTATTGTTACTTCTGGTTTATTATTTTCAGTTTGGACCTTAGGGCGGTTGATAGAACTGAAACCCAAATGAAACAATGTCTCTCACTATCCCACATCGGCCGAGTGGAGAATACAAAGATGAAAGGACTTCTTATATAAACAGCAGCCCAATATGGTGAAAAGCATACCTTTCTCGGCCTTTTGGCTAAGATCAAGTGTAGTATCTGTTCTTATCAGTTTAATATCTGATATGTGGGTCATTGGCTCACTCGATATTAATCTTATTTTTTATGGGGAAAGATCCATCACAATAGCTTGCTATTGGGGTCTTTGAGCGTCGCCTTGGTTTTGCACTACTGCCTTGGCCTGGCGCACCCTTCCAATTATCAGTCTCTTCTTTCTCTCATTTTTTATTAAGTAAGCTGACCATCTTATGGGGCAACACTTGTATTAATTTGAGCTGAGCTATTTCTTCTTTTTGCTGAAAGAGTGAAAGCTGGTTACTTTATGCAAAGTTTTCTGGAGCCTGAACTAGAATACCTGTGTTCTGTTTCTAGTTCTCTGTGGTGAAGATGGTGATGTTAAAAGGTTCACCTGCAGCAATGTAATAACATGAGAACTGGAAAGTTTTTTAGGAGACAAAATCCTAGGCATGTGATCTTAAACTAAAGGATCATGTCGTTTTCACATTTTTTTTTAATGCATCCATAAACAGATGCTAGGAATCATGGAAAGTGTACAGATTCATTGATGCTGGGCATAAATTATGCAACTCTTGGAATTAAGTTGATTTTTCCCTAAGGACCTCACGGAATCACTGTTTTGGTATGAATGTGCATATTCATATATGTTTGAATAAAAAATTATTAATTCTTTCTTTTTATTTACTCGATACTTACCAAGACATGGAGGCAGCGATCACAAGGGATTTGGTGTCACATATTCTTGAGTTCTCAAAGCATCGATTCTAGGGAGTCAATTTTGCAGCAGAACTTGGCTGGTCAGATGCATTCTTAATTTGTTCTTAATTTTTTCTCTTGGTGGAACTTTTTGTTGATATTAGTTGTTCAAGGACATTGCTTTTTTTTTTCCTTATTGAACCAGGTTTCCAATATATATTTATATAATCTTGTAGGTGTTCCTCAAGAAGTAACTAAGAGAGCGGCATTTATAGTGGATGCCACCACTAAAGACATACATATGGACCGAGCATGCGATGAAAAGATAACTAAGATGAGCAATATAAGGTGACATATTATATATAAGATTTTATATATATTGCATTCTGGTTGTGTTATTTGTTTGTTTATATTTGAAGCTATTATTTTCCGATATGTAACATAATTTTTAGCGTAAAGGCCATCACAATAGCTTGCTATTGGGTTCTTTAAGCGTCACGTAGGTCTGGCGCACCCCTTAAAATAAAGTTTAAAACTATGAGATTCATAAATCAATGACAATTTTAAATAACTTGATTTTCTTAACAAAAATGATAAAATCCTTTCAAAGAATGGACGGATCCATCACAAGGGACTTCATTTGCACATAAGAAAAGGATTAAACTTTCAGAATGTTTAATTTAGAGTACCCGATAAGAGTAAGTTTGCAAGACTTTGAGGGAGAATATCCTCACAATAAGCCTAAGAATATAAGTCTAAAGTTTCAAGTTTATTTCTATAAGTCTAAGACAAAGGATCTAGGATTTCAAGATTGACTAGGGTTCCAAATGTGGGATGGGATTGATTGTGTCTATAAAGTTTAAAATAAGTTTAAAATAAAAGTTTTGAATGTAAGACTTGGATGTCAATGTCTTAATAAGTTTGCAGTTTAGAATAATTAATTAAGATAATTATTTTAAAAGTTTTACAATTTATTAATTCCTCACAAATAGGTAATAATAATTAAAATAGTTTCTAACTATTTGTATATATTGTTCAATGAAAGACTAAACAATCATTTAAAGATTTAAAATGATTATTTAAAGTATGGATAATTATTAAAGTTTTCTAATAATTATTGTAAAGATAAATAAGTATTTAGAAAAATAAATAGTTTTTGAGGATTTATAATAACATTTAAAGGTTAAATAAATGATTAATAGAAATTGTTTTAAAGAGTAAATAATTGTTAAGGATGAATTTAACTCAAAGATTAATTATCATATTTAGAATAATCATCATAAATCATTTAGGATTTATTAAAGCATTTAAGTATTAAGCATTAAATAAATTTGTGGTTAAATAATGTTTAAAATGTGACTTTAAGTTTAAATAAATAATAAGCATTTATAAGTTTTTAAAATGTTGAGTAGGATTTCTTATCAAATTTACACAAATCTCTAAAGTTTATAATTTATTAGGAAGTAAATAAAGTATAATCATTTCTCTCGTTTTATATAAACAAATAGATTTATGTTTATATAAATTTTAGAAAGTGTATAAGTTTATAAATTTATAAGTTCCTGATTTTTAAGTAGGTTTTATAAACTTTTCTGAGTTTACAATAATTATAGAAGTTATTAAAGATTTAATTCTTTTTGTGTTTAACTAAGTTTTATTTAATTAAAATTTTTCAGAATATAAAAATGTAATTAAAATTCACAACTAAGTTTACAAAGATCCAACAGATTTTATAAAAATAATTCGGAGTTTAAAAATGTTTGGGAAAGATAAAATAAAAATAACCTGGACGAAACCGGCTCGAACCCGGGTCACAGACCGGGTCAAGCATGCACACACACACCAACCATCCCGGCTACGGGTTCGCTGGTGTATATACTTGGAAAAGAAAAACTTAAACAACAACTCGAATCAACCTCGATTTCCCGTATGAACCCTAGAACCTAAAACCCCTAAATACGAATCGGTAATCCCTCCGTCGTTACAAATTGACAGAGGGCTTTCGATTATGGACAGAAAACGAAGACAATGATCACAAGAATTACCTGATTTGGTTTCGGGATGAGGGTGAACCAGTTTGGGTTCCGGCCGACTGTTCTACGGGTTTGAATGGGCAATGCAGGGGTGAATTGATGAAATTGAAGGTTAAGAGAGTTTGAGTGGAGTGTCGTTGAGGGTTTTCAACCGTTATTTATAGCTGATTTATTCAATTAATGCGAAACCGTTGGGAGTTTTATGGTTGAGTCGACGGATTTGAATTCCTAATTACGCGTGGTTACAGTTGGATTCGAGCATTGATACACCTTGGGTTGGTCGCATGTGCGAATGGAAGCCCGAGGTGCAATGAATCTGGCCGTAATACGCGTTTTCGAATAAACAGGTGGGAATCGGTCGATGGGGGGAATCGAACTCGGGACCGGTTCTGAGTCTCGGGAGTTTGGATTTCTGGCCAAGCAGGTCCCTGAAGTTTCATTGGTTTAACATTCTGATTAAAAGTTATTTCCAGTTTAAAACAGGTTTCAGAAAATGGCAGTTTTGGTCCCTGAGCTTTTGTAAAATAATTGAAATAGATTTATTTTATAAAATCTAATAAGTCTCATATGTTTATATTTATTTTTATTAATATCCAAATAAATGTTATTACTTTAAAACTTTATGAGATATTTTATAAGATTATTAGTTTATAAGTTTAAATAAAAAGTTAATTTTAATTATAAATCATAAAGTTTTAAGAATTTAACATACCCCTATGTGTATTTTAAATAAGCCTTATATATATATATATATTTACATATATATATATCTCAAGTATAAATGTTTTTCTTAAATATATTTAAATCAAATCAATATTTATTATTTAAGAAATAGTTTTTAATAAAATTTCAGGTTCAAAATCGATAATACGTGCAATGGTTTTGGAAAAGATGTGTCGGAATATCTCGGATATTACAGGGATCACCTGTTATGAGATTAAGGACCATAATGGAGTTTAATTTGTTTATTACGAGTGTTTATTCGCAAGATAATGACTCAATGATGATCGTCATTAACTAGGTTACGTTACAACTTCATATTCAAACGTTTTGGGACGTTACTGAATTGATTTGCGTCTTGACTGCACGAGGCGCGACCGTGCCTGGCGTTAGGCGCGACCGTGCTCGTGCACTGGCGCAACCGTGCCAACTTGGGTTTTGGTTAAATACAGAAATAGTCCTTGTAGTTTGGTGTTGGTTTGAGATTTAACAGGTTTGGTCCTTGTAGTTTGAGAGATAACGAAGTTTAGGTTAACGGGGTTAACCAGAATTTGTCGGGTGTCACACATAGCAACATACTAGCATTTACACGACCCGTTAGCTAAGCATGCACAACACACGATCACACATCCTACTTACACCCATAAATAACTAACTCATACCCCAACTCACCTCGACTAACTCATCATGCAACACCCTCTTATATGGTAACGCACATACTTGTACTATGTTTCGTTGCTTAAGCACATACCACGTACGTGCACACATTGAATCCCTCCTAGTCGTACCCGCACGACATATAAACTCGTCCCCCGACTGACCTCAACTAGGTCATTATACGACCCACGACCACCGCACCCATATTTAACTAACACATCTTAAGGACAACACACAGTCCCTTAACCCCATATTTGAATACCTAGATTCATAAACTCATCGAGTTTAATCCAAAACTCGTAACATGTTTAATATAATAAACATCTCATGTAGGTGTGTACGATAGCCCCAAAATTAGTAAAACGTTTAAAAGTAAGGGATTAGAAACTCACCGGTCGCGAAGCCTTCCTTCCGTAAGCCGCATACCCACAAACGCGTAGCCCAACGTGAAACCTGTCATCAAATTAACCATCCAGGTTAACACTCTGACCTTTATAACATTAACCCACTTACTCAAGACCAGCAAGCTACAAGCTCGGTCTAAATCGTCCCAAACCTGATATATGTGTACCTGATATATTTCGTAGTTTATGATTTAGATTTTAATATTTATAGAGTTAGTTGTATTAATGTTATTTTTTTAAACACCATATTACCATTTATCACGCTCATAATCTCTTGTTAACCCGTTAATTAGTCTGACTAATTTAGATTAAACGGGCCAGATTCGTGTTAACCTGATATATGTGTACCCAGGATAAGGTTGTAATTTTTAATATGAATAAAAATATGGGTCGTGTTCGGGTTGCATAATTTAACCCGTAACCCGACACCCCCTAAACTTTTATTGAATTATGATTTTTGATCACAACTAGAAAATTGTACCCCGCGCTCTGTGGCGGGAACCAGACCTTAAACGGTTGAGACGGTGACATTAACGTGACCAAAAACAAAAAAGAAAATTGCTTAAATAAAATTTGCCCCGCGCTTCACGGCGGGAA
Source organism: Smallanthus sonchifolius (assembly GCA_023525975.1). Lineage (NCBI taxonomy): Eukaryota > Viridiplantae > Streptophyta > Magnoliopsida > Asterales > Asteraceae > Smallanthus > Smallanthus sonchifolius. Next base: position 12,438,674 of record CM042026.1, on the reverse strand, counting down.
CCATAAAATTCATAAAAGAAACATATGAAGTTACGGGGCCTCGATTGTGGAGGTCGAAAAATAGATAAAAACAGTTAGATAACGGTACCGGCATTTCTCATTTTTCACGATTGGCAGTCGATATAACCCACGATACCTAAAAAATACTTTATTTTGAATACGACTCCGTTTTTAACAAAATTTACATTGGGGCATCAACAAAGAAAAAAAAAAAAAACAAACACATTGAGAAAAAAATAAGATTATATATACTATAGGGGGTAAACTTAAAACTTATAAATCTTGAGGGGATCAAAGTTAATATTTAGAAAGTGGAGGGATTATTTTTGTCAAGATACAAACTTAAGGGTTAGATTTGGTCGGTGGAGCGGTGGATAACTCCACCGACAGTTAGAATTAAGTATTAGCTAGGAATTTTACCTGCAACACGTTGCGGCAGCGTCAAAACGCAGATAACTCGAATTTATTCCGTCGAATAAAAACGTATTATATTTGATCCGACTCGTTTACGAAAAAAAACTACGTTGGAACGTAGACCAGATGGATACGTAACCCGACCCATTTCCGAACACGTCGAAACGTAGGCCAACTGGAAACGTACATAAAAATAAGCACGAACACGTATTATATTTGACCCGACTCGTTTCCGATAAAAATTTACGTATAAACATAGATACGCGACGGGAAGCGGAACTTATACGGCTGAGGGGGTTACATTAACGTAGCTAAGCACAAAAAAAGTAGATAAAAGAAAAAAACTAAATCGTCGTTGACACTAATATACCTAAGTACATAAAAGAAACGTACGAATTTGAGGCGGATTTTTTTTGATATTGAACCACACGAACGTACTTAAGCACATTGCGGCCTAATAGTTTAAGAAAATATATTAACCAAAAGAAATGTAAAAAGAAAAAAATATAAAAAATATAAAATGGGAGGCGTAGGAGTCGAACCTGGGTCACGCCTACAAACCAAAAGATTTGCACAACCCTCACTAACCACCAAACCAACTAATATGTTTATCTTTACTTTGGCAAAGTAAATATAAAACAAAAAGTGGAAGAAGTGTGGTGGCCGGCTTCACTACCGACACTTCCTTTTAAGTATGAGTGTAATGTAATATGCAGCTATTACATTAGAAATTTACAGGTGGACCCAACTCGCTTTCCCGCTATACCGGTACGGTACCTATCCCAGCGAACATCTGAATCATCAGTCTCACACAAACGCTCGCATTGTGCTAAGAACGAGATCGTAGCGGTGCGTTCATCGCCATACACTAATTGCTACTCTTAATCATCTGATCAGGTGATTACTTACACGCATTTACATATTTTGTAACCTAAATTTTATCTGTCATTAGTTTCGTGATCGTCCTGATAGTTTTATCGATTAGATTACTTCTAGTAATCAGGCGTTGTTGGTGCTGATATGTGATTTATTGATTGCGCCTTCTAATTTCATTTGATCTTTTTCCATTTACTTGTTTCCTTTAATCAATTATGATAACCTAGAGATCCGGCATTTTTCTGGTTTCTTAATTGGGGAAATTGTAACTTAATGCTGCAATTAATAACTCTGTAGAATTAAATGATCAATCAAGTGAAAGAACTAGAAACCACAAGCAATAGCTTGCATGATGCCCTCTTAAACTGATTACAAAGGGTCCAGTAATGTTAAGACTATCTTGAATTGGAGTGCACATAAGAATCCTAAATCTACATTATCTTGCAGCAAAAGGGTTTACTCTCAAACCTATTATGCCTAGTGAAGTCACTAATTATGAAAATCATGGTGTTATGAAACTGCAATGTTTCCCCTAATTGATATGTTGTGTAAAAGATAATTCTGCTTGTCTTCTAACATATATACAATATTTAATCCAAAAATGAAGCAAGTTTATAACAACAAAAATGATAATGCCATAATTTATCATGCCTGAGTCAAGTATCAGGTGAGTCCCTTGATGATAATCGTAACATCATAATTTCATTGTATTCTGATGCAAGCGGAGGATGTAGGTTCTGTAAATACCTGTGTCAGTGATACGGATGGTGCAAGTGAGGTTCCTGCTGTCAAGTTTATGAAATCCCGAGAGATTAATACCAAAGTGAAAAATGCCACTCACAATCCCACATCGGCTGAGTGGAGAATACAAAAAATGAAGGGACTTCCTATATAAACAGAGGCCCAAGAAAGGAGAAAGCATACCTTTCTCGGCCTTTTGGCTAAGATCAAGTGTAGTATCTGTTCTTATCAGTTTAATATCTGATACGTAGGCCATCGGTCCACTCGATATTAATCTTATTTTTTATGGGGAAAGGCCTATCACAATAGCTTGCTATTGGGGTCTTTATGTGTCGCCTTGGTGTTGCACTACTGCCTTGGCCTGGCGCACCCCTCCAATCCTCAGTTCTAATTTTTTAGTTTTAGTTCAACTACATCTAAATTTTTCTAATTTGATTTAAACCTGTTTTAAAATGATTGTTACATGTTTTTTGACTTTTGATGCATATGCAGATGCATTTTGCTGCTTATACGCAATACTACCTTGTAATCAGCTTGTTACAACTATTATACAAACTTACTGCATAGTTTCCACTAATTGGATATAGGTAAATGATACTTTTGCTTGTTCTCTTACATACAAATATTCACCCAAATTGAAGCCAATTTCTAACAACAAAATGGTAATATCATAAGTTTCTTGTACGCCTATGCATCTCGAGCTTGTGGATTCTGTATTTACTCTTGCTAGTGATACAGATGGCGCAGCTGAGGTTCGTGCTTTACTATTCAAATATCCGATTCCATCTTGCAGTCAAAACGTGTGGTTAATGATGATTGCTCTTGAGAGACATTGGATGTAAATGCACGTGAAAGACAAGCTTCAGAGGTAACTGGCTAGTAATTCTGACTACCTTGTAGCAAATCTGATTTGATTAATAACACTTCACAAGTGATTGTTTTGGTATAGACAACAATGTGAGTTAGCAACACTGAGGTCTTTGAGTTTGAAACAACAATTTTCAGGGTGAGGATCTGGAGGGTTGATTTAGTATCAAGTAAGTAATGAACACTTTATGATCTCAAAAGGCTATTATTTTCAGGATTTAGGCATTAATTGACCTTGCCTTTTGGTATTAATTGACCTTGCCTTTTGGTATTAAATCCCACATTGGCTAAGTGAAGAAAACAATGATGAAAGGACTGCCTATATAAACAGAGGCCCAAGAAGAGAGAAATCATACCTTTCTCGGCCTTTTGGCTAAGATCAAGTGTAGTATCTGTTCTTATCAGTTTAATATCTGATACGTGGGTCATCGGCTCACTCGATATTAATCTTATTTATTATGGGGAAAGACCCATCACAATAGCTTGCTATTTGGGTCTTTGCGCGTCGGCTTGGTTTTGCACTACTGCCTTGGCCTGGCGCACCCCTCCAATCCTCAGTTCTAATCTTTTAGTTTTAGTTCAACTAAATCTAAATTTTTCTAATTTGATTTAAACCTGTTTTAAGATGATTGTTACATGTTTTTTGACTTCTGAATTTATCTTTATAAAAGAATGACACTTTTATGTAAAATCGCTTAAATTTTAACTTGAGTGGAGATGTGCTATTGTTCCTCAAATTTTAAAGTGAGGATGTCTCATCATGCTATCACTTTCTGTTAATATTTCCAAATAGAATATTTTTGAAGAAAAGCTTGACGATGGGTCTTAGAGAAACATCAAGACCATGATATTTAGAGGTTCTACTACGGCAATGCAATGACACAAGAACCGGAAAGCCTTTTACAATACACAAGTAAGTCTCTCATCTTGTATGTAAAGGTGACGGGTCAATTGGGTTGGGTAGAAGGTCAAAATGGATCGCGGGTCAAAACATGTTTGGTTTGTCTGACCCGTCAATCTTTATTCTCCATTTTGTACTTTTGTAAATACTTGATGTACTAAACATTATTACGAAAATTCTCACTAAAAATAATAACATAATTTCTAGTAAATAAAATGATTTAAACCATTGTATCTTGTAAGCATTTGAATACACGTTTGATGGCTTTTGATCAGTAACGGGTTTAACATTTTTCAGTGTTAGCTAATTTTTTATTTACATCCCAAGACTTGTTTTCAACAAAACAAAACCTAAGCTGACCCGTTTCATGCAAATGGGTTGAAATTGCCACCTATAACAAGTCAAGTGGGTTTGTAAAATAAAAGAAGTAAGTTGATAAAGAAACGGGTCGTAAGTCGCCCAAAGTGCGTTTATAATGTGACCAACCATTAACAGCTTTATTCAGATAAATAGATGTTATAATTTTAGTGATGGTATTTAACATTTTCATTTCTTTTAGTGTTTATTTATCAACCCGAACCGACATGTTTAGAAATTATCCATTTTGATCCGTTACCCAACTTGGCCATATCTGACTTCTAAGTTAAAAATTTTAATTTTGTTTTTTGACAGGCATTATTGTGGCTCTTACGGTTCCTGTGGCATATGAGAGATATGAAGCACATGTTGATTCAATAATTGATTTTTTCAGGTTAGATGATTTTCTATTTAATTTAAAATCTGATTAACGTAAAAGTATAAAACTATTTCATGTTAATTACTACAATTAATTTAGATAGGAAATACCGGCTTAGAATATGTCTACCAGTGTGTCTTGTCCCACACAGGTGCAGGGTGCAAAACAGATGTGGTATATATAGGGCAGAAAGAGAAGAACGGGCACGACCTTACTTGAACAGGATCTGTTCTATAGGCTCGTACCTCTGTATTCTTGATTCCTATCAAGACAGAAACCCATGTCTGGTTGATGAATCAGGATCATGTAACCAGAGCGTGATTAACAGAGTTGAAGGTTTCGACCGTGGCTCCGTAGAGGATCGTTGCCAGCCCATCTAATGGGTCTTGGCATGGGTGCATGGTTGTCTGACAGACAAATATTTCTTTTTGTGTCTACTTTTTTTACCAGATGAAATGCTTGAAGGTGATTAGGGTACACAGACGGTCTACCTTATTTCTGGTCCGTGGAATATGGTTAAAGAATGTATTCTTTTCAGTCTCTGATCAACATATGTGGTTGCAGTTTCTAGCTGTATCTGAAACTCAATGTTCTCTTTCAAGTTTATGGAAAGATTGATCAACTTAAAGATGCAAACAAAGTGTTCGATGATTTGGCTTATGTATATGAACAGGTTAGTTACCTTTTTTTTTCACTGTTGTGATCTTTCATTTCATAATATGCTTCTTCAAGTTAGATTTAGTTGCAGTGAAACAGAAATATGCCATCACTTGCTCCTCTTAATCATTAGATAATATGCATAAATGATTCCCATTTAAGTTTCACAATTTTATTTTTCTGATTTTTTGTTATTTATGTAGGTAATTGGTATTATTGATGTAAAATGAAGTAAAGACGAAGGTTATGAGAAAAGCATGAAAGTTGTTTTTTTATGAGGTAAAAGACATTATTATCGGATTTCTTTGCTCATATTACATACATGTCTTCCCATCCATTTTACATCTTCTACTCCTTTTACATCTGCAGTTGGATGAACTGAGGCAGATATACGACCATGTAAGTAATTTTTTATATCTATTGCGCTAACATTATTATATCACTGCCTAACATGCAGGCGTCATGATAGGAACTTGCACGTGCATTATGTCGATAGATAAATTGCTTCCACAAGATGTTTCTACAAATCAGATAGGTCTGTTATGTTTTGTTTTCCATGTTTACTAATCCCTAGCACCTAAAGGAAAAGGAAAAATAAAAAGAAACATAAAAAACACATCTAGAGGAAGACACTAAGAATCCCATGTTTATTATAATCCTTTGATTATGTAACTAATGGATATAAGTTAGAAATATGATTGGAATATACTCACTAATAGTGGCTATCAATTCAACTTAAACATGGCTGCCTGGAGTTAGTCTAATGGCTAGATTAGGATTCTCAGAAAATCAAACTTAACCATCAGTGGTCTTAGACAATAACACGATACCGAGATAAGGAATTTGGTAGGGCTGTAAATGAACCGAACGTTCAGCGAATAGTTCATGAACCGTTCGGCGGGAAGTTCGTTAACGTTCGTTCGTTTAATAAATGAACGAACATGAACAAGGAATTCCGTTCGATTAACTAAATGAACGAACATGAACAGAGGTCTCGTTCGTTCAATTGTGTTCGTGAACGTTCGTGTTCGTTATGTACGCTTGCTTATGTTGTTCATTAAAGATTTTTTGTATATTTCTTTTTATTTTATCTAAACTTTTTATATTCTTTAAATTTTATTTTATTTTATTACCCTAACAATTAACCAAGTAAAGTATGAAACCCTATTCTCATTTATGCATCGTTCTCCTATTCTCACTGCCTTCTGTAGTTCTGTTTCACGATTACTACATTAGGCTTCAAGTTCCAGCAGCTGCTCCGGCATCCACGAACACGATTACTCGATTAGGGCTTCTAAGTTCTCAATCGTCCTAGATCATGTAAGCTTCCCTAAATTTGGCTTCCATATGTAACTTATTTCATGTTATAAGATACAAACACATAGCTTGAGTTTGTTAGGGTTTAATGACTCTAAAAAAACTAAAAATTGGAATAAACATGTTACTTCTTTTTAAAAAAATGATGGTGAAGTTAGATAACTAGTTATCAGCTCGATACAGGTACATAAAATTTGATGATAAAATGATCTTATTAAATGTTCATTTTGGAAGGCATTAGGGTTGACATCAAAAGTCCCAAACAAGGCTTCATTCGATTCCGTTCGTGAACAAATCCATTTCCTTAATGAACGAACATGAACATGAAAGTTCGTTCGGTTAGTGTTCGTGAACCGTTCATGAACATGTTAAATGCTAAACGAACGAACACGAACAATGCTTCGTTCGGTTCGGTTCGGTTCGTTTACAGCCTTAGAATTTGGTCAATTGATAAGAGTGTGAGTGAGCAACACCGAGATCTTTTGAGTTTGAAACACCAATTTTCAGGTGCATTTAGAAAAGGACCTAGAGGGTTGATTTAGCGTCGATCAGTTAATGCAAAATTTATGATAAGGCATTAAGGCTAGTATTATCAGGATTTAGAAATCCTGCAAAATATATGTGTATACAGTCAACTTCTATTTTGTTCCATGATATTGCACTTGGTTACTTATTGTTACTTCAAGCGTCTGATCTTTGAAACCGTCTTTGGTTAACAAATGGTTCTTGTTTCAGACACTTGTGCTTTAGTTTTAAAGGTTCCATCCATCGATGACTGTATTTTGATCTGTAGTTCATGATGCATTGCGGATACAGTCAGAGTCCCGTGAACCAACATCCCCTAAACACCTGTTGGATAAAGTTAAAGACTACATCATTAGTGTGCTAAGCAGTCACCTTGTTGTCACATATTCTTGAGTTCTCAATGCATCTACTAAAGGGAGTCACTTTTGCAACCGACCTCGAGTGGTCAGATGCATTCTTAATTTGTTTGTTCCTTTTTCTTCTTCATTTCCATAGAAAGCTTCTCTAACATGCTATTTAGTATGTAATATTCTTGACTATCTAAATTTGCTCATGACTGTCTAGCCTTTTGTCATTGGCATTGATTGCTCGTCAAAACTATTATGTAAAGCCCATATCCACTGCTGAAACTGCGCTTGATATTCATAATGGATGTCAGAATTCATATGCATTTAAGTAGGTAGTAACATTTTGTTGGATAATTTTCGAAAGCCCAAACAAGTTGGTTTGGATGTTCGGCCCACAAGCAAGTCGGCTAAAAGAGGTTAAACTTGGAGTGCAAGTTTAAGTCTCCTAATCATAATACATTTATGTTTACTTGTAGGTCAAGAGTCGTTGGTCTATAAATACATAGCTAAGTCATAGGGTTATGTATGAGTTATTGTAATTGGTTTTGAGTTATTTTCCAGTTATAATAAAAGAGTTTGAGAGTTATTCAAATTGTGTGTGTTTTATCGATATCAATTCTTCACTTGACATTTAGCCTATTCTGTCACTAGACATGTTTTGCAGGAAACGACAGTTGCCACAGTTATTCCTAATGATACAAAGATTGCCTTGGTGTTGCACTACTGTTTTGGCCTTGTGCACCCTTCAAAATCAAAATCCAAGTTTAAAATCACGTGGGTTGAAAGTTTCGCCATTCGCAAGGTTTCAGTTCAATTTATCATATACTTAATTTCATGAACAGTGAATCAAGTATATCCTCCTCTGTTGTGGGACATTATTATTTTTGCATTTGGGTAAACCTTTCTTGTAGGTGACTGAGAGTATGTGACCTATTGCGTTCCATGATATTGTGTTTAGTTACTTATAGTTATTGTTACTTCTGGTTTATTATTTTCAGTTTGGACCTTAGGGCGGTTGATAGAACTGAAACCCAAATGAAACAATGTCTCTCACTATCCCACATCGGCCGAGTAGAGAATACAAAGATGAAAGGACTTCTTATATAAACAGCAGCCCAATATGGCGAAAAGCATACCTTTCTCGGCCTTTTGGCTAAGATCAAGTGTAGTATCTGTTCTTATCAGTTTAATATCTGATATGTGGGTCATTGGCTCACTCGATATTAATCTTATTTTTTATGGGGAAAGATCCATCACAATAGCTTGCTATTGGGGTCTTTGAGCGTCGCCTTGGTTTTGCACTACTGCCTTGGCCTGGCGCACCCTTCCAATTATCAGTCTCTTCTTTCTCTCATTTTTTATTAAGTAAGCTGACCATCTTATGGGGCAACACTTGTATTAATTTGAGCTGAGCTATTTCTTCTTTTTGCTGAAAGAGTGAAAGCTGGTTACTTTATGCAAAGTTTTCTGGAGCCTGAACTAGAATACCTGTGTTCTGTTTCTAGTTCTCTGTGGTGAAGATGGTGATGTTAAAAGGTTCACCTGCAGCAATGTAATAACATGAGAACTGGAAAGTTTTTTAGGAGACAAAATCCTAGGCATGTGATCTTAAACTAAAGGATCATGTCGTTTTCACATTTTTTTTAATGCATCCATAAACAGATATCATGGAAAGTGTACAGATTCATTGATGCTGCTTGTTGATTTGCAACTTCTATTAAGATATTCTCTTTTGTGCGCATAAATTATGCAACTCTTGGAATTAAGTTGATTTTTCCCTAAGGACCTCACGGAATCACTGTTTTGGTATGAATGTGCATATTCATATATGTTTGAATAAAAAATTATTAATTCTTTCTTTTTATTTACTCGATACTTACCAAGACATGGAGGCAGCGATCACAAGGGATTTGGTGTCACATATTCTTGAGTTCTCAAAGCATCGATTCTAGGGAGTCAATTTTGCAGCAGAACTTGGCTGGTCAGATGCATTCTTAATTTGTTCTTAATTTTTTCTCTTGGTGGAACTTTTTGTTGATATTAGTTGTTCAAGGACATTGCTTTTTTTTTTCCTTATTGAACCAGGTTTCCAATATATATTTATATAATCTTGTAGGTGTTCCTCAAGAAGTAACTAAGAGAGCGGCATTTATAGTGGATGCCACCACTAAAGACGTACATATGGACCGAGCATGCGATGAAAAGATAACTAAGATGAGCAATATAAGGTGACATATTATATATAAGATTTTATATATATTGCATTCTGGTTGTGTTATTTGTTTGTTTATATTTGAAGCTATTATTTTCCGATATGTAACATAATTTTTAGCGTAAAGGCCATCACAATAGCTTGCTATTGGGTTCTTTAAGCGTCACGTAGGTCTGGCGCACCCCTTAAAATAAAGTTTAAAACTATGAGATTCATAAATCAATGACAATTTTAAATAACTTGATTTTCTTAACAAAAATGATAAAATCCTTTCAAAGAATGGACGGATCCATCACAAGGGACTTCATTTGCACATAAGAAAAGGATTAAACTTTCAGAATGTTTAATTTAGGGTAATATACTAAGTTAATCGGTTTTTAGGCACCATGTCAGGAAAGTCAACATGGTCAATTTACTGAAATTTCAGCTGCCACATCAGCAATAAACGGATCAGATTACCTTAAATCAATAATTTTGAAACTTTGGGGTAATTTATACTTGTATGCATCTCTTGCATTCTTTTACTGTTTCAAAAGAATTATATCATCATTCTTCAGGATGCACTTCATAACAACAAATTTTTAAAAATGTTTAAAACTAAGACTAGGAGGGGCGCGCCAGACCAAGGCAGTAATGCAACACCAAGGCGACGCTTCAAAACCCCAATAGCAAGCTATTGTGATGGGTTTTCCCCCTTAAAAAATAAGATTAATATCGAGTGAGCCGATGACCCACATTTCAGATATTAAACTTATAAGAACAGATACTACACTTGATCTTAGCCAAAAGGCCGAGAAAGGTATGCTTTTACTCTTCTTGGGCTGCTGTACATATAGACATTCCCTTCATCTTTGTGTTCATCACTCAGCCAATGTGGGAGTCTGACCAACTTTTGCTCTCCAGTAACTTAACACCATACAATAATGCAGATTAAATATTAATGTGACATGGTGCAGGTTTTAATTTATACTCAATTGACTTGTATATTTGTTGATATTCATTTATCTCAAGTATGAACGACAGCTTGAAAGTGTTAAAACATGTGTCGGAAAATACTTCATCATGAGCGTGCTAGACCTGACAACGATGTTGAAGAATCGAGGGTGGAAATTGTATCTCTATATAAGGTAACATCACTGATGACTTCAACTCTACATTATTAGTATGTTTGTGTCTCATTCATGGATGACCCCAGCTCTTTTGAAAGACAAAACTGTGCAAGATTCTTCCACCCCTGATTTATATGAGTAGGAAATTGATAAAACTATTGACCCCATTAAAACAAGTATTTAATATTTGATTAGTAAATAAAATTATATTTCAAAGTGTTCAATTTGTATAGTTATAACGGACATAAACTTTAATCGATGAAATGATGTTTTTTTAGGTTAAAAAGTCGTTAGAAATGCTGTTAAACGTGTTGGGTAAGTGCCACCAGCCTCTCTTGAAAGCCTTTTGACCCACAAAGGTAAATGTGTCAACAACCACAGTAAAAAACTAAAAAGAGTAAAAATGATCACAGGTTGATTGCAAAAAAGTCAAGTTGATTGAAGTGATTTATATATGTGGATTTTAGTGGTATGGCCACTTGTGTTTTTAACATTACTTTAGGAAAGCAACTCCTGACTTCACACATCTTTTCAAAAGATATAAATTATTGGAGCAACTTTTTTATTGATTACTTTTTACCCTAAATTTTTATCCCGAATGTGTAAAAAAGATTTACATTGTGATATTTGATTAAAAAGTTTTAGTTTCGTCACTTTGATATAAAGGGTTGGAATATCAGAAGTGTTACATGATTAAAGATATAATTGTATATTTTTTTGAAAATAAAGAGGGCATGCCTTGGAGCCAGCCAGTAAGCTTGTTGCTTTATTACCTTTAGGTCATGGGTTTGAGTCGTGGAAACAACCCTTGTACAAAGTGTAAGGTAAGACTGCGTACATCAGATCGCGCAAATGCGGGAGCTAAGTCAAGCAACGAGTACGCCCTATTTCTTTAAAAATAGAAATAAATCTAATTAGAACAATAACAATGAATTGAAATAATGAATACCGGCCCCATCCACTCGACATCCGTACTAAAAGAAGTCATATTATTATCAGCCATGCTAGATCTATGACCTTAAAGATGCTTTAAGACCATAAAGTAGTTTTTACAATATTTTTAATTTTAAAAGTTTACATATAAGTTAGGGTGTGTTTGATTTTCATTCTCAATCCTAGAGTGTCCAGATTATTGCTCACAAGTTTCTTGCTATGACAACTAATGGCGAAAAACAAGCTTCACCGAAACACCCGCGTGTAACCGATCAAATAGTTTCCGTCAAGAGAAGAAGATTCCGACGAATTAAAAGTGCCCCAATGGCGGACACTTTTACTTATGGTGACCAAAATACCCAAGCAGTTAAGCCATGCCCCGAGTCTGTTTTCGATCATTTTAGCCCGAATTACTGGAAAATAGCTGTCATACTGCTTGTGTATTTAGCTGCAGGTACACTTTGTTTTCATCTCACCAGACACCATATTTCTGGAGAGAAAACACACAGCATACTGGATGCACTTTACTTCACCGTTGTAACGATGACATCAGTCGGGTATGGAGACGTTGTTCCTGCAAGCAATCTCACAATACTACTCGCGTGTCTTTTTGTGGTCTTGGGCATGTTAATTGTCGGGTTGGTTTTAGGTAAAGCGGCCGAGCTTTTAGTGGTGAAACAAGAACGAATATTAGAGAAAGCGTTACATCTAAATGAAACCATCGACGAAGCACAAATCCTTAAGAAAATCAAAACAAATGCAGCGAGAAACAAGTGTATTATCTTGGTGGTGCTGCTTTTGGTACTTATTGCTGCAGGGACAGGTTTGTTACTTGAGGTTGAAGATTTGAACTTTGTTCATGCATTTTATTGTGTTGTTGCTACACTTACGGGCCTCGGGTACATACATAAATGTTTTTCGACAACAGGCGGGCGCGTGTTTGCTTTGTTTTGGATGTTGTTGGGTACGGTTTATGTCGCTCAGTTGCTACTCACTTTTGCGATGCTATACACCGAACGAAAGCAAAGATCGTTGATTAAATGGGTTCTTAAAAGAAAAACGACGGTTTCTGACCTCGAGGCAGCTGATTTTGATGGCGATAGAGTTGTCGTGTAAGTATGAAATAATGTTTATTTCATCTAATAGTAACCAAGTTTATTCAATGTTCCGCTATAGTCACTCACATTTTTTTTCCAACTACAAAACTATGTTGTTCCACTTTTGTGAAATTCTTTTATAAATGTTAATTTTTTTAAAACTATGTTACCTAAATGGAACATACATGAAACTTGGTTACTGTTTAGTGATTATTTTTTCAAGTTTAACTTGAAGAGGAGGTAATTGTGAAGAAAAAATTCAATAAATAATAATCAAGTTTCTTACATTATTTAAGTCAACTTGACAACAAATAATCACTAAATAGTAGGATGAAGTTTCATATAGATTCCATTTAAGCCATTTATTTTTTTTAAACTAACACTTATAAAAAAAAATTACAACAATGAAACACTAGTGAAACTTTAGGGGTTTTTTAGTTAGAAAAAAATATGAATAACTTTATTTTAGCAATATTTAAACTTGGTTATTAAACATAATAATAATACATTTCTGATATGGTGTTTTTATCTGTTGGTATTCATCAGAGCTGCTGAGTTTGTTGTCTATAAGTTAAAAGAGATGGGAAAGATCAGCCAAGACGACATCGCACCGATCATGGATGAGTTTGAAACACTAGATTTTGATAAAACAGGAACATTATCTGTCTCTGATCTTCGGTTATCCGAGTCAGCATTAGCGGCCTCTGATATTATAGCTCCCCGATTATCAGTGTAAGGCATATTTAAGTATCTTGAACATGAACATTTAAGGGGGGCTGTTTGGATGGGAGTTTGAACTGATTAATCAGTTCTTGGTGTTTGGATAGAAGTGGATGTATTATTACTAACTATGGTCATAAGAAACTGATTATTGGGATAAATGTAATATTATCTACCTACTAAGACCAACTCGCTTTGCTCTATCACATAGCCACAAAAGCCGTATGTTTTTATATCTTCAGTTATTTTGTTTTTCGACGGGTTAATGTTGTTGAAGATCGTGTCGTTTCTCGCTCACCATAAAAACCAACATGTAGCATATTAGATCATGGAAATGAATTTCTTTTGTGTTGATGTTTCTGATAAATAATCCGGGAGGTGAAAATTTTATAGTACCGAAGACCCCATTGGTTGTTAAATTTTACACCAATTTTTAACCTCCTGCCAAATAGATTGTGCCCATGGACACATCACCAGCTTGAATTTTCATTTTTAAACCGACACCAGATTAGACATATTAGCTACCAATTCCTAGTCCACCAAGTTCTTTTGGTGCCAACATGTTATGCCACGAAATCTAACAAACTTTGATCACCACCCCCAAAAATATTTCTGCTAATGGACTCCAATTCATCAAATAATGAGAAGTAATAAAATTGTAATTTTACCACCAAACGATAATGTCTTTACTTTATAATTATAAAATTGTAGATAACTTAATTGTGATATCCTAGTTGTCCGTGTATGTCTAATTCCACGTTCTTACATAATATTATCTTAACTGAGTATATTTCATAAATTAAAGTTATTACAATATGAAATTTACGTCAAATCTTGAAATATTTAGTACATCGTTATTAGTCAATAAGTATTTGTCTATTCTAGAGGGGTTAAAGTTTTCTATTTAATCCTCTCTTATTTCTCATTTGTAACATACAAAGTAATACAATCAATCACAGTGTTTATTGTGGTATCAGAGATGTGTCCCTTCCTCTGACCAGCGCCTGATTACCTTCCGGCCGACTCCCTGTTCTGGGATCCCTGACCACCAGTGCCGGATTATCCTTCTCCGCCAACAATGGCTAGTTCTGCTATCACAGCCTTTTCCCAGACTGAAAAGACAACCCACAACTCCCAAAAGTTAGGATTTACTCTCTCATCCACCAATTATGGACACTGGAAGACAATGATTACTTCCTTCCTTGTAACAAACAATCTCTTTGGCTATGTCGACGGCACTATCTCCTGCCCCCTGCTACAGTACAATCGAAGATTTCAGGGAAGGAGGAGACCTCTACTCGTTTCCTATTGAAACCAAATCCATGTTTCTCGGCATGGATCTCCAATGATGCCCACATATGGATGCTGATTCTGTCAACTGTCTCTGAATCTTCATTCCAACATGTCCAAGGTAACACCTCTCGTGGTATTTGGTTATCTCTTGAACGTGCTTATGCACCCCGCATGTAACATGCCGGGTTTTGAAAAGCATAAAGACGTTCACAAGGATTAAACTAAGCAAGGGAAGGGAGCGAGCCTTGGGCTTGGGGCGCATGGGCTGGAAAAGGAAGGGAATTGGGCCTTTAAAACCCTGATTCCCAGCCCCTCCACCCTGATTAGTCCCCATTTTTGTTTTCTAGAGAGAGAGATAACCTAGAGAGAGAAAGTCCCGGTTTTTGGATTTAAGCTTATAGGATCGTTGGAATACATCCCTGGATCGCTTAGCAACTAAAAGGAGTCGCTTACAAGTAACGATCTATCCCAGATCTGAGTTTTTTTAGAAATTTATGGGTTTTATGGTTTTCGAATCAAAGGTTAGATTTTTACGTTTGAAACTCGAAGTAAACCCTAGATCTAGCATCACAAGTATAAAGCACAAGTTATGGACGTAAAAAGTTCGAATCTTGATGGATTTGAGTCTCAGCCGCCATGTTCATACAAAACTAGGGTTTTAGTGGGGAAGAAGAGCCCGCATGCGAACTTGTTAAGTTCGTCGGGCAAAGAACTAGCGAACATGTCAAGTTTGCTTAATAAGTTCGCTAGGTGCTGTCTAGCGAGACTATCAACTTCGCTTGGTAAGTTCGTTGAGTCCCTTAGAGGCGAACTTGACCTAAGTTCGCCTGGTTAGAAGTAGTAAAACCGTTTAGTGTCAGGTAAAGTCTGATATGCTTTGAATTGTTATGGTTATTTAGATCATGTGAGGTTCAAGTCCAGCTAGGAAACCATGTGAGTTCTAATCCCCTTTTTGACTGCTTTAGGGGTGGTATGCATATTTAGTGTAAAGTGTTTATTACATATTTTATATTAATAAATAAAGTGAAAAGCTATGTTCTAGTATAAAGTTTAAAAGAGGCATAATATACGTGTTAGTATTTTAAAGTAAAGTAAGATATATCTTTATGGCAAGCGTTTACTATATTTTTATATACATAAACAAAGACATGATATATGTGTTAAGCTATATTTCAGTAAAAGCAAAGGTATTTATGGAAAGCGTTTACTATATTTTCATATAAATAAACAAAAGCATAATACATGTTAAAGTTATGATCAAGTTAAAAAAAGTTGTATAAACTGTAAGTGAATAGTTTTCCAACGGGAAAGTGTACCAGCTTGTTAAGGTCCTTGAGACAGATGTTACTTGTACAAGATGTCAGATATGGGTTAAGCCCATTAGTAAGAACCTTTGGGTTCGCTAACGGTTATACAACTGGGATGGGTGACGGCGGTTGCTCGGGAGGTCCACGTAACCTCCCCTCAGCGTTAAGCGGTATTGTCGGTTCATGTACTAGGTATTCGTCGGTTCATGGTCGTTGACCATGGGGGCGGTAAAGTAGTGAAAAGGGAATTGACGGTTAAGCGGTATTGTCGGTCCATGGCCGTTGGCCATGGGAGCATTAACCATGTACTTGTCGGTTCATGGACGTGAGCCATGAGGGCAGTACAATGTAAAGGAATTGACGGTTATTGCATGTTTTTTTTTTACTGTTTTGAAAAGTAAAGTACGTAAAGTTTTGTCTTATTTGCAGTATGTATGTATTAGTAAATATTTTGTATAATTGATTTAAAGTAAACGTTAGAACTCACTCAGCATTGCTGATTTTTAGTATGCACATCAGTTAAGTGTAGGTGGTTGCTCGGCTTGGCGCAGAGAGTTACCCGAAGAACAGTGTCTTGCATCCCGTTTATGTTTCTTTTGATTATGTTGTTTAAATACAAGTTTTAGTTTGTAACTGACAAGTATGTTTGAGACTAGTTTTGTATTTTCGCTGCGTAGGCTAAAGTTTTAATCGTTTCCGTTGCGATGTGTTGAATGTCTCATGTTATGTGCTATGTGTTGATGAGTAAATCCAATAAGTGAGACCTCCCGGGTTTGGGGCCTTACACCACACGTCCTCCAGTGAATACACCCTGAAAACTCAGTTGCTAAAAATACAAATGATGGGAGATGAATCATCATTTGCGTACCTTATCCGTGCAACTGAGTACTCCGATGCTCTAGCCAATATTGGCGACCCATGTAAAGAAAAGGACCTTGTTATGCTTGTTATTTTAGGACTCAGAGATGAATACAATGGGCTGAAGTCTACCCTCCTTACACGTCAGTTTCCAACCTCTTTTTCTGAACTTCATGGGCTATTATCAGATCATGATTTTATGATCAAGAAGTCGGATATTGAGGTGCCTCCGGCTCAGGCCTTTACAACCATGTCCAACAATAACTCAACTGTCTATGTTGGCTCTTCTTCCACGCAACCAGGAACCATTCAAGCCCTCAAACAACTTATTGCCCAACTCGGCTTCCAACTCCAGCCATCAGGCTCACAACAGCCTCCACAGGCCTTCTACACTAGTTCTTAGCCCTCATGGTTTCACACTAACTATGGCCGTGGTCACTACAGTTGTCATGGACGAGGTTCTAATACCCTCAACCAAGGAAGTGGAAATCGAAGCCAGTTTAGTTGTGCCTCCAACCACAATATTGTTTATGGCTCGTGCTCTCGGTGTGGTATTGGACATGTACCGTCTCAGTGTCCGAACCGACAATAGCCTTCTGCGAACTTCACTGGTTATCGGTCTCAAAATGCCACATCTTGGCTCCCGGACACAGGTTCCGGCCATCATGTTGCTCCGGATCTATCAAACATTGATAGCTCTGAAATTTATTATCGTGAAGACAACCTTCATGTTGGCAATGGTAAGGGGTTACCCATCCTCCACGTTGGTTCCACTTCATTATACTCACCAAACACATCTTTTTCTTTGAATAATATCCTTCATGTTCCTGAAATCAAACAAAATCTACTTTCAGTTCAACTCTTTTGTCATGATAATAACGTGTTTTTTGAGTTTCACTCTACTTTCTTTGCTGTGAAGGACAAACCCACACGTCGTACCCTCCTCACGGGTCCAAGTAATGGTGGACTCTACTCATTTCAGCCTCCTAAAATTCAACTACTTCAGAAAACATCATACTCCACCACTCGTGCTTCCTCGGTTACATGGCACTAACGGCTAGGGCATCCACATCCGCAGCTTTTGACATATATGTTATCTAAATATGGTTTACCTTTGTTGAATAAATGTGCTAATAACTTTTGTGACTCGTGTGCCATTGGCAAGTCCTCAAAACTTCACTTGTCACTATCACCTTATAAAAGCATAAATATTTTGGACTTAATCTTTTGTGATGTTTAGGGTCCGGCTCCCGTTCCCTCATTTGATGGTTACAATTATTTCTTGTTATGTGTTGATCACTTCTCACGGTTTATGTGGATCTTTCCCTTGAAATTAAAATCTGATGTCTTTGCAACCTTCAAACAATTTCTCACTACAGTTTAATGACAATTCCAAACTCAAGTCAAGTCCGTCCAAACTGATTGGGGGGGGGGGGGGAGAATTTCGTAATCTATCCAAAATTTTCTCCAACTTAGGGATTACACATCGTGTCTCGTGTCCACATACGAGTGAACTGAACAACTTTGTGGAATGATGCCACCGACATGTGGTTGAAACCGGCCTTACCCTATTAGCACACTCACATGTCCCACATCGTTTTTGGCGTTTTGCCTTTGATACGGCCGTCTACCTTATTAATCTGATGCCCACCCGTACCAACTCCAACATTTCTCCCTTTGAACAAGTATTTAAATATCCTCCAGATTTTTCGTTCCTTCGGGTTTTTAGGTGCCAATGTTATCCTCACCTTCGTCCGTATAACAATCATAAAATGGACTTTCGGTCCATTCCTTGTGTTTTCCTCGGCTACAGTCTCACCCATCATGGGTATCGGTGCCTTGACCTTGAAACTGAGTGTTTATACATCGCTCGTCATGTCCGCTTCCATGAACAATCCTTTCCCTTCTCCACACCCACGTGTCCTTCCATTCCTCCACCCGAATCAAATCTTTACATCTCCTTTTACCCTACTCCACCACCACCTTCACCCTCAGATATCTAGTATACTCAAATACACACTCCACCACAAATACCAAACCCTCCCACATCTCCTTCACCCTCACATAATCAGTCACCTCAAATACCCACCCCACCACCACCTCCACCAATCTTCAAGACCTACCAGCGCCGTCTCCCTAAACCATCTGCTGTTACTACTCCATCACCACCTGATCTAGCCCCTGCTCAACCTACCACCCGTACCCGTCCTGCTAACCTCCGGCCTCACCCTAAACAAACCAAACCCTTTACTCCTACGTCCTATCACACCTCCCCCTCCATTACCGAACCCCCCACGTTTGCCATTGCTAACAAGGATCCTCATTGGCGGGCTGCCATGAATGAAGAATTTTCAGCCCTTATGAGAAACAAAACCTGGTATTTGGTTCCACGTATGCCTAATACCAATGTGGTTACTTGCAAATGGGTGTACAAACTTATAATTGATCAGACATGGGCGATTCAACGCTACAAAGCGAGGTTAGATGCTAAGGGGTTCAATCAGCAACCAGGGATTGATTATCAAGAAATTTCAGCCCAGTGGTTAAGGCTACCACCATCCGAGTTGTCCTATCTCTTGCCGTCACGCAACTATGGCCTCTACGACAGCTTGATGTTTAGAACGCCTTTCTCCATGGTGATCTCGTTGAGACGGTTTATCTACAACAACCTCCTGGATTTTTTGATTCCCAATTCCCTGATCATGTGTGCCTTCTCCATAAGGCTCTCTATGGCCTTAAACATGCTCCCCGGGCTTGGTTCCAATGCCTGTCCTCGACCCTTTTGGCACTTGGCTTTATTGGATCCAAAACCGATCCATCTCTATTTGTGTACTCCTCTCAGGGCACCTTATTATATATGCTTGTATATGTTGATGACATTGTGTAGACATGTAATAACTCTTAAGCCATTAATTAGATGGTTAACCGTCTCCAACAAGCTTTTGAAGTTAAAGATATGGTGTCCCTATCATATTGTTTGGGGATTGAAATCTCTCATCAAGGTGCTGATGTGATCCTCTCTCAGCGGAAATACATCACCGAACTACTTGCCCGGGCTAATCTCTCCAAGTCCAAGCCGATGTCCTCTCCCATCTCCACAACCTCCAACCTTGCCCTTGGAGACAGCTCTCCTTTTGATGACCCGATTAAGTATCGTCAAATGGCTGGTGCCCTTCAGTATGTGACTTTATCTCGGCCTGACATTACCTTTGCATTCAAAAAGGTCTGCCAGTTCATACACTTGCCCACTACAAACCACTGGTCTGTAGTCAAAAGGATCCTCCAGTACCTACAGGGAACCTCTCACCATGGCCTTCTACTTCAACATGATTTTGGCACCCGTCTACACAGATGTTGCACTTAACTCCTTGGCAGCCTTCTTCGATTCCGATTGGGTTGGACGACCGTTGATCCACCATGGGATATGCAATATATCTTGGTTCCAACAATATATCTTGCGGACACCGTTGTTGAACTCACATGGATTCAAGCATTGTTAAAAGAACTACGGGTCTCCAACAATTCTGCTCCCACTAGGGGTGTTCAAACGAATCGAA
The DNA here is from genome assembly GCA_023525975.1 of Smallanthus sonchifolius. Lineage (NCBI taxonomy): Eukaryota > Viridiplantae > Streptophyta > Magnoliopsida > Asterales > Asteraceae > Smallanthus > Smallanthus sonchifolius. Next base: position 12,418,207 of record CM042026.1, on the reverse strand, counting down.
TCGGGTTATTCGGTTTATTCGAATTTGGAATTTTTTTTCTGGATTCGAATTTGAATAAGAATCACTTAAACCAATTCGAATAAGCTTATTCGAATCGAATCGAATTCGAATAAACCGAATTATTATTTTTTTTTTGAAAAAAAATAAAAAAATTACAAATATTTAGTCATGTCAACCATACCATAATTCAAGAGGGTTCAAAACAACCCCAACAACATTACACAACTAAAAAGGCAGCCTTAAACAACATAAAAATAGTCCCAAATGTCCAAACGAAAGAAAGGTCGCCTTTGAGAAATCGATTACTAGGTAAAGGTTTTGTGGATTTGAACTTTGAACCCCATAAAAAACTTTAAAAAAAAGTCCACAAGTAATTTGAAGTTAGAAAACCAAACCAAACATATTTTTATAAGAGTATATTATATATTTAAAAATTTATATAATATATAAATTCGGGTTATTCGAATCGAATCGAATTGGGGTTTTTAGAAGTCGAATTCGACTTATATCGAATCGAATAATTATTCTATTCAAATAAGCCAAAATTCGAAATCAAAATTTTTATTCGAATTCGGTTCGAATCGAATTTCGGTTTATTCGAATGGGATTCGAATAATGAACACCCCTAGCTCCCACGCTATGGTGTGACAATCTCAGCGCCACATACCTCTCAGCAAATCCCATATTCCATGCCTGTACAAAGCATGTTGAAATTGACTTCCACCTTGTTATAGAAAGAGTTGCCCGGAAAGAACTCTCGGTCCAGTTCATTTCAACCAATGATCAAATTGCCGACGTATTCACTAAGCCACTACCCTCACAATGGTTCCTCTTTCTACGGTCCAAGCTACATGTCGCTCCCCGACCTTAGCTTGCGGATGAATATTAGTCAATAAGTATTTGTCTATTCTAGAAGGGTTAACGTATACGTGGTTCTGTTTTTTATTTAATCCTCTCTTATTTCACATTTGTAACATACAAAGTAATACAATCAATCACATTGATCGTGGTACTTGTTTGTTTGATGAGCAACCTACCTACATGTTTTATCTATATATTAGAGGTGATTTCTTAAATGGGTTGAATTTTATACTAAATCGGTCAAACTTGATGACAAATGGGTCAAATGAGTTGGCTTTTGACCCATTTAACATAGAACAAGTTGAATTTTTTTCTCACTAGATTAATTTTCTTTTAAAACATAAAATTTTATATTGTTAATATAATTATTGAAATCATATTCAACATTTTCAAAATTCAAGAAAATCAACAAAAAAATTCTACGACAAGTGAACTCCACCCTACCCATGTTTAAGAATTACATGTTTCAAAGAGAACATGTTTTGACCCGGTACCCAACATATTAAAACTACAACCTTGATTGGTGGGGATCGATCGTCCTGTCATCTAGTGTGATTATTGTGTCAAAGTAAGGTTCATCCTTTAAACATGCTATTGCTTCTATTGCATGTCCCTGTCATAAAAGTTAATGTGTGTTATTTACTAAAAGATGAGTAAAATTAAATAGTTGCAATTTAATAACTCTTACATGCTTGTCCACGAAGAGACAAAAGACTTCATTTTTTTGACTTCTTTTACCATAAGGTACCAACTTCCTTATCACTCGTACCTAGAGTGGATAGGCGTTGTTTCCGGTTAGATGTCATTTTACTCTTCCTGCTAGAAAAAAAGACAACAGTTAATAAGTATTGATAAAGTGTAAGTGATTAAAGGATGTGTTAATACTTGTATTTATAAATACAAGTATCAACATGTGACAAAACTTTGTTGGCTCTGTAATCTTCTTCTTGAGTTAGGCCGGCCTCCAAGCAAAGCTTCACTTGTTTACTGTGATAACGTTAGCGCTATCTACATGACGGGAAATCCAATTCAACAACAAAGAACTAAACACATTGAGATTGACATTCATTTCGTTTGGGAGAAGGTGCAAACATGACATATTCGCGTTTTACATGTCCCTTCTCGTTACACAATATTGTTTATGAAGTTACGGGGCCTCGATTGTGGAGGTCGAAAAATAGATAAAAACAGTTAGATAACGGTACCGGCATTTCTCATTTTTCACGATTGGCAGTCGATATAACCCACGATACCTAAAAAATACTTTATTTTGAATACGACTCCGTTTTTAACAAAATTTACATTGGGGCATCAACAAAGAAAAAAAAAAAACAAACACATTGAGAAAAAAATAAGATTATATATACTATAGGGGGTAAACTTAAAACTTATAAATCTTGAGGGGATCAAAGTTAATATTTAGAAAGTGGAGGGATTATTTTTGTCAAGATACAAACTTAAGGGTTAGATTTGGTCGGTGGAGCGGTGGATAACTCCACCGACAGTTAGAATTAAGTATTAGCTAGGAATTTTACCTGCAACACGTTGCGGCAGCGTCAAAACGCAGATAACTCGAATTTATTCCGTCGAATAAAAACGTATTATATTTGATCCGACTCGTTTACGAAAAAAAACTACGTTGGAACGTAGACCAGATGGATACGTAACCCGACCCATTTCCGAACACGTCGAAACGTAGGCCAACTGGAAACGTACATAAAAATAAGCACGAACACGTATTATATTTGATCCGACTCGTTTCCGATAAAAATTTACGTATAAACATAGATACGCGACGGGAAGCGGAACTTATACGGCTGAGGGGGTTACATTAACGTAGCTAAGCACAAAAAAACGTCGTTAAGTAGATAAAAGAAAAAAAGTAAATCGCCGTCGACACTAACATACCTAAGTACATAAAAGAAACGTACGAATTTGAGGCGGATTTTTTTTTGATATTGAACCACACGAACGTACCTAAGCACATTGCGGCCTAATAGTTTAATAAAATATATTAATAAAAAGAAATGTAAAAAGAAAGAAAAAAATAGAAAAATAAAAAAAGGGAGCCGTAGGAGTCGAACCTGGGGGAAGCCACAAACCAAAAATCTAGCACAACCCTCACTAACCACCACACCAACTAATATGTTATCTTTACTTTGGAAATTTAAATATAAAACACAAAGTGGAAGAAGTGTTGGTGGCCGGCTTCACCACCGACACTTCCTTTTTAAGTATTAGTGTAATGTAATATGCAGCTATTACATTAGAAATTCACAGGTGGACCCAACTCGCTTTCCCGCTATACCGGTACGGTACCTATCCCAGCGAACATCTGAATCATCAGTCTCACACAAACGCTCGCATTGTGCTAAGAACGAGATCGTAGCGGTGCGTTCATCGCCATACACTAATTGCTACTCTTAATCATCTGATCAGGTGATTACTTACACGCATTTACATATTTTGTAACCTAAATTTTATCTGTCATTAGTTTCGTGATCGTCCTGATAGTTTTATCGATTAGATTACTTCTAGTAATCAGGCGTTGTTGGTGCTGATATGTGATTTATTGATTGCGCCTTCTAATTTCATTTGATCTTTTTCCATTTACTTGTTTCCTTTAATCAATTATGATAACCTAGAGATCCGGCATTTTTCTGGTTTCTTAATTGGGGAAATTGTAACTTAATGCTGCAATTAATAACTCTGTAGAATTAAATGATCAATCAAGTGAAAGAACTAGAAACCACAAGCAATAGCTTGCATTAAACTGATTACAAAGGGTCCAGTAATGTTAAGACTATCTTGAATTGGAGTGCACATAAGAATCCTAAATCTACATTATCTTGCAGCAAAAGGGTTTACTCTCAAACTTATTATGCCTAGGGAAGTCACTTATTATGAAAATCATGGTGTTATAATACTGCAATGTTTCCCCTAATTGATGTGTTGTGTAAAAGATAATTCTGCTTGTCTTCTAACATATATACAATATTTAATCCAAAAATGAAGCAAGTTTATAACAACAAAAATGATAATGCCATAATTTATCATGCCTGAGTCAAGTATCAGGTGAGTCCCTTGATGATAATCGTAACATCATAATTTCATTGTATTCTGATGCAAGCGGAGGATGTAGGTTCTGTAAATACCTGTGTCAGTGATACGGATGGTGCAAGTGAGGTTCCTGCTGTCAAGTTTATGAAATCCCGAGAGATTAATACCAAAGTGAAAAATGCCACTCACAATCCCACATCGGCTGAGTGGAGAATACAAAAAATGAAGGGACTTCCTATATAAACAGAGGCCCAAGAAAGGAGAAAGCATACCTTTTTCGGCCTTTTGGCTAAGATCAAGTGTAGTATCTGTTCTTATCAGTTTAATATCTGATACGTGGGCCATCGGTCCACTCGATATTAATCTTATTTTTTATGGGGAAAGGCCTATCACAATAGCTTGCTATTGGGGTCTTTATGTGTCGCCTTGGTGTTGCACTACTGCCTTGGCCTGGCGCACCCCTCCAATCCTCAGTTCTAATTTTTTAGTTTTAGTTCAACTACATCTAAATTTTTCTAATTTGATTTAAACCTGTTTTAAAATGATTGTTACATGTTTTTTGACTTTTGATGCATATGCAGATGCATTTTGCTGCTTATACGCAATACTACCTTGTAATCAGCTTGTTACAACTATTATACAAACTTACTGCATAGTTTCCACTAATTGGATATAGGTAAATGATACTTTTGCTTGTTCTCTTACATACAAATATTCACCCAAATTGAAGCCAATTTCTAACAACAAAATGGTAATATCATAAGTTTCTTGTACGCCTATGCATCTCGAGCTTGTGGATTCTGTATTTACTCTTGCTAGTGATACAGATGGCGCAGCTGAGGTTCGTGCTTTACTATTCAAATATCCGATTCCATCTTGCAGTCAAAACGTGTTGTTAATGATGATTGCTCTTGAGAGACATTGGATGTAAATGCACGTGAAAGACAAACTTCAGAGGTAACTGGCTAGTAATTCTGACTACCTTGTAGCAAATCTGATTTGATTAATGACACTTCACAAGTGATTGTTTTGGTATAGACAACAATGTGAGTTAGCAACACTGAGGTCTTTGAGTTTGAAACAACAATTTTCAGGGTGAGGATCTGGAGGGTTGATTTAGTATCAAGTAAGTAATGAACACTTTATTATCTCAAAAGGCTATTATTTTCAGGATTTAGGCATTAATTGACCTTGCCTTTTGGTATTAATTGACCTTGCCTTTTGGTATTAAATCCCACATTGGCTAAGTGAAGAAAACAATGATGAAAGGACTGCCTATATAAACAGAGGCCCAAGAAGGGAGAAATCATACCTTTCTCGGCCTTTTGGCTAAGATCAAGTGTAGTATCTGTTCTTATCAGTTTAATATCTGATACGTGGGCCATCGGCTCACTCGATATTAATCTTATTTATTATGGGGAAAGACCCATCACAATAGCTTGCTATTGGGGTCTTTGCGCGTCGCCTTGGTTTTGCACTACTGCCTTGGCCTGGCGCACCCCTCCAATCCTCAGTTCTAATTTTTTAGTTTTAGTTCAACTAAATCTAAATTTTTCTAATTTGATTTAAATCTGTTTTTTTTTTTTTCATCCCTAGAAATTTTGATAACGAGATGACCGTCACAATTACAAACTAATGGCAGGTAGACGGGCAACAAGCTGCGCCGCTACCCCCTTCTGAATAGCAAATCCTACTCTACTAAACACAAAGTTCCCCCCATAAATATATGCGGTGTTGCTGCTGACCACCCGCTGAACCCGCTTAAGGAACCGCACCGCATCAGGGGCGAGAGCGCCAAAGGTGTCAAAGGCAAACGGTACGAACACATGCTGATTCACGAGGCAAGCTTTTTCGTGCTTAGCAACTTTACCCGCCTCTGCCTTATTTATCGCCTGACCCGCCTTAAACCCATGGTCCCTTATCCCAACTAGGGGGGACACACCTGTCAAATCAACACATGCGTGTTTCCCTCCTTCCCATCCAAAAACCTGTTTTAAGATGATTGTTACATGTTTTTTGACTTCTGAATTTATCTTTATAAAAGAATGACACTTTTATGTAAAATCGCTTAAATTTTAACTTGAGTGGAGATGTGCTATTGTTCCTCAAATTTTAAAGTGAGGATGTCTCATCATGCTATCACTTTCTGTTAATATTTCCAAATAGAATATTTTTGAAGAAAAGCTTGACGATGGGTCTTAGAGAAACATCAAGACCATGATATTTAGAGGTTCTACTACGGCAATGCAATGACACAAGAACCGGAAAGCCTTTTACAATACACAAGTAAGTCTCTCATCTTGTATGTAAAGGTGACGGGTCAATTGGGTTGGGTAGAAGGTCAAAATGGATCGCGGGTCAAAACATGTTTGGTTTGTCTGACCCGTCAATCTTTATTCTCCATTTTGTACTTTTGTAAATACTTGATGTACTAAACATTATACTAAAAATAATAACATAATTTCTAGTAAATAAAATGATTTAAACCATTGTATCTTGTAAGCATTTGAATACACGTTTGATGGCTTTTGATCAGTAACGGGTTTAACATTTTTCAGTGTTAGCTAATTTTTTATTTACATCCCAAGACTTGTTTTCAACAAAACAAAACCTAAGCTGACCCGTTTCATGCAAATGGGTTGAAATTGCCACCTATAACAAGTCAAGTGGGTTTGTAAAATAAAAGAAGTAAGTTGATAAAGAACCGGTCGTAAGTCGCCCAAAGTGCGTTTATAATGTGACCAACCATTAACAGCTTTATTCAGATAAATAGATGTTATAATTTTAGTGATGGTATTTAACATTTTCATTTCTTTTAGTGTTTGTTTATCAACCCGAACCGACATGTTTAGAAATTATCCATTTTGATCCGTTACCCAACTTGGCCATATCTGACTTCTAAGTTAAAAATTTTAATTTTGTTTTTTGACAGGCATTATTGTGGCTCTTACGGTTCCTGTGGCATATGAGAGATATGAAGCACATGTTGATTCAATAATTGATTTTTTCAGGTTAGATGATTTTCTATTTAATTTAAAATCTGATTAACGTAAAAGTATAAAACTATTTCATGTTAATTACTACAATTAATTTAGATAGGAAATACCGGCTTAGAATATGTCTACCAGTGTGTCTTGTCCCACACAGGTGCAGGGTGCAAAACAGATGTGGTATATATAGGGCAGAAAGAGAAGAACGGGCACGACCTTACTTGAACAGGATCTGTTCTATAGGCTCGTACCTCTGTATTCTTGATTCCTATCAAGACAGAAACCCATGTCTGGTTGATGAATCAGGATCATGTAACCAGAGCGTGATTAACAGAGTTGAAGGTTTCGACCGTGGCTCCGTAGAGGATCGTTGCCAGCCCATCTAATGGGTCTTGGCATGGGTGCATGGTTGTCTGACAGACAAATATTTCTTTTTGTGTCTACTTTTTTTACCAGATGAAATGCTTGAAGGTGATTAGGGTACACAGACGGTCTACCTTATTTCTGGTCCGTGGAATATGGTTAAAGAATGTATTCTTTTCAGTTTCTGATCAACATATGTGGTTGCAGTTTCTAGCTGTATCTGAAACTCAATGTTCTCTTTCAAGTTTATGTAAAGATTGATCAACTTAAGGATGCAAACAAAGTGTTCGATGATATGCGTTATTAACCAGTTTCAGACCAAGATTCATACTTGTAGTTTCTTTTTGTATCACAAATTTGATGCCTTTATTGGGTGTGTGTAAGATGTAACCAACTTAGAGATTCAAACAAAGTATTTGATGAAGAGACAATCATGGTTAAAGATTGTTCTCCAGTTGCAGATCAAGATTCGTGTCAGTTGCATAATGTAACTAAATCATAAATATTATACAATCCTAGATATCTGATCTTTAAAAAAACGAAAATATTCATCTTATTGCTGGACCTATTTATTCTAGCAAAAGCATATATGAAAGCAGGTTGTTTGTTTATAGCTTGTTATATTATCTGTTATCCTAGCCACTTTCTATGATGTCTCAAATACCATATGGAATGCTATGTGCTATTTGTTTTATACTTGTACACGCTCAGAGGTTTTTGGAGCCGGTGGTCCCTTTGGGAGCAGCTTCTCTATCCCTTGGGGTAGAGGAAAGGTTTGCCCTCATCCCACCCTCCCCACACCCTACCAATAGCGCTGCTATGAGCGAGATTTTACTGGGTATGTTGTTGTAGTTGGCAGGCTATTAACTGGTTTTTGATTTGTGGCAGGCTGCTTCATACATGGATTTGGCTTATGTATATGAACAGGTTAGTTACCTTTTTTTTCACTGTTGTGATCTTTCATTTCATGATATGCTTCTTCAAGTTAGATTTCGTTGCAGTGAAACAGAAATATGCCATCACTTGCTCCTCTTAATCATTAGATAATATGCATAAATGATTCCCATTTAAGTTTCACAATTTTATTTTTCTGATTTTTTGTTATTTATGTAGGTAATTGGTATTATTGATGTAAAATAAAGTAAAGACAAAGGTTATGAGAAAAGCATGAAAGTTGTTTTTTTATGAGGTAAAAGACATTATGTAAGTAATTTTTTATATCTATTGCGCTAACATTATTATATCACTGCCTAACATGCAGGCGTCATGATAGGAACTTGCACGTGCATTATGTCGATAGATAAATTGCTTCCACAGGATGTTTCTACAAATCAGATAGGTCTGTTATGTTTTATTTTCCATGTTTACTAATCCCTAGCACCTAAAGGAAAAGGAAAAATAAAAAGAAACATAAAAAACACATCTAGAGGAAGACACTAAGAATCCCATGTTTATTATAATCCTTTGATTATGTAACTAATGGATATAAGTTAGAAACATGATTGGAATATACTCACTAATAGTGGCTATCAATTCAACTTAAACATGGCTGCCTGGAGTTAGTCTAATGGCTAGATTAGGATTCTCAGAAAATCAAACTTAATCATCAGTGGTCTTAGACAATAACACGATACCGATATAAGGAATTTGGTAGGGCTGTAAATGAACCGAACGTTCAGCGAATAGTTCATGAACCGTTCGGCGGGAAGTTCGTTAACGTTCGTTCGTTTAATAAATGAACGAACATGAACAAGGAATTCCGTTCGATTAACTAAATGAACGAACATGAACAGAGGTCTCGTTCGTTCAATTGTGTTCGTGTTCGTTATGTACGTTTGCTTATGTTGTTCATTAAAGACTTTTTGTATATTTCTTTTTATTTTATCTAAACTTTTTATATTCTTTAAATTTTATTTTATTTTATTACCCTAACAATTAACCAAGTAAAGTATGAAACCCTATTCTCATTTATGCATCGTTCTCCTATTCTCACTGCCTTCTGTAGTTCTGTTTCACAATTACTACATTAGGCTTCAAGTTCCAGCAGCTGCTCCGGCATCCACGAACACGATTACTCGATTAGGGCTTCTAAGTTATCAATCGTCCTAGATCATGTAAGCTTCCCTAAATTTGGCTTCCATCTGTAACTTATTTCATGTTATAAGATACAAACACATAGCTTGAGTTTGTTAGGATTTAATGACTCCAAAAAAACTAAAAATTGGAATAAACATGTTACTTCTTTTTAAAAAAATGATGGTGAAGTTAGATAACTAGTTATCAGCTCGATACAGGTACATAAAATTTGATGATAAAATGATCTTATTAAATGTTCATTTTGGAAGGCATTAAGGTTGACATCAAAAGTCCCAAACAAGGCTTCGTTCGATTCCGTTTGTGAACAAATCCATTTCCTTAATGAACGAACATGAACATGAAAGTTCGTTCGGTTAGTGTTCGTGAACCGTTCATGAACATGTTAAATGCTAAACAAACGAACACGAACAAGGCTTCGTTCGGTTCGGTTCGATTCGTTTACAGCCTTAGAATTTGGTCAATTGATAAGAGTGTGAGTGAGCAACACTGAGATCTTTTGAGTTTGAAACACCAATTTTCAGGTGCATTTAGAAAAGGACCTGGAGGGTTGATTTAGCGTCGATCAATTAATGCAAAATTTATGATAAGGCATTAAGGCTAGTATTATCAGGATTTAGAAATCCTGCAAAATATATGTGTATACAGCCAAATTCTATTTAGTTCCATGATATTGCACTTGGTTACTTATTGTTACTTCAAGCGTATGATCTTTGAAACCGTCTTTGGTTAACAAATGGTTCTTGTTTCAGACACTTGTGCTTTAGTTTTAAAGGTTCCATCCATCGATGACTGTATTTTGATCTGTAGTTCATGATGCATTGCGGATACAGTCAGAGTCCCGTGAACCAACATCCCCTAAACACCTGTTGGATAAAGTTAAAGACTACATCATTAGTGTGCTAAGCAGTCACCTTGTTGTCACATATTCTTGAGTTCTCAATGCATCTACTGAAGGGAGTCACTTTTGCAACCGACCTCGAGTGGTCAGATGCATTCTTAATTTGTTTGTTCCTTTTTCTTCTTCATTTCCATAGAAAGCTTCTCTAACATGCTATTTAGTATGTAATATTCTTGACTATCTAAATTTGCTCATGACTGTCTAGCCTTTTGTCATTGGCATTGATTGCTCATCAAAACTATTATGTAAAGCCCATATCGACTGCTGAAACTGCGCTTGATATTCATAACGGATGTCAGAATTCATATGCATTTAAGTAGGTAGTAACATTTTGTTGGATAATTTTCGAAAGCCCAAACAAGTTGGTTTGGATGTTCGGCCCACAAGCAAGTCGGCTAAAAGAGGTTAAACTTGGAGTGCAAGTTTAAGTCTCCTAATCATAATACATTTATGTTTACTTGTAGGTCAAGAGTCGTTGGTCTATAAATACATAGCTAAGTCATAGGGTTATGTATGAGTTATTGTAATTGGTTTTGAGTTATTTTCCAGTTATAATAAAAGAGTTTGAGAGTTATTCAAATTGTGTGTGTTTTATCGATATCAATTCTTCACTTGACATTTAGCCTATTCTGTCACTAGACATGTTTTGCAGGAAACGACAGTTGCCACAGTTATTCCTAATGATACAAAGATTGCCTTGGTGTTGCACTACTGTTTTGGCCTTGTGCACCCTTCAAAATCAAAATCCAAGTTTAAAATAACGTGGATTGAAAGTTTCGCCATTCGCAAGGTTTCAGTTCAATTTATCATATACTTAATTTCATGAACAGTGAATCAAGTATATCCTCCTCTGTTGTGGGACATTATTATTTTTGCATTTGGGTAAACCTTTCTTGTAGGTGACTGAGAGTATGTGACCTATTGCGTTCCATGATATTGTGTTTAGTTACTTATAGTTATTGTTACTTCTGGTTTATTATTTTCAGTTTGGACCTTAGGGCGGTTGATAGAACTGAAACCCAAATGAAACAATGTCTCTCACTATCCCACATCGGCCGAGTAGAGAATACAAAGATGAAAGGACTTCTTATATAAACAGCAGCCCAATATGGGGAAAAGCATACCTTTCTCGGCCTTTTGGCTAAGATCAAGTGTAGTATCTGTTCTTATCAGTTTAATATCTGATACGTGGGCCATCGGCTCACTCGATATTAATCTTATTTTTTATGGGGAAAGATCCATCACAATAGCTTGCTATTGGGGTCTTTGAGCGTCGCCTTGGTTTTGCACTACTGCCTTGGCCTGGCGCACCCTTCCAATTATCAGTCAAGCTTGAGTTGTGCAACCTTTTCTTTATTTGGTTTGAGAATGTGAGTTTAGTATGTCTCTTCTTTCTCTCATTTTTTATTAATGTTTCCAAATCTTTGATTTGCATTTTTAACAAAATCTTGATGAATGCATATCATATTTCCTATGTTTGTGGTTGTTTTTTTGATCTGAAACTTATGTTTTGTTACTAGTTCTTCTATGAAGATGGTGATGTTAAAAGGTTCTACTGCAATGCAAAAACACTAGAACTGGGCAGTCTTTCAGGAGATATTTCATAAAATACCCTACCACTTATACAAATTCTTTTGAATGAATTTATAAACAGATGTTTGGAAACAGTGGAATAAGTGTACAAATTGATTGATGCTTCCTGTTGCTTTATAACTTCTATTGGAATTTATCTTTTCAGCACATAAAATACACAACTATTGGAATTAAGTTGATTGTTTTGGTTTGACTGAGCATGTTCATAAATGTTTTGATAAAATCATAATGATCTTGAAATGCATTTTATTATTAAACGGTTCGGCACTTTTATGAGCGCTGAACAATCCACTTTTATGCCAAGGTATCTTTTAAGTAAGCTGACCATCTTATGGGGCAACACTTGTATTAATTTGAGCTGAGCTATTTCATCTTTTTGCTGAAAGAATGAAAGCTGGTTACTTTATGCAAAGTTTTCTGGAGCCTGAACTAGAATACCTATGTTCTGTTTCTAGTTCTCTGTGATGAAGATGGTGATGTTAAAAGGTTCACCTGCAGCAATGCAATAACACGAGAACTGGAAAGTTTTTTAGGAGACAAAATCCTAGGCATTTGATCTTAAACTAAAGGATCATGTCGTTTTCACATTTTTTTTTGATTGCATCCATAAACAGATGCTAGGAATCATGGAAAGTGTACAGATTCATTGATGCTGCTTGTTGATTTACAACTTCTATTAAGATATTCTCTTTTGTGCGCATAACTTATGCAACTCTTGGAATTAAGTTGATTTTTCCCTAAGGACCTCACGGAATCACTGTTTTGGTATGAATGTGCATATTCATATATGTTTGAATAAAAATTTATTAATTCTTTCTTTTTATTTACTCGATACTTACCAAGACATGGAGGCAGCGATCACAAGGGGTTTGGTGTCACATATTCTTGAGTTCTCAAAGCATCGATTCTAGGGAGTCACTTTTGCAGCAGAAATTGGCTGGTCAGATGCATTCTTACTTTTTTCTCTTGGTGGAACTTTTTGTTGATATTAGTTGTACAAGGACATTGCTTTTCTTTTTCTTATTGAACCAGGTTTCCAATATATATTATATAATCTTGTAGGTGTTCCTCAAGAAGTAACTAAGAGAGCGGCATTTATAGTGGATGCCACCACTAAAGACATACATATGGACCGAGCATGCGATGAAAAGACAACTAAAGATGAGCAATATAAGTGACATATTATATATAAGATTTTATATATATTGCATTCTGGTTGTGTTATTTGTTAGTTTATATTTGAAGCTACTATTTGAAGCTAAAATCCTTTCAAAGAATGGACGGATCCATCACAAGGGACTTCATTTGCACATAAGAAAAGGATTAAACTTTCAGAATGTTTAATTTAGGGATTACGTTTGGGATTACTTATTTAACCTACTTATTACTTTTCCACCAAAAGTAAGAATTTCTTACTTATTACTTTTCCTTCTCACATCTTCCATCTTATTTTAAATTTACCAAACAAACTTAAACTTATTACCTTATTTCAAAAGATAATAAGTTAATAAGTTGTTTTGAAAAGTAATCCCAAACACCCGGTTTTTAGGCACCATGTCAGGAAAGTCAACATGGTCAATTTACTGAAATTTCAGCTGCCACATCAGCAATAAACGGATCAGATTACCTTAAATCAATAATTTTGAAACTTTGGGGTAATTTATACTTGTATGCATCTCTTGCATTCTTTACTGTTTCAAAAGAATTATATCATTCTTCAAGATGCACTTCATAACAACAAATTTTTAAAAATGTTTAAAACTAAGACTAGGAGGGGCGCGCCAGACCAAGGTAGTAGTGCAACACCAAGGCGACGCTTCAAAACCCCAATAGCAAGCTATTGTGATGGGTTTTTCCCCTTAAAAAATAAGATTAATATCGAGTGAGCCGATGACCCACATATCAGATATTAAACTAATAAGAACAGATACTACACTTGATCTTAGCCAAAAGGCCGAGAAAGGTATGCTTTTACTCTTCTTGGGCTGCTGTACATATAGACATTCCCTTCATCTTTGTGTTCATCACTCAGCCAATGTGGGAGTCTGACCAACTTTTGCTCTCCAAGAACTTAACACCATACAGTAATGCAGATTAAATATTAATGTGACATATGGTGCAGGTTTTAATTTATACTCAATTGACTTGTATATTTGTTGATATTCATTTATCTCAAGTATGAACGACAGCTTGAAAGTGTTAAAACATGAGTCGGAAAATACTTCATCATGAGCGTGCTAGACCTGACAACGATGTTGAAGAATCGAGGGTGGAAATTGTATCTCTATATAAGGTAACATCACTGATGACTTCAACTCTACATTATTAGCATGTGTGTGTCTCATTCATGGATGACCCCAGCTCTTTTGAAAGACAAAACTGTGCAAGATTCTTCCACCCCTGATTTATATGAGTAGGAAATTGATAAAACTATTGACCCCATTAAAACAAGTATTTAATATTTGATTAGTAAATAAAATTATATTTCAAAGTGTTCAATTTGTATAGTTATAACGGACATAAACTTTAATCGATGAAATGATTTTTTTAGGTTAAAAAGTCGTTAGAAATGCTGTTAAACGTGTTGGGTAAGTGCCGCCAGCCTCTCTTGAAGGCCTTTTGACCCACAAAGGTAAATGTGTCAACAACCACAGTAAAAAACTAAAAAGAGTAAAAATGATCACAGGTTGATTGCAAAAAAGTCAAGTTGATTGAATTGATTTATATATGTGGATTTTAGTGGTATGACCACTTGTGTTTTTAACATTACTTTAGGAAAGCAACTCCTGACTTCACACATCTTTTCAAAAGATATAAATTATTGGAGCAACTTTTTTATTGATTTACTTTTTACCCTAAATTTTTATCCCGAAAGTGTAAAAAAGATTTACATTGTGATATTTGATTAAAAAGTTTACTTTGATATAAAGGGTTGGAATATCAGAAGTGTTACATGATTAAAGATATAATTGTATATTTTTTTGAAAATAAAGAGGGCATGCCTTGGAGCCAGCCAGTAAGCTTGTTGCTTTATTACCTTTAGGTCATGGGTTTGAGTCGTGGAAACAACCCTTTGTAACGAACCAAAATCCGGGTTTCGTTTTCAAATAAATAAATATTTCTAATTAATATTATGGTGAAAATAATATTTTAGAAATAAGTTGAAACAAGTGGGTTTCAAGTTTGTAGTGGGGTTATGTTAGTTTTAACTAACTTTAGAATGAAATGGGTGAAATGAAAAGTTGAGGGACTAAAAGTGTAACATGGCAAATCTGCCATATTGACTAGTAAAAAGTCAAAATTGGTCTCATTTTCTTCCTTGGGTCGTTCTTGGAAGAAGGAGAAAAGGAGAAAAACGATTTTGAAGCTAAATCGTGCATTTTAGGCTTGTTTTAAGAAGGTTTTGGCTCACACAACACTTTCCTAACATCAAGTAAGTGTTAATCATC
Organism: Smallanthus sonchifolius; assembly: GCA_023525975.1. Lineage (NCBI taxonomy): Eukaryota > Viridiplantae > Streptophyta > Magnoliopsida > Asterales > Asteraceae > Smallanthus > Smallanthus sonchifolius. The sequence goes on along the minus strand of CM042026.1, from coordinate 12,402,896 downwards.
CTTTTGATCTCACTTTAGATGTGTTCTTGATGGGTTTTGAAAGAAAACCGAAATTTTGTATGCATGTGATGAAATGGTGTTAGATTATTGATAATCTAGCTAAACTAAAGGTAAAGAGTAGTGATTAACATCCTAGAACCCTTTGATTATGATTTTGAAAAGTTAGGGTTCATATGGTGGAAATTGGGGGTGTTTGGATCATGATGATAAATGGCGAATTAATGAAGATTAAGTGTTTTTAAGATGTTAGACACTTGAACAAACACCAAATTAACTTAATAATAATTTTTGAAAGAAAAATTAGTGTTAAGATTAAGATAATGAAACTCAAGTGGGTGAGTTTGTGGTGAAAGAGGGTGTTTGGTTATGAGGATAACCCAAACGGGTCAATTTGGGTTAAAAAGGGGAAATTGGGTTGTGAACCCAATTATAATGTGATTTGATGAATGTTAGATTACTAAACTAGGTGTATATGTTTAGGTAATCAAATTGTGAGTCGAGATGGTGGATGCGGGATCTTCTAACCCGAAAGGTAAGTGCCTTTGCACTTACTTAGTAATGATGATAAATGGAGGTATTTGTGTTATGTGTGCATCCTATAATGCTGAAATGAATGAATGTAGTTATAGTTGTAATACTATAATGGTTATGTGCAAATGAATGAATGTAGTTATAGTTGTAATACTATAATGGTTATGTGCAAATGAATGAATGTAGTTATAGTTGTAATACTATAATGGTTATGTGCAAATGAATGAATGTAGTTATAGTTGTAATACTATAATGGTTATGTGCAAATGAATGAATGTAGTTATAGTTGTAATACTATAATGGTTATGTGCAAATGAATGAATGTAGTTATAGTTGTAATACTATAATGGTTATGTGCAAATGAATGAATGTAGTTATAGTTGTAATACTATAATGGTTATGTGCAAATGAATGAATGTAGTTATAGTTGAAATACTATAATGGATATGTGCAAAATGAATGAAGGTAGTTATAGTCATAATACTACAATGAAAACGTGGTGAATCTATGGTCTAAGAATCATAGTGGAAAGGAGGCTATGGTCTAAGAATCATAGTGGAAAGGGAGGCTATGGTCTAAGAATCATAGTGGAAAGGAGGCTATGGTCTAAGAATCATAGTGGAAAGGAGGCTATGGTCTAAGAATCATAGTGGAAAGGAGGCTATGGTCAAAGAATCATAGTGGAAATGGAGTTATGGTCTAAGTACCATAATGGATAGATGAATATGGAGTTATGGTTCAAGTACCATAATGGATAGATTGGTTATGGAGTATGATCTCGTATCCTAAATGGATATGAAGTTATGGCCTACGTGCCATAATGGAAATGGAAATGTGGTAATGAAATGATGAAAGAAACTTGTATGTGAAAAGTATGTGTATGAAAACTTTAATTGACCAAATGGGTGCAAACGGGTCAAATGGGTCAAATGGGTGAGTTATGATCATGTGTTATAATGGAAATGAGATTATGGCCTATGTGCCATAATGGAAAAAGGAAATGTGTTAATATGAATGATAAATGAAAAGAATGAAACTTGTAGGTGAAATACAAGTGTTATGTAGCCAAATGTTAAAATTTGGTGGAAACGGGTCAAATGGGGGAATGGGTGGAAACAAGTAGAATTTACTTGTTTGTTATGTTTTATCTTCATTACTAATGGTGATATGTTTATGTGGTTGTAGGAAAAGCTCCGATGTAGTCCAAGTCAAGTCCAAGGCGTTGGCGGATTCTCGTATGCGTATTTTGTATTTGATGGTATTTAGAAATCCTTTTTATGGATTAAATTTGATACACAAATGGTGTTTTAGTGTATTTACATGTTGTTGATGTGTCTTGGGTCAAAACCCAAGTATTGGGAATTTTTGGATGTCTTGTAGTAGTGAAAAAGTTGGAAATTTGGCTAAGTATAAATTTTGCAGGAAACTGAAACTCTCTGGAAATCTGATTCCTCGCGGTACGCGAAGAACCGGGATAGGTTCTCTCGCGGTACGCGAGGGACAAGGGTTTCGGAGATGCTTCGAGGGGTCTCCTCGCGGTACGCGAGAGCTTGCAGGGAAATCTCTCGCGGTACGCGAGAGACCTGGGTTCCGGCTTGTTTTTGGGACTCCCTCGCGGTACGCGAGGGAGGTGGCTAGTATGTCTCGCGGTACGCGAGGAGTAAAAAAAAAAAAAAAAAATATTTCCTGGGATTTGTTTTAAGCTTCCGCGTGTTTTACGTTTGGTGTGTTATAAATTGGTATCAGAGCAATGGTTTGAGGGAATTGGTGCGCGAGGCACTAAACTCAAACCGGATGCTCTTGATATGGGGAAATTGATACGAGAATCCATGGAGGACTTGACTAAGACTCGGAGCTTTCGGAATTGAAAGGTTAGTAATGTTATGATTAATGATTGTCACATATGGTGTATATGTATATGGACGATTGAATGACAATGTGTTATGTGTGCCGAAACTTGTTTTGTGATTTGTTATATGAATATGATAATTGCAATTGGGCATAACGTGTTATTAAACATGTCTGGCCAATATGTTTAATAAGACGGGATGTGCAAGGGTCTTTATGATAACCATATGACAATGAACATTTGCAAGGATTAGGTGAAGGTGATTATATGTGTATGTATGTTTATGAATGATTAAAAGGGGGTAATACATATACGCATAGATAAGATTTAGTGCCTTAACAAGTGGGTAGATTAAAGACCTATAAGTAGGTAGAATATCTATAACTTAGTTAAAATTTGGTCGGGGAGACTAAAGGGCACATGTGTAAGTAGAAGAAATGGTGGATGGAAGTCATCTTAAGGACTCAGGTATGTTAGAGTCTAGACGTGTATCACCTCGTGGGTGGTGAGGATCATGGATTAGGATGGGAGAAATAGAATGCATCAATCTAGCGGAGGATGGCTAGAGCTTTCTATCATGTTGTTTCGATCTTCCTTCGAGGAAATAGGGATCCTTGAGGCTATCCTTGGGAGGAACCGTATGAAGCCTTGGGAGCGGAAAGTATATCGGTTGGCGAACCGAAGCGGAAGGAAAACCTTGTTTTCTTAAGGGGATTCGTGGTGTGCGAACCAAAGGAGTTAAAGGGTGAGAGAATTAATCTTTGATTAATCAGTAATGAATCACTATAATGGTATTGGCACTGAAGCAATCCATTGTGATTGAAAGAAGGTGCATTACTTGCGATGAGTTGACTTCGGGTCGTGATGGAGAATTGATGGATTTTGATCCGATGATTGTGAAAGGGGTGTTTGGTTACTTAGTAACCATATCACAGTCAAGTATGATAAAGGGGTGACGTGTTAATCTGTTCTCATTAGAGACAGTGAAACACGAGGCATACGAATTGGTGTGTACACATGGCTTGTGCCATTGACATCAACCAGAGATATAAAGGGATACTTAGTATTCCAGTTAAGAAAGGGGATTTGATAAGGGTCATTGCACCCATGTGCTTGTTCTAAAAGTACATAAACTTTTCGGTGGAAAAAGAAAATGGAAGAGTGCGTTTTGGCACTGACAGTCGGTGGTAGGATAAACTTGACTAAAGGTCTCGCGGTTTGTGGACTTTATGGTCAAGGGTTAAATGTTAAAAATGTACATAGGTGGAATGTGTACATTAATGGTGATTGAAGTCTTAGAACTTCATAAGTGACGTTGGAGGTCTTTTGGACTTCACAAGCGGTGTTTGAAAGCGAAGTCTTCGAACTTCAAAAGTGGATTCGGTGATTTAGATCCTTAAATCTCAAAGGATGACTTATGATTAAGTCAATGGAGATACTTAGGGTGTTTGGTACGCGGTTAGAAAATTTTCCTTTCAGTGTTGTGAAAGAGGATTCAAGTGAGGAAGTTGTCGTATCCTTACTTGATGAGGTCGCATACTTTATTAGTTAAGAATGGTTGAGTTGAAGACTCGAGCTTCAAGGGGTGTAATTGTGGGTGTTGGGATCTTCGAATCCAAAGAGATATTAACTTGAGACCTTGAGTCTCAATGGGTGGATTAGTGAGGTAGTTTTGAAATTTCCATTTAAGAGATGGGTGACGTGGGATTTGAACTTGGATTTCCTTAGCTGTCAAATGTGTTGACTACTCGTATAAGGTGGTTCAAAAATCCAAGTATCCCATGGTTAGGAGTGTTGAAATTCAAGTGGAAACTTGACGTCATAAAAGTTTTCCTTTGAAAAGTGGTGTTTCGGGTTGGAGATCATGGGAGGATAGGTTCACGTATCGTTGGGTTGTCCAACATGGGGACTTTATTGGTGGATAGATTAATGTTTGGGAACTTCTCAGATGAAACGAGTGGACTCCATAATACATTTTGCGTGACCAGACACGAAAACGTTTGGAGGATGGAACTGATGTTATTTCATATGGCGATGATGAGATAAATGATAAACTGCTTGTCTAAATGAAACAGTGACTATCTTAGATAGTGGGCGAACTAATTGATGCAAAAGTAGACAACTGCGTATCACTGTCGAATAAACCATTAAAGACGGAGATAACCTTGGGGGAGTAATGAGGGCAGGTAAAGTTACCACATTAAAGTGAAGTCATTCTTGATGACGATATCATCATCCCTTATTGACGAAATTCTAGAGGCTAAAGTGTTAGCTTTTTAGGGTGATTTGAAGATGGAACGGGTGGTTCTTATGTTGACAAGCTTGGGGAAAATAATTCGGGGTTAAAGACATGCTTTGATAGGATTTGGATTCCTAGGTTGTCAAGTGTTTTGACAACTATTTTATATGAAGCGCATAAATCCAAACATTCTATCCATCCGGGGGCCATAAAGATGTTTTATGAATTGAGGTGTCATTTTTGGGTGGCCGGGTATGAGGCGTGATGTTGTTAAGTATGTTGAGAGGTGTCTCACATGCTTAAGGGTGAAGGCGGAGCACCAAAAGCCGTATGAAAAGCTTCAACCGCTTGAAATACCGCTTTGGAAATGGGAGAATATAGCTAAGGATTTGATCACTAAACTACCAAAGACCCGAAAGGGTTATGATGCGATATGGGTAGTAGTGGATCGGTTGACGAAGAGTGCATATTTCCTACCTATAAAGGAAACATACTCATCGGATAGATTGGCAGAATTATATGTGAAAGAAATTGTGTCACGCCATGGGGTGCCGGTGTCGATCATATCGGACCAGGATACGAGATTCACTTCTCGTTTTTGGAAGAAATTCCATGAGGACATGGGGACGAGGTTGAGCCTTAGCACCGCTTATCATCCACAAACGGATGGACAAAGCGAGCGTGCGATTCAAACGCTCGAGGATTATGTTGTGAGCGTGTGCTTTGGATTTTGGTGGTAGTTGGGACGACCATTTACCGTTGGCGGAATTCTCTTATAACAATAGTTACCGTTCTAGTTTTGGTATGCCGCCTTTTGAGGCATTGTATGGGAGAAAGTGTCGAACACCCGTGTGCTGGGGTGAAATTGGTCAACGGGAGCTTGGTAATGTGGAGGCGGTCAAGGAAACTAATGTTAGTATTGACCAAATTAAGGCTCGCTTGAAGGCGGCGCAAGATCGCCAGAAGTCCTATGCGGATAATAGGAAGCGGGCGATTGAGTTTCAAGTGGGGGACTTTGTGCTTTTGAAAGTCTCTCCTTGGAAAGGGGTGATACGGTTTAGGAAACAGGGGAAGCTAAGTCCACGTTTTATTGGGCAGTTTAAGGTTATTGCAAGGGTGGGTGCGGTAGCTTATCGTTTGGAGCTACCGGAGGGACTAAGTAGACTTCATAACACGTTTCACGTGTCCCATTTGCGAAAATGTTTAGCGGATGAGTCTACTTTTGTTCTCTTGGATGATATAGGGATCGATGGAATGTTGATTTATGTTGAGGAACCGGTGGCAATCTTGGATAGGAAAGTGAAACGGTTACGTAATAAAGAGATTAGCCAAGTGTTGGTTCGATGGAAGCATAGAAAGGAGGCGGAATTGACTTGGGAAACCGAGGAAGAGATGCTCAAATACTATCCGAACCTTTTTATGTGAAGACGGGTTTCGGGGACGAAACCCAAATAAGGGGAGGTGATTTGTAACGAACCAAAATCCGGGTTTCGTTTTCAAATAAATAAATATTTCTAATTAATATTATGGTGAAAATAATATTTTAGAAATAAGTTGAAACAAGTGGGTTTCAAGTTTGTAGTGGGGTTATGTTAGTTTTAACTAACTTTAGAATGAAATGGGTGAAATGAAAAGTTGAGGGACTAAAAGTGTAACATGGCAAATCTGCCATATTGACTAGTAAAAAGTCAAAATTGGTCTCATTTTCTTCCTTGGGTCGTTCTTGGAAGAAGGAGAAAAGGAGAAAAACGATTTTGAAGCTAAATCGTGCATTTTAGGCTTGTTTTAAGAAGGTTTTGGCTCACACAACACTTTCCTAACATCAAGTAAGTGTTAATCATCCTTTTGATCTCACTTTAGATGTGTTCTTGATGGGTTTTGAAAGAAAACCGAAATTTTGTATGCATGTGATGAAATGGTGTTAGATTATTGATAATCTAGCTAAACTAAAGGTAAAGAGTAGTGATTAACATCCTAGAACCCTTTGATTATGATTTTGAAAAGTTAGGGTTCATATGGTGGAAATTGGGGGTGTTTGGATCATGATGATAAATGGCGAATTAATGAAGATTAAGTGTTTTTAAGATGTTAGACACTTGAACAAACACCAAATTAACTTAATAATAATTTTTGAAAGAAAAATTAGTGTTAAGATTAAGATAATGAAACTCAAGTGGGTGAGTTTGTGGTGAAAGAGGGTGTTTGGTTATGAGGATAACCCAAACGGGTCAATTTGGGTTAAAAAGGGGAAATTGGGTTGTGAACCCAATTATAATGTGATTTGATGAATGTTAGATTACTAAACTAGGTGTATATGTTTAGGTAATCAAATTGTGAGTCGAGATGGTGGATGCGGGATCTTCTAACCCGAAAGGTAAGTGCCTTTGCACTTACTTAGTAATGATGATAAATGGAGGTATTTGTGTTATGTGTGCATCCTATAATGCTGAAATGAATGAATGTAGTTATAGTTGTAATACTATAATGGTTATGTGCAAATGAATGAATGTAGTTATAGTTGTAATACTATAATGGTTATGTGCAAATGAATGAATGTAGTTATAGTTGTAATACTATAATGGTTATGTGCAAATGAATGAATGTAGTTATAGTTGTAATACTATAATGGTTATGTGCAAATGAATGAATGTAGTTATAGTTGTAATACTATAATGGTTATGTGCAAATGAATGAATGTAGTTATAGTTGTAATACTATAATGGTTATGTGCAAATGAATGAATGTAGTTATAGTTGTAATACTATAATGGTTATGTGCAAATGAATGAATGTAGTTATAGTTGAAATACTATAATGGATATGTGCAAAATGAATGAAGGTAGTTATAGTCATAATACTACAATGAAAACGTGGTGAATCTATGGTCTAAGAATCATAGTGGAAAGGAGGCTATGGTCTAAGAATCATAGTGGAAAGGGAGGCTATGGTCTAAGAATCATAGTGGAAAGGAGGCTATGGTCTAAGAATCATAGTGGAAAGGAGGCTATGGTCTAAGAATCATAGTGGAAAGGAGGCTATGGTCAAAGAATCATAGTGGAAATGGAGTTATGGTCTAAGTACCATAATGGATAGATGAATATGGAGTTATGGTTCAAGTACCATAATGGATAGATTGGTTATGGAGTATGATCTCGTATCCTAAATGGATATGAAGTTATGGCCTACGTGCCATAATGGAAATGGAAATGTGGTAATGAAATGATGAAAGAAACTTGTATGTGAAAAGTATGTGTATGAAAACTTTAATTGACCAAATGGGTGCAAACGGGTCAAATGGGTCAAATGGGTGAGTTATGATCATGTGTTATAATGGAAATGAGATTATGGCCTATGTGCCATAATGGAAAAAGGAAATGTGTTAATATGAATGATAAATGAAAAGAATGAAACTTGTAGGTGAAATACAAGTGTTATGTAGCCAAATGTTAAAATTTGGTGGAAACGGGTCAAATGGGGGAATGGGTGGAAACAAGTAGAATTTACTTGTTTGTTATGTTTTATCTTCATTACTAATGGTGATATGTTTATGTGGTTGTAGGAAAAGCTCCGATGTAGTCCAAGTCAAGTCCAAGGCGTTGGCGGATTCTCGTATGCGTATTTTGTATTTGATGGTATTTAGAAATCCTTTTTATGGATTAAATTTGATACACAAATGGTGTTTTAGTGTATTTACATGTTGTTGATGTGTCTTGGGTCAAAACCCAAGTATTGGGAATTTTTGGATGTCTTGTAGTAGTGAAAAAGTTGGAAATTTGGCTAAGTATAAATTTTGCAGGAAACTGAAACTCTCTGGAAATCTGATTCCTCGCGGTACGCGAAGAACCGGGATAGGTTCTCTCGCGGTACGCGAGGGACAAGGGTTTCGGAGATGCTTCGAGGGGTCTCCTCGCGGTACGCGAGAGCTTGCAGGGAAATCTCTCGCGGTACGCGAGAGACCTGGGTTCCGGCTTGTTTTTGGGACTCCCTCGCGGTACGCGAGGGAGGTGGCTAGTATGTCTCGCGGTACGCGAGGAGTAAAAAAAAAAAAAAAAAATATTTCCTGGGATTTGTTTTAAGCTTCCGCGTGTTTTACGTTTGGTGTGTTATACCCTTGTACAAAGTGTAAGGTAAGACTGCGTACATTAGATCGCGCAAATGTGGGAGCTAAGTCAAGCAACGAGTACGCCCTATTTCTTTAAAAATAGAAATAAATCTAATTAGAACAATCACAATGAATTGAAATAATGAATACCGGCCCCATCCACTCGACATCCGTACTAAAAGAAGTCATATTATTATCAGCCATGCTAGATCTATGACCTTAAAGATGATTTAAGACCATAAAATAGTTTTTACAATATTTTTAATTTTAAAAGTTTACATATAAGTTAGGGTGTGTTTGATTTTCATTCTCAATCCTAGAGTGTCCAGATTATTGCTCACAAGTTTCTTGCTATGACAACTAATGGCGAAAAACAAGCTTCACCGAAGCACCCGCGTGTAACCGATCAAATAGCTTCCGTCAAGAGAAGAAGATTCCGACGAATTAAAAGTGCCCCAATGGCGGACACTTTTACTTATGGTGACCAAAATACCCAAGCAGTTAAGCCATGCCCCGAGTCTGTTTTCGATCATTTTAGCCCGAATTACTGGAAAATAGCTGTCATACTGCTTGTGTATTTAGCTGCAGGTACACTTTGTTTTCATCTCACCAGACACCATATTTCTGGAGAGAAAACACACAGCATACTGGATGCACTTTACTTCACCGTTGTAACGATGACATCAGTCGGGTATGGAGACGTTGTTCCTGCAAGCAATCTCACAATACTACTCGCGTGTCTTTTTGTGGTCTTGGGCATGTTAATTGTCGGGTTGGTTTTAGGTAAAGCGGCCGAGCTTTTAGTGGTGAAACAAGAACGAATATTAGAGAAAGCGTTACATCTAAATGAAACCATCGACGAAGCACAAATCCTTAAGAAAATCAAAACAAATGCAGCGAGAAACAAGTGTATTATCTTGGTGGTGTTGCTTTTGGTACTTATTGCTGCAGGGACAGGTTTGTTACTTGAGGTTGAAGATTTGAACTTTGTTCATGCATTTTATTGTGTTGTTGCTACACTTACGGGCCTCGGGTACATACATAAATGTTTTTCGACAACAGGCGGGCGCGTGTTTGCTTTGTTTTGGATATTGTTGGGTACGGTTTATGTCGCTCAGTTGCTACTCACTTTTGCGATGCTATACACCGAACGAAAGCAAAGATCGTTGATTAAATGGGTTCTTAAAAGAAAAACGACGGTTTCTGACCTCGAGGCAGCTGATTTTGATGGCGATAGAGTTGTCGTGTAAGTATGAAATAATGATTATTTCATCTAATAGTAACCAAGTTTATTCAATGTTCCGCTATAGTCACTCACATTTTTTTTCCAACTACAAAACTATGTTGTTCCATTTTTGTGAAATTCTTTTATAAATGTTAAATTTTTAAAAACTATGTTACCTAAATGGAACATACATGAAACTTGGTTACTATTTAGTGATTATTTTTTCAAGTTTAACCTGAAAAGGAGGTAATTGTGAAGAAAAAATTCAATAAATAATAATCAAGTTTCTAACATTATTTAAGTCAACTTGACAACAAATAATCACTAAATAGTAGGATGAAGTTTCATATAGGTTCCATTTAAGCCATTTATTTTTTTTAAACTAACATTTATAAAAAAAAATTACAACAATGAAACACTAGTGAAACTTTAGGGGTTTTTTAGTTAGAAAAAAATATGAATAACTTTATTTTAGCAATATTTAAACTTGGTTATTAAACATAATAATAATACATTTCTGATATGGTGTTTTTATCTGTTGGTATTCATCAGAGCTGCTGAGTTTGTTGTCTATAAGTTAAAAGAGATGGGAAAGATCAGCCAAGACGACATCGCACCGATCATGGATGAGTTTGAAACACTAGATTTTGATAAAACAGGAACATTATCTGTCTCTGATCTTCGGTTATCCGAGTCAGCATTAGCGGCCTCTGATATTATAGCTCCCCGATTATCAGTGTAAGGCATATTTAAGTATCTTGAACATGAACATTTAAGGGGGGCTGTTTGGATGGGAGTTTGAACTGATTAGTCAGTTCTTGGTGTTTGGGTAGAAGTGGATACTATGGTCATAAGAAACTGATTATTGGGATAAATGTAATATTATCTACTAAGACCAACTCGCTTTGCTCTATCACATAGCCACAAAAAGCCGTATGTTTTTATATCTTCAGTTATTTTGTTTTTCGACGTGTTAATGTTGTTGAAGATCGTGTCGTTTCTCGCTCACCATAAAAACCAACATGTAGCATATTAGATCATGGAAATGAATTTCTTTTGTGTTGATGTTTCCGATAAATAATCCGGGAGGTGAAAATTTTATAGTACCGAAGACCCCATTGGTTGTTAAATTTTACACCAATTTTTAACCTCCTGCCAAATAGATTGTGCCCATGGACATATCACCAGCTTGAATTTTCATTTTTAAACCGACACCAAATGAGACATATTAGCTACCAATTCCTAGTCCACCAGGTTCTTTTGGTGCCAACATGTTATGCCACGAAATCTAACAAACTTTGATCACCACCCCCAAAAATATTTCTGCTAATGGACTCCAATTCATCAAATAACGAGAAGTAATAAAGTGGTAAGCTTCCAAAAATCGCCTTTATAATTGTAATTTTACCACCAAACGATAATGTCTTTACTTTATAATTATAAAATTGTAGATAACTTAACTGTGATATCCTAGTTGTCCGTGTATGTCTAATTCCACGTTCTTACATAATATTATCTTAACTGAGTATATTTCATAAATTAAAGTTATTACAATATGAAATTTACGTCAAATCTTGAAATATTTAGTATATCGTTATTAGTCAATAAGTATTTGTCTATTCTAGAGGGGTTAAAGTGTAGTTATATTTCTATTTAATCCTCTCTTATTTCTCATTTGTAACATACAAAGTAATACAATCAATCACAGTGTTTATTGTGGTATCAGCGATGTGTCCCTTCCTCTGACCAGCGCCTGATTACCTTCCGGCCGACTCCCTGTTCTGGTATCCCTGACCACCAGTGCCGGATTATCCTTCTCCGCCAACAATGGCCAGTTCTGCTATCACAACCTTTTCCCAGACTGAAAAGACAACCCACAACTCCCAAAAGTTTGGATTTACTCTCTCATCCACCAATTATGGACACTGGAAGACAATGATTACTCCCTTCCTTGTAACAAACAATCTCTTTGGCTATGTCGACGGCACTATCTCCTGCCCCCTGCTACAATACAATCGGAGATTTCAGGGAAGGAGGAGGAGACCTCTACTCGTTTCCTATTGAAACCAAATCCATGTTTCTCGGCATGGATCTCCAATGATGCCCACATCTCCAATGATGCCCACATCTGGATGCTGATTCTGTCAACTGTCTCTGAATCTTCATTCCAACATGTCCAAGGTAACACCTCTCGTGGTATTTGGTTATCTCTTGAATGTGCTTATGCACCCCGCATGTAACATGCCGGGTTTTGAAAAGCATAAAGACGTTCACAAGGATTAAACTAAGCAAGGGAAGGGAGCGAGCCTTGGGCTTGGGGTGCATGGGCTGGAAAAGAAAGGGAATTGGGCCTTTAAAACCCTGATTCCCAGCCCCTCCACCCTGATTAGTCCCCATTTTTGTTTTCTAGAGAGAGAGAGAGAACCTAGAGAGAGAAAGTCCCGGTTTTTGGATTTAAGCTTATAGGATCGTTGGAATACATCCCTGGATCGCTTAGCAACTAAAAGGAGTCGCTTACAAGTAACGATCTATCACAGATCTGAGTTTTTTTTAGAAATTTATGGGTTTTATGGTTTTCGAATCAAAGGTTAGATTTTTACGTTTGAAACTCGAAGTAAACCCTAGATCTAGCATCACAAGTATAAAGCACAAGTTTTGGACGTAAAAAGTTTGAATCTTGATGGATTTGAGTCTCAACCGCCATGTTCATACAAAACTAGGGTTTTAGTGGGGAAAAAGAGCCCGCATGCGAACTTTTTAAGTTCGTCGGGCAAAGAACTAGCGAACATGTCAAGTTTGCTTAATAAGTTCGCTAGGTGTTGTCTAGCGAGACTATCAACTTCGCTTGGTAAGTTCGCTATGTATACCTTAGCGAAACTGCTAAGCTCGCCTGGTAAGTTCGCTGAGTCCCTTAGAGGCGAACTTGACCTAAGTTCGCCTGGTTAGAAGTAGTAAAACCGTTTAGTGTCGGGTAAAGTCTGATATGCTTTGAATTGTTATGGTTATTTAGATCATGTGAGGTTCAAGTCTAGCTAGGAAACCATGTGAGTTCTAATCCCCTTTTTGACTGCTTTAGGGGTGGTGTGCATACTTAGTGTAAAGTGTTTATTACATATTTTATATTAATAAATAAAGTGAAAAGCTATGTTCTAGTGTAAAGTTTAAAAGAGGCATAATATACGTGTTAGTATTTTAAAGTAAAGTAAGATATATCTTTATGACAAGCGTTTAATATATTTTTATATACATAAACAAATGCATGATATATGTGTTAAGCTATATTTCAGTAAAAGCAAAGGTATTTATGGAAAGCGTTTACTATATTTTCATATAAATAAACAAAAGCATAATACATGTTAAAGTTATGATCAAGTTAAAAAAAATTATATGAACTGTAAGTGAATAGTTTTCCTACGGGAAAGTGTACCAGCTTGTTAAGGTCTTTGAGACAGATGTTACTTGTACAAGATGTCAGATATGGGTTAAGCCCATTAGTAAGAACCTTTGGGTTCGCTAACGGTTGTACGACTGGGATGGGTGACGACGGTTGCTCGGGAGGTCCACGTAACCTCCCCTCAGCGTTAAAAGGTATTGTCGGTTCATGTACTAGGTATTCGTCTGTTCATGGTCGTTGACCATGGGGGCGGTAAAGTAGTGACAAGGGAATTGACGGTTAAGCGGTATTGTCGGTCCATGGCCGTTGGCCATGGGGGTATTAACCAGGTACTTGTCGGTTCATGGACGTGAGCCATGAGGGCAGTACAATGTAAAGGAATTGACGGTTATTGCATGTTTTTTTTACTGTTTTGAAAAGTAAAGTACGTAAAGTTTTGTCTTATTTGCAGTATGTATGTATTAGTAAATCTTTTGTATAATTGATTTAAAGTAAACGTTAGAACTCACTCAGCATTGCTGATTTTTAGTATGCACATCAGTTAAGTGTAGGTGGTTGTAGATGGATGAGGATGCTCGGCTTGGCGCAGAGAGTTACCCGAAGAACAGTGTCTGGCATCCCGTTTATGTTTCTTTTGATTATGTTGTTTAAATATAAGTTTTAGTTTGTAACTGACAAGTATGTTTGAGACTCGTTTTGTATTTTCGCTGAGTATGCTAAAGTTTTAATCGTTTCCGTTGCGATGTGTTGAATGTCTCATGTTATGTGCTATGTGTTGATGAGTAAATCCAATAAGTGAGACATCCCGGGTTTGGGGCCTTACACCACACGTCCTCCAGTGAATACACCCTGAAAACTCAGTTGCTAAAAATACAAATGATGGGAGATGAATCATCATCTGCGTACCTTACCCGAGCAACTGAGTACTCCGATGCTCTAGCCAATATTGGCGACCCATGTAAAGAAAAGGACCTTGATATGCTTGTTATTTCAGGACTCAGAGATGAATACAATGGGCTGAAGTCTACCCTGCTTAAATGTCAGTTTCCAACCTCTTTTTCTGAACTTCATGGGCTATTATCAGATCATGATTTTATGATCAATGAACTTGTATTACACATTGAACTTGTATTACACAATGAACTTGTATTACACGATGAACATGTATTACACAATGAGCTGAAAAACATAAAACACAATGCCTAATACATATAACACAATGAATTTGTATTACACATTGAACTTGTATTACACGATGAACTTGTATTACACAATGACTTGACTAATTACACAATGAGCTAAAAAACGTAAAACACAATGATAAATACATATAACACAATGAACTTGTATTACACATTGAACTTGTATTACACAATGAACTTGTATTACACAATGAGTTGGAAAACATAAAATTTATTTTGTTTTATTTTTATAACGACACTATACTCGTTTTAAAGATAAAAAAACGCTCGTTTTTATGGTGTAATTTTTTTGAAAAAATAATATTGTATATAAAATTTATGAACGTTTAAAAATGAGGGGGGGGGGAATTTGATAAAAAGTCAACAAAAGTGGCCAAGACTAAAATACCCTTTCAACAATTTTTTCTCCTACAATTTAATCTCAACTATTAAATTTTTTCTATAATTTGATCTAATAGCTCTAAATTTTTCTCACCCTTCTTAGAATTAGAATCTTTTTTACCTGAACTTAATCCTATATATATATAATACAATTGGGTGAATAGTACCCATACAAAATGCAATGAATCATTTCAGGCTCAGATCTGTTAACAATTGGACAAAGAAACATAAAGGTTTAGAAGTTGTTATAACACAAGTTTATCCTAGTGTTGAACATAAAGAGTGCATTAGACACTTATATAGCAATTTCAAGAAATATTTTCGTGGTGAGTTCTTTAGCCGACATTTGTGGTGAGCTACAAGGACCTATAAATCTATAATGTTACTCATTATAAAAGATTATTAAATGAATTTGCTGGAGTACGTAAAGATGCGGTTACGTATATTAATCAGAATCATAAAAAGATACAAAGGCGTTGCAAGTTTGGAACAACATCCAAATGTGATCACATTACAAACAATATTTCAGAAGCATTTAATTCTTAGATAGGTGAATTGCCTTATCAGTCGGTACATACTCTCCTTGGTATGATTTGATAAGAAAGGGACTATAAAAAATGGAGGGGCACATTAGTACCTAGTACTAAGAGTTATCTCAATAAAATCTCTAAGGCAAGTGTTTTATTCTTTTTATTGCATATATTTGAACTTATTAAATATACCAACGTGAACTTTGCCAATATTTTTTCTATATTATATGTAGAAGTTGGGTGAATATGAAGTTTGCAAAAGTGGTGAAAATCGAGCTGAAGTGAAATGTATGGGAAAACGTTGGGAAGTCTTACTTGTTGAGTGAACATGCACTTGTCGGGTTTGGCAAGTTAAAGGTCTTCCATGCGTGTATGCAATGGCTTTTATTGCTTTCATAAGGGATGTAAACTGGGATAAATATGTTGATTCATATTTTAGTATTAAGAAACTTAAAGAAGTTTTGCTCTGAAAGTTGATCCAATGCCCGCAAAGGATCAATGGGTGCACATAGATACATACCATAAAACATCCGCCTAGAAGACCAAGAAAGAACATAATTAAACCATAGGATGAGTCTAATAGAAGACATAGATGTCCACATTGTTATGAGTTTGGACACCATAAAGCAACATGCAAGAATCCACATCTCAAGATCCTAATCAATATTATGCATCAACCGGAATGAGAAAAGAGTACGAAAGCTTGGGAAAATAACTAATTGAAGTCAAAGAGTTGGGTTTTTGGTCCGTAAAAGGTTAAAATTTTGGCCTTTATTCTTTTTTTGACACCTATCACTCGCATTTTTTGTGATTGTTTTTTAACATTTACTGCCACTATTTTGGTAATTTTAGCGATTGTTACTAGATACGTGAAACAAATTATTGCTGTAAAAGTCATTGTAATAATTTTAGTGATTGTTACAATTTTGGAATTTTTTCAACTGCATGAAAAATCATTGTAAAAGCAGTAAAATAGTTGTAAAAAAATCAAGTCAATTAGAAAAGCAATAAAAAATCGTGTAAAAAATGAAAAACGAAAAAAGTAGTAAAAAGATAGTTAAAAAATGGTAAAAATGAAATTAAAAGTTTTACGAAAATTAAGCTTAAAATGGTCATATTAGACACTATTTTTTTATGAAATATATTAAAATAGATATATAGGGGACGATTCCACTAAAAAGTGGTTTTTCGCTAATAAATACTAAGAAGTGGGTCAAACGAACTCCGATTGAGCTCATTCCAGCGGCGTTGGAACCGTCTCATCGAACCCTAACCCGGACCCAAAAACCTAAACCCCTCTCCACCCGCACCCCAAAAACCTAAACCCCCCTCCAACCCTACCCCGAAAAGCCTAAAACCCCCACCCCCACTCCCACCCCCCAAAAACCTAAACCCACCCCTACCCACCCCCAAAAACCTAAACCCCCCACCCCCACAAAAAAAAACCTAAACCATAAAACTAAACCCTAAGGCTAAAACCCTAAAATTCAAACGTAAAATTTAAACCTTAAAAGCTAAACCCTAAAAGCTAAGATGGTAGAGTTCGACGAGACGGTTCCAACGCCGCTGAAATTAGCTCAATCGGAGTTCGTTTGATATCGTTTCTTAAGGTTTTTGTTATTTCTTAGATTTCTTAGCGAAAAACTACTTGTTATTTGATCATCTCCGTAGATATATATATATATATATATATATATATATGATATTTTGATAATTTTAGAGGGACATATATGATATTTAGAAATTTCTTTGGATATATATGCAATTAACCAACTAAATTATAGCCCTAAATTATGGTAATTTTTAATAAAAATCAAATAAAAAATATTTAAAAAGATGGGGCAAAATAAACCAATTATCTAATATATTATCCTAGCTGCCCTAATATTCATTTTTTTTTCACAAAAATAGAACTTAGATGATACTTTTTTGAACAACATGAGTTTGCCGATGTATGAAAAGTTTAACGTATGAGGGAGTTTGGGTGCTTATATCAATTGTATTTATTTTAAATCCACGTTTTAAGTTGGTGTAGGTTTCTTGGACTTTTGAGATGTTGTATCCGGTCAGTGAGCTTAATAGTTGAGTTGAAAATGTGAGAACTAAGTAATTATTAGAACTTGGTTATGCATTAAACTTGGATTATAAATTTTACATTAAGAGTTGTTTTTTTCTTAAATTAAAAATAAACGACTAGTTTTTTTATGATTTTTATTAGGAATTGTAAATTTTTTATTAATGAAATGTTATTTTATTTATAAGTTTTATAATATTTAAATATTTTATATTTTTTATTAATTGAATTAATTTTTTATTATTATTTATTTAAAAAATGGTTTAAAGATAAGAAAGACGGATAATATAGGTTCTGGGAAGAAAAGAGAGAAAAAAAAATCATATGTGATTTGATAGAAAGAGAGCTTAGCCAGGGAAGAAACGGATAGACTCCCCTTGTAATAATGCAAATGATATGAAATAAATAAATAAATATCAAATCAGTTAATAAAATGTAACAATAATTATACTCCTTTTAGAGCATTTAAAACACCCACCGAAATATATGGGCTAGCCCCACATTGACTTAATATATATTGACTATGGAGTCATTTTTATCACCCCTCTCAACCCTCGTTAAAGCCATTGAAACATCACTGGTCATTAAAACTGAAACGACTTATGTGCAACATCATTTAATATAATTAAAAATAAATAATGTGTTAAAACTTTATAAAACAATGAGCTTATAAATCTTATTTTCTCTTTTCTATATATTTATTTTAATTTCTAAATAAATTATAACATCATCTGAATCATCCGATTAGATTCAACTTTTTAAACATTTCAAATGTACCCTCATGTCTCCTTATTCTTGGTCGCCACATAATTCTTGGCGACCACGTAACTCTTGAAGACCACGTTATTTTTATAACCCATATTTGACTCCTTGTCCACCTTCATGGTATAAAAAGAACAACCCCATAAACCTCAGACCCCATCACCACTCGTGCTTTATGAGCCACTGTTACATGAGTTAGTGGTGACCTCAAGAAGATTGGAAACAAGAACATCTTTCAACACCCGGTTGCTCGATAAACAATGGCGATTCTCAGTGCTTCAAGACTTGGTATGTTTTATAATTCTACGATGAATCCTGCTACTAGTTTCTTGTTAAACCCAGTTTTCTTACATGGGTGTGTTGCCTCCGTACATTTTGTGTTCTTGTTTTTCATAACAATCTCTTGGGTCTGGAAAAGATTTAGGACTGATCCAACGGTGGTTCCGAAACAGAATTCTGGGTGTTTGTTTTACAAACAAACACTGTTTTGTTCTCTTATTCTTTCACTCTTCAATCTTGTTTTGTGTTTCTTCGACAGTTTTTATTGGTATAGAAACGGTTGGAGTGATGAAAAGATTGTAACCATTTTGCATGCTCTTCTTGGAACACTTGTTTGGTTATTCATTTCCGTTTATTTACACACACTTGTTTCGAATTCGTCGACAGAATCTAGAAAATACCCCTTTGTTTTAAGAGTTTGGTGGGTGTTTTTCTTTTCAGTTTCTTGTTATTCCCTTGTGGTAGACTATGTTTACTACAAAAGAACCCATGATTCAGTTTCTATGTTCTTTGTCTCTGATTCTGTCTCTAGTTTTATGGGTTTGTTTCTTTGTTTTGTGGGGCTATCCTACAAAACAGAGGAAGAATCCCAAACTAATAATCTTGAAGAACCTCTTTTGAGTTCTGGTGTGTCTAAAGGTGAAATTGCATCAACTTATGAAAATGCAAGTTTCTTTAGCCTCCTGACATTTTCTTGGATGAGTTCTGTGATTGTAGAAGGCAACAAAAAGCCATTAGACCTTGAAGATATCCCTCATCTTGCAAATATCGATAGCGTGAGAGAAGTATTTCCTGTTTTGTTAAATGAAGTAGAGTCTTTAAGCAATGGGGATGATCAAATCACTTCATTTGGTCTTACTAAAGCCTTATTGTACATCGTGTGGAAAGACTTCGTGATCACAGGATTGCTTGCTTTAACATATGCGTTGTCTAGTTTTGTTGGTCCTTACCTCATAGACTCATTCGTTCAATATCTTAACGGACAACGAGATTATGAAAACCAAGGTTTCGTTTTGGTGGCTGCATTTTTTATTTCAAAGATTATCGGCTGTTTCGCACAACGACATTGGTGGTTCAAGCTTCAACAGGCCGGAATTAGGGGCAGGTCGGCCATTGTTGCCATGATTTACCAAAAGGGTCTCACCATTTCTGGTCAGTCAAAGCAAGGGAACTTGAGTGGTGAAATCATAAACTTCATGGCCGTTGATGCTGAAAGGATAGGTGACTTTGGTTGGTATATGCATGATTTTTGGCTAGTACTTGTGCAAGTAGGCGTTGGATTAGCACTTTTATATAAGAACTTAGGACTAGCCGCGATTGCTTCATTAATCGCTACAGTTCTTGTGTTGTTAGCCAATCTTCCACTTGGGAATATACAAGAAAAGCTTCAAGATGACTTGATGAAATCTAAAGATAAAAGGATGAAGTCAACATCTGAAATCTTGAGAAACATGAGGATTCTTAAACTTCAAGGTTGGCAAATGAAGTTTTTGTCGAAAATCATCAAACTTCGTGATGAAGAAGGTGCATTGAAGAAATACATGTATACTTTGTCTTTGAATTCTTTCTTGTTCTGGGGTGCTCCAATTGTTGTAGCTGGGATCACTTTCACCACATGTCTGTTAGCTGGCATCCCACTTGAATCAGGAAAGGTACTTTCTACACTTGCAACGTTTAAAATACTTGAAGAGCCGATTTACAATCTTCCAGACGCGATTTCAGTGTTTTTCCAAACTAAAGTCTCGCTTGATCGAATTGCCACATTCCTTGGTATCGAGGACATAGATTCTAATGCTATAGATAAGGTTCCACAAGGAAGTTCTAACACAGCTATTGAAATCATAAATGGGTGCTTTTCATGGGATTTAACTGTATCTTCTAACCCTACGTTGAAAGACATAAACATTAGAGTGAATCAAGGTATGTGGGTTGCTGTTTGTGGGACCGTTGGGTCGGGGAAGTCGAGCTTACTTTCTTGTATCTTAGGAGAGGTTTCGAAGATATCAGGAAGCGTAAAAGTAAAAGGATCAAAGGCGTATGTATCTCAATCGCCATGGATACAGAGTGGAAAGATTGAAGATAATATTTTGTTTGGTAGGGAGATGGATAGAGAGAGGTTTGAGAAGGTTCTAGAAGCATGTTCTTTGAAGAAAGACCTTGAAGTTTTTTTATTTGGTGATCAAACGGTTATTGGTGAGAGGGGAATAAATTTGAGTGGTGGTCAGAAGCAGAGAATTCAAATTGCACGGGCTCTATATCAAGATGCCGATATTTATCTTCTTGATGATCCGTTTAGTGCTGTAGATGCTCATACAGGAAGTCATCTTTTCAAGGTAAGTGATTCTGGGTTATGATTTTGTTCCAAAAAGTTTTCATTGTTTAGAACATATATAAAGGTATAATTACATAATTTTAATGTACATTTGTGTTTTTAAATAACAGGAATGCATCTTGCGATTTCTGGACTCGAAGACAGTGATTTATATCACACATCAAGTAGAGTTCTTACCTGCTGCGGATCTCATCCTGGTTAGCTCTCAAAGTCTTTGATTTTCATTTAGTTTGTACATATGAGCACACATATGCCAGAATTTGGCCCGACATTAGGGCCAAAGTGGCCCCGAGTGTGAGGCCTGTCAATACTTTGTGGGCTGGGTTGGGCTAGTCTAATGCCCGGTAACTCCAGTTGGATAAAAAGATCATGATTGTTTGAAGTCAACATATTCCATGTACTTCCATTGTTTCATATATGTAAATGTTGTTAATTGGTATAGAACAAGAAGATGGTTGGAACAGATTCATTGCATATATTTTTTCGTGTATTTTGATCATATTACAAGCCCCTATTAATAGATACAAAGATTGGTAAATATGGAAGAAATACTGCTATGATTAAGGAGGAAATTGTGGGCTTAAATGGGGAGATAATGTCAAGAATATCTTTGACTGATCCCATTTCCTTTTAACACTCCCCCTCAAGTTGAATAGTGGGATCTCCAAAATTCAACTTGGCCAAACATTTGTCAAGAATCTTCTTGTTAATGGCTTTGGTTAAAATGTCAGCTAACTGGTCTTCTGATCGAACGAAGGATAGCTCAATAATTTTTGAATCTAATTTTTCTTTGATGAAGTGCCGATCCACCTCTACATGCTTTGTCCGGTCATGTTGTACTGGATTTTCTGATATTTGAATAGCTGCTGAGTTATCACACATGATAGTACTTGCTTCTTGTGTAGGGAATCCAATTTCAGTCATGAGCTTTCGAACCCATAAAATTTCTGCCAAACCTCTTGCTATTCCTCTGAACTCAGCTTCTGCACTTGAAAGAGCAACTACTTTCTGCTTCTTACTCCTCCAAGTTACAAGGTTTCCCCCGACTATGGTGAAATAGCCTGAAGTTGACCTGCGATTTCCTTTGTCTCCTGCCCAGTCTGCATCTGTATAAACTTCAGTTCTTAGATGATCATTTGATTTAAATAGTACTCCATGACCAGCAGTTCCTTTCAGATACTTAATAATCCTCCAAACTGCATCCATATGAGCCACTTGTGGTTTATGCATGAATTGACTAACTATCCCGACTGCATAAGCGATGTCCGGCGCGAGTATGTGAGAGGTATATTAATTTCCCCACAATTCGTTGATATCTTCCTGTATCTGCCAATTCTGCTCCTTCCTCCATATAAAGTTTTTGGTTTGCTATCATCGGAGTATCTACAGGCTTGCAATCAAGCATCCCTATTTCTGCCAATAAGTCAAGTACATACTTTTTCTGACAAATGAAAATTCCCTGTTTTGATCTTAGCACTTCAATTCCGAGGAATTATTTTAGTCTTCCTAGATCCTTCATTTCGAATTCTGTAAATAAGTTTGTCTTCAACTTTGTCATTTCTTCCTTATCATTCCCTGTAATAATCATGTCATCTACATAAATGATCAAGCATGTTATTAATTTTCCTCTTCGTTTA
The DNA here is from genome assembly GCA_023525975.1 of Smallanthus sonchifolius. Taxonomy (NCBI): domain Eukaryota; kingdom Viridiplantae; phylum Streptophyta; class Magnoliopsida; order Asterales; family Asteraceae; genus Smallanthus; species Smallanthus sonchifolius. The sequence goes on along the minus strand of CM042026.1, from coordinate 12,380,360 downwards.
AGAAATAGAGTATGGTCTGAGTTACTTTGTTTAAAACCATATCCTTTCATTGCAACAGTAAACCTCCCAAACCATGCTCGTGGAGATTGTTTTAATCCATACAAGGATTTCTTTAAGCAACAAACTTCTCCTGGTTTAAAATCTCCTTTAAATCCAGGTGGGGCTTCCATATATACCTCTTCCTTAAGTTCTCCATGTAGGAATGCATTTTTTACATCAAATTGCTGAAGAGGCCACCCTTGATTTGCAGCGATTGAGAATAGAACTCGAATTGTATCAATTTTTGCTACAGGGGAGAACGTCTCTGAATAGTCGATCCCATACGTTTGAGTGTATCCTTTGGCTACCAATCGGGCTTTGTACTTTTCAATCGAACCATCTGGTTTGTACTTTACCATGAAGACCCATCTACACCCAACAGGTTTCTTTCCAGGTGGAATAACACATTTTTCCCATGTATTACTTCTTTTCAAGGCTTCCATTTCTGTCTCCATTGCACCTCTCCAATTTTTTATTTTAGAGCTGCTTCTGTGTTGGTTGGGACTTCTTCGGTATATAGGGATGACTCAAACGATCTTGCTTCTTGAGAAAGACTCCCCCTGGCTATATTAGCCATTGGGTACCTTGAGCTTCGGGACTCCTTTTCAGGAGTATACCGTTTGGGTGGTATTCCTCTGTTTGACCGTGGTGGTAGCACATACCTTTCCTCCTGTTCTTCATTAGATTCTGAATGCCCTGTCATCTCATTATCATTGTTAGGAAAAGATTGAGATTCAGGTTTATCAATTGTTACCTCAGGAATCAGAGTGGGTGGATTCTCTTCAGTGGCACTGTTTTCTACAAATTGTATATGCGGAAGTGTTTGAGGTGTTGAAGGTGTTGTGTTGGTTGGAGGTGCTGGAGGTGTTGTGTTGGTTGGAGGAACTGGAGGTGTTGAGGTATTGGGGTGGATTTCTTCGGATGAAGGAATTTGGCTTAACCAGCTCAGTGTGTCATTAGACTGCTCCCCCTGACCACTGGGTTGGTTATGATAGAAAAATTCTGTTTCAAGAAAATCACAATTCATTGTGGTGAACATGTGACTAGTTGCTGGATTATAGCACCGATAACCCTTTTGATTGATTCCATACCCCAAAAAAACACACTTTTCAGCACACGGACCCAACTTGATTCTATCAACTTTGGGTATATGTACAAACACCGAGCAACCAAACACACGTGGTTCAAGGTTAAGTGACGGAGGGATGGTGGTGAATGTGGACAGATTGTCGAGGGGAGTTTTGAATTTAAGGATTTTTGTAGGTAGCCGGTTCAACAGGTAGACAGAAGTTGCAACTGCCTCGGGCCAATAGGAGGTGGGAGCTTTTGATTCGATTAGCATAGCCCGAGTCATTTCAAGGATAATTCGGTTTTTTCGTTCAGACACACCATTTTGCTCAGGAGTATATGGACAAGTAGTCTGATGAATAAGACCCTTAGATTGAAAAAATTGTTTCATAGCAGTGTTGACATACTCCCCCCCATTGTCAGATCAGAGAATTTGAATTTCTCTTTTAAATTGAGTGTGAACCATGGTATGAAACAAGACAAATTTATCATAAACTTCTGATTTGTGTTTAAGAAAATATACCCATGTCATACGAGTACAGTCATCCACAAAAATTAAGAAAAAACGAAAACCTTGACCTCCAACAATTGGGGATGGTCCCCACACATCTGAATGAACTAAGGAAAAAGGCAAATCAACTTTCGTATTACTAGGTTTGAAGGTTTTTCGATGACACTTAGCAAGAATGCATGTTTCACATTTTATTTTACTGTTTGAAGGAAAAAATTTAGGAAACAAAAGTTGCGAATAACCAGTAGATGGATGACCTAATCGTCTGTGCCACAACCAAGCTTCTCGATCATTAGTTCCATGAGAAAGCATTGCTGTTCCATGTTGAGCCACCTCGTCCACATAATACAACCCTTGTCTCTCAGTGCCACGTCCAATAATCACACCCGTTCTGATATCCTGTAGAATACAAAAGGTAGGATGCATTAGTATAGTGCAGTTAAGCTCTTTTGTCACATGGCTGATGGATAACAGTTTATGAGACAGAGATGGTATGTATAAACAGTTTGATAATCTCAAAGTCGGTGAGATTTCAATGGTACCCCCCCTTTTACGTAACAAATTTCACCATTGGCTGTCCGAATATGAGTTTTCTTCGGTTGGGATTTAGATATAATATCTGACACATCACATGTCATAGTGTCAATTGCCCCACAATCAAAAATCCATGCAAACTCTTGTTTACTTTCCTTATTTTGAGCCATATTTGCAATTCCAACACATTCAGGGGTATGTTTTGACAATTTTGAAACATTATTATTATTTAAGCAAGAAAAAGGAGTTTTGGGACTTGAGGGGTCTGAGTTGAAAAACTCAAACCCGATACCTTCTTCCTTCTCCTGTGCCCTAGCCACTCCCCCAAATGCGCCGCTCCTCCCATCTTCGCCGGTGCCGCCGCTGCTGCCGGTGGCAATATTGCTGCCCACGGCGGCGGTGCCCTGGCCTGCTTCGGTTTCCATCGGTTTGCTACTTTTCTTGTGGCCATCGGCCCACCACTCAGGGTACCCGACCAATTTGAAGCACTGTTCTCGGGTATGTTTACTCATACCACAATGAGTGCATGTAACATCCCGAGTTTTAGAGCACGAGAGAATTCACGAGGAATTAAAACTTAAATAAAAAGAAAGGAATCGGGCTTGGGCCGGGGTGTATGGGCCGAAAGGGGCAAGGGTTTGGGCCCTTATAAGTCTCAAGACCAGCCCCAAACCCCCATTTACAACACCATTTTCGGAATTCTAGAGAGAGAAAGCGAGGGAGAGCCTAGAGAGAGAAAGTCCCGGTTTTCGGATTAGAGCTTCAAGGATCGTTAGCAAGAGTCTCGCGAGTGTTTAGCAACGAAAAGGAAGTGATTACAGGTAACCGATTCTCCTAGATCTGAGTTTTAGTTCATTTTTGGGTTTTTCGGGTTTTGGGTGAAACGGGAACGTTTTTACAGATGAAACTGAAAGAAAAGCATAGATTTGAGTTCTTAAACGAAAAACAAACGTTTTGAATGTAAAAAGTCCGGATCTTGACCAGGTCGGACCTGCATTGCGAAAGTTAGGGTTTTTCACGGGGAAGATAGCTGAGTTCTGCAGGTATCGAAACTAGAAGTTTCGAGCGGCCTGCAGGTATCGAAACTAGAAGTTTCGAGCGGCCTGCAGGTATCGAAACTAGAAGTTTCGAGCGGCCTGCAGGTATCGAAACTAGAAGTTTCGAGCGGCCTGCAGGTATCGAAACTAGAAGTTTCGATGGGCCTGCACCTGTCGAAACTAAGTAGTTTTGATAGGTCTGCATCAGTAAGTGAAGTCAGTGTATTCACCTGTAACAGAACGAGTAAACCGTTAGAGTCGGGATTAGGTCTGATATGTGTCAACTGTTATGATTGTTCAGATTGAGTGAGATCCAGTAGACCATTCCAGCTAAGATAAGAGGTGAGTTCTAATCCCCTTTTTGCCTTCTTTAGGGGTGGTATGCATACTTAGTGTAAAGTGTTTATTATATTTTATATATTATAAACTGAAGAGAAAAGCTATGTTTTAGTGAAAGGTTTAAAAGAGGCAAAAGTATGTTTTCAGTAAAGTAAGATATATCATTTGGCAAGCGTTTACTATATTTTTATATACATAAACAAAGGCATGATATATGTGCTAGTATGTTTTCAGTAAAGTAAGATATATCATTTGGCAAGCGTTTACTATATTTTCATATACATAAACAAAGGCATGATATATGTGCTAGTATGTTTTCAGTAAAGTAAGATATATCATTTGGCAAGCGTTTACTATATTTTTATATACATAAACAAAGGCATGATATATGTGCTAGTATGTTTTCAGTAAAGTAAGATATATCATTTGGCAAGCGTTTACTATATTTTCATATACATAAACAAAGGCATGATATATGTGCTAGTATGTTTTCAGTAAAGTAAGATATATCATTTGGCAAGCGTTTACTATATTTTTATATACATAAACAAAGGCATGATATATGTGCTAGTATGTTCTCAGTAAAGTAAGATATATCATTTGGCAAGCGTTTACTATATTTTCATATACATAAACAAAGGCATGATATATATGATAAGCTATGTTTCAGAAAGTAAGATGTATTTTATGATAAGCTATGTTTCAGTAAAAGCAAAGATATATCATTTGGCAAGCGTTTACTATATTTTTATATACATAAACAAAGGCATGATATATGTTAAGTTATGAGCAAGATTTACAGAAATATTTATGAACAGTAAAGTGAACAGTTTTCCTTCGGGAATATGTACCAGCTATAAAGGTCCTTGGGACAGATGTTACTTGTACAAGATGTCAGATATGGGTTCTACCCATTAGTAAGAACCTTTGGGTTCGTTAACGGTTGTACAACTGGGATGAGTGACGGCGGTTGCTCGGGAGGTCCACGCAACCTCCCCTTAGCGTTAAGCGGTATTGTCGGTTCATGGATGTAAGCCATGGGGGCATTGACCAGGGTATTGTCGGTTCATGGTCGTTGATCATGGGGGCATTGACCAGGTACTCGTCGGTTCATGGATGAAAGCCATGGGGGCGGTACAGTAGTGACAAGGAATTGACGGATAAGCGGTATTGTCGGTTCATGGTCGTTGATCATGGGGGCATTGACCAGGTACTTGTCGGTTCATGGATGTAAGCCATGAGGGCAGTACAGTAAAGAGGAATTGACGGTTTATTATACGTTTTTAAACTGTTTGAAAAGTAAAGTGTGTTAAGTTTAGCCTTAATGGCAGCATATATGTTTGAAAAGTAAAGTGTGTTAAGTTTAGCCTTAATGGCAGTATATATGTTTGAAAAGTAAAGTGTGTTAAGTTTAGCCTTATTGGCAGTATATGTGTTTTAGTAAATCTTTTGTAAAATTGATTTAAAGTAAACGTTAGAACTCACTCAGCGTTGCTGATTTTTAGTATGCATATCAGTTAAGTGCAGGTTTAGATGATGGATGTGGATGCTTGGGCTTAGAGAGAAGAGTTACCCGAAGATCAGTGTCTGGCATCCCGATTATGTTTATGTTATGTTTTAGCTTGACGTTGTTAAAGACAATTTGTATTAGACATGTTTATGTTTCCGCTGCGTATGTAAAGAAGATTAAATCGTTTCCGCTGTATTAATGAATGCCTTACGTTTAAAGTGCTATGTGTTGATGAGTAAATCCAATAAGTGAGGTCTCCCGGGATCGGGGCCTCACAAGTTGGTATCAGAGCCATAGTTTGAGAGATTTGGACATCCCCGATGTCCAGACTTAAACTGAGAATGGGACAAGTAGCGGATGCCAGTAACGGGTAACTCAAGCCAAAGCATCAGAAGCGTATAGTAAGTAAGGTCTACCTTTTAGAGTGTCAAGATAAGAATAGAGGCTTTAGTGGAATCATGAAAGCGAATAAATGGAAAACGAAAAGTGATGTAATGGTTAATTGCAGATGGCCAGTGTATATTAACATCTTACCTTACTTATTGTGTTCTACATATTCTCTAGCATGATGAAATTAAATCTTTTGTTCTCTATCTTTCAGTTAGAAATGGCTAGACGTGGAGGAACTAGAGGGGGTGGAGGAGGAAGACGTGGTGGGCGTACAGGCCGCCACGGTGGAGCTAGCACAAACCAAGTGATTGAAGGGAGTGTTCACACTACCCATACTGATACGGTGGTCAGTCAGCACAATGTTGAACATGCGGCAGAAGATGATCAGACATTCGAGTTCGAGCCGGCCGTGCAAGCAGCTATTGGCCGTGAGTTTACCCGACTGTTGAAGGAAACCTTACCGGCCATACTAGACGAAGCCTTGAGGAAGGCCAAGGAAAGCCCTAACACAACTGAAGAGCCTGTGGTGCTTCCAGCAATGGGAGGACCAAACCTAGTAGAAAATGTTGCACCGCCTGCTCGCGGCTGTGACTATAAGGCATTTCGGGGTTGTGATCCACCCGTGCTTACTGGGGAAAAGGAAGCATCAGATACCTTAGATTGGATTAACGGCATGGAGTCGACCATTCGTCTTAGTGAATGTCGACCGGAACAAGCAGTCATGTTCGCTGCAAAGTCATTGAAAGGGGAAGCCGCACACTGGTGGGAAACTGTGAAACAGGCTAAGGGTGACCAAGCGGTCGGATTGATGAGGTGGAGTGACCTGAAAGCGTTGGTAACTGAAAAGTTTTGTCCTAAGAATGAGGTCCACAAGGTGGAAAGGGAATTCTTGACTCTGCAAGCCGGACTCATGACTCACCGGCAATATACTTCAAAGTACAATGAGTTGGCGCGTCTGGTGCCTCATCTTGTAACGTCAGAGGAGAGGAGGATTCATTATTATGTTCAGGGGTTGCCTCCAAAGATACGTACCTTTGTAAAGGCCAACACACCGAGTACCTTTGAGTCGGTGGTTGTTCTGAGCGGAGTTGTCTATGATGACATTGCCTCTGAAGTCATTGCTGAAGCACCCAAGAAACAAGCAGCTAAGCGCACTACTGAGGAACTCCAGGGTCCTAACGATAGGAGGGCGAGGGTAGAAGCAGAGGGTCTATGCGGTAAATGTGGGAGGAGACATGGAGGTGAATGTAAGGCGGGTCAGGTGGGATGTTTCAGGTGTGGCAAGTTTGGACACCAATCACGGGACTGCCCGGAAAGGCCAAGATGCCACAATTGTGGGGGACAGGGACACGTGAGCCGAGATTGTAGGAAGCGCAAAGAGCCGGAAGCGGGAGGATCCGGAAAGGGTAAGGGTGCAGAGAAAGAACCTTACATCAACAAGGCCACAGCAAGGGTTTACCAGATGACTCAGTAAGGTACGTTGCAAACTCTTATTTGTGATATGCCAAGTTTATGATTTTATTTCCTTGAATGATTAGTTAGCCCCATCAGCTTAGTAGCCTTAGAACTAGATATTACCCGGATTAGATCCTCAGCGGTAGTTAATCACAATGGCCTTCATGACCAAGCTGCCTTGCATAGCTACGGTTTATGCCACCCATTCTGTGATTTGCTATCGGTATAGCTTATGGCAGGTTTCGAGGACGAAACCTATTGTAAGGAGGGTAGACTTGTAACATCCCGAGTTTTAGAGCACGAGAGAATTCACGAGGAATTAAAACTTAAATAAAAAGAAAGGAATCGGGCTTGGGCCGGGGTGTATGGGCCGAAAGGGGCAAGGGTTTGGGCCCTTATAAGTCTCAAGACCAGCCCCAAACCCCCATTTACAACACCATTTTCGGAATTCTAGAGAGAGAAAGCGAGGGAGAGCCTAGAGAGAGAAAGTCCCGGTTTTCGGATTAGAGCTTCAAGGATCGTTAGCAAGAGTCTCGCGAGTGTTTAGCAACGAAAAGGAAGTGATTACAGGTAACCGATTCTCCTAGATCTGAGTTTTAGTTCATTTTTGGGTTTTTCGGGTTTTGGGTGAAACGGGAACGTTTTTACAGATGAAACTGAAAGAAAAGCATAGATTTGAGTTCTTAAACGAAAAACAAACGTTTTGAATGTAAAAAGTCCGGATCTTGACCAGGTCGGACCTGCATTGCGAAAGTTAGGGTTTTTCACGGGGAAGATAGCTGAGTTCTGCAGGTATCGAAACTAGAAGTTTCGAGCGGCCTGCAGGTATCGAAACTAGAAGTTTCGAGCGGCCTGCAGGTATCGAAACTAGAAGTTTCGAGCGGCCTGCAGGTATCGAAACTAGAAGTTTCGATGGGCCTGCACCTGTCGAAACTAAGTAGTTTCGATAGGTCTGCATCAGTAAGTGAAGTCAGTGTATTCACCTGTAACAGAACGAGTAAACCGTTAGAGTCGGGATTAGGTCTGATATGTGTCAACTGTTATGATTGTTCAGATTGAGTGAGATCCAGTAGACCATTCCAGCTAAGATAAGAGGTGAGTTCTAATCCCCTTTTTGCCTTCTTTAGGGGTGGTATGCATACTTAGTGTAAAGTGTTTATTATATTTTATATATTATAAACTAAAGAGAAAAGCTATGTTTTAGTGAAAGGTTTAAAAGAGGCAAAAGTATGTTTTCAGTAAAGTAAGATATATCATTTGGCAAGCGTTTACTATATTTTTATATACATAAACAAAGGCATGATATATGTGCTAGTATGTTTTCAGTAAAGTAAGATATATCATTTGGCAAGCGTTTACTATATTTTCATATACATAAACAAAGGCATGATATATGTGCTAGTATGTTTTCAGTAAAGTAAGATATATCATTTGGCAAGCGTTTACTATATTTTTATATACATAAACAAAGGCATGATATATGTGCTAGTATGTTTTCAGTAAAGTAAGATATATCATTTGGCAAGCGTTTACTATATTTTCATATACATAAACAAAGGCATGATATATGTGCTAGTATGTTTTCAGTAAAGTAAGATATATCATTTGGCAAGCGTTTACTATATTTTTATATACATAAACAAAGGCATGATATATGTGCTAGTATGTTCTCAGTAAAGTAAGATATATCATTTGGCAAGCGTTTACTATATTTTCATATACATAAACAAAGGCATGATATATATGATAAGCTATGTTTCAGAAAGTAAGATGTATTTTATGATAAGCTATGTTTCAGTAAAAGCAAAGATATATCATTTGGCAAGCGTTTACTATATTTTTATATACATAAACAAAGGCATGATATATGTTAAGTTATGAGCAAGATTTACAGAAATATTTATGAACAGTAAAGTGAACAGTTTTCCTTCGGGAATATGTACCAGCTATAAAGGTCCTTGGGACAGATGTTACTTGTACAAGATGTCAGATATGGGTTCTACCCATTAGTAAGAACCTTTGGGTTCGTTAACGGTTGTACAACTGGGATGAGTGACGGCGGTTGCTCGGGAGGTCCACGCAACCTCCCCTTAGCGTTAAGCGGTATTGTCGGTTCATGGATGTAAGCCATGGGGGCATTGACCAGGGTATTGTCGGTTCATGGTCGTTGATCATGGGGGCATTGACCAGGTACTCGTCGGTTCATGGATGAAAGCCATGGGGGCGGTACAGTAGTGACAAGGAATTGACGGATAAGCGGTATTGTCGGTTCATGGTCGTTGATCATGGGGGCATTGACCAGGTACTTGTCGGTTCATGGATGTAAGCCATGAGGGCAGTACAGTAAAGAGGAATTGACGGTTTATTATACGTTTTTAAACTGTTTGAAAAGTAAAGTGTGTTAAGTTTAGCCTTAATGGCAGCATATATGTTTGAAAAGTAAAGTGTGTTAAGTTTAGCCTTAATGGCAGTATATATGTTTGAAAAGTAAAGTGTGTTAAGTTTAGCCTTATTGGCAGTATATGTGTTTTAGTAAATCTTTTGTAAAATTGATTTAAAGTAAACGTTAGAACTCACTCAGCGTTGCTGATTTTTAGTATGCATATCAGTTAAGTGCAGGTTTAGATGATGGATGTGGATGCTTGGGCTTAGAGAGAAGAGTTACCCGAAGATCAGTGTCTGGCATCCCGATTATGTTTATGTTATGTTTTAGCTTGACGTTGTTAAAGACAATTTGTATTAGACATGTTTATGTTTCCGCTGCGTATGTAAAGAAGATTAAATCGTTTCCGCTGTATTAATGAATGCCTTACGTTTAAAGTGCTATGTGTTGATGAGTAAATCCAATAAGTGAGGTCTCCCGGGATCGGGGCCTCACAGTGCACTTCAGTTTTGATTTGTCGATAGGTTTTGTTTTTGAAAACGGATCTGACCTCCGTGTCTGACCCCTGGATGCGAGACCTAGGGCTCCATCGTCATTGACTCGGGTAGTAGCTAACCCTGCTCCGACTCCAGACTGAACCTCGGGGGTTGTACCGAGGATATTTCGATGTGCAGTTTCTTTCCGGACGGCGGCGTAAGCCTCCTCGGCTGACGGCAGAGGATCCAACCGAAGGATTTCCCTTTTGATGGTGTCGTACTGCCGGTCGATTGCATTCAGAAACTGAAACACCTTCTGCTCAGCTCGAATCTTGTTGTAAGTGGCAATATCCGCTGGCGATGTTGTAACATCCCAAAAATAAAACGACAGTTATAATAACGGAATAAACGAACGAGGCATGACGGGTCGGGTCGGATGGGTCAGCGGGCTATAAATAGCGTATGCCACCCCTTTTCTCTCATTTGTAACTTTTAGAGAGAGAAACTATAGAGGGAGAAAGTTGGCGGATCGACCCGAGACTTCAGCAAAGTGTTACTCCATAACTCGTGAGAAGAACCTCCGGATCAGAAACTCGATTCAGGTAACAATCCGACCTAAATCTGAGTTTTAGTTCGTTTTTGGGTTTTTCGGGTTTTGGGTGAAAAGGTAAGGTTTGAACGGATGAAACTGAAAGATAATCATGGATTTGAGTTCCTTAATGGAAAACGAACGTTTTGAATGCAAACAGGTTCGGGATCTTGACATGATCAGACCCGAATACGAAAGTTAGGGTTTTTCGCGAAGAACAGGTCGTGCGCACTTGCTAAGTGCGCACGGAGCAGGTCCTGCGCACTTGATAAGTGCGCAGGAGGAGGGACCTGCGCACTTGATAAGTGCGCAGGCAGCAGGGTCTGCGCACTTGCCAAGTGCGCAGGCAGCAGGGTCTGCGCACTTTCCAAGTGCGCAGACATCAGAACTGGTTAAGTGAAGTCAGTATGTTAGAATGGTTAAACCGTTAGAGTCGGGATTGGTCTGATGTGTATTTAACTAATCAATTCAGATCGGAAGTGACGTTGTTGGACCTTCGTTTAGGACAACCCATATTAGCGTATCAGGTGAGTTCTAGAGCCCTCTTTTAAATGTTTTGTTAAATGTTTTGGGCTGGTGTGCATACTTACGAAATGATGTTTTAACGAAATGATGTTTTAACGAAACGATGTTTATGAAAGGAAAGGTTATGAAGTGTTTTTGCCAAAAAGGTTTACGAATGTTTATGAACGGTCTAAATGAGGAAATGTTTAATGAAAAAGGGAAAGAGGTAAAGGTTTAAAGAAGTCATTATAAATCTAATATGTCGAATGAATGGAATTGATGAATGAAGTCTGGGAATGTGATTCCCAGCCTTGTGGTAGATTATGGACAGCGAGCCATAGTTACCATAAGAACAACAGGGCAGTGTCTTGGTGGCATGTCGATGGTTTTGATGTTGTACAACTGGTAAGGGAGTAACGACGGTTACTCGAGTGATGACGATCATCCTAAGTGAATAAGGTAAGGGAAATCAATGACGGCGATACGTAACGGTTGATTCCCAAAGGAAAGATGCGTGTTGGGCAATGACGGCGATACGTAACGGTTGACCCCACGTAGTGAATGGTTGGGCAATGACGGCGATACGTAACGGTTGACCCCACGTAGTGAATGGTTGGGCAATGACGGCGATACGTAACGGTTGACCCCACGTAGTGTATGGTTGTGGCAATGACGACGATACGTAGCGGTTGCCCACAACACCAAAGGTTCCTTCGGGGACACTGTGACGCGTAAAGTAAGATACAGAATTAGATAACGATAATGTATAACTTAAATGAATGTTAAAAGTTTTAACGAACGATCCGTTCAACGGTGTTTATGATAATGATGTTGATGATGATATGGGTACGAAACCTTTTTTTAAAGATGTTAGATTATTACATGCTTTTGTGAAAGGTTTTACTAAATGAATGAATGATATGTTTTTGGCAAATGTTGATGTTAAAGTTTTTATGAAATGCTAGAACTCACCAGCGTAGCTGACTTTTTAGTGTGCACATTCATGTTAAGGCAGGCTATGAGGATGTACGGTGATGCTTGGCTAGCGAGAGGAGTTACCCGGCTGACTATGAAGACTGGCATCCCGTTATGTTTTAGTTACGATGTATTTATGTTTTAAACAATGTTTACGCTTCCGCATGTATGAACAATGATGACGTTATGTTTAAATGAAATTTTTCGCTGCGTTATTTGATATTAATGTTTAAGAACTGTTTGTGAATGAGTAAATCCAACAAGTGGGGCCTCCTGGGTTTGGGGCCTTACAAGTTGGTATAAGAGCAATAGTTTGAGAGATTCGGACACTCCTAGTGTCTGAACTTAAACTGTGAATGGGACCGAAAGCGGATTCCAGTACGGGTAACTCGAGCCACAGCATCAAGTATGAAAAGTAGAGTATGTGTATGTAGTATGCCTTAGGAAGGGTTAGGAAAGGACTTGTGTTCTGATTTAATCACAAAGGTGGTCAAATAGAAATCGAAAGGTAGTGTAATGGTTAATTGCAGATGGCCAGTGTATATTAACATCTTACAGTACTTATTGAATTTTATTTGTTAACTAGCGTGATAACATTGGACTTCTTGTCTTATAGAACGAAATGGCGAGGAGAGGGAACGGAAGGCGTGGTGGCCGTACCGGCGGTCGAAATGGTGGGCGTGGCAGGATTCCTGCGCGCCAAGAGCACAGTGAAGAAGGAAGTGTTCACACTGAACCGGAGGTTAGTGTGCATGGAACTGAGCAGACACAAGTTGCAGAACAACCTTTCACTTTTGAACCAGAAGTGAGAGCAGCCATAGCTCGAGAGTTCTCCGAGTTGATGAAGAATTCTCTGCCAAGTCTGTTGGCTGAAGCATTAAAGAAAGTTAGTGGGGAATGCGGATCTAGTGCGGCAACCGGTGCCCAGAACAACGAGACCGACAACGCACCGCCTGCTCGCGGGTGCGACTATATGTCATTTAAGGCATGTGACCCGCCTGTCCTGACTGGGAAGAAGGACGCGGTGGCTACTTTTGATTGGGTGATACGTATGGAAGCCACCATCCGTCTGAGCGAGTGTCGAGCAAATCAAGTAGTGAAGTTTGCTGCTAACTCCTTGAGGGAGGAAGCATCCCACTGGTGGGAAGGTGTACGTCAGGCTAAGGGGGATGAGGTTGTTGACTCGATGATGTGGAATGACTTGAAAACTCTGGTAATCAAGAACTTCTGTCTAAGGAACGAGATTGAGAAGGTAGAGAGGGAATTTCTGGGTTTGAAGGCCGGGAGCATGACGCACCGTGTTCGGTGTCGAAGGGACCGGTCAAAGATAAAGAAATAGAGTGTCCTAATCACCTTAAACTAGTTAGGGTAAGAAGGGTGTCGAACCACGAAGAGTTTGTGGTCGGTGCTCAACTTCAATTAACAATGCAAATTATGAAGTTACAACGGGTCTTTCTGACCAAACACAATCAATGATTTAAGTGAAAACTTTATAAACTCAACAAACAAATCAAGTACCAAACAAAACGGTTTAAGTTGTAAACAATAATTAAAAAGGGTATCACACCCGGGTTTCAAGTTCACAAGTAATTAGGGATTATCACACCAACATTTGAGTTCAAACAATCGAATGGTTATCCAAATCTAATTAACCAAATCTAACCAAGAACATCAACATTCATACATCATCGGCAAATAGTGTAAAACAATATTCACGAATGAAATCGAGAAAAATGTATGCAATATAGAATTAGATTAATCAATAGATTCAACATAAATCAAAGTTCATAGCAATTATCATCTAACGGGGTCAATGGTGCAAGAATTTATCGACTCCCATGAGTTCATAACCATACTAAACACAAAGATTCAAGTGTTTCAAACCAAACGATTACAAGAATTGTTTCTCAAAGCTAGCACATGATAAAACCCTAAAACTTACAAACAATCCACCCGAGAATGATTACCGGTGGATTAGCCGCTCATGGTGGTGGAAATCATCTTCAATCTTTCAATCGGATGTTAGAATCGTGTTCTTTAGCCTCCAAGAACTCCAAAATCGCCCAAGAACTATGGTGTAAAAGATGGATCTCGAATTTGGGGAAGAAAAACCTAATTAAACCTGAAAATCGGGCTGTTTCGCCCAAACCCCGCGTCTGAAACGCACCCAGCGTAGGCTTACGCTGGGAGGGCGTAGGCTTACGCTGAGGACCTGAAGCAAGCTGTGAAGAAAATAGTTAGGCGTAGGCCTACGCTGGTGGGGCGTAGGCTTACGCTGGCGGCGTAGGATTACGCCATGTGGCGTAGGCTTACGCTGGCCTGCAGTTTTGCCCCGATTCTTCCGTCTTCCTTCCAACTCTTCCGTAATATCTTCAAAGATCGCATTTTAAGCTTCCAACACCTGCACATGCATGACTACACAAAACCTTTGTATTCCACATATCAAATTGCATAAATATAACATATTACACCTTTTAATACATGAAACTTTGGCCACTTATCATATCCCCACACTTACTCTTTTGCGTCCCGAAAAAGAATTATGCAATGGAATCATAATTGAAACCTGCTCTCATGATCTCATACAATTAAAACATAATCACGCATTGACTATAACAATTGGTATTTCTATCCGACTAAACCCAACCACCGATCTATTGAGCCCCCGATTTTGTGATCTATTATCCTATTTATTACCAATCAACAGTCTATCTATGGGTCTCATACTCAGAAAACTACGACTTAGCCTAATTCCATCTCAAAGTCATGTTTAGGCGTGGGTTAAACCATATAGATTTCCCACCATTATAAACACCAATTTATATGTTTTTGAAAATTATGGAATTATGGATCGATGGGTGCATGTTTTTAGCTTTTATTATTATTTTATGAATGAACCTAACCCAGTGGTGTTTCAATCACGCTGGAACACGATATATGACACGTAGGCTGCAGTTCTTAAGCAATGAAATTCATAAGCTTCGGAATAGGGGTGTATCCTTCAAGTCGCCATCCCGAAGGGAAACACATAAACCTAACTTAGTCATCCAAACTTATTGATCGCCTAAGTCCCGCCCATGGGTGTATCCTCCAAGTCACCATCCCGAAGGGAAACACTTAGGCGAAACTCAAGCTTTCAATTGATTTAATTAAGCTCATGCAAGATGAATTATGGAATGCGGGCGCCACTAACTTTCGGATTTATTTTCATAAAAAGAAAGTGGTGTGCCAAGTAATTTTAAAAACTTATAAATTTTTGCTTATAGTGGTACCTATCACCCTATGATGACAGTTTCAACCTTGTCGAAGCCCCAAAGATAAGAACCCACAAGACATCCTGAATTAATTGTCAATTAACCCTAGATACAATATCAGGATATTTAAGCTCTCTAGATCGGTTGGGCCTACCAAAACATTACCAATCAAACGCGTTTTCTATTTATTATTTAATGTAATCACACAAGCAAGGTTTCCAATTATATCTATCATTTTCCATTTAGTTACAAAAATTCTGAACCAAGGACATTTTTGAAAATTTTTAAATTTTTATGGATTTTTCCCACATCCCCACACTTAAACCTTACATTGTCCCAATGTAAATAGTTATGAAATGTAAAAGTGCGGTTAGTGGGTGCAAAAATAACCAATACCCAATAACTCCCAATATCCAACTCAAAGATTCCCATAACCATAAGCACCAACCCAATCACAATCAACCAAGTTTCAAACATAAACACACCAAAACAAACAAAAACAAATTCGTTCAATCAAAGCAACATAAAAATGAAAAAGAGTACGTGGACCTGATTAAAGGTGATCATAGAGTGCTTGAACCATCACCAAAAATGGACTCGTAAGTCTTCCATGAGTCTTCCCCACACTTGAATGTTGCTATGGTGACGAACACTAAAACACACAAAACAAAACAAAGCACAGACAAAATAAAAGCAATCACAAGCCGGGTTGCCTCCCGGTTAGCGCTAAGTTTATTGTCCTCAGCCCGACATTACCTTCTTATGGAGGTTGAAACACAAAATTGCTTCCACTAGCTCCCCCACCACCTTGGTTGTTATCATTCCAACTCCAAGTCTCCTCTCTTGTAAATTCCCAATCAAACAAATCTACTTTCTCGTTCGGATGTTGGACATGGTCGGGTGGCTTCTTTGCGTCCTTCAACCTCTCAGTTTCCTTCTCGATTTCCTTCGGCTCATCTTTCACATTATACCTGTCAAACATAGTACCTTTCTTTTTGGTGTCACCCTCATTTGCCTTGGCACGAGGATGACCCACATTAGTAATAACTGATTTTGAACACTTCTTTTCAACCGAATATGTAAATGACTTTGAAAAAATATTAATGTTCAACTTACGCTTCCCAAAGGTCATGTCAACAGTGCCGGTTCGGCAATTGATTTGTGCATTTGCGGTTGCCAAAAACGGTCTTCCTAAAATCACTCGTGGCTCCTCCTTAGCAAGTGGTGCATAATCAAGCACTAAGAAATCTCCAGGATAGTAGAATTCTCCAATCTTCACAGCCACTCCCACTAATTTCCCTCGAGGACGTGTGCATGTAGCATTTGCTAACACCAACGTGGTGTTGTATTCTTCTAATGGACCAAAATTGTATTGGTCATACACGCTCCCTGGTAGAATACTCACCCCCGCTCCATAATCCAGCAGTGCCAACTTAGTTTTGAATTCCCCAATTTGAATAGGAACTAAGGGTTCTCCACACTCAATTTCCTCCTCTTCTCTTTCTTCACCTTCTTCATTACCATGAGCCACATCAATTGCACTAACATGATGTTGTGGCTTCAATGTGTTGTCAATTGGCAATTTACCTTCATTTTGTTTCAACACAGATATTTCTTCGGCCATTTGCCCCACTTGTCTTTCCAGCGCCACAAAAGACTTGTCTCTCATTTCATTCTCCCTTTTTGACTCTTTCATCATCTCCAACAGTGCATCCAGTTTTGAGTTAACCGCGTCATCACCCCCCAATGATCCACCCTGTTGTTGATGATCTTGATTGTAATTCCTTGGGGGTTAATTTGTGTTCCGGTTATTGTTATATGAACTCCTTTGGTAACCGCCCGAATTGTAATTCCCTTGTTGACGAGGTTGGTATGACGAAGTACCTTGATTTGAACCTTGAAAATTTGGGTTCAATTGGTTTGATGCATCCCCGTATTTGAAGTTGGGATGATTCCTCGAGCTCGGGTGATAGGAGTTTGAGTTTGTATCCGTATGGTTTCCTATCACCAAAAACTTGGTTCACTTCTTCTTGTCTACCATCTTGCAATGGGCAACTTATGGCCTTGTGTCCCAAATCCCCACAACTCTCACAAACCTCAAAACGGGTTTTCACTCCCGCTACTTCCTTTCTCTCTCCTCTTTTCAAATTGGCCAATTCTTTCTCCATAGAGGCTAACCTCTCCTTCGTCTCATAGTCCGGGGCAGATTTTGAAATTGGGTGTTTGGCTCTTCGGCTAGCCGATGCCTCGGATTTTGAACTTTGGCTCATTCTTTCTAAGAAATCCCAATCATCTTCTTCGGGATTAGACAACAATGTCCCATTACTGGTGGACTTCAAGTACTTCCTCTCCTCTTGAGTCAAGCCATCAACAAAACACTTTACTAGTTCCCACAACTCAATTTGATGGTGGGGGCATTTCCTCAACAACTCCTTGAAACGGGTAAAAGCTTCATGTAAAGGTTCACCTGTTTGTTGTTGAAAAGTCCGAATCTCAATTCGGGGAGTCATCTGTCTTCGCAACCGAGTAATATTCGTCCAAGAAAACTTGTTGCATTTCATCCCATGTGTAGATGCTATTAGCCGGCAATGTGATGAACCATTGCTTTGCTCGATCTTTGAGGGAAAACTGAAAAAGTCGAAGTTTGACCTCATTTTGGTCAAAGTTTTCATCCCCAATTGTGCTACAGATGGCAGCAAACTCGGCTAAATGGGTGTATGGTTCTTCGGTGACCATACCATGAAAATGTGGAAGGACATTGATGTAATTCGGTCTTGACTTGAACCTCCTCATTCCAGGAATTGGTGGAACAATTGGAGAAGCATTCTCCGAAATAGCCGGTCGAAAACGACCATTAACTCCACCCATAGGGGCTACCGGTTGTCTTCGGTTTTCATTATTGTAGCCCCTAGTAGCTCTCCTCCCTTCCTGTCTAGGAGGATACCCAAATCTCTCTGGTCGAACTGTTCGACCCATTGGTTGTCTCGCCCTTTGGTGAACATAATTCACCTCTTCTTCCTCTTCAAATCCTTGCCCATCATTGTACTCTCCATAGATGCTTCTTTCACCATCCTCATACTCGTAATCGCCAAACCCTTCACCATTCCCAACATCTTCATTATCATCATACCCAAAGTACTCACCATCGTCATCCTCCCAACCCTCGTTCTCATTGTTTCTGGGAGGGGTTTGATTTTGTTGTGGTCCCCTTCTTCCTTGGTATGTGGGATTGGTACGGATGTTAACGGGTCGGTTTTGTTGAAATGGACCCGACCCACGGGGTTGGTTGTTATTGATAGGTATAGGTGGGGTTTGGGTTGCGGTTCGGTGAGGTGGAGTTGGTGGGCGGTTAGGGATAGGGCCTCTGTTTGGAGTTGGGCCACGGTTTCTTATGCTAGTCCCAGAATGACTGCTTCGACCATCCATGGATGATGGTTCCGATGAAATAGGTTGTAAATTTTGTTGTTGGATTCGGTTTTGCCTTGCTATCCTCTCAATTTCCGGTTCAAACACAAGCGGTGAAGTTCTCCCGGATGAACGGGTACGCATGCACTAATCTGTCACCTGCACACACAAACAAACACCACGCGTAACACAAAAATAGAAGAAGATTAACTAAACAAAACAAGTAACAAATAGTCACAAGAGTTAACTAAAATAAAACACCAAGCGCACACACTCCCCGGCAACGGCGCCAAAATTTGATCGGTGTCGAAGGGACCGGTCAAAGATAAAGAAATAGAGTGTCCTAATCACCTTAAACTAGTTAGGGTAAGAAGGGTGTCGAACCACGAAGAGTTTGTGGTCGGTGCTCAACTTCAATTAACAATGCAAATTATGAAGTTACAACGGGTCTTTCTGACCAAACACAATCAATGATTTAAGTGAAAACTTTATAAACTCAACAAACAAATCAAGTACCAAACAAAACGGTTTAAGTTGTAAACAATAATTAAAAAGGGTATCACACCCGGGTTTCAAGTTCACAAGTAATTAGGGATTATCACACCAACATTTGAGTTCAAACAATCGAATGGTTATCCAAATCTAATTAACCAAATCTAACCAAGAACATCAACATTCATACATCATCGGAAAATAGTGTAAAACAATATTCACGAATGAAATCGAGACAAATGTATGCAATATAGAATTAGATTAATCAATAGATTCAACATAAATCAAAGTTCATAGCAATTATCATCTAACGGGGTCAATGGTGCAAGAATTTATCGACTCCCATGAGTTCATAACCATACTAAACACAAAGATTCAAGTGTTTCAAACCAAACGATTACAAGAACTGTTTCTCAAAGCTAGCACATGATAAAACCCTAAAACTTACAAACAATCCACCCGGGAATGATTACTGGTGGATTAGCCGCTCATGGTGGTGGAAATCATCTTCAATCTTTCAATCGGATGTTAGAATCGTGTTCTTTAGCCTCCAAGAACTCCAAAATCGCCCAAGAACTATGGTGTAAAAGATGGATCTCGAATTTGGGGAAGAAAAACCTAATTAAACCTGAAAATCGGGCTGTTTCGCCCAAACCCCGCGTCTGAAACGCACCCAGCGTAGGCTTACGCTGGGAGGGCGTAGGCTTACGCTGAGGACCTGAAGCAAGCTGTGAAGAAAATAGTTAGGCGTAGGCCTACGCTGGTGGGGCGTAGGCTTACGCTGGCCTGCAGTTTTGCCCCGATTCTTCCGTCTTCCTTCCAACTCTTCCGTAATATCTTCAAAGATCGCATTTTAAGCTTCCAACACCTGCACATGCATGACTACACAAAACCTTTGTATTCCACATATCAAATTGCATAAATATAACATATTACACCTTTTAATACATGAAACTTTGGCCACTTATCACACCGGCAGTACACAACCCGATTCAATGAACTGGCACGTCTGGTGCCACATCTTGTTACGACGGAGGAAAGAAAAATTTCCTGCTACATTCAAGGGTTGCCGGACCAGGTCTGCACCTATGTTAAGGCAAACGCCCATACTACCTATGATTCGGTAGTAAAACTGAGCGGCGTGGTATTTGATGATCTGGCGCTGAATGTCGTCGCCATTGAGGAACCGAAGAAGAGACCGAGCTTCTCAAACAAGCGAACTGGTGGAAAGATGTTTGGGACTCGTGATAAGAGGGCTCGGGTAGATGAGATGATTGTTTGTAAGAAGTGTGGAAGGGAGCATACTTGTGAATGTAGACTGGGATCTAACTTGTGCTTCAAGTGTGGCAAGACCGGGCACTACTCCCGTGAGTGTCCACAACACTTCAAGTGCTATAATTGTGGGGATGCCGGTCATCTGAGTAGGGAATGCCCGAAACCGAAAATGGGTGAAGAAGCCGGGAAAGGGAAAGGCCCGAAAAGGAAAGAAGAGAGGCCCCGAGCAAAGACTCGTGCGTACGCACTGACGCAAGACCAAGCCAGGGCAGACCCCGACGTGGCGTCAGGTACGTTCATCCTTGACAACACTTTTGTTTCTGTGTTATTTGATTCGGGTGCCAGTAAGAGTTTTATATCTGCGACTTTCTGTAAACGAGTGAAGTACACTGTCAGTAAACTAGAAAGGGCTTTTAGCATAGAAACCGCTGAGGGTAGAACTGCGAGAGTGACCGATGTAGTTGACAACTCCACGATAAAAATAGAAGGTCATAGGTTCCCTGTCAGATTGTTTGTTATGGTTTTGGGTGGGTTTGATGTCGTGTTAGGTATGGATTGGCTAACTGCCAATGAAGCACAAATTATATGCAAACGAAAGATAATCCGACTCAAGGCTCCGGACGGTAGCAAAGTCGAGGTTCTTGGAGATCGTGACGCCCCGATGCCAAACGTCATCTCGATGATTAAGGCAGCAGATTACTTGAGGCGCGGATGCGAGGCTTATCCGGTGTACGTAATTGACGAGTGTAAGGAAGTGAAGGAGCTAAATGATGTACCCGTGGTACGCGAGTACCCGGAGGTGTTTCTAGAGGATTTGCCTAGGATACCACCCGACAGAGAGATCGAATTTCGAATCGACTTAGAACCAGATGCCCAGCCCGTGGCTAAGGCTCCATATCGACTAGCACCAGTGGAGATGAAAGAATTAATGGCACAACTAGACGAGTTACTTGAGAAAGGATTTATCCAACCGAACATCTCACCGTGGGGTGCTCCGGTGTTGTTTGTGAAGAAGAAAGACGGTTCGATGAGAATGTGTATTGATTATCGCGAGTTGAACAAACGTACGGTGAAGAACAAGTACCCTTTACCAAGGATCGACGACATGTTCGATCAATTACAGGGCGCAAGTTGGTTCTAGAAAATCGACCTTCGATCCGGGTACCATCAGTTGAAGGTGAGGGAAAAAGACATACCGAAAACTGCATTTCGCACGCGTTATGGACATTTCGAGTTCCGCGTGATGTCTTTTGGATTGACGAACGCCCCCGCAGCGTTCATGGATTTGATGAATAGGGTTTGTCGACCGATGCTGGACCGATCGGTAATCGTGTTCATCGATGATATCCTCATCTTCTCTAAGAATGAGGGTGATCACGCGTGTCACTTGAAGGAAGTATTGGAAGCTCTGAAGAAGGAAAAGTTGTATGCTAAGTTCTCTAAATGCACGTTCTGGCTTAGGGAAGTCCAATTCCTAGGTCACGTCATTAACCCGAACGGCATTATGGTTGACCCAGCAAAGATAGTGACGGTAAAGGAATGGAATATTCCTAAGACACCAACTGAAATCCGCAGTTTCTTGGGATTGGCAGGCTACTATCGGAGATTCATCCAGGATTTCTCGAAAATAGCTTCGCCGTTAACAAAGTTGACTCGGAAAGAGGTTAAGTATGAATGGGGTTCGACCCAAGATGAGGCGTTTAAGGAATTGAAGAAGAGGCTAACCCAAGCTCCAGTCTTGGCCCTTCCTGAGGGTAATGAAGACCTAGTGGTATACTCTAATGCTTCAGGTCAAGGATTGGGATACGTGTTGATGCAACGCGGGAGAGTGATCGCGTATGCGTCGCAGCAGTTGAAGATTCACGAAGCTAATTATCCGACTCACGATTTGGAACTTGCTGCTGTCGTATTCGCATTGAAAATCTGGAGGCACTACCTTTACGGGGTGAAGTTCACTATTTACTCCGACCACAAAATTTGAAGTACTTCTTCGAACAGAAGGAACTTAATATGAGGCAGAGGCGATGGTTGGAACTATTGAAAGACTATGACTGTGACATAATATACCATCCTGGAAAGGCAAACGTGGTGGCTGACGCTCTAAGCCGAAAGGATGTGCCTACTCCTATTAGAGTGACAGCTTGCCAGTTGGTGGTGACATCGGATGTGATGAGGGAAATCGTAAAGGCTCAAGATGAGGCACTTAAAGAAGAAAACATAAAGAAGGAAAGGATGGTTGGCCAACGGGACAAGTTGGAATATAACACCCTTGGTGTTAGGACACGTTTTGGACGGGTATGGATACCTATGGGTGGCGAGCTTAGAACCAAAATCTTGGACGAGGCTCATAAGTCTCGTTACTCTATCCATCCCGGAACCAATAAAATATACCAAGATTTGAGGAAGGAATACTGGTGGCCTGGAATGAAACGTGATGTGACGAAGTATGTAAGCAAGTGCTTGACTTGCTCGCAAGTAAAGGCCGAGCACCAGAAACCGTATGGAAAGATTCAACCACTTGATATACCGGAATGGAAGTGGGAACACATTACCATGGACTTCATAACTAAGCTACCTCGCACAGCTAAAGGTCATGACACCATTTGGGTAATTGTGGACCGTTTAACGAAGAGTGCTCATTTCCTACCTATTCACGAGACGTTCTCGTCGAAAAGGTTAGCAGAAGTGTTTATTAACGAAGTAGTAGCACGGCATAGGATGCCTTTGACGATCGTATCTGACCGGGACACACGGTTCACATCGAGGTTCTGGAAGAGATTTCACGAGGCGATGGGCACGAGGCTTAATATCAGCACGGCATACCACCCACAAACGGATGGTCAGTCCGAAAGGACCATTCAGACCTTGGAGGATATGCTTCGTGCTTGTATTATCGATTTTGGCGACAGTTGGGACAGTCATCTGCCGTTAGCCGAATTTTCATACAACAATAGTCATCACACGACTATAGGCATGCCGCCATACGAAATGTTGTATGGGAGGAGATGTAGGACCCCGATTTGTTGGGGTGAGATTGGACAAAAGGAATTAGGGAGTCTGGAAGTAGTAAGGGAAACGTCAGAAAGGTTTGAGCAAATCAAAGCACGAATGAAGGCCGCACAAGATCGTCAGAAATCCTATGCGGATAAACGACGAAGGCCTATTGAGTTTGATGTTGGGGACAGAGTAATGTTGAAAGTGTCACCGTGGAAGGGAATAATATGATTCAGGAAGAGAGGAAAGTTAAGTCCGAGGTTCGTCGGACCATTCAGGATAATGGCACGGGTTGGTGAGGTCGCTTATCGGTTAGAGTTGCCTGATGAGTTAAGTGGGATTCATCCTACCTTCCATGTATCACACTTGCGAAAGTGTTTGGCGGATGAATCAGCTCATGTACCACTTATGGACATAGAGGTCGACAACAGCCTTAATTACATCGAAGAACCCGTGTCCATCTTAGACCGAAAGGAGAAACGTTTACGTAATAGAGTTATCCAATTGGTTAAAGTCCAATGGAAACACCCAAAGGGATCGGAAGCCACTTGGGAAATGGAGAAGGAAATGAGGGAGTCGTACCCTCATCTATTTGACTTATGATAAGGTTTCGGGGACGAAACCTATTGTAAGGGGGTAGACTTGTAACATCCCAAAAATAAAACGACAGTTATAATAACGGAATAAATGAACGAGGCATGACGGGTCAGGTCGGATGGGTGAGCGGGCTATAAATAGCCTATGCCACCCCTTTTCTCTCATTTACAACTTTTAGAGAGAGAAACCGTAGAGGGAGAAAGTTGGCGGATCGACCCGAGACTTCAGCAAAGTGTTACTCCATAACTCGTGAGAAGAACCTCCGGATCAGAAACTCGATTCAGGTAACAATCCGACCTAAATCTGAGTTTTAGTTCGTTTTTGGGTTTTTCGGGTTTTGGGTGAAAAGGTAAGGTTTGAACGGATGAAACTGAAAGATAATCATGGATTTGAGTTCCTTAATGGAAAACGAACGTTTTGAATGCAAACAGGTTCGGGATCTTGACATGATCAGACCCGAATGCGAAAGTTAGGGTTTTTCGCGAAGAACAGGTCGTGCGCACTTGCTAAGTGCGCACGGAGCAGGTCCTGCGCACTTGATAAGTGCGCAGGAGGAGGGACATGCGCACTTGATAAGTGCGCAGGCAGCAGGGTATGCGCACTTGCTAAGTGCGCAGGCAGCAGGGTCTGCGCACTTGCTAAGTGTGTAGGCAGCAGGGTCGGGATTGGTCTGATGTGTATTTAACTAATCAATTCAGATCGGAAGTGACGTTGTTGGACCTTCGTTTAGGACAACCCATATTAGCGTATCAGGTGAGTTCTAGAGCCCTCTTTTAAATGTTTTGTTAAATGTTTTGGGCTGGTGTGCATACTTACGAAATGATGTTTTAACGAAATGATGTTTTAACGAAACGTTGTTTACGAAAGGAAAGGTTATGAAGTGTTTTTGCCAAAAAGGTTTACGAATGTTTATGAACGATCTAAATGAGGAAATGTTTAATGAAAAGGGAAAGAGGTAAAGTTTTAAAGAAGTCATTATAAATCTAATATGTCGAATGAATGAAATTGACGAATGAAGTCTGGGAATGTGATTCCCAGCCTTGTGGTAGATTATGGACAGCGAGCCATAGTTACCATAAGAACAACAGGGCAGTGTCTTGGTGGCCTGTCGATGGTTTTGATGTTGTACAACTGGTAAGGGAGTAACGACGGTTACTCGGGTGATGACGATCATCCTAAGTGAATAAGGTAAGGGAAATCAATGACGGCGATACGTAACGGTTGATTCCCAAAGGAAAGATGCGTGTTGGGCAATGACGGCGATACGTAACGGTTGACCCCACGTAGTGAATGGTTGGGCAATGACGGCGATACGTAACGGTTGACCCCACGTAGTGAATGGTTGGGCAATGACGGCGATACGTAACGGTTGACCCCACGTAGTGTATGGTTGTGGCAATGACGGCGATACGTAGCGGTTGCCCACAACACCAAAGGTTCCTTCGGGGACACTGTGACGCGTAAAGTAAGATACAGAATTAGATAACGATAATGTATGACTTAAATGAATGTTAAAAGTTTTAACGAACGATCCGTTCAACGGTGTTTATGATAATGATGTTGATGATGATATGGGTACGAAACCTTTTTTAAAGATGTTAGATTATTACATGCTTTTGTGAAAGGTTTTACTAAATGAATGAATGATATGTTTTTGGAAAATGTTGATGTTAAAGTTTTTATGAAATGCTAGAACTCACCATCGTAGCTGACTTTTTAGTGTGCACATTCAGGTTAAGGCAGGCTATGAGGATGTACGGTGATGCTTGGCTAGCGAGAGGAGTTACCCGGCTGACCATGAAGACTGGCATCCCGTTATGTTTTAGTTACGATGTATTTATGTTTTAAACAATGTTTACGCTTCCGCATGTATGAACAATGATGACGTTATGTTTAAATGAAATTTTTCGCTGCGTTATTTGATATTCATGTTTAAGAATTGTTTGTGAATGAGTAAATCCAACAAGTGGGGCCTCCTGGGTTTGGGGCCTTACAGATGTCATGGGATTTGGGTCTCTCCGATCAATTTCTCCCCAGATCCCCTGCATCACAATCCAGAATTCTTCAAGTGGAATTCCATTCTGTTTGACCCCGTTTGCTTTAACGTGAAGGTCGAACGTCTGGAGCTTGTCTTTACCACTACTATAAGTGGTTACCAGTGCTTCCCATAACAACTTAGCCGTGGGAAATTCTGTCAGGTTGCTTGCGATAGCTGGTTCGATATTCTGTATTAACCAGGAAAAAACAACGAGGTCGTCTTGTTCCCACTGCTCATATCCGTCATCTGTCGGATTAGGTGGTGCTGGATTTCCTGACAAATGGCCGAGGAGTTGTTTTGATTTTCCACCAATGGCTACTCGGATCATCCGAGCCCATAGTGCATAATTTTGGTTGTTAAGTTTGAGGCTGATCTTCAGGCTGTCTGACAGATTGTGTTTTGAGGTTTGATTTTGGGATTGGAACTGAATTCCCTGTAAAAGGTTGGCTAATTGAACTGAAAGGTCATTGTTGGTTGGAGTATCGGTAGACATGGCTGTTTATTTTCTGATTATGAGGTAGATGATGAGCAATTTATGAATTGGTCCAAGAACCATTCACTGCTCTGATACCATGTTGTTAATTGGTATAGAACAAGAAGATGGTTGGAACAGATTCATTGCATATATTTTTTCGTGTATTTTGATCATATTACAAGCCCCTATTAATAGATACAAAGATTGGTAAATATGGAAGAAATACTGCTATGATTAAGGAGGAAATTGTGGGCTTAAATGGGGAGATAATGTCAAGAATATCTTTGACTGATCCCATTCCTTTTAACAGTAAAGGCCAGTTGTGTTAACATTTTCATTTTGTCTATCTCACTTGATATACATCGCAATCAGGTTTTGAGAGATGGAAGGATTACACAAGCTGGAAAGTACAATGACATTCTCAATTCAGGCGACTTTATGGATCTTGTAGGTGCACACAAAGAAGCGTTATCAGCCATTGATTCCATAAGCACAAGTGTCCAAAAACAAACAGATAGTTCCAAGAACACAAACGATAGTCAAAATGATGAAGCAAATGATATCTCGGGATCAAAAACACAGCTTGTTCAAGAAGAAGAGCGAGAAAAGGAAGAGTAGGTTTCTCAGTCTACTGGAAATACATAACAACGGCATATGGTGGGGCACTAGCACCATTTATAATATTGGCACAAGCTCTCTTCCAAACACTAGAAATCGGAAGCAATTACTGGATGGCTTGGGCATCTTCAGTATCACCAAGTGATCCAACCCCGGTTACAGGCTCAACCCTGATCATTGTTTATGCAGCTTTAGCAGTTGGATGTGCTTTGTGCATACTTGTAAGAGGCTTGCTTCTTGCAACCTTTGCATATAAGGCAGCCACTCTTCTCTTCCACAGAATGCATTTGTCCATTTTCAAGTCACCCATGTCTTTCTTCGACTCTACTCCAAATGGACGAATACTAAATAGAGTAAGCAACTGCATTCTCAGTATAACAAATAAGCAATCTGCACATATTTTTTTATCATAATTTTTGCATGCTTAAAAGTGCGAACGCTGTATTCTGTAATCGTAAGCGCTGATATTCTGATGACTTTTTGTATATATCTATAGGCATCTACAGATCAAAGTGCGGTGGACTTGCAAGTTCCTTTCCAAGTTGGGTCATTTGTATTCGCTATCATTCAACTTCTTGGCATCATTGCAGTTATGTCAAAGGCTGCTTGGCAGGTGATCATTGTATTTATTCCGGTTGCAGGAATGTGCATCTAGTTACAACAATATTACTTGCCTTCAGCACGAGAAATGGCACGATTAGTTGGAGTTTGTAAAGGTCCAGTGATACAGAATTTTGCAGAAACAATATCAGGATCAACGACCATTAGGAGTTTTGATCAACAAGCAAGATTCCAGAACACGAATCTGAAATTAAATGACGATTTTTCAAGGCCAAAGTTTCATGCTGCTGCAGCTATGGAATGGTTAGGCTTACGTTTGGATATGCTTTCGTGTTTTATGTTTGCTGCATTTTTAACTTTCTTGATTTCTATCCCCGAGGGAACTATTGATCCAAGTAAGTAGTTCTTTCTTCATGCATACTGTATTGATCTATGATGAAGAATACTTGATTGACAGTAGCTTCTGGTTTTATTTTCTCTAGGCATTGCGGGAGTGGCTGCTACTTATGGGCTTACTTTGAGCAATTTACAAGGATGGATAGTATGGACCCTTACCAACCTCGAAAACAAAATTATTTCGGTTGAAAGAATATTTCAGTACTCTTCTATCCCGAGCGAACCTCATCTTGTTATAGAATCAAATAGGCCTGATGATCAATGGCCATCACAAGGAGAAGTTGATATACGTCATCTACAGGTACTTGAATCATACTCTTTTCTTGCATAAAGATAGATAAGTTCTAACAAATGATAGAGAAACACATATAATGGGAACCTTTATTGGAAGCTATTGTTTTTGGCTATTCATTTGGTTAGAACCAGACCAGATCAGTGTGAAAATTGGACTGTTCCAAACCGTTTAGTCTGGTTTTGTTTTTAATCTAATGGTTTCTTTTAAAAGGTTCGGTATGCACCACATATGACACTTGTGTTGAGAGGCCTTACCTGCACTTTCAGTGGGGGGAAGAAAAGTGGGATTGTGGGAAGAACCGGGAGTGGGAAGTCGACTTTAATACAAACACTCTTCCGCCTTGTGGAGCCAGCGGCTGGACAAATTCTGATAGATGGAATCAACATATCCACAATCGGACTTCATGATCTTCGTTCAAGATTGAGCATAATTCCTCAAGATCCTACCATGTTTGAAGGAACTATCCGAAGCAACATGGATCCCCTTGAAGAGTATACAGATGATAAGATTTGGGAGGTAGCTAAATTACATACTAATGATTTGAATAAATTCAAACACGTTATGGTGCTATAATCTTACTATATTCGTTACTTCAGGCTCTAGATAAGTGCCAACTTGGAGACGAAGTGAGGAGCAAGGAAGGGAAGCTTGATTCATCAGGTCTTGTTCATACTTCATAGTCTTTACATTCGGTGGTTTATTACATATAGAATACTGTCAATTTTAAGTCATTTGTTTTAAAATGGACCAATTTTGGCAAGATTTTATCTTAAGTATTTGAAAATTATTAACACAACTAAGAAAACAGATAAAAAGTACCCATTTTCACACGTTACAATGTTACCAAACTTGTCTTGCCCAACCAATTTACCTTACAAAATATTTACTTACTCGTTTTCATAGTTAGCGAGAATGGAGAGAATTGGAGCGTGGGTCAAAGGCAGCTGGTGTGTCTCGGGCGTGTGCTACTCAAGAAAACCAAAGTCTTAGTACTTGATGAAGCTACTGCATCAGTCGACACTGCAACTGATGGTATGATTCAACAAACGCTCGGGAAACACTTTACCGACTCAACTGTGATAATGATTGCACATCGTATCACCTCTGTGCTTGATAGTGACATGGTTTTGGTTCTAGAACAAGGTTAGTTACACAACTTTGTTGATCGTAGCTCTTGTCTGTCGAGTCAAAGTTTTTATATATGTGCCTTTTGTTCTGTATGCAGGGCTGGTTGACGAATATGACTCTCCAACGAAGTTGCTAGAAGATAATTCATCTTCATTTGCAAAGCTTGTTGCTGAGTATAGTATGAGATCGAATTCCAGCATTTAAAACTTTGCAGGAACCTAATAAAAATATTCAAGTTTTATGCTTGATTTTGATTTAAATTCCTGGTAAACATGTCATCAAGTTTTGTGGTTTTTTTATCGTAACGCGAAGTAGTAAGAGAAAATTGTACATTAAGTTGTTGTGGTTCCTTGCCTAAATAATATTGGGTTAATATTGATTAGAATTATTTTATTAATTTTGGTTTATTATTTAGGGTTTTAGATAGAATATTGAGTTTGATTTATTCTGATTTTGTTTGATTTACTTTCCTAAGTTGAGTCTAATTAGGTTGCTTGGTCCCTAAGTTTGCTTAGTTATAAATGGTGGTCTTTGGTTTATTGTAATTGTGAACATTATTCTTAATAAAAGAGTCGATCAGTTGTGTTGGTCAAAAACAACCGAGTATTCCTTTTCATCTATTTTTCTGTTAGTGTTGGTGATTAAGGGCCTGTGCCAACAATTGGTATCAGAGCCAGGTTGATTAGAGGTCTTAAAAAGAAAAAAAGGGTCGATAGTTTTTTTTTTCTTTTGAGGCAGTAGGCGGCAGCAGTAGGAGGTCTCGACTGAGACTTGGGTTACAAGGATTTCTTAGCCGGAAATCAACTGCGGGGGCGGTTTTTTTGGCAGGTAACAAGCCAACAGAATTGGTGCAAAAGAAACGATATCAGCAGGGGCTGAAGAAGATCGTTTAGCATCCAAGGAAGACAATATAGCAGGGGCTTGTCGTGTTGGTGGTCGATAGCAGCAGGTGCAGATCGATCAAGGAGGTTCTTGGTATAATCCAGTCAAAGTTAGACGTTTCTACTGTTTACAAAAGAAAATATGGGTGACAAACAAGTGGCGGCCGTACCAGTTCGGGAGGTGGGTTCCATGAATTATTTGTGTCCTGTTTTAACTACTACAAACTACACGATTTGGGTGATGCGCATCCGGGCAATTTTCAACGTTCATGGTGTATGGGATGCCATTGAACCGGGAACAGGGGTGGATGCTAAGAAAAACAATGTGGCAATCGCTCTCTTGTTTCAATCAATACCCGAAGAATTAATTTTGCAAATTGGCAATCTAAAAAATGCAAAGGAGATGTGGGATGCAATCAAGACCCGACATCTAGGTGCAGATCGGGTGAAGGAGGCTAGACTTCAAACTCTAATGACTGAGTTTGACGGATTGAAGATGAATGACACGGGCACCATCGATGACTTTGCAGGCAAGTTATCGGGTATAGCGTCAAAATCAGCCTCCCTTGGTGAGATAATCGAGGAATCTAAGCTCGTCAAGAAGTTCCTCACTAGCCTCCCTAGACGTTTTATTCATATTGTAGCTTCGATCGAACAAGTGCTAGATCTGAAGACTATCGGTTTCGAAGATGTCGTGGGTCGGCTTAAAGCCTACGAAGAACGCGTCAAAGAACTGGATCAAGGAGGAGATCCATCTGGACAGTTGTTGCTTACAAAGGATGTTGGGAAGGAAAAAGGGAATGACTTGTTTTGTGAGCACTGTGGTCGAGGTGGTCAAGGAGGTTCGAGCCGTGAAGATCATGGACGTGGTCGGGGTGAAGGTCGCGGGGCTGATCAAGGAAAAAACGGTAAACTCCAACAAAACAGAGGTCAAAGGGAGCGAGATAAAGGTCGGGTGCGGTGTTTCAAGTGTAACGAGCTTGGGCATTTTGTGGGGGAGTGTCCAAAGTGGAAGGAGAAGGAAGACATGGCAAATTTGGTTCAAGATAATGGTCTACCGTTGCTGTGAAGATTAGAAGTGGTTAAATCAATATTAAAGGGGTGATTATTGGGTTAATATTGATTAGAATTATTTTATTATTTAGGGTTTTAGATAGAATATTGAGTTTGATTTATTCTGATTTTGTTTGATTTACTTTCCTAAGTTGAGTCTAATTAGGTTGCTTGGTCCCTAAGTTTGCTTAGTTATAAATGGTGGTCTTTGGTTTATTGTAATTGTGAACATTATTCTTAATAAAAGAGTCGATCAGTTGTGTTGGTCAAAAACAACCGAGTATTCCTTTTCATCTATTTTTCTGTTAGTGTTGGTGATTAAGGGCCTGTGCCAACAAATAAGACCTAAATTAAGTAGTCGAAATAAAACTTATATTCGCCCCTGTGTCGAAAAGTATTTTGGCGTAAATATTATTGATAAGAAACGTGCCCGCAACCACATTGGAGTTTTCCTTCTTCTTATCTCCATCTATGACAAACACTCGTCTTGTTGCCTTATTCTTATCTTCCGACCTCTACTGTCAAGGCTTAAGGGAATCACTTTTGTGGTGTTCCATCTCATTGCAGTTATAAAGCATTTAATGTTTGGGCGAAACTTTGATGTGTGACCGACTCGATGACAACCAAAACACTTTGGTCCTTGAGTATCTCTTACAATATTACCATTTTTAGAACTGCTCCCTTCTTTTCTTTGAAGTTTATTCTTATTAGCTCTAAACTTACTCACTACATCTTCCCTCTTCCTCTTTGGCTCCTCATGGCACAAACCTTGAACGAAAACTTCATCATGTATGATGGCACTTAGACTGATTGTCTATCGAAATGTATTTGGTGCAGATGGTCGTACCAGCTTACGAACATTCGAGGGTAGGCCTTGAATGTAGCGTTTAATTCGCCTTACCTCATGTGTCACCGTATGACAAACCAATCGAGCCATCTTGTTGAAATTGGATGTGTACTCGCGGTGTGTCATGCTTCCCGCTTCTAACTTCAAAAACCCAACTTCAACCTTATCCAAATCATTCATCAGATAGACCTCTTCCAATACAAGCTTCTTGAGTACATCCCACTTCATTCTATTAATCGCTTCCTCTCCCATCTCCTGCATAACAGTGTCCCACCAAAACAACGCCTCAGATACGAACGAGTGTGCTACAAACTTCACCTTCTTGCTCTCCTTGTATTCGCTGATACCGATGACGGCTTCCATTTCTCGAATCCATTAGAATGTTCCCTCTGTCGTTCTCGTTATCGTTTTCATTAACGTTCTTGTTCTCATTTTCACGGACATTACCTATGTCGTTCTCGTAATCGTTCTCATGGTCGTCCCCATTAGAATTCCCATCACTGTTATCAACATCATCCCCGTTGTTCTCATCGGCATTCCCATCACCATCAACATTTTCATGATTCAGATTCTTCACCTGATGTTAGGAAGCCATAGTTGCTTCCTTTATCTCAGTCATGATTGTGGGCATCACCTCCCGTATCATGTTAGCTACTTTTGTGGCTATCGCCTCTCGAAACTCTTGCTCCGTCATATTTACCCTTCCAGTTCCTCTACTTGAGGAGAATGAGAGGAGGCATGTCTGTTGGATTTTATGGACCGACCCGATGAACAACGCGGCTGACCGACTATGACCCGTAAGAGTTACACCTAGGGCAACGAACATTAAATCCATTTAACCCGCTTAACTGGTATTTACGAACTGTTAGCGAGACGATATATTTTATATATATTCGTTAGACGGGAATTATTATTTATACTCGTTTATAAATAATAATTTGTATTTATTGTTTTAGTCTTTTATTAAAACATTAAATATGGGTTCGAGCTTTTATATCTCATATTGAACTTTAGGCCCGGAAATAATTAGTAGGGTTTTGTAATTAATATTTAAAGGGTTAATTACTTAATCATGGGATACGAATTGGAGCCGTAGAAGAGGAGCCGCAAAAGTGGAAAAACGCATTTGTGTTTTTCTTTGTTTTTCCGGTCAACGCCAAACAAGAAACAAAATACAATAATCGATTTTGTTCTTTGTCATTGCTCCTGCTTTTCAAAGTTCTGGCCAACCCTGACGCATCCCGTTCTCTCG
The DNA here is from genome assembly GCA_023525975.1 of Smallanthus sonchifolius. Taxonomy (NCBI): domain Eukaryota; kingdom Viridiplantae; phylum Streptophyta; class Magnoliopsida; order Asterales; family Asteraceae; genus Smallanthus; species Smallanthus sonchifolius. The sequence continues at coordinate 12,346,989 of CM042026.1, read as the reverse complement.
TGTTCAATTCGTGATCTAGCATATGGTTCATTGTATCTAGGTGTCTCAACCGGTTAATCATTAACCACTAAGGTATAATTAATCTCATCAGTAGATTAATTGTTTTTTTCGTGTTTGCGTGTTCATAACCAGATCCTGTTCGGTTTGTCAGTGCTGTTAAATAGGTTATGATTTTACTTTCCGCTGCGTATTTATTAATTAACTGAATTAATTAATTTCTCTGTCAAAACCCTTTTTTTTACAAAAGTCAAACTGATCACCACTGAATCCCAACAATGTCTTGCACCTCCCGCCTCCTTACCCTTACCTCCTTTGTTTGACATATCTTTGGAATTCCCCTCACGTATTTGACCGTGCTATAATCAAAACGTAGACATCAAAGTTTGCATAATATGTTATAATCCAGAAACACAATAGTAAATGTCAATCACTAATGACATTGTCCATATGTAATTAATCATTTACCTTACTTCCGCGTTCTAGGTATTTCCTCTCATGTGTCATAATGAGCATCTACATCCTATCTTTTCAGACATCGGCTATTTTCCTATCCTATGGCATTCCAAATCATCTTATGAATCTAGCTTTAAGTCTATATGCTAGCCATTTGGACCTAATTCTCTTAAACTAAGGCTAGATTACTAACATATCACACCCCACCAATGTCGGGTTACCGTGACCACTTTATACATATAATACACAGCGGAAACTTAACAAAAGTGTTTCACTAAAGCATCGATTGAATTACATTACAAAAAACTTAATCCTTAATGTAGTCAAACATTATAATCCCATGAAAGATCATAGTACATCAGGACATAGTTTTCACACAAGCCTGAAAAAACAATCCAGCCAGTCCTCTTAATCTACTGACACGGAATGTCATAAACTATAAGCCTTCTCTGAAACGTACTTAAACCTCATCTTGAAACATATATCAATGCAAATAATAATCATACAAACATGCAAATTCCACCCTTAGAATCTTCCGCACAAAAGGTGACCCAAAGCACACCGCGTGCATAAGGGCCCATAACACACACACACACACACACATATATATATATATATATATATGGGTGGGTTTCGGATAAAACCACACAGTTATGTAAAAATTAGAGAAAACCAATAACATAATTATAAACTATTTGATCCCTACCCTAAATATATATACACACACACTTGTATATATAGGGGTATGGATCAAATGTGTTAATTGTAAATATTAGATTTAGTCCATATTGTAGCCAATGTTGTATAGTCTTCTATTACAAACCCATATGCCTTATATAAGAATCTTCTATAAATAGAGAAAATCTTTTCACTTGTAAATGCACTATTAAGATATTCTCCCACTTTCATATTGTATCAGAGCTAAGGCTCTAGGTACAAAACCCTAGCCACGCTTGTTCCCGTTCCTGAACACAGCCCCAGTCCGGTTCTTGTTCCCGTTCCTTAACACAACCCCAGTCCTGTTCTTGTTCCCGTTCCCGATCTCGCTTGTTCTCAAAACCATTTTTTTAGAAACTATTACATCTCACCGTTGCTGTCATCATCACCAGCATCCTCTGATCCTATTGACTGCATGGTTGTTCCTGTTAACCACTCAGTTGTTCTTGTTTAAACATGTTACCTACTGCATGTTCAGCCGTGTGTTTATTAACTAGACATGTTGACGCCACGTACCTGCTGCTACTTGTTTTCTGTCTTGTTCCTGTTGTTGTTAGTGTTGCCCTGTTTCTGCTGGTCCTAATCGTGTTTTTTGCTATTCATGTTGTCCTGTTTTATGTTGTTCCTAATCCTGCTTCTTGTTGTCATGTTGTTCCTGCTTGTGTTCTAGTCCAGAATCTTGGCAGAATCATTGTTTCTATCCCGTACCTGACTTGTCAGCTGTTGTTCTTGAACTATCTTTTTATTGGAAATGGGAGACAGAAAGACTGTTGCCCGCACCTATACAGTCACACGGGAGGAGTATGATTTGCTCTAAGGTTTCTTGCCTCTTTATCGCCTAGTCCTCAAACCAACTCGACACACGAAATACTTTGTCTAGCCTTGACTCATCATGGGTGATTAATTATGGAGCCACACATCACATGTCTTGGAATCGAGGTACTTTAACTAGCCTACATGATACTTCTCACCCACATGTTTAACTTGTTGATGGCCTCATGCCCTGTTCGAGGCATTGGATCCATTGGTAACTTGAAAAACCTAAACCTGCCTACTGTCATATGTGTGCCTAAATTTCCTAGCCTTTGTTTAGTCAGACTACTAAACAAAATAATTATAAAGTAACGTTTTATCTTATCCATTGTCTGTTTAAGGAACTAGAAACAAAGTGGGTGATTAGCACCTAGGAGGTATCTACCGTATGTCCCTGTTGTCACGCCCTACGACAAATATATGTAATTCTAATATTAGGGATGCTCATTGTCAGTTAGGCCATCCCTCTGTAGCGGTTCTAAGGTAGATGATATCGGACTTTTCTGTTTCAGGTAATTTTCATTGTGAGTCATGTCAGCTTGGTAAACATACATGACGTCCCTGTCCTCCAAAAGTGTCTTGTAAAGTATGTCATTTGTTTGAACTTGTGCATTCTGATGTTTGGGGTCCTTGCCCTGTCAAACCACTTTAGGTTTTGAGTAATTATTCTCGTGCTACTTTGGTTTATTTGTTGAAATCTCGTTGTGAAATCAATTCGCGTGCCCTGTCACGCCTATATAACCCCCTCGGTGCACCATACCCTGATATACCTATTGTTTTTTGCAAAGAACCGAGACACCCCAACCGTTATCCTATTTAGGATTATGTTGCCTATTCCCACCTCTCACCTGAGTCCCATGCCTATACTACTGCTATTAGTTCCTACCTGATTCCCAAGGATGTGATGACAACTATTGCTCACCCAAGATAGAGACATGATATAGAAGAGGAGATAGAGGCGATTTGGGCTAATCATACATGGGATCTTGAGACGCTTCCACCTGGAAAGCGTGTTGTTGATAGGTCTTCACTGTTAAACTCAACCCCGATGGCTATCTGCATCGCCTGAAAGCCCGATTGGTTGCCAAGGGTTATTCCCAATCATTTGGGATTGATTATGATGAAACATTCTCCCTGGTTACTAAAATGTCATTTGTACGCATTTGTATTGCTCTGGCTGTCATTCATCATTGGTCACTCCACCAACTTGATGTCAAGAACACCTTTCTTAATGGTGTTCTTGAGGAGGATGTGTATATGTAGCAGCCACCCGGGTTCATTATCAATGAGGAGGCCTCAAAAGTATGCAGATTACATTGCTCCTTATATGGCCTTAAACAGTCTCCCAGGGAAATGTGTATAAAATATATGTGTGATTTAGAACACATCAATAATCTTAGTCATTACCTTTATCATGCCATCGCTATTACCTTAAAGCACTACTCATAAACGAGACACCATTCCAGGCACATCTTAAGTGAACGAGAAACCATTCTAGGCACTTCTCAATGAGATACCATTCCAGACACATCTCAAGTGAACAAGTCACTTAATCTAGGCACTACCGTACGGGCCAAAACATTCCTAGTAGTTACTTGATCAAGGTATTACTCTACCGAGATACCATTCCATGCACACCTCAACTTTATCCTAGTAGTTACTCAAGTGGTAAAGTATAAGGCATTTAATCACATTCCTTTGCATATTCATTATGATAAAACCATACCAAATCATTCTTTGTACCATTAAAAGTCATTTTATGCGTAACACCACATTTGTGTATTTATAAATAATTTGTGGTAAAATATTTGCATTAACAAACTCATAACAAGCATTCCAGCCCAAAACATTTAAACATAGCGCAAAAGTCTTAGAAACTCACCATAAATAAAGCGTATAAGTAGTACGCGTGTGTGCTCCCGACACTAGCTCACGGAAAAAATGAACCTAAAATAAGCAATTCTTCCTATTTAGGTTCCCACAACGAGTCTTATCACATCTCTATCAACTACAACTAATTCTCAGCGATCAAAACCGAGTCTAAATGTTTTGAGTTTTGAAATTCTTATTTCTGTGGTTCTACACAACTAGGCACGGTCGTGCTTCTCCACATGCATGATCATGCTTCTCCACAGACATGGTCATGCTTCTCCACATAACCCAGTGTTTCCAAAACTTTCTAATTTTAATCAACTTTATTACTAAAACCATTTTCGATCAAAAACATACATTGCAACCTTAGTAGAAATCTATTTAAACCTCTTTAAACATTCTAAACTCATCAGTTCATTTGTATGATTAGGAAAAACCATATTAACCCCAAATTTTCTTATATAAACCCTTCAATAACCAAGACTATATGAGGATTAATCACACAAGAATTTGAAATCAAAGGACTCACCTACTGAAATTGACGATCAAAGACGATGATTCAACTGCTCACAACCTCAATCCTCTAATTATTGCCCTAAAATCACATTAAAACCTCGTATAAACACTTAGAACTCAAGATTATGGAATTAGGGTTCTTAGGGGCACTTACCAATGGAATTGGGAATGATTTCAACAGCAATTCCTCTCCTTTTTTACTTCTAGAATAAATATAGCAACTTGATTTTTGCAAGGGTTAGACATGTAGAGGTTCAAATGGTGGAATTTGGTAATTTAGGGTTGGAGAGGATTTGAGAGAGAAATTTGAGATTGAAAGATGGAAATGAGATCAAAGAATGTTCCTGGAATCGTCTGAAGTCGCAACATGCAAGATTTAGTGGACTACGGTGTTAATTGGCCTATTAGGTGGATTAAGGAGGGTGGAACACGGCGATGCACACTAATCTACTCTGGAAACGTATGAGGTACGATCGTGCTCCCTAATTGTTTTTCTAAGCACGGTCGTGCTTCACGTCAGGCACGATCATGCCCAATTCCAGAGTGTTACATGATATTCGGTGTTACCACCTGATTACCCGAACCCGTTTACCCGCATTAAAACCAAATATATTTATAAATTATATAATCTTAAAGAATATAACATATAGTATGTTTAAGTTGTTAAAAACTTAAAATTATTAAGATTACATAATGGGAAGAGTGTAGTTGAGTATTTGGTATTTTAAATCGGATTTTGATGTGAGTTTAAGATCGAGTTTCGAGTAATGGCATCCCAACATATAATTTTTAACCACATAAGACCATAATAATGGGTGTAGTAGATGCCCACAAGGATACATATGAACTTGACACGTATTGAGTAACGACACGTATTGAGTAGCGTGATACACATGAACTTGAAATGTATAAAGTAACGCGGATGTGACATGATTTTATAATCGGATATGAGAGTAGGATTATTAAAACTCGTCTCATATGCGACCCATTGTCATCCTTAAATTTGTTAAACTCAATCAAATCCATATTACAACACATTGTTGTGACAGTGGATTAAAAACTTAATCATAATAAACTCACATGTTATTGTACATCTGAAAAATGACTTAAACACGATCATTGATGTTCACTAACATAAAAAAGGAAACACACAACACAACCATTTACTATAACGATTAAAATATTAATTACATTCTTATCTTATTGTTGCTACAACTGAATCCACATCGGGTTGTATTGCCGGGTCTTTGCGTCTAGCATTCCCTAAAAATTCCCGAGCTTAGATCCAAGTTGCAACACATAAATAAACTTGTTAGAAGGTGAGCGGAGGACGCAACCCTAGAAACACCCTTCGATGATCAAGTTAGTAATCCATAACATATAACAAATAAGCATATTGAATATATATACACACGCATGATGTATAAACATGTAAATAAGTATAAAGGATGAGAGTTGAGAGAGAATGAGATTAGATCTGGGAGGAGATGATCTTGAAGAACATTGAAGGCCATAAAGTGTCCCTCACTAGTGTGAGGTATGCTCTATTTTATGAGCCAAATGGGTCAAGCCCTTATGAGCCTATCTGGTCTAGAGAAGTGAGGTAGTTTGGGCTCAATGCGCCAATACTATATTTACGGGCCTGGATATTAAGCTCAGTTCCGGACTTTAGGGATGAGATCGGTATCGAACCGGTACCGCTACTGATTTATCGGTACAGTACCGGTTCGGTACGGTACCGGTTCGGTACGGTACCGGTTCGGTACGGTACCGGTTCGGTACGGTACCGGTTCGGTACGGTACCGGTACTCGTTACAAAATGTTCATCTCTAGATGGTATCGGTATCGTACCGGTACCGGTACCGAATTTATGAAAAAGTGGGTACCAGTACTGAATCTATCGATACGGCACCGGTACCGATACTCGGTACCAAATGCTCATCCCTACCAGACTTACATCACCATGTCCCCGGTATCATATGGTGTAGTTCTAACTACGCTATACTAGACTCATATTCTTCACTGCCTTTGAGTTTTCCTTCCATCGTCTTCTTTAAAGTTGATTGGCTATAGTGATGTTGATTGGGATAGTGATCATAATGATCACAAATCCACAACTGGTTTATGTATTTTCCTTGGTGAATCACTTATGTCATGAAAAAGTAAGAAACAGGAGGTTGTCTCTTGATCTTCTACATATGTTGAGTATCGTGCTATGGTTGTGACTGCTTGTGAGATTGTTTGGTTACATTGGCTTCTTGTAGATATGGGTGTTGATATTTCACAGCCTACTCCCTTATATTGTGACAACAAAAGTGTGATGCAAATGAAGAATTCTGTTTTCCACGAGCTAACGAAACATATTGAGATGATTGTCATTTCACTCGCCATCATCTGCAGCTCTGAACCATTTCGCTATCATATGTTCCCACAGCCTTGCAGATTGATGATATTTTCACAAAGGGGCCTCTCGATTTCGCTTCTTTTCTAACAAACTTTCAACATGTATATTGGGCTTCCTTTTATCCTTTTAGCTAGGTTAACGCTAGATTGCTTTCTTAAGTCTAGATTTTTCCTTTCTTTGTAATTCAATTTTTCTCTAACAATAAAACCCTAGCCGTTTTCTCTCTATGCCTTAATCGATTATCAAACCCAACCTGTTTTGACATAGAGACTTTACCCAACCCACGTGAACCGCGCGGTCCTTTTATCAATGTAAACAATATATTCAAACCTGATGTGTCTTGTATTTGACTACTAGTGTATGCCCAATCAACTCTAGTTGGCTGCCGAACCTACAAATATATGTTTTTTGAAATCAGTTAGTAATGAATAATAACAAGAATGAAAGCATGGTGATTCAAGAATTGAAGGTCAAGTAATCATCCTCAAGTGAAGAGAAAGCATAGTAAATCAATTAGGCGTACTAAAATGTGTTGGAGGAGTTAGAAAGAAAATTTAGGATGATTATAAAGAATATATGCAAGTTTTTTTTGTTTCAAACGGGTCAAGGATTTAGATAAATGACTAAAAATCAACCTTGTGTTTTAAAGAGTGAATGAATGCATCTTAACAATCTTTTGAGGCATGAGAGGTTGATAAAAGGCATAATAAGTTGAAATGGCTCGTATTGTGTAAAATGAGTTTTATGCAAAAAAAATGCATAATTAACATAATGTGTATTGACTTCAGAAAGTCAATTAGTTGGAGTAGGAAATTAAGAGACTGAAGATCCTGCAGGCAATGAAGAGTAATTACACAACCTTTTTATGAAAGTATATGGATACATATTGTCAGGGCCAGTCCCGAGAATCCGCAAAACGATTTGGGCCCCGGACATATTAAAAAAAAACGGGCTCCATAATATAAACTCATAATGGCATAATAAAAAACTACAACAAACGAATAACTATTAACAAGTAGTGGGCCTTTTTTAATTCCCGCTCCAGCTCCAGCCCACTTATTTTGTTATTTTTTAATAAGTTTGAAAATCTAGAGGGCTTTTTTTAATTCGTAAGTGGATTAATAGGATAAATAGATAATACAAGTAGTGGGCCTTTTTTAATTTCTAAGTGGGTTAATAGGATAAATGGATAATACAAGTTGGGCCTTATATATATATATATATATATATATATATATATATAATATAAAAAAAATTAAAACTACGGGCCCCGGACGGTCGCCCTCCCCGCCCCCCGTAAGGGCCGCCCCTGCATATTGTGTGAATGATGTGATTCTTATTTCATTGAGATTGAGCATGATTGTGAGTAAATAGAGTTTTTGTGTGTGGATGTGTTTGATTGTGTTATGTGAGAGAGTTAAAAGTCTCACTAATGTGATGTGTATAATGTGACTTTTATTTCTTTTGTGAATTGAGCATGTTTATGAGTTAAATAGCGTCTTGTGTGGACTTGTTGATTTCATGTTATGTGCAAAAGGAGTTAGTCTCAATATGAGACTAAAGGTTTGCAATGAGCATGTGCTCCTAATGAGCATTTTGACACACAATGGAGCTTGTGATCAATAACAAAAATATGTTCACCAAAAGTAGGTGCACATGAGTTAAATCACATATGAGTAATGAGAATTATAGGTCATCAAGAGATTTGACTCGAAATTTGAGATCATGAGAAGAGAAACTTATGAGTAAACTTGCTTTAGCATGGAGAGATTTCTAGAACCTTGTGTGTTACATAAAATGCGTATTATTAATGTGTTATATCAAGTTTTGTATGTGTTTGGGTTGATTTGCACGTTTGAATCATAAAAACGGCAAAAGTGACCTATGAAGGTCGTATAATATGCCCACCAACGTATCATACGCTGGTCTGCAAGAGTGTATGTCGAGACCTACTGAGATACTCTACTAAATAAGTTAAACGTGCAAAAAGGAGAGGGCGTATAATACATCGACATACGTCAGGTCATAATTTTTGAAAAATATTTTTGAGTATTGGGATTTCTTACCTGTAATTATCGTGTAATCTCGCTTAACTTTTTTGATAAATTGTGGGCATATACTTTCTAGTAAAACACATATGGATGGTTGATCATGGCTCAAGTCTCGAGATGGGTTCGAACACAAATGCTTTTGAGAAGTCATTTATGTAAAGTGTCAAATGTATAGTTTGGTAAACACTTAAAAATTATAATGCTCTGAGTTATGTTTGTTTGAGAATGAGATTTTATTTGACAAAAAAAAATGAAAAAGTTGAACCTATTTTTCCTCATTAAATGTTTAATTGGTTTTGAAAACACGTGTTGCACGAAATAACAGATATAACTAAAAATAATGATGGTTTGGTTAACATAACATATTCAAATGGTTCGGTTTGCGCCATGCTACCTTCCTCCTTCCAATGAAATTGTGCCACGTGTCCAGGAGGTGTAAGAAAACCCTGGCTCATGTGTAACAACAAATTTGAACCGGCTCTACTCATCGTAACCAATAATGTTGTGCCACGTGTCATAAGCTATAAAGTGAACAAATGAGTCGTCTCACCTGGCATAGCTCATATGAGCCAGCTCCACTCCTCTCAACCAATTAAAACATGATATGTGTCCCAGAGTACTTAATTGAGCCGACCCTACCAACCAAACGTTTTTAATGAATAATTTTAATTATTAAACTTGCATTTATTAACATTATTTCAAGTATTACAAACTTTGTCTTTCTATTCTCTTTTAGTTTTTCTAAAATGTATGTTAACAATGTAGTTTGTAGTTGTGGAAAATGAGATTTTTTTAATGGCGTTAGCGAGTACGTTCTTTTCTTTTGATTGTATGGGACATGTTATATGTTTACGTACAAATATTACTCGTTATGATTACTCTTATTTAAAAAATGTATGGTCATGAAATTATTATACGGTTACCGTATAAAATGTATACACACATCAAATTGATATAGTTGATGACAATAACATTTCACTTTTTAAATACCTTTAAAAAAAATCCTCATTAAATGTTTACGTTGTTTGCTATTCAAAAAATTGATGTTAGTTAAAGAAAAAATTTAACTTCTCTGTTCACTCTCCTGGACACGTAGTGGATTTTCATTGATAGTAAAGAAAAAGGTGTTGGCTCAAATGAGCCGTGGTATTTGAGCTGGTAACTTTGTTCACCCTATGACACGGGACTTGAGATGGTTCAATTGCGCGAAGAGCCATCATATTTGTTCTTCTTATACACGTGTCAGACTATCATTGGAAGCAAGATGTGGACCCGACTTATTTGTGCCGTAACTCCTCATTGGGTCAATGTTTAGAAATTAAAAAAATATATATTTATTTTGGTAAACATTTTACTCAAAATGTTTATTAGGGTGAATTATGGAACATAAATTTAGTGGTTTGAATGTCTTTTCCGTTTGGTAATAATATAAAAGAACACGTGATTGCAATCATATTGACACAGAAGTTTATACTTGTTAAAGAAGTCAACAATTGGGAGAAGAAGTTCAGGTTAGATCCAAAAAAGGCAAAAGATCCACGGTCACTTTTCTATAACAGCCGGTGATCACATCTCAGCCGTCCATCGGACTCCCGTACCCCCACTCTTATTCCGCCCAGTCTTGTGCATGACATGACAATTAACTTCTTTTAAAACCCGTGTTTCAAGTCCGAACACTCTCACACGCCCCTTTCTTATCGGTACTCAATTGAGCTCAATTTCTATCCAAAAACCTTCAAGTCAGCCCTAATTCATGTAAGGTTTCTTCAATTTTACTTGTTTTAGATGATTGATTTGCAATTTATTACGTGCGAATTGTATTATTCTGGTTAGGGTTTTGTTTTCGGTGTCAACAAGGTCAACGAATTTATTTATCTATTATGTTTGATCTGAAATCACTGTATTTGCCACTTGTAACTGTGTATATCTGTATGTAGATCTTGCTAAAATTCGATGCATGCGTAATTCAGATGAAGTGCACATTTTCGTTCGGTTTATCATGTTTAGGGTTTCTGTAACTTGTGCCAGATTTCACTCCCCCATTCATGATTTTTTTATGTATCAAGTGCCGGTGACTAATCTTATATTGCTTTGCTGCGTGGGGGTGATGCTAGTGAGTTGGTTAATGATGTTGTCTTTTAGGATTTACCAGCTTTTTGCTGGTTTAGTGTTGATGCGTGTGGGTGATGTTATTGAATTTGTTAAAGGTGACTAATCTTATAATTTTCCTGAACTTGCTGGTTGAGGGTTGACTCTTAATGAGCTTTTACTTAATTGTTTGTAATAAAATGGTCAGTTATGGGGGAGGAAGGTGCAACGACTGAAGTTGCAGAGACGGTGAAAAACGGGACTGTCTCTCCAGATAAAGCTGCCAAGGATGTGAGTGAGAAAAAAGAGGCGGTTGAAGAGACGGAGGAAGATGTAAAGAATGATGAGAATAATAAAACTAAAGAAGTTGATAAGGAAGTTCCTGAGGTAAGCAAAAATGCCAAAGTTGAAGAATCAGAGGTAAAAGATAACAAAGAAGGAGAAGAAGAGAAAGGAAATGAAGAACCCAAGAGTGATCCAATGGAAGTTGATGACAAGAAAGATCCGGACGAGGAGACCGAGAACAAGAATACGGAAGCTGCTGATTCAAAAGAGGAAGAAGAGAACCAAGAAGAAGTGAATCAGGAAGAGATCCCAGAGGAGAAGGAATCGAAAAAAGGTGCAAAAAAGAAGGGAGGTGAAGGAAAAAGCAACAGCAAGACAAAAGCATCAGTAGAGAAAAAAGAAAAGGAACCGACAACTCCTGCTGCTCCTACAAGTGAACGGCCTGTACGGGAACGAAAATCTGTAGAAAGGCTGGTTGCCGTCATTGAGAAAGACACTACCAAGGAATTCCATATTTCAAAGGTTGTTTTTTTCATTTAGAATTTCAAGACTGTTCTTGTCATTTATGTCTTTAAATTATTCAGCTAAATATTCCTACTTTCACTGATTTGTTATTGTTATGATGGTGTGCAGGGTCGTGGTACAGCACTGAAAGATATTCCAAATGGTAAGATCTTTATGTTCCATTTTCTTATTTTTATTTTTCCATTTCCTTCTTGCATTAACCAACACATGATTTGCCAACAAAAGAATCTTACGATTTTAAAGTAATATAAAACGTAAAAGATATACTTTGTGTAACTTAATGTATACCATCTCATAGATTAACAAATTACTCAATGAAGTGAAGTTGAAGTAATTTAATCACTTGTTAGGGCTTCAGTCACAACTGTTATGGTGGGGAGGAAAGCGGCTGACTTAACCTTTTTAGCTTATTACCTAGTACTACACCAAAGGGCTTGTAGCCTAGGGGTATCAAGGTGTGTACTGAAGATGTTCCTCCCCAAGTGGTTGAGGGTTCTAGTCCCATGGACATTGGTGTAGATCTAATAGTAGGTTTAGAGGGTGTGTAAAAAAAAACTAGTACCTACTGCTGTGAACTTTTTGGACTGTGACTCAGGAAGGATTATGCTTATTACATAATATTTTGAAATTTCCGGATATCAACTATGGACATTTGGTTAATTGCTTCATCATTTTTTTTGAGATAAACCCAACAATATCATCTATTATATGTGCACGAAGCCACTAACCTTATATATATATGTAAATCATATCTTTGTATACGTGTGTTTTTTCCATGCCTGCAAAATGTTTTTATAGCATACCGTAACTTTTGCTCTTTAGTAATCATTACTTTGTATTTGTAAATTTGATTGTGTTCCACATGTTTTGTGTATTTTGTCCTCATTTAAGTGCATTTTGACATTTCATCAACATTAAACATTTTGATTCAACCATGCGCTGAGTCGAACATTGCATTTTTGGGGCCAGATGGAGTAGAACACAAGAAAATGGAAAACAATGTGAACAAAACATATATTTAAATGTAATAAGGTTGATATCGAGAAGCCTAATTCTTAAGAAATGAATACAGACCCTCCTTCCTTGTATCATAGTTGGCTTGTAAAGCTATCTTGCTGTGACTACTGACTTAAGGGCCATAACTGGTTTGCAATGTTTCTGCTTGGGCCATGCATCTCTTTTGTTTCCTGTCTAAATCCTGTATTATTTTTCAGTTGCATACAAGTTATCAAAGAGGAAGGCGAATGATGACACTCTCAAACTGCTCCATACTATTTTATTTGGGAGGAGAGGAAAGGTAATTGAACTTCAGCTCAGGAATCTATGAATCTTTATGGTCTTTCAAGTGGTGTATCTATTTTATCCTCTTTGATTTATTTTTGTTGTGGCTTAAAGTTTATCATGATGAAGTAGAAACCGCGCCTACATTGGTGGTGTAAATCATGTAAATTGTATGGACTTTCTGTATGATGTGTTTGTATGGACTTCGGCAGCATCTTTTATAGTTTTATTGATATATTGGCCCTCATTTTCTTTGATGCTCTTATGTACTTTGTGAGTTTGTGGGCTACACTAAATCCTGCTTTGTTTTTTATCATTGGTATTATTTTTTAGTGAGCTACCATAAATGTGTTGCTACCTGATATTATGCTTTGGGTTCAAATTGCAGGCTTTGCAGGTCAAGAGTAATATCTTGCAGTTTTCTGGCTTTGTATGGTCTGAGAATGAGGTAATAATCATTTCATCTATAGTACTATAGTAGAATGCTGATGTTATTTTGTCACTGCCTAAATTTCAAAAAAATCACAAGGTATGACAAACATGCATATGTAGAGAAAAACAAAAACAGAATAGCGGTAAGATTAAAAAAATAGATGGATAGATATTCAAACTCATAGTAATTCAGATATATTAGCATATGTATCACTATATTATTCCATTGGAAAGATATGCATGATCTATCTATTAAAAAGCTAATTTGATATGAATACATAACATGTACTGTTTGTGATACATTTATAATCATTGCTATAAGTTGAGTAGTGATTATTTATTATCATTTCAGGAAAAGCATAAATTAAAAGTTAAAGAAAAGCTTGACAAACTTAATAAAGAGAAGCTCTTGGAGTTCTGTGATATATTTGACATGACAATCAGCAGAGCTAATGCAAAGAAGGTTTGTTTAGTTACTGTATGGTTCTTTTATAAATTTAACGCGGATTATCCATCAAATAGCTGCTGATGTAATTCTTAGAGGAGCTATAAACAATTGTATTAGAAAAAACAATAACATAAACAATTTTATGGCTTTTGCTCTAATCCCGACTTTAACATTTCTTTAAGACATCAACACTTTACACTGGTTTATTTGGTTCTGCAAATTGCAATTACCAATTTAAGTTTAAAAAAAAGATTCACTGTGAATGCGAATCTATTTGAACTTGAATCGATAAACGGTTCATATTTTCTTGTGAACATGGTATGAAATTATGTGTTTTGCTAAAACAGGAAGATATTGTGGTTAAGCTGATAGATTTTATGTTGACTCCTCATGCCACAACTAGTGAGCTGCTTGCAGAGAAAGAGCAGGTTTGCATTTAAGCTTTAATATTTGTTATTATATTTTTTTGTTGTTACGACTTCCCTCTTATAATATGACATGTTATTCAGTCAACCAAAGGTAAAAAGCGTAAGAGGGAAAGCAAGAAAAACACATCTACCTCTGAGGCTACACCTTCAAAAAGCTCATCTAAGGTACCTCTTCTAAATACAAGCTAGTGATATAACTAAAAAGCGAAGCGTCAAATGGGCCAAGCAGGTTAAAGTTGATCGTTTTATTTCGAAAAACAAGATTACTATTGTAATAGTTTGTTGTTGTAATAGATATTTAATGCATATATTATCTTTTGATTTTAGACAAAAGTGTTTCATCGTCAACCCATTCCCTGGCCCCTTACCCACCCACAGACCCACTCATCTTTCCAACTCCAGTTATGATCATGTTTTGAATGTGATCAACAATAGTTTATATCTAAATTTGTTTGTGAAGAAGCAGAAAACTAAAAGTATTTCTGAAGAGGATAAGAAGAGGGCGTCTGAAACTGATGATTCAGAAGAAGAGAGCGATGAAGAGGAAAAAGACAATGAAGAACAAGAAGATGTGAATGGTGCTCCTGAGAAATCAGAGGATATCGCAAGTGAAGAAGAACATGCGCCTGAACCTGAATCTGAAGAAGAGGACAGTAGTAAGAAACGCAAAAGAGGTTCAGCCAAATCTAAATCTTCTAAAAAAGAATCGGGTGTGAAACCTGAAAAGAAGAAAGTAGTTGCTACACCCAAAAAGACTAGCAGCTCACCTCAAAAGAAAACACCAGTTAAATCATCTTCAAGTGGTTCTAAAGTTGCAGATAAAAGTGATTCTGGTCCAAAGACTTTCTCAAGGAAGAACAACAAGAAAGATGCAGATGAAGAGAAGCCTGTAACACCAAAGAAACCTGCTCCAAAAGAGAAAAGTGGTACGGCATGTTTCTCTCTTTTTCTTAACCATAATTATTAGAGGTGGAAAATGGGCGGTTAAGAAAACAGGTTCAGGTCAAATGTAGGGCTATGGGCCAATGATTAACAACCACAAAACGATTATATTGTGTGAAGATTACTTTATTCAACCAATTTGCGTTATCTTAACTACAACCCTTGGGGCTCTGGTTAGCAAAACCCTTAATTAATAAATCATTAATTTGCTAAATATGATTACAGAAACGGAGCAACGTTCAACCTGTTTGATATTTAAGTTTATCATTATACAGATGGTATAACCCAAAGAGATATATAGTGATTCATTATACCCTGATAACTTCTTTTTTAACAAAGGGAAAAAGACTGTGAAAGAGAAAGTGAAGCCTAAACCAGAAAAGCAGAAGATAAGTGATGATGACCTTAGAAGTGCAATCTGTGAGATCCTTAAAGAAGTTGACTTCAATACGGTAAGAATCTGTTACCAATTATTGCAAGTAAATAAGATTGATCACATAAATCTTCCCCATGGCATCTAATGATTTGTCAGTTTCCACGATTTTTGGGTGATATCATTACCAGTCACTTCTTTTTCTGTGTATTAACATTGAAAAAAATAGCAAATATGGTTGTTCCAACTTCCGTGACTCCATCCTTGCATTTCATTCGGCTTTGAGTTTGATACAATATATATAAAATCTGACATTTATCTCACTAGAAGTTTTGCATTATTTGTGTTTTTCAGGCAACATTTACTGATATTCTGAAACAGCTTGGTAAGCATCTTCCATTCCTCGTTATTGTTAGTAGAGGTGGCAATTTCGACCCTTCTACCTATGAAAAGGTCAATATGGGTTTTGATTCTAGGTTTCAACGGGTCAAACAGGCAAGATTTTTAAAGAAGGAACCGTGTAATACATGAAACCACCTATATCATTTTGATCAAAAAATTATGTTATCATTATGAGACTAATTAATCATTATAATTTTTTTAAAATTTCCGGACCAACCCTCCTCAATTGGTACAGAAGTACACATTTTGACTGGATATCTGACCCACCCAGTCGTTAGTGTTGGAGTTACTTGGGTGTATAACATTCTTTTTTCTAATTTTTGTTTCAGCTAAGCAATTCAATACAGATCTGACGTCAAGAAAGGCATCCATAAAGTTCATGATCCAGGAAGAGCTAACTAAGCTAGCTGATGAGGATGATGAAGAGGAACCTGAGAAGATTGGAAAACAAGCATCTGGCAAAGGGGTCAAGGCCTGAGAGTGTTGCTAAACGACGTTTTCATTTTAAGAAGTTGCTTCTGTTGCTTCTGGTACAAGCATGTAACTTAATGTTAGTTATTTCCTTAGGGTTTCCACTGTAGAGGTAGAAGAAGAGTAGAAGTAATGCTGCTTGCTATGCATAATACATGACGTGAGAGTATAAATTATAGGGAAATTTGTCTATCTGTTTGTTCGCATAATTTGACCCATTGATGGTTTCTATATTTTGACTCGAGATGCTTGTGTTGTCTCTTTCTTGTTCAACAAACCATAAGGCTTATTTTCCATGCCCAGTAATCGTTTACAATTGGTTGTACATCATGCTTTATGACTTGTACAATGTCAAAAACGAAAAGTTTTCAAAACTACATAATGATTATGGATAATTCTTGCTTGGGTTATATAAAGCTATAAGGTGTGGATTTGGAGATTTGATGATTTTTTCCTGTTGTACAAGTCTATTTGATCAACAATTTTGTTCAGCAAAAAGGTAGTGAGATTGAAATTTCGAATGTTTAAGATGACGGTTGCATGAATTCTTTCATGGCACAATTAAGACCTGTTTTCTGGATCGGCAAAAAGTAGTAGCGGTTTACAACCTTCGGCTATAGAACCAAACATCATAACATTTAAACGGTGCTGCTCTCCATTTCTTTGCTTCTCGCGACTTTAGTCCTTGGTTAGTGTCTTGATTAGGGTGGTTTCATACTTTCATGTCACTATGTCAGTCTTGTTTTGTAGTATGTTTTTGTTTTTTTTTTCCTTTGTCGTCTTTGCACAGTTGCGCAGCTTCCTGCTGGCGTTTGTTGGTTTCTAGTTTCTAATAAAGCGTTGTTTAAAATAAAGAGACTAAATTCATGAGGTTCAAATCAATAGACGCACAAAGTCTAACCACGTCGTAAACTCAAAGACCGGTGTGGCAAGGGTTGTTTTTTATTTTTTTTAGCAGGTTTTGAACCCCTTTTCAGTTCACCAATCTTTTACTCCAAACCAACTTGACACAAAAAGGTTACAGTTACTCATCCATAACATTATAACATTCTAGCAGCTACATTTATAAAACTATAGCAGATATATTAAAACTTAAAAAGCAACATTGTCCAACAGTAGCATTGATCATCTATATCAAGATATACATACAGTGTTGAGTTGTTGACCAAATGTACAATTTGAGGTTCTAAAGTGAACAATAAGTGGTTAGTTCAGCCTAGTCTCTACTCACCTAGGAGCCACAGCCGGCAGCATATATACATACAAATACAGCAAAAGAATGAAAAATACAACAAAAATATACATATAAAAACAACAAAAAAGGGAGGTTAATCCTCCCAAACAAGCTGCAAAAATCCTAATACTCTCACATTCAAACACAGTAGTGAAGTCTAAGTTAATCTGCAAAGAAACATAAGCCACAACATAGTTTCAAGTACATGATAATTTCAAACAAACTCTAATTAATATGATGAAACAATGTTCCACTTGTAAATCAGGTAGCTTGGATTATCATCATCATCATCATGTATATCTGTAACTCAAACCCCAGGGTTCTTTTGCATCTCAAAAGCAAAGAAATCTCTGAACAGCTTCGGTTCCCTACCAAACCTACCAATGCAAAAAAGATTATCAGCAGCAGCATGATAAGTAGGTTTAATTATTATGTGATAGCATCTTTAAAATGTTCAAATACAATAGGAATAACAAATGTTATATTTGTTGGCCTAAAAGTGTGTGTGTGTGTGTGTGTGTAAAAGAAGAAGGTGATCATCCATAAAAATAACTTCAAACAAATGGCTTCCAACTAGTGTTCTAAAAGATTTGAGGATAAACAAGCTTTTAATGATATATATAACATCATATGCAATTATAGGACTTAGTGATATTTTCTGATCTCCAAGGCTGAACAAACTTCTGCACAAATACGCAAACTTAATGCTGTGATTCTTGCATGACCAAGGATAAGAGAAAAAACTCTACAAGCTACAGCAGCAATGATTTTCATACATATATAAAAACACAATTTTCATTGTTAACTAACTCAGAAGATTGCTGACATGTCAGACTCTTCAACGATCACTAATGTTGTGTAATAACATTGGTTTCCTTGACCCCTAAATTCATTGAAGGAAACGACAGCCAGAACCTTGGTTTGAATCAAGAGCATGCAGAACTTCTGTGTGTGCAGGCAAATAAACCAAATAACAATATAATTTTATTTTATTTAAATGTAAATTTTAGGAGATGCGTAGAAAGACAAGTTGTTACTATGTAGGTAACAACTAAAAATTTTAGAAAACAATTGTAGGCTCAAACCGATGAATGTGCAAGTACAGCATGATTAGAACAATACAAGTCACTTCCCTAATCCTGTGGACACTCACTAACATGCCAAGAAACAGCTATTTAAAATCCAAAAAACATGATAATATACTAACATCTAGACATAAGCCAACTTGACAAGTTTATGAGAAAGTAAGAAACCATATTCACTTTATGCAAGGAAAGCATAAAATAAACAGTGAAGTTTCAAAACCTAAGAGCGACCAAAAAATTAACAGTGAAATACAAAGTTGATATCTTACATTT
Source organism: Smallanthus sonchifolius (assembly GCA_023525975.1). Taxonomy (NCBI): domain Eukaryota; kingdom Viridiplantae; phylum Streptophyta; class Magnoliopsida; order Asterales; family Asteraceae; genus Smallanthus; species Smallanthus sonchifolius. Next base: position 12,327,896 of record CM042026.1, on the reverse strand, counting down.
TCAAAGAAGACCACGTTCATCAACTTGATAAAGAGAACAGTTGTCACTAAATTCAGAAAGAATCCACCTGAGTGCAAATATAAACCACAACTAAGAAAGCTTGATTTCCACAGATTTCTGGATGTGATTCCTTGTAAAATAAAGCACCACCACACACTGTCATTCTGCAGTTACACGCCGCCTCTTCCCATAATCGGCATCCCTAGATCTAGACCTGTGTTCATCCTCTTGAGCTACTCTTGATTTCGCGTGGGCCCTCGAGGACCGGCCACGGTCCCACTCATCATCATATTCTTGTTCAACCTCTTTGTACCTATGATGATCAGCATATCTGTCCCTTTCATCCCTATGGCGGTCCCTACCACGGTCACGGTCACGGTCTCGGTGCCTTCCTTCAGGCCACTCGTCTTCATGAACCACATCTTTTTCTCTTGGTAAGTCTCTTTCATACCTGGGTTCACGACCTCTATCATCTCTAACTCTTCTATCTGAAGTACCAGACCAATCTCTATCTTTTTCTTTTGCTGGATTGGACCAAGTTCCTCTATCATGGCTACCTTCAACATACTGTTGATCAGAAACAGCTTCCTCACCATAACTAGACTCACCTACTTTGCCACCATGTTCATCACCAGCCCACCCAGGCATATTTGGGTCTGACCACATTCCCATGTTGGGCCCATCCGCACCACCTGTTGGCATCATACCCATTCCATTCATGGGCATTCCTCTCCCAAAGAATGCTGGGTTAACATGGGGTGCCAACCCGGGTAATCCTACATTACCAACAGGTGGGAAGGAAGGTAACATGCCTGAAAATGGAGGTGTTAGTGCACCAGGGAAACCACCGTAATTTCCCATTCGGCCCATTGGGCCTCCAAAAGAAGGATCAAACCCTTGACCCATCATCGATTGGGGATGAAACATAGGTAGTGGTCCAAAACCATTTCCCATCATACCACGCCCACCCATCCCGCCGTGTCCACCCCCACGTCCACCTGGCCCACGGCCTGCCATGCCTTGACCATTACCTCTACCCCAGTTTCCTCTCCCGTATCCTCTGTTGTTGTCACCACCACCTTGGAAATTCCCGCCAGCAGGCATATTGTTTCCACCTGTTTTAGCAGGAGGATCTCCAGGGCCCCTCTTGGCTTGAGCTGCAGAAGACTGAGCCATCTGTTGGTTTCTACTAACCTGTGCTTCCCCCATTCTTTTAACACTATACGGTGAAGCGAATGCAACAACACAGGGACGGCCATTGAACACATGCCCATTCATTCCCTCCTTGCAAGCTGTGGCAGCTGAAGGATCATAAAACTCAACCTGGCAATACCCTTTCGATTTCCCACTAGCTTTCTCATCAAAAAATTTCACCTCCTTTACATGACCATACTTGCAAAGTTCCGAATCAAGCTCAGCATCAGTTGTCCACCAATGCAAATCTCCCACAAAAAGAATCGTTCCCCCACCACCACCTGCACCCCCAAAACCACCACCACCACCACCAGCCATGCTCATGCCACCACCCCCACCATTGCCAAAATAACCCCCTCCAGAACCATTGACATTCCCACCCCCTTGTGTAGCTAAACCATCACCACCAGCATTGCCTAGACTCCCCATATTTCCGGTCCCAACATGATGAGGCTGTTGTTGACCCATCCCTAGGTTTGGCACACCATTGTTGTTATTCAGCGTCCCATTTTCTACTTCACCTACTTTAGCTGAGGACTGCCCTAATTCAACTCTAAGACCACCACCAACTGGTCCACCAGATCCCCTCCCTGCCATCTCACTTTCTCCCAACCCAATATTCGAGCTAGCTTCTACTCTAATAGGATCACCATCATTGTTCTCAAACTTCCCCTCACCTCCACCACCACCGGCAACATCATCCACTGCTTGTGGATGATGCACCGGTTGAGGAACTGGTTCCAACTTCTTCTCAACTTCTTCCTCGTTCTTAAACACTAAATCTTCGTTTTTCCGAAGAGACTGAAGAAAACCCTCACCAACATTAACATCGTTATAAAGATCTTCATAGTCATCATCATCTTCCCCTAAAAAACCCTGATCGACGACGGCAGAGATGGCTTCGTTCCGATGGAATTGGTCGTTTGGATCTCCACCGTCGTTTTGATCCATGATTCCCAATTCCTAAATTTCTAGGGTTTTGTCCTGATAATTTCTAACGGACTCGTATTCTAAAACGAAATCATCATGAATTGAAATGAAAAGATAACATGAAATTGAAGGAAGCTAGATTTCAAAGATGAAATTGTAAGAACTTACCAGAAACTGGAAGAAGCTGAGCACGTGCTTGCGTGGGAGATATGGATCGAAGAGATTCAGAAAGAAAAATCAAAAACCCTACATTTTCTAGAATAAGCCGCTCCAGGGAAGACACTTGAAGACACTTGTTACGTCCGGAAATTAATGGAATACCCGTGCACTGCGGCGGGTGTCGGACCGCTCGTTAATAAAAAGGTAAATGAAAGCGTAGGTTCAACGGTAAAAATAATATTAATAATAAAAAAGAAGCCTAAAACTAAATAATAAAAAACAAAAAAAACAATAATAAAATTTTGAAGAACTGGCATGGGGGAGGGGGGGGGGGGCTCGAAACGTCTCTCGGGTGGAAGCACAACACAGCTAACACCAGGATAGGTGCCTTCCTTAGCCTTTCTGTTCAGTTCATTTATATAATTAAACAAACCTTGACCTAGGTTATTATCGGTTCGGGCCGTTGAAAGCCATAAAAGTGAATACGGATATGGGTTTCGATGATACAAATATCGGAAATGATGTTTTCGCTCATAATAGGTTCGGCTCGTGACGATACCACAACCATAACGGCGATCGATATAGGATACGATACAAAAAAAACTCGATTTTAAATACAACTTCGTTTTCAAAAAACAATTATATCTGAACGTAGAAAAAAAACTGAAAACAGCAGTGCAAGTCTTTTTTTTTTAAATTAACGAACGGAAGTTATTAAAGAGAAAACGAAATTATTAGAAAATTAAACGGGATAAAAGCTTATACTATACTATACCGCATGAGAAGTTAAAATGAAAAAACACACCAAAACAAAAGGCATGAGTTGTCACAAAAGCGTTGGAAATGGAACTATATATTCTATACTATATAATAAATAAAGGTTTTTTAATGACACGTGTCGACTTCATATTAATTCTTATTAATTTTTTTCCCGTCTCTCTCTCTTATTAAATACACTTTCTATTTTTTAATAATAATATATTTTTAAATAAAATACTAATTATACTAATAAAACACATTTATTTTAAATTATCTCTTATTATACAAAACTTTGAAATCTAATTATGTAACTTTTATTTTCAATCAAATAGTAAATAGAAGTCAAATTAAATTAAATAGTAATTAACGTACTTTCGAAACCTAATTATATATTAATTTTTACATATTTTGAATTTTGTTTTCAATCCTTAATATATGTAATACATTTTTACACCTGTAAAATATATACATAAAGATTGAAGAATTTTATGTATTGATATTTTTCACCTCGTGTGTATTACACGAATTCTAAGCTAGTGCTTGTAATAAAAGCTTAATTAATTATTATTTTATTTAACATGTAATATAAATGTATGTATGTAAAACTATTATATTTGAATATATTAAAACAGAATAAGAGGCAATTTTATGTACGTTATATTTTTCTCAACTAAAAAGTAAAGAGTAAATTTTATTTTTGGCCCCTGTGGTTTGGTCAAAATAACGGTTTTAGTTCATTAGTTTTAATTTAACTTTTTTGTTTTACGTGGTTACCTAATTGTTTCAATTAAACCCCTGACACTAACACCGTTAATTTTTTGTGTTAAATGAAAGAGTATTTTAGTCTTTTTACGGATAGAAACTATTTGTATCATTTTTTTAAATTAACAAGGACCATTTGTGTAAACTACCCAAATAATTAAAACCCTTCATCTTCATCATCCCTCACATTGAGAGATAGCAGGAGAGAAGGGAGGGAGCTGCCACCACCTCCGACGGGCTCCACCACCGTGACCTGCTCCTCCTATGACCACCACTACCGGTGACCTGTTCCTCCCCCTACCACCACCAGCCTCCCCTCCCCCTGCCACGCACCGGTGAGGCGGTGACCTGCTCGAAGCCGGTAAAACCGTCGTTGCCGCCGGAAAAAACATATAAATCCGAAAATGACAAATCTTTTAAGAACGGTGATGGCAAATTATCATCTTCTCCGGTGAAATCTCCACCACGGTCTTCGTCGTCTTTGTCCTCATGCTCGTCCGATCAGCAGGTTCACTCTTCTCTTTCCAATAAATCTCCACCATGCTTCACTCTTCTCTTTCTAATAAATCTCAACCGCCGTCTTCAACACCGTCTCCGTCACCGGTCGTGTCACACTGCCGCATCGGCCGCTTTCCATTCCGTCAGCTCACGATGGACTCAGGTTCAAAGTTTGGTGGGCAAAAAGCCCCAATTTCAAACCCAAATTCAATTGGGGTTTAGTTATCTGGAAACCCCAAAACCTTTGATCGATTTGGGTGAAAATCAAAATTGTTTTGAATGTAAGGACCTGACCACCATGGCCGGCCGGACCATCTCCCCTCCTTCTCGGGCAACTTGAACGGATCTGTGGCGACTGACCGACTTCACGGAGAAGACGGCCAATGGTGGTGACTGACTGGCCGCACCCTCTCCTGTCGATTAGGGTTCAACTAGCAACCCAACCATCTTCATCTGACGAGTTGTGAAGATGAAAAATGGTGTAGGGAATCTCCGGAATTGGTCGCCGGAAAAACCAAACTCGTCGGAGAAGGGGGGTGACACTGATTTGGTGGGTAAGGGGGTGGGGGTGGGAGTGGTCTGTATGTGTTACGAGAGTGATGTGTAGGATAGGGGTTTTAAATGTTTTTTATTTTAATTATTTGGGGTAAACACAAATGGACCTTTAACTATTTGAGTAATTAAGTAAATTGTAAAAAATAGTTTATATATATATGAAAAGACAAAAATGCTCTTACATTTAACATAAAAAACTAACGGAGTTAGTGTTATGGGTCTGATTGAGACAATTGAAAACTAATGGACCAAAATTGTTATTTTGGTCAAACCACATGACCAAAAACGAAGTTTACTCAAAAGTAAATTTCAAATACATTCATTTGAAATATTTAAGATTTTATATTAGTCATTTTATTAAATACGATTAGTATATCATTTTCTTCTTCTTACGCTTCAAATTCTCATATCATGATTCAAGTTTTAACAAAATGTATAAATGCTATAAATTAAATTTGTGATAAAAATCGGAGAGAAACGAAAGAGAAAACCAATTCCACTGATACATCTGAAAATCTAATACATACATCATATGTATGTATGTATATATATATAAAAATACAAATTGATACCCTAAAACGCATAACAATTGTGTTGGTTACAAAATAGTCTATATTTATAACAAAATTCAATATATTTGATGTTATATTTTTTGATTGAGTAATTATCATATTATACCAAGAAAAAGTTATAATAATTCAAAAGGTTATATATAAATGTTACATTGATTGTTTTGTATCTTTAAAATAATTCAAAAGAAAAAGTTATAAAAATAAAACAAAATACCGACTCGCATTTGTCTAGGGGCTGTTTGGTTCATTAAAAGTTGAACCATTAAAACGGTTTGCAAAATAACCGGCCGGTTCGGCATGATTTCCGGGTGGACCGGTTCGACGGTCGGCCGAGTTTTTTTAAATTTTTTTGTGGTTTTCATGTCCCAAAAGTCCCCACTTTGAATTATGTTTGTTGGATTTTTAAGTTTGAATTATGTTTGTTGATACTTGGATGAAATGTTTGAACCCGTGTTCCTAAAAATGATTGTTATGTGTTTTTTTTTAAGTTAGATGGAATTTTTTAAAATTTTTAAGTTTGAATTATGTTTGTTGGATACTAGGATTATTATGTGTATTTTTAATATTTTTTAAGATGCCATCCGATTCGTAATCCAGTCCGACCAGTGGACCGGTAAGGCATCCGGTTCGCTGTCCGGTTTTTAAAACATTGATTTCTGGTGAAGTCTGGATTTTCGTTTCCCGCCTCTCTCTCCTATTAAATAATAATAATTTTAAATAATTAAATATCTAAAATTTATTATAATATTTTATTAAAATTTACTAAATCTTAAATCTTCATTATTTGTTATTTATAATTCTTAAATGTTCATTATTTCTTATTTCACCAATGGCCGATGACATCTAACATACAAATCTTTATAAAAACTGTTAGTTTACAACAAATTGGATTTATTCACCCCGTGTGATACATGAGTTTCTAACATAGTATATAATATACTAGGTTAGAAACTCATATATTACATTAGTTGAATAAAAACTTGTTATAAACTAGCAGTTTATATAAAGATTTGTATGTTAGATGTCATCAGCCGACAGCCATTGGTGAAATAAGAAATAATAAAGATTTAAGAATTATAAATAACATATAATTAAGATTTAAGAGTTATAAAATTATATTTTATATTATATTTTAGAGTAAAGTGTCATTTTCGTCCCTGTGGTTTGGCCATTCTAGCCAGTTTCATCCGAAAACTTTTTTTTTAGCTTTTTCGTCCCTGACTTTTCAAAATCTAGTCATTTTCATCCAACTTACTAACTCCATCTACATTTTAACGTTAAATCAGAGACGATTTTGGTTAAATGAGGGGTAATTTAGTTAGATTTTAACCTATGAAGTTCAAACCAACCCTTAATTTAACGTTAAAATGTAGGTGGAGTTAGTAAGTTGGATGAAAATGGCTAGATTTTGAAAAGTCAATGACGAAAAGGTTAAAAAAAAATTTTTTGGATAAAACTGGCTAAAATGGCCAAACCACAGGGACGAAAATGGCACTTTACTCTATATTTTAAGATAACATATAATTGAAATCTTTATATCATTTAGTAAGTTTTAAAAAATATTAGAATAAAAATATTTAATTATTTTAAAATCATTATTATTTAATAGGAGATAGAGTTATTTAATAAGAGAGATATGCAGGAAACAAAAATCTAGATACTAGAAGTCGACACGTGTCAAATAAAGTTATTCATTTATTATAATAAGGATAAAAACTTTGGTCGTTTTGCACGTGTTTTTGGCCCATTGGGCTTTTGTTTCACACAAGCTAAAAGTTTCAAAACTCAAAAATCTTACAAACTTCGGTGTCAACTTTTTTCATGTATACAGAAACAGCAGTGGTTTATTTATTTAACACAGCAATATTTGAATTATTAAAAAGGAATATAACCACCTAACAATCTTCATTCCAGTCAGGTTGCAATGTTGGTATAAAGTCGGTGTCGTTTAATGTAGTCAATAACTTCATCTGATGTCAAATATTTAACCGACAACCCCCTTGAAATGCAATCTCTGTAATTACATAAACAAACATAATTAAGCATCATGTTAGAGCGCAATTGTAAACAAAAGTATAGCAGTTTGAAGACTACCTTATTATAGTTGAACTGATACGATTTGGTACTATTTCATTCACCACTTCGATATTACTCTGAACGATTCATACAAACGAGAAGCATTAAAAGAATTAAGAACCGACGGAACCATTTATGAGCCTTTGATCATGGAGCGGATAAAAGGAGGGGATGGTCCAGAATAGAGGGATCTCATCATTCATTGAAATATGATCCAACGGCTAAAAGGTGGTTCATTTGTTTCCTAGATATTTAATGGATATCGTTTGAACATCCCACAATATCTTAATATGATCAAATTAGTCACATAAAAGCTATTTAAATGAGCAGTGATGAAATGCTGGTTGTTTTACCTTGTATTCTGCCAAGATTTCATCATTTGAGATGATTTTTTCAATGTCTTGACCTTCTCTGCGGATACAAACCACACCGTAATCTCTGATTATAGTCCTGACCTAAAATGAAAAGACGGTCAAAAAAATTCATGGATTTGTGATCTAATACGGTTTATTGCAACAGTGCTTGCGAAAAGTGATTATGATTTTCTGATTACTGAGTCATGATAATCAGGTTTAGTGAAACAGTTGAAACTGTAAGAAATCTGATTATTCAGATCAATAGAAAATTATCTAACAATCCCCAACTTTCATCAACTGATTAATGATTATCCGATTAATATTTTGTCGATCATCACAAAAGAGAGAGAATCAAGAACGATTTTACCTGTTCAGGTATCCAAGCTCCAGGAATGCCAAAAGATTCTAGTAGATCAGAGCCACAAACAAGCATAACCTTTAAAAATGCTACAGTTGCATGAGCAAAATTAGTATTTGTAGCAAGAGATATTTCAACCTTACTAACCAAAAGATATAATAGTTTTGGAAAGGTCTATTTGGTTAAAACTGAGTCAATACATCAGGCCCAAGATCATAGTTCAATGTCTAACAGGAAAAAAAAAGTAATGGTGCATGATCTTGTCCATAATATTTTTTAACAAAATACGAAGAGGTTCTTTTTCTGTTCTCAGCTTGCCTTTTCACAAGAAATGTAACTTCTATTTCAACCCCTTTATGTGAGGAAATGGGTCCATTTGGATTGCATTTGATTGCTAACGAGTCAACAGTGTAAAAGTAGCTAAAAACAAAACAGATCAAACCGTCAAACGGATTAAAAGCTGCCCATGGCATGATTAACTGTTACAACCTCCTAAATTGCAGTATCTAAAAGGACCGAATCATTTTCTCAATAATAGTTTTCATAATCGTACTTAATATGTTAATGACTTAGAAATTTCTATAAAGAAAAAGAAAAAAGTGTATGCGGCGCTGGCTGACCCACCCATTTTGACCCGCTTTAAATTTACATGTTTTACTTTTGACCCGTTAATCGCTGGCTCTACCCAATTTTCCACCGGCATAAACTACAATCAATTTCTCCTTTAGTCTAACTAAACGTCTAAACCTACTCCTAAATCGGACATTGTACTCTAAAAACTCATCGTTTTCCAAGGATGCCTCCTTATTGGGCCTATGAGAATGTTTGTAAAGTTAATATCCAGACTGAAGAAAAGAAACTGATTTAAGAGGTAATACAAGAAACAACATGAATGTAGCTCTGAATAACACATAATTACATAACTCATATTATTAAAAGCTATTTTGGCAACTTAAGGAACGAACAAGCAAAACTAGCATACCATTAGGTATCAGCCCATTATCACAAAAGAAGCTCCTGATTCTTGACAGCACAGTCAATGATCGTTGAAATGAACTTTGTTTTGCCTAAAACAAATAAATATTTCTGCATCAATAAACATAGAAAAATAATAAGCAAAGAATTTACACAACAAAGTTGCCCATACAAGAATCAAAAGCACACGTGTTCAATAAAAAGGGATGCATTTTACTTTTAGTCCTAAAAGTACATTGCAAAAACTACCATAGCCGTCGAAGGCGCAAGGCGCTTAAAATGCGAGGGTCCGAGATAACCAAGGCGCATAGCATAAACACACCATTTTTAGGGGTTTTAGACATGTTTTAGGTTTGTTTAGGCTGTTTTAGGCGGAACGCCTGGATGGTCACAAGGCATTTTGCCTGCGCCTTGCCTAGCCTGAGCGCCTAGGTCGCCTTTGACAACTATGATAACTATTAACTACACTGAAGGATGACATGTTTGTCCACTTACCATTGCCATTTCAACTTTACTACAATCATGGTGACTAGACCGGTAACACCACATCAAATTTTTTTAACCAATAAGAATTTTTTTCTAACCTTGTTTAACCACTTTGTGTGTGTTGTGCATGTGAGAGAGAGAGAGAGAGTCAATAGAGGCAAACCTCCCAGGTATCCACCATTATGAAATCAGAACTTTTGCAAGCTAGTTGACACATTGGGATACGGTGTTCAGCTAGTAGGAGACCCTGTGCAAAGATACAATTTCAGCTCTTACACTCCAATTATTAAAATCTGATTACGTGAGACTGTGAAAGCTATGACCTAATTAATTATGCAGATTATTGGTTATAGGCTATTACACACAGGAAATTGTGTACAGCCACAGGTACATCCAACATGTGATAATCATAGTGTAACACCCCGAAATCCAAATGTAATATATTATTGTTTAGTAAGGAAGTATCGAAGTGAACTATTATTAAATTCACTCTTATTGTTTGGATTATTCATTATTGTGGTAAATTTATAAGTTTCCAAGTAAAATAAAAGGTCAACTGAGGATTAAAAATATGAAAATACTTGAAAACGGTACAAGAACTGAAAAGGAGAAAGTTGAGGGCCAAAAATGTTAAGTGGTCAAACCTTATTAAATTTCTGCAGAAACACAGAAAAGGGAGTTGTTTGGATTGAAGGGAGGGAAAGAGCAAGAGTGGTGATCATTGTATTTAACTTTGTGTTTGTGTGATTTTTTTAAATTATGTTTCGAAAACTGATATTGTACACCCCTACGTGTACTCCGAGTTTTGTAAACATTATTTGAGAACTCGATATGATATTTTTAGAAAGTTTGACTTTTTTTCTGGAAAGTCAACGGTTTGCCTTCCCTGGCTTGGAAAAACAATTTCTTGAACAATATTAATACATATATATATATAATGGTTTGAAATGTTGGGTGTTACACATAGATATCATCGCAAAATTATGATTTTGTAAAAGATCAAACAACGTGAGGAACTAGAAGATATTATAACACAAATGGCCCACAACAGCAATGGGCATGCATACACATGTACTTAAGAGAATTTTAACCTAATTTTATTATGAGTACGATTAACTCCATCAAGAAACCAAATAGATTTTCCTTCTCACTTTAAAATTTAAATGTCTTAAATTTCTTTTCTTGGTGCAAAGAATGTAATGCTAAGGAAATCAGATACCTTTTTCTGATATGCATCATTTACAGGTGACATATAACCTCCAACAACATGAAACCCTTTTGAGTTAAGTGCATCCCTTGCCAATTCTAAGCATGCAAAAAAACATAACATTAGAATATATCTAAAGTATATTGAATTGCACTTCTGGAGCTGTAAACATGTTATTCCAATTTCCTAAAACTGTAAATCACAATAGTTTATTCACTCACATTGTAAAACTAAAAACTAATAAATACATATGTGACATGAAAAAAAAATCTTCCAATTCTGTACGAATAAACTGTTCAGGTATTTCTCAAACACTACAACAAACAAATGACAAAAACTAGCAGCCAGGAACACATACCAAAAAGGCGTAAATGCATGAATGTAGGAGGATTGAAGCTTCCGGTTGATACCAATACTACATGCATTTTTCCCCTGCAAAAGTGTGAGAAGATAAAAAATTCACAATCCAATATTTAACCTCTCTGTGAACATGAGCTGGTAAAACTTACTTTGTGTTAGAATCGGATGAACCATCTTCATTCATAGACTCCAACGATAACTTGTCGAGCGGCAAAGCAGCATCCATTTACATAAAGTCTGATTCTTATTTCCTGATATCTGACACAAGAAAAAGCATGCAATGGATCATTGCAACTTTCAGAATTAGTACCAGATAACTAGGTGATCAGTTAATTGTTATGTAACTTTAAATTTATCTCACTAATCAAATACCAGTGTTCTTCGAATTTAACTATTTCAACCTTAGATAACAATGAATTATGAAAGTCTTATTAATTTTGCAAAACATTCAAATTACTGCGATTAGATGCGCATCCAAACTTCCAGTGGGGTTTTGCTTTCCTTATACCCAAAATTATCACCAAATTTCGATAGTAACACTAACACCTGGAAAACAAAAACAAATTGAAGCACAATTGCAATGTAAAATAGAAATCAAAATCGAACAAAAGAACAAACACATTGCAGTAGTCGAAGCTTTTGAGATGTTACCTAGATTAGCGATGGAGAGAGAGAGGCAATAATGAAGAGCGGAGAATCCCGGGGGATAAGAAAGAAAGTCGAGACGGTGGAATTGAAATCCCTAATCCTATGGAATTCAAATCTGCGTAAATCTCACGAAACAATTATAATTATAATATATAATCATCTAACTTAATCCGAAGTGTCGGTTAGATTTTTGAAAATACAATTCTCACCCTAGACTATTTAAAATAACATAACTCATCCTGACTTTTTAAAATGTCACTTTAACACCCTCAAGTTTAATAAAAATCAAAATATATAAAAAGTTTAAATATATAAAAATCTTTAATGAACGAACGTAAACGAACGAACGTTGAGTATATATAATAATATTCGTTCGTTAATTAATTTTTTTCTTCACGTCCCGATATAAACTTTATTAAAAACGGAGTCGTATTAAATGTAGGGTATTTTTTAGGTGTTGTGGGTTATATCGACTGACGGTAAGGTACTGGTACCGTGAAAAATGAGACCGACACCTACTGAAAAACATCGATTCCGTTATATAACTATTTTTTATCTATCTTTCGATCTCCACAACCGATTCGCCGTAACTTTATACATTTCTTTTATGTACTTAACCACGTTTCTTTTTGTGTTTAGCCACGTTAATGCCACCATCACAGGCGTTTAAGATCCGCCTCCCACCACGTGGCGCGGACGCCACCGGCTCATTTTCTAGTTGGTCTAAATGATCAAAAATTACGATCTAGTGGAGTTTCGCCCTCCAATACGGTAGTATTTTGTTCAAATTATATTTTTATATTTATAATTTATCATTACAACCAAACAAAATATTAAACATTACAACCAAACAAATAACTAAAACATTATATACATTACATCAAAAAATTAAATATATACATCAAAATGTTTTTACATACATAACAGAAGAAACAAACTTAATACAAATAAAAACAACTAAACCTAACCCGCCCCGCCCTCATCCTAAACGAGGTCGCCCGGATAATGACGTGGCGGTGGTAGTGGTGGTGGCTCGATGCCGGCGGCTCGTGACAGATCCACGAGTCGACCAACCGCCCACATCATCAGGTCCTCCATGCGGTCGTTATGAAGAGCCTGTCGCCGGGAGTCGGTAACAAGTCCATCAAGCAATGCCTGGGTGGCCTTGTCCAGCCTAACAGACCGACGTGCGTGTTGGGGATACTGTGGCGGCTGGTCGTGGATGGGCTCGACGTGCGGCTGCGGCAACGGCACACCATGTAGCGGGTCAGGCATCGGCGGGTCCCCCTATCCCGGCATCGGCGGCAAGGGAACCGGGACCCAAACCTGGTCCGTGATGGCCCTACGAACCGAAGGCCGAGCCCCGAGAATCGGTGCGTGATGCGAATGCCGCTAGTCGTGCGGCGGTCTAATCTGACAGGGGGAATGGGCGGTAACAACTCAGGCTCATGCGCATGCCATGGTGTAAAAGTATGCATGATCTGAGTGATGAAAGCGCTACCATACAAAAGTCCGCGCCTCTACTGCATATAGACAGACGCAAAATAACTCGTGAGGCATGTGGATAGGGCGCACCCTGTGCCTGTAAGCAGGCAGTAGAGAAAAAAATAGGTCTCTATCGGTACACCACTCACAGCTTTTCAGACACGGTGCGATCGACGTCGAGATAAGCCGATGCAAATCACTATATGGGGGGTCTCTAATCCCCGAAACCCTCGCCTTGGTACCTAACCAAGGGCTATCGGAAATCAAACCCCAAAAAACAAGGAGTTCCTCCTTGTTCACCTCCGTCACTGCCGCGGTGTAAACTAGCAAAACCGTCTCGGGCTCGAAGTACAAGCTCGTCGCGACGGCCCACTGACGGAGGTTCAGACGGTACTGGTGGCCAAAAATACGGAAGGAAACCAGATCCGGCTCTAGTGACGGCGCCTCCCCGGGAAGGGGCTCCAGCCCTCCTCTGAGTAGATGAACGTCGAAAGAAACTCGACGGCCACCTCTCGGTAGGTCTCGATGAATGAAAGATCAAAAAGGCTATCCCATGGCGTGTCCTCGCTTATGATGGCCCTGGCCCGCTCCGCCTCCTGGACCTCCTGGAGAAGCTCCTAGTCCACTGCCGTCCCCGGCCCCAACCGCACCTCACGTAGTTTCTGGCACCGGCCAAACCACTCCGAGTCGGGCGGGAAATCCAAATACGGGTAGTGTGCGAGATCATATAACTCCTCCATATGAATATCGTCCTCGTGATCCGCCATATCTGAAAATAATAATAAATTGAAATTTCTTAATAAAATTATTTATAATAAAAAAATGTTTTTTTAATATAAATAATTTAAAAATAATAAAAATTTTGGTTTTTCTTTTTTGTTTTAAAAAAATAAAAAATTGTTCTTTTAATATAAATAAATAATTTAAAATAATAATAAATTGTTTTTTTTTTATTTTAAAAATAATAAAAATTGTTTTTTTAATATAAATAATTTAAAATAATAATAAATGGTTTTTAATTTAAAAATATTTTTTTTTAAAATACATATACGACACGTATAGCTTTATACGTGGCGTATAGGGTTTTACCGGGTAATCAAGCCATACGCAGGCAACCCATGCCATACGAAGGTAAGTTTCCGGGCAAATAAAGTCATACGCGGCAACCCCAGACCATGCGTAGCTTAGTTACCGAGAAGTTTAGCCATACGCAACGTATATGTCACACCCCAACCGACGGTGGAAATGTCGGGGCGGGACATGTAGACTGTTGATGAGCACAAGGTTCACTAGATTTCAATAGTTAATCATCAATTTCATTTCAAACCATTCAAACACAAATAGCAAAAATTCAACAAGTACATAAATAAAAATACAAATTGTTCTTTGAATTTAAATTAACTAGGTCCAACTTAAGTGTAGCATGTCTTGCTTAAATTCACACGTTAGCACCTGAAACATGAATAAAATAGGGTCAACTAAAAAGTTGGTGAGCATACATAGGTTTGTACATAGATATTGTATAAATATGAATAAGCAAATCCTTACATGTCATGATAAATAAGGCATTTATGGGGAGCAACTATTGTGTAACTAAAGTACAATCAAACCTTTGTAACTAGCATGCAAATTGTGTTGTCGGTAACAATCACCCCAATCTGGGTGGGTTTGTCAGACTCAATAGATCTATCATTGTTAACCATCGGCTTAAATAGTTAATGATTGCACATAATTTGCATACAAAAGTTAACACACCTAGCACTCAAACATAAAGCTCAAATTTACACACATGAATGTAAATAAGATTTGTGTTTGTGTAGTTTGTGTAAATGTAAGCTATTGTTTGTATAAAATTCATGAATCACCCTAAAAGTGTAAAAGAGAAAAGGGGCTATGTAATACTCACTTGATTCAAGAGTGTTGCTAGTACGCAAGACTAGGTAGCAAAACGGTCCTTGTAACTCGCCACGTTAACCTAGTGTGTAATGTATATTGAGTTAATAGCAGGTACAAAAGTCTATGTCTAAGTCTAGGGTTCAACGTGTTTTAATGTGTGTGGGTTTGTACAAAGATGTTTGTGTTACTCCTTGTAAAGACATGCTGTGCTTGTATAAGAATTTAATGTATATTATGAGTTCAAGGTATATATGTATGAACTTAATAGTCATTGACGTAGGATTGGATTTAAATAAATTAATTACATAAATAAATAATTTCATTTATTTATTTGTGGAAAATATGTTAAAATATATAGAACGTAAATATATGTCTAGAAAAAGAATTCTATTTATGTGGATAGTGTTTAATTTAAATGAATAAAATAAACAAATAATTTCATTTATTTAAATAACTTAAATAAATAAATAATTTTTATTTATTTATTTGTGAAAAATGTGTTAGAATATATAGATCATAAATATATGTTTAGGAAAAAGAAATTCTACTTATGTGGATGGTGTTTAATTTAAATAAATAAAATAACCAAATAATTTCATTTATTTAAATGAATTAAATAAATAAATAATTTTTATTTATTTATTTGTGTGAAATATGTTAAAATATATGGAACGTAAATATATGTTTAGAAAAAGAAATTCTACTTATGTGGATAGTGTTTAATTTAAATAAATAAAATAAATAATTTCATTTAAATAAATTAAATAAATAAAAAAATTTATTTATTTATTTATGTTAAAATGTGTAGAATGTAAATATATATTTATATTTAGAAAGCAATTTTTTTTATTTGTGTATTTTAATAAATAAATTTTTATTTATTTATCATCTTTAAAATAAATACTAGTTTGCTTTAAATGAGTTAATATATTTTTTTTATAAACTTTTATAAAAACAATGTCCTTATTTGGAAATTAATCTAAATGTTTTAAAATTTTTGTTTTAAACCTTTAATATACAATTCAAATCAAAATTTCAAAACAAAAATGGATTTATATTGAAAATTATTGGATTTGGTTTTTATTCTGTTAGAAATATTGTGAGGTTTTATAAAATAATTTTTATAAAATTTTTGAAGCTTTAAAAACTGGTTTAAAAATTTAAACAGGCCACCCGGCTCGAACCCAGGTGGCGCCGCTGTGTGTCATCCGGTTTACCACTAGACCAATATACAACTTCTGATAGAGTACTGGTTGGAAATTAATTTTATCATGCTGTTGAAGTGGAAACGGGTTTGGAGTAAAACAGACGCGCAAAACGAGTCCGAGGTGGGTTTCGAACCCACGCCACCTGGTTCGGCGGCGCAGTGACTTATCGGCCGGACCAGGTGGTTTCGCTGGAATATTACGGGTTCTAATTGATTAAAACATGTTATTAACACAAGCAGAATTCAAGTACAACCCAACCCGCCATGAACCCTAGCCCTAATCGATCTCGATACGTTCTGTGGACACTAATTGGTAGGGGCTTTTGACAAGGATTCAAAAACGAATCGAATGAGAGGAATCTTACTTGTTTTGGTTTGGGCACGAATGCAGGCGGCTACGGCTTTGCTCCGATTGTTCTTCGTGTTCGATTGACGACTAGAGGTGGTATGCAGATGGATAGAAAGTTCAGAGTGTTTGTAATGGGTTATGCGAAGATGAATAAGTGGTTTAATTCGATTAATTTCATTCAAATCACTCGGTTTGATTGTGATTCGGAAACAATGACCGTCGGGATTGAATCACGCGTTTTCGGTTCGATTCTTGAATGAATCGAGTCAGGTTTGAGGTCTGAATACATTCAAGGTATATCAAAGCGTGATTTGTGGCTCTTAAACGCGTTAATTGCATGAATTAATACTTGATTGTTACGGGTTTGACTCTGTGGAGTCAAACACGTTCGAATTTGAAACAAACCTCGCCAGGTGATCGAAATGAAGTTCCAAATGGGCCTAGGGATGGTGTATGATCAATTATTCGTGTATGGGGAGTCCAATTACATAATTTGGATCTGAGGCAGCCCTGGATTGTGGTGTTCTTGGGTTGCGTTGACTTCCAAAGTCAACCGGATCATGGAAGGTCAAAATTGTTGTTTTAAAAGTCAAAATTGAAGGTGTAGGTTTAATTGCTTGAGAGTTCAAATTGTTTAGGGCCCAATTTAATGTAAAATCACTTGTAAATTGGGTGTAAATGTGTATGCATACGTACACATAAGTCTAATTATATATATATATATACATATAGGGGTTCTAAAATAAATGCGGTGGAAATTGTGAAGCTGTATTTGATAAAAAAAAAATTAGGGCTTGATATAACCAGTTCACTAAGATTGAAATTCATACATGCTTTATTGTATCAAAATGAAAACATGATAAATCAGAAGGTTACAGTATAGCCCTATACGTGACGTATGGCTTCATCTTCTTCCTTAGATGAGCTATACGTTGCGTATAGTTCATCGATTTCAGTTATTATAATTCATATTCTACACTATTTTAACGGCTAATAATCAAAATTAAACATATATTACCTTTACGAGTAAAAGAGAAGATTTCCGACCCGACAATCTTTATCAAGCGAGGTTCGTATGTGTTTGTATGTAAAAGAGGGGTCGCGTTTGGATATGTACGAGTGGCCTGATGTGTATATCAGAGCTCATACGCTTCGTATAGACCAATACGTAGCGTATAGATCATGACCTTTGGAATTCTATATGATACGCGACGTATTGCGCTATACGCCCTCGTATAGTTTTTTTTTAAATTCTTTTTTTTTAATAATAAAATGTTTTTAAATTCTTTTTTTAATAATAAAATTTTGTAGGTCCTGAGAGAACAGATCTGCGTAGAAATTCTTCAAACAGTCCGGATCGAGAGGTGGAATCTCTGGATCCGGTATCACTCTCGAATCACAAATGGGTAGAGACGGGTGCGGGAATCACATACACGAACAGAAACATATGAAAATGAAAAGAACAGATAATTGAAAGCATAAAACGTATGATTCTTTGATTGAAATGAAAATAAACGCTCGATCATACACTAACAATTAGTCTCACCCCAGGGTGAGCTCCCCCTGGGGTGGTGATTCCCTCTACAGACACACACTCACTCCTAGGGCATAATCTGCTATATATAGGTTGTTTTCCAAGCCACCGCCCAATGGGCCTGAAAAACAGGTATCGAAACTACATAGTTTCGATTGAACAAATGTTCAACCGAAACTAGTAGTTTCGATTGAACAAAAGTTCAACCGAAACTAGTAGTTTCGATACTGTAATTTCGATTGACAGCATCAGTCTCAAAATTATACTCAACAATCTCCCCCTAGACTGATGCTATCAAATCTTGTCCGACTCTGTCTTTCGTCTTCATAGATTGACTGATGATCCAATGCCTTTCGTTGTGATTCTCCCCCTCAAGTGTAGACCCTCCTATCTTGTAGGCAAATGATAAAGGTTTGAATCCCAAGTATTTAGCAGTAAATAACCATCTTTCTACAAGGATTCTTGACGTTCTCGAACACTTGATCAACTTTTTCCTTCTCTCCCCTCCAAAAAAGGTCAATTTCAAGCAAAGGCTCACTTTGTCTTGCATCTTCATAACTCTGCTGATAATTTGAAGTCTTTCGTGGTAATTCTCCCCCTGAAGTGTAGACCCTCCTATTTCTAGGCAAAAGATAAGGGATCGAATCACCATGTAATCAACAACTAATGATCCGGTTTGTCACAAGTATGCTTGACTTTGTTACCCGCTACCCAAACTTGAACTTTGATCAAAGGAATTACGGCTGAATCAGGCAGAACATCGTGTATATTGTCGAAGAAACGAAATTTTCGAAAACCCGAAAAAGGCTGTCTCCAAGTTTTCTTCCAAAACTCCCCTCCTTCTATGTAATATCATGTTAAAAAATTTATCCAAGAAAATTTCCAAAAAACTCTTTTTTTTTTTTTTTTTTGAAAGTACTTGGACAGTTCTGCCTGTAGTTTCGATAGGCTCTACTTCATTCGAAACAAGACTAGTTTCGATAGAGACAGTATCGAAACAAGAAGTTTCGATAGAGAGATTCTTCAATCGAAACTAGTAGTTTCGATAGGAGATTCTTCAACCGAAACTAGTAGTTTCGATAGCCTCTAGTTTCGACAGCCTAGTTTCGACAGCCTAGTTTCGATGTCTTCTACTTCTGATTTAGGGCAACACCAGTAGTTTCAATAGAAAATGTCCAGCCGCTACATAGTTTTGATTGACCATCTTCAACCTTCAGCTACTTCGATACCCCTAATCCAGGTCTGAAAAATGCTTCAAAAGCCTTACATCTTCAGATTTTGAAAGTGGAAATGTAGAACAGCAGTCACGAACCTGCTACACATCGATTTCTTCAAGTTTAACGTCTCAATGGCGGGTTTTTCTTGATTTTGAGCAGATTCGAGAGCAATAAGAGCCACCATGGCTCTGATACCACTTGTAGGTCCTGAGTAGACCTGAGAGAACATATCCGCGGAGAAATTCTTCAAACAGTCCGGATCGAGAGGCGGAATCTCTGGATCCGGTATCACTCTCGAATCACAAATGGGTAGAGACGGGTGCGGGAATCGCATACACGAACAGAAACATATGAAAATGAAAAGAACAGATAATTGAAAGCATAAAACGTATGATTCTTTTATTGAAATGAAAATAAACGCTCGATCATACACTAACAATTAGTCTCACCCCAGGGTGAGCTCCCCATGGGGTGGTGATTCCCTCTACAGACACACACTCACTCTTAGGGCATAATCTGCTATATATAGGAGGCCAAGCACATGCGCCTTGTTTTCCAAGCCACCGCCCAATGGGCCTGAAAAACAGGTATCGAAACTACATAGTTTCGATCGATTGAACAAATGTTCAACCGAAACTAGTAGTTTCGATTGAATAAAAGTTCAACCGAAACTAGTAGTTTCGATACTGTAATTTCGATTGACAGCATCAGTCTCAAAATTATACTCAAAAAATTTTATTAACATAATTATTATAAATAATATAAAAATTAATATTATAAGTAATATAAAGCAGATTGGTCCAGCATTAATCGCAATTCTGTCAGCTTCTCCGGTCGTTTTCCCGTGCGAGAACCGTGTGTTTCAACGAACCTGTCTCTGATTCCACTTGTTAGGAATCAGAGTAGGTTTCGTACGCAGCGGAACAAACACACACACAGAATATGAATATAGAAAGCAGTAAAGACACAAGATTTAACGTGGTTCGGCCAAAGTGACCTACGTCCACTGGTGCAACTAGGGTTTCTCTTTATTATTTAGGTGCTACAAAGAATTACAATTACATAGCTGAGTATTTATAATAACTAGATTAGAGCTAACTAAACAGATTAGAGTCGGCTACCCTTTCATTGTATTCCAGCCATAACAGGCCCAAAAGCCCAGCCCGGCCCAACCTAAAAGCTTTCATAGCCCAACACAATATGTAACGTTGTCACGACCAGACATAACCTTTGTTGTGAACAAAGTCTGTCAGTTCATGCATGCGCCAACGGAAAATCATTGGTCTGTCGTCAAAAGAATCTTACGTTACCTGCAAGGTACCTCCAATTTTGGTCTTTTCATCTGTCATGACTCAGGTTCTTCGCTTCAAGCCTTCACAGATGCATCTTGGAAAAATGGTATGTCGTCGCCCCTTGAAAGCTACTCCGATGCTGACTGGGCCGGTAACCCAGATCACTGTCAGTCCACGGGGGGATATGCCATTTACTTGGGATCTAATCTAATATCACGGACTACAAGAAAACAACGCAATGTTTCACGGTCATCTACTGAATCCGAGTGTAAAGCTCTTCCTGACACTGGTACCGAGTTGACATGGCTTGAAGCTCTTCTGAATGAACTCGATATTTCTACCAAGATGGCTCATACACTTTGGTGTGATAATTCGGGTGCCACGTATCTTTCCAAAAATCCCGTTTTCTATGCCCGCACAAAACATGTTGAGGTAGACTTCCACCTTGTTCGAGAAAAGGTAGCATGTTGTAAACTGGATGTTCGATTCATATCCACAAACGATCAGGTTGCTGATATCTTTACAAAGCTCCTATCTACGCAAAGGTTTTTGTTTCTACAATCCAAGCTGCAGGCCGTGTCCCACCCTTAGCTTGCGGGGGAATGTTAGACTATTGATGATATTTAGTATTTAGTATATTGCATGGTACCTAAGTGTAACATCAGACTCTATAGAGCCCCGTGTATCGATATCTCAATAATAATAAACACAAACATTTACCAAATACAATTACATGCGTTGATTCGTGGCTTCGTGCTATATTTATTTTTATGGCATCTAGTGGCAACGGGTATTGGCCGTGGCGGCGAAGAGCCTAGCGGAGGAAGCAACGATGGTGACGGTGAGTCCCGATGCAGCGATGGAAGATCATGAATCTGACTTGCCTCTTTCGGTATTGAGAAAAAAGTAGCAGTCATCTTCTTCGGACAAACTTATTAGATTGCAAGGGAAAAATGGTGTCTTGAAGTTAATGGTAAATAAAAAGAGTAAACTGCAGTTTTCGTCCCCGAGGTTTGACCCGATTAACAGGTTCAGTCCCTCCTTAACAGTATGCGTCATTGAGGTTACATTTCTTAACAGTTTTAGTCCAATTTCGTTAACTTCGTTAAGTTTTTCAGTTAAATAATGTTAAATGACCAAAATACCCTCTTCATTCCCACTCCACCACCACCACCGTCCAACCACCACCGGCCGCCACCACCGGCCACCACCCCCGGCCACCACCCCCCGCCACCACCCCCGCTTCCGGCAGCCGCCCACCACCACCTTCAGGGACAAACGGTAAAGTTACTCTTAACACCAAATCATTGCAACCTGCTAGACTTTGTGTTTTGAAATTGGAGACAAAAATTTAGGGTTTCATCCATCAATCGGCTCTGTTCATTCCTTAATTGATATGAATACCTAGCCGGAAAGAAGACGAGTTCTGTCGGAAGTTCACCGGGAAAGCGGGAACCGCCACCACCGTCTCCGTCAACATCCTCGTCACCACCACCACACAAAGCAGTCTCCGTCAACATCCAGCGCCATCACCCCCTTCGTTGGAACCCTAGCGGCTGGAGAGACCCATGTCGCCGTCATCTTCTGTTTATGGAGGAACCCTAGTCGTCCTATGTCACACCCTACCATCTGCTCCTTCGTTTCCACCCGAACGCCGTCGTCGGATTGCTTCCTCCCCCTCGATTTCTATTATCCCGTCAAAATGAGTTTGGTGGTGGTGAAGTGGTGGAACTGCACTTCATTTGAGTTTGGTGGTGGTGGTGGTGGAGTGGTGGAACTTCAAACAAGGCTAGGGTTTTTGAAGTTCAGAGGCTAGGGTTTTTTTAAGTTAAGAAAGAAAAAGGGTATTTTAGTAATTTAACAACAACTAACTAAAAATTTTAACGAACTTAACAAAATTGGACAAAAAATGTTAAGAAATGTAACATTAGGGACCCATACTGTTAAGGGAAGACTGAACCTGTTAATCGGATCAAACCTCAGGGACGAAAACTACAGTTTACTCTAAATAAAAATAAGCGCATAGTTGTTTCACACACAAGTTATGATCATGGAGTAGTGTCCAAGAGTAAGGGAGAAATCACCTAGCAAAGGGGAAGCAGTTGGATTTATTAAGAAAGTTGGAAGCGGTTGTGTAGAAGGAGACCAAAGTGGTGATAGCGGAAATGGTGGTGTCGCTAGTGGTGGTGGGGGTGGAGTTTTCAGTGGCGGTGGCAGTGGTTGCGTCGGTGGTGGCGACACTAGTCGGTGTTTCTTGTCCTTTTAGACTCATTATAAGTTATCAATTGTTTTAATAGCGACCCATTATGACCCATTTATTTAATTTGAGTTGACCCATTCTGACCTGTTGTTTAATTTAGTCAACCCATGTGAACCTAAATGTAAATCTTTTTTACCCAAATCAACTCATTACATAATTAGCGAGTCATGATTGCCAGCTTATGTCCAACCATTACATAGTTTAAGATTGGTATATTCTATATCACTATATGTACCAATCTTTCTAATTCTAAAGTCTAGAAACTACATAAATAAACTAAAGATAAATAATTATTAATAAATTATAATGTAAAATACCGTTAATACCTCAAAAAACATTTCAGCGTGTCATATTCTAAGTTTACAAGCTAATAAGAAGTCCTAAAGTCTGATAATTCATTTTGATTTTTCAAATTGCTTATATAATACACATTATTCTCTCTTTTTTCAATATAAAAGAAAATTACTTGTTGTAGATGGTGTGTTCACGATCTAGTTTGATCGATTTTGATGGAATTCGTCAATCGGTAACTAATATTTTGGAAAATGGTAAACCAAATCGGTCGGGTTGGCAAGATCGGGCAAACCATCTAAAAAACGATTTGGTTTGGTGGTGTAACAGTTTGAGGTAGGTTCTATTCAAGATTATTATTTTGCAATAATTTTTTAAAATTGATTTGGTTCATAGATATTTAGAAATTTGTATAATTGCATATTTAGATTTAAAAAAATTATATATAAACAAAAAGTGAAACTCGGCTGGCTCGGTTTACGCAATCGTTTTCAAGACAAAGCAAATTGCAAAACCATTGAACCCGGTTTTTCAACCATAAAACCATGGGCTAAAACGTATACATTCCTAATCGAATGAACAGGCTGATTTGCATTGGTTTCAACAGTCAAGTCGTTTTAATAATTTATGAACACCTCTAGCTGTCGGGGAAGAAATGTGAACGCATATAACACTATTTAAAAAGATAAAAAAATTTAACGACAAACGTCAAATACAAAATCCAATGACAACCATAAACAATAAATAATGATATTAACAAATATTTTTTTAAATATTTCATATAAATTTAATTATAAATACTTATTATTTAATTATAAATAATTATTATATCATATCATTAACCAAATAAATTTAGTATGAATTAATATTTTTCAATTTCATAAAAAAAAATTAATACACATTTGAAAAAAAAATTTCAAAAATTAACTTAACATTATTTACAAATGTCACTTCAAATAATATTTTTTTAAAGACATATATCGATAAATATATGTGTTATATTTTACTCAATCCGTGTAATACACAGGTTTATTTAACCCGTGTTTAATACACAAGATTTTAAAAACATAAAGTTTTTAATCCTAACTATATAACATTACATTTTTAATCATATTCAGTTGCTTACAAACTACCATAAATTAATACGGCATCGTTCTAGTACAAAACTACTGATATATACGCATAAATTTTTACGATCATACATGCGAACCCCTTTTTTACCCCTCTTTCTAATTTCTAAATTCTAAATTCTAACCATTTAAACCCCACCAGCCGGCAACCGTCATCCACCGTTCACTCCATTTTCTCCACCATGAATGCAAGTAAACATCTAGTTTTCGTCATAATTTCCACCTTCAGTTTCATCTTACACCCATCAACGGCGTTTCCACGCAGCATCACCTTCGAATTCCCCCCTTTCCCCCTACAAAACATCTCCCTCCTGGGCGACTCCTACTCCCGCAACGGCATCCCCGCCCTAACCCTAGATTCCGACTTCCCGTCCTCCTCCTCCGGCACCATCATCTACAACACACCAATCCGCTTCTCCGACAACCGCACCAACTCCACCACTTCATTCTCCACTAAATTGTCCTTCTCAATCGTCAATCTCAACCCCTTATCCCCCACCGGCGCCGGCGGGTTGTCGTTTTTCATCTCGCAGGACAACCACACACTCGGTTCCCCCGGCGGATACGTAGGTCTCGTCAACTCCTCCCAATTAACTCAAAACAAATCGCAATCGAATTCGACACCAGACGGGACCCACACTTCAACGACCCGAACGAAAACCACATAGGGTTTGACATCGACAGCTTGAACTCAATCGCGACGGCCGATTGTATCTCCGTAGGAATCGATTTAAGAACCGGCGTTTCCTTCACTTCGTGGATCGATTACAATCACGATCAGAAGAGTCTCAAAGTGTTCTTATCCCGCTCAATTTTCAAACCAGAAACCCCAATTTTAAACACAACGGTCGATCTTTCCGTACACTTTCAAGAACTTATGTACGTAGGGTTCTCAGCTTCAACAGAAGGACGACAAGAAACTCACTCAATCCACAACTGGAGCTTCAAATCATTCGGAATCAAACGATTCAATCCACGAATCGATAACACCATCCCAATCCGCTCTCCCGACGATTCTCGTTACAGTAACCGTCGTAACAAGATCGGGTTCGGTCTAGAAGTTACCGGTTCGGTTTTCATCTTTACTGGTTTAGTCGTTTTCTGTTACATTTCTGTTAAAAAATGGCGGGAAACCAAAACAGAAATGAAAATAAAAGCAGAATTTACAAAAAGACCAAGAGAGTTCAGTTACAAAGAGCTAAAGCTTGCAACAAATAACTTCCACTCGACTCGAATCATCGGGCATGGTTCGTTCGGGACGGTTTACAAAGCCTTCTTATCATCATCTGGGACCACAGCGGCTGTGAAACGGTCGTTGCGGTCCCGGGAAGCGAAAACAGAGTTTTTCGCTGAGTTATCTGCAATCGCGGGCTTACGTCACAAGAATCTTGTTCAGCTTCTTGGATGGTGTGTGAAAAAGGGGGAATTGTTGTTGATTTATGAGTTAATGCCTTACGGAAGCATTGAGAGTGTGTTGTATCAAGATCCTGATCATTGGGGGTTTTTAAACTGGAGCCATCGGTACAAGATCGTGGCCGGGTTAGCTTCGGTTTTAGCTTATCTGCATCAAGAATGCGATAAGTTGGTGATCCATCGAGACATAAAGTCGAGTAATGTGATGTTGGATGCAAATTTTAATCCCCGGTTAGGTGATTTCGGTCTGGCTCGATTGATTGATCATAACAAGAGCCCGATTTCGACTCTTACGGCTGGGACAGCTGGGTATCTGGCTCCGGAGTATCTACATTGTGGTAAAGCTAATGATAAGACTGATGTGTATAGCTACGGGGTGGTGGTGTTGGAGGTTTGCTGTGGTCGTAGGCCGATTGAGAGGGAGGTCGGGGGTGCGAGTATGGTGAGTTTGGTGGATTGGGTGTGGGATTTGTACGCGAATGATGAGGTTTTGGGTGCGATTGATAAGCGGTTGAATGGGGAGTTTGATGAGGAAGAGGGGAAGAGGTTGTTGATGGTCGGGTTGAGTTGTGTGAACCCTCGTAGTGAGATGAGGCCGTCGATGAGGCGGGTGCTGCAGGTCTTGAACCATGAGGTTGAGGACGTGTTGTTGCCCGCTGTGAAGCCGAAGGCTAGTTTTTTGAGCGGTATGCCGTTGAGTGTTGATGATCTTGTGCGTTGTTGTTCGGAGAATGATGAACATGAAGAAGAAAGTTGTGATGATTGTGGATTTCAAATACGTATTGATCAGTTTCAGGATTAGAAAGTTTGAAGGTTTGATGTGTAGTCGCTTATAGATTCGAATTCCATGTTTTATGGTTCATATTTAGTTCGTAAGTTTGCTTACTACCTTTGAGAAGTTTGCACAATATAGTATATATTTATATTTATCCTTATCTTTATAATTTAACTAAAAACAATTATTTCATAAAAAAATTGTTCATTTTTAAAGAAATTGTTAAGGAATTGGTATATTTAAGATTTTAGTGTATATTTTTTTATAATTTTAAAGACAAAGATAAAGTTTAAAGAATCTGATGTAAGACTCTTTTAACTTAAATCTTATTTTTTTCTCCCTTTAATTTAACGATATGATATATATACTAATACAGATGTGGATGCTCTAAATTATGTAAATTTTCTAAACCTTATTAAGAACTTTAATCTAATGAGTTTCTTTTATAAAATAATAATTCATAAACTCATAAGTTAATAAGTTTAAAAGATTATAAATTTATTATATAAAAGTTAAATAATATATAAATATTTATATATGTATCATTTTCATAATCTAAAGAAAAATGAAAGAAAAAAGTTTATTTGAGGACATCGTTACCAGTCCTTAGGCGTTTGTAACAACCAAAAACACCTCAAAAAAGTGTCGTGCAATGGGCCATCTGTGCGAAGGATGACACCTAGGTGTTTGTGGAGCCAATGACACCTACATTGGAGATGGTCCAACGGATTCCGTTTTAACTTGTTTTTTTTATTGGAGATGCTCTAACGAATTCCTGTTATGATATCGGGAATGATCACTAGAAATAAGCGAGAATGATAAACGAGAGAAAGAAAATAAGAGAGAATGATTGAGGGTAAAATTGTGCTTGAACTGAGTAACAAAGAAGACATTAGAGATAGAAAACGTTTTGGTGAGATTAATTGTTTCGACTTGCGTAACAGTTAAGACATGCCCGTTTGGAGGAAGAACATAAACAGGCGAATTAAGCAATTGAACATCAGAAAGTAAATTGAAATCAAAGCACATGTGATTACTTGCACCAGTATCAATAATCCAAGTAGTATCGACCGTAGTCGAATTGCAAGCAATAATACATGCAAAATTTGCAAAGATAAGTGGTTGAACAGTTGAAACACCACTCTGAACCCCAGAATTATGCTGAAGAAGTTGCAGCAAATTGTTGTACTGTTCGGTAGAAAGACCAGTAGGTGCACTAGAAGTAGGAACAGTAACACCAGCATCAGAAACAACATTTGCAACAGCTTTAGGCCTAGTAAATTTGAAATCTTTGGGGAACCCAATTAAGCGATAACATTTGTTGGCATCATGACTCGGCTTCTTTCAATGAGAACAAACAGAACCTTTCCGAGCTCCATAACTCTTTGGTACCTGCACAAAAGCATTCTGAGGAATAAACTGTGCAGATGAATGAAGCTCCATCTATTTTCCATCTTGAATAAGAAAGGCATAAGCCTCATTAATTGAGGGAAGAGGCTTCATCATGATAATATTCCCGCGAATCATGTCATAACAATAGTTAAGACCCATCAGAAATTGCATCAATCGTTGATCTGCTTCGCGTTTAGCCATTAATCTGGAATTACCACAGGTGCAAGGAGGAATAGGTTCGATTACATTAAGCTCATCCCAAACAGACTTGATCTTGGTAAAATAAGTAGCAATATCATCATTCCCTTGAGATAGATCAGAAAGAGACTTCTGCAATTGATAAACTTTGCCCCATTACTCTGTCTATACCGGTCAGTTAACTCATTCCAAAGCTGACGAGCAGTCTCAACATACAAAACACTCTCACTAATATCACTAGACAGAGTGTTGAGTATCCAAGAAATAACCATATCATTGCATCATTTCCACAACTCCGGATTAGGAGAGGAAATAGGTCTGACAACAGTTCCATGAACAAAACCAAGCTTGTTCTTAGCAGATAAAGCAATGGACATGGTGTAACATCTGCCCTAAAAAATGTCCAAGATTTAAGCAAGGTACAAACCACAAGGACTATAAGTATAAATGTATGAAAGTACAAGGACCGAAAAGTAGAAAACATCAAAATCAAACGGTAACGGACCGTCACGGACGGTAACGGTCTGTTACGGGCCGGGCACGCGAACACTGATGGCACGCCACGTGTCCGGTGACTAATGAACGAATTCTGACGCATGGAAACCCTATAACGGACCGTCACGACTGGTAACGGTCCGTCACAGCCCCAAATTCACCCGGGTGCACCACGTATCACTCCGTAACGGACCGTCACACTCTGTAACGGTCCGTCATGCCACAAACTGTCCAGAGGGTGACACGTGTTTGATGACTCGCGAAACCCTAATATGGTGACAGACTGTCACCAGATATAACGGTCCGTCACGGACCCTGGATCAGCCCTATAAATAGATGGTCAAGCTCATTCGATTTTCTCACACCAAAACGACTTCTCACTTCCATTTTTTGTTCCAGAGACCATCTAGCTCACTCCCGATGATCTCGGTTCAATTCCCGCTCGTTGTAGTGCCCGGTGTAGGAAGAAACGCTCATAGAAGAGTCGATACGCTAGAAAAATCAAGTTAAGAAGATAGTCTATAAGCTTTCGACTTAGAGGCTCATTCCTATACAAAAGGTGAATACTTTATCTCTTTCAAAACTTGTGTCAAACAATTACTTTTATGAAAATGGCCAAATAAAGGTTAAGGGAATAATGATCAACGTTCCTCTACGAACAAAGCATTCAGAACATCAGTATGCGTAAAACTTGCAAGGGATACACGGGTCTCGGGTGAAATTCCAGGATTGCGGCTAGTGCTTGTTTTATAACAACTTTGGAGGCAAACCTATCCCTTGTTATAAGACATGACGCAGTGTATACTGTGGTGCGATTGAACAGGACGGGCCTGCTGAATGTGTGGATTGAACATAAAGTTGTGATTGTGAACTAATGCTTGTTTGTGCCAAATGATTTTACTGTCAAGATAATCGTATTCACCGGCGTTCACGCTGACGTTTTATTTTCAAAATATTTTTAGGTAGCGAATAAAATATGATGAAAATGGGGATTCGGGCAGACATAAGATCCGACCCAAGAAAAGTGAAAGGGATAACTTATACGTACGATTCTCAAGCCTCGTATAAAGGAAATCCTAAAGAAAAGAAAAAGGATATATGACTGGGGGATTGATCAACCCTAGATAGTACTATTTCCGGTGACTGTAGATGTATTTGATTTCAAACTCTATTTTGTAATAAAAATGAAAAAGGGTATTTAAATCTCTATGTTTATAAAATAAATACAAGACCTTTTGTTTTTCAACTAAGTCTTAATGTTTACAAATACAACCCTTGAGGTTGGAACAAATGATGAAACGATCCTTTTGAAAAATACTTCCGCTGTATTTATAAAAACTCTGAAATCAAAGCAGGTACCAATTGAGCTCGCACACGTCCAGGGGGTGCCTTAGGCGGGGTGTGACACATGGCACGTTTCCTAGATCCACAAGCAGAGCCATAAAAGGTTTTGGAAACAAATAAGAGCCCTAGATGATCAGATGAGTGTAAGAACAAATGATTAGAAGAATCCATGGGAACAATGATAGGTGGAACAGTGGTATTAGACATGAAAAGATAAACGAAGAAACGAAACTGATAAAAAAAGACTGAGTAGGGAGAACTTAACAAGTTTGCTGAAAAGAGAACTTAACAAGTTCGTGGAAAGAGAACTTAACAAGTTAACTTGAAAAAAAACTTAACAAGTTCGCCTACACGAACAGAAAAACGTGAAAACGATCCAGAAAATATCATAACTCGAAATCAAAAGTGTATATGAAGAAATCCAACCGTAGGAATCAAAACATCAAGCGAACCCCAATCGACACGAATAATGAGAAAACGAAAGAAAAAACGAAGAACGGGTGCGGAATAAGATAAGAAAATCACAGAATCGAGCATATATACTCTGATACCATGTTATGATATCGAGAATGATCACTAGAAACAAGCGAGAAAGATAAACGAGAGAAGGAAAATGAGAGAGAATGATTGGGGGTAAAATTGAATGATTTGATTGATAACTCAAATAATGATTACAAAGAGCTATTTATATACAATGAAAAGAAAAACTAACAAACTAATCTGGACTGGGCGAACTTAATAAGTTCGCCCTTAACAAGTTTGCTAACAATTCCACTATAACTTTTTAACGGATTCCACTTTAACTCTTTTAACTTGTTAAAAAATAAAACTCACACACTCATTAATCTATGCTTACATGTGAGAGCTAATTACCAATTAATGAATTCATCAGCTAGCTAGATGAGTACTTTAAATGTCATTGTGGGACTAGCTCACATGGTAGAGGCACAATGTCTTTTAGGTGGAGGTCATGGATTCTATCCCTAGTAAAGGTGTTCTGATGTAATTTGAAAGTAGAATTAGTGGGTGTATGCGTTCACCGTTAAAAAAAATGATGAGTACTTTAAATATACTGCATTCTGTTTGTTTGTTCGTCTCAGCTGAAACTTCTTTACAATTTTTGTTTAAAATATTCCTCTATAAATAAGACACGTGTTAAAGTTATTGTAACACCCTTAATTTAAACACCAGCTATAATAAACATTTTACACACGCGGAAGCATTTATCCCAAGACATTTTTTTACAAAATTTCTGCCATGGTAGTGTTCAGATGAACACTGCCATGTTCCCCTGAAGCCTGAACACAACTATGTTCAGATGAACACAACCGTGTTCATATTCAGCTCTAGAAAAGAAACAAGGTTGCTGTCATGGCTGTGTTCAGATGAACACAACCATGTTCCCTGACAGCACCTTCCATTCTCACCATTTTTACAATTTTCATCTTTAACCCATTTTGCCATAAAATTTTCCCCACACTTAAATATGCGTTCAAACATCCAAAATAACATACTTTTGCATCAAAAACTACAATTTCAAGTATCCATTTACATCCATTAGATGGACTTCTAATTACACCCGAAATCACCAAAAAGTGCATACGAGAATCCAGCATTCGTCATAGACTTGACCTTGACTATCTCGGAGCTTTTCCTACATAACACCACATGTAACAACCATTAGTAATGAAAATAAAACATTTCAAACAAGTAAATACTACTTGTTTTCAACCATTCACCCATTTGACCAGTTTCCACCCAATTTATCATTAGGCTACATATCACTTGCATTTCACCTACAAGTTTCATTTTTTTCATTTATCATTCATAATTAACAGATTTCCATTTCCATTATGGCACATAGGCCGTAAACTCATTTCCATTATGATACTTAGATCATAACTTCATATCCACATATCCATTATGATACTTAGACCATAACTCCATATCCGCATATCCATTATAGTACTTAAACCATAACTCCATAACCACATATCTATTATAGTATTAATACTATAACTACATTCAATCACTTATTTGTACACCTTTATACACATTCATACCACATAACACATTATGCAACTTAACACATTATTCATATAACATTGCATATAACACCATTTATCATCAATTACTAAGTAAGTGCAAAAGCACTTACCTTTCGGGTTAGAAGATCCCACACCACCATCAAGTTTTGTAATTTAACTACCTAAACATATACACCTAGTTTAGTAATCTAACATACATCGAAATCACATTATAATTGGGTTCACAACCTAATTTCCCATTTCCAACCCAAACTGACCCGTTTGAGTTATACTCATATCCAAACACCCTCTTTCACCCTAAACTCACCTACTTGAGTTTCATTATCCTTACCTTAACACTAATTTTTCATTCAATTTTTATCATTAGGTTAATTTGGTGTTTGCTCAAGTGTCTAACACCATATAAACACTTAATCATCATTAATTCACCATCTTATCATCATAATCCAAAACCCCCTAATTTTCTCCATAAGAACCCTAACTTCTCATAATCAAAATCAAAGGGTTCTAGGATGTTACTCACCATTATTTACCTTTAGTTTAGCTAGATTATCAACAATCTAACACTAATTATCAACATGCAACATAAATTTCGGATTTCTACAAAACCCACCAGCTAACACATCAATGGTGAAATCAAAAGGATGATTAACACTTACTTGATGTTAGAAGGATGATGTGCAAGCCAACACCTTCACAATCCAAGCTTCAATTGCACGATTTTGACTTCAACACCTTTTTCTCCCTTTTTCTCTTAAGAGCATCAACCTACACACAAATTAGAGAAATCTGAATTTTGACTTCTTTTAGTCAAATACCTCAGATTTTCCATTTTACACTTTCAGTCTCTCAACTTTCATTTCACCCATTTTCATTCCAAAATTAGTTAAAAACTAATATAACCCCATTACTAACTTGAAACCCACTTGTTTTAACTTATTTCTAAAATATTATTTTCACCATAATATTTATTTATTAATAACGAAACCCGAATTTTGGTTCGTTATAGTTATATATTAAACAAAAGATGTAAAATAGATTAGTATACGATTGGTGTGTGCTTGTTAAGAAAAGAATCTTTTGCTTTTTTTTTTTTACTTTCCTTACAAATGTTTGGTTATAGAAAAGAAGTCATAATTTCATTTTATTTAAATCTAAAACATTACACAATCAATTTCACACTTACTTTTATGTTTCATTAAATTTTTTTTTGAACGGCAAATTTTTTACTTAGTGGGATTTGAACCCATGACTTTGAGGTCTTTAAGTGTTTAACAGTATTTATCTCTATTAGACCACCACCCCAATGACTTATATTTTATTAATGGTATTATGTATTTTATGGTTTCTTAAAGCAAACAAAAATAGTAAAAAAAATATATAATTTCCTTGTGATTAAGACACTAAGTTTACCCTTCGAATACGTATCAATTCGTTCAAGCATTGATAAGTGACTTGCTAATCCCTTTCGTTTCTTTGAATAAAATACCCACCGTTCAAAAAAAAATCTATAATATATAATAAATAAAGGTTTTTCCATGCCACGTGTCGCCTCCGTATTCATTTTCATCATTTTCTCCCGCCTTTCTCTCTTATTAAATACATTTTTATCTTTAATAATATTTTTTAAAGAAAATACTAATTATACTAATAAGACACATTTATTTTAAATTATCTTTTATTATAAGAAACTTTAAAATCTAATTATGAAACTTTTATTTTCAATCAAATAGTAAATGAAAGTCAAATTACATTAAATACTAATTAACGTATTTTCGAAACCCAATTATATATATTAATTTTTACATATTATGAATTTTGTTTTCTATCCTTATTATATGTAATACATTTTTACACATGTGAAATATATACATAAATATTTAAGAGTTTTATGTATTGATATTTTTCATCCCGTAAGTAGGCACGGGATCTAAGCCAGTGGCGGATCTAGACAAAACTTTCAGGGGTAACGTTTAATTTTTTTTTACCGTACTTTGATACAATTTAAACGAAACAAAAATAAAAACACGATAATAAATAAATTTAAACACATACCTAATAGTCTCCTCGTCGGTTTTTGAAAGCTTGAAATCGAGCCATTACACCCTCTTCTTTAACTTTATAAAATGTTTCCTTTTCGACCGCACAAATTAGAGCATTGTTCAAATACTCGTCACCCATTCTATTGCGTAAATCCGTCTTGATAAGCTTCATTTTAGAAAAAACATCTTTCAACGGTTGCGGTTGCGACCGGTAAAACCAACGCTAGCTTCAATATCCGATAAACCAAAGGAAAAGTATTACGCCTTCCGGTTTCCACCATTACACGAGCAATGTCACATATTCCATCCAATTTTTTAAATGATTCATCTTCCTTTATAGTTTCAAGAAAGACCGTAAGATCACCCGAAATACACCCTCTTTCTTCTTTATTTAAATCATTCGGATACATCTCTGAAAATGCCACTACCTTAGATATGTCAAACTTAGAAAACAAATCAAAAGGATTTAAACCTGGCATATTTTCTATCAAACTAGTTGATAGCTCATTGAATCGATCTCCAAGTTCTTGAATTTGCATATCCAAAATCATATTATAAACTTCAACTTCAAAATGATGTCGATTAGTAACAACATTCTTTCGGTTTATTTGATTACCATAATTTTCGGTCATATCTAACATCTTAATCTTGTTTTTTTCACAAAAAACGTGTCACTTTTGCCAACATCAAATCAAACCCTTTTTGTCTTAGATTATTCAATGTTTGTTTTGTTCCGTTTATCAACTTAGTCGCTTCTAACAAGTCTTGACTCTTTTTTTGAAGATGTTTTTATAAAGCATTTGTGAGACCTAAAATCCCTTCTAACAAGTTTATATAAAACACAAATTCAAGTTTTTTGAAATATTTTAGAATACCGTTTGCATTAGATCTCATTTGAGTGCTCTCTCTATCTTCTTTAATAAAAGCAAGTACGTCAACAACTTCTGAAAATAATTTAAGCAAACTTACGATTGTTCTATGATGAGAACCCCATCGTGTATCTCCGGCTCGTGCAAGGGAGACCTCTTGTTCTATGATGAAAATAATTTAAGCAAACTTACGATTTTTCCTGTCTTTATTTCACCTTGAAGAATTTCTTGTTCCACTCTCTCTTTCTTTGCATCCAACATGGCTTCTTTTCGTTTGCAAGAAGCAGAAACCGTATTAACAACCATGGAAAGGTATTCATAAAAATCTTTAACACCGGTATGTTTTTTTTGCAACCGCCATAATCACTAACTGAAGTTGATGAGCAAAGCAATGTATGTAATGTGCTGATGGATTATCTCTCAAAATCAAAGCTTTTAATCCATTAAACTCTCCTCGCATGTTGCTTGCACCATCATAACCTTGACCCCTG
This sequence comes from Smallanthus sonchifolius, assembly GCA_023525975.1. Lineage (NCBI taxonomy): Eukaryota > Viridiplantae > Streptophyta > Magnoliopsida > Asterales > Asteraceae > Smallanthus > Smallanthus sonchifolius. The sequence continues at coordinate 12,292,273 of CM042026.1, read as the reverse complement.
ACATGTTTAAACAAAAATAAACTATAAGATACATCATATAATGAAATTATGAAAATTATTACTTACTTGATCTATGCTCAACTGGTTATTTGCTAATAAAGAAACGACGTCTTCTTTAAGAGTTGAAGCAACTGTATTTTTCACATGAGCAATTCCAATTAAACTCTCTTTAACAACTCCGAGTTTATCAACATATCTCACAACTACTGCCATTTGTTCCATCATAGACACGTCACTAGACTCATCTACTAACAACCCAAACACATCATCTTTAATTTCTTCACAAAGCATTTTGGTTACTTCTTTTGCAAAGCAATCGATAATCTCTTTTTGTATTGATGGAGCTGTCAGTTTATTATTCTTTTTTGCATTCCCTAATGTGTACTTACCAATATCCGAGTTGTTCTCACTAATCAACTTTAAAACCGAAAGATAGATACCTTTATTAAGAGATTTTTCTGACTCATCATGACCACGAAATGGTAAAGAATTTTCTAAACAGAATCCAACACTACGAACAGAACCCATTAATCGATACCTATTTGCAATCTTTTCTTCCTTGCTACGTTTAGTGACATTAGCTTCATAGGATCGCTTTTGGTTCAAGAGATTGCTACATTTAAGCGTCACCTTATAATGAAAACTGTTTAGTGACCCAACATGATCTTTTAAGGCACCCGGTTTACTCCAATTACAAAAGCCTCCACTTGCAAAAGTATCTCTTCCACCTTGATTGCCAACATGTTCATTAAACAAGTAACAACATAGGCAATATGCTTTTTCTTCTTTAGGGCTATACTCTAACCAATCATATTTATCAAACCATTTTACATTAAACCGTCTTCGCTCTTTTTTAAAGTTTTTCCATTCAAATTGATGACCTCGTGGTTGATAAGCCTTTTTAACAAGATATGCCCTTCTTATGTCATCTATTTGATTAGGGTGATAACTAACAATAGGTGGTCTATCAGATGGATCCGAAGGAAGAGCATTCATATCAATTTTATTTCGTATTGAAGGAATTGAAGCCGAAGGAATACTTGTACCAATATCATTCTCTTGCATATCATTATTAATAATATTTGGACTTGAAGTTGTACCAATATCATCATTCTCTTGCACATCATTATTATTAGCAATTTTATGACTTGGAGTTGGACCAATATCATCATTTTTCGGGGTCTTTCTTTTAAACATATTGCTAATAAGTGCTTGTTTAGCGTGTGGTTTCATCTTTCAAACAATTGCAATAAACCCTAAAATTATAAGGGAACAATTGAAAAATTAGACATAAACCCTAGAACAAGAATTAGAAACAATTAAAAAATTAGACATAAACTCTAAAACTTAGACATACAATGATACTCAAAAAACAAATTAAGAACAATGGCACATTTGCACTTGCACATAGCATATAAACCCTGAAACAAGATAACTCATAAACCCTAGAAATCTAGAATTAGGAGTTAGAAGATTACAAATTTCCTTGTTGTTTGATGCTTGTTGTCGTCGATGACTCGATTCCAGAATTACAGAGAGGTGCAGCGATCAGGGGCGATTACTCCTTGTTGTTTGATGCTTGCTGCCAACGATGCTGGTTGCTTGTTGTCTTGATGTCGCCGATTTCAAAGATGTGCAGCGCAAGCGCTGCTTTTTGTTGTCGTCTGTCAAGAGTCCACAATTGAGCCAGCTTTAAGGCCTTGAGGGCTTAAGGCCACAAACCAACAAATGACCAGTCCACAAATGAGCATTACTCCATTAGTCCATTATACTATTAACCATCACAAGTCCACTACTCCCAAGGCCCAAAACAGTTTTAATCGGCCATTGACGGTCGGGTTTTCAATAAAAGTATAATTTTTTTTAGGGGTAGCATAAAATAATTTCAGGGGTAACGTATTTTTTTTCAGGGGTAACGTTTTACAAAAAAAAAACGTAATTTTTTTTTTCACTTCGTCGAGAAAGTTGAGGGGTAGCGCCCGCAACCTTATGTCCGCCCCTGATCTAAGCTAGTTATATATTAAACAAAAGATGTAAAATAGATTAGTATACGATTGGTGTGTGTTTGTTAAGAAAAGAATCTTTTGCTTTTTTTTTTTGACTTTCCTTACAAATGTAAAAGGTTATAGAAAAGATGTCATAATTTCATTTTATTTAAATCTAAAACATTACACAATCAATTTCACACTTACTTTTATATTTCATTAATGGTATTATGTATTTTATGGTTTCTTAAAGCAAACAAAAATAGTAAAAAAATATATAATTGCCTTATGATTAAGACACTAAGTTTACCCTTTAAATAAGTATCAATTCGTTCAAGCATCGATTAGTGACTTGCTAATCCCTTTCGTTTCTTTGAATAAAATACCCACCGTTCAAAAAAAAAATCGTTCAAGCATTAACTACGTTGGATCTGTAATAATACGTATATTTCTTATTATGTGATGTAGAACAATAATGACGTTAAACAAGTACATTTTACTATTTTCATCACTTTTGAGTATTGTTTTGCTTAAAAAATTAAAATGGTTTGTTGCTATATATTTAAATATGATAAAAAAAATGTTTGATTTTAAAAAAAAGTTTAACAAAACCTTTGACGGTAATAATATCACCAACAAAAGTAAAATAAACTTTAAAATGTGATTTGTTTGTACCCTAAATGTTTTGAACCGTTAACGAGTGTTGCCATACAACTTAATAATATTTTATAAGTTAAGTGTGTGACCTTAAAATGTGATAAGCGTACTCTTTTATAGATTAAGTAAATTATGTTTTATACTTCATCACCCATCTATCAACTAGATAAATTAATTAATAAGCCTTTTATTTATTTATTCTAAATGAATTAATTACTTGCCCATAAATTATTTCATAAAAAAATTATTCTTGTCACCGTTTTCATGTCTAAATGTTTTCACAAAACATTTTTATAATTGTTGCTTGAAATATAACTTTTTGAATCGCACCTTAATAGTAGTATTGTAATATGTCGTTACCTGGGAATAGCAGTCCAACAACATAATCATGATAGGGCCACCATTTAACTGATAAAATGAGTAAACATAAGTAGTAGTTGGGTGTATCTGCTACTTCCATGAATTGTTGCTCGACTGCTTGAGGAGTGGTAGAAGTGGTTGGCTTATAAGTGCAAGGAGTGGGAGTTGGTTGATGCTGTGGTAAATAGGTTAGGTGTTGGGGTTCCGGTTCGTTGTGGGTGTAAGGTTGTGACCGATGCATCTTACATACATTTATTATATGGTAATTATTTAATTAGTCACTTTATGGGAGATAACATATTTTACACACATTTGCGTTTGCCTTTGTTATATGTTTATGTGTAACAGAGTATTCTTTAGGGCAAATGTCATAAAAAACTAATATACTTTATGTTTTTTCTTACAAAAGTAACTCAACAAATTTTTGCACATAAAAAACCAACATACTATCTTTTTTTTTCATCACAAAAGTCACTCAACAAAATTTTGCTCATAAAGAACCAATATACTTTCTTGTTTTTCACACAAAAGTCACTTGACAACTATTTACCCTAGCAAATGATTCGGTAAAATCAAGACAAAGGAAATCAATCGACAGAAACAAGAGCAAAACAAGCGATTCGATTGCAAAACGATTTGATTGCTTATTTGTTTTCATAGATTTTATAGGTTTTTTTACAAAATGGATTTAATTTGATTACAAATAATCTCTTTATAGGATGAATTTGTCAATCGATTTTCTTTACTTTGCTTCTATCGATTCATCGCTAGAGTAAATAGTTGTCGAGGGATTTTTGTTAGAAAAACCAAAAAGTATGTTGATTTTTTATATGCAAAAATTTGTTGGAGGACTTTTGTGAGAAAAAAAAAAATATAGTATATTGATTTTTTATGTGCAAAAGATTGTTGAGTGATTTTTGTAAGAAAAAGCAGAAAGTGTGTTGGTTTTTTATGGCATTTGCCCTATTCCTTACTTACAAGGGTACCCTATGCACATCATCGTGGCACTTATGGTGTGACACCGTTTTGTGGTGGTGTGATCAAATCATAATGTCTCACGCTATTACTATGTGTTTGGAAAACACTTGGTCATTCTGATTTCTGCTAGAAGGCATTTAGATTGGTCCTTAGGAAATATCTTTTCTATTTTGATGGATGAATGTGTTTCCTCACATCCCTATCACACGTTTTTTTGGTACATTGGGGTGTGTAGGCCTTGTGTACAATGTATGAGTTACTGTGATGTGATTATTTATAAGCTCGATGGATATTTCATCAGTTATTTTTATGTTATATGCTATGTTCTAACTAACTAATGAATTACGCAAACCCGTTAAACAGATTAACAATTATATGTCAGAAGAATGCAAAGTTGAAAAACTAAAAGAAGATTTTACAAGAAAGGGAAGAAACTCATAAGATCAAATACGAAAGTAAACATGTTTCGAGACACTCACCGACTACATTGGATCCTCTAAGCCGAGTGTCATGAGTTGATCCATATTTCAGTTTTCTAGTGAATGTAGGTTGAAAATATAGGGGTGATGCATATCAAGAGAATGAAGGTTTTATGATATAAGGGTAGGAAGAAGAAAACAACGGGACATATCAACAGAAGAAGGGTTTGCAGATCAAGTCTTCGTCCATTGCAAGTGGAGGCGATCTGGTGGTTAGCAGAGGATCCTTTGTAGAGGAGGAGTCGTGGGCTAGAGATTGGGGTGTTTGTTTTTAAGCAAAAGGGCAATAAGGTTATTTTACATCAAACTAGCAAGTTTTTAACGTTAATTAATAAAAAAGATAAAAATGTAATGGAAGAAGCGATAGCCATAATTTCTAGAAGTATCAGATAAAAAAAATAAAATTTTAACACACCACATTACCATCAACGTAATTTACTCTTATTATTATTAGAGTAAATTTCGGTTTTGGTTCTTGTGGTTTGCTCAAAATAACACTCTTAGTCTAATAGTTTTAATTTAACCTTTTTAGTCTTTGTGGTTTATCAATTGTCCCAATCAACTATGCGTCTCTAACCCCATCCAATTTTTCTGTTAAATTTTTATAAAAAGACAAATATACCCTTGGTAATATATTTTTTTAAATATATAAATTACATAAATCTAACCTAAACCACCCACCCACCCACCCACCCACCCACCCCCACCCCACCCCTACCCTCTCCCTCTCCGGTTTCACCTACCAAACACACACACCCCAAAAATCGTTGGTCGAAGAATGTCTGAAGGTTTTGGAACGAGGACAGTACAAAGTTGACCTAAACGAGAAGCCATGGACGGATTTTGCAACGAAGCTTTATAGGTCTGAAGGTTTTCCAGCCCCACTTCGCTCCTTTTCCGACAGTGGTTTCGATGCCCCCTCTTCCCTCATTCTCCGAAGACTATTGAGATGTATATAATTTAGCTCCGGTGAAATTCTCTCCAGCAGGCAGCAGTGCTAATGCCGCCATTAATGGAGAATAAAGCAACAAGTAACAGTGGTGATCTACCCCCAATACCCTTCAATCCTCTGATTTCTAGCGAGACCCACATCGAATATATCCGAGAAGGTTTTCGGTGACTTTAACTTGTGATTTGGGTTTTGATTTCATACAAAATCAGTAGTGGCATGAGGAAGCCAATAAGATATGTGGTGGAAAAATCGGCAGGGTTTACGATCGTTGCTTAGATCGGCAAAATTCACTACATTGATTTTAAAAGTTTGATCAGTGTCCGTACTTTCAGATAAGGTCGCCGGTAAGTACTGATCTAGAAAAAAAATTTAGGGGTATCTAAAATTTCGTTCAGGGGTATCTGAATACATAAAACGATTAAAAAAAAAATCCCCGCTGCGCGTCGAAAATTCCCACTACGCGTCGAAAGTTAAGGGGTACTCGCCTCTTCATAGATCCGCCCCTGTCGCTGGTTCTACCGGAAAAGAAGCAGTGGTATGTTTGCGATGGGTATGGATCGTCGGTGTTGCATGGCGTCACTGGTACTACTAGAAAGAAAATAGAGAAGGGCGGAAGTGAGAGGGTGGGGGTAGGAGTGAAGGGGTTGGAAGATGCCGGTTACGGGTAGGGTTTTTAGAGAAAGATGAGAGAGACCGGGGAAAATGATAAAGGTTTATATATATATTTTTAACTTTTTTGTTTTTTATTTATTAATAAGGCATTTTCATCATTTTCACATAAAGTTAACATAATCATCATATCGGTGCTAAAAGTCTTGCTTTAATTAAGACGAAAATAAAACCACAATAACTAAAAAGTTCAAATTAAAACTATTAAACTAAAATCGTTATTTTAAGCAAACCACACGGACTTAAACCCAAATTTACTCTTGTTATTATTTGAGATATCTACTTGTATTTTAACAAATACTACGGTTACAATGTGAAAATTATAGGTCGGTGAAAAAATGTATAAATCCCTCCTCTCTGCTTAACTTCTTTTTCGTAAATCGTTCCTAGGACGCCAGTAGCTTGATGCTTGAGTGAGTAATTCCCTCTTTCTTCTTTCTCCTAATTCTCTCCTTATCTTTCACAGCCACATCCATAATCGCACACCAACACTTTTCAATTTCGCTTTCTGATCAACCTCCGGAAACCAGCACAGAGAAAACCCTTGCACCGAAAACCCTTGAATCGACAATCGGTTGATTCTGTAACCTTGACGCGATACAATTTGATCTTCTGTCACTTCGATTATAATTCATGCTAATTGATTATACCTAATACTACTTGTACGATCAACGAACCGATCGGTTGTGTTTGTGCGGGCAATGCTATTTGTCAGGTCGATTTGAAGATGAAGTTACGGAGAAGGAGGGCATCAGAAGTGGTTAGTGCAGTTATTCTTTTCGTTGTACTGTGTTTTTATTGCAAGTTATGGTAGATTAGGGTTTATTCATTGTTTTAGGGTTTTTTTTAATTGTTAATTAACATGATGGAGAGTGGCAGTTATTCTATCACTGATTTGGAATGGATTGTGATACTTCAACTATTTATGGAATGCATGTTTGCTTGTTTGACATCATAGTGCACAAAATCCTTCCTTCTGATGATCCTTTGGTACATCAGTGTTTGATAGTGAATGATGAATCTGTAATAATACTTAAAATGCCACGCAGACAATTGAATTGGCAACTGGTAAGATACTGATGAAAATATAACCTACCTTTTTGAATTGAGTGTGTTAAATGATTTCATTCGCCGCCTTTTTGCTTCCTGTATAAGAAAGTATATGAAAAAGAGCTAGTATCCTCTTAGAAACTTTAACTTCATTCACTGGTTTGGCCCTTACGGGAGAGAAGGAAAAGGCCTCTTTGGAAAGTCAAATCCTTCAAAGTGAACTGTATATGACAATCGATGGTGTTCAGTGTTCACACTTGAAGGAAATGCTTGTGAAAATCAAGTCAATTCAGTTCCTTAAGCAAACCATGCAAGAGATATAAGGTAACTCTTCTTTCTGGTTGAACACGTTGGGGTCTTCGTGTTACAACTTGGAGATTTCTTCTTCAGATCATTCTATAAAACTAATAAGTTTTGCTTGTATGGTGGAAAACTTAACATCTGACGACTGGAAGCTAGGCCTGAATAATTAAAGTTGTTTTGGCTGTCAGGGATTAATCTTGATTGAATTCCTGCTACTTTCTGATTTACCTATTTTTTTCTTTCTTTGATATCATCAATCTCCTAAGTATAAATATCTATCTTACAAATGTTCTTGGATTTCAGAATATGTTTTTAATTTTTAATTTTATAGGCATGATCTGCTATAAGAGTGAATTTTTTTTATAGTTTGATATGTTCAAAATTTCTTGATACATGTTATATTTTTCTCTTTATTGTGCATCAGCCTCCTAAAATTAAGTCATTCATCAATGGTGTAACTGCTGCTCCACTTGAAAATATTGAAGAGCCCTTGAGAAACTTCTTCTGGGACTTTGACAAGGTACCTCTACAATCCTATTTGATTTTCATCATAGTGTTTATTATATCTGAACTGATTGTGATTACTGTTGTTAATACAGGGAGACTTCCATCATTGGGTTGATCTGTTTAACCACTTTGATACCTTTTTTGAGAAATACATAAAACCTAGGAAAGATTTGCAAGTTGAAGATGATTTCTTGGAGTCTGACCCTCCCTTCCCTAGGGAGGCTGTCCTGCAGATTTTGTGTGTTGTAAGAATAATTTTGGACAACTGCACAAATAATCATTTCTATAGCTCATATGAGGTAAATTCTTTTTATAAGTTCTTGATTTACGTTATTTACAGTGGTCTAAAAAAGCCCTTCTTAGGAGCGATCAAGCGTCCTCCTAGGCATTAAGCATCACCTCACTGCTGATCAATTGAGGTCTCTGAAGAGTTAATCATCCTCTTAAGTCTTAACATTTTAATAAGCAACTAGTCATTGAATTAAGCATTTCAAATTAATTAGAAGAGATGAATCTACTTTTCTAAACTTGTCTTCATCAGTCAGCTATTCTCGACCTGGAATTTATTTACACTATTCTTTCATTAGAGAGGTAATTTGTACGAGAATGATATTATTACAAAGTTCTAAATCTTATATATTTACATAATCTAAGAATTGTTATTATTTTATCAGTAATAAGATCATCTGCTTATGGTTTTTCTTTACTTTGCATTAAATTCCGCCTAGCTCTGCTTAGACTCTTTAGAACACTTGTAAATTATTTAATTTCAAATTCTGATTAACAACCATTAATATTACAAGTTGATATGCATTTTTCTTGAAATCAATCCTATGAACAATATTGCATGATAGGTTATAGGTTGTGGTGTTAGAATCTTACAAGAGAAATGTCTATGATTTTCCTCCTATTCTATTAATAGAGTTTTGAAGTTCTTCAAACTTGTCCGATTGTCACTTTAGCGCTTTACTTCCCCTTCTTTCTATGTGAATTCTTCGCATCTTGTTTTTTCTCTGTATATACATTATACAATATATTTATTAATGGTGGATTATTATCATGCAGCATCATCTTTCTTCTCTACTGGCCTCCACAGATGCAGATGTGGTTGAAGCCTGTTTGCAAACTCTATCAACTTTCTTAAGGAAATCAACTGGAAAACACATCATAAGAGATGCATCTCTAAATTCAAAGCTATTTGCTTTTGCACAAGGTTGGGGCGGAAAAGATGAAGGGCTAGGATTGGTTGCATGTGCTCTAGAGAATGTATATGAGCCAGAAGCTCACGAGCTGGGTAGCATCCTACATTTTGAGTTCTATGAAAACTCTGCTGCAGAAAGGTCAACTCAAGGGCTACAAATAATTCATTTACCTAAGATCAATACTTATGAAAAATCCGATCTTGAACTTTTGCACAAGTTAATCCAAGAGTACAAGGTACCAAGTAGTTTAAGATTCTCACTTTTGACAAGATTGCGTTTTTCAAGAGCTTTTAGCTCCTTAACTGCTCGCCAACAGTACACATGTATTCGTTTACATGCGTTTATAGTTCTTGTTCAAGCATGTGGTGATACTGGTGATCTGGTTTCTTTTTTTAACACCGAGCCTGAGTTCATCAACGAATTGGTTACACTTTTGAGCTATGAAGATGCAGTCCCTGAAAAAATTCGAATATTAAGTCTGTTTTCATTGGTTGCTCTTAGTCAAGATCGTTCTCGCCAGCCAGCCGTGTTGACAGCTGTCACAACTGGTGGGCATCGTGGCATACTATCGAGCCTCATGCAGAAGGCTATTGACTCTGCTGTTAGTAAATCGTCTGTTCTGTTTGCTGAGGCTTTACTCTCATTGGTTATGGTTTTAGTTTCCTCCTCTTCTGGCTGTTCTGCCATGCGTGAAGCAGGGTTTATACCTACGCTTTTGCCTCTTCTTAAAAACACAGATTCTCAGCATTTGCATCTAGTCAGCACTGCTGTACATGTCCTAGAAGCTTTTATGGATTACAGTAATCCAGCTGCTGCTTTGTTTCGAGACCTTGGTGGATTAGATGATGCAATTTCCCGGTTGAAAATAGAAGTTTCTCATGTTGAAAATGGCACATCTGTTCAGATGCACACTAGTACTTCGTCTGAATTGGACAGTATGCAGCCTCTTTATTCTGAAGCTTTGGTGTCATACCACAGGAGGTCACTAATGAAAGCTTTACTGCGTGCTATATCACTTGGAACATATGCACCTAGAACCACTACTCATGTGTATGGATCTGAAGAAAGTTTGCTACCACAATGTTTACATGTGATTTTTAGAAGAGCTAAAGACTTTGGGGGTGGGATGTTTTCATTGTCGGCAGTTGTAATGAGTGATCTGATTCATAAAGACCCAACTTGTTATTCTATCTTAGAACAAGCTGGTCTTCCATCTGCATTTCTCGATGCTATAATGGATGGTGTTCTTTGTTCTGCTGAAGCTATAACATGCATACCACAGTGTTTGGATGCTTTGTGTCTTAGTAATAATGGTCTCCAGGCTGTCAAAGATCGTAATGCTTTGAGGTGTTTTGTGAAGATATTTACTTCACGAAATTACCTCCGTGCCCTTATGGGTGATACTCCAAGTTCATTGTCTAGTGGCCTTGACGAATTAATGAGACACGCTTCTTCATTACGTGTGCATGGTGTTGATATGCTGATTGAGATTTTAAAAGACATTAAGAAGCTTGGTTCTGGACCTGAAGTTGTTGAAGCTTCTAGCTCGTCTTCTGTTCTGATGGAAACTGATGGGGAATCAAGCAAGAGTGAAAATCACGAGAAGCTTCTGGAACCTTCTGCTGACACGTCTTCGTTGAATGCGGAGTCTTTTCTACCTGATTGTGTTAACAATTTTGCTCGTTTCCTTGAAACAATTCTTCAAAATTCTGACACGTGTCGTATATTTGTGGAGAAAAAGGGAATTGAATCTGTTCTGCAGTTATTTACCTTACCTTTGATGCCTTCATCTGTATCTATTGGTCAGAGCATATCAATCGCATTTAAAAACTTTTCTCCACATCATTCTGCATCTCTAGCTAGAACATTATGTTCATTCTTGAAAGAGCATTTGAAAGTGGCAAATGAGCTGCTTGTATCTCTTGGAGGTATGCAACTTACACAGATAGAAGATTCTAGAAGAACAAAGGTGTCAAGTTGCCTTTCTAGTCTTGAAGGTATTTTATCTCTTTCTAATTCTTTGTCAAAAGGGACTACAAATCTCGTGTCTGAGCTTGGGACTTCCGACGCTGATGTGTTGAGAGACCTTGGAGTTGCTTACCGGGAAATACTCTGGCAAGTTTCTATTGATTGTGATTCTAAAGCAGATGAAAAACAGAGTAATGAAACAGAGACTGAAAATGTTAATGTTAATAACACCGATACCGCTATCGCTGCAAGTGATGATGATGCAAGTATGCCTGCGGTCAGGTACATGAACCCGGTTTCAATTCGGAACAATTCACACCCTCACTGGGGTTTAGAGCGTGACTTTGTTTCAGTGGTTCGATCTGGTGGAGGGTTCAGTCGGCGTAGCCGACACGGGTTAGCCCGTATACGAGGAGGAAGAAACAGCAGACATCTAGAAGCCTTACACATTGATCCAGAAGCTTCCATAAGCAACACCGAGACAAGTTCCTCACAAGATATAAAGAAAAAAAGCCCTGAGGTTCTTGTTATGGATAATCTTAACAAACTGGCTTCCACTATACGTTCTTTCTTTACCACTTTAGTAAAAGGATTTCCTTTATCTAATCGCCGAAGGGCTGAAACCGGATCTCTAAGTACTGCTTCCAAGAATATTGGAACTGCATTAGCAAAGATTTTTCTTGAAGCACTTAGTTTCTCAGGATACACCATGGGTTCAGGTCTTGATACTTTATTGTCGGTTAAGTGTCATTATCTTGGAAAAGTTGTGGAACACATGGCAGCATTAACGTTCGATAATAGGCGGCGAATCTGTTATACTGTTATGATAAATAACTTCTATGTCCAGGGGACCTTTAAGGAGTTACTCAACACTTTTGAAGCTACAAGTCAGTTACTATGGACATTGCCTTATTCTGCTTCGACATCTGGAAATGAAAATAATGAAGGAAACAAATTGTCTCACAGTAAATGGTTACTTGACACGTTACAGAGTTACTGTCGGCTTTTGGAGTTTTTTGTTAACTCTACTTTTCTTTTGCCACCAACCTCCACATCTCAAGCTCAGTTACTTGTACAACCGATGGCTGTTGGGTTATCAATCGGGTTGTTTCCGGTTCCTCGAGACCCGGAAGAGTTTGTTCGAATGCTGCAATCTCAAGTTCTTGATGTAATACTTCCTGTATGGAATCATCCTATGTTTCCAAGTTGTAATACAGAGTTCGTTACTACAATTGTGACACTTGTCACTCATGTATACTGCGGTATCGGTGATGCAAAACGACCTCGTGGCAGTGGTTCTGGCAGTGCTAACCAGCGGTTCGTGCCACCACCGCCCGACGAAGCCACTATTTCAACCATTGTAGAGATGGGGTTTACTAGGGCAAGAGCAGAGGAAGCATTAAGAGGAGTCGAAACAAATAGTGTTGAGATGGCGATGGAATGGTTGTTTACTCATGCTGATGATCCTGTACAGGATGATGATGAGCTGGCACGAGCGCTTGCTTTATCTTTAGGCAACGCATCAGAGACTCCTAAAGCAGATAATAACACAGAGAAGTCAACCGATGGTCAAACAGAAGTGGCGGAAGCCAAAACACTAACACCGCCTATTGATGACATTCTTGCAGCTACCATGAAGTTGTTTCAAAGTAGTGATTTAATGGCATTTTCCTTGACAGATTTGCTCGTCACCTTTTGCAATAGGAATAAAGGAGAAGATCGCCCAAAGGTGATATCATATCTTATCCAACAGCTAAAACTTTGCCCACTGGAAACTTCAAAGGAAACCAGTACACTCTGTACAGTATCACACACGTTAGCATTGATTGTTGCTGAAGATGTTACTGCTAGAGAAATTGCTGTGAAAAACGGTGTTGTTTCTATTGCAATAGACATTTTAATGAAGTTTTTAGCAGGAACAGAGTCACAAAATGAGCTACTTCTGGTACCAAAATGCATCAGTGCTTTGCTTCTTATTTTGGACAATTTGTTGCAATCCAAATCCAAAATATCATCTGATAGAAAAGAAGGAACTGAAGATGTTGACGAGAAATCTACTGCAGTTAATGTTGACAATGAGAAGTGCAGTAAGTTTGAAAAGATATTTGGGAAATCTACTGGCTATCTGACTGTTGAAGAGGGTAGAAGGGTAGTTAATGTTGCATGTGATCTGATTAAAAGACATGTCCCTGCTCTGGTTATGCAAGCAGTTTTATTACTGTGTGCTCGTTTGACTAAAACACATACTCTGGCTTTACAGTTTCTTGAAAATGGAGGTATGACTGATCTTTTCAGTATACCAAAGGCTTGTTTCTTTCCTGGATATGACACAGTGGCATCTGCTATCATTCGCCATCTCATTGAAGATCCTCAGACACTACAAACAGCAATGGAGTTGGAGATACGGCAGGCTTTAAGTGGCAGCCGCCATGGCGGTCGTGTTCCTCCGCGTGTATTTTTGACATCAATGGCACCTCTTATTTCTCGAGATTGTGAGGTCTTCATGAAAGCAGCAACAGCTGTATGCCAGTTGGACACAACAGGTGGCAGAACAGTTGTATTATCCAAAGAAAAAGAGAAAGAAAAGGATAAATTAAAAACTCCAGGTGTTGAAATTGGAGCATCTTCTGTACCTGAAAATAAATCTCAAGATGGGCCAATAAAGTGTGGCAAAGCCCAGAAAAAGATTCCTGCTAATCTGACACAGGTTATTGATCACCTGCTTGAAACTGTAATGAAATACCCTTCATTGAATCCTGAGGAAGATTGCAATAAATTTGATGATGCGATGGAGGTAGATGGTTCTGCTGTAATTAAGGGTAAAATGAAGGTCAATAATACAAGGAAAGAATTCGACAGCCTGTCAGAAAAATCAGCTGCTGGGTTAGCAAAAGTGACTTTTGTCCTCAAATTGCTAAGTGATTTTCTTCTGATGTATGTACATGCAGTTGGAATAATTTTAAAACGTGATCTGGAAATGCACGGTGGGATCGTACATCATGTCATGCATCACCTTCTATATCCTTATGTAGGTAAGATATCGGGATCTGATGAATGGAGAGGGAAATTTTCTGATAATGCCTCATGGTTTTTGGTGGTTTTGTGTGGTAGATCAAGTGAAGGGCGTAGGCGTGTCATAAATGTACTTGTGAAAGCTTTGTCTACATTTGCCACGTCAGCAAGCAGTTCATCTAAAAACAGTTTATTGCCTGATAAAAGGGTGTTTGCTTTTGTTGATTTGGTTCATTCGATTTTATCAAAAAATTCGTCCTCTAGTTATGTACTGGGATCTGGTTGTTCCCCAGATATTGCTAAAGGAATGATTGATGGAGGACTGATTCCATGTTTATCCAGCATTCTTCAGGTTCTGGATTTAGACCATCCTGATGCCCCAAAAGTTGTAAATATTATTCTTAAAGCTTTAGAAGGCTTAACGCGTGCCGCCAATGCGGTGGAACAACTTGCTTCATCTGACTTGGCCAACAAGAAAAAATCTGTTAGTTTGGATACAACATATGATAATCAGACGGTTAACACTCCAGTCAATCAGATACCAGTGGGTGGTCAACATGAGATCACAGGTACTGATGCTGTTGAACAGCATCATGAAGAAACAAATCAAGATGAAGGTGACCATGAATCGAATATAAACCAGCCTGCAGAGCAGGAATTGAGAATTGAAATGGATGAGATGGAAGTTGGTGGTGTTTTAAGAGATTCTGATCAAATTGAGATGACATTTCATGTTGAGAGTAGGGGAGGTGACGATAATACTGGTGACGAGGATGATGACATGGGAGATGATGGTGAGGATGACGAGGATGATGACGGCGATGACGAGGATGAAGATATAGCGGAGGATGGTACTGCTTTGATGTCATTGGCTGACACAGATGTTGAAGATCATGATGAAACTGGATTAGGTGATGAGTATAATGATGACATGGTTGATGAAGAGGATGATGAGCACCATATAAACCGCGCTATTGAGGTGAGATGGCGAGAGGCTCTTGATGGTGTTCTTGGTCAAGCCGGACCCGATATTGGACTTATTGACATTGCTGCTGAGCCATTTGAAGGAGTCAATGTTGATGACCTTTTTGGCCTTCGTAGGCCGATAAGCGGCGGCTTTGACCATGCCCGCCGCCAGCAGAGCAGAACCTCATTTGAGAGATCTGGTATAGATGGGAATAACAGTCTGCAGCACCCTCTTCTATTGAGGCCATCGTCACAGTCTGGTGAACTAGGTTCAATGCGGCCATCAAGTGGTGGCAGTTCATCTCGGGATTTGGAATCTTTATCCGGCGGGAGCTTTGATGTTTCCCATTTCTACATGTTTGATGCTCCTGTTCTTCCATTCGATCATGTACAATCTACCGTGTTTGGTGACAGAGTTGGCGGTGGAGCTCCACCATCACTGGCCGACTTTTCTGTTGGTTTGGAGTCTTTACGAGCACCTGCAAGAAGAGGACCAAGTGATGGCCGGTGGACTGATGATGGTCAGCCACAAGTTGGTGGTCAAGCTGCTGCTATTGCACATGCTGTAGAAGAGCATTTCATGTCTCAGATTAGCACAACTACTCCTTTAGCCGATGATAATCAGCAGGAAGCAGAGGCTGTCGGTAATGTTGCTCAGCAGTCTGAAGGTCCAGATAATAATAATGATCAAAATGTTAATCAGATGGTTGAAAATGTTGAACAAACACAAGAAGGACAAGCAGTTGGGCCTAACCCTGATGCAAACAACAGGGCAGATAGTCACAATAACATGGAAAATAGTGAAGGAATTGAGCAGCAGGTAGAGTTCCATTATTACTTTGTTCTATCGTCTCACTTTTTTTCTGTGAGTTTTTGTAATGCAATTATACATGATGTTTGATTTCAGTCATCAGCAATTGATGATGTGGCAAGCAATAATGTGTCAAGTTCTGGTGACCATAATGCTGATGTTGATATGAACGTGGCTGGAGGGGACTTGTTACCTTCAGTTGGTGTCATTGATGAGTCATTATCTGAACAGAACGCTAACATTGATGACAGTCAACCAGATGTAACTGTTCCAACTAACATAGCCCAAAGTACAAATGGCATAGATCCAACTTTCTTGGAGGCACTACCTGCAGAACTTAGGGCAGAAGTCTTAGCTTCACAACAATCTCAATTGGCTCCACCTCCAGTTTCTGCTCCTGCACCTATTCCTGCTACAGCTGAAGAAATAGATCTAGAGTTTTTAGCTGCACTTCCTCCAGATATCCAAGCAGAAGTTTTAGCTCAACAACATGCACAAAGAGTTGCAAATCAAGCTGAAGGTCAACCTGTGGATATGGATAATGCTTCAATTATAGCTACTTTTCCAGCTGATCTGCGTGAAGAGGTTTGCATTCTTGCATCTTGGAATTTTAGAACTTGATCACTTGCTTACTTTTACTAGTTTGTATTTATTTTTTTATTTTGTGTTTAGGTGTTATTGACATCATCAGAGGCAGTTCTTTCTGCATTGCCATCTCCGTTACTTGCTGAAGCACAAATGCTCAGGGATAGAGCTATGAGTCATTATCAGGCTCGTAGCTTGTTTGGAAACAGCCATAGACTTAATAGCAGGAGGAATGGGTTGGGATTTGATAGGCAGACAGTAACCGATAGGGGTGTTGGTGTTACTATAGGAAGAAGGGCATCTTCTGCTTTTCTAGAAAGCTTGAAAGTGAAGGAAGTTGAAGGGGACCCGCTTTTGGATCCTGATGCTTTGAAAGCTTTGATCAGGCTTCTACGATTAGCACAGGTGTTGATTACTCGAATAAGTAATGAAGTAAATGTCTCTCTTTGTTGTTAAGACCATTTGACATTTTGTTTTCAGCCTCTTGGGAAAGGCCTTCTACAGAGGCTCTTCTTGAACTTATGTGCTCACAGTAGCACTAGGGCAGTTCTTGTTTTCTTGCTGCTGGGCATGGTCAAGATGGAAACTGAAGGCCAGGCAGGTGGATTGACAACAGTAAATTCTCAGAGGCTTTATGGATGTCAGTCTAACGTTGTTTATGGCCGATCACAGCTCTTAGATGGTATTGTTCTCTTTAGCCTGGAGCTCATTTGTCTTTTCAAATTTAATATTTGTTGATGCTGATGCTAGGAGGGTTCATTTACAGGTCTCCCACCGCTAGTACTGCGTCGGGTGTTAGAGATACTGACATATCTAGCTACAAATCATTCTTCTGTTGCTAATTTGTTGTTTTACTTTGATTCTTCACCTGTTCCCGAGTCTTTGAGTCTCAAATGCCATGATCAAAAGAGTGATAAGGGGAAAGAAAAGGTTGTTGAAGGTGGAGAAATATCTCATCCTCTTGGTTCCGAGGGTGATATTCCTATCTTATTATTTGTAAAACTCTTGAATCAACCATTGTTCCTTCGCAGCATTGCCCATTTAGAACAGGTATTTAAGACTGTACTTTTGTTATTGGAATTGATAATTTTGATTCCCATTTATTTAAAGAACAACTGGATTTGGACTTTATTCTTGTTGGGTTCGACTGTTGGCGTTAATTCTGCCCAAACAAAAAAAGAAGTCCGAGATTGTTGAGATGTTTTTGAAGTCGGTTTTTTGTTTAGAGTTGTTATTTGGTAAGAAATAATTTAGGAGAATTGTTTTTTTAATTTAGGTTAGGGTATTATTTGGTTTCCTAGTTTAAGGTTTTCGGAGTCTTGGGGATTATGTTTGTTTTGGTATAAATAGAGGTATAGGGTTTCGTTGTAATGTGTGGTTTTTATTAAATAAAAAGAAAGAGTCGGGGGTTGTGTTTTCCCCCAAAAATAAGCTGGTGCAGGTTGTGTTTTCTCACGATCCAATTTCTAACATTTACATTTCTTATATTTTATATATGTGGTGCAGGTTATGGGTCTACTTCAAGTGGTTGTGTACACTGCTGCTTTGAAGTTAGAAAGCCAATCACATACTGAACAAGTTGAAACCACTTCCCAGCTGCTGCCCGACAATGAATCAGCTAGTCATCCTCAGGGAGATTCTTCCTCAGCAGGATCAGAACCTAGTCATGATGATAAAACTGCCAGTGATGCAAAATCCACATCAGATGACCAGAAAAGTATCAATATGCATAACATCTTCATGAAGCTTCCGCAATCTGATCTTCATAATCTATGCAGTCTTCTTGGCCATGAGGGGTAATATTTAGTTTCCAATGATTATTTTGTTGTTCATTTATTTTATTTTGTTGTTGCACAACTTGAAAGCTTAATGCTTGGTTTATTATTGTTTGCTAGGCTATCAGATAAAGTATACCTGCTTACCTGTGAAGTTCTCAAGAAATTAGCCTCTGTTGCTCCTTCACATAGAAAGTTCTTTATTGTAGAGCTTTCTGATTTAGCTCATAGTCTCAGTGGATCTGCCATTCGGGAACTCATCACGCTAAGAAACACACAAATGTTGGGTCTGAGCGCGGGGTCCATGGCTGGGGCTTCTGTTCTAAGAATCATGCAAACGCTTAGCTCACTCAATGTACCCGATAGCGATGGCAGTAAGATTTCTAAAAATGATGATAATCAGAAGCATGTTACTATGTGGAAATTAAATATTTCACTTGAACCTCTATGGCATGAATTGAGTGAATGTATAAGTGTTACAGAAACACAGCTGGCACAGGGCTTACTTCCTTCAGTTGTTTCGAATTCTAATACAGTCGAGCATGTCCCTGGTGCTGGTACCGGTGCTTCATCTATATCTCCTCTGCCACCTGGCACTCAGAGACTTTTACCTTTTATCGAGTCCTTTTTAGTCCTTTGTGAAAAGCTTCAAGCAAATAATTCTTGCCTACAACAAGGTGATGCATATGCAACAGCAACAGCACGGGAAGTGAAGGAGTTTTCTGGAAATTCATCACCAAGTGGGACCGGAATTGACGGTCCTGTGACATTTGCTAGGTTTGCTGAGAAACATCGCCGGCTATTAAATGCTTTTGTCAGACAAAATCCCGGGTTGTTGGAGAAGTCACTTTCTATGATGTTGAAAGCACCGAGGTTAATCGACTTTGACAACAAAAGGTCATATTTTCGTTCTAGAATCAGGCAGCAACATGAGCATCACTTAACAGGCCCATTACGAATAAGTGTTCGACGGGCTTATGTTCTAGAAGATTCCTACAATCAGCTGCGAATGCGGCCCACTCAAGACTTAAAAGGACGATTAAATGTCCATTTTCAAGGTGAAGAAGGTATAGATGCTGGTGGTTTGACTAGAGAATGGTATCAATTGTTGTCTAGGGTCATATTTGATAAGGGAGCTTTACTTTTCACGACTGGAGGAAACAATGCAACTTTCCAGCCAAACCCTAATTCTGTCTATCAGACTGAGCATCTTTCCTACTTCAAATTTGTGGGACGTGTGGTAAATTTCTAGAAGTACCCTTTCTTCTTTTGATCAAACTTATTTTTTTTAGTTGTTGTATAATGATGTTTGGTTTATAGGTTGCTAAAGCCTTGTTTGATGGGCAACTCTTGGATGTTTACTTCACTCGATCTTTCTATAAGCACATTCTTGGTGTGAAGGTAACATATCATGATATAGAGGCTGTTGATCCTGATTATTACAAGAACTTAAAGTGGTTGCTTGAGGTAAGTGCTTTTAAAATACGGTTTATACCTTTTTATGTTAATGTGGTTTTATTTCTTCTTTTCACTTGCATTATTGTTTTTAATGCCACTGTTTTATGTATCAGAACGATGTAAGTGACATACTGGATCTGACATTTAGCATGGATGCTGATGAAGAAAAGCACATCCTCTATGAGAAGACAGAGGTGTGTATCTAAAATTGTTTAAAAAGTCTGATTTCACCAAGGAAATTGGCATTAAATTAATTGTTAGATTTGGTTTTTGTTTTTGATATGGAAAAGGTTACTGATTACGAGCTAAAACCGGGTGGACGGAACGTAAGAGTAACAGAAGAAACGAAGCATGAATATGTGGATCTTGTTGCAGAACATATACTTACAAATGCAATACGTCCTCAAATTAATTCTTTTTTGGAGGGTTTTAATGAGTTGATACCACGTGCCCTCATTTCTATCTTCAACGATAAAGAACTTGAACTGCTAATAAGTGGACTTCCAGAAATCGATTGTGAGTTATCCTACTTGTTTGATAAAACATTTCATAATTTGTATTTCAAGATCGTTAAGGTAACTAACCTCATGTTATTGCAGTGGACGATCTGAAGGCCAACACCGAGTATACAGGATACACCGTAGGTTCTAGTGTAGTTGTGTGGTTTTGGGAGGTTGTCAAAGCATTTAACAAAGAAGACATGGCTAGATTGCTTCAGTTTGTCACTGGTACATCAAAGGTATTGTAAAATATTAACTTATCTAACCTTCAAGGGATGGTGGTAAGTGTCTGATTCCCTCCTTAAGGCTTAAATTCTTTAAAGGCCACCTGTCTAGCATAAACTGTATTTTACCTAGTCCCACTGTTTAGTAGGGTATTGTGGGGTCCCGTGAGTTTTCCCTAAAGGGTTCTCATGGTTACCAAAGAAAACGATTAACATAATTATCATTATTATCATAATTATGCTAGAAGTTGAATATAATAACCTAATACATATGTATTTGCCCCAGGTTCCTTTGGAAGGCTTTAAGGCATTGCAAGGTATATCGGGTCCACAGAGATTTCAAATTCACAAAGCTTATGGAGCTCCAGAGAGGCTGCCATCAGCTCATACTTGGTTTGTGCTTTTTTTTTCTCAGTTTTTGTTGTGATTTTATGTTTTCTTTAACTCATTTATTTATTTTTATTTATCAGCTTCAACCAATTAGATCTTCCTGAATACATGTCAAAAGAACAGCTTCAGGAGCGGTTACTACTTGCTATCCATGAAGCCAGTGAAGGTTTTGGGTTCGGCTAACGATGATGTGCTGCTAGATGTTGTGGTTTGGGACCACTAGCGTCTGTTTCAGCCATTGATATGTTATGTAGATGTTAGTTTCACTCCACTAATATAAAAATGTTTCAAACAATCAAGTTCTTTAAAATGAACCCACAATCCTGTCCTTTTTTGCAGATAAAGAAGGAACATTGATTATGCATCGTGATGCAATTTCAAGAACGCGAGTCCCTGTTAAGAGAAAGGAGTTTTATGGGTTGCTTTCGCATCATGCAGATGAGAATAAAATGATGAAACTTGAGAACACAAAGGATCCATAGGCTTCATGTAAATCCTAGCCCTTTTTGGTTGGTTGGTTGGTTATGTGATTCATGGTTCAAAGTATTGTGAAACCATCTTTGGTTCATTTTCTACCTTCTTAAAAGCTTCCGTCATTCTTTGCATATAATGTGATGCAATTGTAGGAGGTAAAAGTTTGGTTAACTAGTCAAAATGGGATCGGAACAAAGTGTCTCAATTTAGAACGGTTGACCAGTCAACACTTCTATATAAGCTAGTGCTTTTACTAGTTATATATACAGTCTAGTGATAATGTTCTAATCAAAGTCCACAGCTGCAAATATGAACAAAAAGACAATGCCCAAATCTGATAAATAACAAAAAAAAATTCGTAACTACAACTAGTAAACGCAAACCCACACTTTGCAGCGGGGTTGATACGTAGTGTTCCGTTAAAAAATTCAGGTTGGAACATTGATAAAAAAAAGTGCGTTATTGAAACATGAACTTCCCAAAACATGTTGGTGTTTTATTGCACAAATTGTGGCGTGTCCGAAAGGATATTGACACATGTTTTATGTCCTTAGAAAATTATAAAAATCAATGCTTGTACTAGTGACGATATTATTCGATTGACATGGATTCGGTTCATTACGGTATCAGTACGACACAAGTACTTGGTATATCATTTTCAATAAAATTGATATCAACACCGAAAATACCAAAACAAAAAAAAAGTAAAAATATAAACCAAGCATCTTATCGATTATGGCGGTACAGTACGTCCTAGAACCGGTAGTTCAAACACTACACAAAAAAACACTTTATTTTCAATTTGTCGGATAGTGGAAGTTATATTCTGGCGAAGTTACCAATCCAAGCACGCACGAAAGTCGTTAATACAAAAATTATATATATATATTTTTTAAAACAATTGTTTTCAATACAATTTATATTGGAATGTTGGTAAAAAAAAAATTTAAAAACATACAAAAACCGACTCATATCGAAATCTAAAACAATAAAAATGAATAACGTTACTGTTACCGATGGTGTTCTGTCAGTATCGATTAGGTACGGTAAAAAAATACTTTATTTTAAATATAACTCTGTTTTCAATAAAATTTATATCCGATTGTTTACAAAAAACAGTAAACATAACAGTGTATTCAGATATTTTTTTTCTAGTTAACAAACGCAAGTTATTAAGAAAAATACAATTAAATAATACACAAAAAATTTATTGAAAAATGATTATTACGTGGAAAAACATAATTGGTGGAATACTAACAAACTTGAGGATAGAAATTAAAAAAATTGCAAAAAGAATAAAACAAAATCTTGGTTTTAAAAAGCGAGAAACACACTGAAGCGACAAGGTCTAAAATCGAGGCGCAAAGCGCAAAAGCGTAGGGCTTTTCTTACGTGAGGCGCAAGGTATTCATATAATATTTTAAATTAATTCCATAGAAAATCTTTTTACACCTAAAATTTAGATAATTAAAAGATATATATGGTTTAATACTTTAATTTATAAATAAGTTCTATGTACAACATAAAAAGCTAAACGTACAACCTAAAGAAGCACAAAGCGACCTCAACTGAGTTTTAGGTGTAAAAAGATTAACATTATAGTAAATGATATTACGATGATTGATACAAGTAAGTTTGAATTGTATATGTAACTTGATATTACGTATATGTAATAATATGAAAAAGGTTCAGAGAACAAATCTCCATTTTTCCACGTGGTGGACATCGCTTCAATAGGGGAAAAGACTTCGGAGTTCGGATTGATCAAGTGGTAGGAATATTATGGGCCTTATGGCCAGAGGTTGTGTAGAGCCGTAGAGGTGGTGGTTTATGATGGTTTCATGCGTGATACGGAAAAATCCAAATTAAAAGAAGTAAATAATTAATTTGTAAATCAATAATTAAAAAGAGTTAAAATAAACTCAAAATTTAAATAATAAATTCTAAACATTTCATGTTTCATCGTCTGTTTGGATGTTCTAATTAAAAAAACAAAATTCAATAAACATAACTTGCTATCTAACAAGATGGTAAAATGTTTTGTGTTTTTTATAAAGTTGGATGGCTATTATTATTAAGAATTTGTACGTGTTACTATGAAAAATGGTTTGAATTGAAAGTTTAACTTTATAAAGTAAAATTAAAAGTAAAAGTGATAATTCAATTTTCATAAGTTTATAAGTAGAATTTCAATTTTAACAACTTTCTTGACAATTTTATTTCTTAATTTATGAAAATCAAACTTCGTCCCTTTTTAATGCATTTACCCCGCCGAACCTGGGGTTTTTTATGCATACAAGTATTTTTGTTGGAACGTTGATACATAACTAATGGAATCCTTAGAGTATCCCCATTACCTGATAAAAGGATCTTGTTAGTATCGGTATAAAAAATCTTTCCTTCGTGTTCGGCTGAATTTGGAGTAATAAGACTATCCCAATTATGACACTCATGGAGAAAGAATCTTAATAAATGCAAAGAGGAAGCATTTTTTTAAAATTCTAACCGTTTAAAAAAACCAAAATTCGAATAACCCAAAAAATGATTCGATGAACACCACTCCTATACATATAGGAAGTCATACCTATTTATTTAAATATGATGTTTAAAATGTTTTTAATCGTCTCTCTTTTTCTCTTCGTATACATATAATTATCTTTAACAATATGTATATAGTAATTCGCGTGGGTTATGTGAGGGGAGTGAATAATAGCTATTTGAGCGAACGAAGCTGCACCACGTGGCACATGTTTTTGTTTTATTTCTAATTTTGTTTGTTTTGCTTTCATCATGTATAGAGACACATTGCATATTCTTCACAAAAGTGAGCGCGTTTGGGTTAGCGAGAACATCTGGGTTTGACACCGCGGACATCCCCTAGGCGGTTCAACTACAATAATTTTTTTCTCTTTTACCTTTCTTTTTTCGTTCTTTTATTTTTTTACTTTCTTACGGTTTTCTTTTTTTTTTCCTTTGTTTTTCTTTCTTCTCTTTTTTATTTATTTGAGTTTTTTTTAATTATTTAACTTAAATTTCTTTATAATTGTTAAATTTGGACTTTGTCTTTTGATCATTTGATTTTAAATTATCGTTGCGACACGTACGATACTATATTTAAAAATGAGTCGCCATAAGTTCGTACAATTTTCTTGACGTACTTTAACCCACGATGAAACGTGGAACTTATTTACCCGTCCATACAATACTTGTGAAATGCGTCTACTTGTTTATTTAAAAATAGGTTAAAATGTGTATTATACGAGTTAAATAAGTGTAATGTAAAATACTTAGTAATAAAAAATTTATTTTTTTTAAAACCCATGTATTACACGGATTGAATAAAATATAATGTAATATGTTAACACATACACTCGTCAAAATATGTCTTCAAAAAATGTATTTTGACAAGACAGTTATATATTCTGTTAAGTTAATTTTTAAAGCATTTTTTTAACTAGGTATTAAGTTGTTTTATGTAATTGATACTAGCTTAGCCTAGTGGCAAAGGTGTATACCCAAAACTTCACTAAAACGGGGAGGTCCTGGGTTCAAATCCCACTTGTGAAAAAAAAAGGGTCCAGATTGGGCCAGTGGTTTTTTCACCTATGGTGGGTTTCCTCCTGAGGGAGGTGGAAATGATCGGGTGGATCAGTGGCCCGTCAGTGATCTAAATTGCCATTCAAAAAAATAAGTGTTGGTTCATATTAAATTCATTTGGTTAATGATATAATAACTATCCATAATTAAATAAAAAGTATCCATAATTAGATTTATATTAAATATTAAAAAATATATTATTTTAATATCATTACTTAATAGAAGAGAGAGACGGAAAAAAATGTTGCACCAGAAAGTGACACGTGTCCCTTAGAATCTCTACTCTAATAAAAAAACTAAATAAGTGGACACATGTAATCACCACATTCCACCTCACAAGTTTTTTCCCCCCCCAAAACCACATTTACATCCACTACTAAATCTTTCCATATTTAGCTCAATTTTTTTGGAAAATTACATAAATAAATATTTTACCAAATTAATTCACCACTATTACCATTGACTCATTTTTTTAAAACTATCATCAAAAGTGAATATTTTAAAAAATAGGAGATTTAAAAAAAACGAGTTTTATAGTTTTATTATTAATAAAACGAGTTTTAAAGTTTTATTATTAAAAAAATGAGTTTTTAAAATTTTATTATTAAAAAAACAAGATTTTTTAATTTTACATATAAAATTTTAAAATACTACTTTTGTATTTTAAATAAATATATGTTAGAATAAAGTTTACTAATATTGAATGAGTAGTTTTTTAATTAAGTTTGATATTTATTAAAAATAATTTTTTTATTTTGATTTTGAAATTTTAATAGTTAGTTTTTAATTAATGTTAAGAAATTTATAAATATTTATTTTTAAAATTGTATTATATTTTAAACTTTAATTTTTATTTAAATGACGAGATTTTTTTTTTCAAAAAAATATGTTTGGTTTCAATTCTAATTTATTAGTTTTAATTTTTTTCATATTTAATTTTGGAATTTTAAATTTAAATTGTGTCGATATATTAAGAAGTGCGATTTTTAAATTTTGGAGTTTTAAATTTTGAATTTAAAAGACGATATATTGTTGAAATTTAAATTTTATTTATATTTTTTATTTTATTTTAAACGAGAGATTAAATATTAAAATTTTAGCGAGATTTTTCGTACAAAATGCGAGATTTAAAAAAACTAATTTAATTTTGATACTTAAATTTACCTACAACTTAAATATTTGTAAATATGTTACAACATTAAGGTTAAAGTTTCTACAAAAAAGGTTTATAGAATTTCAAAAAAC
Organism: Smallanthus sonchifolius; assembly: GCA_023525975.1. Lineage (NCBI taxonomy): Eukaryota > Viridiplantae > Streptophyta > Magnoliopsida > Asterales > Asteraceae > Smallanthus > Smallanthus sonchifolius. The sequence goes on along the minus strand of CM042026.1, from coordinate 12,266,126 downwards.
TAATAAAATGGAAAAACTACGTATGCAAAGAAATCGTTGACCAATTTGATTATATTCGATTTTCTTTGACTCTCTACTGGCTTAAATCAGATTGCACCGTTTGTGACATTTTTTTTGAACGGTTTTGGCTATTTTGTGTTTTCAGTTATTGAAGAAAAGAAACTCTATTCTTTGTTGTATTTAGTGGGTGTTAAACATGGAAAAAGTTACCAATATCATGTCAAATGTTGTATACAATGAAATATTTTCAAAGTTATAAATCATTATTGTAAGGTTTCATTTGACATTTAATTTAATGTATTGTAAAAAGTACATCACTTATGATATATATTTTCATGTATTTTTTTTTAATATTTTGATTATTCTTAATCTTAACATTTAACAAAATGGAAAAATTACCATTACAATATCAAATTTTTGTATAAAAAAATGTTTAGATATTTATCAATATAATATTTACGTTTCACCCCGTGTAACACATGGAGTTAAAGCTAGTTTTAAATTTTTTTTTTGAACTGCAACACCTAGATATTCTAGGATAATTGGTTTTTTCCGGGACAACTCCTAGATCATCTAGGACAGCCCACCACAGGAGGAACCCCCCAACTGGGTAAACCCCCTGACCTGGCCACAGACCTCATTTTTGCTGTTGCTAGGATTCAAACCCAAGACTCCCACTATGGGAAGTCTTGAGGCTACCATTACACCAAATGGCCAATGGTAGCTAGTTTTTAATAAAGATTAATTTACACATTGTTTAAGTTATTTTATTAAAAAGATAGATTTAGTATTTACCAACGGTAGCTAGTTCCCGATTGATTTTAGGGCTTGAAACTCAGATTCCGTTCCGTTATTCCTCACAACATTCTCTCTCCAGTGAATCACTCTCTCTCCTGCAAATTCATGTCGGTAAGCATTCAATCTGCTTTCTCTTTTTCCATAATCATAATCTTTCCCTATCTTCTTCATAACTTATAACTGATTGAATAGATCGATTGTATGTTCGTTGCTACGGAAAATCCTTCAATTTGATCGTGTGCTTTCGACTGTACAAATTGCGTATGCCGTCGTTTATTGATCATGATTTTATACTGTTGAAAACTAGTTAATTTAGGCATATCGTCATTCAAATTAATTCCTAATTCGGAAAATTGTTGATCATAATTATGTACGCACGTTGTGGCCCTAGGTGGATTTTGGGGAAATTGTGTGTTACTTGATCCTGGGACCTGGATAGACGAATTATTTATCTAAATTATATGATTTTATTGATTAGGCTTCCTTTCAAACACACAGGTCACCCCCACCATAAAAAAAACACACACACACACACACAAGGTACTTGAGAGGGTTTGGTACAATGGGGACAAGTGCCTCTTTGATCACACCTTGTTTTTATTTTGTCTCAGCAGGTATATATGTTTAAGTTAATTAGTAACATCTACATTCTACAGTTAACTTTCATATTGTTATTTGTGCAATATGCATGTGACATTGTGTTATGACGATAAGTGGATATTATTTGCTAATTGTTGTTTTAAGTTTAGTTTATATGTGTTTTGGCAGGAGGAGAAGGGTAGGCCGTTGCCGAAGTTTGGGGATTGGGATGTAAATGATCCTGCTTCAGCTGAGGGTTTTACTGTGATTTTTAATAAAGCCAGGGATGAAAAGAAGACAGGTGGCAAGCCAGACTCGTCATCAAATGTGAATCCTGGTTTTAAGCATGCTGCTGCCCCTGTAAAGAAACCTCCAGCTGTAAGTGGCCCCTTAGTTTTTTTTTGTTATGGCTGGATTTTGTGTTTTTGGTTATAATTTCTGCCATCAAACGTTATGATATCGTGCCTAGAGTTCTTTGTCCTGATGGATGGAGTAGTATCATCAGGCCTTTTATGTGTTTTTCCAGTTTGAACTTTTTTACGCTGTAAATAGTTAATGGTTTATTCATCAACTTTTCTCTAGTGTAGAGTAGTATGATTAGGGCCTTTTTAAATGTAGGCCTAAACATTGTGCTTGATTGGGTGGGCAAAGGTTCACTGCACATTTATGTAACATGTCTCAAGCTTGGTTTTCAAAAGCGCGAGGTGCTCTGAGGTGTTTTGGTCCCAAAAGTCGAGGCGCGAGGCGTTGCTCTATGTACAACCAAATAAGCTTTATGTACAACCAAAAGTTGCATTTGTCACATCTCTTTTAAATATTTTCCTTTTGGCAAGTAAACCATTCATGATTTCTTCACCCCTCGGGTTGTTTTTACATATCAGCCTCCTACAGATCCTAATTTTGACTCGGATGTGCATGAGGCGCCACGCCTCAAGGCCCGAGGCATTTTCCCCGTCGCCTCGTGCGCCTCGATTCTCAGGCGCGCTTTTTAAAACCAAGGTCTAGAGTAGACAAAGGGACTATAGAATTGTTTTGAAGTAGTTCGGAAAGTAATCCTTTTTATTGTTCTGTCTAACACTTTGCTAATTAGAAGTGCTACATCTTTTAGTGGCATAGCAGCTGTTGGTGGGGTGGGGTGGGTTGGGAGTGGGGGAGGTCATGTTGTGTGGGTGGTATCAACTAGGAGATTGAAGATTAAGTTTTTGCAACATTGGAGACTATATTTTCATGAAATAGTTTCCCTTCCCCCCTGCATCTTCTGCTTTTTTGTTAGACAAGACTTTTGTTTCTTGGTCAACCCAAAATTTGACTTTGAACAAATTTCCATGCTCTTTTAACAATCTTGTGTTCTTGATTTTATACATGACTTTATGATTCATAATTCTTTTAAAACTACCGACAAAGTAATAATATTCCCTTATCAATGGGCACATCGTTCATGACTTAACACAGTTTTGACCATCTTTCTTCACCCTTTTGATATGCAGAAGAGATGGTTCTGCTGCATGCAAGCACCTTCTGCGGAATCCTAACATGTCCTTAGCCGGCATAGTACTAGCCCGGCCTGGCCCGACCAACTGTTACTTTGATTCTGTGTGTTATAGAGTGAGTCTTGTCTATGGGGGGAGGGGGAATGGGGAAAGGAAGATTATGAAATGTGTCTATATTACAGATTTTGGAGTTCCTTGCTTCTTTTGTGTGTGTTGTATGTTATGAATCAAAAGCAAAGGTCATGTGTAGTTGTTTTGACCCATTGCTGCTTTGGTTTTACTTTCGGAAACTTTAATGTTAACCGAATTTGTTATGGATGGATGATAATTGTTTTGTTGGTGTTAGGACTGTCATATTCCCTCATATGGAATGTCTTATAGTTTAATAAAATTAATAATTCACTACAAATGCCTAAAATAGGTTCTTTAATAAGGAGAATAAAATGCTTGCTAATATGGAATGACAAAAATTTAGTTCGAACAAAGCATTACATGTATTTACTACACAATTACTTGTAATAGTAGTTATTGTTGCTACAATAATATCCGGCGTCGGCGACCCCAAAGAATATTGTAATGATGGGAGGATGAGGGGGAACTCTCGAATCTATCTATCAATCATCAATTATAATAAATAAAGGTTTTGAGCTGTTATCTATTCTAATTTATTTTTATTAAAACTCCTAAATTGATTAAATATCATTTAAACGTTTTTATATTTCTTATGATTTTAAATTTTAAGCACTAAATGTAAAATAATTTTTGGTTGACTAATAACTTTATTTTTTAAATGTATTATTTATAATTAAATTTAACTAATTCATAAGATTTAGGGTGTTAATTTTTTATTTTTTAAAATATTATAAATTATTACTATATAAGTGTTTTATTATGTCACGTGGCATTTTTCTGGGCACCTAATTTTGTGTTTTCTAGTTTCTCTCTTCCTTACAATTAATTCTTTTGATTTCTAAAATTACCCCCTAAGAGCATTCACATCAGCTTTTGTATATTTTGTGAGTGAGTTTTGTATATTTTATGGAGTGGTTTAAAGTGGAGGAGAGATAAAAGTTATAAATTTTTATATATTTGTGAAAACACTATTCTCTAGAATTATATGAAATTATATTATTATTGTTTTATTTAAATTATTTTTATTGATAATGTTGGTATAGATGTAGGTGGAACTTTCATAGATGTATGTGGAACTTTGATGTCTATATATAGAGCTACAAATAAACCGTTTCATCACAAAAAAATCTTTTCTACATTTGACACAAAAAAACCCCTTTCTTTCAATCTTGTTAGTAAGATGCCTACAAATAAAAAACCTCCAGATTTAATGAAGCTCTACTGTCGTCTTAAAGTTGGAATTGGTGGACTCGGAAATATAACACAACATCTTTCGTGGAGGTGTGTATTCGCAGCCGACGAATGGCCCGACTTGGGGATTCTAAACCTACAGCTTGTCTTTTCCAAGCGCCGTCGCAGCCAATACTCCCACTGAGTGATGGTAGTGGAAGAAAAATGCTGCATGTGTTGGGTGTGGTTAGAAAACCTCCATCTACGCGGTTGACGCCAATACCCCCGGGATACCAATCTCACCCACCTACAGGGATTGGAGGAAGAATAATGCTGCATGTGTTGGGTGTGCTTAGAGATATCTAAGTCACCCTCTAACGTGTAAACCTCCGGCAATAAGATAACAATTGTATATTTGTGTTGTTAAGTCACTTTTTATACCATGTAAAGCTTATTTAACAAGTTTATCAAACTATTAATATCATTATAATTAATAAAGTAGCTATTGACAATCATCATAACCAAAAATATGAATATACACAAAAAAATCTCAATAAATACCAAATCACTTCTATTCATATCCACACACTCATTCCTCTACTTGAGGGACATACTAACTAGATGGCAACCAAACCCGACAAAAACTTTTCAATTCCGAAACCGCCTTCGGTCGTCGAACCGGAAAACCCCCTGCGGACCGTCCAACCAGAAAACCCGCCGCTGGTCGTCCAACATGAAAACCCGCCCACGGTAGTTCAACATGAAAACCCGCCGCCGGTCGTCCAACATGAAAACCCGCCGCCTGTAGTCCAACGTGAAAACCCACCCCGGGTTGTCGAACAGGAAATTCCTGTTGATGTCCAGGCAGAAAATGCAGATGATGCTTCTGATCTCGAATTGTATTACAATAGAAGTTACAACTATCCGCACGAAGAAAGCGAGTACGATTCAGAAGACTCGTTCTATTAGGTTTACCTAGTAGTTGACGTTTGAATTTATATTTATCTTTCTTTGTTTAAAAAATAAGCATGTCATTTATGTTTATCTTTCTATGTTTAATTTATGTTTACTTTAATTTATATTTATGTGTAACTTTTGTATTAAAGAGTGATTAGTAGTTTAGATTGATCCAATATTTGTTACTTTTTTTAAGGTTTTTAGAATTTTTTTATTATTACTATAATTTATATGGACAAGAGGAACTAAAATACAACAAAATGAAAACAATAAAACACGCTAATAAAACACTAAAACACGCTAGAACAACGACCAAACAAAACAACAAAAGACGCTAATAATACAACAGAACAAGTTACTAATCACTTTTGCGCGTTCGTACAATCATTCCATCTATGACCCGATTGTTTACATATTCCACATCTAGTTATACGAGTTTGATCGGGATGACGAACATCCATCTCGTTGTATATGCTTCTGGCACGCCTTCTACCCCTTAAGGTGGTAATTTTTTACGAATCTCTTTTAATCTTCCAACCCAGGTCCGTCCAATAATCAATGTGAGGTAGCGTGAAAAATTGACCATCGTATTGTGCTTTATACACATCAATGGTGTGTAATTTATTGATAATGTTGTTAGTTGAATCACCTCTTTGATGACAAACTGCAATAGCATGTGAGCAAGGAAATCTATCAATTTGCCACTTCCCGTAGGTGCATGTTCCTTTTAGGTGCTCGACGGTATACTCGTTTCCACCAGTTTCGTTTGTTTGTAGTTTCGTCACTACCATGTACCTCCCACTGATATAACCGAACTCAGTTATTTCGTGATCTTGTGAGCGTTTTTCACGGCTAAGAAGCCGACGCCACATGCGAGGGAGCAATCGGGTATCACAACCCCGCAAAATCTCATTATTTTTCGTAAAGTGTGCCACTGCTTTATTGAATGTACAATCAATAATAGCCTTAATAGGCATAAGCCTGATTCCCCGCAACGCATTGTTAAAACCCTCCGAGATATTTTTCGCTAGGTTTCCACAACGACGATTGTTTTTATCATGGAGAAGAGTCCACTTACTCTCTTTTATCCCTTGCAAATATTCTCACGCCTTTGCATCAAGGCTTGTCATTAGAATAACAGAGTGATCATACTTCCTTTGTTGTGTTGTGGAACCTATAGCCCAACACAACTGCTTCAATCTAGACACCTTAAATTTCTGCATTAAGTTGCTTCTGACGTGTTTTAGACAAAATCGATGAAAACCATTAGCTTTCCATTCTGGAAGATTTTTCATCGCATTAATAATCCCTTTGTGTCTATCGGAGATAACACACAACTTTTGACCCCGGTGCATGGCGATGTGGAACCAGATTTGTTGCAAAAACCAAGACCAGTTGTCCACCGTCTCCTCATCAACAATAGCGTAAGCTACCGGCAATACGTATTTGTTTGCATTTTTGGTAACCGCAACTAACAACTTCCCGCGATAATCTCCCCTCAAGTGGGTGCCGTCAACAGATATTACAGGCTGACAAAACTGAAATGCTTTTATTGCCGGCCCAAATGCCGAAAACACATACTTAAAGGTATGACATTGGGAAGAACCGGGGGGACTGTGTAACCATTCGAAAATAGTAGTACGGTTCGAGGCTTGTAATGCTGAAATGTACTTAGGTAATTCTTGAAAGTTAGTCACCCAACTACCGTAAATCCTCTCTATAGTAGCCTTCCTAGCTCGCCACGCCTTACTATAAGAAACATCAACTCTAAGCTGATTTTTTTATATGTGTCTTGATTTGTTTCACGAGGTATGCAATGTCTTGACTAATTAAATGGATGATGTGTCTTGAAATATCTTTGTCTTTCAAACTTCTGTTATTGTTTTCCACAACTGTCCCGTAGCAGTTGTGCCTATCCACCCATTTAACAATTCTAAACATCTGATCATTGCTCTTTTTGGACGCGTAGACAAACCGTTTACATGGGGGGCCGTCTTGATGATTAGTTTTACACTTAGGGCTTCTTGTGTAGCATTTTGCCCTCCATTTATTATCTTTGGACTCAACAACATATAATTCACGGTTACAATCTATATTCCACCGCCGAACTGCACCCATCAACTCATCTTTATCTCTGAAGTACATACCAAGACGAATTTGTCAAGACTGATCGTTCCATATATCCATGTCGTCCTCATCATCAAAATCGACAGCTTCATACTCTCTCAATTCTTCAGGATCTTCAGAATAGTTGGCGACTACATGTGAGGATTCAGGGTTAGCAGTATAATTATACTGCTCAGGAATTTCAACTTGGACTGCATCATCATCCGAGGATTCTTCATTCGATGGAAGTCCCTCAGATTCTTCAGTGCTTGGTGGAGGGGTATCTGGCTCGGAATCGTCATCAATATTGGTATTAGTAGACGGACCGGCTTCAAATTGAAATGAATTATAATTCTCTTGATTGGAATAATTTGTTTCTTGAGGACCCTCGTATGCAGAAAAACCACGTAGAAGATCCATACAACTAGAATTTTGTACAAACCCTATTGGCTCAATACCAACATATACGTTAGGACGAAAACTTGGATCTGTTGTGGCTAAATAATACAACATGTCAAGGCTAGGATCATCGAAAATATCAGATGATTGGGAAAACCCTTGAAAAGTGTAATATAGTTTCATACTCATCGTATAAAATTCCTTTTGAATTTCAAGATGAAGATAAATCATATCAACAAATTCTTCGTATGATATTTTCTGTTGAACAATAATCGTACAACTTTTAGTTGAACTATCACACGGAATAATCCCATTTTCATAGAGAACACTACCACCCCAATACAATTAAACGAAAATTGGAGCAAACATATTTTGTGTTATAATTTTGTTGTTACAAGGTATACCTATTGAACATTTATAAACAATTGTCAAGATATACGTATTGAAAAGTTTAATTTTATCTAAATGCCTAGCCCTGTTTGCACCTGTTTGCACATCTTTGTTCTTCTGCCAAGTGTAATTAGGGGGTGTAAGGAAATAAAAGCTATCGCAATTCAAATTGGCGACAACTTTGCTAATTTTTGGAGTTGAGGGTTCTGCCAAGTGGAGGGTGATTCATGAGGGTTTTAAAAGAAATAAAAGCTATCTCCATTCAAAATGGCGACACCTTTGCCAATGTACAAGTTTTGAATATAAAAAGTTATCGCCATTCCAAAGGGCGAGTGGTTTGGGAGATAATTAAGAAAGTTATCGCCATTCCAAAGGGCGAGAGGTTTGGTGACCTGCTGTCACTTCAAAAGGCGAGATCATTGAGAAGGATCGGATAGTGACTAAGCAGAGGTTTAGTGACCGACTAGGATATGATGTGGATGGGTGACTGGAGGCTGTCGCCGTTCTAATGGGCGACAACTTTTGGTTAACTGACATTTTTGATTCAAGCCAATGATTGGGATGAATTTGCATGAAGTGGTCGCCAATCCGAAGGGTGACAACCTCATATGCATCAACCTGGAGAGAAAAGCCCAAAAGTGATTACACTTTATACCATAACCCATTTTAGTAAAAAATTCTGATTTATATCATTACTTATTTTATCTCTTTGTATTTGCTTTCTAGATGTAGCAACTTCGACTCATTTTCTTATGAACATGTCGATTTGGGTTATGTTTTATCTATAGCAGGTCAAACGGTTAAAAATCAAATAAAAGTAGTTTAAAACGAGAAAGCATATCGGTTGAAAGTCGTCCTAAGTTTAAATTTAATACAAATAAATATATTTAGATTGTTATATTACAATAAAAATAATATAATTTTTTAGTTATATTTGACACTAAGCTATACCTAATAAATAAGCAATTGATTACGTCACGTGTCACAATTCTGTAAGCCCAAGATTCTTGTAACCGTTTGAAATTTTTCCTGCTTATTTTTCTGTGAGCTCAATCTATAACTAATAATTAACTAACTGGTTGGAAATTTTTTCACTTATTGTTTTTCAATTATTTATTATCTTCTTTATTAATATTTATTTTATAAATATTTTATTTATTTAATATTTCTTTTCTTAACTATTTTATTTATTTTTTTCACTTATTAATAAATATTTAATATTTTATTTATTCAACCCCGTATAATAAACGGTTTCTAATCTACTAATCATATATCTTTCTATATATGGCCGTTCAAAAAAAATAATAATAATATATCTTAATTATAAACAAGCCCCACCTCTTCCCCTCGGCCCCTCTTCCTGACACACTTGGCCCTTTCTGAATTTTACAAAGGTTTTTCTCTTCCTACTACAGTTTTTTTTTTTTTTTGTTTTTGAAAGGCAAATTTTAAAACACAAGAACCACACAAACACCAGACCGCCCAAAAAGACCAAGCAGCCCGAAACAATCACCAGCACTACATTACAGAAATCTAAAAGCTAACCAATCCGACCAAACAGTCGTTTTATGCTTAGATCTATTGCTATACCAAAGAAAACTTAAAACTTTAACGTCTTCAATTATCACATGGATCTCGGCTTCCTTATTTACAAATCTTTTCTCGTTCCGAGCCTTCCAAACCGCCAACATGTAATAACCACGATACCTTGGAAGGCCTCCTTAGCTCTATTGTCCAAACCACTATACTGATGCACCTCCACAATGTCCCGAACACAGCAGCCATAAATCTGCGGCACCGAGCACCACCTGCTTATCCCTTGCCACACTACCGAAGCCACCCCGCAAGCTGCAAACAGGTGATCCACTGACTCGTCCCCTTCACCACACAGAACACAAGAGATCGCATCCACCTGAATGTGACGGAAACTAAGAGCCTCTAGAGTCGGGAGACGATTCATCAAGGCTCTCCACATGAAGATACTACACTTGCTTGGAATCCACTTACACCACTCCATCACATGCCTGTTACTCGCCTCCAAAACAGAGAGCATCAATTTTTTTTACCGAGGCAACCGAGAATAACCCCGACTCCTCCCCCCTCCATTTCCAGCCGTCTCTGCCATCATTACCCCGGGCTGCGCTTAAGAGACCGAAAAGAGCTTCCCACTCTTCCATCTCAACCCTCGACTCAGGCTCGCGCGACCACTCCTAAGACCATTCGACAAAATTTTCTCTCCATCTTATCCTTTCATTGATTTTGCAACGCTTATTTTTCTCCAATCTAAACAAATTTGGGAACTTCTCACGAAGAGGCGTATCCCCATTCCAAACATCCACCCAAAAATTAATGTCTTCCCCATTTCCATGAATACCTCTAATGAACTCCACAAAGTTAACCCCTGCTAACTTAAATTTAGATAACAAGGCCCCTATATTTCTCCAAACCCCGGAGTAATAATTGTTGAAAGGGACAACACCCCAACCCGCACTTCTCCCGTGAAAAGCGTCAATGACCCTCCTCCATAGGCTTCTTTTCTCCGTCTTGAACCTCCAAGCCCATTTCGATAACAAAGCTTGATTAATACTACCAATTCTGTTTATTCCCAGCCCACCCAAATGTTTAGGCAAAGCTACCCTCTCCCATGCCACCCAGTGCATTTTACCGTTTACCTCAGAACCACCCCATAAAAACCTTTTCATCATACCTTCCAAACGATCGATAACTTTACTCGGAGCTTTATACAAAGACAGGTAATACGAGGGGAGACATTCGAGAACGGAACGAATAAGAGTCACCCTCCCACCAATCGATAGCGAGGAAGCTTTCCACATCGCCAAGCGCTTCTGAAAGGTAGCAATAACCGGGTCCCAATTGCAAATCCTATTCATATTAGCCCCCACCATAAGCCCTAGGTAATTGAAAGGAAAACGACCCGGAGAACACCCCAAGATGGCGGCCATATCCTCCACCTCACTGAGATTGACCCCGCACCCAAAAAGATCAGACTTTTGAAGATTTATCTTAAGTCCAGAGCATAAGTGAAAACATCTAAGCAACCTAGCCACATTCTTCGCATTAAACATAGACCAATCCCCCATAATTATAGCATCATCCGCATACAGAAAATGGGAAATCAACGGCCCCCCGTTCGGGGTTTGAATCCCGTTAAAAACCCCCACCTCACACGCCTTATTTATCATACACGAGAAGGCTTCCATCACTAAGATGAATAAGAAGGGAGATAACGGATCGCCTTGGCGCATACCTTTGTGGCATTTAAATTCAAACGTCGGAGAGCCATTCACTAAGACCGAAGACCTAGCAGAGGCAAGAATCCCATACACCCATTTACACCACAACTCCGAGAACCCCATTTGCTGCAAGATGCTAATGACAAAATCCCAGTTGACATTGTCATAAGCTTTTTCAAAATCGATTTTAAAAAAAAGCGCTTTCCTCTTCGAGTGCTTAATCCAAGACAGCAACTCATTCACCATCAAAGGCCCATCCAGAATCAAACGATCTGATAGAAAAGCAGATTGCGTGTCCGAAACAACCGAATAAATAACTTTCTTAATCCGCGACGCCAAGACCTTAGAAATAAGCTTGCTAATGACGCCCACCAAGTTTATCGGTCTGTAGTCGTTTAACTTAACCGGGTCCGCCGTCTTAGGGATGAGAGCGATAAACGACGAACCGCAGCCACACTAAATTTCCCCCTGATCATAAAACGACTGCATAATGCGTAAGAAATCCGAAGCAAAAAGATCCCAATATCTTTTTATGAATCTAAAATTGAAACCGTCCGGCCCCGGAGCCTTATCATCGCCACACTCGAAAGCAGCATCCTTTATTTCCTCCATAGTAAACTCTTTATCGAGTATAGAAACTTCAATTGCGGAAAGCTTCTTAATATTCGAGCAGAACAAAGGAGGTCTTCTTTTCATACTTTCCATGAACCGAGACCGAAAAAACCTAAGAGTTTCTTTTTTAATTTTTTTAGGTTCTGAAGTCCAATTCCCGTCAATGAAAAGCCCGGGTATAGAGTTCCTCCCTCTCCTGTTGTTTAAAACACTATGGAAAAAAGCAGTGTTGTCATCCCCCTCCATAGCCCATCTGCACCTAGACCTCTGCTTAGAATCCTTCCTTTTAAAATCATCCAGATCCAACATAACTTTTTTACATTCGATTTTTGACCACAACTCCTCCTCATTAAGATCTCTATCTTCCATAATGCTCTCAAGATTATTCCAATCTTCTAACAGACAAGCCTCCAGTTCCCCTTCCTTCTCTTTGATCTTATTCCACCAGCTTTTTAACTCGTGTCTAATGAATCTTAACTTCTTCATTAAGTACTCATCCGGACGACCCGTAAAGGAGAAATTCTCACAAGAGTCACGAACCACCTTATCGAAATCATCTCTATCCAGCCAAGAGTTAAAGAATCTAAACGGTTTCGGACCAAAAATACAATCTTGAGTGATAAAAATCAAAGGGCTATGATCCGACAAGCTAGCCCCCAACGCCCTAAGAGACGCATTCGGCCATTTATTCACCATCTCTTGACTAACAAGGAGCCTATCAATTTTACTCATTTTATTGCCCACAACATAAGTAAATTTCCTCCCCTTCATCGCGTACTCAGTAAGATTCGCCAAATAAATAAAATCATTGAAATCCCTCGCAGCGCGCGAATTGAACACTGAATTTCGTCTTTCTTCCGGCCACCGGACAGAGTTGAAATCCCCTATAGAGATCCAAAACCCCTGGGAAGCGAGTCTCAACTCCAAAATTTTATCCCACAAAACCTTCTTAGCCATCACGCTTTGAGGCGCGTAAACATTCATGATGTTGAACATCTGATCACAACCTTTAACCTTCCCTTTTATTAACATAAAGTTCTGATCCTTTATCGTCTGAGAAGGGACGAAGACTCTAGGGTCCCAAATACACAGCAGCCCCCCCGATCGCCCATTAGCCCCCACACACTCCATGCCGCACTCCGACCTGCCCCAGAAATTGGAAGCATTGAGCTCACTCAGATCACCGGCCAACGTTTCCTGCAACGCCATAAAAGAAATATTTTCTTCCCGCTTCACCTTTCTGACCCAATCTGCCTTAGAATTAGACCTAATCCCTCTAATGTTAATGGACAACAAATTCATTGATCCACCCCGTCAATACCGAAACCGAGAATAGATTGACGAACCTGATGGTGAAACTCTCCCACATGCGCGCCGACCATCTGGCCCACCGCCACTGTTCCTAACACCTCCTCTTGAACCAAATCTCCCCCATCGCCATTGGAGGCATTCATGGCCTCAACGGTCGGATCCCCGGCCGCCCCGTTCGAGCACCCCTCTCCCTCATCCGAACCTGTCGTCGCACACATATTTAGGTCACAAACCTTCTCTGCGATCGGAATATTGCTCGATTCTTCGGGTATAGGATTAGCAGTTACTGAGTCGGAGTGAAGCCCAAGTAATTCATTAAGCCCAAAAGGGTCTGAAGCACTACATCTGGGCCTCTTTTTGGCCCTAACCTTTTCAACAGAATTTCCTTCTTTGATTAATTCTCTACTCTTTTTTTTTAAAATCCTCTTGTGGGGTACCTTATTACCATTATGATTTGCCTCAAATGAAACAAACTGCCGCCCACCATTCCTCGTATCAAGACACTCATTATTCTCGGAAACCAACAACTCCCCTTGCGGCGCCACCTCGGCTACCAAGGTATCATTTAGGGCCCCACCTATCTCTCCATCTTCTACCTCCCCGGAACCGCCCTCTATATCCTCCGTTTTTCCGACACCGGTAGAATCGTCGGGGTAAGCTTGCTCCTCCCTACCAATGCAGTCTGGCACCCAATCTCCCATCTCCTCCGATAACCAAACCTTGAAGATCTTATTTTTCCATTTCAAATCCACAGACTTATTGATTCTGGCCCCATCCCCCACCAGAATTCCCACACAGACCACCGATAAATCACCATCGTCCCAATGAAGCTGCGCCTGGTGAACCACTTTCCCGAACCTCTCACCAATACTGTCGAACACCACATTCTCGGCGAGATGTAACGGAACTCCAAGGATTTTAAGCCATGCAATTCTCTCAAAAGGTAAAGACTGTCCAACCCATTGGTCGAGGGAGGAAAAGTAACCCTTCCAAGTACCATGATTCTCAACCACCTGGGTAGCCTGGTTAACATCCTCGAAAACAAGCAAGACAAAGAACCCACCAAGATAATGAATCTTCATGCCGACTAACCCTACTTTTCCTGCAATATCTTTCAAAGATCTCAACGATTTAAAATCGTCAACCAATGTAGTAGCTATATACAATATATATTACGTGTCCTTTTTAAATTTTATTATTTAACCTAATTTTAAATAAAGAATTAAGATATTATTATAATTTAAGTGTATATCATTTATACAGTTCTAGATTTAAAACTGATTTTATATTAAACGTATTTATATGCATTATTTTTTTTAACAGCAAATCTAGCTACTTATACTATTAAATTACACCAAATAATTCACCAAATGTCTGGGTTTAAACTCAGGACCTCACATTTAAAAGGCAAGAACCTCTACCAGGTGAGGTAGTCCAATATTGATAAACTTCTATGCTTTATAATACCGTATATAAGATACCACATATATGTATGTATTTATATACATAAGATCCTCATTTTTATGTCTTAAATCAGAATTAAAAATAAAATGAAATAAAACAAGAATATGATCCTGAAAAAAAAATCCAACACAATATTAACTTTTTGAATATTTTTTTTATTTTGGAAATATTTTATTCATTATCCTACATTCTAATTTCTCCACCATAAAACTATTCAAATTTAGATCGTTGTCCAAAACAGTAAATTTCATGGTGTAAAAAATCTGATCTAATCCATCTCCAATATTAAATTTGAGTTTTCTGTGAAAAAAAATATATTATCTTATTAAGACGTGAAATTTGAAACACCAAATTTTATTGGCTTAACCATTTTGAGTATTGCCTTTTTATTTTATACCAATATCATATATTAATTAGTTATATAATTTTTAATCGTTAAACACAAAGTATAAAAAATACATGTTCCGAACATATAAATAAAATAATGGTACTGTCATCTTTAAGATAATTAAAAAATTAGATATAATTTTTATTTATTATTTTGTTTTGTTTTATAGTTGTTATTAGTATGTTTTATTAGAGTATGAGATATACTCTCACTTGGATCTTCCAAGTGATAGTATATTTTCTGTCACCTAGTCGTCATATCAGATTGGTGTAACTCTCACTTGGCAAGGGGTATATTCAACTCAAGTGAGCATTAAATGCATATATTATAAAATATTTATTTTTTAAATAAAATATTTTTTTAGATAAATAAAAGTTACATAAAATAAAAAAAAACATAAATAAAAAATTACATAAAAACTAATGTTGCGAACGTTCGAAAATATGCTCAATCAAGTCCGTTTTCAAATCGTGATAAACTTCTCGGCTTCGTATTTCTTGACGGTTGCTTCGTTTTTTATCTTCGTCAATTTCTTCGTACGTAGGCTCCTTTTCATTTGGGTTATAGTGATAAATTGTCAAGCCGTTGTCCTCTAAAATTATATTATGGAGAATAATACAAGCATATATTATGTTTCTAAATTTGTTTTGAGACCAACACCTAGCCGGACGTTGGATAATATGTCACTTACACTTCAACATACTGAACGCTCGTTCGATATCTTTTCTTGCCGCTTCGTGAGTTTTTTTATAAGTATTACGTTTAACACCTATGGGTTCCGTAAGTGACTTGACAATTACAACATATTCAGGGTATATTCCATCGGCAAGATAATATCCACGCTGGTAAATTGTCCCCCTAAGTTCAAAAGATGAGTCGGGTGCGGTCCCGTTTATCCAATCATCAAATATAGGCGATTGTATAAGAACATTAATGTCATTGTTGGAACCGGCAACACCAAAAAATGCATGTCAAATCCATAGGTCATTTGATGCAACTGCTTTGAGCATAATACTCGGATTAGGATGATCACCACGTGCAAATTGCCCTCGCCATGCGTTGGGGCAATTTCTCCAGTCCCAATGCGTACAATCGATACTTCCAAGCATGCCGACAAAGCCATGCTTAGCTTCATGCGCTGCATGTAACTGTTCAATGTCGCTAGTCGACGGTTTACGTAAATATCTACTTTCATATAATCTAATAATAGCTCTAGAAAATTTATACATGCATGACCTGATTGTTTGGGCAGACATCTTTAGGTAATCGTCGAACCAATCACTAGCGCTTCCGTACGCCAATTGACGAACCGCAACGTTACACTTTTGAACGGGGGTAAAACCAACCCGACCTCTCGCATCAACACCTTGTCGGAATCAAGGAACCTCTCTCTCTATATCATTTAATATCCTTAAAAATAAATTCCGGCTCATTCGAAACCGGGTAGCAAAGTGCTCCTCGTTATACGTATACCCTTCGTTAAAGTAGTCTTGTAGTAGTTGGGCGTTAACAACCGACCGTTCTCGGTTTAGACGAGCATTTCTTGTTAAAAGTTGTGATGATTCGGCTTCTTGCCATTACGTAATCGCTGCGGATGTCCAAACACGGAACATCATTTGAGACGCTTCATCACTTGTAGATGAAGAGGAAGAAGATGATGCCATTTTGATTAAGTTTGTGTTTGAATTGGTGAAATAGAGATAATGATTTGGTATATGATTATGATCATATATATAGTAGTTTTTTTTAATGGGTCAAACCCCCCCTCCAACGGTCAAAACCTCCCCAACGGATATATTCCAACGGTAAAATGGGCTCTTCCTCGCGTGAAACATCTCACGCCACAACCCTCACGCCCCCTTCACACCAAAGGAGGGGTGATGTGTTACACATGCTCACGTATACCCTCACGTGAGAGTATACTGCATACCCTTACTATTTACTTTAAATAATTGAATAAAACGAAACAACTTAGTTTCAAATGTATGTACTTAATTAGAAGTAACCTAATTGAAATTAATGTGATGTATATACAACTTAGTCAATTTTAAAAAGTTTGATATGAATATTCGATGTCTACATTACAGAGAAAATTAAACTCGATATAAAAAGTATTTTACTTCAAATTTATAACTTAAAAGACATGGTTTATGGTTGGAAGAGTAATGGTCCAACTTATGCGCAAGTAACCACCACCGGGAGCTTGACCCGGTTGAAACGTCACTTACCTTTCAATTATGACACGTGTTGCCAATCCATGTGAAGGACTTGGTTTCCTCCCATCAATGAGGAGACTTGCCAAAAGCATGACCTCCATGCTCATCAAGTGAGGCCCACAGAGTAACAGTTTGGAGATGGGAGAGAACCCTAATTGAAAGGTATAAATAAGGAGAGAAAAACAGAACTCAAGTATGACTTTTTTTCAGCTCCATTCTTCACCTGCAACTTGGTCTTTCACCATTTTGGTTCTCTGATTGACACTTATTTTTATGCTGGAGGGTTGTTTACAGGGGCCTCCCTCCCCCTGTGATGCCTTAACGCGTTTGTTACTTGTGCAGTGAGAAAGTAGAAGCCGAAATTCTTTTATTATAGCGTGGAAGTTGCTGGGCTGTGAACCAACCGGAAATGAGCTATTGCAACCCTAATCCGATGTCTAATCGGATTTGCGTCAACATGGTTAGAAGAAAAAAAAACAAAAAGCAAAGAAAGGAAATTATCTTTTTTTTAAGGCAAGAAAGGAAATTATCTGCATATCATAATAAATATTAATATACACAATATACATTACATATTGTTTAACATCTTTTCTATGTTTAATATCTTTCCATAAAACCCTACAATAAAGATATATATTTTTCAACTTTTTTGAGTTATTCATTGAACAAATTTAGTTTTAAACAATTATAGAAGCTTTTGTATTATTTTTCCTTAAGTTGATTTATCTAAAATTTTGTATATCAAATTTCATAAAATTAAACAAATAACTATTATTTCAATATAGGTATTTTCAAGAATAGAGTGAAATTAACTGAAGGAGTAAAAAGTACAATAATTGAAAAGGCTAAAAGCATAGATGAAGAAAATCATAGTACAACCAACAATGCATGTGGTACCACCCTTGGGTCATTATCCTATTATTCAACCTGAATTGGCTCCCTCACACTGACTCGCTGATTTCTGTTTCCCTTTCCAATTCTCAAATTCTCTTTATTTTGTTTCGAACATTCCAACACATTTTCCATCTGCTATAAATCCCTTTGGTTCTCCATTGGTAATCCCTCCATTCCTATGCATTGTTCTGTTATTTCTTGTATTGGGTGATTAAAAATATCATCTTTTTGTTTGTATCTATTTCCAACATATTTGCAGGCTGTTACAACAATCTTGATTTTT
Source organism: Smallanthus sonchifolius (assembly GCA_023525975.1). Lineage (NCBI taxonomy): Eukaryota > Viridiplantae > Streptophyta > Magnoliopsida > Asterales > Asteraceae > Smallanthus > Smallanthus sonchifolius. The sequence goes on along the minus strand of CM042026.1, from coordinate 12,247,683 downwards.
GGTGGGATTGATTTAATTTGGAATCAAAAAGGGTTTTTTAAAGATTTTAGTATTTCATCATCAGTCACACTCCTAGGGTTCATATAATCACATCATCTTTCTATTTGCTTTCAGGGTTTTTTCAAGTCTCTTTGTTCATAATGATTTCAAAATCTTTCTAAAAGTTTTTAAAGTTTATGTTTATGTAATCATATTTACTTGATTGAATAATTTTTTTTTTTTTAATCAAAGATGAGATATTTTTGAACATGTACAGATGTTAAAATGGTTGTGTGGTTACAATTTTTCAGGGTTTTTGAGATTGCTAGATTGTCATTAACAGTTAATTGGACTGTTGATTCTTCCTAATTAACCAGGTAAGGTTTTCCAGTGGTGATTTTTATGTATCTTTACTGTTTATAACTCCAGTTTCCCAGTAAAAAAAATCTTGATTTATTATGAAGTTCTGGTGTTCATGATTGTGTTTTTTTTTTATATTTGGGTGATTATGAATTAATACTGCTTAAATTGTTTAAAAATAGACTTGAGAAACACAAATTGATAGTTTACAGTTTCTTTTTTGTATCAATGAGAGGATTGAATGCATTTAAGTTGCAAGGCAAAACTGATGTCAATGTTCAGTTATGTTTTATTAATATAGGATTAGCATAAACATCCTATCCTATTAAGTCATGGTCTGGTTCGGCCGGTTTTGAAGGAAATTCTAGGCCGAATGGCTAACTACCCTTCCAAAAAATGACAGGCCAAACTGGCCAAAACGGTTTGATTTGGCGATCTGGACCTGTTTTAAATTTCAAAATCGTTAGTTCGCAATAAACTTTTAAAACTGACAAAGATGGTTATTGAATATTATATATGTGCATAGCTTAATATTCAAAAAAGAAAACAATTAATAATAAAGGTAAATGGAATGGTTCTAAGTTCCAAACTGTATAAATCTTAATCTGGCCGATCCAGTTGATTCGATCGGCCTGCATGGTTCAGTAAGTTTCAACTGTTTATGAACACCCCTGATAAAAACGACCACTCGGAAAGAGCTCGTGGTCCAAATGTTTGGTTCTTTTTGCTCTTTTTTGAAAAAATTTCAGGCTACTGCTTGTGTTTAGTTTTCAACTGTTTTTCAATGTAAATTATATTACTGCCCTCATTTCAATTTATAAACAGTATGGCTGCGAAAGACCGTCAAAACAAAACCGACTTCCCAAAAGTGGAGGTTGGAGAGATTGACACTAGGGCACCATTCCAATCTGTCAAGGATGCTGTAAATCTTTTTGGTGAAGGTGCTTTTTCAGGTGAAAAAATCACCATCAAGAAAATAAAGCCTCATTCTGCTGAGGTTTGTAGTTTTTATTTTTTATTTTATTATTATCTTTTTTTTGGTAATAAGGGGGTGTGTTGATTTGTGTTTTGAAACTAATTATCTTGTTATGACGAATCGACTATATGATTAGTATTTAGGGGTCAAATAATCGGTTTTGGATAAACTGTTCCATGTTGGTTGTAACAAAACAAATTATCAAAAGCACATCCCAACACTATTTAGCAGTTTAGCCTATTTTATAGAGCTGATTGATTATCTAATTCTGATCATTAATCGCTTTTGTAACAAATCTTTGTTTGTAAATGTAGAGGGTCCTGGTGAAGGAAACAAAGCTTCATTTGGCACAAAAGGAAATTAGTAAGTTAAAGGAACGGTTGCAGGGTGCTGAAACTACAAAAACCGATGCACTAACCAAGCTCGAATGGGCTAAGAGAACGGTCGATGATCTGACAAAAAAGCTCGAGATTACTAACGAGGCAAAAAGGGCTGCGGTGAATCAAGCAAAGCAATTTGGAAACAGAGAAACAAACCCCAATGGCAATTTGAAACAAGGTTTAGAAAACACGAAACAACAGTATACTGCTGTGTTTACAGAACTCGATGCTGCCAAACTAGAGTTAAGAAGAATCCGCCATGATCGTGAGACCGCCATTGAAGAACAAAATGATGCTGTAAAACAAGAAACAGAATCTGATGTTATAAAAAAAGTGAATTTGGATCGAGCTGGTGAGATTTCAGAGGAGATTATATCTGTTCAAGAAACTGTTGAGCAGGTGAAGCGGGCAACAATGGAAGCTCAGCAAGAACAAGAAAAGGTGTTTGCAGAGAAAAAGGTTCAAAAGTTGGCACACAAAGCTGCACTGGAAGAATCTGCAAAGAAATTACTTGCTTTACGGGAACGGGTCGACCCAAAAAATTCGAAAGATCTTGAAAACCAATTTGCAGAAACGACATCCGAGGTCAAAAGATTACAAACAGAAACGCAAAACATGAGGGCTTCAGATCTTGATTCTTTAAAAACTGTGACATCAGAGCTTGTTGGTGCTAAAGATTCGTTGCAGAAAGTGGTTGAAGAAGAAAGTTCATTAAAAAAGTTGCTGGAATCTTTAAAGATTGAGCTTGAGAACATTAAGAAAGAACACGAAGAACTGAAAGAGAAAGAAGCAGAAATAGAATCTGTTGTCGGGAATCTGAATTCAAAGTTGCAGAAAAGCAAAGTCAAGCTTGAAAACGAGTGTGTTGAAGAAGCTAAAGTCGCAGGTACCTCTGATGAAATGATGTCGACTTTTCAACATGTGACCTCAGAGAATGAAAATGCGAAACGAGAATCAGAAGAGATGAAGGGGAAAGCTGATGAGTTGAAGAAAGAAGCAGAAGTCATGCAAATTGCTTTGGAAGAAGCTGAAATTAAACTTAAGATTGCATTAATGGAAGCTGATGAAGCAAAACAAGCCGAATCAAAAGCACTGAACGATATGAAGGCGATTTCAGAAATAACTGATGCTGCACGCGCTTCAACTTCAGAATCAGGATCGAATATCATGATTTCCCGCGAAGAATTCGAGGCGTTGAGTAGGAAAGTGGTGGAATCGGAGAAGCTGGCGAAGATGAAAGTGGAAGCAGCACAGGCACAGGTGGAAGCAGTGAGAGCTAGTGAGAAAGAAGCTGTGAAGAAACTAGAAGCAGCACAAAAGGAGATTGATGATCTGAAGGTGGCAACCAAGGCGGCATTGAAGCGTGCAGAGATAGCAGAGACATGCAGGAAAGCGGTGGAGGGAGAGCTGAAAAGGTGGAGAGACAGGGAACAGAAGAAGGCGGCAGAAACGGTGGCATTGATACTTCAAGAAACACAAACACCATCTTTGCCTTCAACACCAAACTACAAGCAGAGTCCACCACAGAAGCAAAAGACAAAGAAGATTCTCATTAGCAATCTCAGTGGCATATTTCACAGGAAGAAATCACAGGTTGATGCTGGGTCATCTCCTTCATATTTGCCCGGCGAAAAGCCTGTGTAAATTATAGTATTTGTGGTGGTTTGTGTGTATATGTTCAACCAAATTTGAGGATGAAAGCTCTTGTTTTTGTGAATGGCCGGAAAACGACGCCGGAGTGACTGAAACTTTTGGCAACTCCGGTGGTCGGGTTTTAGTATACCGGAGATTTGAACTCGAGATCATTAGTTTGTGATATTATATTATTATAATAAGTTTCAACTACATTTTTAAAGATCTTAATGGAACATTAATACCTATGCTATAAGTAAAATTGTACAGATTGCGTTTGTTTGTTTGTTTATACTGTATAAACGTAGACAAACAAACAAACAATGAGAATGTCATAGATTTAACTGAATTTGGCCAAATTTTATCAAAGAAAATATTTAGGTTCAATCGATCATTTTAAGGTTAATCGTTGAAACTATATAATCTTTCTAATTTTTTATAAAAAAAATGTTTCTTTTTCCATTAAAATATGTGATAGAAATTTGTCACTGTATCACAGTGAACTAGTGAAGTGTTGATATATGATATAAGCATATAACACGGTGCCTTTTCTTTGGGGAATTTGATCGAACACCTTGATGGCAAGTAACAGAGACGAGCCACTGACGTTCCTGAACCCATCAACGTCATCTTCTGTAGGTGTCTCGGAGGGAGACAGTTCTCAGATCGGGAGTGCTTCTGGAAGTTTCCAGAACGAGGCGTTCCTCGGCGGCTTCGACGGCGGCGACGAAGACTTCGGATTCTCGAGATCCGAGTTCCGGCAGAGTCCTCTTGTAGGAACCGTCAAGTACTACGAACGCCATGTGTTTTTGTGCTACAAGAAACCGCAAGTGTGGCCTCCTCGCATCGAAGCCGCTGAGTTTGATCGGTTACCGAGGCTTTTATCCGCCGCTCTCTGTTCCAGAAAGAGTGACATGAACAGGCAGGTCGGTTTCTAGGGTTTATTTACTGATCTGTGTGTGTTTTAGGGTTTCGTTCTGTTAACATCTCGATTCGTGATTAACTTTTCTAGCATGCTCATTTTCATGTTAACTGATGACTGATTATTTGATCAACATTGTTTCAACAGACTCGCCTGACTATATGTGAGGGACATGATGGCACTGAAACATCAAATGGAGATGTGTTAATCTTCCCAGACATGATCAGATACAGGTACCAATCATATAACCTTTCTATTTTGTTACTATAATCAAATTATGCGTGATTAATGATCGATTTCGATAATTGAATGTTACCCAGGAGATTGACTCATTTTGATGTTGACACATTTGTTGAAGAAGTGCTTGTAAAAGATGGTGAATGGCTGCCCGGAAGTCCCGAACCGCTTAGAGGATCATACATTTTTGTATGTGCTCATGGTGCAAGGGACAAACGGTGCGGCGTTTGTGGGCCCGCGCTCGTTTCTAGATTTAAAGACGAAATAGAATCGCGTGGTTATCAATGTAAAGTATCGGTTCGCCCATGCTCACACATTGGGGGCCATAAGTATGCTGGAAATGTGATCATATTTGGGTCGAACAACCATCAGAAAGTCACGGGTCATTGGTAATTTATACTTATAATACATTATGTTAATTTATTCGTACTCAATTTAAAATGTAAAATTGTGTTGTGTGTCACATTCTCACGGATACGAGTTATAATCTTTTACAGGTATGGATATGTTACACCTGATGATGTACCCATGTTACTTGACCAACATATTGAGAAAGGTGAAATTGTAGACCGTCTTTGGAGGTAATTATGTATTTATGTTCTGTTTCAGTGTCTTTTTGAGTCGCGTTTAGACTTGATTATATTGTTATTTCTGTACTATACATATGAACATGGGTAAATGGACAAAGAAGATGTGATGGCCATGTGAAGCTAGACATATATGGATTGCTGTTTGTATACTTTCTCTAGTTGGCCATAGACAGACAATCAATTGTATTCAAAGTGACAGATTGATAGTTTACCCATCTTTCTAATGATTAAAATCATAGATATCCCCCACTATTTTACCTAAACCACCATCTTTATTCACTCAAAAAGTGGAAAATTGATGAAATATATTGTTAAAGTGTTTATTATTTTCAGGGGACAAATGGGTTTATCAGAAGAAGACCAAATGAAAGCTCAAGAACAGAGGGTTATGGCAAATGGTGATGGCAACATGGAAAGAAGCATAGAAGATGGATCACAGGCGGCGGGTGGCAGCTGTTGTCAGGCAAATGGTGGTTCCGCCTGTTGTCAGGCTTCAAACCCGCCTGAAAATGCAGTTAATTTTAACCTTGAAACGAAGGTTAACGGTGAAAAGAAAAAGGGTATTGTCAAGAATCAAATTTCTATCAATATGGGTAACAAAGATGCACCAACACCACACAAGGTTTGCACCATGCCAACATGGCTCGAGACATGGGAGAGGGAAGATGTGTATGCAGCTCTGGCTCTTATTGGTGCTGCAGTTTCGGTTGCAGTTGCCTATAACTGCTACAGGCAGTTGGGCTAATTGCGTTTTTGTATTTCATTTTATCATGTTTGTGATCTACCGATCGTTTTGAATATTACATATGAATGCTATCGGGAATAAGGTGTTCTGTTCCTGATTCCGCTTGTTTGTGCAATTTGCAATTTGAATAAACCTGCTTGATTTCCATGTATTTGAGCTTAAATTTTGACCCATACACAAGAAAATTATATAAACAAGTATGTAACAAGATACATTCCAGAAGTAAACAATGGAGATGGTAAAAGTTGATACTTTATTGTGCTTATTGTTCAGTACTTTTGAGGTCAAAAATACAATTTTCCTGTTTCAAACACAACAGGTTTATAAATTATAAATTGAAGTTACAAAATATCTGAATAATTATCAATTTATCGTATATGTAAAGCACGCAGCAGGTTCTATGCATTTGTTTCCTTTTGATGTTCATTTTCATTTGTCTTGGGATCATTTTGTTCACAAGTAAACCCATTCTGGTTCTCCAGTTTATGGAACTCGGTTTCTATGGTTTGAGCAATTTTACAGCCGGTTCTAGATTGGGTTCAGGGAATCCCACATGAAATGATGCTTGTTTGACCGGGGCTCGAGGCTTTACGCCTGGAGCTTGCTGGTTTATGTAATTATAGAGCTGCTGGTGAAACCCATGGTCCAATGAGAAACAACAATCATCACCCGTTGAGCTTCTAGAATACCGCGATGATCCAGACCCTTGTCTTCTACAAAAATGGGGTAGAGACTCATAATCCATTATCTGTCCAGTTCATGAAAATGTGGATCTTGTTAAACCATCACCCAAGAGGCATTTACTTTGCAGTCAGGATGGGCATGTTTCATAATAGGGTATGGATGATTCCCATAATTTATGGGTATCAAACCCATACCCTCGAATCAAAAATACGCACACACATATCCTCAAACCAAGCACCCCTTTATTACCTTCAACAACTCATCTTTACCACAACCCGAAAGCACCTGAACTTTTTTTCTTGTTCTTTCTTGCAGAAGAGGTTTCACAACCTGCAAAATTATCAAATTTAAAGGTGTACAACAAAAATCCAAAATCTTTAATCAATGGTGAAGAGAAATGGCTAACCTTCCAACATGCCGAAAATACATATGGGGCATTGACAATATAATAAGTATCTGTTTTCTCTGGGTAGTTCAAGTCATCAATACTAGATATAACTGTCAATAACTGCAACATATTTTAGAGGAAAATGTATCAGTTTCACAACGGCTGCTTGAGTTGCTAATATTGGTCTAACAGACAAAATCTTACCTTAATTTGATTGAGATGTGAAAGTTTGAGGCCAGTCATATCCAGAACTTTGACACAAGTGCTTATGTGCCGCTCAAACTTTTTTGTTGCAGATGGCTACAATTGAAAGTGAGAATCAGCTTATATTTGGAAAACTACCATAGATTTATGTGGTCAAAACTATTATCATACTTTGAAGTTTGAACTTACCAATATTACACGATCTCGGTATTCATTTATCTGGATGTGTGATTGCACATAGTAATGAATCTAAAATAGGAAAAAGATCAAGAAATATCATGATCAACACACACCAAGAAACACAGGGGGTGTTTGGATGTGAGTTTCCAAAGTAATTATTAAGCTGTCAAACAAAGGGAAGGATATCTTACAGATGCTTTGTCATATGTGCTGAGTCCTACACCAACAGCAATAACAGGTCGCCCCTAAATAGTTTTTCAAGAAACCAAGTGAATCAGTTGAGATCACACTCATGTCCTTAGATCTAGCAAATCACCAAATGGACCAAAGTAAACACATAGTATCAACTGCTTGTAAAATGCATACATCTTTTGTGTAACCTGACATCCCTATAAGCTGTGAGTCCCTCACTGATCTATAGAACTCTGCAGGAATTATGGGTTTCTGCACATATAAGCAGAAAGTTAGACATGCAAATAACATTAAAACAAGTAAAACCCTGTGAACATAACTCACTGATAATATTTTGTCGATCTCATTTTCAGTTCTCCAATTTAGACAATCAACAAGCTGAAAAGACAAGATTCATCAGCAGTCATCTAATGTGATAATGAGTTTCAAGTTTCAACCGGTATGAGTTTGATTTAACCATGTTATGCGCTTTGGAGATGTTCCCGTCTCGTGCTTTAAGAAACCTGATCATAGTCTCAGTTGGATACCCTTGATGCAAATCCTGGAAATGAAGATCAAATTAGACAATTAAACCTAACCAACTTATAGAACAATCTGGATAATCAATTTAACATGACCTAATTAACACTCATAAAACACTATGAATATGAAACCAAATTGAACCACAATCAAACACCTCCAAATATACACCAAGCAAATTCTGGAAATGAAGATCAAATTAGAACATAAAACCTAACCAATTATAGAACAATCTGGAGAATCAATTCAACATGACCTAATTAACACTATGATTATGAAAACGAATTGAGCTACAATCAAACACCGACTGCATTGAGATTTGATCAAAATGCTGACTTCGATTTGAAATTAATTGTTCAGATCAGGAAAATCAACTGGAAATCAAAGGGGATCGCAGTTCAGATCAACAAATATAACGAACTAATAACAGATCGCAACAGATTGAGACAACAGAAATCGAACCTCGAATGCGATCTTATGTGGCTCGTCAGCTGCCACAGCAAATTTGAACATAAATCATAAGCAAATTGAAAAAAAAAAATCAAAGATGAAAACTAGGGTTTTTCGAAAAGGAAATACTGACATGCTTCCATTAGAATCTGCAATTGCTTGATCATATCCTGAGTTAAGATCACCATTTCGTCCCTCTTTCTGTGGCAGTTAATCTGCTCTAGAGATTTTAAACTCAGTTACCCTCCATCAATCCACCTCCGTGAGAGAGATGATGATGGTGGTGGTGGTGATGTGGGTGTGTGTGACTATGAAGAGGCGAGTTTTTTGTTGACATGCGTTTGCACTTATACTTATGGAATTAATGGCGGAAAAATCAAGCTTTTTAAATTTTCTTTTACAATTTTTCATTTAAAATATAATATTCTTTTTTCTTTTCCATTTTTAAATTTCAGACTATAAGAAATTCGAAAATCCAGACCAAAGAGAGAATCTTTTTTATTTTAATATGCATGATATTTAAAAATAACATTAGGAATAGTTATTTTTAACTTTTTGAAAACCAAAAAATTTAATCGGTGCCATGTTCGGTCTTAAAAATCGACTTGTTAATTAGCTAAGGAAAAAGGTAAGATAAATGATAATTTATCAGTCTTAACCGAATTTTAGTTTATGTTAGTTTATCCACTTTATTCAAAACCAAACCTTCATAGCCTAATTTACTCAGAACCGGTTAGGTTTAAGTTTAACCCGTCAGTCCGATTTGATTTTCAAAATAATGGTCATTTCTTTTAAAGGTAGTTGATCTATTTTCTTTGTTTTGATGTAAATACGTAACATTATTTTAAAAGATTAGTCACAAAAATACAAGCAACTTGTCATCTATACTACTTAATAAAGAAGTAAAATTATGGGACACGTGTCACCTTCTGGTGCATTCTTAGCATAATTTTTTCGCTTCTCTCTCTTATTAAATACTATATTAAAAGAATATATATTTTTAAATTTTTAATATCAATCTAACTATGGATACTTTTTATCTAATTATGGATTGTTATTATATCATTAAATAAATAAATTTAATATGGATTACCATTTATCAATTACATAAAAAAATTAATACTAACTTAAAAAAACTGTTTTAAAAATTAACTTAATATAATTTATAACTGTCACGTTAAAGTAGACATATTTTGACGAGTGTATGTGTTAAAAGATTAAATTATATTTTATTCAACGCGTGTAAAACACGGATTTTTAAAAACGTAATTTTTTATTTACTATATATATAACATTATATTTATTTAACCCGTGTAATACACGGGATTCTAACCTAGTAATATAATATGTAAAAAAACAAACTTATCATCTTTGTAATAATCTCATTTAAATATAACCGAATCAGTACGAAAAAATAACACCAAAAAAATAATAAAACTCTATACAAAATTCAAAACTTTTTTGTTGATAATCTTTAAACTTTGATACAAAATTCAACAATTAAGACAAAATTCGACTACCATTCTTTGTAATTATTCCATTTTAATATTCAAACTTTAAAATACTAAAAATAGGAAGTTTTTCCAAATTGAAGCTTAAATTATTCGAATATAAGATAATGTTTATATATATTTCGTAATTATTAATTATAAGATGTAAGCAGCCAAATATAGACATAGATATATAACAGTTTACTAATATAATTTCGCTGGTAAAAGAACATCCATTGAATTTGCTAACTGTAACACTAATCAAGAATCTTACCATCTTAATTATAGGATGTTTATTCATAACATAATAAAAACATTTTTTACGAAAAATATGTTTATTCGCTTTGAAGCAAATAATATTTAGTTCATTATTTTTACAAGTTCATTATTCATGTTTCTATAATGTGTATAGAATAGAAATTATAGAGGAATGTTCCACTATAAAATGGTTTTTTGCCTAAAAAGCATAGGAAGAAAGGAGAGTGCGCCACGTGTACGATACTGATTCATGGTCAAATGGTGTTTGTGTCATTTATGCGCGGAGAAAACTACACGGTTATATTACTATAAGTTGTGTTGGTTTAACATTTATAATTGTGCTGTCATATTATATAATTGTACTGGTTAATAACCAACACAGTTTTCGCGGAGTATATTACATCTTTCTAATAAAAAATGTTATTTTTTTACAAGATATATAACAATACTATACTCAAATTAAATAAAACAAAATGTTTAATTTTAAGGTGTAATTTGTTTTTAGAAATAATGTTGTATAAAAAATTTATTTGAGTTTAAAAAAGATGGTAGAAATAATATTTAATGGAAAAAGAAAGTCAACACAAGTGCAAAATCTCTATTTTACCCGTCTATCTATTAATTAACTTCTAAATCAATCTTAGTCGTTAGATTAGTTTGATAAAAGATTTAAATTGTTTCCTACATGTAACACCAAAAAATTCCAACCAATTTTAACTTTCAACGCACGCGGAATTTAGGTCCTATAAACGCCCTTGACAAAACAACACATATTATTTACAACAAAAAAAACGACGTAACTTGTTTTAAAACGTTCGACCGACATCTCAAAATGACGACAAGTTTCAATATCTAAGAGATGACTCAAACAAGTTTAATGAACCCCAAACAATGAGTTCTAACTCCAACCGTTAACTCACAACAAACCGAATGAGAATCCAATACCACCACGAAGCGTGACCCGAGACTTCAAACCGGAGCTTTACCTGCAAAACGTCATGTATAACATCATTAGTAATGATATATAACCTCATTTAGACCCCCATGGGTTAGACCCAAGCAAATACCCAAAAAATGAGAAGTTTTAAAGAAATAAAATTTCTGACATGGCCATGTGTGAAATCAGACATGGCCATGTGCGAAATCAGACATGGCCATGTGCGAAATCAGACATGGCCATGTCCACCTGCAGCAAATTTTAGTTTTTTCGCCTTTTCGACCCTCCCAACTCGACCCCCGGTCCTTTTAAACAACCAACAATATTTTGTGAATGTTTTAAACTCCTCATACGAGAACCACTACTCGTTTTCCATTCTGACTCGTTTGCATCTTTGTGCCATACGACACCAATATAACATGTATGACAACAACACACACACATGTTTACTCCCACCCATTTATCACCTTTTAGTTGGCTTACAACGCCTTGGTGCGAGAACCACAACTTGTCTTACCTGTACTTGGAGTATTTGACTCCAAGTCCACCCTTTGAAGTATTCCACACTTCTTATTGGGTTTACGACCTCTTGGTGCGAGTATCACAACTCGTCTTACCCGTACTTGGAGTATTTGACTCCAAGTCCACCCTTTGAAGTATTCCACACTTCTTATACACCATTTCACCAAATTATCACATTTTGTTGACTTTATACAACATGGTCAACTACATCAATTTAAACCACATTATGCATACAAGTTTGACTTTACCACATAAGCCATTACGCCAATTTCAACCACGTTATGCATACGTTTGACTTTTACCACATAAGTCTTTACACAACCTCTTGGTGCGAGTACCACAACTCGTCTTACCCGTACTTGGAGTATTTGACTCCAAGTTCACCCTTTGAAGTATTTCACACTTCTTATACACCATTTCACCAAATTATCACATTTTGTTGACTTTATACAACATAGTCAACTACATCAATTTAAACCACATTATGCATACAAGTTTGACTTTACCACATAAGCCATTACGCCAATTTCAACCATGTTATGCATACGTTTGACTTTTACCACATAAGTCTTTACGACCAAACTTTTAAACCACAATATGCATACTACTTTGACTTTTACCACATAAGTCATTACACCAAATTCAAACCACATTATGCACACAAATTTGACTTTTACCACAAAAGTCAAATTACACCAAATTCACCATATTTGCACAATCAAGTTTGACTATTAACCATATAGTCTAATTACACCAATTTCAACATAATAGTTTGACCTTACACATCTAAAGTCAAATTAATCCAAGTTTACCATTATCCACAATGGTTTAACTTATACCACATAGTCAATTTATATCAATCTCATCACATTTAGTTTGACTATATTCCACATAGATTAACTACACTTTTACTAAGTGTCATTCATTAGTTTGACTAATCTTCATATTATGTCATCTACAACAATCCTATATATTCACACTTTACTTTGACTATTAACCACATAAGTCAAAATCCACATACAATACATAAATAGAAATAACAACACATCTAATTACATGTAACCACTATGTATCTACTACTAAGTAAGTGCAAAGAACTTACCTTTGCTAGTGAAGATTCCAATCGGTCTTCAAGCTAACATCTTTAACGCCTTGATCACCTAAACATTCCACATGTTTTAGTAATCTAGATTACCCCAATACATACACTAATTGGAGTTTAACACCCACCCAAGATCTTATAATCTTCACTATCATCTAGACTTAGTTTATTAAGCTTCACACAAGCTTTTATCCATCTAAGTCAATTCCACCCATTTTGACCCGTTAAGGAATCACGCAACACTTTAATTTCATAAATCACTCATTATGAATGTGTTTTCTACTTGGTCTAGTATTCATAGACATACCACAACACTCATACACCATTCAAACACCACCCAAAACTCCCTTAACCCAAATGACCCATTAAGGATTTACCCAAGTTACACCAAAACTCCAATTTTACAAATCACCATAAAAATTGGGGCTTTATGGTTAATTATGTGTCTAATAACTCCCTAGACACTTACCCAACCTCAATTCAATATTCAATCATTTTCAAATAAAAAACCCCCAATTTGACTTCAAGAACCCTAATTTTTGAATCATCAAATTAGATGATAAAACCAAATAATTCTTGATTCTCCAACATTAGCAAGGCTAGATTAAGGTTTATAATTAACATTCAATCCAAATCACCATACCAATTAACCTAATTTAGGTTTTCTATCAAAACCCACCAAGAACACTAAAATAGAGATTTAGATGAAGAAGATGAAGCTTACTTGATGTTTGGAAGAAGATGAACACTCAAAATCATCCACATTCCTCATGTAAATCGTCAATTTCTCGATCTCAGCTCTATCCTCTTCTCCCCCATGTCAAAAATGCAAGAACACACACACAATGTGTGTGTTCTGCGACATTCACTCCATCAAGTGAATCAGCTTTGGCTGATTTACACAATTAGTCCTTGTAGTTTGAAAGTTGACTCCTTGCTCCCAAACTTAATAAAAACTCACTTTTGCAATAAACCTTCAACTTCCATTATTATATATTCACACCCTTCAAATAATATTAAAACATATTATTTTATAAAACCAAAAATTGGTTCGTTACATTACACTTTTTAGGCAAAAGTCACTTTGTACTTGAACCTTCTCGAAAATTATAACTAACTACATTTAAAAAGCAGGTGAACAGTTCTAAATCTCTATTGGCTTGTTTTGGAGGCTTGCCCACGTGTGGTATGATGATTAGTTAACCTTTTTTAGGGTTTGCAACGATTTTTTTTTATAGTTTAAAGCCTGTTGGTGGGTGGACAGTGGACTTAACACCAAAGCCTTGCTAGGCCAGTGGTAACATAGCGCCCCCCCCCCCTCCCATCCACCAGGGTTCGATCATAGGGAGGGGTGTTTTAGTCTGATTTTTTTAGCATATTTTCATTATCCCTATTTTTTAGTTTATTTTTGTTATCTTTTAATCCAGTTTTTTTAGTTTGGTTTTTTTTCAACTTTTTTCTATTATTTTTACGGTATAAGCATTAACACTCCTGTTATGAAAAAAAAATTACGTTCCCCGACGCATAGAGCAGATGGTAATACTAGTTTATTTACATATGAAAAGGGTCTTGAAGCATTGCATATTCAAGTTTTTATGAACATTTTATATTATAAACTAGTATTAAAACTCGTGCTTTACGGTACGTTAAACCGTTAAAAAAATTAGCACGCGGAAACTAGTATTAAAACTCGCGTTTTTACGACGACGACGCTGATAAAATTAGGAACTTTATATATAAAAAAACAACTATTAAAAAATTCACATAAAAAAGTTAATAAAAATAAGCACGCGGAAACAACGAAAACCGTTAAAAAATTTACGTCAAAATGTTAATAAAAATATGTACGTCGTAAAGGAAAATTTGACGTTTATAAAACATCATATTTTAAAAGTTGTAAGAGAAAAGCAAAAAGAAACTATAAAAAAATCAAAACCTTGAAGCAACTTTGACGGCTGGAACATTTGTGCTTGAGTGACTTGTACATTATGTCGCACAAGTTTTGAATGAAATTTACACCGAAACGTATATAAAAATAAACATATCACAACAGTGCATTCAGAGTTTTATAAACATCTTATTTTAAAAATTATTTCAGAAAAACAAACAAACCAATAAATTATAATTGGGCCAAAAAACAAATTGATAAATATAGAATATAAATGGTAGGTAAAGCTAAACTTGAGGGGCAACTAAAATTTTTGAGGTGTCAAACTGTAACTTATATAATGTGCACAAAAGTACTTGTACATGGTGCTTGGATGCTTGTAACTAATGAAGGTATAAAGAGTATACTCGGTTAAACTTGAGGGGGCATGTTATAAATTGGTTAGGGGTTATAATGTTATATAGTAAATATAAAAACAATTGTTTATTTTTTTATTTTCTTTTTAGGTTTAATTTTTATTATTTTAATTAGTTATAATATTTAATAAACTACATTTTCAAATGTTAAGTTTGGGTATGTCGCGGTTTTATATTTTGCCCGTGACCGTCTTATGTGTAATTACATTTAAATTTTATTTAAAACCGAGTGATGTCAAATATGATATATTTTTGGTTCATTTTTTATAAATTGCTTTCGGTGTTTCTTAATGCTAGTTTTTACAATGACGTAACTTTTTCTTGATTGATTTCCGAGTATACCATTGCGATCTGCTTCTTTTATCTATGTTTCAATATTTAAAACCGATCCGTCGCAAATTCATACGCTTCTCTTTACGTACTTACCAGTCACCACGTCAATGTCACCGCCGTAACGCGGCGCGATAGCACCCACTAGTTTGTTACTAATTTCGCCCACTGTATAACATAAACATTTCGTATTTAAAAGTGTTAAATTCTTTATTAAGTTGGGAACTAAGAATTAATGTTAGATATTAAAGGATTTAATTGTTATTAAATTCTTTATACGTGAATTAAAGCACAATAAATTTTTACACCATTAAAATTTATTTTTACCTTATACTACATTTTGATTTTGATGTATCAGTCAAGGGTTATTAAAAGATAATAAACCTTAAAGTTAATAAAAGTAATTTTTTTAACGACAAATCTACCGTACTTTTACTCGTAAATTATATCAAATAATTCAACTTATTCTGGTTTGAACTTAGGACCTCTAATCTAAGAGGCAAGAGCCTCTATCACGTGGGTTAGTCTAAGAGGCAAAAGTGTATACCTAATACTTCACTAAAATGGGAAGGTCTTGGGTTCAAGTCCCACTTGTGACAAAAAAAAAAGTTCAAGTTGGGTTAGGAGGTTTTCTAACCTATGGTGGGTTTCCTACGGAGGGAGGTGGAGATGATCGGGTGGGTCAGTAGCCCGTCAATGATCCAAATTGTCGTTAAAAAAAGTGGATTAGTCCCATTTAAAAGTAATAAAGGATGTGATTTTTATTTCTAGTTTATTCTTTATTTTAGAAAGTCATATCGATCCTTATATCTTGAATTTTTTTATTATTCGGTTATCCTAATCAACAAATTCAATGTTCAGAAAAACTACCGAAAAGTAACTTTTGAGTAAACTATAGTTTTTTTTTTTTTTCTAGGGTTTGCTAGTGATAACAGTTTCAGTATACCCTTATCACTATGGGTCCTTTACTTTTAAATTCTTAACGTTTTTAGTCCATTTCACTAACTTTGTTAAATTTTTTCAGTTAATTGTTGTTAAATGACCAAAATACCCCTCTTCTTCCTCACTCCACCACCACCAACCGCCGCCACCACCACCGGCCGACCACCACCTGCTGCCACCCCCACCTGCTCAAGAACATTAGGTTAATTTAATCTTAAAATATAACATATATAAAATAATAATAATAAAACTCATTTCAAATATACATGCAAGTTGATTTTGGCTTCAATAGTTTTGAAGGATTTTATTACCATTCTAGGTCCTTGCTAGGGCGTAAATTTTAATATATACATTAGTAGTTTTAAAACACTATTCTTATGCATTAAATAACATATAGCAACTTACCTCCTCCTGCATATACAATAATCTGGACTTCTTCCTATGAAATTCAGGCCGGAGAGATTCCGAACTGGAGCTGTTCCGGCCACTAACATATTCATTCGACTCACCATATGAAGCAACTGGACAATCGGATGCCTTACTCACCAAGATGTTGGGGGTGGTGGCAGGTGGGGGGTGGCGGCAGGTGGTGGTCGGCCGATGGTGGTGACGACGGCTGGTGGTGGTGGAGTGGGGAAGAAGAAGGGTATTTTGGTCATTTAGCAAGAATTAACTGAAAAAAACTTAATGAAATTAGTGAATTGGACTAAACGCGTTAAGAATTTAAACGTCAGGGATCCATAGTATTAACGGTGCATTGAAACTGTTAAAACTAGCAAACCTCAGGGACGAAAATTGCACTTTATTCATAACTTTTACTACTTTGAATCAAAGGGCTTGAAATGCACCAAATGACTTGTAGTCCAACGATACCAAGGTGTTAACAAAAGATGTCTCAATTTTAACTAGCCAAACTTACGAATTTAAGCCATCAAATTTTAAAATTTAAGAGCAGCTAGTGTTGACACGTGTCTCTTTGTGCAATACAAGTCATCTTGTTGCACCAAGTACACTCATGCGCCAACAACCAATGAAAACTTGACACATGTCCCCTGGTAACACAACCAATAAAAACCTAACACGTGTCCTTCAGCTCCATGTACACTCCTACTGCCAATGTCGTAAAAGTCGCTAGTCGCTCCCTAGTCGGAGTCGGCAGTACTCGGCCTAGGCGGAGAGTACTCGGGGAGTACTCGGCCTAGGCCTAGAATACTCGGGCCTGGGCAACTTACATTATAGCGATTACTCGGGGAGTACTCGACCTCGGAGACCTTGTTTTACAACATTGCCTACTACTCTAGATACAAGTCCTCCTGCGTCACTCTCTCAACCAACAAGATATTTGTTGGGATTCAGTGGTGATCAGTTTGACTTTTGTAAAAACGGGTTTTGACAGAGAAATAATTAATTCAGTTAATTAATGAATACGCAACGGAAAATAAAATCATAACCTATTTAACAGCACTTACAAACCGAACATGATCTGGTTATGAACACGTAAACACGAAAAAACAATTAATCTACTGATGAGATTATTAATACCTTTGTGGTTAATGATTAACCGGTTGAGACACCTAGGTACAACGAACCGATGCTAGATCACGAACCGAAAGTGAGAGAACGGGTAGCGCTAGGGATGACCGGAACTTGCAAAGACAGGAGCAACCCGTTGCTAGATGGAACGAATGGAGAGAACTCCAAGAACCAAAAGCTTCCTTTCTTCTTTTCCCTCTTATGCATCGACGGGTGTAAATGAGGGACAAGTCGGCTTCATTTTTGCTGCTCCAATTAGTTGTGGGTTTTTAAAACATATTATTAGGTTATTATTATAATAACCCCTACTAATTGTTTCCGGGCCCATAGTCTAATACGAGATGCAAAAGCCCGAACCCATTTAATTGTTTTAATTAAAGATTAAAACAATATATATAATTATTATTTATAAACTAGTATAAATAATAATTCCCGTCTAACAAATATATATAAAATATATCGTCTCGCTAACAGTTCGTAATTACCAGTTAAGCAGGTTAAGTGGATTTAATGTTCGTTGGCCTAGGTGTAACTCTTACCGGTCATAGCTCGGTCAGCCGCGTTGTCCACCGGGTCGGTCCATAAAATCCAACAATATTGACACGTGTCCTCCTACTCCTAACTAGTGGTGCACAAAACGGTTTTTTAACCCGAACCGGTTCAAAACCGAACCGAACCGAACCGGTTTGGTCAACAAAAAGTCAAAACCGGTTTTTTTAACCCGGACCGGTTTGAAACCGGTTTGAGATGGGCCGTTGACCGGGTTTGACCGGTTTGAAACCAGTTTTTAAACGGTTCGGTTCGGGTTAAACCGGTTTCAAACCGGTTTAAATGTATAGGTTTCAAACCTGTTTTAAACCGGCGGTTTGAACCAGTTTGAAACCGGTTTGATCTAAACCGGTTCACGACCGGTTCGGGTATCGGTTTGAAACCGGTTTAGGTTTTCAAACCGGTTTTTTTGTGCATCTCTACTCCTAACTACACATCTCCTTCGGCTAATAAGTGGTTACTTTTTTTTCTATATTGTTAAAACAAAGCCAACGATTTATTTAGTCTCTTTAAAAGGTCAAGACCATTTTTATAAATTTTACCCGTCAAAAGGTTAATTTGGTGATTGATTTTTCCTTTAGTAAACACTTTTCTTGACTCGTTCTCTCACACCTACGTATGTGTAGAGTTGGGTGCAAAATTCGTAGTTGACTTGAAACAATCAAACTCGTACTTGACCGCTACTTATAGACATGAATGCCGGATTGAAATTCTCAATATCACACAAGCATCAAGCATGGTTCCATAGGACAAAAGTGTGTGAATAGAGAACACTCAGTGTTATTTTATGTATTTATTTTATATTATTATTATTATATATACATATATCGAACGAACTTCAATTTTAAATATTTGATTCTTTTTCATTAAAATTTACATGAAATATTTCAAAAATATAAATCGTAGGCTTGTAAACGAACCAAACGAATACGAACGGGGGCTTGTTCGTGTTCGTTTCCTTAACTTTAACCAAACAAATGAACGGACACGAACACTTAAACGGACGGGTTTTCTTGTTCATGTTCGTTCATTAGAATGAACTTGTTCGTGTTCGTTTATGTTCGTTCATTAATATTCAAAATGAACGATACACGAATATAAAAGAACGAACACAAATGGACATAAAGGAACACAAATTAAAAGTAAATGTGAATATCTAAATTAAAATTTAAAATATCAACATCCTTACATCTAACATTTCAAAACTAAATTAAGATATTAAATTGATTTTATTAGCTTAGGGGTTTTAAATATGAAAAATCAAATTGATTTTAAATTAATATTAGTAATAAATAATTGAATGATATTTAACCGAACGTAAACAACCAAACATAAGTGAACAAATATAAACGAACGTAAATGAACGAACATTCACGAACGTAAATGAACGAACGAGACATGTGTTCATGTTCGTTCATATAGTTAAATAAACAAAAATTTGTGTTCATATTAGTTCGTTTATTAAATGAACAAACATAAATGAATTTCTCGTCGAACAGTTCACGAACAGTTTACTAAACGTTCGGTTCGGTTCGTTTCACCAAATAAATTGGGTAACTTCCATGGCTAAAAACAAAACACAATTCAAGGCTTCTAACCATTGATTGGTGGGGTGGAAAGGACTCTTCCTTACGTTGACGCAATAGATGCCGGTGCCATTGTATGTGAAAGATGTTGATGGCCCGGTAAAATATTATAGAATTACATTAATAGTGCAATTAAAAATAATGTTTGTCCAATAAAATCTATAATTTATTTGGAATATAATACCTTTTTTAATATTAAAATAAATCATTTTACACATATAAAAGTTATTAGATCCACCAAAGCACTCATTGTATATTATAAATATAACATGATTAGATCTATAAGAGCAACTTATTAGGTGGATAAAGCATACCTCTTGTAATGTTTCCATTAGAATCAAGATACATCCAAAGATCTACACAATTGGACCCAAAAGGGTGCACATGGTTACTTTATTATTTAGTGACAATCATTAAAAAATAATAATATTAATATAAACGAATTAGGTTAATGTTAAAATAGGTTAAATATATGTTCTCGATTCATCGTCTTTGTGTTATTATGAGTAGCATATTTAAGGGGTCTTGGGTTTGTGATAAAAAAGATTGACCTTGGAAGCGGCCTAGTAAATTTAGTTAGGAGACGTACTAGAAAAGGTAAATAAAGTTTTACTACTAGGTTAATTTTTAGTGGGTGTTAGATTCGCTCATGTTATGATGCAAAAAATTCTACATGTCTAATCATATATAAAGATTGATATTTAAAGAAATTTGTCGAATCAGTCATATTTCAAGAATAATTTAATTGTATTTTAAGAATTATTTTTATGAAAAAGAACGTTGATAATTTGATAAAGCCTTTATTCTTGTTCGACTCCACACGTGAATTGGAAAAATCGAAACAAGATCGTCACACGGACATAGAATATTGGTAGTACAAACGCATCAATGCCGCGATACCAAGACTTTCATTCTTGATTCGAGTTATCCTTAATTAACGTTTTATGGGTTTTCCACTATAAAGAGAGAAAAGAAAAGAAAAGAAAAGAAGAGAAATATGATTTTATCAAAAGTCGTATAATTATGGCATTGTGGAGATTGGAGAATCTTGGGCAACCACTAGAGATTTTTGGGAACACATGCTACATGTCGGGTCAATTTTAGCACAAATGCTTTTCTCCATTACAAGAATATGTATTTTATAATTAAAATTTTGGTAAAATCTTAAAATAGTATAATACTTTTATTAGCAATGTGAGCAAAAGTTATATACGTGTGTTTTGCAATCTATATATTCTAATAACTACATAAGTTTTTGAAAAAAAGAAAACTTGATCATAAAAAAAATGGTAAATTGGACTTTAATAATCCAAACTGTGGTCTATTGGCCGATAATAATCAATACTATCAATTTGTCCGGTGACAGTCTTAACTTTCACTTTTGTTGTCAATAGCAATTTGGGTTATTACACTTGTTTTGGCTCAAAATTGATGATTTTAAGCAAAATGGAGAAACGTACAAGTGAAATCTAGTGGAACTCAAGCGTAAATGAAGCGTAAATTTATGATAATTATGTTACTGGGACTGCTATTAACAACAAAAGTAAAAGCTAGGACTGTTAACGGCCAAATTGATAGTATGAATTATTATCAACCAATAGGTCATAGTTTAGATTATTATAATCCAATTTACCTAAAAAACAAAAAAGAATTAAAAGTATTTGTATAATTATTGAGAAAGAAAACGTATTTTCACAAAAATGATTTGTTGTCACGTGATCTCAATTCTCAAATATGACCAAGTAAAAATGATTTGTTGTCACTGAATTTCAAACAAGTGCAACTTGCACCTTTGTGATATATGTCCGCTGACACTTTATAACCCTCTTTTAAAAGAAGTGCAAATTGCACCCCTGTGGTATAGTTTCTCTCTCTCTTTACACCCCTGCCGTTAATATCACCGCTAAACTTTTAACGACGTTAGGGGCATTAAAGACTTTTCACCGTAAAATGAAAACCTATGTAAAATTGCACCACTCTAGTATTGTTTCATTCACACTTTGCAACCTTCCGTTCCCGTATTCTGTCTGCCGCCGCCTCCATTCCCGTAACGACTCCATCTTCCTGACTCGCCGATAAGCGAAACGACACCGCCGTTGACCCAACCGAGAAGAAAAGATGGACCACACGCTTTTTGATGTTCAGATTGAGACAGCTGTTATCAAAGGTAACAATTTTTATACCTGAAAATCGATCTCTTGTTGCAGCCGGAATCAAGGTAACCCGGTCTTTAACCCACGGGGAGGATCGGTCTGTTACCTGGCGGCTGATCATCCATTTGAAGATCAGCTGGTTGTTCTTTCATAACCCGAACTTTTCGTTCAGGTATGAACGGGTTGATCGGAGATGAAGGTCGGAGGCGTCGGTCGATGGAGGATCGGTCTGTTTTTTGGTCTGTCTAAATTAAATATTATCGTCAGTTACTTGATGTTTTTTGTTGGTCGGAAATGACCGGTTTCATCGTCTCCGGCCATTTGATTGTGATCGGGAAATGTAAATTAAGTATTTTCGTTAGTTAGTTAATGCTCTTTAGTTGTTTTTCTTGGATATTTTGCTCAATGTGATAATCAGAGATGTTAATCGGAATTAGATTTCATCGGTATTGTTCACCGGAAAACAGTGTGTTCACCGGAGAAGAAGAAGGTAAATTTGGGATGAGGTCAGGGGCATAATTGTCTTTTCATTAGAAAAGATAACGGTAGGGGTACAAAGAGAGAGAAAAACTAACCACAGGGGTGCAATTTGCACTTCTTTTAAAAAAGGGTTGCAAAAGTGTCAACGGACATATACCACAGGGGTGCAAATTGCATTTTACTCTTTAAACAATTATTTCAGAATTGAAACGGAACATATTCTTATTTTTTTCATGGGAAATTATCACCACAAATTTCCTTTTTTCAATGCGGAAAAGGACCACAAATTCTCAATAATTGGCCACCACAAGTTGCAATATGTGGTGCCACTAAAACCAGAAATGTTACAAACTAATCAGATGTAATTTTCAATAAAAAATGTCTTACAAGACGTGTTTTTGGTCTTTTATCCAATCAAATATTACACAAAAATATAAACAGAAACATTAAAACTTAAATGTCACCAAGCAAATTCACTGTTGTCACATTAGTCACTCTCAAAATAGATCAAACTCAAGAATATATTAAGAACCTAGGAATTGCTTCCATCAAATCTGTTGCTGTTTTATGTGGTTCTTTCGCTAGCAGGAAGAGGCAGAACCAAGGGAGGGTCAAAGGGGTCCATTGACCATTGACCCTCCAGTCATCGAAATTCGTCAAAACCCTTTTACAAAATCTAAGTTTTTATGAAAAAAATTAGTGGATAGAGAAAAAAAACTTTACAATGACCCTCTGACTAAAAGGTTCTTGTTTCGTCACTACTAGCAGGTCTCGTATCAGATCCTGGCTCACAACCAAAAACAAGGGTTAAAAAGACCACAATTTATGCAATTAATGTCTATACCTTTCAAAAGCATGATCTTAGAAAAAAACACAATAATAAATGTAACAAACAACAAGCATACCTCCTGATTAGAATTCCATTACCAAGCACGAGAATTTTGACCTGAAACGAGCAGGTAACCCGACAACAAACCCCCTTAAAAAATCTGATGAAATTTATATTGAAGCTACACGGTCCTGATCAGGGTCAGAAATGCCAATGGCATGCCCTTTTGAAGCAGGTAGGGCAGTTTGTAGCTTCTTAATCATCTGGTTAAGCTTTCTTAATTTATCATCATCATTAATCTCGGTTAAATACCTCTCTAAAACACGAAAACTATTGTTACTTAAATGCCTCCCCTTTTCAAGAATTTGTACAGAGCACTCGAAAGCTTGTTCTACCCTTCCATGGGAGCACAAGCTTCTCAATAGGACATCCATGGCATGACTGTGTGGACAATATCCATTCTCAATTAAGTAATTCCAAAAACCAACCGCCTCATCAAACTCGCGCTTTTTGCAAAAGAATTTCATTAACATTACTACCGTTGGTGTTTTAGGCACAAAATTTCTATCAGTCATATTGTGATAAAGCTCGAGAACACCGTTAATTCCATTTGATTTCATCAAACCCGAGAACATTGTATGAAATGTAACATTATCATTATGAAGGTTATTTTCTTCCATTTCATCCATTAGTCTAGTTGCAGACTTCACATCCCCTGATCTGATGTACGCGTTCATTAAGGCGTTGTATACACCAGAATCTGGCAGTAATTTTCTCTTAGGAATTTCATCGAACAGCTGGCGTGCCTTGTTTGTGTTTTGAGCAATACCTGCCCCATGGATCAAAGTGGTTATTGTCTTTAATGTGGGAAAGAAGTTCACTTGTTCCATTTCTTCAAGAAGTCTTAACCCGTCTAAGAAACGACCTCTTTTGCAGTAAGAATCGATTCTGATATTATAAGTTACAACATCGGGTTGAAAACCTCTTCGAATCATTTCATGGTAAAAAAGTTCTACAGAAGTAACATCACTGGATTCTTTAAATCCCAAGAGCAAAATATTCATTGTTTTGGTGGTGGGTGAGAATCGAGAGTAAAATTTATTGAATACTGATTTAGCTTCCTTCATTTGCCTCTGCGTGCAAAAAGCTTGAAGCAGAAGATTGAACTCATCAGTACCAAATTGCTTGCCATCAGATAATTTATTCTCCAAATTTTCAAATGCTTCTAGGGTTTCTTCAAAAGACTGGAACTTTGCAATTCTTGACAGCATGATGCTCATTGATTTGAGGCTGATCAATGAAGGGTGTGTCGTCTGAACTTCATCTATTAACTCCCAAGCCTTGCTAAAATGGCGCATTCGAGTTAATATATGAAGTGTCTTTTCAAATGCATTTGAAGTGGGAGAAAATTGGGGAAATTGGAGGGAGAATTTGAAGAACTCGAACGCTTTAAGGCCATTAGAGTGGGTTGCAAAAAGACGGCCGAGAATATTTTCTACAAAATCGGTTGAAATGGCAGCCGAAGGGATAACTCGGGCAAGTGTAGGATGAATTGGTTGGTCAGGAAAAGGATGGTCATTGATGATCTTGGTGATTTTCTTGATTTCAAACTCCATATCCGAAGAATAAAACCGAAAACCAACGTTGACTAACAATGTAAGTTGTTGAGGAACTTGAAGAAGTTGATTGCATCTTCCTAGGAAGAGCATAATCTAAAAAAATTAAGAAATTGATATTATCAGTAACAAGTTCAAAAACATATATGAAACAGATATTGCTGCTTTATTTAGCAAGCCTTAGATAGATGAAACTAAAAACCAGCTGCAAATCAAATGCTAAATCAACCTAAAATGTTGCAACCAAAGGACATGTAGCCTAGTGGTGTCAAGGTGTGTAGTAAAGGTGTTCCTCCCAAGTAATTAAGGGTTCTTGTCCCACGGTAGCAGGTTAGAGGGCGTGTGAGTTAGCCGTTCTAAAATGTTGCAAAGACTATTATAGCCAAATTGATGAAGTAAGCTGTTTATTACTTCTTGAATACAAATTATTTTTTTTTCCAATATCCTTGATATGGAGCTGGAATTGATAACTAACTACAGCTATGGTGCAAAACAATCCATTAAAACCATAATAAAAAATGAATTAGGGCTTGTTTGACAGAATTGAATGAATAAGAATCCCAAACTAATCTTTAGTGATTAAGAAATCAAAATTAGCAATGGCCTCGTCCAAATCACTACCCTACTGTTTGTTATCTGAACTTAATACATGGCTGAATCTCGAAGACGAGTTTTTGAACATACCTATACGGAAACCGATCGAAGCTTCTGATTTGCAATTTACGACAGTCGTCCGCGGTGATTTAGGAAGTCAAGAGAGGGCGGAGGCGTTATTATTAGGGTTTTTGTGAAAAGACAGTTATCGGAAATGGGGGTTAGGGTTTAGAAATCTTCGATAATTGGGCAAACGGGTAATTGGATGAGAAAGAGGTGAGATTGTGAAAGGAGAAGCTTGTTTGTTACTTACTGTTCAGCAAGTAGCATCAAACTTTGAAACTAATTTTCTGCATATCATTGAAGTAAGAACGATGGCATTTTAAGGCTTACAATCAAAGAACTAAAAACATGGATACATGGGTGTAAGTGGGGTTAACCACCCACCACTACCTATTCTTAGTGCATGTTTGGGATTACTTATCAAATCTCCTTTTGACTTTTTAAAAAAGTAAGTCTTACTTACTTTTCCAAAACAACTTCTCCTTCTCATAAAAAATACCTTTTACATTCTTATCCAAACAAACTTTTAACTTATTGACTTCTTGAAGAAGTTAATAAGTCAATAAGTAGGTTCTAAAAGTAATCCCAAACACCCCCTTAATTGAAATAAAACTACTTAAACATAAAAACATGGAAATAAGTAAATAATTTGAACGTGGGTTGTGTGCACGGAAACAGCCAAGCATGTGCATGAAAGTGGTACATTGGCGGTGACGGATCCAAAATTTTTTTTTCAGGGGTTCACTGTTTTTAGATTCTCCAATTTCATAGGGTCGGACATAAAAAATTTCGGTTCGGGCTGGGTCGGGTTCATCACATAATAAACTGTTATTTAGAGCTTTTAAGTACTACTGTTTAGATATTTTAATCATATAGATTGTGTTGCTTAGCGCTACCAATGGTGATCTTTGAGTTTTAGTATTGTTGTTTAGAGCTTCTAAGTGCTACTTGTGAAAATGACCCACTTTGCTTTACGTTTTGCACCAAACAGACAATGGAACATAAGTCGTTTATTTACAGGGACTGCTCAATCATTTTGAGGGTCTAAAGCTAACTAAGAATGTGAGACCTTTTTTCAACCTTAATTTCATTTAGAAAATGAAGGAATGTGTGTTGGTGTTGTTGATGACATCCATTTGATGTTCTTAACTTTGTTTCAGGATGTTTAAGTTCCTAAATGTTGATTTGTTTTTTGTTTCTTTATATAGTTTATTAGCACCATGATCAGCTTTGAACAAGCATTTGAGCTGTTGGTGCAAGCATACAGCTTGACTATGGGTTTGGTTTCTTTGAGGTTTTATGGTAATCTGGATTGACTTTTTGAATCAACATATCAAAATTTGGTATGTATTTTTTTTTTAATAAAAAGGCGGAGTTGGAGGAGGCTGCGAGTCCTGCGACAATGCGACCTGATGCTTCTTTCCCGAATTTGGATTACGTGTTATTTTTTTTTCTTTGTTATAGCAGGCCCAACAAATGAAACAATAAACAATTAAAAAGGCCCAACAAAAAAACCAGTTATTAGTTATTAAAAGACTCAGATGCTGAGACAAGGCCCATACGAAATCAGGTAAAAAAAAGGTTTTAAAAAATGTTAGTAAAGGGATTCGAACCCACAACCTCCATGTTATAATACAAAGCCTAAACCACTACACTTCGTAAACTTTGTAAGGGGTTCACCCCAGTTTTTTTACCTAGCGTTACACTAAAATTTCGAAACTCGGGGGGTTCCTGTGAACCCCCTCCGGCATATGTAAGTCCGCCCCTGTACATTGGTGCATAGAAGTGGTACATAACATAAGGGTGTGTTTGGATTAACAAGTTTGAAAAAAAGGAGTTTGATTATCTTTCTAAATTAGCGGTAAATAAAACACTCATATTAGCAGTAATTTTTTACTTTTTACTCCTCAATAACACATATCTACGTTTATAGGATTTGAACCCTTACTAATTTTACAGGGATAATCACAAATACTACAAGGTCATGAGCTAACATTATAGAAATAATCACAAATAATTTTCATAGAAATAAATTTATAGGGATAATCACAGATCACAAATAATTTTCTTTGTCTCTACACTTACTTCACTTAGATTATGATTTTCACTTACTCGTAAAATATATGTTTGTTGTATGTTTGTTAGATTTGATGAATGGATAACTACGCTTACAAGTAACTGGTAAAGGTTGTTAAACCGTCTTGATAGTTAGTAAGAGGACTTGTACCACGAGACTTGCACATTAAGTTTAATTTATCAAAAAAAAATATTTCCGCTTTTTAATGGATTTTATAAATATAAAACTGATAAACATTTCATATAAATTCATTTGCTAGGAAGATTAATGTTTTTATAAAGATAATATTGTCATTCAAATTATGAGCTTTAAGTTGTAAAGCACCTTTCATTATTTTGATAATTTCATCTCGTTTTTTACTAGCTTTTGATACTTGTCTTGTTCCATTAGTGTCTGTTTCATGTTGGAATTTTTTTGAGAAAAAAAAAAAAAAAAGGAGTTAATTGCATTAATGGCTCCTGTGGTTTGTTCAAATTGCAGATTTAGCCCCCAGGATTGAAAAAGTGCAATTATAGACCAAAGGTTTGGACCTGGGTTGAATAAATGGCTCCTGTCGTTAAATTAAGTTCGATTTTAGAGTTAAGTAACCTCACGTGAGGGCATACATGTAATTTTATATATATTTTTTAACATATTGTATTTGACTAAATTTGATTTTGTAAACAAACAATTACAAAGAGGAAGGAACCTGCAATTTAGTCAGATACAATTTAGTCAAATGCAATTCTCAAATGTTAGGGAATTAAGTCATAAGTCAGACGGAGAAACAACTGAGTGGCTGTTGCAACAAGCGGAGCCAGCCATCATTTCCGCTACCGGCAACGGAACTATCCCGGCGAACTTCTCGACATTGAACGTCTCGCTCCGGAGCAGTGGATCCACTCTCTCGGCCCTGCCTTCAAAGTCGGCGGCGCATCAATTTCACGGCGCGCTGGCACTCGCACACCACCCGTTTTGAAGAAAGGTTTTCTCAAATTGGTCAACAAAATCCAATTTAGTCAAATGTAGTATGTTAAAAAAATATATAAAATTTGTAAGGTTACTTAGCCTAAAATCAAACTTAATTTAATGGCAGGGGCATTTATGCAACTCGGGTCCAAACCTTTGGTCTATATTTGCACTTTTTCATTCCCGAGGGCTAAATCTGTAATTCGAACAAACCACAGGGGCCATTTATGCAATTAACTCAAAACAAAATAATTAAGTTGTGTGATTTGGTTGTTTCATCTTTTAATTCAATTTTAGGTGTTTCAACTTTTGTTGATTCAATTTTGAATTTAAATATAGGTGTTACAACTTTGAGTGTATCAACTTTAAATTCAATTTTTGAATAAAAACTTGAAAGATGTTTCAACTTTGGGTTCACTATAAATACCAAGGTGAACCTTGGTTGCTAGACACACTTGAACACACCAAAAACCACCTACTTGAGCTCTCTTATCTTTCTCTAAAAAGTTCTAGCAATCTTCTTCTACTTTCTTCTTGACTCAAGGTATTTTTTTGGGTGCTCGGCAGTACATACTGCCTCGACTGTTGTACCGTGGAAAACAAACGGGTTCTCTTGGGAGACTCGGAAATTGTTTTAAGAGACATGTATCAAATATGAATCCTCAGCCACAACCTTCCTGCTTCTACTCCTTTCTTGTACTTTGGTTTACTTCATTTGTAAAAGATTATAATTTTACTTGCTTCTTTCATTTCCTTGTATTGTAATTGAAATATAAAAGTATTTTGTTTATTTTTAACGAACGTATCATACATTTCATTTGTTCACTATGCATTTGACCAAGTCATATTTTTCTTTTTGTACGACAGGTTTTCGAATGGGTATTGAGAAGAACAAATAATATATTTGTGTATTTGTATTTTGAACACGTACTAAATAAAGTCGTTTGAATCTTTATAGTTTATTTAGAGATTTACTTAATAAAGCGACTGGTCTCCTAGGTTTTATTTTCGGTTTGGGAGTTTTTCATGCTAAGTTTGTTGTTCTTTGTGTGCTTTATTATTTGTTGCTCTAACAAAAATGGTTTAAGGATTAAGTTAGGGTGTGAGAGCTTTCACCATTCCAATATGGGCTGCTAAGAATAAGACATCGTTAGTCTCGTCATAGGAGGGAGTCTCATGTGATAGTCTCCAACTGAGAATAAACATGTTCTTCATAAGAGAGAAAGAGTATATGGTAGAGGATACGTTGATTATGTGTTAACCTGGTTTGCTTGGAATATCTATTTATTATACCTTCTTCCGCCTTTAGCTTGTTGTATTCGGATCTAGGAAGATCCTTTTGATGCTATTTTGGTACGCCTTTACCTAGATCCTTGTCTCTTGAACTCGTCCTGCCAGCTAGTTTATTGGCTTACTGACATCTCATCTAGTCTAGATCGATCCCCTAAGATCTTATTCTCTAGCAGACGATTTAGCCCATTTTCTCTTTCCTGGTATTAAGGAAAGAACTTTGCAATCTTCCTTAAAGAAAGTCTAAGGTGGTTGCAGATCCATTTTCCTTTTTTAGAATGTGCAGGATTCTTACTCTAAGTAGGCTTCTTCATGCGTGCCATTCTAGGAGTCTTCATTTACTCCGATATGAAAAGGGGCAGTCTATTATGAGACAAAAGATCTTCTTTCTAAATAGATTCGATTCAGAACTCTTATATGTTCAAGGTTGCTTTCCAACCTTGGGCATACACACTTACCGTTTTTGTCCAAGAGCCTTTTTGGATGCTCATACAGACAAAACGCCTTGTTTGACCTTGGCCACTGCTTTACACACGACTCATGTGTCCTAACCATCTTTAATTTCATTCCCTTGCAGTTGACTTCTTTGCTAGGTCCGAGTTGTCCGTGTCTTTATCATAAATTGTTACCTTCACTAGGAGAAGCAACTGCTTCGGCCAGCACATTCAACCGGTTGACCGGTCAACTTACCTACTCATGTCATCAATTTAACAATAATTTAGAGTACCCAATTTGTTTACATCCCCGAATGTTAACCAATGTTACCCTCATGGCGCGTTTCCCCACGAGTAAAAAAAATCCCTTTGCATGCTTTTAAAACCATATTTATAATTGCAACAAGACATGAACGAAAGAACAATCTGTTGGTTAGCAACCGATTCTACCTAAAACATAATGTTTTAGTTATTTACAATGTTAGATGAAGCATCCAACCAAATTACAAGCCGAATCAAACTATATTAATCCATCATATTCTAGCAACGGTTTAATCATGTCCCCCAGCAAGATTGGACAAACTGTTAAATGATTTGGCACCACTACTCATATTGTGGTTAGCATTGCTATAGGTTCTATGATGGCGGCACCGGAAAGACCCCGTGTGGGTGGTCGGAGAACAAAGGCAATTAATCTTTCCTTCAGAAGGGACCCTGCTCATGCCACCACCTTCTTTAACCGCCAAATGTGGTAGTTTCACGAATCCAACAACATGGTTATGGTTTCCAGACATCTTGGATTCTTCCATTGTCGGTTTTGATTGCTCGAACTTTGGTCGCTCTTGTTGTGCTTCCATCTCATCCACTTTCTGTTCGATGGTCGGTTTCGACACGTTAGTTGGCACCTAATATATACATTTACATGCGGAAAGGCGAAAACAATTATTGTTGTTTGAATTATGATTGATTTTTAAGATTGTTTTGTTTTGTTTAAGGAATTACCTGAAAAGAACCTTGTTATGGCTGTAAAGGCCTTCGATTTTGGCGAGGTTTGTGTCTAAATTATATAGAGAGAGAGTTGAAATTTGTGTAGAATGAATGGAGAAGGCAAACGGTAATATGGATGTGTTGCTAAGAATATCAAAGACATACTAAATTTGTCATGGAATTTGATGGTCAATCATCACCGTATTTGGCAAAATATTGTGATAGTTTTTTTGCTTTTTAATCGGGATGAGAATAAGACATGGATATTGGGAATCTCGATTATAAAATCGCGTCTCATACTTTTTGTGTACCGTTGAGTATCGGATATAGCTATTAGTTTGTTAAAAAATTATTTGTTGGAATTTCCAAGTACATTATACTGATTATAGTTTTTATGTCATTTTATTACGTGATGAATTAAAAATATGAAAACTAAAAGGTTGATAGGTTAATAGTTTACTCTATTACCTAATGACAAAGGAAAATAAAAAGAAATAGTTTACGTGTATGGTTCAAGAAAATGAGTATGTATGTTTTAGATAATCAGGTCGGGTATCACCTAATACCATACTTGTATTTAATATTTCGGGTTTCAGGTAATCGGTATATTATATTCCCTTTTAAAAGTTATTCGGCGAAATGAGTATGTATAAGACCTTTTAAAAGATATTATATTTTGTAAATTTAAATAAAAATATATAAAGTTGACCTTATAAGTTTTAGTTCTATGGCTATAAAAATTATAAAAAATATATTTTATAAATCTGAATTACCTTAAAATTTATAAATTTGACTATTTTTTATTCTCAATAAAATACATTAGAAGAAAAACCTTAAAGAAAATGCAAATTGAAAAACTTATCAAACATTTGCTATATCTTCTATAGTAGCTGCCTCTTCTCTCTGAGTCGCTGGCCTAATTCCCCAATCCTACGTGGACAGGGTTTCCATCAACCCCATATCTTAGCTGATCGGCGACGTGTTTCTCTACCGATAACACCGTCGGAAAGTTCTTGATCGACCGAGAATATTTCCAATTCAATAAAAGGTACAATCAGTCTTGATTTAGGGTTTCGTATTTGGGAGAATTGAAACCCTAGAACTTGGTCAATCTGGGAGAATTGAAACCCTAGAACTATAGGATTAGAAGTATGGTTACACAAATTCCATGTCATTCAATCCCTTTATTGTTTATTTAATTTGTTCTTGTCACTCTGGTTCCACAAAATTCTGTATGAGTTCTACATGATTCCAGATTATAAAAAGTTTATGACCTAATGTGAAGAATGTTTCAGGTCAGTATCTCAAGATGTTCTCATTGAGTGCAAGAGTGATTCCTAGCTCCACCTCTCAATTAGGTTTGATATTTTTCTGTTAAATTACTTTAGGATATTGGCATTTCATATTTGATATCAGATAGTTCTAATATGAGTATATGACTGACGTTAGGGTTGCGCGATTTCTTCACAGTGAGGTCAGAAGTACCAAATGTTGGGCAAATGAAGTCTAGTAGTCTTTGCTCATTGCCACTCAGATCACTTACCACACAACTTGCAACATTTGGAGGACGAATTCAAATTTCACCATTGAAGTCTGCTGCTTTTATCTGTGCTGCAGCTTTGGTTAGTTCAGTTTCATTATCTGTCACATATTCATATTGGGTTGTTTTGTGCTGTTGGTTATGTTACCCAAGATTGTGTTTTTAGCTTTAACCTTACGGATTTTGAAGCATTGCTATAGAAAGTTTGAGAGAGTTGTCTTTATTATCTTCTTGCGTTATTAGCATGAATATTGTCATACCCACTCTAAAACGATTTCCAATCCACTACCAATATATGTAGTAAACTAAGATCAATGCTATCAGGAATTTGAAGCAATTATATTATATAATTAAAGATATATAATGATAATGTATATGTAGGAGTCGGATCAAATAAGAAGTAGATTTTGCGTGAGAAGTGTGCAAAGTAAGTCTGGCCCTTGATCAAAGCAACTCAATGGCTAAGAGCCTAAGATAGTAAGATAGAGATGGTGATTTCATAATTAACTTGAGAAAGGGCAAAAAAGGAAAAGCAATGATTTTTGACTTTCTAGTTCCACCACATTTTTAAACCCGGATAACTTTTATATAGCTCATTATTTTCACCAATGAAGTCTGCTGCTTTTATCTGTGCTGCAGCTTTGGTTCATTCAGTTTCATCGTCTGTCACATATTCATATCGGGTTGTTTTGTGCTGTTGGTTATTTTACCCGAGATTGTGTTTTTAAATTCAACCTTATGGATTTTGAAGCATTGATGTAGAAAGTTTGAAAGAATTGCGTCTTTATTATCTTCGTACTTTATTAGCATGAATATTATCATGCCCACTTTAAACACTTTGGCAGAAATTGGTTTTGAGTATGAAATTCCTGCATTTTCTTCTATGCAGAATGCTCGGATGGGTGCAGAGCAGACTCAAACTGTTACACGTCAGTCATCAACAATCACCATTGCTCCTGTTCAAGGTAGTTATTAAAGCCATTTATGTTCCACACCTATGTATTTTTTGTTTCTTTTGCATGAAAGATTATAAAAGAAGGTTTGAAATTGAGGTTGTATATGTAATAGAAACCATGTTTGTTTAAAATTTTTTTAACAATCAACTGGAAAACAGGGAAAGAGAAGTCTCCGGACCTTGATGATGGAGGTACCGGACTACCACCACGTGATGACGATGGAGGTGGTGGTGGTGGGGGTGGTGGAGGTGGGTGGTCATCAGGTGGGTTCTTCTTTTTCGGGTTTCTTGCATTTCTAGGGTTTCTGAAGGATCAAGAAAAAGAGGGGTCTTACAGGGATGACAGGTGAAGATGTGAGAGATTCTTTCAGAATAATAGAGGGTAAGACGAGATTACTTGCAGCTAGGTAGCTCCCGTGATGGTTAAAACCAAAAGTTAGAGGCTAAAACCGTAGTAGTTCTATTATGAACCTTAAGGAGATATATCACGACACGTTGTACCTCGTCATAAGTTCGATTGTTTTACTCTTTTGCAGTTTTGCATTGGCATTGGTTTTAAGTTGGGTTCCTTTTGGTTGGTTGTAATAAAAACTATTTTTTTAACAGGAACACCTAGATTATTTAGGATAGAATGGGCAACACTTAGATAATCAAGGATAAATTTTCAACCCTAATACTAGAACTTTTTGATTTTTTATCTCTTAATAAAAATAGTCAAATAGTCATTCACATCCACTTAACAAACATTTTTAACTATTAGTGTTAAAAGGAGCAAATGCTTCACCACGTGCAAAAAGTTATGACTAAAATTGTAATTTTTTAAAATTAAGAACCAAATCTATGATATGGACATACTAATGGAATAATCTGTTTAAATAACTCGATAAATAAACACGTTTATCTCCATCCTTATCAGCCTCATAAACCTATAAAAATATACGCAAACACACGATTTCATGAGGGTCCGATAACCTACAAGTAACTGGTCACCACGGCAGGTTTAACTTATGAAGAAGATGGAGGACCATTATTGCGTAACACACATTGGCGTACCTATCGAAGTGGGTACTTGTCGTGGTCGATACCCATGAAAAAAAAATATTAGTATATATACGATGTAATCTCAAGCGGCCCCAAAAAATTTTGACGACCCCTATTTATTTAAATTTTTACAAATTTATACTTATTACAAAAAAAACAAATTTAAACAAATAAGTTAAAAAAATGTAATAAGTATAAACCTTTAGGACCTAGACTTTAACCTTACCCCATTTAGACTAAGTTTAATTTTATTATCCCATTACTCTTTTAATGAATTAAGTGGGTCATTATAACATTACTCCCATTAATATTATTTTAGTCACTAAGATGCGCTTGTTACCTTAGGAGTGAATAGGTTGGCTTGTCCTGTGGGTGAGGTTAATAGTCTTAACAACAAATCATTAAAATATGTGAAGATTTGGTTAAACAAAGTCAATCGATACAAATTGTCTTTGAAAAACAAAGTTGCTTAAGAATGTTTCTTTAGAGGATATGACGGCTAGGTCTCAAAAATAAAAATCCGTAGAGAGCAATTGTAGGGTTATGTATTCATATTGTGCATTTCTAATCACGATTGACATACTTACATTATGTGTTTGCAATTTAGTTTGGTTTTATTTTTGTCACATGACTCGACCCAAACAGAAAAAATCTAAAATTTAACAATATATGTTTTGCGATTAATAAACGATCACAGGTTTGGTAAGGAACAAAATTCTCACCAGACGCCATTAAGATGAATCATGTAATCTAATCAAGTATTAATTAGTTAACTAACTTAGATGTACAACCACTAGCTTAGTCTAGTGGTAAACGTATATACTCAAGACTTCACTAAAATGGAGATGTCTTGGGTTCAAGTCCTACTGTGACAAAAAAAAAGAGGTCCAAGTTAGGCCAGGGGGTTTTCTCACCTATGGTGGATTTTCTCCTGAGGGAGGTAGAGATGATCGGGTAGGTCAGTGGCCCATTAGTGATCCAAATTGCCGTTAAAAAAAAACTAACTTAACCAAACCAAACCAAACCAAACGTACCCAGTATAATCCCACACATAGCTAACGCTATTAGTAGGGTCTGGGGAGGGTGTGATGAGGGCAAACCTTACCCCTATCCCAAGGGATAGAGAGGCTGCTCCCGTTTAGACCCCCGGCTCCATGGGAAAGAAAAAGATAAAAATATAAATAAAATTAATGAGTAATAAAGTAAAATAAATCTAACAGTAATCTAACAATTAGCAGTGTATGACTAGAGTATATTAGTCACAAGAAACACAACACACCTACAAGAAACAAGACATACGCAAAATCTTTGCTAAACAACTATACTCTCCCACACAACGGGTCACTCATCCTAAAACCCTAATACGACGTCTCCATGAAATCCTATCATTGATCATGTCCTCTGAGAGGTGTAAATCTAGCAAATCAAGCCTAATCCTCTCATCCCACGTTAATTTCGGTCTCCCCCTGCTCCTTTTCCCCTCTACAACGAGAGTTTCCACCGTTCTCACTGGATCTGTGCTCTGTCTCCTCTTGACATGTCCAAACCATCTCAATCTCCCTTCTCTTATCTTATCTGAGATACATGTGACTCCCAATCTCTTCCGAACAACTTCATTTCTTATTCGGTCCTTTCTCGTGTGTCCACACATCCACCTCAACATCCTCATCTTAGCTACATCCATTTTTCGAGCTTGTGTCTTCTTGATGGCCCAACAATCGGTTCCATATAGCATCGCTGGGCGAACTGCTACCCTATAAAATTTACCCTTTAACCCTATTGGGAACCTCTTGTCGCACAAAACACCTGAGGCCGCTCTCCATTTGCCCCAACCAGCCTGCACCCGATGGACTACATCATTGTCGATGTCCCCGTTACTCTGGATGACAGATCCTAGATACTTGAACTTCAGTGTCTTCGGGACAACCCCACCTTCAATAGAAATTTAGGTCTCCTCGTCGACGTTTGCACCACTAAAGTTGCAGTGAAGGTACTCGGTTTTAGATCGGCTTATCTTCAAACCTTTGTGCTCTAAGACTGTTCTTCATTCCTCTAGTCTGTTGTTCAATGTCTCTTTACTTTCTGCAATCAACACGATATCATCAGCAAAAAGCATGCACCATGGAATTGCATCTTGAATCGACTTTGACAACTCATCCAAAACTACTGCAAAGAGAAAGGGGCTTAGTGCCGACCCCTGGTGAACTCCCACTTCCACCGGAAAAAAGTCTGTATCCCCCACAGGTGCTCGGACGCATGTCTTAGCCTCATGATACATATCCCTAATTGCCTCAATATATTTTACTAGGGATCCCTCTTCCCTCCAGACTTTCCCAGATCAATCTTCTAGGCACACTATCGTACGCCTTTTCAAGATCGATGAACACCATATGTAAATCATGTTTCTTCTCTCTGTACTTTTCCATTAATCTTCTTAAAATGTGTATCGCCTCCGTAGTGGACCGGCCTTGCATGAACCCAAATTGGTTTGCTGTAACCTGGGTTTGTCGTCTAATCCTTGTATCTATAACTCTTTCCCATAATTTCATTGTATGACATAGGAGCTTAATCCCCCTGTAGTTAGCACAACATTGAGCATCTCCTTTGTTTTTATATAGAGTACTAAGACACTACGCCTCCACTGATCTGGCATCTTCCTGGTTTTGAAGATATTGTTGAACAGTTTTTTTGATTAATTAGAATTAGAATTTGAAAATAAACAACAATACAAATTGCCGTTATAAATTTCTTGGATCAACGGATTCAAAGGAGATGTACAGTTTTTTTTTTGTTTTTTTTAACAAGTTTAGAAACTAGATAATTAAATGTAGATCGGGAATTTATAAATACAAGGTTAAATTTGAATACATGTTTTGTTATTTAGATAATGATGGTCCAAGAAAGATAAATAGTTAGAAGAGTTAATTACACATATGGGTTTTATGGTTTGGACAAAATAAGAAGATCAGGTACTAACTTTGAAAAGTAACAAGTTTGAGGCTTGTAATTTCAATTTTATAACGAGTTTGGATACTAACACTAACAGACGTTAGTTTTTCTGTTAAGTTAGAGTGAAATACCTAAAATACCCTTCAAGATCAGGTTTATATAATCGTAAGATCAGGGGGGAGAAATCGCATGGACCATCTGCCACCACCACCCCCCCTCTGCCACCATTACCACTGTCAACCCTTCCTGGTCTCACTCTCGCCGGAACCCTAATTGGCTCGACGAAAAAACAGAGGTACGAATTCAACAGTCTTCTCACCATCTACCATCCTTCACCTCGAAACCCTAATTGCCACAACCGTCACCTCGGATTCCACATCCTTCTCACCATATCTTCGATTGCTTTCGTCTAGCAATGATTTAAGGGGAGAGGAACCAGATTTGGCGACGGTGGACGAGATGTTCACTTAGAACCAGATTTGGCGATGATTTCAGAAGAGGAACCAGATTTGGCGATGATTTCAGGGGGAGAGGACCAGATTTTAACCATCTACCTGATTATAGGGGACGAGGTGTTCATTTAGAACCAGGATGGTAGTGGCCGGCGATAGTAAAAGGTATTTTAGGTATTTTACTCTAACTTAACAGAAAAATTAACTTATGTTAGTGTTAGTACCAACTCGTTATAAAATTTAAATTACAAGCCTCAAACTTGTTACTTTTTAAAGTGAGTACCTGATCTTGTTATTTTACCCAAACCATAACCCCATTTGTGTAATTAACTAATTAGAATTTGAAAGTTTGAAGTTTGAATGATAACATCATGAAAGATAATGAACATATTTGATTGAAAATGTTTTGACAAACAGATCGATAGCGATGGTTCTTTCGGTCTTTATAAAAATAAAAATTAGATGACAAATTAATTAAAAAAATTGACAATACTTACTGTTTAAAAATAAAAGGTAAATAAAATACGTCACGTAATGGTTTTCCAGAAACGCCACTGTAAGAATGATTTAAAAGATTGGTGGTAGACTGGTAGTTCAGTCAAAAAGCATATAGACCAGATAGATGATTCATATTCAGGTGTAGAAATGAACGATAACCAACATGTGTCTTGGATATAGCATAACATAAGACGCATGAAAACAAAAAACGTTTCATCACAAATAACCAAGTCCGTACTAAAATTAAAGAGTGATGCAATTAGTCAACCTCCTCCATCTTGCTCTCAGCATCGGCATCAGCATCAGCTTCCTCAAGAGCAGGCACATCAGCATCCTCCTCTGCATCCTCATCAATACTGAGCCCAAGTTTCAACATCCTGTGAATCCTGTTGCCGAAGGTATTCGGCTCGTCAAGGCTAAACCCAGATGTGAGCAATGCAGTCTCAAACAGCAACAGCACCAAGTCCTTAACAGACTTGTCGTTCTTGTCAGCATCGGCCCTCTTCCTCAACTCCTCCATGATTGCGTTCTCAGGGTTGATTTCCATGGTCTTCTTGCTCGACATGTACCCAGCCATGCTTGAATCCCTTAAAGCTTGCGCCTTCATGATTCTTTCCATGTTGGCGGTCCATCCATACTCACCGGTAACCAAACAGCAGGGAGAATCCACCACACGGTCGGAAACAACCACCTTCTCCACCTTGTCACCCAAAACATCCTTCATCACCTTGCACAGACCCTCGAACTTCTCCTTCAAAGCTTCCTGCTTTTGCTTCTCATCCTCGGTTTCCTCAAGCTTCAAACCTTCTTTGGTTGCAGAAACCAATTTCTTACCTTCAAACTCCTTGAGCTGGCCTACTGCATACTCGTCAATGGCATCCACCATGTACAACACCTCGTAACCCTTTTTCTTCAGTTTCTCCAAGAACGGGGAGTTCTCTACAGCCTTCTTGCTCTCACCAGTGATGTAGTAAATGTCGTTTTGGCCCTCCTTCATCCTAGTCACATAGTCCTTCAAACTGGTCATCTCATCACCACTCTTGGTGGAA
Source organism: Smallanthus sonchifolius (assembly GCA_023525975.1). NCBI lineage: Eukaryota > Viridiplantae > Streptophyta > Magnoliopsida > Asterales > Asteraceae > Smallanthus > Smallanthus sonchifolius. Next base: position 12,207,737 of record CM042026.1, on the reverse strand, counting down.
TGGTATCGAAGCAATTCTGCTAGTTTGGTCTTGTTCTGGGAATCCTCGTGGATACCCAACTTAAGGTTCTTGGAGAAAGCTTCGTAGAACTTGGTATAATCTTCCTTGTTTTCAGCAATCTCCTGGAACAGCTCAACACACTTCTTGACCAAATTCTTGCGGATCACTTTCAAGATCTTGTTTTGCTGCAACGTTTCTCTAGAAATGTTAAGTGGGAGATCTTCAGAATCCACAATACCCTTCACAAAACTCAAGTATTCAGGAATGAGTTCTTCACAGTTGTCCATGATAAAGACACGACGGACATAGAGCTTGATGTTGTTTGGCTTCTTCTTTGTGTCAAAGAGGTCAAATGGAGCGCGTTTGGGAACAAAAAGAATAGCTTTGAATTCGAGTTGACCTTCAACCGAGAAATGCTTGACATTCAAGTGTTCTTCCCAGTCGTTGGTTAGACTCTTGTAGAAAGCAGCATATTCTTCTTTGGTGATTTCTTCAGGTTTCCTCATCCAAATAGGCTTTTGTTTGTTTACCAAGTCAAATTCATGGGACACTTCCTTGATCTTCTTCTTTTTCTTCTCTTCCTTCTCTGTATCTTCATCAATCTCCTCCACTTTCCCTTCCTCATCTTTCTTCTCTTCATCATCTTCGTCATCAGAAATTTCTTTTTCAGTGGTTTTTTCAACCCATAGAGAAATTGGATAGCTGATGAACTCAGAGTGTTTCTTAATCAGATCTTTAAGCCTTCGTTCTTCAAGGTATTCTAGCTGATCCTCTTTAAGGTGAAGTGTCATTTTGGTCCCTCTGCCAAGGGATTCACCAGAAGTGTCTCTAGTAACCGTGAAAGACCCACCAGCTTGTGACTCCCAAACATACTGTTCATCATCATTATGTTTGGTTGTCACCACAACTTTATCAGCAACCAAATAAGCAGAGTAGAAACCAACACCAAATTGACCAATCATGCTGACATCAGCACCAGCGGTGATGGCTTCCATGAACTCTTTGGTGCCAGATCTGGCAATGGTACCCAAATTGTTCACCAAATCTGAAATAATAAAGTATGGAAACATCAGAACATTGTTTCTACAAAATTTCAAAACTGATGAAAAGCTTATTACTCACCAGCCTTGGTCATTCCAACTCCACTATCAATGATGGTCAATGTGTTGCTAGCTTTATCAGGGATAATATGGATGAAAAGCTCTGGCTGCCCATCTAGCTTACTCTTGTCTGTCAGGCTCTCAAAACGAATTTTGTCCAAAGCCTATGAAGAAAGATCATTGTTAGTGATATTATTAAGAATCTACCAAACTGTGCAAAAAATAGTTTTCAAAGAAACAATAACTGTAAGCTAATAAAATACACAAGTAAACATATACAATAAGATCCAAAAATGCTAGTCTGTGCAAACTATTTATTAGCCTGAAATATCTTCAAATTTAAAAAATAACTAAACACCACTTGACATGAAAAATTCGGTTTCTGCTAAAGTTCTGATATAAGATTCATGTTCGGATCAGCAAAAAGCTACTTGGGTTTTAATCTTTGTAAATAGAGGAGATGCTTTTAATCTTTGTAATGTAATGGATAACCCTACGGATTAAATTTGACTAGCTGCATTTGCATAAATTAGCTCTTAAATGGCCTCATTTTGACAGGCTCATGTGTGCACTTGTAAAGATAAGCTAGATACTACTCTTATGATCAATTGAATAAGAGATCGCAACAGGCAATGCAAACGATAAAATTCGACTAGCTGCATATGCATAAATTAACTCTTAACTGACCTCTTTATCAGGTTGTGCACTTGTAATCATATATTACAAAAATAACCTAGATACTGCTCTTATGATCAATTGCATAAGAGATCGCAACAGACAATGCAAACGATAAAATTCGACTAGCTGCATACGCATAAATTAACTCTTAACTGACCTATGTTTGCCAGGTTCATTTGTGCACTTGTAATCATATATTACAAAAATAACCTACATACTCCTCTTATGACCAATTGCATACGAGATCGCAACAGAAAAGATAAACGACACATTCATGAATAAAATCAGCTTAGTCATTGCACTCGGATCATACAGTTCAAATCACAAACAGTAACGCAACAGAAGGAATTGAAACACAATCATATATACAAGAGGCTAGCTTAAGAACACATCGCATATTTTGAACAGAGGCAGAATAATCGGACAAGCTAGAAACGAGACATAAACGATACACTGACCTAATCGATGAACAAAAGCGTAAAGTAGACTTACATCGGACGAATTACTGATGAGCTCACGGAGAAAGATCTCCTTGTTGCTGTAGAATGTGTTGATGATGAGACTCAGCAACTGGTTGATCTCGGCTTGAAAGGCAAACGTCTCTGTATCCGCCATTGATGAGATCTCTAAACAGACGAATAATTCACAGAGAGGAAGGAAATATCTGAAATGTTGGAGGATTTGGGGGATGGAGTGGATCGAAGAAGGAGGCGGAACGGGTTTATATAATAGCCAGTGGGGTTAGGGTTTGTAGACGGGATGTTATTCTAGATCCTTCTATCTATTGGGAAGACCGATGACTTTTTGATTATATATTTATATAAAGGACCCTCTTCTTTGTATATTTGCATAGAGGCCTTTAAAGTATTGAGTGTTTTCACTTACGCAACCCTCCAAGGCCAATTTGACATATTCTTTTCTTGTGAATCGTTTAGTAAAAGAGACCCATGTGTTATTGCACCTAGGCATGTTTCTCGTGAACGCACTTATCTTCCGTTAAGAAACATTCTAGATTTTGGAGCAGGAAAAGTTTTAAAAAACGAACGGTTTAAGAACAAACGATTTAAAAAAACCAACGGTACGTCTCCCCTATGAATTTTTCAAAACGCACTTATCTTCCGTTAAGAAATGTTCCAGATCTCGGAGGAGGAAGGGTTTAAAAAAACGAATGGTTTAAAAACGAACGATTTTAAAAAACAAAAGGTTTAAAAAAACAAACGACATTAAAAAAACGAACGGTTTTTTTGAATAATAATAAAAAATAGATATACAAATAAAAAATATTATTTAACATATATACACACACTAATAATAGAGATGGTAAGAATATTGATATTTTTAACTATTTAAGTCCATGAGAGTGTTTTGGTTATTTCAGAAAAAAGTTAACAGTTAAATCTAACGTTGTTAACCAAAAAAACTCAAATGGCTAAGAAAATAAAAAATTATGCCGTAAATCAAGGTTTTAAAACTTTAGGGACTTAAATAGTAATTTACTCTTGTTTTTAACGAAGATAAAATGGCTATACGTATGAAGTTAGCTTACATGTTAATTTATAGTGATTCATTTAATTAAATTAAACCTTTAAATTTAATATAATAATGTATATATAATTTAACATCTTTATACCAAACAGCTGAATTTTTTTTGCATGGCGAACATTGAATGTTGTGACGTCGCACCCTCCCGTCATATGGGAGAGCCTCGTCCAACTCCTGCCAATATGTTGTCTTAACCGAGCCCACTTGGCGTCAGAGTTGGAGAGCATCCAAGGAAAAATCCCACCCAATACGGCCCCTTCCGGGCTTGAGGGAGAGCCAAGGCTCGAACCATGGATCGGCGTGGGTAAAACCCGGTGCAACAGCCTAAGAACTAGGCCTCATTTGCATGCCTCAGAAATTAATGGTGGTGATAGGGATTGAACTCGGGTCCCTTGGGACTTCAGGCCTCACCTCAACCACTACACCACAACCTCTTTGACACCAGACAGCTGAATTTGATGATTAAAATTTGAAAAGTTAAAAAGGGGCCTAAACATTCGCACGCTTCTTTATATGGGACCAATGGAATTGCTTCCCCCTCCAGCAAACTTGTTAAAAGTTAATTCGTTCCAAGCCCTTGTATTATAGAGAGTTTACAAACATAAATCCAAGTTGAAGAAATTGTCATAACTATTTCAAAAACTTTTCCATACCAAACCAAATAAGCTAGTTTAAGATTCAATCTAGCTCTGTTTGAAACTTAGAACCGGCCATTTAACGTTTATTGTTTAAATATTTTTTTATTTTTATAATATGTGTGTCGTAAATCATCTTTATCATTTTAAAAATTTTAATATAAACTAATAATTTTAGAAAAAAGAAAATCTAAACACCAAACTAGTAATATCAACGAGTTTGGTTCAAAACTTTTGTTAGGCGTGCCAGATCAACCCGTCATGCCACGAAACACCGCACCAGGTGTTAATGAGCGGGGCCGTGTCCTTTTCAACGTGTGCAGAGCCACGATCGTGAGGCAAAAAAATTTTTAAAAAAATGGGCCACTAAAATGACGAAACCTCAATATTTCTTTTTTTTATTATTATAAGATTTAATTTAAGACTTATTTTGATTTTTCTCAAATAACTTTCATTGGTTAGTTTAAAAAAAACGAAATACACAGTTTTGCTTCTTTTTTTTCTGAACATTCCGATATAAACTTAAAAAAAAACTACTTTTGGTCTCGTAAGTGATTTTGACACGTGTTTGGATTGACATTTCAGATGATAAATAATTGTTTAAAAAAATTAATACTAATTGTTCAAAAATAATTTTATCTTAAATGTTTAAAAATACTTCTGTTAAATAAATTAATGAGGTGGATTAAAAAATTAATTAAAAACTAGCTTACCTCACTAAATCATTAATTATACACCTTTAGTGAATGTAAAAGGTGAAACCACTCCATCCTACATAACACTTTATGATGACACTCACTAAGAGCATTAACAATCCGTTCTTTAAAATTATGTGAGTGAGTTTTGTATATTTTATGGCGTGGTTTAAAGTGGTTGTGAGTGAAGAAGAGAGAAAAGATATAAGATTTTTGTAAATATAAGGATAAAAGTAGTGGTTTTTAGTATAATTATAAAGATAAGGAGAGAGAAAAGTAGAGATAAAAGGTAAAAAAAGTATTGTTTTTTAGTGTAATTATAAGGATAAAGATATGGAATATAAAGAACGGGTTGGGAATGCTCTAAAGTATTACTCATTTTCTACACAAGTTATTTGAGAACCAAAGGGATATTTGGTTTAAAAAAATTTAACTCCTAATTACGTACTACATACCATGAAAATAAATAATATAAATTAAAAACCCACCATGCCAAGAAAATCCAATTGCAACAAAAGTAATTCCAACATAATTGTTCAATAAGGATCTGTTTAGATCATGATCAAAAAACCTACACTATCCCTGAAACTGAGTAGGAAAAACTTGCACTTTCGCTTAATCAACTTCCTCCATCTTGCTATTTGTGTCACCGTCACCTTCCTCAAGAGCAGGCATGTCAATGTCACCATCACCACCATCCTCATCAATGTTCAAACCAAGCTTCAACATTCTATGGATTCCATTACCAAACGTATTCGGGTCATCCAAACTAAACCCGGAAGTCAGCAATGATGTCTCAAACAGCAACATCACCAAATCCTTCACTGACTTATCATTCTTATCAGCATCAGCGCGCTCTCAATTCCTCCATAATCGGGTTCTCAGGGTTGATCTCCATGGTCTTCTTGCTTGACATGTACCCAGCCATGCTTGAGTCCCTTAAAGCTTGTGCCTTCATGATTCTTTCCATGTTGTTCACCAGTAACCAGACAGCAAGGGGAATCCACCACACGGTCCGAAACAATCACCTTTTCCACCTTGTCACCCAAAACATCCTTCATCACTTTGCACAGACCCTCGAATTTCTCCTTCAAAGCTTCTTTTTTCTTCTTTTCATCTTCACTCTCGTCGAGTTTCAGACCTTCTTTGGTTGCAGAAACCAGCTTCTTCCCCTCGTATTCTTTCAGCTGACCGACTGCGTACTCATCTATCGCGTCCACCATGTACAACACCTCATACCCTTTTTTCTTCAGTTTCTGGGGAGTTCTCTACAGCCTTCTTACTCTCACCAGTGATGTAGTAAATGTCATTTTGGACCTCCTTCATCCTGGTAACATAGTCCTTCAAGCTGGTCATCTCATCACCACTCTTGGTGGAATGGTATCGAAGCAATTCTGCTAGTTTCGTCTTGTTTTGGGAATCCTCATGGATACCCAACTTAAGGTTTTTGGAGAAAGCTTCATAGAACTTGAAGTAATCTTTCTTGTTATCAGCAATCTCCTGGAACAGCTCGATGCACTTTTTGACCAGATTCTTGCGAATCACTTTCAAAATCTTGTTTTGTTGCAGCATCTCACGAGAGATGTTAAGAGGAAGATCTTCAGAATCCACGATACCCTTTACAAAACTCAAATATTCAGGAATGAGCTCCTCACAGTTATCCATGAAAAAGACTCGGCGGACATAAAGCTTGATGTTGTTTGGCTTCTTCTTTGTGTCAAAGAGGTCAATGGATGCTCTCTTGGGAACAAAAAGAATGGCCTTGAACTCCAACTGACCTTCAACTGAAAAATGTTTTACATTCAAATGATCCTCCCAGTCGTTAGTTAGACTTGTAAAAAGCAGAATATTCTTCTTTGGTAATTTCTTCGGGTTTCCTCATCCAAATAGGCTTTTGTTTGTTTACCAAAGACCATTCATGAGACACTTCCTTGATCTTTTTTTCTTTTTTTTCTCTTCCTTCTCCTTCTCTTCATCAACTTCCTCCACTTTCCCTTCCTCTTCTTTCTTTTCTTCCTCATCCTAATCACCAGAAATTTCTTTTTCAGTGGTTTTCTCAACCCACAAAGATATTGGATAGCTGATGAATTCAGAGTGTTTTTTAATCAGATCTTTAAGCCTGCGTTCCTCAAGGTATTCTACCTGTCTTCTTTTAGGTATAGTGTCATTTTGGTCCCCCTACCAAGGGTTTCACCAGAAGTGTCTCTAGTAACAGTGAAAGACCCACCAGCTTGCGACTCCCAGACACACTGTTCGTCGTCGCTGTGTTTGGTTGTTACCACAACTTTGTCAGCAACCAAATAAGCAGAGTACAAACCAACACCAAACTGTCCAATCATGCTAACATCAGCACCAGCAGCTATTGCTTCCATGAACTCTTTGGTGCCAGATCTTGTAATGGTACCCAGATTGTTCAACAAATCTGGAACAAAAGAGTATATATAGTTGTAAATGATAACGTCTTCAGTGGAATATAGCAAAAAGATAAATGCTACATTTCTTCCTCACCAGCTTTGGTCATTCCAACTCCACTATCAATGATGGTCAATGTGTTGTTGGGCTTGTCAGGAATAATATGGATGAAAAGCTCTGGTTGTGCATCTAACCTGCTCTTGTCAGTCAAGCTTTCAAAGCGTATTTTATCCAGAGCCTAAAAGGGTATACAAATTATTCTGCTTAGCAATATTATGAAGTAAGCATCATGGATCACTTTATAACAAATTAACAGTTCTTGAAGTTTAAAGAACCATATGATGACAAGCTTATGCAAACTGAGAAATCTTTTTGTTAATCAGATAGCAAGACACCAATATGCTTATTAGTACAGCTGCTATAAAGCAAAAACTTGACTACACGTGCATAAATTGTCATAGAAACACGATAACTACCAAATTATTAGCAACATTTGAGAATCTTGACATGATAAAGTTGGTAAAAGAACTATGATTCACTTAACTACTTAATTTATTAATCCTTTTACCTGTTTTTATTGACAAGTTTATTTTCAAATACATATTCATCTATATAGTGAATGTTAAATAGAAAAACAAAAAATATGTAATCTCAGTGAACCATGTTAAATAGAAAAACGAAAAACATCAAAGCTCATCAACCATTCAATATAACTTCAAATGAAGGGGATGGTAAGATCGTGTTCAATGCTAAAAAATCCAGGTGAGATCAACAGAAGTATGACCAGTTCTCCATATATATAAGATATATTTGTTTCTAAATTATTTGCACATATATAAAATATAATTCCATTTTGTTACAATTACCTTTCTAACTTAACTATAGCATGTTTGAAAAGCTTAATCTGGTTAGGTAATCAAAACAAAAGGAGATTCTAATAGTTTCTATATTATTTGCACATCTATACTTTCTGACTTGTGTATGTATAGATTTAGATAACAATAACAATAATCATGTCTTAATAAATAGCGAAACAGTAATTGCCAGATGAATCAAACATAATATGCAACATTTCAATTACTTTATGATAAATAATCAATTAGCAAATAGAAACAGTACATGCTTCTGCTCATAATAATATATTAATATACAACAGATTTGCAAATACCCAGGCCTCGAGTCATAAAACTATAGATTAATGACAAGCACATTTGCATCAAGAATAACGCGTACGTGCATTTCAGAATAGAGTAAACCAAACGACAACAGAACAGATCTAGCCACAAGACGCGAAGAAATTTTAACTTACATCGGATGAGTTGCTAATAAGCTCTCGGAGAAAGATCTCCATGTTACTGTAAAGGTGTTAATGATGAGACTCAACGGCTGGTTGATCTCCGCTTGAAATGCAAACGTCTCTGTGTCCGCCATTGATGAATTCGATCAAGTTTACAGAAGATCGAGGGAGGGGAATGAATGCATGAGAGAGCAGGGATCAAGGGAGTATAAAAGAGACGTAGGGTTTCTTTTCTAGACGCTGGTTCTAGATCCTTCTATGGAGGAATATCGATTTTGACTCTTTACCCTTCTTAAGGGACCGGTTTGTGACGGAAGGTGGGAAGAAATGTGCGTGAAAATTGGTAATGATTAAAAATTGTATTACTGTTTCTGATTACTATTAATTTACTAATAATATTAAAAATCAACTAAATGCATAGTAACTCTATCAATAAGAGGGCGGCCATGTTAGGGTGTTGATTTGTGACCTTAAGGTCACGAGTTCAAACCGTTGGAAATGACCTTGTGCACAAAGTGTAGGGTAGGGTTGTGTACATCAGATTGCGAAGCGATCCGGACACTGTGTAAATGTCGTAGCTAAGTCAAGCATTGCGTACACCTTTTAGCTCTGTTAATGAAAACTATTCACGTGCATAGCTCTTTATGTGTTATTCGTCCCATATAAAACACAAAATGAAATCTACCATGGTGGTTGCGCCCAATTGAACCAAGAATACCGTATTTGTGATTGATTGTTGTTAATTAGGGTTACAAATGATCTTATATAGAGATATATTACACTTGAGTCCCTAAACTATCATTAATAACATTATGGTCTAATATTCCCCCGCAAGCTAAGCGCGAGAGCTATTGTAGCTTGTAAAATAAAGATAGACATAGACGAGATGCAGCAGCGTGTGGTGATGGTGTTTGATGGCAGGTTATATCCCCCCATGAACTGACGGCTGTCTTGAGCCCCTGTGTTAGCGTCTCCTTTGCTAACTTTCTCACGAAAGTTCTTCATAAAGCATCAACTTTCACCTGAAACTGTATGGACTTTTGGGTGAGAATCTGAACGAAAGTATTTGTGACCTTCATGTAATAGTTTCTGGTAGCAACTTTGAGGTAATAACATTCGGGTGAGGGTCCATCCGAAAGTGTGCACGAAACTGTAATCCGACAACAGGTTTTGTGTAGCGGTGGCGCGGTGATTGTGAAGCAATGGTAGCGTCACGTTGTGACGATCGCTAGGGTTTCAAATTGCAGTTTTGTTTCTGTGAACCCTAGTGAGAAGGTGACAGCGACATCGATTGCCGATGAGCAAAGGTTGTGTGATGCGGTGAGGAACAATGGCGGCGGATAAGGTTTGGTGGTAGTCGATTGTAGCGGCAGTGAGGATGGAGATGATTGCTTGTGGTGGCGGCCGCTGGAACTTATTTGAATGGTAAAGTAAACATGTATCTTAGGGGATGGTTGAAGAAGAAGAATATGGTTAGGACAGCGGCGGTGGCGGGCGCATAAGGTGTCGACGACGGTTTTTAGCTCTCATAGATCTGATACCAAATTAAACTAAGAATACTGTATTTGTGATTGATTGTTGTTAATAAGGGTTACAAATGGTCTTCCTATATAGAGAGACATATTATATTTTAGTCCCTAAACTGTCAACTAATAACATTTTGGTCTAATACGCCCCATATTAATTATTGAATGTCACGGGTTCTTATAGTTTAATTTCTCCCCTTTCTTGACCTTCTTTGGGCCTCTTATGGGCCGCCCACAACCAAACCCAAATTAAATAAACTAGTGTTATCCCGGCGCGCGTTATACAAAAAAAAGGACTTGGAATAACCTTGTATAAACGAATATTTTTGAAACGCCTACTATAACACAACGCAAAGCCATATTTCAAGTCAAATTTGTAATGCAATCTATAATGAAGAAAGAGGCCTACTTCAGTAGCAACTCCTTTAATTCTCCCTTCTAAATCAAAGTGTGTCCTTATGCTTTGATTACGTTGTTTCCTTTTCTTTTCAATCATATCTGCAAGTCAACCAAGAATCAGTGTTCACTTTCAAAGTGAAAAGAACCATACAAATGTTCTAATCTACGAAATGGTCAAAGCTTTGGTTTTGGGTCGGGCTGCAATTTAAATTGAGCAAAAAGTGGCCTTCAAACTTCAAAGTACTTTCTTGATATTGAAGCAGAAATGTCATGTTGCAATCTATACTCACATATAATGATAAATCTATACTCAAAGTACTATTTTTGTGTTCGGAGAAGCATCCACACTAAATCCACATCTCTGCCTATAAGATAAATTGATAAACAAAAATACATAAACAATCAGAATATAAAAACAGGAAACTAAGTTGACTCCTGTTAATTGATTGTTGAGAGACATATTATAGTTAAGTCCATGAACTATCAACTAATAACATTTTGGTTTAATACGCCCCATGTTTATTCCTGAATGTCACGGGTTCTGATAGTTTATTTTTTCCCCTTTCTTGACCTTTTTTGGGCCTCTTGCCCATAACCAAACCCAAATTAAAACCTATATTTAATATTTAACGTACTTATTTTATTTATTTATTTATTATTATTTTCATGGCCTTTACTGCCTTTCGCGTGTCAATGTAATGACACATTCGCCACTCATTTTCATAATATTTACATAGCTAAACATTGATGTAAAATACGGCATGTTACAACTTTATGTTTAATTACACGGGGCATCTTTTGTGTAATTAAACCTAACATTGATCTAAATATTATTTTTTTTGTAACATATATGCTTCCTGGAGTATCGCGCGAAGATAAATACCTAGTACAATACGTCACAACTGCTTAAAAGTTTCATTTTGTATTGTTTTTTTCTCTTTCAACTTTAAATTATGATGTTTTATAAAGTTCCGATTTTGCCTTTGCGACATGTTTACTTCTAACAGCGCTTCTAGGTGAATTTTTTTCGCGGAGTGAATACTAATGTACAAGTCGTCGAACCGAGCCTTACAAATTTTAACACCCCGTCGTAGCGCCCGAATTTCGCTCACTAGTTATACTAAAAATCAAAATATCTCCTACTACACGCGTTTCGCAAAACATAATCAAGATAATGTGTAGTCGACAATATATATATATATATATATATAGGATTAGGTTCAGGTAAAATGGATTTTAATTGTAAGAAGGGTGAGAAGGATTTAGGGTCATTAGATCAAATTGTAGAAAAAATTTAATGGTTGAGCTTAAATTGTAGGAGAAAAAGTTGTTGGAAGGGATATTTTAGTCTTGGCCACTTTTGTTGACTTTTTATCAAGTTCCCCCCACATTTTTAAACGTTCATAACTTTTACATACGACATTATTTTTAAAAAAAAATTACACCATAAAAACGAGCGTTTTTTTATCTTTAAAACGAGTATAGTGTCGTTATAAACAACAACGAATATTTTTTTACGTTTTCCAGCCCATTGTGTAATTAGTCAGGTCAATGTGTAATACAAGTTCATTGTGTAATACAAGTTCATTGTGTTTTATGTTTTCTAGCTCATTGTGTAGTTAGTTATGTCATTGTGTAATATCTGGTAATTGTGTAATACAAGTTCATTGTGTAATTAGTCAAGTCATTGTGTAATACAAGTTCATTATGTTATACAAGTTCAATGTGTAATACAAGTTCATTGTGTTATATGTATTTATCATTGTGTTTTACGTTTTACAGCTCATTATGTAGTTAGTCAGGTCATTGTGTATTACAAGTTCATCGTGTAATACAAGTTCATTGTGTAATACCACGTCTGGTTATTGTATAATACAAGTTCATTGTGTAATTAGTCAAGTTATTGTGTAATACAAGTTCAAGTTCATTGTGCTATATGTATTTATCATTGTGTTTTACGTTTTCCAGCTCATTGTGTAGTTAGTCAGGTCACTGTGTAATACAAGTTCATTGTGTAATAGAAGTTCATTGTGTAATACCATGTCTGGTCATTGTGTAATACAAGTTCATTGTTTAATTAGTCAAGTCATTGTGTAATACAAGTTCATTGTTTAATTAGTCAAGTCATTGTGTAATACAAGTTCATTGTGTAATGAGTCAGGTCATTGTGTAATACAAGTTCATTGTATCAAATATTTTTCATCATTGTGTTTTACGTTTTCCAACTCATTGTGTAATTCGCTCAAATATGTCAGGTCATTGTGTAATATGCTCATTGTGTAATATGCTCATTGTGTAATATCAGTTCATTGTGTAATATTAGGTCTGATCATTGTGTAATATCAGACCTTGTATTACACATTGACATGGTGTATTACACATTGACCTGGTATATTACACATTGATCTGGTATATTACACATTGATCTGGTATATTACACATTGACCATTATGCCCTCCCTTTAAAAACAATAAAATGACACATGTCAAACTTAGAATCATTCTTACCCTTCTTATTTTTAAAACCCTTTTTACTATAACCTAACCATATATATATATATATATATATATATATATATATATATATATATTATGATTAAAACTAAAATACCTTTTAATGATATCAGGTGTTCACTAGTTTATTGTTGACTTTAAAGGTAAAGAAAATGCATATACAATGTACAAAGTCATTATCATAAATTAATTTTATGCTAAATATATGAATTAAAGCATAAAAATATTAGATCTTTGGATATAGTGGCATTTGGTAAATTCTATAAATTAAAATAACTAAAGTATGCCAAAGTTAAAATTTTATAAATTTGGGGTCAATCATAAGTCCACAATTAACAAAAACAATACATGTTGAAAGTGGTAAAAGTTGAATGAACAAGAGTTTAGAGGTCGTTTTAGCGTATTTTTGAAAGTTAACTAATTAGCAGAATTATCTATGACCTAGTGATCCAGTGATAACTGAAAGGTTAGATGGTATTCAGATGTAAAATATTGTTGTTAAAAAAATAAAAAATAAAACTAATTAGCTGAATATTATTATTTTCTTTTCTTCGGCCCACATTATATAAAGTCCACACGGTGTAGTTTTCTCTTCGTAGGCCCACGCTATATGAATTCCACACAATAATACACGGGAAGGGGGAACTAACTAGACAACTACTTTTAGTTTTCAAACTAGGGCCTCAAATAGAACATCCAACTCATTATCACATGAAATTTCAAGTTTATGAATCATAACGAGTCGGTAATAACAGCAAGTTGTGACGGTTCGGTTTTAAATAAAATTTATATCGAGAAGTAGATAAAAATAAACGCGTCACAATGATATGTTCAGAATTTTATAAAACATAATATTTAAAAAGAAAAAAAATGTTACATCAATTGAAAAACATACGAACGAATACTAGTACCGGTTATGATGATACCGATAACGGTATCGATATTGTTCGGTGGGTCTCGGTTCCGTCCGACACGATACCAGTACAATACCAAAAAGACCATATTTCGAATACATTTATGTTTTCAACAAAAATTATACCAGAATGTCGAGAAAAAAAAATTAAACACAACCGCGTATTAAGTTTTTATAAAAAGTTAACGAACAAAAGCTATTAGAGAAAAACCAAATTTATAAAAAAAGTGTGTTAAAAGTGTATATTATATATAATATGAGAGGTTCAACCGAAACTTTAAAACATCCAAATAGTGCACCTTCTTACCAAAAAATAGGGGACTTAAATAATTAAGAGAAATCATTTAATTGTTTACAGTTATACATTTTTTATTTAATTATTAATAATAAATTAACGATTTAGATCGATTATCGTGAGTTTTTGCAATATTTATGGTTCTATAAAGAAACCGCTCTCTCACGCGCGCATATATATTCACATGCAATACAAGCTTATAAAAATACTTTGATCCATCCCCGAGGCTTTTTTATTCCTTTGTTGCAACTTGGTGGTTACCTAAAAGCAAACACCAATAATACATTAACACTGTTAAATAAGTGTGTAATGTGTTAGTCTTGAAGACCAACGTCAAAGCCAATTTTTTAATTAAGATATTTTAAAATTGAATAATAAGGCACACGACTATATAAGCCCCGTATATATAGTTGTGTTGTTCAATTAGGTTAAAATCCATAATAACTCATGTAGTCAAATTATTGATTTAGCTACATAACCTAAACTTAACCAACAAGTTCTAAACATCATATACAGTGGCGGATCTAGGAAAAATATCCAGGGGTATCTTATATTTCGTTCAGGGGTATCTGGATACATAAAACAGTAAAAAAAAAAAAAATTCCCGCTGCGCGTCGAAAATTCCCACTACGCGTCGAAAATTCCCACTACGCGTCGAAAGTCAGGTACCCCTCGCCTCTTCATAGATCCGCCCCTAATCATATAAGTTATTTCTAAGTATACAGAATCCTTAAACAACCAATTTTTTTAGAAACCTGTTAGTTAGGCATAAAACCCACTTTAATTATAATATTTGGTAAGTTAGGTAGTAAAAAGCTTACCAAATGACTTCTCCTTAATTCTAATTACATAAAGAACTATAACTAAACATAATTTGTTGTTCTGAGCATTTAACTTCTTTTAGAAAAATGATTCCTTTTATATGGTTCATGAAACACGACACTTTTAATTTTCTTTGCCTTCGCGTTTCTTTTCCATAAGACCATAACATTCTCTGAGAACAAAATGATTTTTTTATATGGTTCATGAAACTCAAACCCTCGACGTCTTTGGCAGCCGTGACTCGCTGCCATTACACCCGGTTAAATTTAGCCTTTTCCGTGCTACCTCCCCCATAGAAATGATCTTCGTAACTTCTCTAATCGATTCAATACCTTTGACGGAGCCTTGTATAAAGAAAAATAAATAAATGGGCAAAGAATCAAGGACAAATTTATTCAACGTTACACGTCCCCCCCTCCATAGACAATGATTTAGATTTACATCATGATAGTCTTGATAGGAGTGGTTTTCAGTTCTTTTCACAATTCATATTTACTCCCACCGGTAGCCCAAGATAAGAGAAAGGGAAAGAGCCCGCTTTGCAACGTAAAATAGAGGCCGTATGATTGATACTCGAGTCGTCAACGCCTACATCAAATATCCGACATTTTGACATGTTTACTTTAAGGCCAGTTACTAAGTAGAAACCTCTGACTATTCTCATCAGGTTTTTAACATTTGAGACGGTCCAAATGTTAAACATTTTATCTTGTTCTAATCTCATTTATTTTGGTAAATAGTGATGCATGTTTTCATAAAATCACATTATTGGATAGTCATTGGCAGGCAATTTACCGGTCAATATGTCACACTTTCATATCATTTGAAAGTGGTCATTTATATAAAAATTCCAACTATGATTTGTTTGGGTTTAGTTTAAGATATAAATAATTAAGATACTCGCACTGTACATTTTTTATATTTAATATCAGAAAAGTATTGTTTTGTCGGTAAAAATACTTAAAATATTGTAATCAATTATTTACTTTTATATTTTCTACAAACCTCGAGAAGAGGAAATCCATCAAAATGGGCCCCGTGATAGATACACCGACTACTTTGATTGTTGTCTTGAATCGCGAGTTCAACAAAAGAATTTTAATAGTTAAAATAAATC
Source organism: Smallanthus sonchifolius (assembly GCA_023525975.1). Classification (NCBI taxonomy): domain Eukaryota; kingdom Viridiplantae; phylum Streptophyta; class Magnoliopsida; order Asterales; family Asteraceae; genus Smallanthus; species Smallanthus sonchifolius. The sequence continues at coordinate 12,191,793 of CM042026.1, read as the reverse complement.
CTTTATGAATATTTTAAATTCAAATCCGTAAATTATATCCCTAGTCATTGCTTCGTTACAGTATTACACAGGATTTTATATGTTTTAACATGGTTCAAAGGTAATAGCTCTGTTTATTATTAAAGCTAATATATTTTAGTTCATCCGGTGTGGGAGGCGTGCAGTAGCAAAGCTTGAAGAAAAAAACCGGGGGCCCGGAAATTTTTTTTCCTATCAGTGTGGGCCGGAACTATAAAATTTTCGGCCGAATACGTATAAATTAACACTACTGAGCGAAAAATCGGGGGGGGGGGGCCCTCACTAAGCTTTGTCGATGGAGGCGTGAAAAGGATTTTCACATCCTTTCATATGGGTGGGGGTGGTGTTCCATGCCCCTCACTCCTTTCTTGCCTCATCTCAGCTAATCACCTTCCCACGCCCCCTCCTTCTTTCCTTTCTCCCTTGAAAATTCTCACGCCACCCTCCCTCATGCCCCTTTCACGCCGTTGGGGGTGGTGTTCCACGTCCCTCACGGTGGTTCCACGCTCCTTCTCACGTCCACACCCCATGCCCTTATTATTTTCAAGAAAAAAATCCAACTTAATTTTAGTAAAGTAAAATCCATTAACTTATAAAATATTCATGAAAAAGTCGTAAACTAACCTTTTTAAACTTGTTAAAATAAATGTACCTATATTTTTTTAACTGACTTGTTAATTCTTAATTTGGTTAAAATTTCATAAAGTGACATCCGACACATTTATAAAAAAAGAAAACTTATTTTATTTTATTTTGACCAAATTTAAAAGTTAACAAATTATTATTTAAAAAAACTTAAAAATACGTGCATTTTACACAATTTTAGAGATATTAACGTATACAAATTAGTTTAGTATTTTCTCATGTATCTTTTACGAGTCGAGTGATTTTATTGTACTAAAATTAGGTTGACTGTCTTTTGAAAAATAAGAAATTATATTGGTTTTTTTATGGTATTAAGCCTTTTATTTACAATCAAATCAACTGATAATATGTAGTTATATTTTAATAATAATAATATTAATAATAATAATATTTTCACTCATATTACACATATCATTTTTAATTTGCTATTTAATACTTTCAACCAATACATCTTGTCATTTCTATTTATAAAAATCCAATATACTTTTTTTATTTTATATATTATTTTTCAACCTAATTCTAGTAAATTAAAATTTTAAACTTATTTAAAATACCTAAACATACGAATTTTGTATTAAACGTTAATTAGTAACACTATCCTCACATACATGAACCCTGAAGACTACTGACTACGTAATATCATATAAACTATGCTGTTACTTTATAAAAAATACGGTTTTAAACATAATAAATTCACGCTATCTTCTCTGATCAAATAATTTTTTTTTACAGCTGTATTTTATATTTAAAATATTAATATAAAAAGTATTTTAAACAAAAGAAATGATGCAGTGGGCCCACAACTAATCGGCGCCACGTCAGGTATGAGGTGTGTTTTTACGTAAATTAAACGTCTCTAATTCTGCACCAAATTGAAAGTTACGATACACCGCGGTCGAAAAAATCGGCAGGTTCATCATCGTAATTACATCCAACTTCAAGCCCTTATTTGGACACTCGCAAACACTGCAAAACCTTCCCCTATAAATTCAATGTGTTGGTATAATCGTGTGAGGCGTACGAAAGGGAGTTGATATCGTTTTTGATCCGTTTCTTCTCCCCCGTGCTCCAGTTTTCAAATCAAATCTCGAAAATAAGCGCCTCAAATCACGAATCTCGGAAGCATCTAATCGAGGTATATTCATCAATCCCTACATTATTCAATCCTCTAAGGATCTTGCATTTTATGTTTCCTGCATGTTTTGATCCGTCATGTTATTCGCATATTGTAAGATTGGGATTTCGAACTCCGACGTCGTTAACCGTTGATTTATCGGCGATGCATGTTTGTATTCGTTTTGATAAATTGATAATGTAATTGTTGATATTGTGCGGGATCATTTCAACGATAGAACGGACCTACATAAACTTTGATGATGAACAAGTATTATTCTTGATTGGATTCGGAATTGATTTCAAGTTTCTATTTAGATTTAATGACATGGAGTATGATCGTCAAGGCGTTTTAAGTTTTTATTGCTTCACTGATTCAATTTTGGAATCTTCTTTCTGATCTGTAGTTTTTAATTTCTCATAGAAGCTACTATGATGAAAATTGGATTATCTATAGGCTTTATGTAATTGTTCATATTTCAACTGCATTGATCTATAAGATCTAAGCGGGATCCTTAATTGTAGATTCCAAATGCCTGCATCGTCTTGTGAGATAGGCAAGTGGCCTTCCCAAATCCCACCATAACTATATTGAAGAGCAATTGGAAATTGATGGTTATGGGGTGAAGATTAATAGCACTATGAGTGGATAAATGTGTTAGATTTTTAGATTAGAAGATCTAAATTAAGATAAATGTATGACCATGAGAAGCATGGGTCTAAGGGTGAGGGATATGTTAGTACAGACAACCAAAACAATTGATGATGGAATGCTAGGCGGCCTTTACTTGATTGGGTTGCATGAGACTTTACAATGTTAACTGAACAAAGAAGCAATAAAGAAGTAACATATACCATTGTTAATAATAATAATAGTTATAGTATGGATGTATGATTGCTCTTTGCACTGTAGGTTATTATTGTAGATGGGGTCTACGCCAGTAGAGTATTTAATAGAGTCTTCAACAAGGGCACATTATTCTGGATTTCACATGGATGGGATGCAGGCAATGAATTCACAAGTGGGACAGGCAACAGCTTCAGTGAATGAAAATGTGCATAAGCAGCCTTTTATCATCGGTATGTATTTTTATCAAGAACATATCTTGGTTACTTGTATAGTTTCGGCATGTTATTAGATTGTTATGATAGTAACATCATGTTCAGAATGATTTGTATACCTTAAAGTTATAGTTTTAAGCAACGGTTATGGATTTTGTTAGCACCTTCACCAACCTTCTCCTGGGAATCAGCTAGATTGCTTCAGAATGATTCCTGAGGGGAATATGTATTTGCAAGCTTCCGTTCAGGATAATCTTTCTCTTATGATGAAATAACTATGTTGAAACAAGATTTTCTCTTAGCTGAGTATGGGCTGTATGTCTCTTTGAATTTGTTAGATGATGTTCAAAATTATTGCTATGTATACAAGGAGCGCCTAAAACCATCCAAGTATTGAACCTGTGGTAAATAAGCACCATTTCCTTTTTATTTGTTCTGACTTTAGTTACTCCTTTTGTCACAAATAGCATGTGTGTCTATGCACTATTTGTATAGTCCATTCTTTGAAAGGCTTAGGATTGTCATACATGTTATGGTATTTATAATGATGTTTTTTTGTTCTTAAATATTTTGACCAACAACCAGGGGTTGCTGGAGGTGCAGCTTCAGGGAAAACAACAGTTTGTGATATGATTATTAAGCAGCTTCATGATCAGCGTGTTGTACTTGTGAACCAGGTATCTTTTTTCTTTGCTGACCATATTATGATAAATGTATTGGGTATATGCAAGGTCTTGTTCAGATAGTATCATCATTTTTCTTGATGCATTTTTTATTTCTTAACTTGCTAATCAACTATTGGTCTATTTATATAGCTTGTTCTACTATACTCTAATCACACAAAAGCTGGTTATCTAAGTGATAGGTATCTATGGGTGTTTGCAGGACTCCTTCTATCATAATTTGACTACTGAAGAACTTACTAGAGCTCATGAGTACAATTTCGATCATCCTGGTGAGTTTCTTTACTTTAAATGGCTATTTTCTTTATAATTTATGAAGTAAAAAGGGGTCATTTATCTCCTGTGTGATAGACGTGCATCATTTACTACCTCTGATCTTTAAGAGGAGCTCCTTACTCTCTCTCTCTCTCACACACACACATATATCGACGTTATCATATTTGGTGGACTGATCTGTTTTAATCTTTCCAAACTGTCTTGTGTTTCCATGCTTCTTATGGTACTTCTCTATTTGATTTTCCAGATGCTTTTGATAATGAGAAATTACTATCAGTTGTGGAGATGTTGAAGCATGGAAGAGCAGTGGATATTCCAAAATATGACTTCAGGAGTTACAAAAACAATGTCTGTAGACGGGTTAGTTCTTATCATGTCAAAAGTTTATATTTGTTGCCTTTTCAAAGCGCATCTATGCAGTTTTTTTCTCTCTCATTTTGGCTTGATACTGTTTATCTGATTTTTCATCTTTGCCTTGTTTCAGTAGTAAAAAATAAACAAATTAATTCGACTTATGTAAATGGTTTTTGTCTTCTGTCAGTTGATATGTCACCATAAAACCTCAATCATAAATTTAGCATACTGAAATTTGTACAGTTACGGGATAATATGTGTTCACAATAACGTTTATGCATGCATCATCACATTCTTTGCAAGTAACCATTATACATGCTTGCACATCCTTTTCCTATCAAATTTGAGGCTCAGGAAACACTTGAGTTTGGATTCTCTTAAGGAACAGCACATAGGAAATGTCGCCCCAGAAAAGAATACTACATGGTAATAAGCTTTCAGAATCCAGTATCTTTCCTGTTGCCATTAAGCAGTGACGTAAAACATAAATCAGTGTGTTGCTTAAAATTTATCAAATTAGAAGACCTGCTGGTGTCTATCTTCGTTCTTTGTTTCTTGTTTTTACTAGTTATGTAGCAGGAAGCACCTTTCATTTATTCTTCTGTTAATATCGTTCTCTCCTGTCCTGTTCCTGGTGAATTGTAGTCTAATTAAGAACTTAACATAAATCAATTGGTATGAAACATATGGCAGGTGAATCCTTCAGATGTCATAATCTTGGAAGGCATACTTATTTTTCATGATCCCCGTGTACGTGCAATGATGAACATGAAGATCTTTGTTGATACAGGTTTTAAACACTCCTTACATAACATTAATCGTTACAGATTCATCTTTTTGTTATTCATCCATTTTATCTGTATGAGTCTATGGTTCTTTTCTAGTGTCCAATGGAAATCTTTTTATTTTCACCAACCGCTATATAGTTCCAGTAAAAACAAACTAGGACTAAGAGTCATTGTATTTATCACTCCTAAAATTATTTGTGAGATTAATAGATAAAATTCTAGTATTTAAAATTGAAGGAATTTGGTGCTTGTGGTTTATATTTCATAATGATTGAATCAGAATGTGGTTCTTTCTGCTTAACATGTGTATAATTACATGGCATGTGGGCAGAAGAATGAAAACGTGTTTTTAAAGTCTGGTTGATGAACCTTTTATATTTGTGATGTTTAGGGGTTGATTTTTTTTTCACAAAGAAATAACACAAATTATAGTCCACAACATCTTGGTTCTTTTGATTTATAAGATGCCATGTGACTCTTTACCTCTCATTATCTTCATTGGCCAATCTAGGTTTCATTTAATATCATAGAATGATATTTGGTTTCTTTCTTTAATGTGAATTCATAACTTGTTAAACCGCAATACTTTATTATTAATGAATTACTTTAATTTAATGGAGTTTGTTTGCTCATCTATCAGCATTTACAATCTTACTTTCAGTGCAGATGCTGATGTGCGCCTGGCAAGGAGAATAAGGCGTGATACAGGTGAAAAGGGACGAGATATCAGTATCGTACTTGATCAGGTTAGTTGATAATTCTTTTCTCTAAATAAATAGAAAAAGGAATATGTTAACGACGAAAATATAGGTTATATACATTTAGGGTCTGAAAAATCCCTAATTTAGAGCCATAAGTGGACTCTAAATTTGGGGCTAACAAATCTATTATGGCATTAGTTTTGCCTTTTGTAAGATTTTTTAATCATAATATTATCTTCTTTTGTTTATTTAATTTATTTGGTTACGGGTTTAACTTATATGCAGTATTCAAAGTTTGTGAAACCTGCTTTTGATGACTTCATACTTCCAACAAAAAAGTATGCTGACATCATCATACCTCGCGGAGGAGACAATCATGTGGCAATCGATTTAATTGTCCAACATATTCGGACAAAACTAGGTCAACATGATCTTTGTAAAATATATCCTAATTTATATGTCATTCACTCTACTTTTCAGGTACCACTTTTCAAGTTCCATATTTCATGTTTTTGGGTATTTATTTTGTTATATAGTTTCTCATTGTTAGTTGTTTGTTCTCAAGCAGATACGTGGCATGCATACACTTATACGCGATGCTCAATCAACAAAACATGATTTTGTCTTTTATGCAGACCGATTAATCCGGTTGGTGAGTTCTTGTGTCTAGGGTGGAAATTGGGAAGGTCGTTTATTTTATATTATTATTTGCATAATTCCCATTTGGTTTAATCAGGTTGTTGAGCATGGTTTGGGACATCTACCATTTATAGAAAAGCAGGTGGTAACTCCAACCGGTAAGCTTCTGCATACATTAATCTTACTGTGGTGATGTTTTCACAATATTTGATTACATTATAGTAATGATTTTTGCTATCAAGTCTCTCATCCTTTTGAATTTGGTTAATTCACTGTGTAACTGATTATTTTTTTTCATGATATTTTGGTTCGTGAACAGAGTCGGTATACACAGGAGTCGATTTTTGTAAGAGATTATGTGGTGTCTCTATCATCAGGAGGTATCTAAACTCTATTATTATTTTTTAACTTTTATGAAATATTTTGTTTTTGGCTTTCTCCGTTTGGTAGAAGTTGTTGACTTGTCAATCTGTTCACAGTGGTGAGAGTATGGAAAATGCATTGCGAGCATGTTGTAAGGGTATAAAGATCGGAAAGATTCTTCTTATTCATAGAGAAGGCGATAATGGTCAACAGGTTTGCCCCTAAGATTCATATTAAAACAAAATTTGTTTGCAATCACCCAAATTACACGCGTTAAAACAAGATTGAACTATTATGCAGTTAATATACGAAAAACTGCCACAAGACATATCCGATAGACATGTTTTGTTGTTGGATCCTATACTTGGAACAGGTTAGTTCTATAGATTATTCACAAGTCAATTTTTTGAGAATACATGTTTGTGCTTATAATTGCAAGTGATTTCCTCAGGCAATTCAGCTGTTCAGGCTATTTCTTTGCTTCTAAAGAAAGGGGTACCAGAGGCCAACATCATATTCCTGAATCTGATCTCTGTAAGTCGGGAATCCGTTGTTAATTTGTCAACCTTTTGACCAAAGAAGTCAAACTAATTTTGAGTAAACTATGGGTCATTAACAGGCACCACAAGGAGTGCATGTAGTGTGCAGAAGGTTTCCAAGAATAAAGATAGTGACATCAGAGATAGAAACAGGGTTGAATCAAGAGTTTCGTGTGCTTCCAGGGATGGGAGAATTTGGAGACAGATATTTTGGGACAGACGATGAATGACTGAAGACGTCAAACTCCAGCCCGAGTCATTTTGGGGATCACAAAGAGATGGTTGTTTGTGAAATTGTGTTTCGGTTCGGGTTTGAGACGGTTTTGGGTTCGGCTGAGACTTGTGAGTTGGAGTGATATACACATTATATGGTATTCTAACAGGCTATATGATTATTAACCTAAGCTCATGGGTGACACTTGATGTACCAAGTGAAGTAAAAATTGAGTCAAACTAACTCTATACCGATCGCTCCATCCTGACCCTGCCGATCCCGACTCCCAGACCTCTCAACATCACTGCATTCAATCTCCACGCTGATTCGGGCTTAGGCCTAGATGAGATCCAGCTTAACGAGCCTAATCAGGCTTACATGCTCTCCTATAGTCCTATATAATGAGGCCGAAGCCTCCTATCAAAAGATTTCCTCCTTCCCTTTAGTGTTATCTCAGCAACATCTCTCTCTAGATACCCATTATATACATAAATATATACTAGATATACACTAATATATACAGAATACTTACTTGATCGTCGAAGGGTGGTACATGAGGCTACGATCTCAGGCCTTTCTAACGGGTTTTCCCTATGTTACAAGTTACAACTTCGCCTCAAGCTCTAGAAATGCTAGATCTGATCCACACGAGTTCAAGGCCCGACCCTAACAACCAATGTAGCTACAACTACTAACATTTTATTTTAGTTGTTTAAAATGTATTTCCTTTTCAATTAAACTTTTAGTTAAAAACTGGTTCTTTTATTAACGATTAATGTTTAGTACATATAATTTTATTTTCTTTCACAAGTTTATTATGTTGCAGCTAGGAGGGGTTTTCATTTTCTTTTTTTTTTTCACAGACACGTCTTGCAAGTGTCATGCAATATCCTCTCCTCCATTTCATCCCCCTTATGATCATGGGTCACTGGTTTTGTTTTGCCTTGAACCTATTAAGGAAGTGACCCAATTCCTCACCAGTGCGGTGGCAAGAAGTGTAATCACTTTTGACACACATTTACCTAATATCGAGATTCAAGGCACTCCCAATCTAGATGTAGGTAGGAGTGACTAAAAACACATATTTAAACACATTTTCAAGAAAATAGGATATTCAAACATTTGGGTCACCCCAAGTTACTACAAAGAAAGAGGTAGCAACGGCTTGTAAGTTTTGATGTTCGATGATGTCTATTGGAAGAGGAAGACAGTTCGGTGAGAGGTAGGGTCTTAGAGATAGCGAAGGCCAAGGAAAGATTGTGCGAGGGGAGAGAGTGGAGATGGAGAAAGAAAATGAGATGAGCGGGAGACATAAAATTCACTTGTACGACATCATACAAAAAAATGTTGCTAAAAATATAATATTTATATTATTGTTATAAATGCAGACTATTTTAGGCCAAAAATAATGTTTATGGCTTTTAGCGCTTTATACTGTATCAGTTTCTCTCATGTTTCCTCTCTCGTTTTTCTCTAGGTTCACAATAATAGTTAGTTTTTTTGAGTTTTTTTTTATTAAAACACAATATTATATTTAGTTACTATAAAATTTCTTTTTTTAATATTTTAATTTTAGGTTTCTCTTTTATTATTAACTTTATTTTTAACGTTAGATTTTATATTTTTATTTAAATTTTATTAAAATCGGCACGTCCTGCGGCGGAACGCATTATTATTATTTTTTTTATCTATTTTGTGCAAAATATTATTATTATGCGTGGGAGTTGGGACATGCTCCGTCTTCTAGATAAAACCAGCAATCGATCCCCGCACCGACATATCTCTCTGCTCATCCCACCGTCGAATCTCCACCAATTTCCTCCTTACTTCATCCCCGATCTTCAAAACCCTACCCGTACCCCCATCATCTCTCCCTATTTTACCCCTTCACTCACCCAAACTCCCACTCTCCAAATCTTTCACCGTCCGATCAACCCCCACCAAACCCTCTTCCCCTGACCCCTCCTTACAAAACCCATCCAATCTTCATATCTTCCAACAACTCCCTCAAAAGCTTCAAGAAATCGTCACACTCTTCCAATCCGTACAAGACCCAAAAGCCAAATACGAGCAGCTGTTATTCTATGGCAAGAATCTCAAACCCCTCGACACCCAATTCAAAACTGAAGAAAATAAAGTTAAAGGTTGCGTTTCCCAGGTCTGGTTAAGGGCTTATTTTGATGATCTTGATAAGAAAAATGTCATTTTTGAAGCTGATTCTGATGCTTTAATCACCAAAGGTTTAGCTGCTTTACTGCTGCAAGGTCTTTCAGGCTCCCCTCTTCAATAAATCCTTCGGATTTCCCCTGATTTTATTGTGCTGTTGGGCTTGCAACAGAGCTTGTCACCTTCTAGAAACAATGGGTTCCTGAATATGTTTCAGTTGATGCAAAAGAAGGCTTTGATGCTGTATGTTGATGCTGAGAAAGGAATTGAATCAGTTGAATCAAGAATTGGGAATGTTGATAACCCGAAAAAGGATATTGGTGCGGGTTCAAGAAATTCTGATTTAGAATCAAGTGTTAATTCAGGGGTTGGTGGTTCGGATTCGAATGGTTCGGTGTTGGGGAGTAGAGGGCAGAGGATTAGGGAGATTTTGAACAAGGAGCTTCAACCTGTTGAGTTGGAATTAGGAGATGTTTCGTATCAGCATGCGGGTCATGCAGGTGTTAAGGGTAGTGATGGGGAGACACATTTTAATTTGAAAGTGGTTTCTAAGGAATTTGAAGGCAAGAGTATGGTTAAGAGGCATAGGGTTATTTATTCTCTTTTGGATAGTGAGTTGCAGAGTGGATTGCACGCGTTGTCCATCGAGGCAAAGACGCCTGCTGAAGCTGGTGTTTAGGAAAATGATGGTAATACCTTTTGGTTTATATTTTTGTTGGATTTAGTTAATGTTATAGCTATGGAAAGCTTCTTACCATTTTGCCATTGGTGCTTGAATATATTGTATGATTTTATTGCTTTATTCAGTTTTAAAGAATGCATTATGTTACATATGTAGATAGCAATTTTTCATATTCTTATTGTTGGATATGGAACCTCATTTTAATTGTAAACTGGTCTATTGTTTCTAGCAAATCTTATAATATGCTCAATCTTCGTTTTATGATTGTACTATGGACTAACAGCGGATTTAGGGGAACCGTTGAACCACATAATTCTAAGTCTGATTTTTCCCCGCCTGCCATCTATATTGTGTGTGATCATCAATCCTAACGGTTACAGGTCTTTTTCCAATATTAGAGTTCCAAATATAAAAGCCCATCTAAATATAGTTTGAAATTTAGGATGCAAAGCTTGAAGTCTAATGCAGAACCGTTCAAGACTGTTTGGAAAGTGAGTAGAATGTTTGCATTTGTCTGGTTTTTACCCTGTTTAATATTGGGTAGTTCTCCCTCCCTCCCTCCCTCATTTGAACCAAAAATCACCTGTTGATTTTGACTCAAAAATTGCTATAGAATCTTGCTTTATCGTAAGCATATTGTTCATTTGTTCGAGTCAAATGACGTCATTTTTTAATTTTTACCTTCTACAGTCCCTAAGAAAAATTGGTAAAGTAGGATGTCAAAGGACTAAGTTTCAAAACACTGGAATGAATTTAGAAGTTTGTCGGCTACATTGAACTCATAACGATCAGGAATGTTAGAAGAAGCATTATGTTAGATTTGTAATGTTTTCACAACTTCAAATTTTGCACCTTTTATCACAAAAGTCAAAATATACATCTTCTGTAGCATAATATGAAGATATATCTGCTTTACACTTTCCTGTTCCCCAAGAATCTTGCTTTCGGTATTGGGTAAAGATAATCAAGATCTCATTTTTATATCATTTTCTTTAACTTTTATCTGAAGTAGATTGTGTAGCCTTCATTATGTGACACCTTAGGCAAATCCCACATCGTTCCACAAGAGAGATACTGAGTCATAAGGAATGTTCCGCCTCAAATATCACCAACGCGTTTTAGACGCATTAGTTGTGGATGAGAGAACTCCACAGTTAAGCGTATTTAGGTGGGAGCAATCCTAGGATGGGTGACCTCCTGTGAAGCTTCCACTCAGGCAACCAAAAATCGGACAATATTTGTTGGTATGAGACGCCGGATGTTACAACTTCTATTCAAAAATATAGCTACTGATCTGATCTTGAGGGGACACAAAAAACTCTAGAGCAAATACTGCATTATATACAGATTTTTTGGGGTTTTTGTAGGTAGATAAAGTGCCCAATTGTCAATTATACACACGAAATATTCTTGAACCGAGCCATTTTAGATCTCAGTTTAAGCTACTGAAGGAAAGCAAAAATGAAAAGAGATGAACAATAATAATAATAATGTTTTCATCTCTTAGTCATGCATCTTCTTGCCATCAGGAAACCAGATGGTGGACTGCTCATCTGCAACTCGCATCGACTGTGCAGCCAGTAAGAGAAATGAATCAAACCGAAGCTGACTCTCACTCTAAATGTCCCTTTGACACTGTACATTACTTTGTTGCTCATAACCTGCCTTCTAAGCTCCAAAACGTGACTCAACGGCAGGGACACTAGGCTCGATATGAAATGAATCTGGACAACACCCGTCTCTCTTTGCCTTTGACTGAACGGTTTGATCGACTGGTTCGCTATCATACTGTTATCAAAATACAGTTCAACAACAGCGTACTCGAACCTCACGTTAAGTTTCCTGTTGGGGTTTGTGAAATTTGCAATAAAAGTGAAGTCTCCATTGATGTTCCCAGGTGAATCAAAGTAGATGACGTTGAGACTCGCGTGATTGGTGTCGAAGACAGGGTTTTTTGGTTTGACGACGAGGAATATGATCAAAGTTGTGAGTCCGAACAGGATTACGAGGATGCTGAAGATTAAACATATGATCGCGCAGCACCAAATGGCGGGATCTGTTCTTCGGTGGTTTCGTAGGAGGAGTCTGTCTCTTGTTTCAGGGAAACTTTCATGTAGATACTCCGGTGTTTGTGTTGGTGTTGGTATTTGTGTCATCATGGTATGTCTTGATGATTTCATGGAAGTGTAAACACGAGCCAGTGGAGACGGGGTGGCGGCTCTGGAATGTGGGTCTGGAGTACAGTAGAGGGACGGCGGTTCTGGTGGTTCATACTGCGGTGGGAGGGGGCGGGGGTGCATCTTTATGGAAGGAAAAACCACTACATGAAGGAATGAAGGGGAAGGTGAACACCATGAAAGTTAAAGAGTTTAAGAAGGTGGGATTAAAGTAAAGTGGAAAGTAGGGTGTTTGAGTGTGGTGGTGGGACATGTTTAATTTGAATTTGATTTTGATTATATAAAATAAAATCTTTTTGAAAGTAAGACTGGGATTGACCCTACTGGATCAACGGCTGTGATTGAAACAAGATGGTGATTCTTGGTGGTTAAGAAATTGGTATGGAGCCAAGGGACAAAGCAAATTATTGGGAGGGTGCTACTATTATTATTTTAAGGGTATATAAAAGTATAAAAAAGGTGTTCTCTTTGATTATTGTGAAACTGTGAAAGGGACAAAGATCATGAGATCCGAACTATAGATTGGTTCGGGTGGGTTCGACTCCATATGAGTAGGTGTTTATATACCGTTTAAACCGAAAATGTCGGACGGTTTGAAATATATGCATGCCGGTTTTGACAGTCTAACGATTTACGGTTTAAAACTTGAAACCGGTCGTGTAAATCAAACCAGCCACTTAAGATTTGTTATTTATTTTTTATTTTCATAATATGAAGTTATGCATATTTATTCGAATCAGAATTTTTGTCAAAATCAATCGAAGGACGGTCATGTTAACTGAAAACTCCGACTACTTTCGTTAAACATATATGTTATATCCAACTGACAAACTAAGACCTAACCCCAAGGATATCCAAGTAGCCAGGTCATCTCGTGACATTTGGTTACGAGCCTAAGTTGTTTTACTCGAGTCTTTTTTAAAAAAGAGAAGTGAAAGAAAGTGGAAAGAAACTGTAAAACGTTTGGGTTCCTAAGTTTTTTAATGGAAGAAAGTGGAAAGAAGAGAAACGAAGATTATTAATAATCTTTCCTCCCAAAATAGACGGTTTGAAGAGAAAGTAATCAAATACAAATATAAAATCTTTAACTTTTTTCCTTCGAACTCTGAAACATGAAATTACATTATATATTTTCTTCTTTGCTCATTCTTTTCTCTCCTTAACTCAATTTCCCTTATTTTCTTTCATTTATTAAACTCGTGAACACATCGTTAGAGACTGTACGTATGAACTGTATTTCATGTTAAAAATATAAAAATGTATATTGTTTTTAATTGAATAATGTGTGAAAAAAGGTATATTCCTCTTAAGGATTTTAAAATTGGTTCCGTTCAATCCGAATCGGAATATGGGGTTTGACTGACGAATCCAGAACTTGTTGTACCATCTTGAACGCGATTTCATCCAGGGAAGAAAACGATTTCATCCGGTGAAGAAAACGATTTCATTTTCTATGGGATCTTGGATTGTGTGTGTTAGAGAGAGAGAGAGAGAGAGACGGATCTGGATTTTAAGATATATAATGGAGATTTAATAGAGAGAGAGAATGGAAATGACTCTAATACCCTTCTGGATTAAAAAAAAGCAAAAACCTAAAAAATTAACGAGTGGTCCAGAATGAGTTTATGAATTTTCACAATAAGAAAAGGTTTTCATTTGATATGTCCCCTATATATATTATGAAACGTGTATGCACACAATATATAATTAAAGTATATGTATACGTTCGGTTCGGTTTTTTCGGTTTTCAAAAGATACAAAACCGAAACCAAACTGTAATTTTCAGTTTTCAAAAAATACAAAACCAAAACTGACGTCGGTTTTTTCGGTTTCGGTTCGGTTAATTCAGCTAAAGCAATCATTGATTTAATTGTTTAAAGACTATTAACCATATTTAATCAAACCAACTATGAAATTGAGAAGATATTTATGATTACAAATTATTAAAAACTAGTTTTTAACCCCGCGCTTCGCGGCGGGAGTCTGGTCGGTATTGGTTTGACTCGTTTGTGTGGATAAAAATTACATCGAATCATAGACTCGTTATAACGTACGATACCAAAAAAACACTTGAATCTGAATACAACTTTGTCTTCAATAAAATTTAAAGCAGAACGTTGACAAAAAAATTTAAGAAAACGGCGCATTTCGTTATTTAAAAAAACCTAACGAACGAAAGTTATCTAAGAAAACGGTGTCGGGCCCATCGTTAATAAAATTTAAACGAAAGCGTAGACGCAATGGTAAAAATAATGTTAATAGAAAGGAAACATAAAACTAAATAATAAAAAAAGGAAAAAAAACAAATTAAAAAAATTACTCATTCGGTTCGTCGAAAACCATAAGGCGAATACCAATACGGGTTCCGATAATACCAATATCGACAATGATGTTGTTCGCCTATAATAGGTTCGGCTCGTCACGGTACCACAACGGTAACGGCACTCGCTACAGGCAACGATAAAAAAACTCGATTTTGAATACAACTCCGTTTTAAAAAAAAATTATAATGGAACGTTGACAAAAAAACAACGGCGCCCCTTTTTTTAAAAAAATTAACGAACGAAAGTTTATTAAACTTTTGTGACAAATCTATAAAAAAACAGAGTTTTAAGTAAAAAAATAAAATAAAATAAAAGCTCACTTTGAACTTTAGTGGCAAATTTATTGAACAAAAAAGTTGAGTCAAAAAAGGAAAAAAAATAGAAGCCTAATTTATTGACTTATAACAACAAATTGTGTTTTTAATAAAATTAATATTAAAAAGTTTTTTTAATTTAAAGCAACAAAGTATTATACTATTAGCTAAGTGATATGTACATTGATGAATAATAGTCATATGTGACACAAACCAAATTTGTAAATTAATATAGAACAAGATGGTTATACCCGTGCTCCGCGGCGGGTGTCGTGTTCATTATCGTCGAAAATCACAAAATCGAATACCGATATGGGTCCCGATAATATCAATACCAACAATAATGTTGGTCGCTCATAATATGTTCAAATCGTCACGGTACCACAACGGTAACGGCACTCGCTATACACAACGATACGAAAAAACTCCATTTTTAATACAACTCCGTTTCTAAAAAAAATCATATCGGAACATTGGAAAAAAAAACTAAAAACAGCCGCACACTCTGTATTCTGGAAAAAAATTAACGAACGAAAGTTATTAAAGGAAAACAAAATTAATAGAAAATGAAACGGACTAAAAGCGTATATTATATATAGTATAAGGGTTAAAAATAAAAATATTAAAAAAAACATGCATTACTTGTTTTTAGTATATACTTTTAGACTTTACATTTATTAACAGTTGGTTTTTGTGAGAGGAGGCAAGTTGCTAATTAATAGCGTAGCAATAAATAGTTAGAGTGATCCACAATCCAACTATTATCATATGAAAAGATTCAAATACCTCCCCTCCACTTTTCTTTCTTTCCATAAACCCACCAACAATTTTTGCTTTTCCTTGGTGGATTGGTTTTCAAGAGATACTTTGCGGGCATGTTTCTTTCTTTGCAACCACGCTCGTATAAGGTTTATATTGAAACTTAATTTATTATAAAAACCAAATTAATTATTAAATATCCAAAATGTATTATAACAAAAGAGGATGAAAAAGTTATGAAGCAAAATCAACGTCATGAAAATCATGCTCTAATTATTAAGAAACAAGAAACAAATTTATTATAATCTACTATAAGCATATATAACTTTAGAATATAATTTTTAGGATGAAATGATTAATATAGATAATTCTTTTTTTGGGATTATTTATTTTGAATACTCTATTAATTTACATACAATAAAAATCACAAGTTTTCTTAAATTAACGGTTAAATAAGTCACTTAATACATGTTTAATTATTTAAAATATCTGTCGTTATTAGCCACTAAAGCTGACCTTAAATTTAGTATGTTCTTCTATGTATAATCTACTAATCTAGTGGAGTATTCAAACTAAAAAAAACTATATTCAATTAAGCGAATCATAAGAATAATAATAATTATTTTTTTATATCTATAGTGTTTTTATGTTAGAAAAGTTTTTATCTCTGTAGTCATAAAATATACAATTATTTGTTCAAGCGTTTTACCGGTGACGGTGTTAGTGTGTTGTGTTCATCATCATATCGCGCGTACTTTTTAATACAACTAAACTTGGGCACATTTATTATTTAAGCCGCATTATATATGCACACCCAATCAGGTTCTTTTGACACCCAAACCCTATACGACTGGTATATAGGGCTATACGAGCCATATACGAGGCACAATACAGTCGTATTGGAGGGACACAATACGGTCGTATTAGGTATTTTTGGACACAATGCGACTGTATTGATGACCAGATGTGACTGGTGTAACATGCCTCGTCACTATCAGTTTGACTTTTTGAACTACACAACTCGTGTTGCATTTTATACGATACGTATCTTATTTAATGGAACTTGATTAACAAAGGTGGAGGGCAACCAAGGTTATTCCCAATCCCAGATGACTTTAAAACGGCAGAACCAGTGAGCATCGTCAACACCAACCCCTAAATCATTCCTTTCTTAACATCAAATCAAACCCATCAATGGCGTGAAATCAAATTCCCCCAAATTAAAACCATAATCATCTGATTATGGTGAGAAGGAAGACACACACGCAGTGAGTGTGAAAGTGTGTGTTTTTACATGAACAAGACTCTAAACCCTAGGAAAACACGGGGAGTTGCTGGTGGACGGAATATTCGATTGTTTCCATGAAATCACGACGATGACCGACAACGCTTACCGTGTTGACACCACCTCCCGCCTCGCTCAATGGCGAATCGACAATTTGGCTTCTTGTAGCTACCGGAAATCCGATCCTTTCAAGATCGGAAGATGGAACTGGTGAATTTATTTCTTCCCTGAACATCAACTTTAGAATTTCGTATTATTAATTTTTTTTTGTTTTTGGTAGGCGATTGATTATGGAGAAGAATCGTAATTTGTTTATAAAATTGTACCCGGAAATATCAAGTTCAAATAAAGACAGCCCTCCGATTGCTTCTTTTATCATTCGGGTTGTTTCTTCATTGGGAGGCCGTAAGGCCTTGGTTCATCCAGGTGTTTACTTTGACTTTTGACTTTTGGTTTGACTTCAAGTAAGCCAATTTAATGATGCAAGATCATTTCTTGGCACTTATGGTTATTGTGTTAGTTGTAATTGCAGCATTCTTACCTGTTGAATTTGTGTGATTGGTGAATTTGATAATTATGTTTTTATTTGATTGCAGAAATTAGAGATAAGCAGCTGAAAAGCAGTGATGATTTCGTTTGGGTGCTTGAGGCTCCGCTTACAGGAAAATTCATCATTGATCTTGAATTTCTTGATCTTAAGACTGCATCTCCAAATGTAATTCAACCACCAATCTCTTTAATTATATGTTATTTTATTAAGTATATTAGTTTGGACCCAAGTAAATTAAGATTAACAGTTGGTTGGTGAACCGTTTGTTATGACTTCCAGCATCTAGATGTGTTGTTGTTGGTTGACAAGTTAACAATTTTAGCCTATAAACACATTTGGGTAACGGGTCAATGTCGTGTGTGCCGGCTGTACCAACAAAAGCTGCTTATATAGTTTGTGTTCTTGATAGTAAGGTTGTTTGATTTTCTTGATTGGCTAAGTTTAAGGTCGGGTGGAATGTTAAGTGTTTGAATTATGCAACTTTTATGCAGAGATGAATGCACATACATAGAGGAGGAAATTTCAACATGTTTATATGAAAACGGGCTAATTAGGTTTGTATTTAATTGATAACTTGTCGAACTTGTTGAATATAAAAAGTCAGTTGAAAAGGTAATGGGTCAAAAGTCATTAAACATATATTGAAATATTTACAACACCCTAAATCGTTTTATTTTAAAACAACTGTATTATTGTTGTAGTAATTATCCATAAAAAAAAAGTACCAAAAAGGTATTGACGGGTCAACCAAGCCTGATCCAATCCGACCCATTTGAGTCTCCATCTTTATATGTAAGTTACATTTTTGATGTGACATGATGCAACAGGGGGGTGAAGCTTCTTCCATGTGGACCGTAGGATTTACACAAAATGATTTAAGAGCAACAGCAGTTACCTCCCTTGGAAAAATGTTATCAGAAAGTATTCACACGGATATCATCATTAATGCTTCCGATGGAAGCATAGGGGCCCACCGCGCTGTCCTTGCTGCCAGGTCACCGGTCTTCATGAGCATGTTTTCCCACGACTTAAAAGAAAAAGAAATGTCTATCATAAACATATCCGACATGTCCATCGAAGCCTGCCAAGTATTTTTAAGCTACATATATGGTAACATCATAGATCAAGATTTTCTTGATCACAGACTCGACCTTCTTAGAGCCGCTGATAAATATGTTGTTATGGATTTAAAAGAAGTGTGCCATGAAAGTTTGTTAGAAGATATTGATACAAATAACGTGCTTGAAAGGCTTCAAAATGCTTCTTTATATCATCTGCCAAAGTTAAAGATTAGTTGCATGCAGTATCTTGTGAGGTTTGGTAAGATATATGACATTCTAGAAGAATTCAATGCATTTATACAGTCTGCAGATATGGAATTGGTAGGTGAAGTGTTCAATGAAGTTCTTTCTGTGTGGAAAGGTTTCTGAGTAATTTGCTCAACCTGGAAATATATATTATATACATATATGCAACATTGTTATTAAGTTAATTGTTGCATCTTCTAACTTATGAAACTACTTGTGCCAAGATTTGTTTTGTACATAATTTGTTGTATTTAAACGATTACGCGGTTGAATTGCAATCCGTTTATGTACATGTACAAAATAGTTTGTTCAATGAAAAGAATATACTTGAGTTGTGTTTATGGTTGTTGGTGAACATGGTTGACCATGCCTGCAAATTTCATCTTGTTTTTTAGTATTAAATTTTCATTTTTTCTATCCATGAGAACCAGAAAACTCACGGGATCCAACCAAGTTGACCAATGGGATAAGGTGAAACACAGTTTGCACTGGGCAGATGGCCTTCAAGGGGTTAAAGGCAGAAAACCAACGGAAGTTGAATTTGATCCTGATTAAGATTAGATTTTCAAATGCCCATTTGAGCATCTTCCTCTGTTAAATGATCCATGAATTACTCAAAAACTGAAGAAATTTGGAGTATTAGTAATTTAAGTGTCAGATAACTATTTGACTCACCTTAGGATGGTCCTGAATCATGGGTTTGAACCTGTGTGTTTCTTTGCAGCTTCACCTTTGTTTGTTTCTCATCTTTCATGAGCCTTCAATGGAGAGAGAGAAGAGAGGTGATTTTGCATATTTGAGCATATGGGGATGTATAAAGAGGAATGTTATGAAGCACCTTTTTTTTAAGAAAGTATATTCCTTGGAGACTTTGTTGCAAGTTGAATCCTTAGGATGCAGCAAAAGAATGAACCTTAATCAAACTGTCATGTACCTGTATTAGCTGAATGACAAGTGATAACAACTAAATCCAAACCTGGATTTCTTGCAACCATTTTTGTTGGTGTTGCAACAAATTGGTTTGTGTTTCTTCTACCTTTGGCTTTGGATAAGTTTGAAATCGCAATCGTTACAAAATAAAGTAGCATTAATGTTATTGTTTAAACAAGATTTCTTTATGGGTTAGTTGTCTGAGTTTTCTGAGTTGTTTAGTGAGTCCCTAGACTTTTATACTATATGTTTTAAAGTGTTTACATCGACATTTTTTTGTGTGTATTTATATTAATATCTTAAATTTTTAGTATTTAAAAGTTTACAAATTAAAATATTATCTATAAATAATTTACTATTTTTTTTAATACCAAGCAAGATATATGTAATGGAATCACTAAAAAGTGAAAAACGTCATGCCACGTCACCGTCACATCAATAGGGATGCAATCACTAATGCCCCATTACACATAGCCTCGTACGTGAAACTCTTATCCCACATTTCATCTTGTGGGATCCACACGCCTCGAAGGCTATGCAAAAAACAATTCCCTCAAGTCATACAACCCTCATTCACTCTCTAAATTCTTTTCATGTGTCACGTCAATCCAAATATTTTCTATTTGTAGAGTGTACAACTATTTTAGGCCCCGTCTAGTAGGCTTCAATTCAACCCACCTGAACCTGGTTCACTTCTCTTCATCCCTCTTCCACTCTCAACGTATTAGAGCATCTCCAACGCCACTAGCGGACGATGGACGTGGCAAACAAGTCTGTTGGAGGAGGCATCCGGAGAGGCGTTCGGTTTCTCCCGACCGAAATCCAAACGTGGGCAAACGTTTTGAGGTGGGCCCCACCGCTATAAAAAAATAATTTTAAATATTAAATTCATTTTAATTAAAACCTTTAATTATTTAATTTAAATATATTTAAATTAAAAAAATAATTTAAAAATATTTTTTTAATTTAAATGTTATTTTTAATGATTTAATTTAAATTAAATATATTCAAAATTAAAAAAATGTTCTTTTTTATATTTTAAAAGCTAGTTTTCTCAATGCAAATACAAGCCTTTGCTTCATTCTCACCACACCTTCAAACTTTCACCTTCAATTCCCGCACTAAACATGAGTTACAGAAATTGTGAAATCCCGCAAACTCTACCTCCACCTCAACCTCCCTTTATGCAGTTAGTAATGAAACAATATGAATAATTGATGTCTAATGACTTCGAAAACATGTATCTGCAACTAAATCGGCACTATACCAAAATGGGGTCTAGTTCCAGATGTTCAAAGAGGAAGCTCAAAGAAATACGCAGGGGTCGTGAAGAAGGAGACATTCGTCTTTGGAACGACCACTTTGCTTCGGATCCGATGTACCCTGATAGCTACTTTAGATGACGGTTCCTAATATATCGCCCACTTTTCAATCGAATGGTCGACAATTTGAAAAACAATTATCTCTACTTTACACAGAGTGGATGCGGTGGGTAAAAAGGGTCTATTCCCCCAACCAAAAATATGTGTCATACGTTAGATTGATATATGGCATGGCAACTGATTAAATTGATGGATACATACGCATTGGTGAAAGTACTGTCGCCGAGTGTCTTCGAAGGTTTTGCAGGGGTGTTATTGAACTTTATACGAAATAATATCTAAGAAGGCCAAACGAAAGTGAAATCCAACGGTTACTGGAGGAGCATTCAACCAAACACGAGTTTCCCGGAATGCTAGAAAGCATTGACTGTATGCATTGGGTCTGGAAAAACTACGCAATTGCATTGAAAGATCAATATAAGTGAGGTAACTATGGACATCTCACCATCATGCTCGAGGTAGTTGCATCACAAGACCTATGGATTTGCATGCCTATTTTGGATTAGCGGTAGAACAATGGCATCAACGTCATAAATTAATCACTGGTGTTCAACAGAGTGTTAGATGGTGATGTGCCTTCATGCAATTTTACAATGAATGTCACACAATACACCATGAGATACTATCTTGTAGATGGAATATATCCTGAACGGGCGACTCTTGTAAAAGGCTTCAAATGTCCATAGAACCAAAAGATGGTGGAATTCAAAACACGTCATGAGCAGCAATAAAGGATGTCGAGAGGGCATTAGGTGTCCTCCAAGCTCGATGACACATTATACACGGGCTAGCAAGAATTTGGAGCGTAGAAATAATAAGCGATATAATATATGCATGCATTATATTGAATAATATAATTGTAGAAGATGAAGGGAACGCTACAACCGATTGGTCGGATGATGAACCTTAACCACCAAACCATTGACTGACAGTATATTTCGAAGGGCATTTGGTAAGGTTCAAGAATGTATGTAACAATGAAACTCATAATCCGCTTTGAGGTGATTTAGTAGAGTATATATGGTCTATCAAATAGTAGCTGGTTTATGTAATTTTTTGTTTGTTTTAGTTTGTGTGATTTTTATTTTTATTTTTTAGTTTATATAACCTTTTATTTTAATTTTAGTTTTTAACTATTCTTAAAATCATATTCTATAATAACACGAAATATAAAAAAAATAGATTATTATAAAAAGTAATTTGGTTTATAGAAATTAAATGTAAAAGTAGGTAATGATGTAAAAGTAGAAATTAAATGTATGTGTGTTTATTTCTGTTTGTTGTGTCTAGCGTTAAGGTGCTCTTACCCTCACAGAGACACACCCTTTATGCATATGATATACAAATAATGACTTGACCGTCCATGGGTGATCCCCAAAAGAAAGAACCCAACAAAACCGCTAAGATCACTTCGAACCAGAAGAATCACCTTCATCACACTGCTGCAGATCTCCGGTACTCGCTACACGTCTCTACATAGCCACAATGTTCTTTGTTAGATGCACGAAAGCTTCTTTCGGATCAAAGCCTAACTGATAGAATCCAGTTTTACTAAACTAGTACAGAAACTGACAGTTATTGTTGGATTTTAAGATGGAGAATATCTCAGCTGTCTATATAATGCTTGAATCACAACTAATTTTGCCATGATGGAAGCTAAAAAGATCATTGCAGTTAGCTTCACACCATCAACTTTCCCTAAATCTGGAATCGCTGTTACCATTCACAATTCAACAGTACATGATTTTAGGAATATAATTGTTAGAATTTTTAATTAATTATTCCTCAATTAGCTACACATTGTAACATCTTTGAAATTCTAAAACAAATATGTAATCTAGCAAATATTAAACTTCAATTCGGGCATAATCCAATGAGAATTTTAGGATACGAAGAATTAGGTCAAGAAGACGATTAACAATTCATATTGCTAGAACATTGTTGGTGCTTGAAATTAACATCACGAACAAACCCCTAAGGAAAATTAAGCAAAGGTTTAAAACGGGGGAGGGGCAGCGAAAGTGACGAATGGCCTACCGGCGCCGGCGGGAGGATAAGAGTAACGCAGATCATTGTTAACCTTGTGGAAAGCTTTGCTGAAAACACCAAATCCGAATAACATACCGATTGCTATCACCACGACAATTAAACACGTACACATCATGCATATCCTTCCGCAACACATGGTGAATGAATTCTGCGAGATCTGAGACGGAGATTTGATAACGGCAGCAGGTAGCGAAGGAATCGTAGGGAGGTGGTGGTGGTGAGTGGAGCGGTTACTGCACGCTTTATATAACTTTGGATAAAAGGCCCTATCGTCACGATTTATTGGATTCTTTTTCTTTCACGTTATTTGAGCATCTATAATATTTATACTTTTTTTTTTAATTATATATCTATGTTTGAATATTATCTAGATTTTTTTTTCACCGGCGCTTCGCTACGGGAGTCTGGTCGTTATCGGGGTCGGCTCATTTGGTTGGATAAAACTTATGTCGAAATGTTCAAATAAGTCGTGTTTTCCGTTCAAATTTTAACATAACTCCGTTTTTAGAAAAAAGTTATCCCTGAACGTTGGCAAAAAAAACAAAGAAAACGCGCATTCTGTTTAAAAAGGAAAATAAACGAACGAAAGTTAGCACAAGAAAACGAAATTAATAGAAAACTAAACGAGTTAAAAGCGTATGTTATATATACTATAAGGGGCTAAAACGATTCCCCTCGCAACACGGCGGGGACATTGTCGAATTTGGTTCGGTTCGTTTGCGGGGCTAAAACTTATATACAGTCGCTATAGCGTACGAAAAAAATACTCGCTTTTGAATAAAACTCCGCCTTTAATAAAATTTATATCGGAACGTTGACAAAATGAAACTTAAGGAAGTTGCGCTTTTCGTATTTAATGAAAAGGTAAAGAACGAAAGTTATAACAAAGAAACAAACTTATTATAAACTATACGGATTAAAAGTGTATATTATATATAGTATGAGGGTTGAACAAAAAAAATAATATTAAACCTACTGTTCACTAATGCTACTTTTTAAACTTAGTTTCTAATGAATAAATAAGTAGCAAATTAGATATAAAATGTTTTAATAGTCTTAGCTAAAACTAGTAATTTTTAACTTGCGGGTCATCCACGAGAAAAAATAAAACGGTAACATGTCAAAAAAAAAGAAATTGACATACGTCAAGTCCAGAATCACAATCAATAATCACATGTTTGAGTAAACTCACTTTTATTATATTAAGGAAACTTAACTCAAAACCTTAATACAATAACTCTCATCATCCTATACCCTAACTCGATATGGATATATATAGTCAACATGACTTGTTCATTAAGCTACTAACAAGACTCTAACTCGATTAACCAAAGTTAATCCTAATCCTTTAGCCCATAAAATCCAGCCTACTCACATGGATTAACTCGGGTCGGCCCACATAGCCAAACTTTCTGTAATTAGCCTTCATTCTCCCCCCTAATTTTCGAATTGGATTTAGAGAGGTCTTCAACTCCAAGCATGCTTCTCATCTCCTTGAACTTGACACGTGTTAATGGTTTTGTAAGGACATCTGCTCGTTGCTCGCTTCCGGATACATGC
The DNA here is from genome assembly GCA_023525975.1 of Smallanthus sonchifolius. Taxonomy (NCBI): domain Eukaryota; kingdom Viridiplantae; phylum Streptophyta; class Magnoliopsida; order Asterales; family Asteraceae; genus Smallanthus; species Smallanthus sonchifolius. Next base: position 12,166,913 of record CM042026.1, on the reverse strand, counting down.
TTGACTTCAACTTGATCATTTTTCACACATTCTCGAATAAAATGATATCGAGTGTGTATGTGCTTGCTTCTACCATGAAACACCGGATTCTTGGTGAGAGCTATGGCGGATTTATTGTCAACCCGAATAGTCACCCGTTCCTTGTTCCACCCCGTTATCTCGTTCAATAAGTCTTGAAGCCAAATTGCTTGACATGCAGCTGCCGTAACCGCCAAAAATTCGGCTTCACAAGAGGATAACGCCACAGTAGCTTGTTTTTGTGAGAACCATGTTATAGGAGAAGATCTAAAGTAGAAAACGTGACCGTTTGTACTCTTCCCATCATCTGGATCAACGTTATGACTACTATCGCTATAACCAACAAGCTTCCTTGACCCGTTTCGATCAAACTTTAACCCGTAGCTCAAAGTTCCTTGCATGTACCGTAAGATATGTTTTATAGCTAAGTTGTGAACTTCCCTTGGTCTTTGCATGTAACGACTACCCCCACGGCATAGGACAAGTCAGGTCGTGTGTGAAGCAAATATCTTAGACACCCCATGAACTTACGGTAATTAGTGGCTTCTACTTTAGGCTCGATCTCGGCTTTACTTAGTTTAGAACCAGGCTCCATTGGAACGTGAGCTAGATTGCATGTTTTCATTCCGGCTTCCTTCAATATCTTCTGTGTATACCCCTCTTGACCAATACATATCCCGTTATTGCCTTGTTTAACTTCAATACCAAGAGTGTACATTAATTTTCCAAGATCCGACATCTCAAACTTGGTCGACATACCACGTTTGAACTCATTTATAATGCTCAAACTCGTTCCGGTTACAAACAAGTCATCGACATATACGGCCACAATTAGTAAATGCTTCCCACCGGTCTTTCGATACACATATTGCTCCTTTGCACACCTTTGAAACTTCATTTCTTTTAGGATTTGATCAAGCTTAGTGTTCCAAGCTCTCGGAGCTTGTCTCAGCCCGTACAACGCTTTAGAGAGTTTGTACACCTTACTTTCTTCACCTTTCCTTTCGAAACCTTCCAGTTGTGTCACAATAACAATCTCCTTGAACTCACCGTGAAGGAACGCCGTCTTTACATCAAGATGATGTATTTCCCAACTGTTTAAGGCGGTTAGAGCTATTACCAACTGAATGGTTTCTATTTGAGCCACTGGTGCGAATACATCATCAAATTCAATCCCGGGTTGTTGCACATAACCCTCCGCAACCGGTCGAGCTTTGTGTTTATTAATAGTTCCATCAACCATTTTTCTTCAGCTTGAAAACCCACTTTAAACAGATGGTCTTTACTCCATTTGGTTTCTCAACCAAGGTCCAAGTTTCATTCTTGTTGATGGAACAAATCTTGGCTTTCATAGCTTTTACCCATTCCTTTGATATTTTAACATCTTCATAGCCCCTCGGTTCTTCGTTAATTGCCAATAAAAGTTGTTCACAGTCACTATTAATTAACAGAACATAATCGTCAAGATACCTGGGTTGAATCGTCGTCTGATTTGATCTTCTTACAACTAATTCTGCTTCATTTTGGGCATGCACTTCAGGGTTGAGGCTTCAATAACGCTGCCAGATGCACTATTTTGAGTTGTGTTTGAGGCAGATTGCGGGCTCAGAACTGGACTGTTTGGGCATGTTTCATCTGCACTGTTTGAGCTGCCTTCTGTAGTTTTCGGCTAGTTTTCAGGAGGCTCGTTTGAGTCATGGCTGTCATCTACAGTCTTAGATGGAGTGACCATAATTGGCCAGGTTCCAACATCTACACACCCTCCCCATTCCAATCTAAACATGCCTGGTTCACTGTCTTCAGAACAACTAGGTCCATCCCACTCCCATCCTTTTTCTTCGAAAAGCTCCACATCTCGGCTAACAGATGTCTTCCGGGTTTTCGGGTTAAAGAGTCTATATCCCTTAGAACCTGGTTCTGTTCCAAGATGGACGAGTGGTCTTGACATGTCATAAAGTTTTGTCGTGTTAACCGCTTCCAGCTTAGCATAAGCTATGCATCCAAACACCCTCAAATGTTTAAGACTCGGTTTTCTTTTCTTGGTCCTTTAAGGTTCTCGTGGTCACTCGGTTAATCAAATATGTGGAGTATCGAACGGTTTCTACCCACATATAGTTTGGAACTTTCATAGTTTTTAGGATAATTTTTGTTATCTCTAACAAAGTACGGTTCCGTCGCTCCACCACGCCATTTTGTTGGGGCGTGTATGGTGTCGTTAAGTGTCGTACAATGCCATTTTATTCACAAAAACTATGAAACTCATTTGGTGTAAACTCTCCTCCCCTATCAGTTCGGAATGTCTTGATAAGTCGTCTGGTTTCCTTTTCGACCAAGGTCTTAAAATTCTTGAACTTTCCGAATGCTTGACTCTTTTCCTTCAATAATACAGACCACATATAACGTGAGAAGTCATCAATTAAGACAAAGATGTACCTATTTTCGCCAAGAGATGTGGGAGTTATCGGGCCACATTGAGTTGCCATATGTGTCGTTGCTTGCGGGAATGGATGTCTTGTATGCTACCAAGCATGATTCACAAATTTGGTTTTTGTGATTTACCACGGGCAACCCTCGAACAATTTCCTTCTTGGCCATCGTCTTCATCTTTTCAAAATTAATGTGTCCAAGTCTTGCATGCCACCGCCATGCATCATCCGTAATCTTGGCTTGCAAGCAAATCGGCGTACCGATGCTCAAGGTAATTTTGTAAAGCCGGTTTGGTGTACGTGTTACTTTAATCGTGCACGGTTAAATAGCTGTCTTTCATCCTCACGTCACATCCTGCCTCGGTAGCTTGTCCAAGATTTATTATGTTACTTTTGAGTCCTGGTACATAGTAGGTATCGGTCAACATCCTTTGACCCCCGGTCCTACATTGAAAGGGTATTGCACCTATTCCTTTTATATCCATGCATGACCCGTTGATGCGTAGTGTTTTGATATAGTAAAAATATAGGTAAATATATTTTTAGGATGGTTTTACGAGATCAGGTTTTAAATTTATAAAATGATAATTACTTTTAACTTAAAAACACACACAATAGGCAAGTGTACCTATCGCAATGTAATATAGTTTAGGTAAGAACCAAGTATCGAACCAATAGACACGGTCGAATTCCAATACTCAACTTTTGTTAACGTTTAGCCGGTTTAACTAGTGAGTGAGTTTTGTGTGCTTGTGCAACAGGAAAGTAAATGACAGAAAAGTAAATGACGGTGAAGTAAATAGCAGAAAAGTAAAAACGTGCGTGAAGTGTGTAACATAAATGTAACGAACAGAATAATAAATAACAGGAAATTAAATATGTCGGAAATGATCAGGTTACGAATAGTATTGCTTTGGGTTTCGAATCCGCTTGGTACGTGATAATGTTAAGTTGACTAATCCAGTGATATGACTACTACAAATGTGTGACCCGGGTCACCGCTAGAGCCTCGTCCTCACGACATTTGATTTGCAAATTTAAAAGCTTTAACAAGTGGTAGTGCATCCCGTTAAGGACAACAATTACCCTCAACCCATCGAATGGTCATCTCCGGGTTGGTTTAAGACATTGAAAGTAAAATGCTTTGTATTAGAGTTAAATAAGTGATTATATTTTGCTCACCGGGAGGCGGTGTAACAATGCGACCAAGTATAAAGACGTACCGTTCCCAATATGAGTTCACCAATTCTTGGTCGCATAATAAGTTCGTATAAAGACGTACGATCTTAATAGTATTAACCAAGCCTTGATATATCAATCTCTACTTGTATAAAGACATACAAGCTTCAAGAGAAGTTTGATTAAAAAGGTTTTACACTTTAAAAATCAAGAACACTCACAAATATAAAGACGGATTTAGACAATAATAAAAGCCCACCAAAATGGTGGTTTTAAGGACGAATAGTTAAAGACATAAACACATCATTTGGATTAATACGTTAAACATTAACATGCACCAAACTTTATCTTCACCCTAGCAATACAAAGAGTCTAGCCACGAATGGCCATACTAACTAGCATAACGCTGAGTTTCGTAGGCTCCCCTATTGCGGAACAAGGAGGAAGAGCCCCTCTACTCACTACTACTACACTCTAACTACGAAATAAGCTCTCAAATGAGGTTTAGATGGCTGTTCTTAGATGTGGATGGGTGTATGGAATGAAGAACTCAAGTCATCTATTTATAGGCCTCAAAATGAGCAATGCACGGCCGTGCATTGGATTGCACGGGTGTGCAAACACCTCGGGAATCAAACAGGGTACAAAGGATGATGTACCGGAGCTTGGGGAGGCTGGACAGGGGTTGTACGACTGTGCATGGCATTGCACGGGCATGCAATGCCCTGCTAGCTCCCCTGGCTCGTCTTTTAGCTGCTGGTTTGACTATGTTGACCTGGTTTGACTTCTTGGGGGTCAATGCTCGGGTTTGGTCCTCCAAAAGCTTGATTTCTTCACGTTTTAAACTGGTTTTTGCTTTGTTTATATTGGAGCACCGAATAACCTGCAATTGTGAAATATTAACGTTTTAAGTATCAATTGTAAGGTTATTAATCAATTAGTACCATAATATGGGGTTTATTACGCATGCAAAACATGTATAATTTAGGACATATCATAATACCCCACACTTAGACTTTGCTTGTCCTCAAGCAAACTCATGCATGATCATACCCATAACTAAAAACTTTACAAGGGAAATGGAACTCCAAGTAGTTGGAAATTCCGGAATAACTCTTGAGTTGCTTATTCTATTTTTGTATTTTTTTTTCTATGATGGAATCCATGACAAGCCTACTAGAACTTCAATTATGCATAAACTTTCACTCCTCACAATGCTCACTCAACTCTAGGGTTATATGTATAGATAATGTAAGTCAAGTAGAACACTTAAGTTCGAATCGAATTATGCAATGATCATAAGCTTGTATGCAAATCAAGTTTCCACCAATTAACTAAGTAGTATGCATGAATCAAAAGGACTTTAAAAGGGTTGTAATGTGGCTAAAATAAAAATAAAGGGGTGAAGATGAAAATCTTTTTGGGTTTTTAGGGATTTAAAAGGTTTGAAGGGCTGCAGCTATCGTGAAACACACAGCTATGGTTTCATGGATTAAAATGGAAAATACTAACAGGTCCCTTTACAGTACTCAGATCATGAGGGTATAACTAATCCGATGACTCGTTTATGGTCAGATTGCCAAGACCAATATCTCTCATTAGTGCCAACTCTTTCCTTACTGCGTAGTACACGTTACTGCATCTTCATATGGAACTTTCGGCTTGTAGCCTAACAGCTCCAACTTTGATCAGACGCGTATATTCACTTTGGGAATGAGTTTGATTATTGCTACATTTTCCATTATGGCTCCAGTTGCCACACTTCACACATTTTTCGTATCTTTTGGCTCTTCTTTTGGCGGAACTTTTTGACAAGCCGAAGAATGGTGGCAGTTGTTCTTGCTTGCGCCACCGTTTTCTAACATCACTAGTTGCTTTGAAAACTTTCTCTCGGAGTTCGGGCGGTAATTCAGGCTTTGCGAAATGAAGGTAGAAAAGCAAATTGAAATCAAAAGAATGCACATCCAGATCTTTAAGGTCTAACCAGTAAAAGACCAACTTCTTTTTTTTTTTTATATCAAGACAAATTTTTCAATAATTCGTTTTCCTTAATTTCCTTGAAATAATATTTCCATCAATTCCTTGCAGATAGTTCAGCTGTTTCTTCCTAATACATCCACATTCTTGTATATTCCAATTCCTTTAAGTAAAACAGATTCTTTTCGAAGTTGCCTCAATGGTAATAAACTCGAAATAACGACATAGGATAATCTTTCCATTTTGAAGACAGTTAGCCAATAACTGGTGTTTACGAATAGCTGGTTGGGTGATAATTGTAGGTAGTAGAAAAGAAAAGGCTAAGGCTCACATGGTGATCTAAGCGGATTATATTTTAAGGATTTTTGGATTTAAGGATAAGGGTAATAAAGTCCTAGGTGACTCAATCACTTTTATATTTATACTAGTTCATGGGTCTTGATATGTATAAGTCACACAAGTTCTAATTATGCATAAAATTCAATCGAAAAATACTCAGTAATACCAAACGCAAGATCATGCGAATAATTATATACTGCACCAAAAATTTGATGCTGTGTAATAGGCTTGATTTTCCTCACATGAAAACGGATGTAATAGGGTTTAGCGAATCGTTATGCATAATATTCATTTGCTTCTACTTGCCATGTATTCATTTTATTTAATTAGGTGTAAACTCAAAGAGGTTTTAATTTTAGGGTTTAAAATTTTTGAAAAATTTTCGGGATTTGCAAAAGGTAGGCTTTTTGTAATGTTTTAGTCAAATGGGTAGAAAATCACAAGTTGAAATTTTACTGCTTTGAGGTTACAAGTAGTCCTGAATCTCTAATTCCCCACCCCACACTTAAAACTATGCATTGCCCTCAATGTACAAATGCATGTAATGAAATGCTATGCAGAAATTTAAATGCATAAAGTTTTAATGAAAAAGAAACTGGTACTCTCCCGGTCAATTCGGTGTATAACCTAAGGCCAAAACTTATTGGTGCTGTCAACACTTTGCTTCAAAGACTTCATCGAATTTCACAGAAATTTGATGTGGTTTTCGATTCCTCGGGTTGTAGAGATGGAGTGTGATTCCTCAAAGAAGTAAAGAGACTATCTGGTGATGCTATTATACCTGACACATAACGGAAAACATAAAAGCAGACAAGGAAAATAAAAGGTAGTAAGTTATTAATGTCCTAGTATCGAGAGGGCATACCTGAGGCTGAAGTATGAGAAATTTAAATTTGAAAGGTCAACCCTGAGATCCATGATTCTGCTGTATGCACCAACCTCTCAATTTATTCAAGATCATCGGGTTGCCTCCCGGAAGCGCTACGTTTATTTAAGGGTCTTTAGCCTGACCCGTACGTGTTTCATCAGTCTTTCTTTGGGTAGGAGCCATCGACTTCCACCGTATATCATGTTCCTTCATTCAAGTCCTTCAGTTTTGGTAGCTTGTCAAAGTACTCATCGATCCGGTCAGTGTTTTCAAAATCCTTCCCAAGATTCAGTTTCTTTCCTTTGTTGAATTCCTTAGCTTTCTTTAGTTGGTAGTCCAGATTAGTATCGATGAACTAGGCAATTTCAAATGGGTTATTAGATAGGCATTCATCTCCCCCTATGTTATAGGTCACTGATTGTTTTCCGAAACGAAGTGTCAAGATTCCTTCATTCATATCAATAACAGCTCGAGCAGTGGCTAAAAATGGGCGATCCAAAATCAGAGGTACGGAATAGTCATGTCCCATTTCTAAAACCATGAAATCGGCAGGGAAGACAAACTTGCCGACTTTTACTAGTAAGTTCTCAATGACTCCTATGGGTGATTTGACTGACCCATCTGCGAGTTCGATAGTTGCATTGACAGGTCGTGGATTCCCAATATTTAACCTTTTAAACATGACATAAGGCATTACATTCACACTTGCTCCTAGGTCAGCGAGCGCAAAGGTTATTGGTAATGGTCCGATAGAACAAGGTAGAGAGAACTTTCCAGTACCTGAAAGTTTCTTTGGAAGGCATCTTTTCAATGAGAGTGACACAATGATTAGTCCTTTTTACTGCTTCCTCCATGTTTCTTTTGTTTGTAAGGAAATCTTTCAAGAAACGTCCATACTTAGGCATTTGTTGTATGATATCCAGGAAGGAAAGATTGACATGGATCTGGCTTAATAGTTCGATGAATTTTTCATATTGTTCGTCAGTCTTTTGCTTTACTAGCTTTCCTGGGTAAGGTATGTGGGAATGGAACGTTCTCTTTGTTGGAACTTTTGGAGGAGTATCTACTTGAGCAGGAGGTGGAGTTATCTTTGATTGTGGTTCTTGGGTAGTTGTTTCTATGATATGTGGATGAAGCGGTACTCCAGTAAATATCTCTCTCCTTGTTGATTAAACCTCTTCGTCTGACATTGGTGGCTTTGGATAAACCTTGCTATTCCTCAGAGTGATAACACTTACATTTGCTTTTGGATTGGTTTTGGTATTACTCGGAAGACATCCTTGCTGTCTTTCGGATAGAAGTTTTGCAATTTGCCCTAATTGTGTTTCAATGGACTGTAAAGTTGCTTTCTATGTCCTAAACTCAGCTTCGTGAAGACTAAACTTCTCCTCATATTGTTTGTGACGGGAATCCGCTAGAAGGGCTTGACTTTCAGTTGTAGAGATTAACTTAGTTACCACTTCCTCTAAGCTTAACCCGTTGCTTGGTTTGCTAGTTCCTTGAAATTGTTGACGAGGCTGATAGTTTTGAGGTGGTCTTTGTTGAAATTGTTGTTGTTGTTGTCCGAATCCGGATTGTCCCTGGTTGTTGTTATCCTTCCGGCTGAAGTTTGGATGGTTCCTCCATCCAGGATTGTAGGTATTACTATAGGGGTTTTTTTGTAGGCGGTTTGTTCCGATAAAGTCAACCTGCTCGGTATTAGTGGTGATACTCTTCATTTCTTCAGTAGCCTCAGCGACGGTCTTGCCCTTACTAAGTTGATTGAGTCGAGTGGTAAGGGCTTCTACTTGAGTAGAAAGTGACGTGACAGTATCGACGGAATGAACTCCTTGCCTGGCTCCCCTGGTGTTTCTTGGATTGTACCATTGATAGCTATTCATAGCTATTTCCTTAATTAGGTTGTAGGTTTCTTGTGGCCTCTTGTTTCCAAAAATACCACCTACAGTAGCGTCTAGTGTCTGACGAGCTTGATTATGTAACCCATTGTAGAATGATGACACTTGTAACCAAACTTCTAGCCCATGGTGAGGACATTTCCTTAACATGTCCTTAAAGCTTTCCCATGCCTCATATAGTGATTCACCATCATCATGAGTGAAAGTGGTGATATCATTTCTTAGTTTAGCAGTTTTAGCTGGCGTGAAGTATTTCGACAGGAACTTCTGAGCTAGATCATCCCATGTAGTGATTGACCCGGTAGGAAGAGAGTTTAGCCATGCCTTAGCTCGTTCCCTCAAGTAAAAGGGAAACGTTCGGAGGCGAATTGCGTCATTCGACACTCCGTTCAGTTTGAAAGTGTCACAAATTTTAAGGAAATTTGCAATGTGGGCATGTGGATCCTCATCAGGTAATCCATGGAAAGTGCATTATGACTGGATCATGTGGATCACATGAGATTTGATCTCAAAGTAGTTAGCGTCAACCGTTGTCCTTGTGATACTAGACCCCAAAGCCTCTAGTGACGGTGTTGCGAAATCGGAAATAGTGCGGTTTTCAACGGCCATTCTTCTAGGACGGTTTTCTCGTATTCGGCGGTGAAAGAATCTTTCGGGCTCTTCCAAAGGTTGATATAAACCAGTAGTGGAGCTATGGATCATACACTACCTGCAACAAACGTAACAGAAGAGCAGATGGAAATTGATAGGTTAATCCGTTAACTTGATTTTTTCTTGAAATCACTGTGTCCCCAGCAACGGCGCCAAAAACTTGATGCGTAGTGTTTTGATATAGTAAAAATATAGGTAAATATATTTTTAGGATGGTTTTACGAGATCAAGTTTTAAATTTATAAAATGATAATTACTTTTAACTTAAAAACACACACAATAGACAAGTGTATCTATCGCAGCGTAATATAGTTTAGGTAAGAACCAAGTATCGAACCAATGGACACGGTCGAATTCCAATACTCAACTTTTGTTAGCGTTTAACCGGTTTAATTAGTGAGTAAGTTTTATGTGCTTGTGCAATAGGAAAGTAAATGACAGAAAAGTAAATGACGGTGAACTAAATAGCAGAAAAGTAAAAATATGCGTGAAGTGTGTTACATAAATGTAATGAACAGAATAATAACTAACAGGAAATTAAATATGCAACATCCATGTTTTTCCTGGTATTTCATGTTGTGCAATAAATGACAATTTCAAAATAATGTTCACATTCAAAACGTTGTGTCACATCATTTACTATTTTCATGTGCAATTAAGGAGTATTATCATAATGTTAAAAGTACATACACACATTTTACATTGCTACAATAACAACTGAAACAAACCTACGCTATCTCACAAACTACAAGGACTAGTCTTGAAAATTATCAAAATATCACTTGGCACGGTCGCGCCATGACCTGGCACGGTCGCGCCCCGTAAACACTGTCGCGCCAAGAACTGGCACGGTCGCGCCAAGAACTGGCACGGTCGCGCCTGAAACCCAGTTGAAATGTAAACACTACCTTAATCACAAAGTCTGTTCGAGTCCGCGATTGTAACGTCTTTTGTGCCGTTTCTAGACTAATTCATTAATGACCAAACTCCTGAATAACCACAATTGAGATTAGAAACCCAAAACCGTCACTTAGTCATTCCTTTCTCTCAATATCGTCCAAATCGCGTGACACCCTCGAAATCAAACCCCTGCGCATGATCTTCGAGCATTTGTGATCACATTCCTCATTTCAATCGTGTCGGAATCCCAGCAGAAGACGCCAAGGATCAACGGGCCGAAATCGGAACTCCGTTTAGTCGAACTCTACCAATTCGATATCGTTTAAGGTAAGTAAACACATCCTCAGACTCATTTCAATCCCGTGAATGAAAGCCCTAACCCAATCAGGGCTTATACCATCGATTTGAACACGAATAGAATCTAGGGTTATTACGTTTTTGGTTTAATCAAACTACACTCTAGACACGATATCCATCCAATTAAAATACGTGGTTATATTCGAAAACAATCAACAATTGAAAGCCCTATAAATTCAACCCTTGTTAATACAGAAAATTGTCAAAATTGGTTCCTAGAAAATCCAGACACGGTCGTGCTAATCGCTTAGCACGGTCGTGCCTCTTGTCCAGACACGGTCGCGCCCCATGCCTAAGCACGGTCGCGCCCCGTGCCTAAGCGCGGTCGCGCCGTACATTTGACACGGTTGTGCTACCTTGGGTCAGAACCTATTTCTTCTGTTATTTTAATATAAACTCATTTTCTTTTATAAAAATTATTTTATAAAACTCCAAAGCCAGAATTGTTTTCATAAACTAAATTATCAACTTGGAAATATTAAACAAATTAATTAAGTCATTTCTAATGGATTAAAAAGTAATAAATTTAAAATAAAGGTTTTACATATAATTGTTTTATTCAAACCTACACAAACTATTTATATTCTAATATATATTTAAAATGCCTCTTGACACATTTTCATGAACAACTAAATAAAAAGAATTAAACTATTATTTTAATTAATTATTCAAATTAAACCTTAAGTCTTTCATTATTTAATTGAACTTACATTTTCATTCAAATACCAACGCAAATGAGTACACAAACCCTTCGTACAAATCCATGCTCTCATTCCTATTGAAAACCTTAGAATGTCCTTAGACATTGTACATATTATTAATCCAAATTTATACTATTTCACTCTAGGTCAAACCTAGTGAGTTGCAAATCACTTGAATTACCCAACGCTCTTGTTAGCTACTACATTTTGATACAAGTGAGTATATCATAGCCCCTTTTACTCTTTTACATTTTTGGGGTGAAACATGAACTCTATCAAATTACATGTTTACATTTACACAAACAACACAAATACAAATCCTATTTACATTCATGTGTGCAATTTGAGCTTTATGCCCGAGTGCTAGTTGTGCTAACTTTTGTATGCGATTATGTGCAATCATTAACTATTCAAGCCGACGGATTTCAATGATAGATCTATTGAGTCTGACAAACCCACCCAGATTGGGGTGATTGATACCGACAACACAATTTGCATGCTAGTTACAAAGGTTTGATTGTACTTGGTTACACAATAGCTGCTCCCCATAAATGCCTTATTTATCATGTTATGTAAGGATTTGTTTTACAACTATATGCTATCTATATACAAACCTGTGTTATACTCACCAACTTTTTAGTTGACTTTATTTTATTCATGTTTCAGGTACTAATGTGTGAGTTTGATCAAGATGTGCTACACTTAGGCTTTGGACTTAGCTAATTTAAATAAAGAAGTCTATGTTTTGAAATATTGTTTCTATCTTGGATTTGGTTTTGTTTGAATGATTGTAATGGAATTTGAAGTTTAATATATTTCAATTTAGTCAACCTTGTGCTTATGAACAGTCTACATGTCACGCCCCGATGATTCCGCCATCGGTCGGGGTGTGACAGATTGGTATCAGAGCCTTGGTTATAGGAATTAGGTTATTAGACACCTTGACCTAGACTATAACTTTAGGACGCCCACTTATGCCATGCTTCATGTTTATATGATTATGTGCTACATGTTATGTGTTACATGCTATGTGTTACATGTTCTTTATGATTATTTGTTATTTTATTTTTGATGCCTTATTAAAATTTCATGACTTATTAAAATATACTTAAATAATAATTAAATAAACAATATCCTTTCCTATATCCTAAAACCTCATAATATTCTTATCTTATTCACTATCTTTATCTTTCTAAGCATGTGAAAACATCATGAAGCTAAATCCATAAAATTTCTTTATTTCCTCGTTAAGGTTTTTAAGCTTTGTTAATTATTTGAGGACACGTGCAATCTGGAAGAGTGACACCTGTATTTTGGGTTTTCTGTCTAGGAAAGCATTTCGCATAAATCCCAATCAACCGAGGGACCCGTATGCTTTCCTGGGAATTCCCGAGATGAGTGTTTACTTATAGGCTAAAGCATGTCTCCTTGAAAATTATATAAGTTTAATTAACCTTAATGTGTCATAGTATTCGAGTGATTATATCACTATTTGAGTACAATCCAAACTATGATTATCTATTTATTTTGTTATCTTATTCTATTAAATCCAAACAATTCTCATAAGTTCTTACATATTTCATTGTCTTGTGAAAATCTGTAGAATGCCTCCTCGTCGTGCTCCCGTGGCCAACACCAATACCGACATTGCTGCTATTCTTGCGTAACTCATGACACAACTTACTCAAGCTAATGGTGCCACCAATGGCAACAATGGTGGAAATGGTAGTAATAGTGGTAATGGTGGTAATGGTGGAAATGGTGGTAACAACCTATCTCAATGCACTTTCAAACATTTCAACTCGTGTAACCCCCCCAAGTTCTATGGGACCGAAGGAGCTACTGGACTCCTTCAATGGTTCGAAAGCATTGAGAATACCTTTCTCAATAATGACTGCCCCGACAAACTTCGTGTTCGTCATGCCACAAGTGTCCTACAAAAACGGGCACTCACGTGGTGGAATGGGGAGAAGAGAAATAGAGGTGTGGATGTGGCAATGGCCTTACCTTGGGATGAAGTTAAAAGGCTAATGACCGAGGAATTCTGTCCTCGAAATGAAGTAAAGAAACTTGAAGCCGAATTTTGGGATCTTACCCAAGATAGTGGTGAAAATTTGGCGTATACAACTCGGTTCCATGAGTTGAGTCTTCTTGTGCCCCACATGGTCACTCCTTTGTCCCGCTGCATTGAAAAGTATATTGGGGGACTACCTAGGCAAATTCAAGATATTGTCCTAGGAAGGGATCCCGCAACACTTGAGAATGCTATCCGCTTATCCGCCACCTTAACCGATAACCATGTGAAAGCGGGGACTCTTACTAAAAAGGGCACCAAGAAAGTCTCCGACACTGCAACTCCTTCCACCCACAACAAAGAAGCCATAACTGAACCCTCCCGGCATAATAAAAAGAGAAAGGCTAGAAATTTTGCTGTGGTCACTCTTGCTATTCCTGTTAACCAAGCTGCACCTATGGTTCAAGCACCGGCCAAAAAACCATATGTTGGAATCTACCCACTTTGTGCCACCTGCAACTACCATCATCCCCAAAGCATCCCATGTCGCCTTTGTACTCATTGTGGGAGATATGGCCATACGGTCAATGTTTGTAGGGCCAAAGCTCTTGCGGGCCAAGTCAACCCACCAAACCAAACCAACACCCAAGTGACTAATCAAGGTACTCCCGCTATTGCAAATGGGCGTGCATGTTATGAATGTGGCAACCCGAACCATTTCCGTGATCAATGCCCAAGATTTTCCAATGCTAGACAAGGTGGAGCTCGTGGGCGTGCTTTCAACATAAACGCCAACGAAGCTCATGCCAACAATGACGTGGTCAATGGTACGTTCCTTGTAAATAGTCAATATGCCTCCATTTTATTTGATACCGGCGCCGATAAGAGTTTTGTGTCACTTAACTTTGTACCTTTACTTGCCAAGACACGATCTCAATTAGAGAAAACCTTCACTGTCGAAATAGCAAATGGTGATTCACTTACAATCGAGTCTATTATCTATGACTGTTCTCTAGAACTTAATGAACATACATTCCCAATCAATCTTGTACCAATGCCATTAGGGATTTTTGATATCATCATGCCGAAGTCATCTGTTTTGAGAAGTGTATTCGAATACCTCTACCATCGGAAGAAACACTAAGAGTCTTTGGTGAAAAACCTTGCAAAGGGCTTAAATTAATGTCATGCACTACTGCTCAAATGTACTTACGAAAGAAGTATGTGGCCTTTTTGGCCCATATCGTTCAAAAAGATGTCAAAAAGAAGAGTATTCAAGACATCCCCGTTATCCGAGATTATCCCGAAGTGTTCCCCGAAGATTTATCCGGTCTTCCACCCGTTCGACAAGTAGAATTTCGCATTGATCTTGTGCCCGGAGCTAACCCCGTGGCTAGAGCTCTTTACCGCCTTGCACCTTCTGAAATGCAAGAACTTGCAAATCAACTTCAAGAGCTCTCCGACATAGGATTTATTTGTCCAAGTCATTCACCGTGGGGTGCACCCATCTTATTCGTCAAAAAGAAGGATGGATCATTTCGCATGTGTATTGACTACCGCGAACTCAACAAGCTTACTATCAAAAACCGTTATCCTTTACCTAGAATTGATGACCTCTTTGATCAACTTCAAGGTTCTACTTGCTTCTCGAAGATTGATCTTCGATCTGGTTATCACCAACTCCATGTGCAAGAAGACGATATTCCAAAGACTGCCTTCCGAACAAGGTATGGTCATTACGAGTTCATGGTTATGCCTTTTAGATTAACCAATGCACCCGCAGTTTTCATGGACCTCATGAATCGTGTCTGCAAACTGTACCTTGATAAGTTTGTGATCGTTTTCATCGATGACATCTTAATCTATTCCAAGACTAAAGCCGATCATGAGCAACACCTTAGATTGGTTTTGGATCTCTTGAAGAAAGAACAACTATATGCCAAATTCTCCAAATGTGAATTTTGGCTAAAAGAAGTTCAATTTCTTGGTCACATCGTCAACGACAAGGGTATTCATGTTGACCCTGCTAAGATCGAGACGGTTAAGAATTGGAATACCCCGAAGACTCCCACTGAAGTTCGTTCATTTCTTGGTCTTGCGGGATATTACCGTCGTTTCATCTCAAACTTCTCTAAGATTGATGTTCCCCTTACCGCTTTGACCCACAAGGGTAAGACTTATGAATGGGGACCAAAACAAGAAGAGTCTTTCCAAACCCTTAAGCAAAAGTTATGCAATGCTCCCATTTTGACTCTCCCTGATGGGAATGATGATCTAGTTGTCTACTGTGATGCTTCTAACCAAGGTCTTGGTTGTGTCCTCATGCAACGAGGCAAAGTAATCGCTTATGCATCAAGGCAACTTAAGATTCATGAGAAGAATTATACAACGCACGATCTCGAGTTGGGTGCGGTCGTATTCGCATTGAAGATTTGGAGAAATTATCTCTATGGCACAAAATGTGTGGTGTTCACCGACCACAAAAGTCTTCAACATATCTTCAATCAAAAGGAACTCAATATGAGGCAACGACGTTGGGTTGAACTCTTTAACAACTATGACTGCGAGATTCGTTACCATCCCGGCAAAGCGAATGTTGTAGCCGACGCTTTGGGTCGAAAGGACCATGTCATGATTCAATGTGTTCGAATTCAAACCGACATTCAAAACCGCATCTTAGAAGCTCAACACGTCTCAGTCACCGAGGGTAACATGTATGAGGAAATGTCGTGTGGTGTTGAACTCCTACTCGAATCAAAATCCAATGGCTTACTTTATTACTTGAACCGTATTTGGATTCCCGATTGCGATGATCTCCGTACATTTCTCATGAACGAGGCTCACAAGACTCGTTATTCTATTCATCCTAGTGCGGATAAAATGTACCAAGATCTTCGCCAATAATATTGGTGGCCCGGTATGAAAAAGGACATTGCTCAATATGTTGTCAAATGTCTAACGTGTTCCAAAGTCAAAGCCGAACACCAACGTCCTTCCGGATTACTTGAACAACCGAAAATTCCCGTGTGGAAATGGGAGAACTTAGCCATGGATTTTATTACCAAACTCCCTCGCACCTCGAGTGGTTATGATAGCATTTGGGTGATCATTGATCGTCTCACCAAATCTGCTCATTTCTTGCCTATCCGTGAAGACTATCGGGTTGAGAAACTAGCCCGAATCTACATTGATGAAATTGTAAGCCGTCATGGTGTTCCCTTGAACATAATATCCGACCGAGATGCCCGGTTCAGTTCTCGATTTTGGCAATCTCTCCAAACTGCTCTTGGCACACGATTGGATTTGAGCACGGCTTACCATCCTCAAACTGATGGTCAAACCGAGCGAACAATCCAAACTCTTGAAGACATGCTTAGAGCTTGTGTAATCGATTTTGGTGGCAATTGGGATTCACATTTATCCCTCATTGAGTTCTCTTACAACAATAGCTATCACACGAGTATCAACATGGCTCCATTTGAAGCTCTTTATGGTCGCAAATGTCGTTCTCCTATCTGTTGGAATGAGATTGGTGAAGCACAAATCACCGGTCCTGAGCTAATTCAAGAAACATCTGATAAAATCATTCAAATCCGTGACAACATTCGAGTAGCGAGGAGTCGGCAAAAGAGTTATGCCGACAAACATCGAAAACCCTTGGAATTCCAAGTCGGTGACCTTGTTCTTCTTAAGGTGTCTCCGTGGAAGGGTGTGATCCGTTTTGGAAAGAAAGGCAAGTTAGCACCTCACTATGTTGGTCCATTCAAAATCCTTGAAAGGATTGGGAAAGTGGCTTACAAACTCGAGTTACCTCCATCTCTTGGCAATGTGCATCCTACATTTCATGTATCTAATCTGAAGAAATGTCTCGCTGATGAGAATCTCCATATACCACTTGATGACGTGCGCATTGATGAAACGATGCACTTCGTTGAGAAACCGGTAGAAATTATGGATCGTGAAATCAAGCAACTCAAGCGAAGTCGTATTCTTATTGTCAAAGTTCGTTGGGAGTCTAAGTGTGGTCCTGAATTCACTTGGGAACGAGAGGACCAAATGAAATTCAAGTACCCCATCTCTTTGCTGATTCAGTAGCCTCAACTAGTTAAATTTCGGGACGAAATTCCCTCAACTAGGGGATACTGTAACATCCATGTTTTTCCTGGTATTTCATATTGTGCAATAAATGACAATTTCAATCTAATGTTCACATTCAAAACGTTGTGTCACATCATTTACTATTTTCATGTGCAATTAAGGAGTATTATCATAATGTTAAAAGTACATACACACATTTTACATTGCTACAATAACAACTGAAACAAACCTACGCTATCACAAACTACAAGGACTAGTCTTGAAAATTATCAAAATATCACTTGGCACGGTCGTGACATGACCTGGCACGGTCGCGCCCCGTAAACACGGTCGCGCCAAGAACTGGCACGGTCGCGCCTGAAACCCAGTTGAAACGTAAACACTACCTTAATCACAAAGTCTGTTCGAGTCCGCGATTGTAACGTCTTTTGTTCCATTTCTAGACTAATTCATCAATGACCAAACTCCTGAATAACCACAATTGCGATTAGAAACCCAAAACCGTCACTTAGTCATTCCTTTCTCTCAATATCGTCCAAATCGCGTGACACCCTCGAAATCAAACCCCTGCGCATGATCTTCGAGCTTTTGTGATCACATTCCTCACTTCAATCGTGTCGGAATCCCAGCAGAAGACGCCAAGGATCAACGCGCCGAAATCGGAACTCCGTTTAGTCGAACTCTACCAATTCGATATCGTTTAAGGTAAGTAAACACATCCTCAGACTCATTTCAATCCCGTGAATGAAAGCCCTAACCTAATCAGGGCTTATACCATCGATTTGAACACGAATAGAATCTAGGGTTATTACGTTTTTGGTTTAATCAAACTACACTCTAGACACGATATCCATCCAATTAAAATACGTGGTTATATTCGAAAACAATCAACAATTGAAAGCCCTATAAATTCAACCCTTGTTAATACAGAAAATTGTCAAAATTGGTTCCTAGAAAATCCAGACACGGTCGTGCTAATCGCTTAGCACGGTCGTGCCTCTTGTCCAGACACGGTCGCGCCCCATGCCTAAGCACGGTCGCACCCCGTGCCTAAGCGCGGTCGCGCCGTACATTTGACACGGTTGTGCTACCTTGGGTCAGAACCTATTTCTTCTGTTATTTTAATATAAACTCATTTTCTTTTATAAAAATTATTTTATAAAACTCCAAAGCCAGAATTGTTTTCATAAACTAAATTATCAACTTGGAAATATTAAACAAATTAATTAAGTCATTTCTAATGGATTAAAAAGTAATAAATTTAAAATAAAGGTTTTACATATAATTGTTTTATTCAAACCTACACAAACTATTTATATTCTAATATATATTTAAAATGCCTCTTGACACATTTTCATGAACAACTAAATAAAAAGAATTAAACTATTATTTTAATTAATTATTCAAATTAAACCTTAAGTCTTTCATTATTTAATTGAACTTACATTTTCATTCAAATACCAACGCAAATGAGTACACAAACCCTTCGTACAAATCCATGCTCTCATTCCTATTGAAAACCTTAGAATGTCCTTAGACATTGTACATATTATTAATCCAAATTTATACTATTTCACTCTAGGTCAAACCTAGTGAGTTGCAAATCACTTGAATTACCCAACGCTCTTGTTAGCTACTACATTTTGATACAAGTGAGTATATCATAGCCCCTTTTACTCTTTTACATTTTTGGGGTGAAACATGAACTCTATCAAATTACATGTTTACATTTACACAAACAACACAAATACAAATCCTATTTACATTCATGTGTGCAATTTGAGCTTTATGCCCGAGTGCTAGTTGTGCTAACTTTTGTATGCGATTATGTGCAATCATTAACTATTCAAGCCGACGGATTTCAATGATAGATCTATTGAGTCTGACAAACCCACCCAGATTGGGGTGATTGATACCGACAACACAATTTGCATGCTAGTTACAAAGGTTTGATTGTACTTGGTTACACAATAGCTGCTCCCCATAAATGCCTTATTTATCATGTTATGTAAGGATTTGTTTTACAACTATATGCTATCTATATACAAACATGTGTTATACTCACCAACTTTTTAGTTGACTTTATTTTATTCATGTTTCAGGTACTAATGTGTGAGTTTGATCAAGATGTGCTACACTTAGGCTTTGGACTTAGCTAATTTAAATAAAGAAGTCTATGTTTTGAAATATTGTTTCTATCTTGGATTTGGTTTTGTTTGAATGATTGTAATGGAATTTGAAGTTTAATATATTTCAATTTAGTCAACCTTGTGCTTATGAACAATCTACATGTCCCGCCCCGATGATTCCGCAATCGGTCGGGGTGTGACAAAATATGTCGGAAATGATCAGGTTACGAATAGTATTGCTTTGGGTTTCGAATCCGCTTGGTACGTGATAATGTTAAGTTGACTAATCGAGTGATATGACTACTACAAATGTGTGACCCGGGTCACCGCTAGAGCCTCGTCCTCACGACATTTGATTTGCAAATTTACAAGCTTTAACAAGTGGTAGTGCCTCCCGTTAAGGACAACATTTACCCTCAACCCATCGAATGGTCATCTCCGGGTTGGTTTAAGACATCGAAAGTAAAATGCTTTGTATTAGAGTTAAATAGGTGATTATATTTTGCTCACCGGGAGGCGGTGTAACAATGGGACCAAGTATAAAGACGTACCGTTCCCAACATGAGTTCACTAATTCTTGGTCGCATAATAAGTTCGTATAAAGACGTACGATCTTAATAGTATTAACCAAAGCCTTGGCTTATCAATCTCTACTTGTATAAAGACGTACAAGCTTCAAGAGAAGTTTGATTAAAAAGGTTTTACACTTTAAAAATCAAGAACACTCACAAATATAAAGACGGATTTAGACAATAATAAAAGCCCACCAAAATGGTGGTTTTAAGGACGAATACTTAAAGACATAAACACATCATTTGGATTAATACGTTAAACATTAACATGCACCAAACTTCAACTTCACCCTAGCAATACAAAGAGTCTAGCCACGAATGGCCATACTAACTAGCATAACGCTGAGTTTCGTAGGCTCCCCTATTGCGGAACAAGGAGGAAGAGCCCCTCTACTCACTACTACTACACTCTAACTATGAAATAAGCTCTCAAAAGAGGTTTAGATGGCTGTTCTAAGATGTGGATGGGTGTATGGAATGAAGAAATCAAGCCATCTATTTATAGGACTCAAAATGAGCAATGCACGGCGTGCATTGGATTGCACGGGCGTGCAAACACCTCGGGAATCAAATAGGGTACAAAGGACGATGTCTTGGAGCATGGGGAGGCTAGACAGGGGTTGCACGGCCGTGCAATGCCCTGCTAGCTCCCCTGGCTCGTCTTTTAGCTGCTGGTTTGACTATGTTGACCTGGTTTGACTTCTTGGGGGTCAATGCTCGGGTTTGGTCCTCCAAAAGCTTGATTTCTTCACGTTTTAAGCTGGTTTTGCTTTGTTTATCTTGGAGCACCGAATAACCTGCAATTATGAAATATTAACGTTTTAAGTATCAATTGTAAGGTTATTAATCAATTAGTACCATAATATGGAGATTATTACGCATGCAAAACATGTATAATTTTAGGACATATCACCCGTCACCAAACTTTACTTTCCCAATAATTCTTTCATTTAGTTCGGAGAAGAATGAGCGGTTCTCGGTCATGTGATTGCTCACCCCGTTATCCAAATACCAAACATTGTTACCCAACACTTCGGTCTCTAATCTCTTTGGTATTAGGTTCTGTTCGTTCAAGAATACGATCTCATGTATGAAAGAAACATCTGCTTTCTTGGTTTCTACCACATCTTCCTCTTGTTGTCTTTGAATTATTTTGGACAGTTGGAGACATAATGGCCTGGCTTATCGCACCGATAGCAAACGACTTTGGAACGATCCTTCTTTACCTTTTCCTTTCCATGAATGTTTGAAGGCTATTTAGAGCCAGATTCAGCTCTATTCTGGCCATTAGAGCGCCCTTACCACTACCACGGTTCCCTCGGCCACGCCCCCGTAGACCCGTGTCTGCCCTACGTGTGTTTGAGGGTTCTGAATTGGAGAACAGTAGTTTACCTTGGACTTCTACATGGATTTCTTCTTCCTTGATTCACTCTTCGTAGGCTTTCAAGCGTTCTATGACTTCTTAGAACCCAGTTTTATTCAGATCGAGCACTTATTCGAGAGAGGCAACGATTTGGATGTATTTGATCCTTGGCAAACTCTTTAGGAATTTCTTCACCAACTTGGTTTCTTCGATTTATTCTCCGATAGAGGCTGACTTGGAGGCCAAGGTTGATAACTTGCTGGAGAAGTCATCAATTGAATCTGTCTCACACATCCTTAATTCGTCAAACTCCGTCATTAACGTTTGAAGACGGGCTTCCCTAACCCGATCAGCACCCAAGTGACGACTCTTGATTGCATCCCACATACCCTTGGCAGTCTCCTGATTTCCGACCTGCATAATTAGGTTTTCTGGTATGGATTGGAACAACAGTGTTGTTGCCATGTCATTCTTTTCTCCATCGTTAGAACCTGAGTCAATTGCTTCCCAGATTTTGTGAACCTTCAACATGACTTTCATCCTCATATCCTACACCGTGTAGTTTGTCGACATGGGACACTACACCGACGAAGACCCGGTTTCTTTTGGCTTCGGTGGCAGTGGTTGATCGCTCATGTTCTTTTTTCGGTGAAAGTATACACAAAGTGGTGTAGAAGGTGTAGTATCTGCAGCCGGATCCAGTACTTAGATGTCACACTCCCAAAATCCACTAACGAAGTTTTACCATTGCGTGTGACAAACCAGGATCTCAGTCATTAGTTATGTCAAACGACACAACATGAGTTTAAACAAAACCATTAGATGTTCAGAGTAAATGCGGAAGCGGTTTATGTCAAATAGTTACTGCGCAAAACAAACGCGCCCAAGTTTAGTTTAATAAAAGCAAGTGAATTGTTTTAAATGTTTGCATAAGAATGCAATGAAAGTAGGATTCCATGCATGTCATAGGTGTGCAACCTATGCCTTAACGACCTGAGAAACATGTAAGAAAAAGTGTCAACACGAGGTTGGTGAGTTCATAGGTTTGTAAGTAAATAAATTGTTTGTGTGTTTGCAGGATCCACATACGTAAGTCACACCTATTGCTAGCTAGACAATGTACAAGTTACTCTAAGCGCTAGTAACCGAAGCTGACTGTTTGCGTATGTTTGCCTCCCGCCAGGCCTATCAACTCTAGAAATGTGTTTAGGCCAACATTTCACCCGTTCGACCTCCAATCGAGTTAGCGCGACGAACGTGGATGGGTTTTGTCAAACCAAGTAATGCTATTAAACATTACCTCGTTAAATCCATATTAACGGTCCGATGTGTGTGAGGACTTTCAATGATAGTGTGTTACGCTTAAGTACACAAGTGGTAGTGAAATACTATGTGATCCATGTTTGTTTGTGTGCATGTTTCTCCCCAACGGACAAACAAGTAAAAGGATGCTTGTCTGCAAGCATGTTTCTTCCCAACGGGAAAACAAGTAAAAATGATGTTCGTTTGTATGCATGTTTCTCCCCAACGGGAAAACAAGTAAAATGATGTTCGTCTGTATGCATGTTTCTCCCCAACGGGAAAACAAGTAAAAGAATGCTCCTTTGTATGCATGTTTCTCCCCCAATTTAAAACGGTAAAAGGGGCTGTGAAAACTCACATGAGTTGTGTAAGAGTAGTAGATAGCACCACACAAGTATGCAAGTAAGGAAACACAAGAGTTTGCCTGTGAAATGGCCTTAAAATTATAAGCATAATAGTTAGGGATATAATGGGGTTCTGTGACGACGACACGGAAGATTTGAACGTCCTAAGACATTCTTGGGATTAACGAATATACGAACGTGTCCACGGGAATAAGAGTTTCTTAATTTAATAATTAATATAAATACGTTTCTTGTCGAACGTCTCTAATTACGAATATAATATATAAATATTCATTCGTGCGTTTGTACCATTTAAAAATGGCCTAGGGAAAATAATATAACTTATTATATTATTTTTACGTTTAGAAAAATAATACGAAAATTAATTGTGTGACAAAAATAATAAAATTATTATTTTTATTCGGATCATAACAATGCGGGTAATAATATAAATAAATATATTATTTAATAGTTTGAAACGTTACACGAAGTTTATTAATGTGGCGAAAATAATATATAAATATATATTATTTTTAATAGGAGTAGTGGATCGAAAATAATATAAATATATTATTTTAAAAGTGAGGAATAATAATAATTATGGGTTATAAAACAAAACCCGAGCCTACGGGTGTTTTACGGGTTCAAAACATCTTAATATATTAATATAATAATATGGGTATTGGTTTTATATTAAAAAATAATAATTAAAAATTAGTTTAAAAAGAAATGGGGGTGGAGGGGCTCGAACCCGGGTCTCCTCCCCCACAGCCAAGAGTCCTAACCAACACAGCCCGCTAGGGTATCGTGAAGATAACTGGTTCCGAAGGCTTTTATCATTTAAACTAGTAGGCTCTTCCCTCCCATCGAAGCCGGACCAAACCCAGTCCAGATTCCATTGTTTTCGACAATGAATTGCAACAAGGGTTTGGGGGGGTATTGATTACAGGTCTAAAACGAATCTAATCACAAGTTTAATTTGAGAAACGTCAAGTTTAAGTTCGTTTAATTCCTCTTTGAAATTGCCGAACCCTAGATTTAAATGTGAGACCGAAATGGACAATTCTGATAATAAGAATTGTTGAATGCATAGGGCTTTTATAGAGTTGAATATTGCGAAGCTAATGGTATAATTTAATTGATTTTATATTGAGTCTAGAATAGAGTTTGATTAAACCGTATATGATAAGAACCATAGAATTCAATTGTGAACAATTCGATGTTGTAAGCCCAATTAATCACAGGGCTTCCAGTCTAGATACTGAAACAAAGCTAAAGGTGTGTTTGATTATTAGAATGGATACCGAATTGAAGGTGCTCGACTAGAGCTCGTTTCCAACTTGTGTGGGTTGATCCCCGGCGATCCCTGCTTCATCTCCGACCAGTTTTGACGCGTGCACTTGCTTCAGAAGGGTTCGTTCAAGGTGTGCAGGTGTTTAATTTCAGAAAGAATGATCGAATTGATACGCATATGATGATGGTTGATGGTTACGATTTGTATATTCATAATTGGGGTTTAATTTCGAATCAATGACGATGTTTATTGTCTTAAAGATGGTCGTTAATGTCTGGAACGTGCATAACAGTTACAAATCTAGGCAAAGCTTCGATTATGAATTCGAATTGGGATCAAATGGGCTATGGGTTTGACTCCCAGAAGTCAACAGGAACAAAGCATGCGATTTTGACTTTCTTAGAGTCAACAGAATGGGTTTTGGGTTATTACATAACTAGTCCCTAGAGTTTATGTTTAAACATCGACATAATTAGTCCTTAGGGTTTGTGATAAGTTAACTAGGTTAGTATTTAACTGGATTATAATAACGGGGTTAACCTAGAAAGTCCGGATTGTCACATTAGACCACGACAACGATTGAACCTTATCTCGTTCAATCAGGTAATACGGCAACAACAATAGTCCGGTCTTCTGTTCGGCGTCTGAACTTCTGCGTCAATCAACCCTTTGAACTAGGCTGTAAACACAGAACTTCCGGCGAACTGATCTCCTCCCGACGACGGCTTTTGTTTCGATGAAGTTGATTGTGTTCTTGAACCGGCTCTGATACGAATTCAAGTCGAGAATCACAATCAATAATCACACGTTTGAGTAAACTCACTTTTATTATATTAAGGAAACTTAACTCAAAACCTCAATACAATAACTCTCATCATCCTATACCCTAACTCGATATGGATATATATAGTCAACATGACTTGTTCATTAAGCTACTAACAAGACTTGTTTGACAAGGACTCTAACTCGATTAACCAAAGTTAATCCTAATTCTTTAGCCCATAAAATCCAGCCTACTCACATGGATTAACTCGGGTCGGCCCACATGGCCAAACTTTTGGTAATTAGCCTTCAATACATTATACATTGATGGTAGCCATATTGGCCCGTGGAAGGGGTTTTATTAAGGCGATCGCTAAATATACAACACCTGACATCTAACCAGTCACCATCTGACCTCTATACGAGTCGTATATGTGTTATACGACTCGTATAGAGTACGTCTTCCGGACAATGCTGCAGGGGCCTGTCACTTCCTCTTATTGATATACCATACGAGTCGTATGACACAAAACTATACGAGTGAGGATCAAAGAGCAAAAAATAAGAGTTATGCTACAACTTCTATCATCTACATCATTCTTATGTTGTAATTTTTTTGATAGTGTGTTACCCACTTCTTGTGAGATATTTTTAAGGGGCACTCACTACACTTGGTGTGTGAGTTAGTTGGAGTCATTGCTATCTTGATATAATGTATGATTGGTTTGGGTTATAGGGTGTAAAGATCGCTATCTTGACATAATGAGTCGAAGAAAGTAATCACTACCTTTGTTTAGTGAGACGTTTGTAGAAGGTGATCACTACTTTGATTAGTGAAACACTTGGTATATCAGTGATATCTTCCTTTCAAGAGAAACATATAGTGGAGTAACTCTCAATTGGATAATCGAGAAGAAGACCTAGAGTTGATTAGTTACTATTCATTTGAACTTTTATAAATTGGTTTTGTCTTTCTATCTCCTAACTCTTTAAATCAGTGTTTTTGAAACCGAACCAGCCGGTCGGACCGGAAACCATTACCGCCGGTGGTCCGGTTCACCCTTTCTCAACCGCCATCGAATAAACCAGTCGGTTTGGGCGGCTAGCGGTTGAACCGCCTGACTAGCAATCGCGGTTAGACCGTATCCACATTCAAAATCAAAGCTTTTAGGTTCAAAATCGAAGCTTTCAGTTTCAACACTGAAGGTTAGAGGCGGTAGAGAGAGAAAGATGAGAGAAGCTTTTAAAAGTCGACGATTTATGTTCAAATCGAAGGTGGTCCAATATCAGCGGTTTTAAGTTAAAGATTTGCAGAACACTTAAAATAATATATATCAACAAATTATTGAAGACGCAAAAGTTTTAGAGGGTGGAGAAGAAAATGTATAGAAGAGAGAAGGAGAGAGAAAAAAGCGAGGAGCGATGCGACGGAATAAAATTAGAAGTTGTTTATATATAAAGGGTTTAAGGTTAAGTGATATTTAAAAAAAAACTTACGAGTTACAACTTTAGCATATGTATTCTTTCTGGTCTCGGTAAACTAATCAAATTATATAAATAATATTAAGGTTAAACGTTTAAATAATTATGTTTGAAGTCTTACAAAAATCTAGATGATTGAGAGAAGTGGTGTAGTTTCAATTTCAAACTTGGCTTAAAGCTTTGGCTGTTTCTTGTTATATTTATTTTTCTTCCTGTATCTTTCTAGCTTCTACTAGTTTTAATATATTTCCGCCATTAAAAAAAATCAATCTTTAATATTTTCATAAAACGTTTATGACAACAATTTTGTAACTAAGCCAAAATCAAACATTTGGACCCCCCTAGTATTTGTACCAATTAAACCTGGGGGCCAAAAGTTGGACTAAAGTGTATCTTGACCATTTTCAATAGTTACAATCCATTAAAAACGAAAAGAAAAACGAAATTCATCTTCTTCGTCTTCTTCATAAGATTTGGTCTCCTAAAAGTCACACTGTCCCACCTCCCATAACCTCACTCGCCAACAACGCACGCACAGAACAGTGTGTTCAATCAGTTCCAATCCTTCTCCCTCTAGATTCACATCCTAATCCCCAAACCCCTCGTTTAATTTCGTATTCAGATCTCAATCGAATCAATAATTTTCCTCTACTGTGTGTGGTGATTCATGGCGTCCCCTGGAAATCAGAACCAGCAACCAGGTGGAGGACAATTCGATGTTCAGAGATTCTTCAATCCTTCTTCTCCACCACCAATTACAACAAACCCTAACACCGCTTTCCAAAACCCTAACATGCCTTATCCTCCGCCATTTTCCGCCGCCTCGTATCCTCCACCCACCGTCACCGTAACCGGCGGCCCGTACTCATACGCCCCTCAATATCCTGTCTACCACATCCCGTCACCTCCTTTTCAGCCGGACAACCCTATGCCTCCCTCTAACTTACAACACCAGCGATCCGTTCCTTATCCTACACCCCCTCTCCAACCCCCTAGCCCTAACCCTAACCCTAACCCTAACCATGGAGCTCGATTGATGGCGCTTTTAAGTGCTCCACCGGCTACAGCCATCGATAACTCGTCTCAGTCGTCTATTCCTGTGGCTCAGCCTACTAACCCTATGCTTCCATCACAGTTGGTTCCTGCATTGCATTCTGGTTCAGGTCCATTGCGGATGCCTAGCAGTAAGCTTCCCAAGGGGCGTCATTTGAGTGGTGATTGTGTTGTGTATGATATAGATGTTAGGCTGCCTGGAGAGGTTCAGCCTCAACTTGAGGTTACTCCCATTACTAAGTACGGGTCAGATCCGGGTCTGGTTGTGGGTCGTCAGATTGCTGTTAACAAAACTTATATATGTTATGGTTTGAAACTTGGAGCGATTAGGGTTCTTAATATAAATACTGCTTTAAGATCACTGCTTAAAGGTTTAGCTCAGGTTTGTTACTTTCGTTTTTCGGTCTTAATAGATTATGGTATTTTCACTTTAATTGCAATAAGTGTTGGTGTAGGTTAAATTGTGGGTTGATTGTCAACATTTCATCAAGGGGTTTGGGTTTTTGGATGTGCTATTTGAATGTGATAATGTGATATTAACCACTCCAAATTAGATAACCAGCTGCTGTAATAAAACATGGTGCTACACATCTGCTGCTTGAAGTTTTAATAATCATTTTTGATGGTGTCAAGTGTTTAACAAGTTCTGATTAATTAAGAAAGTAATAGATGAATTAAGAAGTAGCTAAAGTAGATATATCTTAACAGTCAAATAATCATAAGCAGAACTAGGATACACGAACACCAAATATAAGTTGTTTGTTTTGATGATTCAGTGTCTGCTGAGTTTTTTATTTAAACCGATAGAATGTTGATTTAATTAAACAATTATTGTCCTTTTCAGAGGGTTACAGATATGGTTTTCTTTGCCGAGGATGTTCACCTTCTAGCTAGGTAAGAATCTGCTTTTAGTTTTTAATTTTACTTTTTTGTTTGGGTTATAATAAAGTTATCATATGCAGTGCAAGCATAGATGGACGGGTTTATGTGTGGAAGATTACAGAAGGCACAGATGAGGATGATAAACCACAGATTACAGGGAATATAGTTATTGCAATTCAGATTGTAGGAGAAGAGGAATCGGTTCATCCTCGAGTCTGTTGGCACTGTCATAAACAAGTACTATTTTTTTCAATAATAAATTTAAATTTATAAATTCCTTTTCTTCTGGTATTATATCAACATCTGTTGGGGTTTTTATGTGTTGTAGGAAGTTCTTGTTGTTGGTATCGGAAAATGTGTTTTGAGAATTGATACTACAAAGGTTGGGAGAGGTGAAGTGTATTCTGCAGAGGAACCTCTTAAATGTTCTGTTGATAAATTGATTAATGGAGTTCAGTTTGTTGGTAGTCATGATGGTGAAGTAACAGATCTATCAATGTGCCAATGGATGACTACTCGTTTGGTTTCTGCTTCAGTAGATGGAACGGTTAGTTAATATCTTAACGTTAATTAATTCATTATTCATCTTACGTGATTTAGGTTGACCGTTTTGTATATTCTTTGGATGGTTTATGTAGAACCATAGTTGTCAAAGGCGCAAGGCGCACTCAAGGCGCAAAGGGTTAGTCTTGGGCCTAGGCGCAAGGCGCTTAAAAAGCGAGGGCCCGAGATAAGCAAGGCGCATAGCACATATATACCATTTTTAGGGTTTTAGACATGTTTTAGGCTTGTTTAGGGCTAGTTGCGGGACATTTTTGGACTGTTAAGACCAGTTTGCCTGGAATTTGTTGAATTTCACTAGAATTTTAAGGACTTGGCCGGGATCTCACCGGAATCTCGCTCGAAGGTCGTTGGAGGGCCTGGGTTGCAACAAGGCGCTTTTCCTGCGCCTCGCCTCGCTTGAGGGCCTAGGCGCACGCCCGAAGGGCTTTTTGACAGCATAGTGTAGAACTTGATTGTGATATATATGTAATTACTTAAAAAGGGTTTCTTGTTTCAACTTTTTTTTAATTGGTAGGTTGGTGACTCAATAATAACATGAGTTGTAACGGTATAAAATGCTTGAGATATATATTTCTTGTGTATAAATGATCTCTTTCATATATAGTTTGTTAAGATCAGGCTATGTGTTCTGTACTATTGGGATTGTCTCCACCATTTTTAGGTAGTTTATTGCTTACTGATCAAGGCTACCTAAAGCTAAATCTGATCAAATAGATACTTTCTTGAGTAAGTTTATATAAATTGAGGTTTTATTAGGGACAACTATAAGCTTTTATTTGTTTGTTATTAACCTCATTTGGCACATTTTACTCATTGCAAAATACATTAAAATACGGTTTTATCAATTCTACATGTACATGCATGATATGAATTCTTAATATTACAAGTGTTCTCAGTGTAAATAACATAGCCTACTAGAGGAATCAATTTTGGTTATATTTTCATCAAGAAGGGAGTGTTTCTTGCTGGAAAATGTAAAACATATATACATGGAAAAAAAGTAAGGTAATTATGTTTTTGAGAATGTTAACCTACACAAGGTTGAGATTGAGCTGGAAAACACATATTAATAAAATAAGAACTCTCATTTTTTTTCCTTGTTGAATTGTGCTTACTTGTTTAACTGCTAAATAACAATGAATTACCCAAATGACTCGTGTTTAAATGACTTAAATATTTCTAACAGATAAAGATCTGGGAAGATCGAAAGTCTTCACCAATTGCAGTATTAAGGCCACATGACGGCCTACCAGTCAACTCTGCTACATTCTTAACTGCCCCTCATCGCCCAGATCACATCATACTTATCACTGGGGTATGTGCTTAACTGCTAATCAGTTTCATTCTTCATGTTTTTCTTTCCATATTATTACCTTTATTTATATTAATTCTAAATTTATTAAAAAATAATCACAGGGTCCATTGAATCACGAAGTGAAAATATGGGCCTCAGACGGTGAAGAAGGATGGTTGCTTCCTAGTGATGTTGATTCATGGCGCTGTTTACAAACATTGGAATTAAAAAGTTCTTCTGAATCTAGACTTGAAAATGCATTCTTCAATCAAGTTGTTGCACTATCTCAAGCAGGTCTTTTGTTACTAGCAAATGCAAAGAAAAATGCTATTTATGTTGTTCACCTGGAATACGGGCCCAACCCAGAATCGACCCACATGGATTACATTGCAGAATTTACGGTTACTATGCCCATACTTAGTTTTACAGGCACTAGTGATTTATTACCAAACGGGGAACAGATTGTTCAGGTTTACTGTGTCCAAACACAGGCAATTCAACAATATGCTTTAGACATGTCTCAATGCTTACCACCTCCAATTGATAACATTTCTTATGAGAAACAAGATTCAATCGTTTCACGTGATGCCCCGAGTACCGAAGGCTTGAACGTTTCGGAACCTTCTAGAAGTAAGACAGAAACATCTTTGGAGGTCTCGATACCTAACTCTGATGGGGCTTCCATTTCAGGACAGCCCTCGAACTCTCCTTTGACTGAAGCCTCTATTGAATCACCTCCAGTTGCATCAAGTCCTATTTTGACCCGTGAACTTTCTGATTTGAAAAGTTCATCTGAAGATCATGACCCTGGTGAGCTGAAAATTATTGAATATTCAGTTGATAGACAAGTGGACGCTTCGTTGGCTACTGATTCAGTAACTGATGAAACCATGTTTAAGCATCCGACTCATTTGGTAACACCTGCTGAATTAATGGCTACTTCATCGTCTGAATTCAGTCACGTGACTGAGCAGAAAGATGAAATTGATGTTAATGTACTGGATGTGGTTTCATCTTCTGATCCACAGGATGTTGAGTTGGAGGTCAAGGTTGTTGGCGAAACAGGAAAAGGTCAAACTGTTGATCCCGTTTCTCAAGGAGAGATTCATGGTTTTGCTTCACAGGCATCAGATTTTGGCCATGCTGTGTCTGGGGAAACTTATATTATTAACGAGTCAAAGCAACTTGGCGGGTCGGGTCAAACTTTTGGTGGTCAAAATCAAAGTCAGGATTTGAAAATTGATGTCTTGGTACCTGCTGAGCCACCTGTACCTGAAACAGTCGATTCCCCGGGCCCCGTGTCATCAACCAAAGGGAAGAAACAGAAAGGAAAAAGTAGTCAACAGTCGAACCTGTCTCCTCCTCGTAGTGTTTTCAATTCAACAAATTCTTCTATTGAACCAGGAATCAGTTCAAGTGTTCCCTCTGTTGAATCAATACTTTCACAACTTCATTCTATGCAAGAAATTATTATTCAGGTAAAATATCAAATTGATATTAACATGTAAAATTGTAAACTGATTTCAACTTTATTTGCAGGTTTTAGTGAATCAGAAGGAGATTCAAAAGCAGATTCCAGGATTGGTGGCAGTACCCATTACAAAAGAAGGCCGAAGAATCGAGGCAGCAATAGGAAAAAGCATGGAGAAAACATACAAAACTAATTCTGATGCTCTGTGGGCCCGCACTCAAGCAGAGTTTACAAAACAAGAAAAGTCAAATCGAGATGGAAGTCAACAAATTTCAGGATTGGTTACAAATGGCTACAAGAATTTGCTTGCAGCTTTGGAGAAAATGTTGAAGAAAGAAACATCTGCACTCGTTCCGGCTGTTGTACGTTCGGTTACTCCGGTTATTGAAAAAACAGTATCTACGGCAATTACAGAGGCTTTCCAGGTTACAGATTTTTAACATTTTAGTTTTTTTACTAGAATTTTACATAGTTAAAGTCTGATTAAGTTTGTATGCAGAGGGGTGTTGCCGATAAGTCTGTTAACCAATTGGAAAAATCAGTAAATTCTAAGCTTGAAGGTAGTGTTGCCAGGCAAATTCAAACCCAGTTTCAAACTTCTGGCAAACAATCCCTACAGGTATCCATGATTCACGTCTTCTTTCTTACCTAATCTGTTTGTTATACGTGTCAATTCTAAACCCGGGCCCAGTTTGGCCCGAAGTCATTTTGGTGACCCACCTGTTTTGCCAGGCTTATCTTTAATCATAACTAATTTGAATGCTATGGTAATCTTTTCTTACAGGAAGCACTTAAGTCGAGCATAGAAGCTTCTGTTATTCCTGCGTTTGAGATGTCTTGCAAGGCCATGTTTGATCAAGTTGATGCTACATTTCAAAAGGGAATGATTGAACATACAAGTGCAGCTCAGCAGCAGATCGAGTCTGCACATTCTCCTTTAGCCATTGCTCTGAGGGTAAGATATACAACCTAAACAATTTATGACAGCTGGACCCCTATTATTCTTCTGTTAACACGTGATGGTTTTTTTAGGATGCCATTAATTCAGCATCATCTGTAACTCAAACCTTAAGTGGTGAATTAGCTGAAGGTCAAAGGAAGCTGGTAGCTCTTGCACTTGCAGGGGCAAATTCAGAATCGGTCAACCCATTGATAACCCAAATAAGCGACAGGTCAATTGGCGGTTTCCATGACAAAGTCAGTTTATCTTTCTGTTACGTCTCACAATTATATAGTGCTATATCGTTATATACATCGTTATGTATCTATATCTATTTTCTTCATTAGATCGAAGCACCAGTGGATCCAACGCAAGAGCTTTCTAGACTGGTATACGAGCACAAATACGAAGAAGCTTTTACTGCTGCCCTTCAAAGAAGCGATGTCCGGATAGTATCCTGGTTATGCTCTCAGGTATTTTTTTTTTGTTTTTTTAATCAATAATCTGCAAATTGTATGATTTATATTTTACTGTTTTCGTGTTTAATTTTTGATTGTGGTCAAACAGGTTGACTTACAGGAGTTGTTAACAAGAAATCCGTTGCCTCTGAGTCAAGGAGTACTGTTATCTTTGCTACAGCAGTTAGCTTGTGACATTGGCAATGATGCATCAAAGAAACTCGCGTGGATGATGGATGTGGTGGTGGCGATCAAGCCATCAGACGCAATGATAGCGATGCATGTCCGCCCGATATTTGATCAAGTTTATTCTATACTAAATCATCAAACAAGTGTCCCGATCACCTCGGTGTCTGAGCTGTCTAGCATACGGGTCGTTATGAAACTCATCAACTCCACACTCAGGACCCTGTAAGTAATTGATATATACGTACATTTCAGAGGACTGTTTGTACAGTCTTGGGAGTTCTTTACCGGTAATAACCGTTTTGCAAAATTGCGGTTGGAGTTGTTTAGATCAGTTTTAGGTGGTTTTGATTTTCTTGTTTTTCTTATTATATTATTGGATGGTTTAGGTCTTGTTGATTTGTTCTTTACTTATCTGGTATTATTATCTGTAGAGGCTGGTCTGTATTTGCTGGTGTTTATGTTTTATTCAAGTCAAAATTTTGAGACGATATGTTTTTAACATGTTTTTTTTCTTTTTTAAAAAAATATATATTTGAATAATTTTTTTGACATGTATTTGAAAAAGATTAATTTAATTTTTTCTTATATTAATACTTATACATTTCCTTTTCCTATATTTGTAAGTAATTGGTTTAAGAGTAAACTGTAATTTGCTTTCATTTGGTTTACTCTGATCTACACATTAGGTCCCTAGGTTTAAAATTTTGACATCTGATGTGGTTTTATTTTTTCTTCTATTGAGTCCCTAAGGCTAACCGTTACTTATCTGTTTAAAAAATAAAAGATAAATGAGTAATCCGTGAACCTGTAAGGTTGATACATACACGGCTCATTTAGTTAGGCGTATTTATTTGAATTGGAATTTCGGGTTAGGTTTGTGTCAAAATTCAATTTAACATCAAAATAAGGTAAAGAAAAACTAATTTACACGATTTTAACCTTTTTTTTTTTAACAATCGTATACCAAATTCTACCAACACTGGTCGGTCTCCCATCGCCGGGATGTGTAAAACCCCCGCCTTTTTCCGACGTTCAGGGTCATGTTCAATTTCAGATCATACACCGCTCGTTCCGCTGGATTATACAACGTAGCGTAAGCATCATGGATCTCAATAAACTTCCCGTCGCCATGTTGCTCGAGATCAGAAGAATCGGGATGATAAAGCTTCGCCAAATTGCGGTACGCAGCCTTTATCTCGTTAGACGTAGCGTCACGTTTGACTCTTAGCACTTCGTAAAGACTGGAACGTCTCTTGGAAGTCGAATCAACAGCCAGATCGGCCTCGGTTACGTGAAGCAAGGCGTTGCAAGAGTTGTGACCTCGGAAATACACTTTTCCGGTTGAAGTAAACGACGATCGCCGTTTATGATTGAGGAATCTGAGGGACGCTCCTCCGAGCGGGGTGGCTAGGGTTTGGATCATTCCGAGAGGGATGGAGGGTTTTGGAGAGTGTAGAAATTGTAATGTTTGAATCGAGTTGGAGTTTTTGGAAGTGAGTGTTATATATAGAAGAAGAGGAAGGGGGGTTGAGTCAGGGGTCTCTTTCTCTTTGCGTGATGATGGGGGTTGTCCATTTGGTTGATTCTTTCTAGAAGGCTAGACCGCACCAGGGTCATAGCTTGTGGACCATGAGCCCAACCGCATATAAAAAACCCGGGCTTGGAGAATGGAGGGTGGGTCCGTTTATTTTGGTGCACCAAAACAGAGAAAAAAAAGAAGGGTTTCTAGAAGGAATCCTTCTCTCTCCGTCCACTTCAAAAGGATGCTTGCTTAGAGTGAACTTGATTTTTCCCTTCCATCGTTTCAGCAACAAGGATTAAAGTTTTTGATGTTTATTTAAATACTAGTATTTGAACTCGCGCACAGCGGTGGGACGTCAATACCGCTTTACAAACTTCGTTACGCACGTTGCGACAGTAATATTAACATGAAGCTGTGATGACTCGGTTCTGGTGAGCGAAACATGGATAGAAAACCGTTGTATAACGGCACCGATATTCTTCAATCGGTATCGGTTCCATTCTTTACGGTACCAGCATGTTACCGTCGGTTGATATAACCTAAGATAATAAAAGACGGGAGACGGACCTTAAACGGTTGTGGCGGTGACATTAACATGGCTAAGCACAAAAAAAACGTCGTTAAATACATAAAAGAAACGTATGAAGTTACAGCGAGTTGGTTGTGGAGATCGAATCATAGATAAAAGACAATTATATAACGGTACCGTTGTGCTTCAGTCGGTGTTGATCTCGGTCTCATTCTTCACGGTACTAGCATGTTACCGTCAGTCGAAATAACCCACGATACCTACAAAATACCCTATTTTGAAAACAATTATTTTTTTTACCAAAATTTATACCGGGATGCCAAGAAAAAAAACTAAACACGACCACAAATGTTAAGTGGTTACTTTTGACAGTTTAATAATGTTAAGTGGTTAGTTTTGACAGTTATTGAGGAAAAAACAGATTATGTATACTAAAGGGGGTAAACTCTAAGCTTTAGAAACTTAATGGGGTCAAAGTTATATTTTACAATGTTAAGTGGTTAGTTTTGACAGTTTAACAAAGTTGAGGGTAAGTTTTGATTGGTGGCAAATTACTTTAAAAACTTGAAAGGGTCAAAGTGACATTTTAAAAAGTTAAGGGGTTAGTTTTAACACTCTAAAAAAGTTAGGGGTAGTTTTTGGTTAGGGGTAGTTTTTGGTCGGTGACGAATGCCACCGACATTGCTAAATATGTTGTAGTAAATTTGATGATTTTTTTAACTTTAAAAATCGTTTTATATATTTACATTTTTATAGTGTTAAAAATAAACTCTTACAATAAATTACACATGATTCTCAATTCAAAACGTGTAGTTTTAATGACATGAGTATACTCATTGATGCTACATCTGAATTCAAGTCAGGCATTGATGTTGAGTCAAGCTGCACCTAGTGTTCCTATGCTTAGATCCAAGGTGCAACAAAATAAGAACTCGTTAGAAGGTGACCACTGAAGACCCGAGAACATCCTCTTTTGCTCAAGTAAATAATCTATGTCCAGATACACATGTATGTATAATAGAGGCATGTAAATGAATACAAGGGATAAGCTGATAAGAGACGGTAGATAAAGGAAGAGAGCTGATATAGGAGTAGCTAATATGAAGAAGCATCTTAGGAAGGAACAACTCATTAAGGAGCTGTTCATGAATGAATAGCTCAAAAAGCTACCCATGACTAAGAAGAGAGCTGCTTTTGTATGTTATTCGATAGGATAAGAAGTTGGCTTTTTGAGAAGTGCTTGATGGGGCACTTGTATTGTCCTTCGTCTGCGTGGGTATGGGGTTTCAAGATCTGGAGAATCCGATTTATGGAAGTCTACATATTTTCTTTTAGGTCCGAGTCATATTGGTTAAAAGGACCTTACACCTGTTTCGTGTAAAGGACTTCCTTGGTCATTAATGTGGACACTTGTTCCTTGACCTCGTCAGGACTGATTTACTTCTATCATAGGCGATCTAAGTCACCTGCTCCTGTTCCTGATGTCTAGTCACTTTAGGGTCTTGGGGGTTGACTTACGTGTTATGCTTTGTCCGGAAGGACCATTGCCTTAAGAGAACTTATATGTGATGCTACCTTAGACGTAGTGAACCTGGCTAAGTTTAGTTAGATTGATGAACGTGGTTTTCATTATTCACTCCCCACTCACTATTACATAAGAGCCACATAATTCTTCACTTCCCACCATTCAACCATGAAAATGGTTTCATTCTCCACCACTATTCATCCCATAATTTTATTATTTTTAAATACAAATAATATTATTATGTTTAAACAATTATATAATAAAAATAAAAAATAATTATAACTTAAATAAAAAACAATAATAAATAAGTAATAATTTTAAAAAACCAATAACAACCTTCCAAACGATTTTCATTAATAAATTAAAAAACACATAATCATAATAAAAAAAGTTCATACTAATTAAAAGTACAATAATAAATAAAAAAATCTAGCGTTTAAGTGTGACAATATGTTTCAGCGTTTCACCAAATCAACGCGAAGATTATTGTGAGTTTCGTGGTTACGTATTTGCCGATTATTAGCTTCCTTTTGTGCCTAACTAATTTCTTCCAAGCTTGTGGACGATTGAAGATTGTTTTCATTGTACTCACAAATCACACCGCCTTCATCTTTTAAGATCAATTTATGTAAGATGATGCACACATACATGACAATTTTTATTCTTTTTGAGCATCCATGCCCATGACAGATTTTTCACTAATGTCAACATCGCTGGAGGACACCAAAAGTCCGTTCCACATCCTTTGTTGCAGCTTTTTGTGCGGCTTTAAACTTAATCCTTTTTAAATTCCTTATAGACACGTAAATGGTTTGATTAAAGCAGAATACCTATATATGCCATTAGTGATATAGTACCCGTGTGTATTGCGGTCCTCTAACCTAAAATGAAGAGTCGGGTGCTACTCCGTTTATGATGTCTTTGAATATCGGTGACTCTAAGTACGTTGATGTCGTTATTTAAACCGGCAACTCCAAAGAATGCATGCTAAATCCATAGAACATATGACACCACTGCTTCAAGCATTACATTTGGACATGGATGATCACCTCGCATGTACTGACCTCGTGATGCATTTTGACAATTACTCCACTCCTAATAGATATGGTCTAGGCTATCGAGCATGCAGGGGAAACCGTCATCACGAGACCTGTCGAGCTTACTATACCACTACCACCGCTACTAGAACTAGGTGAGTTTCGCGACTTAAACTCTACTTTTTTACTTAAACCCTTTGGGGGTGAAATACACGCCGTCAATTCTAATTTTGATTAATTATTTTTTTTGGTGTATGCTTACATTTACTATTGTGCAATCATTAACTCGGAATGAGCCACCCACATATGTGGGTAGTACTACTTGAACCTTGGGAATAATCTCCTTACTTCGTGCACGGTGTATATCCCTGACAGGAACTAAGGAAGACTAGACCTATGGCCAACTATTAGGGGCTACATTATTGACGTGTTGACCTAGTTGACACATGACCCTACTCACCATTAAACTTTGCATCATGTATGTGTGAATAGTGTTGTAATGTTGACAGGAGTTAACATTTAGAGAATTACTATCCGCTCCTGGCTGCGGTCTCAAGTGCTACTTAATTGAAAGAAAGCAATATTTATGTGTACATACACCTATTGATTTACGTCCATGGATAAATATTTGTGAATGTTGTGAACTCACTAGCTTTATAGCTAACGTATGTTTTGAGCATGTATTTCAAGATACCTAGACGAGAGACCCTCGCATTATCTTTTGAGCACGAGCCTTCTTAAGGATAGATGATCCTTGCTAGAAGACATGTGTGGAAGCCCTGTGGACTTTAGATCCCAATGCTTAGAGTTGGCCATACCTTGAGAACTAGATTTGTTAATTGATTTGGTATTAGATTATATATTTTACGTAGTATAGACCATTGGTATATTATATATGACAAAATGATTTATTCCGCTGTGCTGGATCTGTATCAACTAGTCACGTCCGGGCCCCCATTTGACAGGGTGTGACACCCTCCAAATCCATTCTCAAGTACTTTTATACGGCTTTATAGCACATGTTTTGCTGCAAACCACACTGTTGGATGTGTATGCAAAGTCTGGTTATTTGGACCACGCCTGTAAGGTGTTTGATGAAATGTCTGCTAGAGACGTCACGTGTTGGAATGCGATTATCGCTGGGTTGGCTCAAGGGAACAGTCCGGAAGAAGCTCTACAACTCTTCGGTGGTGGTGGCCGGCCGATGGGGGAGTCGAGAGAGGGGAAGAGTTGGGGACGTAGAAGAATCTGTGGTTCCCATATTTATTAAATAACTTCTTTTATTTTTTTGTTTTTTATATTATAAGGAGAGGTATAATGGTCATTTTAAAAAATTTAACAGAAAAACTTAACCTCCATCCAATCCAGGGAACATTGGTGTTACGTTTTGGAAAACTTGTGGACCATCAGTGTTACGTTTTGGCAAACTTGTGGACTATTGTGTAGTTTTTCAAATTTAGGGATCATACTTGCAATTTGTGCAAACCACAAGGACTATCCATGTAATTAACTCTAAAAAATAATAATATATGACATAATTACCCTTCTAGTCTTTTACGACCTTTATAAACCTTATTCAAATCTTTTCAACTTTGAACTTAAGACAAAAGTATATAATTGGAAATTTTGTTTGGTTCTTTAACTTTTCTGTAGTTTTTAAACGTTTTTCTTATAGGTTTTAATCTTTTAATTTTATATATATATCATTTGCAATCTTTGTTTGTTTAAAAAGTATTTTAGTAAAAGTGCACCTCTAAACTTATAGCTGCAATAAAGTTTGTTATCATATTTATATATATCACATATAGTGAAGTCGGTTACACTCAGATCGGTTACTGTTCACTTGAGAGTTGAGATTAATCGTTGAGTACACACGCAAGTTAAGCACGGTTTTTAGTTATTGAATCATCATTTCCTCTGTCGTTTTCGTATAATTTTAAAGAGAGTTATACCAAACTTCTCTTTGTTGACCTTAATTATTGATAAAGTTTGGATACAAAATTAACGGGTCAGAATCACAAATAGTAAAATTTTATGTAAAATTTGTAAGTCAGGAGCCTGATATGTATTTATTAAATTTAGAAACTGTATCTGGGTTATGAGAAATAACGTTTGGAAAACGTTGCGGCGTTTCATGATATTGGCTATATATATAGCCGATCAGATTCATTGTAATGGTGGTTGGTACGATCAAATCGAAAATTTTGTTTATTGTTATTGTTCTTAACTGATGGATTGGTTTCAAATGATCTCTAGGATCCACAGTCATTATATACCAATGATTTGCAGTTTTGCACATAAATTAAAAAAAAGAAAACATTAATAATTGGAAATTTTGTTTGGTTCTTTAACTTTTCTGTAGTTTTTAAACGTTTTTCTTATAGGTTTAATCTTTTAATTATATATATCATTTGCAATCTTTGTTTGTTTAAAAAGTATTTTAGTAAAAGTGTACACCTCTAAACTTATAACTGCAATAAAGTTTGTTATCATAATTATATATATCGCATATAGTGAAGTCGGTTACACTCAGATCGGTTACTGTTCACTTGAGAGTTGAGACTAATCGTTCATCGCGCAAGTTAAGCATGGTTTTTAGTTATTGAATCACCATTTCCTGTCGTTTTCGTATAATTTTAAAGAGAGTTATACCAAACTTCTCTTTGTTGACCTTAATTATTAATAAAGTTTGGATACAAAATTAACGGCAGAATCGCAAATAGTAAAATTTTATGTAAAATTTGTAAGTCAGGGAGCTTGATATGTATTTATTAAATTTAGAAACTGTATTTGGGTTATGAGAAATAACGTTTGGAAAACGTTGCGGCGTTTCATGATATTGGCTATATATATAGCCGATCAGATTCATTGTAATGGTGGTTGGTACGATCAAATCGAAAGTTTTGTTTAGGGTTAATCCCTCTTATCTTATTTCTTTATTGTTATTGTTCTTAACTGATGGATTGGTTTCAAATGATCTCTAGGATCCACAGTCGTTATATACCAATGATTTGCAGTTTGGCACATAAATTAAAAAAAAAAAGAAAACATTAATAATGTTTTTGTTTCATACTTTCATCCATGGAAGATGATCTTAAAACCGACTTCATAACTAAGCAGTTGCCACATGTCCCCTTTGGTACAGACACCTCCCATAAATCCTGCCACGTGTCTCACATCATTTCGTTTCAATCTCATCACCTCCCACAATCCTGCATATATATACCATCAACATTCAATCTATATCCATCGACACTAAGATCTAAATCTATCCTTATCAAAACCAGAAGCAAATAATAATAACAAAAATCAATCATGGCGACACACGAGTATCATCCACTCATGACACATCAACACCAACAGCAGCCAGTCAGCTTTAAGACGACGGCAATCGCAATCGTCATCGGAGGACCGCTTCTGGCCATGATGGGTTTGTGATTGTAGCAGCGCTGGCGGGGTTCGGCGCCGCCGGGTTGTTTGCGGTCGCAGGACTGTCAGGCTTTGGGTTGGGTTTTCCGGTCGGTTAAACGTGGTGAGTTGCAGCGGGGTCTAGAAAGTGTGACGGGGAAGTTGTTGGAGAGTGGGGAAAACGTGAAAAATACGGGGAAAGAGTGGGCTGGTCACCTGAAACAGACGGAGGAGAACTTGCCGGAAAATGTGACGGCCAATAGAGCTTAGGAGTGTTGTAATTTCCAGTGAATAATTGTGCTTGTGGTGTAATAATAAATATGTGTTCATGCATGATTCACGTCCTAGCTAGCTTCTAGTAACAAATTTTTTTATAAGGTCTTAATTTTTTTATAAATTCTAAACTGCCGTTGAAAATCCGTTCTCGTGATGTTAAAGATAGAATTTTTTTTTATTACATCTGAATACGACTGCTAGACATAGAAACTAGATGATCTTGGAAATTGTAATGGGTTCTAGGTGATCCGCGGGTACTATCAGTGGAGCTTGGATGAGCTGACAGGTGATCCGCTCGTGTTGTAGACGGATGTGGGGTTTCACTGGTGTGGCAGACGGAGGAGGTGAATCCGCTGACCAAACTGACAGACGTGACCAGGATTCAGTCATCGTCTCCCTTATCTTGGCGTGCTTTGAGATCAGCTGGTACCAGCTTGTAGATGAAAAAGGGGATCCGCTAGTACCACGAGCGGATGTGAACCGGTGAACCATTGAAGCTTTTGTACGAGATGTTTGTTGGCGAACTTAGTAGCGAACTTACTAAGTTCACTTGTTTAGTATAGGGGTGAACTTATTAAGTTTGTCCGGTTCAGTAGTTTGTTAGTTTTTCTTGGTTTGTCTATAAATAGCTTCTTTGTAACATTATTCAAGTTATCAATGAAATCATTTCAGTTTTACTCCTAATCATTCTCTCTCCTTTTATTTCTCTTGTTTATCATTCTCGCTTGTTTCTAGCGATCATTCTTGATATCATAACATGGTATCAGAGCATCTATGCTCGATTCTGTGATCCTCTTCTGTTTTCCGCACTCGTTCTTCGTTTTTTCATTCGTTTCTTCATATTTCGTATCGTTCGTTTCATGTTTTGATCCGTTCAAAATCAAAACATTCATTTTATGTTTCTAATCATTCCTACGGTTAGATTTGTTCATATATCTTTCTGATTTCGAGTTATGATGATTTCTAGATCGTTTTCATGTTTTTCTGTTCGCGCAGGCGAACTTGTTCTTCAGATTTTTAGTTACAGGCGAACTTAATAAGTTCGCTTGTTCAGTTTTCTTCTCAGCGAACTTAATAAGTTCGCTTTTTGGCGAACTTAACAAGTTCGCTTCTTTCAATCTTGCTTTCTCTTTTCATGTCTACTACTACTTCTGATCCCAGTGTCGTTGTTCCTATGGATTCTTCTAATCCTTTGTTATTACACTCATCTGATTATCCTGGTCTCTTACTTGTTTCTAAAACTTTTGACGGATCTGCATTCGGATCTTGGAAACGTGCCATGTCCATTGCTTTATCCGCCAAGAACAAGATTGGTTTTGTTGATGGAACTATTGTCAGGACTACTTCCCCTCCTAATCTAGAGCTATGGAAAAGATGCAATGATATGGTTATTTCTTGGATTTTGAACACTTTGTCTAGTGATATCAGTGAGATTGTTTTGTATGTTGAGACTGCTCGTCAACTTTGGAACGAGTTAACTGACCGGTATGGGCAGAGTAACAGGGCAAAGTATTATCAATTGCGGAAGTCTCTTTCTGCTTTCTCAAGGGAATGATGATGTTGCTACTTATTTTAGCAAAATCAAGTCTGTTTGGGATGAGCTTAATGAAATCGAACCTATTCCTTCTTGCACATGTGGTACATCAAGACTTATGGCTAAACACGAAGCAGATCAACGTTTGATGCAATTTCTGATGGGTCTTAACTCTTGTTATGACATGATTCGTGGGAATATTATCAGGATGAAGTCTGTTCCCTCAATCAATGAAGCTTATGCTTTTCTCATTCAAGATGAGAAACAGCGGGAGCTTCATTCATCTGCACATTTTATTCCTCAGAATGCTTCTATGAATGCTTCCGTGCAGGTCCCAAAGAATTCCGGTGCTAGGAAAGGTTCTGTTTGTTCTCATCGGGACATGATGCCAGCAAATGTTATCGTTTAATTGGGTTCCCTAAATATTTCAAATTTACTAAACCCAAAGCTGCTGCTAATAATGTTTCTGATGTTGGGGTTACTGTTTCTGCTTCTAATGCTCCTACTGAACAGTACAACAATTTACTGCAACTTCTTCAACAGAATTTTGGGGTTCAGGGTGGTGTTCCAACTGTTCAACCAATCAGCTTTGCAAATTTTGCAGGTATTATTGCTTGCAATTCGACTACGGTCGATACTAATTGGATCATTGATATCGGAGCAAGTAATCATATGTGCTTTGATTTCAATTTGCTTTATGATGTTCAATTGCTTAATTCACCCGTTTATGTTCTTCTTCTAAACGGGCATGTCTTAA
Source organism: Smallanthus sonchifolius (assembly GCA_023525975.1). Lineage (NCBI taxonomy): Eukaryota > Viridiplantae > Streptophyta > Magnoliopsida > Asterales > Asteraceae > Smallanthus > Smallanthus sonchifolius. The sequence goes on along the minus strand of CM042026.1, from coordinate 12,122,803 downwards.
CTGTTACGCAGGTCAGAACAGTTAATCTCACCAAGACGTTTTCTATTTCTAATGTCTTCTCTGTGCCTCAGTTCAAGCACAATCTTTTGTCTGTTCCTAAACTTTGTAGGGATACAAAGGGTCTTGTTCAATTTTCTGAAACTACTTGTTTCTTGCAGGCCCCTTCGCTGAGTAGTCCGTTGGTTCTGAGAGATCTTCTCAATGGACTTTATCTTTTGAATCCTAGTAAACTTTTCTCTGTTACAGTTGATTCTTTTTCTCACTGTAATTCTGTTGTTTCTTTGAAACTTTGGCATACTCGTCTTGGTCACTTACCTTTGTACAAACTTAAGCAATTGAATGTTTTTACCGGTGCACATGATTGTTATGTTTGTCCTAAGGCTAGACATCATAAATTGTCTTTTGCATCTAGTGGTATATCCAGTTCTCAAATGTTTGATCTTATTCATATTGATACGTGGGGACCGTATCGATCTACTACATTTGATGGATATAAATATTTTCTCACCATTGTTGATGATTTTACTAGAACCACTTGGACTCATCTTTTGACAAATAAAGGAAATGCCTTTACTATTCTTCAAGGGTTCATTGAGATGGTTGAAACTTAGTTTAGTACCAAAGTGAAGCGTGTTCGATCTGATAATGCTTTTGAGATTGGTTCAGGTGTTCATCATGCCGAGTATTTTAAACAAAAAGGAATTATTCATCAGACTACTTGTCCTGGGGTTCCTCAACAGAATGGGGCGGTGGAACGTAAACATAAGCATCTTCTCGAAACTACTCGTGCTTTTATGTTTCAATCCAAGTTACCAATAACTTTTTGGGGTGAATGCGTTCTTACTGCTACTCATTTGATTAATATTTTCCCCACACGGGTTCTCAAGGGAAAATCTCCTTCTGAGATGCTCTTTAGTAAAGCTCCTTCATACACCCAAACCCACCTTCGTACTTTTGGGTGTTTATGTTATGCTTCTACTTCTACACCCGGACGAGATAAACTTCAGCCTAGAGCTCAAGCTTGTATTTTTATTGGCTATCCCTTTGGAAAGAAAGGTTACAAGCTTTATAATCTTGACACTCGACAAGTTCTTGTTTCTTACGATGTGACTTTTCTTGAGCACATTTTCCCTTCTTTACACTCTTCGGATCCTTCTTTTTTGTTCCCTTCTCTAAATGATCTGTTTAAGGAGACAGATCCAGCTGTTGTTCCTTCATCTTGTTCGGTTGCTCCTGAAGTTGATTCCACTCCTCCTCCTATTTCTCCCGTCCCTCCTCCTCCACCTTCGGAGCTCAGGAGATCTTCTCGTACTTCTGTTCCTCCTTCCCATCTGCATGATTATGTTTGTAATTCTGCTTCTTCTGTTGATTCGTCCTATTTTTATACTTTGTCGAGTGCTTGCCAAGCTTCTCATTTTGTTAATCTTGCTGATCTTTCTCCTGATTCTCAGCAGCTCCTTCTCAATCTTGATTCTGTTCAGGAACCTTATTCTTATCAGGAGGCTGCTAAACATCCTGCTTGACAAGAGGCTATGACTAAGGAGTTTAATGCCTTGGAATGTAATCAAACTTGGGAGGTTATGCATTTACCTAAGGGTAAAAAGGCCATTAAGTGCAAATGGGTGTATAAAGTCAAGTATAATGTTAATGACACTGTTGAACGTTGCAAAGCCCGTTTGGTTGTTCGTGGTGATACTTAGAAAGCCAATATTGATTATAATGAGACTTTTTCTCCGGTCGTTAAAATGACTACTATTCGTAGTCTCATTGATGTTGCCACTAAACGACATTGGGGTTTATATCAATTGGATGTTAATAATGCTTTCTTACATGGGGATCTTGATGAAGACATTTATATGCTTCCTCCTCCTGGTATGCCTTTATGTCACACCCCAACCGTGCATCTTAACCACGGGTGCGACTTAATTGACAAAATAACACAATGGAATAAAGACATTTACTATTAAAGTTTCATAATATTAAAAAAAATCCCAATTACATAAGTTTCGAATTAAACCAAACATATAACATGTTCAAAAGACAAGCAACTTAAAATAAGATTCTTCAATTGATATCTAGGCAAATCCTATGTGATATTGACTTGACCTATCGCGAGCTTAATCACCTAAAACATGTACGAAAAACAAGTGTCAACTAAAAATAGTTGGTGAGAAATCACAGGTTTAATAAAAGTATAAGTTTGGCAAAGGTGACAATTCATATTCCAAGATCATCATATAGCACGTAATAAAACAAACACATGATTAGCAAATCCAACCTAAAATGATGAGTAACGAATAAGTGGTACAACTCGCAAGTTGCACTGATAACGAATAAGATGTCCAACCAAAATTTGTCCATAAAGTATATGCGGTATCCATCCTATGGCCCATATCTGTACTACTGTTGGCTTGAAAGTTTCAAGTTAAGGATTTGCAAGTTTAACGTTTATCATGTTGTGTTCATTTACTCACATACATATATGATTCGCTTGTTTTAGAATTGTTTGAAAACGTGTTTTAATGCGTGCCAACGCGTACATGTTTCCCCCAAAACGATTTGAATAAAGTGGGGCTATGAAGTCTCACCTTGAAAGCTAGACGAGATAAGAAACTTGAACGAATAGACGAGATGAATCACGGACCAGACCCTAAACAAATAAATAAACCAGTTTTAGGGTAGGTTCGATGGTTACGAGTGTTAGATAGGCGGTTCGGGTCATAAGATTAAGAATTAGTTGCAAAAATAGAGTTTTAGTTGATTTTCAGATTTGGACAGCAAAGTAGCTGAACAGAAATGGGATTGTTAAAAATATCAAACGATGTCTAAAAATTATGAAATTTTACAGGGAATTAGTTTAAGTCGTTCCGAAGAAGTTTCGTTTAGAAAGTTTTTCCATTTGAGACTTGGATCATAGCCAAAATAGTCCAACAAGACAGAAGGTACTGAAAAAGGTTTCTGTCCCGTTTTGGCTACTACGGAGTCATACTTTTGAATTAGAAAACGATCCAATTATGGTTGGAAAGGAAATTCGACGAAATACGTCTTGGAAATTGAGTTTGCTCAGTTTAGATTAATTATGGTCAAGTTACGCTTAGTTAAATTCAGCACAGTTTCTGTCCAAAATCAATGGTTACACTTAAGTGGTCCGTTTAGGGTTTTAAGATTACCGAACGCGCAAATAAAAATTAGAAGAATGTTATTATGTTATTATAATACATAATATAATCAGATTAGGTTAGCCAAAACGTCCCGTGTCACCGGTCTAGCCATTATATTCACAGAAGCGTTTTGGAGAATCACATAATGCAATCGGCATAGCCGACACGAGCAAGCGGATTCTATATTTAATTAGCGTGTGAGTTTATATAAGTGATAATATAGAATAAATAACATGTTTTAAGTTAGCAAGAACATACTAAAGCATCGGCAGAGCCACTTTTGCAATAGTTGTCTTGAGGATTCGCAGAATGCGACGGCATAGCCGCCATTGCAAACGGGATCCTTTGTTTGTTAGTTGGTGATGTTAGCTTGATTTATTAATTTGATTAAGATTATTAGAGGGTTTTTAGGGCTGAGGTTTCACATGATCAAGTGATCATGGATAGAAAATAGAAAAAGATTGAGGGGATGAAGAAAGAATAAAATAAAAAGACGGTATTCAACTTCGGAGGGTTACTTACTTGTTTGATCTTCAAACTCTTGGAATCCTCTAAGGGATTTTCGAAATCTTTAAGTTTGGGAAGGGATTTCACAACTTAGGAGGGGTTGGGAGTGTTTGAGGGAGAATTAGCAAAGAAAACAAGATCATAAGCCTCCTATTTATACTAATGGTTGAAGGGGTGTAAATATGGAATGTCTTGGAAAGCAATTTAGGGTTTTAGGGCCCTCAAATCCGCAAAATTTTCCTCAACGGGGCTGGGTTTTTTGTGATTTCTTGCTTGGGCTAGGTCCAAGAGTAGGTGGGTTGGGTCCTAGCTTGATCCGGTTGAGTGCGCGCATTCGAAAATTACGATTTTAAGCATTTCTAAGCGAAATTGGCAAATGTTTTCAACATTAAAGTTGATTGTCATAACAAAAAGAGTATGTTTAGCTAAAAACATTTAAGTTAAAGTTACTTTATTCGCGTATAGTAGTTGGCGATCGGTGGGCGAGAAAACGGACTTTTTGATCGTTTTTCGAATTTCAGGATTTATTTAAGGAAAGTTTTGCAAAAAAACTTTGTTTTAATTAAAGAAATGAATATTTTAAACATTTAAAACATAAATTAATGTCATGTTAAACGATTTGTCGGTCGTGGACGGTACGTAGTTAACGACGGTTTAAAAAGCGAACGATCGCACGAAAGTACTAACTAGTACTTTTAAGCATCAATTCACATTGAATGGGTTGTAAGAACATGTTTGAGATGTATGGTGGTGGTTCATGTGTGTTTAATGTGTCATAAAGATCAATTAAGTCTACGTGCGATCCATGAATCAATCACAGATAAGTATAAGTCTTCGAAATCAAGCATAAACGTAATGTTTCACATGTGAACTAGTATTGTAACAACGTCTGAATAGGATTTCAAGTAAAATGAAATGTCATTCGGATTTTCATTGATAAGTTTAGAATGAGTACAAGTAGTGAAAATCAGAAGTGTCACAGTCTCCCCTAGTTAAAAGAATTTCATCCCCGAAATTCAACTAGTAGAGGCTGTAGGGTCTAGAAAGAGATGAGGGTACTTATGTTTCATTTGGTCTTCACGTTCCCAGGTGAACTCTGGACCATGCTTGGCTTCCCAACGAACTTTCACGATAGGGATGCGGTTACGCTTGAGTTGCTTGACTTCACGGTCCATGATTTCAACGGGCTTTTCGACGAAATGTATAGAGTTGTCGATACGAATATCATCCAGAGGAACTTGAAGTGTGTCATCAGCAAGGCACCTTTTAAGGTTTGATACATGAAAAACGTCATGAACGTTACAAAGTTCGGTTGGTAGCTTGAGTCTATAGGCTACTGGGCCAATCCTTTCAAGAATTTCGAATGGCCCAACGAACCTAGGGGTTAGCTTTCCTTTCTTCCCAAATCGGACAACACCTTTCCAGGGGGAAACCTTGAGTAAGACTCTATCACCGACTTGAAATTCAAGGGGCTTCCTACGGTTGTCAGCATAACTCTTTTGACGATCGCGAGAGGCCTTGAGTCTTTCTTGAATTTGAAGTATCTTGTCGGTGGTTTCTTGAATGAGTTCGGGACCGGTGATTTGAGCGTCTCCGATCTCGGTCCAACACACCGAAGATCGACACTTCCTACCATATAGAGCCTCGAAAGGGGCGCACTTGATGCTCGTATGGTAACTATTGTTGTAAGAGAATTCGATGAGTGGCAAGTGTTGATCCCAACTTCCTCCAAAGTCAATCACACAAGAACGGAGCATGTCTTCCAAGGTCTGTATGGTCCTTTCACTTTGACCATCAGTCTGGGGATGGTAAGCCGTGCTAAGGTTCAAACGAGTTCCCAAAGCTTTCTGTAAAGATTGCCAGAATCGGGAGGTAAAACGGCTATCACGGTCGGAGATAATGGATAGAGGGACACCGTGACGTGTCACGACCTCATTGATATAGAGTCTGGAAAGCTTCTCCATTTTGTAGTCCTCACGGATTGGGAGAGAATGAGCGGATTTGGTTAAGCGGTCAACAATGACCCAGATGGAGTCATGACCACTAGAGGTTCGCGGAAGCTTAGTGATGAAGTCCATGGAAATTTGCTCCCATTTCCATTGTGGGATTTCGGGTTGTTGGAGAAGACCAGATGGTTTCTGGTGCTCAGCTTTAACTTTAGAGCAAGTAAGACACTTCCCTACATAGAGGGCGATGTCTTTCTTCATTCCTGGCCACCAATAAAACTCTTTCAAGTCGTGATACATCTTATCAGCACCGGGATGAACAGAATAACGGGATTTATGTGCTTCATCAAGGATAAGGGTTCGGAGCTCACTTGAGTCGGGGATCCAAATTCGACCCATGAAGTAAAGGAGATCATCGGGTTTGGGTTCCAAGTGCTTTTCGACACCACAATCCAAATCCTTCTTCAACTCATCATTTGCAGCAACTTGTTTTTGAGCTAGGAGGATCTTATCTTTGAGACTGGTTTGGACCAACATTCCCATGGCTCGCACACGGGTGGGTTTGATTCGGTCCTTACGGCTAAGGGCGTCAGCCACCACATTAGCTTTCCCCGGGTGGTAACGAATTTCGCAATCGTAGTCACTAAGTAATTCAACCCAACGTCGCTGCCTCATGTTGAGTTCTTTCTGGTTCAGAATATGTTTAAGGCTCTTGTGATCAGTAAAAACCACACATTTAGTGCCGTAGAGATAATGTCTCCAGATTTTCAAAGCAAAGACCACCGCACCCAACTCAAGGTCATGAGTGGTGTAGTTCTTTTCGTGAACCTTGAGTTGTCTGGATGCATAGGCTATGACCTTGTCTCGTTGCATCAACACGCAACCAAGACCTTGGTTTGAGGCATCACAGTATACAACGAAATCATCATTGTCATCGGGAAGACTTAGAATAGGGGAGTTGCACAATTTCTGCTTAAGAGTTTGGAACGCATCTTCTTGCTTTTGTTCCCAGACGAAAGGCTTATTTTTCTGAGTTAATGTAGTGAGAGGCAGGGCAATCTTTGAAAAGTTCGGGATGAATCTTCAATAATAACCCGCCAAACCCAGAAACGAACGGATCTCAGAGGGTGTGGATGGTGTACTCCAATTCTTGATAGCGGTGACTTTGGCTGGATCGACGTGTATACCCTGGTTGTTGATCACGTGACCCAAGAAATGAATTTCTCTAAGCCAGAATTCACACTTGGAGAATTTAGCATAAAGTTGTTCCTTCTTCAAGAGTTCCAAAATCAGCTTAAGGTGGGATGTATGATCCTCTTTGGTTCGGGAGTAGATCAAGATGTCATCGATGAAGACAATGACAAATTGATCTAGGTAGGGTTTGCAGACATGGTTCATGAGGTCCATGAACACCGTGGGCGCATTGGTTAACCCAAAAGGCATAACCATGAACTCGTAGTGTCCATAACGAGTTCTAAAAGCAGTTTTGGGAATGTCCTCTTCATGGACTCGGAGTTGATGATACCCAGATCGGAGGTCAATCTTCGAGAAACAAGTTGCTCCTTGCAGTTGATCGAAAAGGTCATCGATCCTAGGTAGCGGGTAACGATTCTTGATGGTAAGCTTGTTTAGTTCACGGTAGTCGATGCACATGCGGAAGGACCCATCCTTCTTCTTGACAAAGAGAACCGGAGCTCCCCAAGGTGAGAAGCTCGGTCTAATGAATCCCTTGTCCAGCAGCTCTTGCAGTTGGCTAGATAGTTCTTGCATCTCAGAAGGGGCTAGGCGGTATGGAGATTTGGCAATGGGGTTAGCTCCCGGTAAAAGATCAATCCGAAATTCAACTTGTCGAGTTGGAGGGAGTCCATGCAAGTCATCAGGGAATACTTCCAGAAAATCTCGCCTTGAACGAATAGACGAGATGAATCACGGACCAGACCCTAAACAAATAAATAAACCAGTTTTAGGGTAGGTTCGATGGTTACGAGTGTTAGATAGGCTGTTCGGGTCATAAGATTAAGAATTAGTTGCAAAAATAGAGTTTTAGTTGATTTTCATATTTGGACAGCAAAGTAGCTGAACAGAAATGGGATTGTTAAAAATATCAAACGACGTATAAAAATTATGAAATTTTACAGGGAATTAGTTTTAGTCGTTCCGAAGAAGTTTCGTTTAGAAAGTTTTTCCATTTGAGACTCGGATCATAGCCAAAATAGTCCAACAAGACAGAAGGTACTGAAAAAGGTTTCTGTCCCGTTTTGGCTACTACGGAGTCATACTTTTGAATTAGAAAACGATCCAATTATGGTTGGAAAGGAAATTCGACGAAATACGTCTTGGAAATTGAGTTTGCTCAGTTTAGATTAATTATGGTCAAGTTACGCTTAGTTAAATTCAGCACAGTTTCTGTCCAAAATCAATGGTTACACTTAAGTGGTCCGTTTAGGGTTTTAAGATTACCGAACGCGCAAATAAAAATTAGAAGAATGTTATTATGTTATTATAATACATAATATAATCAGATTAGGTTAGCCAAAACGTCCCGTGTCACCGGTCTAGCCATTATATTCACAGAAGCGTTTTGGAGAATCACATAATGCAATCGGCATAGCCGACACGAGCAAGCGGATTCTATATTTAATTAGCGTGTGAGTTTATATAAGTGATAATATAGAATAAATAACATGTTTTAAGTTAGCAAGAACATACTAAAGCATCGGCAGAGCCACTTTTGCAATAGTTGTCTTGAGGATTCGCAGAATGCGACGGCATAGCCGCCATTGCAAACGGGATCCTTTGTTTGTTAGTTGGTGATGTTAGCTTGATTTATTAATTTGATTAAGATTATTAGAGGGTTTTTAGGTCTGAGGTTTCACATGATCAAGTGATCATGGATAGAAAATAGAAAAAGATTGAGGGGATGAAGAAAGAATAAAATAAAAAGACGGTATTCAACTTCGGAGGGTTACTTACTTGTTTGATCTTCAAACTCTTGGAATCCTCTAAGGTATTTTCGAAATCTTCATGGTTGGGAAGGGATTTCACAACTTAGGAGGGGTTGGGAGTGTTTGAGGGAGAATTAGCAAAGAAAACAAGATCATAAGCCTCCTATTTATACTAATGGTTGAAGGGGTGTAAATATGGAATGTCTTGGAAAGCAATTTAGTTTTTTAGGGCCCTCAAATCTGCGAAATTTTCCTCAACGGGGCTGGGTTTTTTTTGATTTCTTGCTTGGGCTAGGTCCAAGAGTAAGTGGGTTGGGTCCTAGCTTGATCCGGTTGAGTGCGTGCATTCGAAAATTACGATTTTAAGCATTTCTAAGCGAAATTGGCAAATGTTTTCAACATTAAAGTTGATTGTCATAACAAAAAGAGTATGTTTAGCTAAAAAAATTTAAGTTAAAGTTACGTTATTCGCGTATAGTAGTTGGCGATCGGTGGGCGAGAAAACGGACTTTTTGATCGTTTTTCGAATTTCAGGATTTATTTAAGGAAAGTTTTGCAAAAAAAACTTTGTTTTAATTAAAGAAATGAATATTTTAAACATTTAAAACATAAATTAATGTCATGTTAAACGATTTTTCGGTCGTGGACGGTACGTAGTTAACGACGGTTTAAAAAGCGAACGATCGCACGAAAGTACTAACTAGTACTTTTAAGCATCAATTCACATTGAATGGGTTGTAAGAACATGTTTGAGATGTATGGGGGTGGTTCATGTGTATTTAATGTGTCATAAAGATCAATTAAGTCTACGTGCGATCCATGAATCAATCACAGATAAGTATAAGTCTTTGAAATCAAGCATAAACGTAATGTTTCACATGTGAACTAGTATTGTAACAACGTCTGAATAGGATTTCAAGTAAAATGAAATGTCATGCGGATTTTCATTGATAAGTCTAGAATGAGTACAAGTAGTGAAAATCAGAAGTGTCACACTTTATCTTCTCCTGATCATGTTCTTAAACTCAAAAAGTCTCTTTATGGTTTGAAGCAAGCTTCAAGGCAATGGTATGAAAAGCTTTCTGATGCTCTTAAGACCAAAGGTTATATGCGCTCTCCCAATGATTATTCCTTATTCTCTAAGACGATGGGGGATTATGTTGTTCATGTGGCCGTGTATGTTGATGACATTCTTTCTTACTGGCAACAATGAACAACAGATGTCCGCTTTGAAGGCTTTCTTGCATTTCACGTTTCAGATCAAGGATCTTGGCAGTCTTAACTATTTTCTAGGCATTGAGGTTCTCAAATCTCCCTCTGGTCTTATCATGACTCAACGCAAGTTTGCGAAGGATTTGCTGACTGAGTTTCCTACCGACGATGTTTCTTCTGTTTCGTCTCCTTTGCCTTTGCATTTACAACTCAAGCTCAACGAAGGTCAAGTTCTTGATGATCCTTTGGCCTATCGTCGTCTTGTTGGTAAACTCAATTATCGCACTCATATTAGGCTAAATCTTGCTGTTGCAGTTCAGTTTCTCAGCCAGTTTATGAGTGATCCGCATGTTCCTCATTGGGATACTGCGTGGCATACTCTTCGGTATATCAAAGGCACTTGTTCTCAAGGGTTGTTCTTTAATGATAATCATGATATGTCTCTGTCTGCTTATTGTGATTCTGATTGGGCGGCTTGCCCTAATACTCGGCGTTCTGTCAGTGGCTATTTCATTTCTCTTGGGGGCAGTCCTATTTCTTAGAAATCCAAGAAGTAAGCTACTGTTTCTCTTAGTTCTGTTGAAGCTGAATATCGTTCTCTTCGCCGTGTCACACAGGAACTTGCTTGGTTGACTCGGTTGTTTGTGGAGTTTAGGCTTGATAATCTTACTCATGTTCCTCTTAAATGTGACAGTCAGGCGGCTATTCATATTGCTAAGAATTCAGTTTTTCATGAGCGAACTAAACATATCGAGTTGGATTGTCATTTTTTCCGCTAGAAGCTTCAAGTCGGTTTGATTCTGCTTTCTCATACATGGACTTCTGATCAACTTGCGGATTTATTCACTAAGAGTTTGGCTGGTCAACCGCATTCTGATATCATTTTCAAGTTGGGGTTGTATACGCCTCCAACTTGAGGGGGGTGTTGACTAACTTAGTAGCGAACTTACTAAGTTCTCTTGTTTAGTATAGGGGCGAACTTATTAAGTTCGCCCGGTTCAGTAGTTTCTTAGCTTTTCTTGGTTTGTCTATTAATAGCTTCTTTGTAACATTATTCAAGTTATCAATGAAATCATTTCAGTTTTACCCCAATCATTCTCTCTTCTTTTCTTTCTCTCGTTTACTATTCTCGTTTTGTTTCTAGCGATCATTCTCGATATCATAACAATGTTGCAAACTTCATCTAACATCCGCTAGTGGTACTAACGGATCACTGAGAAACCATTATAATTTTACGGGTCATCTAGTTTTCATGTCTTGATAGTTATATTCATCTATAATCACATTTTTTTCTGCCAATGATGGATGATAGTTTCTTTTATAGACTCGTTGGTATCATGCTTTATTAATATTGGTTTTTCTTACCTTGAAGGTTACAAATATCACTAGATACATCGATCGATACAATAATTCTCGCTATGAAATTCATCAGATCGATGATATGTATGGACACATTGGTATGCTGTATTAATATTGTTGGAGTTTTGGGTGAAAAATGTGTTTTTTCACTAAGTTATAAAAATGACCTTTTGACAACTTTGGATATAAATAAATATATGTAACTAAGGTTAATATTATTACTTCTTTCTGGGTTTGTGTTCTCTTACGTGAGACCTTCGCTAGGAAACAAACCACGTCTAAAACGGAGCTAAGATGAATGAGTTATCGATGATCAAATTTGAGTATTTAGAGATGAAATAATTCAGTATTTCTTGAGTAAAAAAGTGGAGAAACTTGTCCCACATAGGTGAGATGAGAAACCTTTAAGTGCTTGATAAGGTGGAGCACTCCATTTGGTTTGTTACCTTATAAAGGATGACACTCAGTGGTAACCGCAAGGGTGCAAAGCACCCCGCGCCCGGGCTCGGGACGTGGTTGATGGGCGTAGGTGTCACTTTGGACTTCGCACACTTGAGAGTCGCCTTAGTATTTTTGACCAGCTACGAGTGGCCCGGGTTCAGTACCCAGGCACACGACGGGTGACATGGCGCCGCATTCAGGCTCAATGCCCCATAGCCTGGGTGCAGTCCCGGTCCGCGTCCGCGTCACCGGTCCGGGGGATGGATTCTAGTGTATCCGAATCTGGCGCGTTCTGGCGGATCCGATCACCACTGCAACATTCTGGCGCGTTATGTTGACTGAACAGTTCCCTATTGACCAGCTCTTCAGAGTTAAGAATTTGACAGTTTCGAATCAGAATTCAAAAACAAATAAAGTGCATTGAAGACGTTTAATTCTCTTTATTTTCGTTTTTCAGTTTTTATTTCTTCCGGCTGTTACGATTATATTTCCTGTATAAATACCAATGCATGATTGGCTTTTCAACACACTGAATTAACACTCAACTGAACAACAACAAATTCTATATTCTCTACTCTTTCTTTCTCAAGGTACTCTTTCAGGTTTAGAGTAATCCCCGGCTGTACGAACAGCTTCGGCCGTTGTACCTTGGGAAACATTCGAGTTCTCTTGGGGGACTCAGAATTTGTTTTAAGGGCCGTGTTAAACACGAAGCCTCAGTCACGAAATCCGTTTTCGTTTATTGTATTTTTACTTTTCTTTTATTTCAATTGTAAAAGTATTGTAATTTACTGTTTTTTTGCTTCTTGTATTGTAAAAGAAATTTATACAGGTGTTAGTCTTTATATTTTGGCAAACGGTTCCTACAGATATTGATATTGGCCAATCATCAATCAACTTCCGGTTAAAAACTTAATTACAACTATTTAGAGCATTGACATTAAGGAGACTTGAAAATAAGGCTACGTAGTAATCACTCACGCTCCTTGGGGCTTTCCCATTGGGCAACGCAGAGAGAGCAATAGAGAGAAGGGCAACGCCCGTAATCACACTCACAGCCCCACCCCACGCCCCCTCTCATGGAGGGACGTCATGTTATTCGACGTCCGCCACGTCAACCACGCCCTCCCCTCACGAGAATCATTACACATAGCCTAAACATCCAACTGTTTTTTCCCCAAAATAAACATTGACTTTTAAACTCCCACAAATCATATATGCCAAAATCGCCGAAACTAGGGGTGTTGAAAGTCGGTTATGGGTATGTTTTGGCCTCTTTCATGACCTAAACGTTTGGTCGGTTATGGCAGGGCCGGTTAACCATCGGTTATGGGTCATTTTTTTGTTAATTTCGGTTAATTAACCATACTATATAAAGTTATATCAGCTTTACTGGTTCTGCAACTTAAGAATGCCACAAAGCAGTCAATATAATGCTAACCAATTGTAGTAAATGATAACTTAAAGCACATGAAGATTCATTATCTAAGCTTACTATTTGATTCAGTAAGTGTTGAAAAAGGAATAATCACTCAGGTACTTGGCCCATGTATTTGTGTTCATATGGACTCAACCTCTAACAGGTTCACTGACAAAGATAGCCCATGACTTATATACAATCTCATGCGTAATTGTAAAACCTTGAACTTGTTTCTTAATAGATGTTGCCAGACGAATTGAGCTTGAATCATGAGTATAGACGAGAAGGGTGAGGAATAACCCAAAACTTTGATAACTAGCCTACATTAATACATTTCAACACAAGAATTAATCTTGAGTAGCCGCACCATCACCATCAGTGGCGGATCTAGAACATAATTTCAGGGGTAGCACAAAATTTTTTTTACCGTACATTAAAAAAGCCGCGGCCGACGACCGGCAACTCCGGCGGGCGGCGGCGAGTGGCGACATGAGCTGGGTGGGTGGCTGGGAGTGAATAGAAAGTCCCGATCTTTTTATTTTGTTAATTGTTAGATGAGTTTATTTGGGGTTTGGCTTTAAGTTTAAATTAATTTAGGCTTTTAGGTTTTAAATTTTTTAATTAACTTGGGCTTTTTAGTTTTATAAACTTGGGTTTTAGAGTTTTAATCAATAATTAGTTTTGGCCTTTAAAAAAATATTGAGGGGTAGCCAAATATATATATTTTCAGGGGTAACGTAATACATAAGACGTAAAAAAAAAAATTCCACTTCGCCGAAGAAGTTGAGGACCCTGCCTCCTTAATAGATCCGCCCTGGTCACCATGTATATTAACTTATGTATGACTGTATGGCGATTTAAAAATAAAATAAAATTTGCATTTTTGTTAACTATTTTCTATTTGAGGTTGAGATTTAGAAAACGAAACAGATGAAATCTCACTTTTTTCATAAATACTGAAGATTCATATGTTGAAATCACTTATACTTTGTGCATATATCATATGCATATGGTTGTATCGGTTTGGTTCGGTTAACTGACGTGTGTAATTCGTAACATAAAATATTTAGGAAATTCGTTGAACATGTTTAGTTTTAAATGGTTATCACCACAACCAAACTATACATGTATAGGTAAATATACTTATCGTAATGCAGTATAGTAGATGGTAAGAACCTGATATCAATCCGTGGATACGCTGGCTCCTGATACTAAATCCACTATCAATATTCAATCGATGAAAAAAAATGATTGTTCAATAAACTAACGACAGAAAAAGAGTTGAGAGAACGAATGTTGGAAACTTTAGTGAAAATCATATTTTAAAGATAACCATTCAGACTCGACTCATCTAAGATGGAATGACAGACTAGATTGCTCACTTATGGAACTATTTTAAAGATTTATTATTAAAATAAACAGTGTTTAAAGTGCTAGAATGGATTAGAGCGCGTTAGGGTTAATCCCACAAAACCAGAGGAGAAGTGCTATAGACACACTAATCAATACTATATAATAAATAAAGATTTTTTCATGCCACGTGTCGCCTCCATATTCATTCTCACTATTTTTTTCCTGCCTTTCTCTCTTATTTAATGCACTTCCATATTTTAATAATAATATATATTTTAAAAAATACTAATTATACTAACAAAACACATTTATTTTAAATTATTTCTTATTATAAGAAACTTTAAAATTTAATTATGTTTTTCAATCAAATACTAAATGAAAGTTAAATTATATTAAATAGTAATTAACGTATTTTCGAAAACCAATTTTATATTAATTTTTACATATTTTGAATTTGTTTTCTATCCTTATTATATGTAATAGATTTTTACATGTGTAAATTATATAAATAAAAATTTTAAAAATTTATGTATTGATATTTTTCACCCCGTGTGTAGACACGGGATCTAAACTAGTAACCTAATCAAGTAAAGCAAGTTTTATTCTCAATTCCTTATGACTTGGAATTTCTATGTCAGATCTGGACAGATAAGCGCCCTAGCGATTTACAACTATGATCAGATTAACACAGAAAACCCTAATAAGTTCCTAGACCCTTTTATTTAGATCTATTCCCTAGGTAGCTCGCAAGTTTTACTAGTTTTATTACCAAATTGTCTATTACCGGTTAAGGTGTCAAGCCTCCGGTTAATTGTCGACTATATTACCTAAGGATAGAATAGATTGAATCTAACAAGTATAAATTCATAAAGAGATCAACCTGACCACACAATTCAGATTTAAAACCATGATTAACTTGCAATCACCATAAGTTCATGACCAAAAGTTTCACAATCCAATCATCAAAACGAATCAAAGATTCATCTCATCCAAATGGCTATAAGCGTTTAGCCAGACATTGAAATGTAAAACAAACACAACTCAAAAGTAGACGTGATCTGTAACATCCCGAGTTTTAGAGCACGAGAGAATTCACGAGGAATTAAAACTTAAATAAAAAGAAAGGAATCGGGCTTGGGCCGGGGTGTATGGGCCGAAAGGGGCAAGGGTTTGGGCCCTTATAAGTCTCAAGACCAGCCCCAAACCCCCATTTACAACACCATTTTCGGAATTCTAGAGAGAGAAAGCGAGGGAGAGCCTAGAGAGAGAAAGTCCCGGTTTTCGGATTAGAGCTTCAAGGATCGTTAGCAAGAGTCTCGCGAGTGTTTAGCAACGAAAAGGAAGTGATTACAGGTAACCGATTCTCCTAGATCTGAGTTTTAGTTCATTTTTGGGTTTTTCGGGTTTTGGGTGAAACGGGAACGTTTTTACAGATGAAACTGAAAGAAAAGCATAGATTTGAGTTCTTAAACGAAAAACAAACGTTTTGAATGTAAAAAGTCCGGATCTTGACCAGGTCGGACCTGCATTGCGAAAGTTAGGGTTTTTCACGGGGAAGATAACTGAGTTCTGCAGGTATCGAAACTAGAAGTTTCGAGCGGCCTGCAGGTATCGAAACTAGAAGTTTCGAGCGGCCTGCAGGTATCGAAACTAGAAGTTTCGAGCGGCCTGCAGGTATCGAAACTAGAAGTTTCGATGGGCCTGCACCTGTCGAAACTAAGTAGTTTCGATAGGTCTGCATCAGTAAGTGAAGTCAGTGTATTCACCTGTAACAGAACGAGTAAACCGTTAGAGTCGGGATTAGGTCTGATATGTGTCAACTGTTATGATTGTTCAGATTGAGTGAGATCCAGTAGACCATTCCAGCTAAGATAAGAGGTGAGTTCTAATCCCCTTTTTGCCTTCTTTAGGGGTGGTATGCATACTTAGTGTAAAGTGTTTATTATATTTTATATATTATAAACTGAAGAGAAAAGCTATGTTTTAGTGAAAGGTTTAAAAGAGGCAAAAGTATGTTTTCAGTAAAGTAAGATATATCATTTGGCAAGCGTTTACTATATTTTCATATACATAAACAAAGGCATGATATATGTGCTAGTATGTTTTCAGTAAAGTAAGATATATCATTTGGCAAGCGTTTACTATATTTTCATATACATAAACAAAGGCATGATATATGTGCTAGTATGTTTTCAGTAAAGTAAGATATATCATTTGGCAAGCGTTTACTATATTTTTATATACATAAGCAAAGGCATGATATATGTGCTAGTATGTTTTCAGTAAAGTAAGATATATCATTTGGCAAGCGTTTACTATATTTTCATATACATAAACAAAGGCATGATATATATGATAAGCTATGTTTCAGAAAGTAAGATGTATTTTATGATAAGCTATGTTTCAGTAAAAGCAAAGATATATCATTTGGCAAGCGTTTACTATATTTTTATATACATGAACAAAGGCATGATATATGTTAAGTTATGAGCAAGATTTACAGAAATATTTATGAACAGTAAAGTGAACAGTTTTCCTTCGGGAATATGTACCAGCTATAAAGGTCCTTGGGACAGATGTTACTTGTACAAGATGTCAGATATGGGTTCTACCCATTAGTAAGAACCTTTGGGTTCGTTAACGGTTGTACAACTGGGATGAGTGACGGCGGTTGCTCGGGAGGTCCACGCAACCTCCCCTTAGCGTTAAGCGGTATTGTCGGTTCATGGATGTAAGCCATGGGGGCATTGACCAGGGTATTGTCGGTTCATGGTCGTTGATCATGGGGGCATTGACCAGGTACTCGTCGGTTCATGGATGAAAGCCATGGGGGCGGTACAGTAGTGACAAGGAATTGACGGATAAGCGGTATTGTCGGTTCATGGTCGTTGATCATGGGGGCATTGACCAGGTACTCGTCGGTTCATGGATGAAAGCCATGGGGGCGGTACAGTAGTGACAAGGAATTGACGGATAAGCGGTATTGTCGGTTCATGGTCGTTGATCATGGGGGCATTGACCAGGTACTTGTCGGTTCATGGATGTAAGCCATGAGGGCAGTACAGTAAAGAGGAATTGACGGTTTATTATACGTTTTAAACTGTTTGAAAAGTAAAGTGTGTTAAGTTTAGCCTTAATGGCAGTATATATGTTTGAAAAGTAAAGTGTGTTAAGTTTAGCCTTAATGGCAGTATATATGTTTGAAAAGTAAAGAGTGTTAAGTTTAGCCTTATTGGCAGTATATGTGTTTTAGTAAATCTTTTGTAAAATTGATTTAAAGTAAACGTTAGAACTCACTCAGCGTTGCTGATTTTTAGTATGCATATCAGTTAAGTGCAGGTTTAGATGATGGATGTGGATGCTTGGGCTTAGAGAGAAGAGTTACCCGAAGATCAGTGTCTGGCATCCCGATTATGTTTATGTTATGTTTTAGCTTGACGTTGTTAAAGACAATTTGTATTAGACATGTTTATGTTTCCGCTGCGTATGTAAAGAAGATTAAATCGTTTCCGCTGTATTAATGAATGCCTTACGTTTAAAGTGCTATGTGTTGATGAGTAAATCCAATAAGTGAGGTCTCCCGGAATCGGGGCCTCACATGATCATAAAATGGACAGAAAATGAAATGAATAACAAACCAACTCGATCTACGCGCATACACGCAAATCAGATGGCCAAATATAACACATTCAAATATAACTTGGGTCTGTCAAAGTACAAGAAAACTATGATATACTTTTACTAATAGAAATTAAAACTTTACTGCTCGGAGTGTCAACGTACCCGAACTCCCTGTAGTTTTGTAGTTTCGCTAATGGTATTGGTCTAATGAAATAACCTTTATATCTGAAGGATTAATTCTTGATTAAAAGATAATTATTAATATTAAAAGTTTAGTTCGTATTATATTAGGATTGAGTCTGTTTATTTAATTGATTATTTAATTGAGTTTGAGTTGAGTTAGAATTAGTATAAGATTTATTATAAATAGATGGTTAGGGATTAATTGTAAAGAGTGGTTTTGGTTTTCAATATTAATAAAAGAGTCGATCTTGGTTGAGATCAAATTCATTGTTCGTGTTCTTGGGCCTGATTGATTTCCAACAATCTCTCTCTCTCTCTGATTATTAGTTAATTATATGATTTAGATTAAATCAATGAAGAAAAATCTTGTTGATCTAATAAATGTAAAGATGGAAATAAAAGGTAAAAGTAATTTGCTCTAAATTTTGTAGAAAAGGAAAAGGGCAAAATTTTTAAATACATTACAATTTAGCCCTATAAACTTTTAATAATTACCTATTCATTTAAATATTTTAAACAAAAACGCTTGTTTTTTAAATATTTTGACGAAACGCAATTTTTGGCATTTTGGTGAATTATATTTGGTTTTGACGAACTAGATTTGATTTCGACGATATTGTCATTTACATTCGGTGGAAGTTGAAAAGTCAACTTTTTTCCAATATAAACATTAACTTTTAGTCCTTATAAAACTAAACATTCAAAAAAGAACCAATCAGAAAAGGTCGGATAACTCATTATCGTCTGACCCGACTAAGCTCTAGCCACCTGCTAAGCACCAGTCTCCACCACAATCCGTCGATTAAGGGATTGACGCGGACTAAGCACCCGTCCTCAACTTTTTTCTTAACAAATTTTGGTTGGTCGATTATGTGAACCTAGATGTTTATTTTGATGATTTTCCAAGAAGTAAAATTCATATTCATTTTCTGAATTTTCCCTAAATCCTAGCTTCCGGACCAAACTAAGGTCACAGGCAGGGCGGACCTACATAGTCCCGGGGGTTCGCCGGAGTTTTGAAATTTTTATAGAACGGTATGTAAAAAAACTGAGATGAACCCCTAAATAAATTATAGGGTGAACCCCTATAGAAAGTTCAAGAAATGATACAGTGATTTAGACTTTGCTTTATAACCTAGAGGCTATGGATTTAAATCCCCCCACTGTCATTTTTTTAAACCTTCTCTTTTATTTGATTTGGGCTGTGAGCCCGCCACAACGCAGCAACAACAATCAATATTGCTTTTTGAAAGTATATTGATCACATTTTAAAGTTTTATCCAAGTCATTTTCTTGATAATTACTAATCTCACACAAAAATATATATATATATACGTCTTAGCTATCCAATTACCCAAGGGAATAAAAACTAATTTTAAGGAACAATTTCTTTTTTCTTAATCGCTTTAATATATACGTTAAAAATTTTTACACATGTCCTTACTCCTTTCTTAATCGCTTTATGTAACAAACCACTTTTCGGGTTTAATAAATAATATGTGAAAAACATACTGTAAGGATGAAAATAAACCAAAATAAAAGCGGGGTTCGTTGTGTATTTGAGTATACTTGAGTTTGGGAGCAAGGAGGTAACTTTCAAACTACAAGGGTTGTTTAGTAATTGTTGGAAATCTGATTTAGTGGGCTGGGGATTCACGAAGTGTGTTTTGTGTGTGTGTTACGTGAACAAGAGAAGAGAGGGAGAAAATATTGGTGATCAAAGCTCAAATTCATGGGTTACATGCTTGGATTTGAAGGTTTTAGCACACTCATCTTCTTCTAAAACTCCAAGTAAGCATCCTTTTCTTCATCCTCATGTTCTAAATCTCCATTAATGGAGTTTTGGTGAAAAACCCTAAATGAGTCAAATTGATGGATTAATTCGGATTAAATCTTGTTTAGAAGCTTTAATCTAGTGTTAATGATGTTGGAGAAACAAGAATTACTTGGTTTTAATACCTAATTTGATTATGTAAAAATTAGGGTTCTTGAGGTGAATTTGGGGTTTTTTCATAAATTGGGTTTTTAAATGATGTGTTAAAGGTTTATAAGTGTTTAAGATGTTCATAAACACAAAATCTAATGAAAATCCCTAATTAATTTGGTGATAGAAGAATTTGGATTTTTGGGTGAAAGATGAGTTTTACTCAAATGGGTCAAATGGGTTGATTCAAGTGTTTAATGATGATTTTGGGATGATTGAGGTTGGTTTAAGTTGAATACATCATTCTTGGTCATAGGTGATAAACTTTAGTTCATCTTATGCGTGTTTGACCCAATTGACATTTTTTTGAGATTCTAGATTACTAAACAATAGGCGTAAATGTTTAGGTAATCGGAGTGCTAAGGTTGAAGATCAACCGGGTTCGTCTAGCATTAAAGGTAAGTGTTTTACACTTACTTAGTAATTGGTATTTAGTGTAGTTTATATACTATGCTATATGATTATGTGATTGATGAAATTGGTGAAATTGAAGTTCATGCTTTACACATGATTGGGTGTTAATTGGTGTATTTAATGAAAGTTATTTGTTAGTGTGTGTTTGCAAACAAAATAATGAATGTGAAGTCATAGTCCTCATGGGTGTTTTGAGGATGTATTCTTCACGGGTGATACATGAAGTCATATTCCTCATGGTGTTTTGAGGATGTATTCTTCATGGGTGTTATGTGAAGTCATAGTCCTCATGGGTGTTTTGAGGATGTATTCTTCACGAGTGATACATGAAGTCATAGTCCTCATGGTGTTTTGAGGATGTATTCTTCATGGGTGTTATGTGAAGTCCTAGTCCTTATGTGTGTGTTGAGGGCATGATCTTCACGGGTGTTTAAGACTTGTTCTCATTTGTGTGATTATAATTTAAATCCCTTAAATGTTTGTGTGTTGCATTGGGATTTATCTTTGATTTGACTAAGACATGTATAAGGAGTTTTATACATTCATTATGGATGATTAACACATGAATGGATGATTAACACATGAATAGATGATTAACACATGATTGGATTATTAACACATGAATGGATGATTAACACATGATTAGATGATCAACACATGAATGGATGATTAACACATGTTATCGGTAAAGCCATAAACTTCATATAAGCATATCCTGGGCTAGGATTTAAGTTACGGGAGCCATAATATATGGATCCTGGATGCCTCGACGAGAGGAATTCAGAAAAGAAGGTTGTTTTGTGCAGGGGCTGTCGTTGGCCCAGTTTGGGCTGATTATGCATACGAGTTTTTCTTATGTTGAACCCCATTTTTAGGTTTTTCTTAGGTTTAACCCATGGGAGTCTTAGGGAAACCTTATACCATTACTAACTTGATATTTTTGGTGTTTGTGATGTAGGAAAAGCTCCGGTTTAGGCCTCGAGATGTCAAAGTGCTCGGATTTAAATTTCTCCTTTGGATGATTAGCCTTTTGTAAATTGCTTGGGGTTAAAAATTGTGTAGAGGTTTAAATTGTGATTAATGGTTAAACAAATAATAACTCAGGTTTATGGTGTAGACTTTTGAATTTGGTACTGGTTCTGATAAACATGAATTGTTTTGTTTTCGTAAGGATAGTCCATAAGGCGAATGGGTCATGCCGGATTTTTAACACGTGTATGTCACGTGTGTAAGTCAAATTATTTTACAAAAGTTTAAATTGGGACCATTTTCGCATGCGTTTTAGAGTTAATTTTTGTTAACTAAAATGTGGGTGTTACACTTTAATATCGCCAGGCAAAGAAACAATTTCTTCGATTTCTAACGTAATATTTTTTTAAATTCAGAATATACCGTTATATAATATAATCCAGTTTTTAAACCCGGTTCAACAGGTCCAGTTCTGAAAACATTGCTTTCAACAAGTTTCGGTTGAAAACATTGCTTTCAATTCGTAAAGACCATTTTATCTATATTATGTATTTTTTAATTTCTAATGACAATTTTTCTTATTATTGTATCGTATTTTTATTATGTGATTAACCTTACCCGACCCGAACCGAAATTTTTTATTTCCGACGCTATGAAATTGAAGCACCTAAAAACAGTGAACTTGGAAAATTCCTGGATCCGATGAAACTTGCATGAGCCAATTGAACCTTGAGGTGCTCCCATTGGACCATTTGTGGCGGCGTTTACTGTGATATGGTCCCAAGCCTCGCAATTTAAAGCATGGTTCGGAGCCAATACGCCATCTTTGTCACGTAATTTCTTCTTTCCACTTTATGTCGATCAATCCAAATTTCTCAAAAGAATGATTGGTTTAAAGTGCAAAATTTCAAACAACTTTTAAGCAATCGAGAGCGAAAGGGAGCCACCAATCTTGACACATTTGGTAAACGATTATAGCAAACGGCCAAGAATCTTTATTTAATGAAGATACAATAAAAAAGTCGTTTTTAGGTGTAGCCCAGTTCAGTAAAACGTGGGTCTGCAACACCACTCAAATTCTTCGTGGAGATGGCAGTAGAAGATGAACATGTACCTTACGATTCAACCAATGATGATGACAACACGACATGAACAGGTAAAAATGATTAAAGAAAAAAATTAATTTGGGACTTTAATGAAACCCGGTTTCTGAAAAGATTTTGATGAAACCAGGTTTTGGTGTCGGTTGTTGCACTTGCAGTCATTGTGTCGTTTTGTTACTCTTCTATTGGAATAAACCAGTTTAGGGTGTGTGTAATGGGTGGAGTGAGGGGTGTGACCAGGCTGACGTGGAGGGGCTTGGAACACCGCGTCGCCTGGGCGCGAGGGTGGAGGACTTGCAGGTGGTGAGGTGGCCCAATGAGAAGGAGGCTTAGGGCGTGGGGGCATTACGTGTGTCTTGGACGACGCATGTATTAGTGCTTCGGAAGTGCATTTGGTTCCGAAGCACTAATACATGCGTCGTCGAAGACACACGGAACAAAAATCATTCAAACGCGGCTTTCGATCGGCTATTCTGAAGCCACTGGCTACATTACAATTATCATTATTTGGTTAAGCAAAACTTGCTCTAGGACCTTCGGCTTCGAAGACAACAGGACCTACAGGTTTTCTCATGTTGAAGGTTCATCTAAAGCTTGGGAAAGGCTAGATCTGGTCCAACCCGACAACCAACCCCCTTCAACACATGGTACAGAGCTCACATGTAATCTTTGTCACCTAATTTCTTCATTCCACTATACACACCCATCCAAAAATCATAAAAAAATATTACTTTTAGCACATAACTTCAAACAACTTTTAAGAAACCGAGCCCCATATGAGAGCGAAAGGGAAAGAATCTTGACTCAGTGCTAAACGACCGAGAATCTTTATTTTAAAAAGATACATTAAAAAGTCGTTTTTAATTCAGTTCAGTAAAGCGCAACACCAGTCAAATTCTTCTTGGAGATGGCAGTAGAAGATGAACACGTACCTAAAGATTCCACCAATGATGATGATAAGATCATAAGAACCGGTAAAAATGATAACTTTTTTGTGGGATTTTTTTTTTATTAATTAGTGAAACCGGTCTGAAAAGATCTTGTTGAAATTAACCAGGCACGTTATGGACCACGGTTGCGCATATTATAACCGCGGTGATCGGTTCGGGTGTACTGTCACTGGCTTGGAGCACGGCTCAGCTCGGTTGGATCGGAGGGCCGATTGCCTTGTTTTGTTTTGCATTTGTAACATATATTTCTTCGTCTCTTTTATCAGATTGTTACAGGTCTCCTGATCCGGTTACTGGAACTAGAAACCGATCTTTTACAGAAGCTGTTCGAGTTATCCTAGGTACCAAGATTTCATCAAACATCTACCAACCTTTGACTTTTTGTATGTTCGAAAGTACTAAATAATGTGTATCTTTCAGGCGAAAAACACTCGTGGATATGCGGGTTGCTTCAGTATGTGAGTTTTTATGGAACTGCTGTTGCTTATGTGGTAACGACTTCGACTTGTATGAGGTAGTTACTAACGGGTCTCAATATCTCATCTTTTCATGATGAATGATGAGTTTAAGGTTGTTGATGATCCATCAGGGCGATTCGGAAAGCCATTTGTTACCATAAAGAAGGGCGCGATGGCGATTGTGAATACAGTGGCAACTTCTATATGTTGTTGTTTGGAGTAGTGCAGGTTTTAATGTCACAGATACCAGATTTCCATAGCATGGTTTTGGTGTCGGTTGTTGCAGCCATTATGTCGTTTTGTTACTCTTCTATCGGTTTTGGGCTTGGTTTCGCTCAAGTAATTGGTACAAGCGCGCTTATATATCTATCCCCGCTTGTGTTTTTAGTGCCTGTTATGCGTTTTGAAAGTGATTATCTGATGGAAAACTGCAGAAAATGGCAAGATTGCTGGGAGCATTACAGGATTCCCAGCTGTTAGTGTAGCTCATAAGCTATGGATAACTTTTCAAGCACTTGGAGACATAGCATTCGCGTACCCGTATGCTCTTATTCTTTTGGAAATTCAGGTTATTAATCTGTTATTTGTTAAGTTAAATATAAGTTATTTTTTCAATTGTGTTATACACTTGTATAATATAAAGTTTTTGGTGTGTTAAAGGATACTGTGAAGTCACCACCACCAGAAAACAAGGTTACAAAACGCGCTTCAGCAATTGCGATTCTTGTGACGAGTTTTTTCTACCTCGGATGTGGATGTTTTGGGTATGCTGCATTTGGGAATGATACACCGGGGAACCTCTTGACGGGATTCGGGTTTTATGAACCGTATTGGCTTATCGGATTGGCTAACGCGTGCATTATAATACATCTAATAGGAGGATATCAAGTAAACCTTCATTACTTCACATAAACAAAGTCACACTTACTTTTAAGGTCAAAATATTGACTTCCAAGTTAAAATTGATATAGGTTCAGTAAAGAACTAAAGATTCTGTTGAAAAATGTTTTCTTCTAAAGTTTATGAGGTTCATTAAGTTAATGAAACTTGCAGCTGCAAGTTTGACCTCAAAAGTCAAACTGTCTTTTACCATCTGACTTTGCAGCTCAAACTTTGCATACTGAAATTCATATGGGTTTATCAAAATTTCCTGAAGAAGAATAACTTAAATATTTGCATTTATATTGATGTTTGGTATAATCATCAAGATTTTTCTAAAAGACTACACGGTTATCATATACTGAATTGTCTACCTTATGGTTTGACCTTAAAAGTCAAACTGTTTTGTTATTAGCACAGTAATCTGCTTGTCAAGAAAAAATCCCCAAAATGTACTTTTGACTGGTAAAAGTTCTGAAATTGTACTTTGACTTTTCAGTGTCTCCAAAATGTATTCGTACTATTCCAACGGAAATGTCAACAAAAAAACGTAAATGCCTACAACATGGTCCAACAAGAAAATGACACGTGTCTAACCATGCGTACGCTAGTGGAAAAGTTCACATATTGCTGGCGGAAGCCGGCAGAAAAGTTCACTTATTGCGGGCGAAAAATTTCACATTTCTTGCACTACACGTGTATATTTGCAAAATTTCTTATAAAGGTGCTTTTTGGAGGCGGAAAAGTTCACTTTGTCAGGCGGGTCTACGTTGTTGGCATTTCCGAAGCCTTCACAATTCGATCTATCACAGATAGGATTTCAGCAACCTTCAATCGATTACAACATATTTGGTGGTCGATTACAACATATTTGGTGGTCGATTGTTTGTCTTCAACAGCCCCTCTTGATCTTGTTGCGCTCTGATACCAATTAAAGGATCAATTGGATCACAGAAAAATAAAAGAACATCAGGGATTTTGTGGGTAAACACACCCACGACTCATTTCCTCTTATTAATATCAAAACCACACATTACAACTTACAAGTAAACCTTAGACCTCTATTTAAAAATACCAAGATTTGAAAAACAAGCAACCTAATTCGACTCAAATTAGGAAAACTAAATCAAACCAAATCCTTAAACTAGGCACCTAAAAACCTAATTAAAACACGAAATCAAACCCAAAAACCTAAACAGAAAATCCCGACCCAAATAACCTGACCGAAATAAACTGATTAAGACTTGCACACCAAGTTTCGAACTTTTCACATGTGAACAAACAAAGGATAAGTCTAACAATCACCCCCCCCCCCCCTAATCATTGTTCGTTCACAATAATCGTCAACTCATCAGTAGTGGACCAGCATCTTCCTTTTGAACCAAGTTCATCTCCTCGTGCTTTGGCTTTGGTTTTGGACATTCCCATGCAAGTGACCAAAATTTTCACATCGAAAACATTTGACCCTCGATTTGTCTAATCCCTCGCCTTGTTCTTTCCGATTGCTACCAGTCTGGCCCTCGCGACCTTTCCTCGAAATCGGCCTTCCCCACAGCAACAAGCACAATTACCATAATCACCACTCTTCTCTTTAGCATGTTCATCATCACGAGTGAACAGTAATTTACGCTGGGTGTCTTTGAGTCTTCTTTCACTCTCTCCTCATAAGCCTTCAAGCGACCTACCACCTCTTCAAATGCTCTCTCCTCAATTTCTGAGTACTACTCAATTGAAGCCACAATAGGTAGGTATTTCTTAGGCATTGAGTTTAGAAACTTCCTTGCGAGTACTTCTTCTTCAAGTGTTGCTCCAAGGCTCGTATACTTTGATTGAACTCCGCCTAACCTTCCTACGAATTCATCAATTGTCTTTGTCTCAGTCATCTTCACCACTTCCAACTCACTCCTAAGTGTTTGCAATCTAGCCTTTTGAACCCTCCGGCTCCAAAATACCGAACCCAAAGTGCATCCCACACATCCTTAGCTTCTTGATACTCGGCGACTTGAAGCAAGACATCTTCTAGAATCGAGTGAAATATGATTTTGCCATGTTCTTTCTTCTATCATCAACTTCACCTCCTTTCATAGGATCTATGGCCTCTCTCAATCCATGTGCAGCCAAGATCGTTTCAGCCATGATTGACCAGGCTGTGTAGTTGGTTGGTGTAAACTTCAGACATTGCAATGTCAGATTGCATTCACTGGACCAACTGTTTTTCCTACCATCTTTTCACCGATACGTGATCACCCAAACACAAAACAGCCTCCACAATTCCAATCACTGGAATCACTCATGTTTTGCCTCGCACAAAAGTATGCCTCATACAGAATCAAAGCCCTTGTCTAATCACTCGCTATTCACAAAACTACCTCACACAGATTGTTGGTTGCTGTCTTCTTCCTCTTGATTGCAGCCGTGCTCGTATAACACCAATCCGTCTCATATAAATCGTCTCAAATTCTGATCAGTCCCTCATGGATCAGAAACTTCTCCACTTGATCACAACTTGACGGGTCTTCTCCTTCAGCAGTTGTATCGCACAACCAGCCTAACTCAGTCGTATCTCACGACTCAACTGTCTCGCATAGATATTCTAGTAGCTCTCACAACCCTTCGACTGAAACCTCGCAACAACCTTCACAATTCGATCAGATTGGATTTCAGCAGCCTTTAATCAATTACAACAGATTTGGTGGTTGATTGTTTGTATTCAACATCCCCTCTTGATCTTTTTATGCTCTAATACCGATTGAAGGATCAATTTAATCGCAAAAAAATAAAAGGACAACTGCGATTTTGTGGGTAAACACACCCACGACTCTTTTCCTTTTATTAATATCAAAACAACACATTACAAATAAACCTTAGACCTATGTTTATAATAGACCAAGACTTGAAAAACAAGCAACCTAATTAGACTCAAATTAGGAAAACTAAATCAAACCAAATTCTTAAACTAGGCAACTAAATAAACTAATTAAAACACCAAATCAAACCCAAAAACCTAAACAGAAAAATCAGACCCAATAAAACTGACTAAGACTTGCACACCAAGTTTCGAACTCTTCACATGTGAACAAATAAAGGATTAGTCTGTTCTTTTAGAGGCTGAAAAGTTCACTTTGTCGGACGAAACTCCACATGTCATAATCTCTTTGGACTACATTGTCGGCATTTTCGTTCCCTTTTGTCGACATTTCCAGCGGAATAGTAAAGTACATTTTGTGTACTTTGAAAAGAATGTTCATATTGGGGACTTTAACTTTTCGAAAGTACATTTTAAGGATTTTTCCAAATCTTATTTTTCATGTCAAAGCCATGTCATAGGAATTTGAAATTGAAATCAACGTGTGTTTTATCAACTTTCACGACCATTAATTTTGAGTTTTGACTAACGTTTATTTAGATTTAACAAAAGTAATGGAATCTTTATCTTCTAGTTGACCTTAAAAGTCAAAATTGTTTTATTTGTAAACAATTACTAACGTAACCCTTTTCAATCTAACAAAAGCTATTCAGCCAGCCAATATTTGCATTTGCGGAGAGATGGTTAACGGCAAAGTATCCAAGCAGTCAATTTCTGAAAAGATTCCATGAATTAAAGCTGCCATTGTTGCCGGTTTTTCGGTTCAGTATGTTCAGGCTATGTTTTAGAACAATATATGTTGCAACGACGACTGGAATTGCGTTGGTGTTCCCATACTTCAATGAGATTCTGGGTGTTTTAGGGGCACTGAATCTATGGCCGCTGGCGATATATTTTCCGGTGGAGATGTATATAGTGCAAAGAAAGGTGGAAGCTTGGAGCAGAAAATGGGTGGTTCTTCAAATATTTAGTGGTGTTTTGATGGTGGTATCGGTGGTGGCTTTAATTGGGTCGGTGGCTGGACTCATCGAAGCAAAGATGAAGTAGTAATCTAGTACATTGAATAAACCGGAAAACTTTGATCGGTTTAAGATTCTTAGGTTATGTTTAGGAACTGTTAAATTTTAATTTGAATAAAGTAGCTATTAATTTATTTCATAAGAGTAGAGGGTCTAAAATGTAAATAAGAATAAACCAACAGCCAACTTAGCTACTGGTTAATGATTGTTAGGCTATCATAATGGAAGCGTAGAAATGGGGCGTGAATGACACATCACCCTTTCACGTCAGGAACAATGCCCCCTAGGCGTGAAAGGGGCAAAAAAGGGGTGGGGCGTGAGGCATTTCACGGTGAAGAGGGGCATTTCATGGTGGAGAGGGTTAATCAAAATATGACACCTAATAATTTATTATTCTTTTCTTTTTAATTAAATATTTTATTTAAGATTTAATTTGTTTTTTTCTAAATAACTCATGTTCGGTAATTATTAAAAAAAAACAAAATACACGGGATTGTTTATTTTATTTTTCTGAACATCCAGGTATAAATTTTAATGAAAACGGAGTTGTTTTCAAAAAAAATATTTTTCATTAAGTAAGTGGGTTTTAATGAGAAATAATTTTTTATTTATTTAAGAATGTATTTTTTTATTTTATAATTCAGTTTTTTATTTATTAAAAATAAAAATTTAGTTAATTATTAAAAAAAAGTAAATACGGGCGTGAAACAACTACGCACTTTAGTGATTTTGGACAGTGAAAGCCCCTGTGATGATGTGGCGCTGATATGGCGTGGCGTGAAAGATGGGGGGCGTGAAACCACTACAATAGACGAAACCCAGAGAAGGCAATACCTTACAGTGTCACAAATCGTACATGAAAACTAGAGGGGCTACCATCATCGAGTTATTGTGAAGCGAGTATGTGAGATCAATCATCAGCACGTTCAGTGACCATGTACAAAGACACAATGGAAGTTCAAAACATGACCATTGAAGCGTAATTATTAGATATGCATTTGATACATTACTCAACAATGTTACGATATGTGAAGAATACGCAGTAAGTATCTTTTTAAGATGTTTGAAGCCTGGAATAAGATATCCTATGAAAATGTTTAAGCCAGAACCCTTTCGAGAAGAGGGGCAAAGCTGCACGCATCACGTACGTGTGACGCAAGATATTTATTTAATATTTTTATATTTATGATATCAAGTACTCAAAACTTAAAAATAAAAACCTCTATATATGATTTAATATATAAATAACATTTATGTATATGTACAATCTTTTGATGCACAAAATCTGCTCAGATACACATATGCACCTCATGTACGCATGTTGCCTCACACTCTCAGAAGCGATGCATGCCTCGCCTGAGTGCGTATCGCGCTTAGAAGCACTTTTTTAAACTAGGAATGCAGCAAAGTTGCCCTACTCTTCCAAGAAATCAGAATTCTAAAAGACTGATGAGCAAGGAAATTGATGATAAGAAGGGAATGCTTCTGGTGCAATGACATATTCGTTCTAGGAGAGAGGTGCAAGAACAAGAAATTATTCTTAAAAGACTGATGAGCAATCATCAATTATTCGTTCTAGGATATTATATAACGAATGACACATGAGTAATAATAGGTAGCACTAATCCCTTTGCTTCTCTAGTTGTGTTGGTAAAGAAACACTTATTACTAGAGGTTCCACTGTACTGTATTCTCTAAGCTAGACTTAAGGGTAGGTTACCATTAGATTAGGATGCATGATAAAGACATTCACAAGACAGCTTTCGAACTCATAAGGGCAATTTCGACTTCTTGGTAATGCCTTTTGGGCTTACCAGCGCGCCTGCACCATTTCAGGCTCTAACGAACTACATTCAAGCAATCACTGAGAAAATGTGTTTTAGTCTTTTTGACGAGATATTAGTTTACAATAGAGATCAATACCAATATTTGGAAGCAGGTTTACTTATGTTGAGGAACAACCGACTAGTGGCAAAAGATCAATATGTAGCTTTGGTGGTACTAAAAGGTGTTGAAAATATTGTTATCTGTTAATGTCAATTTTATAACCCATTTTGTGGTTTTATGTTTCATGTATATTTGGATCTGATAGGCTTCTGGACTTTGGCTAAGGAGATGGTCTTGTAGCTGGCTGACCCGAAGCTAAAGGACGAACCCGTTTCCTCTCTAAAGGACGTGTGGGTTATGGATACCCGCAAAATATCCGGATGGTATGTGGATCTTATATATTTAAGACAGAGTGTGTACAAGAGGAGAGCAGCTCACATTTTCTTGTTCAGGACTCTTCATTTTCTCTCTGTCAAAGTTAGGATTTCGTTGTTGTAAATTAATTCCTATTCTTGTTGTTTTCATAGCTTTGGTTAGAGTTGTTACAGTGATGATCTGAGCGAGTTTGTTATTCGTTTCTCATTTTCTATCTCGTTTAACTTTCTTTTGTATCATGAATATATGATTAGGCATTTTTTTGGCTAGGTAAGAAGTACCAGCATTAGTTTTGGGATACAGGGAGAACCACCCCATGTCTATGTGTTGCATATTCGTGTGGCATTTTATTCTGTGATTTTCATTTGTTATCATATTAGTTTGTTGAGTGATTACATAACCTCCTTGGCTATTCGTCATCTGCCACTATAAGTGGTACGAATACCTGATCTGGCCCTGGTTGGTTTTTTCTGTCCGTGTGGTAGCATTCGTTTTGACTGGTTTAGTTCCTTATGATTGCATGTAGTAGTTGTGAAAATGGGTGATGAAACTGGACCTGGTGTTACTACTAAAATATTGATTAATAAGTTGTTTGAATGTTAAAACTAAAAAGAATTACACTATGTGGGCTAATGCAATAAGACTGGTTTTACAAGCTAAGAATAAAATAGGCTTTATAGATGGTTCTTGTAAAAGATCTACTGAGAATGAAATTCTTGTTGTGCAATGGGGTAGATGTAATTTTGTAGTTCTTACTTGGATTCTTAACTCTGTATGTGATGAGATGAATCAGTATGTGGGTCAAGTCTACTCAAAACTAGCATCTGAAGCGTGGGTTGATTCAAAGGGAACATATGATAAAGTAGATGGGTCAGTTGTGTTTGGGTTATATCAAAGAATTAATTTTGTAACTCAAAATGGTACATCTGTGTCCGAAAACTATCGTAAACTCCAGTTCGATACAATTGTGCAATTACCATCTTGTACCCTCAAAAGAATTTAATGATTTTAATCACCTGATAAAATTAATGCAATTTCTTATGGGATTGGATGATGTATATCAACCAGTTAGAACTAATCTTTTATCCTCTTCCTACAATCAAAAATGTTTTTTCTATAATATAGGGAAGAGTCTCACAGGGGTTCAAACATATCTTCAAAAAAATCAAAATGTTGGCTTTGGTCCAAAGCAAATCAGTCCTTTGATAATAAAAAGAGATTTAACCGGGGTCGTAACCCAAACTTGAAGTGCACTCATCGTATAAACCGGGACACAATGTGGAGAGATGTTTTGAAACTGTAGGGTATTCTCAAGGATACAAATTCAGGTCTGGGCAGGGTAATAACCAAGGAACTAAGTCTGGGTTGTCAAATAATTTTGTGTCTAATAAACCTGTTTCTGGTTCCTTCTCTATTGCTACTATCACAACTCCCTCTCTCATTTCTGATCAGATTACAAAAATTTTGGGATTATTAAATGAAAAAAACTGTTAAAGGGTCACACAATTCCAACCATAGGGGTAGCTCCCTTGGTCCTTTTTCTGCTAATTGCTTTAGTAAATGTGTGTGTGTTTGTGGCATGAACACCCAGAGAAATAGAGGGAGGAAGAATCAAGCTTTAACGGTGACATTGCATGTACAATTTGTCGAGTTAGAGGTGTTTATCATCATTTTAATCATCAAGTAAGTTGACAGCTCCAGTTTGTAATTCAGCAATTAGAGCGGGATCAACAGGTAGCGAATAGGAGCTGGGATGACACTCTACTCAAAAAGAAACAAATTATTGGTAGGTGGTGATCAGGGGCGGACTTAAGTGAAGCGGGGGGGTGCATAGGAACCCCCGAGTTTCGAAATTTTAGTGTAACGGTAGGTAAAAAACTGGGGTGAACCCCCTTACAAAGTTTCCTAGATCCGCCACTGGTGGTGATCACCAATTTCGTAAGGATATTATTGTTGTCACTCATCGTTAGTGGGAGGACATTCAGGGTTTGAACTGATTTTACAAGATTAAAAGACTATTTCTATTGGAAGGGTTGTTATAAAGACCTCAAGAGGTTCATTCATTAGTGATATTTTCCAACGATCCAAATATGAAGAACTATAGCTCTACAAGGATTATTACAACCGTTACCTATTCCCACTTCAATCTTTACAAACATTCCCATGAATTTCATAAATGGGTTACCATAATCACAGGGTAAGAACACTATACTAGTATTGGTTGATAGACTCACCAAGTATGGTCACTTCATTCCATCGGCACATCCTTTCACAGCATCACATGTTGCGCAAATGTTCCTTGACAACATGTATAAACTGCACGTATTGCATCTGACCAGGGTTCTATATTTCTCAACCATTTTTTATTCGAGTTTACAAGGGATGTCACTTGCCATGTCATCTGCATACCACCCGTAAACGGACGGACGGTAAAACAGATGTGCTTAGAAACCTACTTGAGATGCATGGTGCTAGAAAAGCCAAACATTTGGAGCAAATGGATCACATAAACAGAGTGGTAGTATAATACACATCTATAGAAATGCAGTCTTTTCAGGCATTGCATGGTATTCTTGTTAAAGAAAGCACACGGTCCTATTTCGCAAGTTGTACCCTTACCAGATGCTCCTCGTTTCTATTTACAACCAAGGGCAATCTAGATAGACAATGGCAGAGATTTCTTAATTTTGATTTTTGTCTACAAAAATCTTCTAAAGGGAAAGTATTATTACATTGCAATTGAAATATACTAGCTACCAAGTCATTTTGTAAAAGTAGAGGGTCTGAAATGTAAATGGAGTCAACCAACAACATTGTGCAAAGAAAGGTGGAAACTAATTGGGTCAGTTGCAGGACTCTAGAAGCAAAGATAAGCTAATGAACCAGCATTTTCAAGATTGAAGGAAATACATATGCAGAATACTAAATTCGACAGTAAAGCAAATGTAATTAAGCATGGCTTATTTTATCTTATATGCCATTAAGAAAAATGATTATATTCTAAGAGTATAAATACAGTTTCTACGAGACTAGTTATTAGATTTACTTGAATGCAGTTCTTCTATTTGTTCCTCACTCTGACATGATAATTAAGATACAATATAAATCAAGCAAAATAAGATGATGAAGACGATGTATCCGCCAACACCTGCAAATATTAACCATGATTTTAGAATATTTTTAATGCACTTTCCTTTCTTGAAAAAGAATTACAATGTTACCTCAAGTTGTTCTTCAGTGAATGAATCTTTCTGGACACTCCATGTATCTGCATGGGTCCGGCGGAACTCCGCAACTGCTTTTGTAACAGTTGATTTGACAGGTGATGGCTCCCCAACAAACCGTGCCAATAAGGTAGCATGCTCAGGCAACCAACTAAAACAAAATAAGTGGAATTCAGAAACATATTTTGATTATAAAAACTGACATTTAAAAAAAAGCATGTTAAAGAGGGTACCTGGGCATATCATAAGGAACCGACAACACACAAGCAGCAAGAGCGAGGACACGACCATGTATGGAAGCAACAGAAGAACCGCCGCTTGAGCTTCTGAAATTTACAAGAACAATTAAAATATAAATACAACTTAATGAAGCTTCTTCTTTTGACGATAATAAAAAATTTAAAAAAAATGATAAAAACAAGTAGAAAGACCTTTGTTTTCGTCTTTTTGAAAGCTTCATAGCCTCAGTGTAAGCTCTTTCACGGAAGTCCTTTGATAACTCTCCATCCTCACCTTTCATTAGGCCAGCTAAAACGGCTGCTGCATGCTCCCTTACCTGTACCAAAACAAATTATTGAATAAATAATATAAATCACTCTGGTCTAGGATCAAGTCCTACAGGATAAAGGCATAAAGATTTACTTAGAGGTGACAATTTTAACCCGTTTGACTAAAAATGGTTTGAATTTGGTTGTAAGTTATCTCCAATAGGTCCATATGGGTAACTTAAAACCTGGCTAAAAAGAAAACTCAAAAGTCGACCAATGTGTTCTTAAATTGCTTTATAAAAAGAATTAGATCATTATTTTAACAATTTAGTTTCTATCGCCTTCTATTTGTACATCTAAGTATTTATAATATTCAAAAGAAATGTTGATGGGTCGCCCCAATCACAACCCAACAGTATTAAAAAAGGTACCCGTTTTGATCAATTTCCCAACCCGCCCATATAGCCACCTCTATTTCCAACTAAGGAAGAATACTGATGTTCATAAAAGAAAAGAAACATTGCCTCCACTTGGTTATCTGTAAGTAGCTTCTCAACTGTTCTCCAGATTTTCTGTTTCTCATCATTGGAGAGAATGAATGTGTGCCTGTGAGAATTAAAAATCGAGATAAATGTTTCTAAAGTCAGACGTAAATTTGAAATAAAAAATAAAGCATTCAACAAATTCATAAAAGATATAGGAGACAAAGTCTGTACTCTGTATAACAGTTTCAATATTAAAATACAAATATTGGATCATGAAAAGAACTTCATACCTGTACATAAAGCTCCTTAGAAAAGTCAAAGTTGCAGATCTGGTCCGCCAGTTAGGATCTTCTGCTGAAGATAAAAGTACAGATACTGCTTTTCTGAGATGATCGTCTGTGAATATTCTCCATTTCAACAACTCAAAAGCTGCCTTGGCCAGTATTGATAAATCTTTATTCGACGTTTCCTTCAAAATAACAAATAAATCATCATAATATTTCTCGCATTACTCGATATATCTCATTGTTAGTAAATAAACATACCTGTAATGAGATCACAGGGTATAGAAACCCCACAAGAACATCCAGTAGGAAGGCAGATCTTCCGGACTTCATTAACGAGATAACAAAATGGAACAGCTACACATAAAACAGACAAGTTTTTAATATGTTTGTAGAATTAAAACAATAAAATGAACTCAAATTTATTATTAACTAGCCTAGATCCTGTGTATTACACACGGGTGGGAAAATATCAATATATAAATTTCTTAAATCTTTTTTTTATATATTTTACAAGTGTAAAAATGTATCACATATATTAAGTATAGAAAACAAAATTCAAAATTTCTAAAAATTAATATATAATTTGGTTTCGAAAATACGTTAATTACAATTTAATATAATTTGACTTTCATTTATTATTTGATTGAAAATAAGTTACATAATTAGATTTCGAAGTGTTTTTAATAAGAGATAATTTAAAATAAATGTGTTTTATTAATATAATTAGTATTATTTTTTAAATATATTATTATTAAAAGATAGAGGTGTATTTAATAAGAGAGAGAGGCGGGAAAAAAATGATGAGAATGAATATGGAGGCGACACGTGGCATGAAAAACCTTTATTTATTAGATAGTATAGATATAGATATAGATATAGATTACCGTTTCCATCCACTGAACATCATCTGGTGAGTTACTATCTGACCCCGAGACTGTTTTTGTCTCTGCTAAATTCTCTAAATTGTCAGAAGGATTTGCATTCTGAATTGCCACCACAAGTTCAGATGCCCGTTCTTGTAAAAGCTTATCCCAACTATCTGCATTCTTTCCATTTATAGTATTTTTCCCATTCTCAAATGAATAATCTTTATTAATGGATGCATGTAGTCGAATATTTGAGCACAGCACAGAAAGTGCAATTGCAATTGCTTCCCTAACCTGTTGACATATATCTCAACTATAAGCACATATATAAGAATATATGTATATGAAACTTTAAAGTTAACCAATATTTAAAAACCCATTATGCATAGAACGCACTGGTGTACTATTTTTAGAATGGCAATACTTAAAAAAGCAAATTGCATAAAAAGATAGTCATCCAACCAACTTGGGTCAAATTTTTACCCAGTTTCTACAAGTAACCCACTTTTTTTTACTCAGAGAGAAGCATCAAAATTTCAAAATTTTAATAGGAAGTTAATCAGTTTCAAGAGTTTCATATAAGTTACATATAAGCATAAAAGTTACAGACAGTCAGCTGGCAGCTGGCAAGGGATCATTATGAAGAAAATTTTGAAAGTTGGCTACCTTGAATCATTTTTGAAACTTTGATGCTTTTTGTGGGGTGTAAAATGAAATTTTTAAAATTGCATAAAAAGCTAAACTAATTTTGGTCAAATTTGTATGATTATATCTTACGTAACCAACTTTTCCCTGGAAAAAAGAAACTTTTAAGTTTCAACATTTTCAATTTGAGATTAATTGGTTTCCATGCGCCAAGTTAAAAAAAAGTTAAACATGATCAAAGTTACCCAAGAGTCAGCGGCCACGTCATCATTTTGCCCAGATAACCGTGTCAGATGCCTTAAATCAAAGTTTTTAAAAGCCGGTTACCTTAGCTTAGATTTTTAGAACTTTGATATTTTTTCATGAAGTAAAGAAAGTTGAACAAAGTTGTTACATTTTTATACAATTAATCCCTACTGAAAATGAGTCGTAAAGTTGCAGAATATAACTCTTGTTGGCTAAAATATACTCACATGGGCAGTAGGATGACTCATGTTATCCAGCAATTCCTGCAATAGTTTATAATGAAGCTGAATTTCTGATAAAGGCATCCTTGGGGGCGATACCTCAATCAAAGCAGCAGAAAGAAACGAGTAACGTTTGGCAACAACCGTTGTGGTTACAGTCTGGGGTAATGGTTCAGCTAAACAATCCAAAATCCGTTGCCTTAAAAGCGGTACTTTTATTCCATATTTACCCTTACCAGTAACCGCATACCGTATACAAGCGGCCCACTCAGGAATTGATTCAACTGATGGTGCAAGAAGAATATTCTGCAATTGGGCCTTCATCCAGCTATCCCATGCCTCCACAAGCCCAATAACATCAGCATGCAACAAGCCCGCAAAAGCTTCAGCAGCAACACACTGTCTGGATCTCTCTTTGGCATTTACAAACTCATTTAAGGCAGTCTTCAGTGACAGTAAAACCGGGACCCCACATTCTTGAACTAAACGTTTGAATATTCGAGCAAAACTTGAATAAAAAGTATCGGTTCCGAATAAAGATATCCAAGTAGGTGTACGAGGCCATGAAGATGAAAAATCAAAGTAGAAACGGGTGATTGATTTATCTGCTAAACTTTGAAATGATGAATTTCCATGGCTGCCCCTGGAAGAAGAGTTTTCGGTGTCACTAATAATATGGACATTAGAAAGGCTGTCAAAAGTATCGCTGAAGAATCCTTCTTCTTGAAATATATTAATTAAAGTGCCCTCAAGAGATGATTTGGTGTTTTCTTGTGAGTTTTCTGAGGAAATGGGTTCTTCAACTGACAGTTTATAAGGTGATTCTTTTAGTAACATATTTAGAGCTGAGATTGCTAGTATTCTTGTCTGTGGAAGCTGACTTTTCAAATTCTTTAAGAAATGACCTGAAATTCATACACACAAGTTTACATATTCCATGTCAAATGATACACAGTTGCAAAGTAAGATTATGGGTGGGTCAGACAGGTTGTATGTGAGTCAACGGTTTTTTTGTACATGTCGAAACAGGTCAGGTGGACCTGAAACAATTTATGTCCAAATATTTATAGTTTTTTTTTGTAAACACTTAGTGTGCCAAATATGATTACATGAATTACATTATTTTAGCAATAATCTACTTCTACATAAAACGAATTACTAGCTTTAATGTACTAAAAGTACACTTTGGATGTCTTTCAACCCATTTGACACTTTTACTCTACCAGTATAACCGGCTAAAAATGAAGCCTAACCCAAAATGACCCGTTTATACTTGACGGGTCAAAATTACCACCTTTGGAGCTTTAGAAAGATATTGAAGTGAAAAAACTAACCAGCAGCTTCATTAAGAATCTCTGATGACAGACTGGTTTCATTTCTAGATGAAATAGCCAACAATAGTAGAACCCGGTTGGCCATCAAGTTATACCTAAATGAAACAATTGAACAAATTCAGACAACATTTATTGAGTGGAGACAAAACGTATATACATGGAGATGATTAATCATCACAAGTTATACCTCCAATGTAAGTTCGTTGACTCAAAACTCATAGAACCTATCTCAGACACCAAAGTTGCAAAGTCTGTCCCAGAATGGCCCTCTGACTTCCGGAACATGTTTCTAGAGATCCCCGCAAAATAGATGTTGTATTTGACAAAAAGCTGTTGATGTTTGACAAATAATTGGTACAATATTAGCAGGTACAACACATAAATGTATGCTATGGAATCATCTCTGGACATTTACCTCATTGATAGCTTTCTGAGATTTCAAGGATTCATGCTGAGAACTACACGCAAAAAATGGAAGAGAATGTCACACAGGTACTAAATGTAATAGTCATAACTTGAAAAGTATTATGTGTACTTGCCTCAAAAGAATTCCAAGAAGGAACGATGAGAAAGATTTGGGTTCCTGTATATAAAGAAACCATGTAAGAAAGAAAACATAGAAGATCAAATTGAACTCCTTGAAATATTTGTAAATTAAATACCAAAGTGAGATGCTTGAGAACAGTTTGCGTTCCAAGAACAGCACATGAACCTAAAACCAAATATTCTGGTGAACTCGGGGTTCTCAGGTTCTCAGTGAGTGTAAGCACACACTTTGCAATTAAAGATGGCCATCGTTTGATCATTTTCACTAGTGACCTCCCAGCAAGCCTGAAGACGAATATATATAATAAAAGCAATAAAAAAACGTTACACCAAGTGGAAAAGGAAAGAAAAAAAATCATTCTTTCCTGGGTATGTAGAAAGAACTCACGTGCGAACAGTATCATAGCTATGCACACATAGATTAAGAAGATCGCCCATCAAAAGATTCACATTGTCTGAAGGAGATACATTTTTACTTGTACGGTACAAATGATACGATGATTGTGAAGTCCTCCATGTATTGTGCATGTATGCTTTGTCAATGAGTGCCCACCTTGGCCTAAAATGAAATAAACAAATCAAAAGTTATAAAATATCAAATTCCATCATTTAAAAGTATATATGTAAGAAACTTTACCTTTTCTTTCCTTTAGAATGAGATGGAACAATAAAGTTAACTGGAGGTTCCATGATGGCAACAGATTCTAATTTCCATGCCTGCCTATGGTTAGTCCACTCTTCATATTCAGAACTTCCTGTAAAGCAAATTAGTCAAGTACTAAAAAATAGATAATGAAAAATAGAGACGGCAAATGAGCAGGTTGGGTAGCAGATCAAAATGGGTTTAGGTCAAAACAAGTAATATTTGACCAGGTCATACGCTTTTTGTCCAATTTTTTAAATTTTTGTAAACAATTAGCATGTCAAATAATATATATTATTTCAATGATAATCTAATGTTCTGAATGAAATGATCTATGAGGTTTTCCGCATAAAATACACTTTGGGTGACTTCGATACGTTTGACCCTTTTGACTAGTTTCCTTTTAAGCTAACTTTATTTTATCCCTTTGACAAATTACCGTTGCTACTGAAAATCATATGGTTACAGTGTACATTACCGTAGTTCCCCAAAGCCTCAATAACACGAATAAGGAGTAGCAAAAGAATGCTGTCATCTGATTTTTTCTCAAGCAAATATCTGCAATCCAAGTGGATAAATAATTATGAGGAAAAATTAAGGGAAACAGATAAATTGTAAATGGAGCATAATTATATACTTGGAGGCGATGTGGATAATATTAGCAGCTTTTTCACGCAATCCAGTGCTACCAACAATTGAACCCGTTGCTCCAGCAATTAGGAAAGGCGGATTTTCAACTTTTCCATTTTTAAAAGATGGTATAAAATCAGGCAAACATGACAGAACACCTTGTAATGAAGAATCGATCCGTAAAAGAGTCACTTTCAAGTGGTCCTTTTCATTTCCTGTGCAGAATAACAAATGGGAATTCAGAGTTTATTTTCTTTTTATAACAATTTATTGCAACTTTATTAAAAATTTAAAATTTTACCTGGATCAGAGTGAATATTATCTTGACATATTTTCAGAAGCTCATCTAAAGCTGATTCCAGATGCAGGTTTAAAAGATCATTAGCAAATTGAATTTCTTCATCGCTAGGGATGTGCCACTTGGGACCCATAAACGGTTCATCATTTGAAAAATCTTTATTACTAATCCATTCCTCCAGTGGGGTCAATGAGGAATGGTCTGAAACAGACCTGTGACGTCAAAGAGCATAAAACCATTAAACACCCTATCATTGACACATTCGCGTTGTAATAGAAATTGATTTGATGTTTATGTTATTTATCATTATTGTTGTCATTGTTACTATTATCATGAAACCGCCAAAAGGAACTTACTTGTACTGATCAACAGGATAATAGAGCACCAAACTTCCAAGCAGGGACCGGAGAACTTGATCGCCAGCAATGTTAACCTG
This sequence comes from Smallanthus sonchifolius, assembly GCA_023525975.1. Classification (NCBI taxonomy): domain Eukaryota; kingdom Viridiplantae; phylum Streptophyta; class Magnoliopsida; order Asterales; family Asteraceae; genus Smallanthus; species Smallanthus sonchifolius. The sequence continues at coordinate 12,081,462 of CM042026.1, read as the reverse complement.
TCAAATTATGAAATTTAAAACAAATTATTTAGTGCACCGCAAAACAAATAAAATAATATCCATAAATCTAAGAGATTTAATAAAACCTTCCAAGATGGGGATTCAAAGGCAGAGTGAATGGCCTCCTTAAATTGATCCTTGTAATGAAGAAGTGAAGGACCTCCATAAGTGATTGCAATTGACAACACCTTCAATTGGTAATCAATTGATGTTTCTAAGGCTGGAGAGAGTGTGGCTCTTGCCTACAAATATTTAATAAACATATAATTTTTAATAAAAGATGTCAAACATAACAAATTATCAAACAAATTACAAAAGAAAACCTTATTCGAAGATTGGCCACTGAAACTTCCACTTCCCCCAAAACCTGTGAGAGGAATTCCTTTCAAAGATGATATAACAGAAGATAAAAGAGGTTCAACAATTTGATTAACAGCCAATTCTGGATTTGAATGAATGCAAGCACAACATAGCAGTCCAACTTCAGCAATAGCTCCAGGTAGAATATTTGTTTTCACAAACTTTGAGACTTTTTTGATAGCCTGTTCAGAATAAATAAAAAAATTTATGGCCTTGAATGTATTAAAATTGAAATAATTGAATAAATAATAATTTTATTTTATTTGGAGAAGCAAGATTGTACCTGGTTGTACAAGGATCTTGAAAGTCTTCCAAACAATATTTCCAACATGCAGAAATACTGAGGACCATCTTCAACCAGGAATGTTCCAGATGTTGCAGGTGAATGAACATCTTCATTTCTGCAGGACATATTTTTTATGAATTACCAAAATAAACAGACAAAAAGGGCAAAGTTCCAAATTAGAGGGGGTAAACATGTAATTAAGACAAAGTGGAAGTACTTACAAAACACTACTAGGTTCCAAGTGTTGTAACAATGAAAAAAGGCGGCATAGAAACTCATCAAGCCATTCTGAGAACCGTTCAGCAGGCATGAATGACAAATTGTCCGCATCATCATCCAATGTTGCCATCTGTAATTAGCATTTCAGTTAGATGAAATATATTTTCTTTAAAAAAATTGGCACAATTTTTAATAATTTAAATTAATATTAGTGATTACATTGGAAAATATGGAGGCAATGAGTTGCATAGTTGCTAGAGTTTTGGGTGGATCATTGGCATCCATCCCAAGCAATGCATTGGTCAAAGATATCATCAAAAGATCACGGAACATATCTGCATCATTAGCATCGTCTGTCTCCATTGACGAAGAAGATAATGACATATAGAATAATGATCGCCCAGAAAATGCCACTGATGTTACAGCTGTCTTCAATTGATGTGTTGCTGTCATCTAACCAAATAAAAACCAACGAGAGTGGGTGAAAATGAGCCACTAGACATCACCTAAGACTAGTTGTGGCGTTTTTGACACATAAAACTGGGTTGATTTGAGACATTTTATCTCAAACGGGTTAAACGGGTAAACTTTTTAAAACATAGCTAAAAAGGAAACGAGTCAACGTGGTCGACTAGGTCATAAGAGGCCCAAAGTGTTTTTGAGTGCTTAAAACCTCCTAACCAATTTATTGAAAAAAATATTATTATTTGCCAAAAAAATGTTGACTAGTAGTAAGTCCAGCCTGACCCGTTACTCAAACCGCATATTTTGCCACCAGTACCTAAAAGATGAAAACCTCTGTCACTAACCGTTTCTAAAGCCATATGGAAACGAGACACCAAAAAGGGGAGAACCAATGAGGGCTCAACATAAGACAAAATAGAAGTTGCAGCAGCAACTGTTTCAGAAAGATGTTCATTTTTGCTGTATTGACCACGATCGATTAACTTCAGGACAGTACTCACAAAAGATTCCCTTTCTGATTGTCCTAAACAGAATTCAGTCTGTTCATTGCTATCTGGATTCCTGAATAAACAAATCATTCTATAATAAACTACATAATTAAGTGAAATTAATAAAAAAAATGACAAGGTGGATAAAAACCCTTACTCTTTTTCTCGTTGTAAACGTTTTCTGAATGCATAGACCAAGTGAAACAAAAATCTCTCTAGTGAGTAAGTCCAACGACCGCCATTAGAAGGATGGTAATATCTGTAGAAAGTGTCCAGACATGTAAAAATACAAATAATAACCATACAATTAACTGAAAATGCAAGTAATAAATTTAGAAAACAAACTGTTCTAAGAGATTGACCAATTTGTCAAAGTGTTGTTGAGCCAAGCTACTGGGCTTTAATAAATAAACCTACATGAAATTAGAGAGATAATCTGTTACGGACCAAATATGAATTAGCAAACACATTTTTATCACTTGCATATTGATCTTACAATTGATTTTGCAATGGCTTTAGCTGGAGTTTGTGATCTATTGGAAAATAAGAACCTTGTATTTCTTGGGACATCAATAGAAAAAGGGTATGATCCACCCCCACTTGCCACAGGCACCTGCAGAAGCAATATTATATGTTTACTGTATTTTATGTAATTACAGTCAACGGTAAATACTAGAAAATATCAGTAGAAAGTACCTCAAACATGTTGAGAAATCGACTGAATATTTCAGGTAAAAGATCCTCCCAATTCTTGAATTTGTAGTTCTTAATAACACGAGCCATAATAGATGCCCATTGGCTGTTCCAAAACTGGCAATTTGGTATGGAATCCCATTGAAAAATACACTCATTGATCCACTCACTGTTTGTGAAAAAAAGGTGATTAATTTGCTTCACTAAATAATAACGAGAATAAAAGATAAGCATATACAAAAGTATGATTACCGTGAATAGAAATCCTGGTTATCTAGGTTTGTAGGAAGGAAGAGTCTCACAAATCCAGAACCTTCAAAAGCCGAGTTATGCCATGGATTTTCAAGTAGAGATCTGAAATTCAGTTTCAAATAATTAAGATTAAAAAGTTTATAAAAACAATTCAGTTTTATTCAAATAATTAAGATTCAAAGGATCATTCGGATTATAATTATATCACATTAAAAACTTTACCTAAATTCAGACCATATCTCATGAGCAGAACCTGGTGGGAAAAATCTTCTGCAGGACCGAACAAGGGAAGTGACTGTTTCAAAATGTCTTTGCCTTATCCTCCATCCCTCGGGTCCTGTATTCCTGTAATAGTGTAATAGATTCGTGATAAAAACTCACAATTACCATTAAAACCAACAAATTTGTTATCTTTTGATTCATACAATAAGCTTATATCAAAGTAATTTATCCACATTCATACAACTAAAGTGTTTTTGAATCATATGATGGAAGCATTACAGTCATGAAAGGAAATACCTTGTAAAGTGTGTTTGAACCAAAGTATCATAAAAAGGGCGCCAGTCAACTCTCAAAGTCAACTTTCTGCGAAATTTATTCAGCAATCTCACAAGAACATTTCCCCATCTCACCTAACCAAATAAAATCGATTCCAATTTAGTACCAGAGTATATAATGGAATACTGGATTGAACATATTTTGTTGACACAAAAGAATACCTGAGCATAAAGTTTGTCTTGTGATGCATTGAACACTTGCAGTCCAAATTCCACTAGAGCAGCAACATCTTCCAATGATACTTCACTTTTCGCCTTTATGAATCTGCATGATTGATAATAATTATAATAATAATAATAATAATAATAATAAACATCTAGCTGTTTAAAAAAGATGATTCCATCCAATGTTCTATCACAAATGAACATGCCATAATAATTGCAAGGGATATTCAATCAGTATAATAAAGAAAAATAATATAATTACTCAGGAATCAAACCACTCCAATAACTTGTAACAAATTTAATAATAAGAAGAAATAGTGGCAGCACTTGCAATCGTTTACCTGAAGAACACATCAAGAATTAGGTTTATGCCTACTCTTGCAGAATGTTTGTATGCAATTCACATATTAAAAAAAAAGATTAATATGCGTTAATTTATTACAAGTTTCCTTGCCTATTTTACAATAAAAGATGAATTATTCTCAAAATTTATTACAGAGAACTAATTAGTTGACTTTAAAAGTAAAACCTCAAGAACACACCAAAATTTTAATAAAACATTCATGAATTTCCAGAAACAGACCAAAACACAAGTAGAAGATCAAAATTGAGAGGAAAATTAAGCATATAAAGGTCGATCGTGGTTAGGAATGCACATAAACGAGTGTAAATAAGAGCGAAGTAATACTGTAAGAAGAAATGAAAACTCACAGGTCAATGACTGAGATCCATTTGAGAGTGGAGTAGACAGATTCCGGATCATCCGTAACATACGATTCTTTGACGGAAGAGACGACACCGGCGAATGATTCCTTCTCTCTGTTGGTGGCGTCGGCGACGGGGGGCGGGAGCCAGGCGTTATATCGATGCATTTGTACCTGTGTGTGTAATTTGAGGAGGATGTATAACTTGTGTGGGTATAACTATATAGAGGGGAGAGGTGGCCTTTTTCTTTCTTTCTTTCTTTCTGGGCAAGACAAGAATTGGAAATTTTAGAGCAAATGAAAATTGGACGTGGGTGGGTAAGAAGGAGGGAACGGGTGACCGGCAACCCAAGTCGGCTACGATCTTGTGAAACTGATTACATATATTTTATTCTCATATATTTTATTTTTTTTAAAGGCGACTTTCTTAAACTTCTGCGAGCAGCTCGGATGTTCCTGTTAGTCATGCATGTCTTTTCCAATGGGTTGTAACCGCAGCGGACTCGAACCTGGGACCCACCTAGAGGAAACCCACAACTGGGAAAACCATCTGGCTCAACCTGAAACAATTTGTCCCAAGTGAGACTCGAACCCATGACCTTTCATTTAGAAAGTTTCTTATATATATTTATTTATTTACATCTATAATGTAATATATAAATACGATGTAATACTATTATATTGTATTATGTATTGTAAATATTTTATTTCTATACAATTATGTTATATATATATATATATATAGGGATCCGCTACAAAGGGAAAAAAACTCTACAAAGTCTAGGAAGCATTTTTAGTCATTGATCTTGGAGATGGAGGGTTTTTAAGCTGACACGTAAAAGGGAAGGGAATTTAAAGGCTGGAAGGGTATAATAGGAATTATAGTAATTGTTGACTTTCTAATAGCATGTGCAAGTCACATGCATATTTACCCATTTTTTTAAACGCTCATAACTTTTTTATACGTTAATATTTTTTTAAAAAAATTACACCATAAAATCGAGCGTTTTTTTATCTTTCCAACGTGTATGATACTGCTATATATATTTTTAAAAAAACCCGAAATAAACTGGGTGTTCATGAAAGTGAGTGATTTTATAGTGTTTTTGAACTGTGTAATTTTATGGTGTTTATAAAGAGGGTAGTTTTATAGTGTTTTTTTGAGCATTTGTATATATCGTTTTGTTGAGCGTTTGTGGAAAAAAAATGACATTTTTATGGTGTTTTTTCTAGCGTTTGCAAAAAAAAAATCGAGCGTTTATATTTAAAGTTTTTATGGTGTTTTTTCATGCGTTTGTAAAAAATGGTTTGTATGACGTGTTTATGATGTTTTTACAGTTTTTTTTCGTGCGTTTGTATTTGACATTCTATGGCGTTTTTCGAGCGTTTGTAATATGAGTATAATATTGTTATATAAAATAAAATAAAAATTGACGTTTTTATGATGTTTTTTAACCGGGCGTTTTTATGGTGTTTTTTAACCGAGGCGTGTTATGGTGTTTTTTAACCGAGGCGTGTTATGATGTTTTTAAACAGGACAACTTTTCTAGTGTTTTTTATCAACGATCGTGCGGAAAACAGAAAAATGTATGTTTCAGATTCTCCAACATCATCGTGGAATCGATATCTTTGGTGTTCGGCTCTAGGAACACAAAAGTTGCAGGAGCTCGTACGCAGCAAGATGTTTTATGGTGTTTTTTTGACGCAATTACCATTATGATTTTAGGTGTTTTTCTGTTATAGTGTTTTTGAACTGCGCGTTTTTATGGTGTTTTTGAACCGGGCGTGTTATTGTGTTTTTAAACTGAGCAACTTTATAGTGTGTGTTTGAACTGTGATTGTGCAGAAAACAGAAAATACGTTTTTCAGAACACCTCCGAGGAATCGTTATCTTTGGTGTTCAGCTCTATGAACGCAAGAGTTGCAGGAGCTCGTACATGATCAAGTAGAAAACGTGTTTCTGGACGCCAATACCATAATGGTTTTTGGTGTTTTATTTATGGTGTTTTTCTTTTTTAGGTGAAACAAGCTCTTTTAAAAATAACATAAACTCCTCCGGTTAAAAAAACACCATAAACTTGTCCAATTCAAAAACACCATAAAATGTCCAGTTTAAATATTTTTTTATGATTTTTTTTTAATTCATGACTTTTTTATGGTGTTTGTACGTCGATTTTTATGATGTTTTATAAAGTTTATGCAACCTAGTTTAAAAACACCATGAATTAAAAACCCCACTTAAAACGTAATTTTTTTTTAAAAAGTTATATAACAATATTGTACTCATATTAAAGATAAAAAAGCGCTCGTTATTATGGTGTAATTTTTTTTTTAAATAATAACGCATAAAAAAGTTATGAACGTTTAAAAAATATGAAAAAATATGCATGTGACTTGCATATGCTTGTTTTGAACTTTTGAAAAATCATAAGAATGTTCCTTTGACAATTTCCCCACCCGCCCAATCTAAGCTGAAAGCAGGAGTTAAACACCAAAATTTGAACTCAAGACCTATTCTTTTTTATTGGGTTTTGTTATTTACATATTAGATGGCATAGACCGAATTGTTATTTACACATTCAAGCGTGTAAATATGATGTTTAGTTTTTTTAGCGTCGGAGGTAGTATGTATTTCCAGCTTTGGTATATACCTCAACTAGGTTAGTTCCCGTGTATTACACGGTTAATAAAAAGAAACACATATTATTCATAAGTGTCTAAATAAGAATTACTTTACATAGTGAAAAAAAATAAAATTACAAATACATTCACAAAATCAAACTACATAAGGTAAATTTTTTAGATTCTAGAAAGTTGATTTTGATTAATTGTTATTTGCTTAACAAAGATAAGTTTTTAATTTTTTTTTTAAATGTCAATTTAATTCTCTAATTATAGTAAATTTGCGAGAGTTAATTTATTGATTTTGTTATAATTTAAATAATACAAAGTTCAAAATTTTCAAATCAAACGGTTTTTAAGTTCTAATCAAATGATATTAAATAATTTTAGCAATTATATTTTTTAAGCATTTATTATTTGTGAGAGGTTTAAAATCTTAAATTATAATTAAACTTTAGGTGGGAAAACCATTTTACAAAACCTTTATTTATTTGGGAGTATAGATTAGTATTTTTCTTTAATTACTTATATTTTGAATTCTTATTATATATTCTTATTTAATATAATTATTATTCTTCTTTAATAATATATTTATAATATCATTATTATTTAATAAGATATAGGTGCATTTATTAGGAGAGAGAGACGAAAAAACCAATATAAGGAGGCATGAGAGAGTGACATGTGGCAATCCAAAACTTTTATTTATTAATATGTATAGATAATATGTAAAAGTTACAATAACGCTAAAATAAGGTAACTACTTTGTGACAATGCAAGTACAAGGACAAATATAAGTATGCAAGTGGATGGGGCATCCCATATATTATTAGACGAGTATGTATTGTCTAGTCTATTTGTAGTTTTAAAAATATTGATATAAATAATTAAATTATTGTATTATATGGTATTGTGTTTGCCTATTATTATTATTGTTTGTGTTTTTACTTTTATTTAAAACGAATTTTTATTCATATTTAACTTATTAATATTATATGTGTGTCGGTAATAATAATAAGTAAACAACAGACACCAAAAATAAAAGAAACCAAAAGAGAAAAAAAAAAAGGAAAAAGGAAAAAAGAATATTAATTTATATGATATGATATTTAGAATTAGTATTAGTGATCTGTATATATAACTATCCTTTCTAAATTAAAAAAAAAAAAAATCACATCAATGCTCAGGTCGTTATGGTATGGTATGTTCATATTTTGGCTTTAGTCAAATCTTTAACTCGTTTGGTCCTTAACATTAACTAACATTAAAAAATTTCGGTTAAGTTGATATCGAATGACCATTTTACCTCTTTATTTAGAAATAAATGATCATGTTATCTTGAAATTCCACATATGAGACGTACTCGAGAATCGAAGAGAAGTGGTTTGCGAAACAAAGTTGACAGCGTTTTAGAAGCGGCTAAATTTCTTGGACAACTTTGCCCTTCATCTAAAAGGGACACGCGTCTATAGATCAATTGATGTTAGCCGTTCTCCAATTCTACACTATTTAGGGGTTCCCACTTCCCAATGTAACCACCCACATATGAAACAAACTCACCGGAAGATGTTTTAGATCGGCAGCCCTCATGGTCGTCGTCGGTCGGCTGGCCCCAACAGCGTGCGCTGCCGCCGCCCGATCCCACCATGCCGCCACCGTCTACTGTTCTTCCTCCAGGTCCCGTTGCCGGCGTCGTTTCTATGGTTGACGGGAGGAGCCGCTGGAGGTGGCCGGTCTCCTCCCAAAATTTTCTCTCTCTAACCTAACACACACATGTGTGTGAGTAGTGCAAACGGAGGAAAAGGAAGAGTTAAGTTCATTTTATATTTAGGCTTTTTAGCGGGTGAGAGGATAGGAGGATAACGCGTTTCAAACTCGTAAATTACCCGTGTAATGTCGTGAAATTCTTGTTCTTGTTTATTTACTTTTTGTTATTAAAAATTAATAATACGAAATAACTCTTCGAAATATTTATCTTGTTTTAAATTATTATTAAAGTGGACTCAAGTCGGTACAAGTTCGCAGCGCGTGTTTGAACTCATTCTGTTGGATTTAACGTCTCGCACTCTGGTTACTATTATTATTTTACTACTAATATTAAAATAAATATTACAATATTTGTCGTATCAAAATACGTATCGGTATCAGCTGTACCGCTATCGTTAGTCTTACAGACATCTAATGCGGTTTTACGTTCATATACACGTACTACGCGTGTATTTGTCTAAACAATCTTACCAATGAATATTAATACTTAATATTAATAATTCATTATCATATTTAATCGTCTCACTGAGTGTCCGGTATTAAACCAATGTCTGACGCGTTAAACATTTAAAATTTCAGAATCGCGTACGTTCTTGTATCTCCACTTAAATTCTCAGAATCACGTAACATGTCATTAGACGAAACCAAGTGGCTAGTATGATGTTTGGATTGTGTAAATTTGGATCTCTAACGAGGTTGGATCCTTACTGGGCCTCAAATGGGCTTGAAATCCTATTGGGCCTAGTGGGATTAGCCCAATAATTAGGCTTTAGGATTCTAAAATTTTGCAGGTGTCACACATATTCTATCCAAACCAAAGATAAATCCCAATGCAAACACACACAACATTTAAGGGTTTTTAATCATAATCACATAAATGAGAACAAGTCTCAAAGCACCCATAAGAACATAGTTTAAAGAAATCACTCATGAGGTCAAGCCTCAAGATACACCCATGAAGATCATACCCCCAAAACACCCATGAAGATCATACCCACAAAACACCCATGAGAACATAATTTCACATAGCTTCCATGAATAACATGTACTCAAAACACCTATGAGGATCATGTCTTCACATATCACCAGTGGAGTTCTCAACCTCAAAACACCCACAAGGATTGTGACTCCACTTTAACACCCATGAAGATCATGCCCTCAAAACACCCATGGGGGACATGACTCCACATAATCACCCATGAATGTCATAACCTCAAAACACCCATGAGGAATATGACTTCACATTTTCCTTTGTTTGCAAACGTACACACACCAAATCATGATTCATTAAGCACACCAAATAACACATAAATTAACACCCAGATCATGATTCATCAAACACACCAAATACACACATAGTTTAACACCCAAATCATGTGTATGGAACAACCTGAATTCACCAAGGCATAAATTCATACAACAACAATATGAACTAGCCAAATACCAATTACTAAGTAAGTGTAAAAACACTTTCAAATTTTACACCATTTAGCATACACATAAGTAAATATACATGTGTATTAACAATCACCTATCAATTACTAAGTAAGTGCAAGAACACTTACCTTTTAACTTTAGACGCACCCGGTTGATCTTTAACCTTAGCAACCCGTTCACCTAAACAATTACATTTATGTTTAGTAAACTAATGATCTCCATACTTTCACCTTTACACCCACCCATAACCCAATGGTCAACACCCTTACTAAACTTGGTTAATACAACTTTAACCAAACCTCCAACACCCAATAAATAACATTCAACTCATTTGACCCGTTAAGGTTTATCCAAGTTTTTTTTCCCAAATCCCTAATGTTCTTGATTCACCAAATTGGTTGAGGATTTCACTAAGTTTTGTGTCTATGAACACAACAAACACTTACAAATCCTCAATACATCATTTTAACACCCTAAATCAAAAACCCCCAAATTTGACCTCAAGAACCATAATTTTTAAAACATCAAATTAGGTGTTTAAATCATGTAATTCATGATTCTCCATCATCAACAACACTAGATTAAAGCTTCTATACAAGATTTAATCCAAATCATTCCATCAATTGAAAATTTTTAGGGTATTCTACCAAAACCCAATAAAACTCCATTAATGGAGGTGTAGGAGATGAAAATGAAGAAGATGAACTTACATGAGTGTTGCTTGAGCCTCAAACATCTTCAAATCTATGATCTTTCAACTCAGATTTTCATATTCACGCTTGTTCTTCTTCCATTTTCTTCTTCTTGCCATACACGAAACACACACAACACACACTAAAATACGTGTGTTTCTCCTCCATTTCAATTACTAAAATGCAGAATTTTAGCATTTTACACTTTACCCCATTGAACATTCCAATTTAACCCCTTTTACTCAAAGTTTAGAATTCACCAATGAACCTTTTAATTTAAGACTTGGTTTTTATTCCACTTTTGGCCCCCGATAATATTATTTAGGTAAATAATATTATATTTTGGATTTTTGGTTCGTTACAAATTAATCTACATACAAAAAGGTGATGATCAAAGATAGTATTAGTGGTTATTGTCAAAAATCAAGATTCAGTGTTCAACAACACAACTTGGTATGCTTATGAATGAAGATGCAAGAATCAACATGAATATGTTGTGAAATTAGAGAGAAATTAAAAATAATAAAAGACATTATAAAAATAAAGTTTTCATAAAACCAAAAGATATTTTTTTTTAAAATATCATGTCATTTCTCCAAAGTTTTTACAAATTTAAGAAAGAGTTAAAAAAAACTAATTCTTGTAACTAAATCCAAATGATTTAGTTATGATTTAAATTTTGAATTCAAAATTTTAAAGAGGTTGTTAGTAACATGATCTTACGTTGGGAACTTAAGTTGGATAACAACCAAAGTACCGGGTAGTTACTAATTAACTACTTAGATTATTGTATAAAGAACTAATATAAAAGATACTTGCAATAAAATATAAAATCTACATTTATATTTGAGTAAACTCCTCTTTTAGTCCCTGTGGTTTGCACCAATTCTCTATTTTTGTCCAATAGTTTAAATTTTTTTTTTTAGTCACTGTGGTTTCATTTTTGTTCCAATTAAAGCCAGACGGCTAACACCGTTAGTTTTTTCTGTTAAGTTTTCTTAATTTACCATAATACCCCTGTGAGATAAAAAAAATAAAAGTAAAATAAAAAGATATTTAAAGTTTAAAAAAAACAAAATAAAAACTATCCTACTCTCTCCACACACACATTCTCTCTCTACTTTCAGATATTCCTCTCACCCACCACCATTTGACCGCCATCGCCGCCACTGCCACCGCCGCCACGCCAACGCTAGATCTCGTCACCCAGATTCCAATGGTGGTAACGGTTCCCTCTGATTCACGGCCGTGAGGGTGGAAACAGCCTCAGAAGACGACGGCGACTAGGGTTCTGTCGCAACGACGTCACGACTGTGAGGGTGGAAATGCTTTGCTTCGTCGGATCTGGGCAGATCTGGACTCACCACCACTCGTCCCGTCGTATCCTTGGCTGTATCAGTTTGAATACTCGCCAGATAAGCAAGGTTGGCCGGAAAAACGGGCCGCCGCCCCCCACCTTCTGTCTACGTCCTCGTCTTCTACGCTTGGATTCTCCACCAACGTAGGTCTCGACGCCGGTTTAGGGTTTTCCACATGGTCAGATCTGATTTGGGCCTCCACTTGTGCATGTGGCCGGAAAAACGTGGTGGAGGGTGGTGGTGGGTTTTCACATCTGATTAACGGTGGTGGTGGAGGGTGGCAGCGGCGGTTGCAGTGGTGGGGGTGTGGGTGTGGCAGTAGTGGGGGTGTGGTGGTGGTGAAGGTGGAGGTGGAGGTTATTGTTATTTTTAGGGTTTTATGAAGATGAAGGATAGTGGTGGTGGGCCATAAGGCAATTTTTGACTTTTCATAAAAAAACTTAACAGAAAATCAAACGGTGTTAGACATCTGGCTTTAATTGGAACAAAAATGAAACCACAGTGACTAAAAAAGAGAAATTTAAACTATTTGACTAAAATAGGGAATTGGTGCAAACCACAGGAACTAAAAGAAGAGTTTACTCTTTATATTTTATATTGATTTATTATTTCACTAAAAAACAATGATCATTGTTATTAATTTATATTGCTTTTTTTTTATTATTTCACCGAATAATAGTACAAACAATTTTCACAAGGTTTAACGTTCAAGTCGTATTAAACGCATACTTGATAAAATTGCTTGGAGTGAGAGCCTTTAAGATCACATGTCAAAAGCCACATTTTTAGATTCTTATGCATATAGATCCAACATGTACACCCAATACATGTAAGGTCGGTAACTATTTAATTTGTTACTTAATGTGTGTAGGGAGCTTCCAGCATTGAAAACATATGGCATTGATACAATGAATGCTCCATGTACATGACAGAAAACATGTTAGGTATGGATCGAGTTTTGTTAATTCAAGTCTCATACTTGATTATTAAAGTTAAAACCATGTAAAACGGTCCCATACCTTTTCATGTATCCATTACACACGGGTATACTCACATTTATAAGATATATTCATTTATGGTCTTATGTAGTTGAAAATTACCCGTTGCGATGGTAGTTACCTGAAACTTAACTTAAACTCACCTTAAAAGCCGCCTTGAAATATAAAATATTTAACCATACTTCTAACAATTATATAACTTTAATAATTTTAAGTTTTCAACAATTTTAACATACTACTTATCATATTTTTTAGAATTATATAATAAGTTAGTATATTTGGTTCCGTTGCGGCTGTACAGGTTCCGGTAACTGGGTGGGTATTATTAAGGGCAAGAGCACAAATCATATGGACTAGCTGTTGGAATGGTCCACATTTAGAATAGATTAATATAATCAATATTGTTATAGCATTTCCATAGTTACTTCATGTATTGTCTCCTTTCCATGTATGTATTTGTCCATATATTGGCTTCTCTGTGAATGGTAAAAGTATCTCTTTCTATCAAACTCTCTGTCAATGAATGACGTAAATCAAGAAAACGAAGGGGGTATTTTGCATACTTCTAGGAGAAGAAGGGGAAATACGAAAAATATTAGACACGTAATTACGTAATTGTGAAAGTTGGTGAGAGAAGAAACGGAACAAAATCAAAGAAGAGCTTCAAGAAACCTATACATACAACATAATATACGTATAGATTAAATCGGTTCCAGCATCTTCTGTTTCATTCCTCACGGAAATTTTCTTTTCGTTTCCGTTGGAGAAAATTTCCAATTTCCGCCGATTCATTTCAATCTTCCACAATTATATCATAGGGTTTCTGGTACGATTTCGTTTCTCTCGAATCACATGTTTAATTAAACGATTCAATCGTATTATTCGATTACACGGAAGAGAAGATAATTTATTTGTTTGAATAACTCGATTTATGATTGATTCTCAACTGACATTTTTTAAATTTGCCTATTGTGTTTACATTCAATGTAGTAATCATCAATTCCGTTGCATTTATTTGATTTTGTTTGAGTTAGATCAACTATGCTAAGTTTTTAGATGAACTTGAGTCGTTAGTTGCCTTCATGATCATGCGTTTTAGGAATTTTATGCAATTGAAGGATGGCATAGCCGAGATTGTTAGTTTTTGTGTATTGTTGTATACAAATTAGGCATTCGAGAGGTTCGAGTTCTGTTTTTGTTTCTACATATTTTATCATCTGTAGTAGTGAGGTGTATGAGTTTACAAAGTCAGCAGATTGGATTTTGATTATTTGAAGCCATCTTCTTGTTTTAGAGATCATATGATATTTTAGTTTATGCAGTATACTATTCGCCTTCACTCTATCCTACCTCTGAGTTTCTTCCCTTCTGCACCTGTCTAATATGTCAGGTGAGTTGCATGTTATGTCCTTAATCACAATATTTTAGGGTTTTAATCAAGAAAGTAAGCGTAATTGGGCCGTATTCGTATTTTAATTTTTGAATTAGGCCTAGAAGGAAATGAGGCTTTTGATGAAAAAAAAGAAAGGAAGTCAGATCTTGAGAGTTCTGAAGATGAGATTCGGCTATCCAGAATTGGATCCCTAAATGAGAAGGCAATGAATGTTTCTGACAGATTCACGCACTCGTTTAACAAAAGGCGAAAGAGGAAAGTTCATTACCAAATTCCTTCAATGCCCATAGAAGATGTTCGTGATGAAAACGAGGAGAAATATGTTTGTGAGTTGAGAAAAAAACTCCTTGATAAGAACTTACTGCCAACTAGACACAATGACTATCATACCTTGTTAAGGCTAGTAAATTCTTACTTTTTAAAATCATATTTTTTTCTTTTACATAAAAAAAGCTGGAAATAACTTCTGTAAACCATATCCTTTTCTTTTAGGTTCTTGAAGGCCCGGGATTTTGACATTGAGAGAACAATCCTCATGTGGGAAGAAATGCTAAATTGGCGAAAAGAGTATGGAGCAGATACAATATTGGAGGTAGTCAAATAAGTAAATTATAAATTTATAATGTGTATGTGTAGATAATGTTCCTGTGCATGTGTCTTACATATATTAATTTGAATGATCAGGATTACAAATTTGCTGAGCTTGAAGAAGTTTTGCAAATGTATCCTCAAGGGTATCATGGAGTTGATAGAGAAGGCAGGCCCATTTACATTGAAAGGCTTGGCATGGCCCACCCTAGTAAGCTTATGCAAATTACTTCAGTTGACCGTTACCTAAAATACCACGTTCAAGAGTTTGAACGGACTTTTAATGAAAAATTTCCTGCCTGTTCAATTGCTGCAAAGAAAATGATTAATTCGACTACAACCATTTTGGATGTGCAAGGAATGGTATGTCGTATGTGAAACCGGACCCACAAGTTTTTGTTCTTGATACGCTGTCATATAATATATTAGTATACAGGGTTTGAAGAATTTTACTCCAACTGCTGCAAGTATTCTTGGAGCTGTGACAAAGGTTGACAGTAACTACTACCCAGAGGTAAATCACTGTCTAGTAATATTTTTTTAAATAAATAAAGATGTTTGTAATAACGGTTTTTGTAATTTATTAGTAGACACTACATCAAATGTTCATTGTCAATGCTAGCTCAACTTTTAAGAATTATTTATGGCCTGCTGCTCAAAAGTGTCTGGACACAAAAACAATTCCAAAAATTCAGGTAACTGGCATGTTTTTACCATTTTACCCTTTTTTTGTTCTAGCTTCCACTAATGTTCTGATATTGTAGGTGCTGGAACCTAAGTCATTTGAAAAACTACTAGAAGCTATTGACCCAAGGTTTGTTTGTTTTTTTAATCATAAATTCATAATTTGTGCCTCCTTTTATACGATAATCTGATTATTGATCACTGTTTCAGCCAATTGCCTGACTTCCTCGGTGGTTCATGTACTTGTTCTTCTAAGGGTGGTTGTCTGCGGTCTAACATGGGTCCATGGAATGACACTGAAATAATGAAGGTAATCATTCTTTAGGGTATTTATTGTGTTTCTCATCAGTATACAAGCAATCACTTAAATGCTACTACATAAATCTCACAAAGTGCTCACTTTCTTAATGTATGATTTTATTCAACAAGAACTGTTTTTTTTCCTAGGTTAATAACATTAACTATTGCCTTGATTGTGCTTGAATGGTAACAATGTTTTGGGAAGATTGTCTCCATGGATTTTTCATTTTAGAAATAAGACTTTCAGGTAGAAGGTCAAAGGTGTAACATGACAAAAAGGAACTTAAACTCTTTTACTAGAGGTGGCAAAATGGGGGTGATTGGTCATTTTTAGTACTGGTCGAATTGGGCCGGGACTATTTGACCCGTTTGAGATAAAAACACAACTGAAATCAATCAATTCAAGAAGCAACTGGCTCAAATTTGCCACCATATCCTTTATTGAATTTAAGCTATGATTATGGTATTTTCACATAACAGGTGCTTGCTTATAATAATTTGTGTTGTCTGTTTTGAAGGTTGTAAATAATGCAGAAGCCACATTTGCAAGGCACATAACCAGAACCTCTAGAAATCAACAAAAAAATGACTCTTCTGTCCAGACCATGGAGGCAAGTATCACACTTAAGTACTTAGAACAGTTATATGTCATCCATGGTCTCTTATCATATCTTTTGCATTGTATTTTTAGGGTGGAAATGATGAATCAATTATTGAATCAGGATCAGATGCTGATGATCCTTGCTTAACTAGCCCAAATAGTTCTAAGGTTATAGAATTGGTACCAGTTAGTGATGAAGTAAGCCTTAAAATACCATTATATACATTTGTAACATGCATTCATACTTGTAATTTATTTTACATCAACATACATGCATACACATATGACATATGAATGCACCGTCTAATTATTATATAAACCTTTTATCTGTTGGTTAGATTAGTATAGACATGGATTTGGTCATGTATTATTTTCTATACAGCTATATTGACTATACGTCCCTAGCTTCTTTGGTGCATATTTAGGTGAAGTTAGTATTCAACTATTCATGTCATCTACAACCAATTACTCATGTCATCAAGCTTTAGAGCATTTGAAGAAAATAAAACATTGAATCGAGTTTTTTCTTCAATTTATGCAGGCTACGTCATCGGATTCGCCCGTTTACTACAGTTGTGATGATGGCGATGACGATGATGATTTTAGTCAAGCTATTGCCTCTGATCAAGGGCTGCAAATTTCTCCTAGTCGGTCTCCTTCACTTGAAGTTATTGCCTCTATGAAGAGGGGCTTCAAATATATAACAAGACCAGTTGTCTCATTGGCAGCAAAACTTATAACACCTGTTTGCAGCCTGCCCACCAGCACTAACGCAGTGGGACCCACTCCAGCCATTGATTCAACTTCAGATCAAATCGTTCCGTGTTTGGAGCGTTTAAAGAAACTTGAAAAGACGGTGGAAAAACTTAAAACAAAACATGCTCAGCTTCCTCCAGAGAAAGAGCAGATGTTGGAACATTCAATGGACAGGATTAAATCAGTAGAACTTGATCTTGATAAAACCAAGAAAGTACTACATGCCACTTTGGTCAGACAACTTGAGATTTCAGATTTGATGGATAGGCTGCAGCAGTTAAAATTCTGTGTAAGCTACTTTATAATTTTATATAATAGCAATTTTGTAAGATCGCATCTTTGACTACTTTTGACAATCATTTGATTTATTTTTTCTTTTTTGCAGCAAAGAAGGATGTGTTGAAATTTGATGTACAGGAAGAGGTAAATCTTACAAATATGACGCACAGCAAAATACCATTGATTACCTCTGGTCAGCATTGAACCTTTAAAGTCAAATAAGTTACTTTCCATATGTGAAATTTGTACAGATTTGTTTCAATTCTTACACTCAACAATTGTATGTTAACATGAGAAGTATTATCCAGTCAAAATACAAAATGGTTTCAAGATTAAATTCGAGGTTGTAAGAGTATTGCATTTGACTGCAAAAGTCAAAGTGTGTGATAGGGTGTTTAGCATTCTTGTATAATTTTACATAACATATTGTTCTGTGTGCAGTGGCAATTGATTTGCTGGAATTTGATGAACTAGAGAAAGGTGAAACCTACAAATGTGAGATTGTGAGGCATGCAAACTGCAACAATATAATTACCCTTTTTCTGTTCTCCATTATGCTAAAGTAGTTACAATGAAGGGGTTATATTATGTTGACTGAATAAGGTTTCTTGAAATGAGAAGTTAATACATGGTCCAAAAGATTGTTTGTTTGTTAAAGGTTTTAACCATTTGTCAAATGTGGCAAAATGATGAATCTGTCGGGTTGGATAATGGATCAAAATAGTTAATATTTAGAACGAACTGAAACGGGTTGATAGGTTGTGGTGACATGTTGATGTTTTTTTGTCGTTTTTTTTCTAAAAGTCTAATGAATAATTAGTGTACAAAATGTCACCCCTTAAAAGTCACTTGGTTCGGTTATTCAACAATATGAATAGATCTCGGCTTAAAATAAAGTAATAAACATGTTTTATTTTTAAATTTTATGTCAAATTTTTTACTTAACTTTTAAGGAAATTATTCAAAATTAATCTTTTACCTAACTTTTGAAATAGATCAAGCCGCTCACCACGTGATGGCGTGTATATGAGAAAATCACCAAAATAAGAGAAAATAATCAAAATAAACATCTTTACAAACTCTTTATCAAAATAAATATTGACTTTTTTCTTTTCTTCTTTAAACATCGACTCAGTGAGAGATGGACAAGTTGACGTGCGGCATAAATGGGCACAAAAGGCTCCTTACACCCATGAAGTGACGTAATTATACATTGTCACGTGTCCCAAAAATGCACAATATGTTGGTGTGTCCTCAGATATCGCCTCATTACGACGGCCATGTGGGCACTACTGGCTCATTATGCCGACCAACCACCCCACCTACCACCGGCTCCATACGCCGACTATGTGGGCACTACTGGCTCGTTATGCCGGCCAACCACCCCACCTACCGCCGGCTCCGTACGCCGGCTATGTGGGTATTGCCTGCTCATTATGCCAACGAATGTAAAAAATGAAAATAAAAATAATTCACTCTTTTTTTGTATTTTTATCTTTTCACAAAATTTATTTAATATTTGTTTTTATTATAAAGTTTATTCTTTAAAACTTAAAACTCTAAAATTTGAAGAATAAAATGTTTTAAGTTTAAAGAATAAAATGTTCTAAAAAGTGGGGCGTATTGAGCCGACCGGAATAAAAAAAGTGGCGTAATTGGCCGGCGTAATAAGCCGACATGTGTTGGCGTAGTGAGTCGGGGGACCGCTGGCGTATTTTGAGTCGTGAAGTGGGGACATGACAGCGTATTACGCAGTTGAAGGACGTGTAATGGTTTTCTAATGCGCCATGTCACCGGTGTAATGAGCCTTTGGTGGCCAAGCTCTCCATTTCTCATTTAGTAAATGTTTAAAGAGAAAAAGAAATAAATTAGTGTTCAAGGTAAAATGGTTAACTAAAATGTTTAGGCTCTTGCAGAACTAGTTAAATTTCGATCCCAATTTGAACAAACATTAAACCTGAAGGACTGAAACTATATTAAATCATATCACAAGGGTCAGAAATGAAAATTATGGAAAACCAATCGGTAGCGGATCGCTATCAGGACCTTAGCGGTCCGCTACGTAGCGGTATATTCGGAAATTACAAAAAAGTCACGTTGTTGTAAAAACGTTTGCGACCTTTAAGAAAGTATTTAATGAACTCAAAGAAAACCATTTAATGAAAAGATCAAACCGTAAATAAAAAAAAACGTTAAAGAAATAGTAAAACAAGGGTAATAAAAAAGTTAAACAAAAGGTAAAAAAAGCTTTAAAAACTGTTGTTGCTTGAGTTAGAACCCGCGCCAGGCGGGTGAGGTGATTAAAACCTGCGCATTGCGGTGTGTTAAACCGCGTAAAAAATTAACGTCTTCAAAACTTTACATAAAAAAATGAAACCTTTGGGCCGCGTAAAAAATTAACGTCCAAAAATCACTTTTCGTCCAATTCGAAAAATTTTAACACTTTGAGCCACCCGTATTTATGGTTTTAACAGTTTCCGTCTAATTGGGTAACGGTGACTAACGATTGTGTTATCCCACCCTCACGTGCACATCTCGTGAGGGGCAAAATTATCATTTCACCACCAATTTGAACACATTTTATCATCAATTGACAGTGACAACACACCAGAAGTGTTTGAGCAGCAAAAGGGACATATGATCAGGCCATTCTCGTTACATTCATCACACTTCTTCGACAACCATTTGTCACCAGAATCTACCTTCCGGCTACCACTGCAACTAAAGCACACCACAAACCAAATTCCCGCACACCCTTTGCAGGGCCCTTCCTACGTGTTTAACGGAATTCCAGCCAAAAGTGGCCGGAATTTCCCTACTCGTGCAAGTTGCGATGAGATCGGTACCATACCGGTACCGAATTTATGGAAAAGTGGGTACCGGTACCAAATTTATCGGTACGGTACCGGTATGCGTTACAAAATGTTCATCTTTTTCGGTACCCGTACCGTACCGGTACCGAAAATGTACCGAATTTATAGAAAAGTGGGTACCGATACCGGTACCGAATCTATCGGTACGGTATCGGTACCGGTACTCGGTACCAAATGCTCATCCCTACGTGCAACCGTAACACTTCCTCTGCTCCTTCAATGTATATCCCCTTTATAAAGTATGGTCTTGTGTTCTTTAATTTCTTCTTATGTAACTTCTTCTACCAACTCGAGCCCTTGACATCAATCGTGCTTAAGAGTGTGTTTTGGTATATTGATTTTGCATTGGACGTTTGTACTGTACAAGCATCCAATGCGCTTCTGTGATACCTGAAAGGCTAGAACAACACCACCGAATTGGGTGAACAAAGTGAAATGGCTGGTGAGGTTGAAGCTACTGGTGAACTGCCACTCTGAAATCCGTCATGTTCAAAATTTTTCCGTCATCGTTGCCACCAAAATCCGTCAAAAACATTATATGTTTAGGCCGTTGATTGCAGGGCAGGTTGCATCATATCCGTCAGATTCAAACGTGAAAACTCTAAAACAGGCAAAAAGAGTCGTTGCAAACAATTGAGATATGGGTTTTGGTTCGCGGATTTGAAGCTCGTTGAAAAACTGGTTGCAATGGTGGTGGTGGTGGCGGATGTAACACCATTCACAAAAATGTCCGAGAAATGCCAAGGTTAGAACCTTAAGGGCTTGTTGTATCTAAAGTACATAAGTCTAGGGTTGAAAATGAAAATTTTGAAAAGTAAGTTGATAGCGGACCGACATCTTGTAACACCTGTCACGAAAATGTCCAAGATTTGGCAAAGGTACAAACCACAAAGACTATAAGTGTATATAATCTATAGATCAAGGCTCAAAAATATAGAACTCATGAAAATTCAACGGTAACGGACCGTCACGGATGGTAACGGTCTGTTACGGGCTGGGCACGCAGACCTTGATAGCTTGCCACGTGTCCAGTGACTCATCTTCAAAATCTGACGCGTGGAAACCCTATAACAGACCGTCACGCCCGGTAACGGTCCGTCACGGCCCCAGATTCACCCTGGTGCACCACGTATCACTTCGTAACGGATCGTCACGCCTGGTAACGGTCTGTCATGACCTAAAATGACCAGAAGGCAACACGTGTCTGATGACTTGCTAACCCTATTCTGGTGACGGACCGTCACCACCCGTAAATTAAATCTTAGCACTGCCTACCATCCTCAAACGGACGGGCAGAGTGAAAGAACCGTTTAAACTCTTGAATACATGTTAAGGGCTTGTGTTATTGATCTTGGAGGAAGATGGGATGACCACTTACCTCTAATGGAATTCTCCTACAATAATAGCTATCATACGAGTATACAGGCTGCTCCTTTTGAAGCCTTATACGGTCGTAAATGTTGAACTCCAATCTGTTGGTCCGAAATAGGAGAAAATCAGTTATCCGGACCTGAAATAGTCCTGGAAACAACTGAGAAAGTTACTCAAATAAAAGATAGATTGAAAGCGGCTCATGATCGTCAAAAGAGTTATGCTGATAAGAGACGAAAGCCGTTAGAATTCAACGTCGGTGATAACGTTTTGTTGAAAGTTTCACCATGGAAAGGCGTTGTAAGATTTGGAAAGAAATGAAAATTAAGTCTTAGATTCGTAGGACCGTTCAAAATCTTGAAAAGAGTTGGGCTTGTGGCCTATCAACTTGAATTACCAGAAGAAATAAAAGGAGTACACGATGTATTCCATGTGTCAAATCTACGCAAGTGTTTGACAGATGAATCTCTGATAATGCCTCTACAAGATGTAGAGGTAGATGAAAAATTAAGATTCATGGAGCAACCTCTGCAAATCGAGGACAGGCAGGAAAAGAGATTGAAAAGAAAGAAATGGGTAATCGTGAAAGTAAAACGGAACTTCAGACGTGGCCCTGAGTACATATGGTAACTAGAGTCTGAAATGAAAAAGAAATATCCTCACTTGTTCGAATAATATCGAGGACGAGATTAAAACAAGTTGGGGAGGATGTAACACCCGCCATGAAAATGTCCAAGATTTGACAAAGGTACAAACCACAAATACTATAAGTGTATATAACCTATAGATCAAGGCTAAAAAATATAAAAATCAAGAAAATTCAACGGCAACGGACCGTCACGGACGGTAACGGTCCGTTACGGGCTAGGCACACGAACCCTGATAGCTTGCCACGTGTCCAGTGACTCATCTTCAAAATCTGAAACGTGGAAACCCTATTACGAATCGTCACGCCCGGTAACGGTCCGTCACGGCCCCAGATTCACCCTGGTGCACCACGTATCACTTCGTAACGGACCGTCACGCCTGGTAACGGTCTGTCATGACCTAAAATGACCAGAAGGCAACACGTGTCTGATGACTTGCTAACCCTATTCTGGTGACGGACCGTCACCACCCGTAACGGTCCGTCACAGGCTCAGAGTTTGCCCTATAAATAGATGGTCGAGTTCAGTCCATTTCCTTATCCCATACTCGATCTTCTCTATCATTTCTTGTCCCAGAGCTTCCTTAGCTCATTTCCGACAAATACCGGTTCAACTCTCGCTCGTTATAGTGCCCGGTGTAGGAAGAAACGCTCGTAGAGGTGCTGAAACGTTAGAGAAATCAAGTCGAGAAGATAGTTTATAAGCTTTCGACTTAGAGGCTCATTCCTATAAACCAAGGTGAATACTTTATCTCTCTGAAAACTTGTGTCAAACTTTTTATTTACGAAAATGGCCAAATAAAGGTTAAGGAAATAATGCTCAATGTTTTTCTACGAACAAAGCATTCAGGCCATAGGTATGCGTAAAACTTGCAAGTGATATACGGGTCTCGGGTGAAATTCCCGGATTGCGGCTGGTGCTTGTCTTATAACAACTTCGGAGGCAAACCTGTCCACTGTTATAAGACATGCCGCCAGTGTATACTGTGGTGCGATTAAACAGGACGGGCCTGCTGAATGTGTGGATTTAACATAAAGTTGTGATTATTAAATTAATACTTGTTTGTGCCAAATGATTTTAAATGTCAAGATAATTGTATTCACCGGCGTTCGCGCTGACGTTTTATTTTCAAAATGTTTTCAGGAAAAGAATAAACTGAAATAAGAAAGGGGTATGGGCAGACATCAGATCTGACCCGAATGTGAGAGGCACACATCAGTTCTGACCTCTGAAAGGATAGACTTACACGTTGTATTCTCATGCCTCGTGTGTAGAAAATCCTAAAGAAAAGAAAAGGGGGATAGAACCAGGGGATTGATCAACCCTGGGTAGTACTATTTCCAGTGGCTATGTATGTATTTGATTTCAAACGCTGTTTTGTAATCAAAATAAAAGGGTATTTAAATCTCTATGTTTATAAAGTAAATATAAAACTTTTGTCTTCCAACTGAGTTTTGATATTTACAAATACAACCCTTGAGGTTGAAAGAATGTTGAAACGATCCTTTTAAAAAAGACTTCCACTGTATTTATAAAAACTCTGAAATCAACGTTCAATGATGATACCAATCGGTGGTCGCACGCGTCTAGTGGGTGCCTGGGGCGGGGTGTGACAGGGTTGGTATCAGAGCCACGGGTTTTAGCGAATTAGATACTTGGATCTAGTATCTAGGCTTTAACCATAAGTTTATCTATTACTTAAAAATTAAGATAAGAAAACAAGGTAACCTTCTGACCGGTATGTAGTTATCTGACAAACGGAAGTGTTCTGTCTAAGGAAAGAGCGATGTATAAATCTCTCCTAGACCCGTCGCTCTTACCAGGGAACATATCTGTTGGAGGTACTACTCTGGAAAGATAACCATCCTTGTAGAACTTTAGTTAAATAAGGATACTGGCTTTAGTATCTAAGTCTTGACCAAAAATAAGATAAGTACTAATATTTTAAGATTGCAGATGTCTGGAGATAATTCTGTACCTGTTTATTATGACCCCAATCGTCCAATCAAACAAAAGTCACCTGAGTATCATCCCCTAGGATCTCGAATGAACCCTATCTCTTCACCCTACTATAACGACGATCCATTTGGCATTCTCTTCAATAACAACTCTCCCGAATACCACCCTCAATCTTATAACTCTTCTAGTCAATGGATGGAGGCTGGTTATAACTTCAGCAACTGGAATACAAATAACCAACAACTGTAAGGAAACAATGAAGCTGAATCAAGTTATATCCAGCAGAATAATTCAACAAAAGAGGATCCATCTAAGGAATCCCACCAATACAAACCTGTTTCTGAAAACCCGGAAGACTATCCATTCAATAATCCTATTTCAAATAGTTCCGACTATCAATCTTATAATTCTGAAACTCCTGTTTTATATGATCCCTATATGTTTCATGAACCTCCATATGATGGCCCTTTCAAAGAGTATTTCCAAGCTCCTCCGGAATACCAAAATGTTTATAATGAAATTATGATGGGACTTCGTAAGCCCCTCCTAAATATGGTTATGCGGAAAGTATGCCCTCTTCTCCTATTGAATGTTTAGACCGTTCATTGCGCCAAACGGACGAAGTAACAAGAAAGAAGATAATGGATAAAGCAAGAACCAAATTCTATGGGAAACAAGTATATGAATATGGAGAGGACTTGATGACTCTTGGAAAAGAGCTTATGAAAGATTAGAATCGTTTTTATTGTATTTTGTAATATATTTCTATAAAAATAAAATATCGTTTTGTTTATTTTTCATAATGGTCGGAAAAGGCAAAGGTCCTAGCTTTATTCGTAAATTTGCTCCAGCTAGTTATCATGAATGAAAAACCAATGAAACAACTATAGAAAATAATGAGAAAACTGAAAGTTCAACTTTTAGAAGCCTCGGAGAAATAGGAAACCCTAGTGTTCCGTATAATCCTTCTATACGTTTTCATTCTGCTCCTACCGCTGGAAGTTATAATATCACTCCTATATATTCCCGAAATTTTCATGAAGGATATGCCGATATGCCTTATGAAAATAATCCTGAAAAAGAAGAACGTGCTGACTCTAATATACCTTACATTCCATACTATGAGACGATTCCCATCCCTACTCCTCATATAAATGAGAATGCATCAGGAAGTGAAAGGGAGCGAATGTTGCAAAATAGGATAGCTGAATTGGAACGAGAGAAAGCTGAAGTTGAAACTCGGAATGCTTTGCTAATAAAAGCTCTTAAAGAAAAGAATTTTAGAAATTTCTAGGAACAATAATTTCTATATGTATCGTCTTCTGTAATATATTATTATCAATAAAAAGGTTTTGTTTTGATTCCAATCTCATTTCTATATAGTATGTCGAAAAATACCGGACCTTCACAACACACCAAGGGAAAGAAGAAACAGACATCAGTTGAAAATACTGCTACTTAATCCCGAAAGGAACTCCAGAAAATGATCATAGAAGGGATCAATGACTCTCTTCCAATGATCTTTACTGAATTAGAAAAGAGACAAGTCGATAGGCTATCTGCACAGCCATCAAATAAAAAATCTATCAATTCTCAACCTCTAACTCAGCATACCCGAACTATCACTCAGTCCCAACCAATTACTCTGAACCCTGAAGGTTTCGCAACCCATAAAACTGAGAAGATTAGGAAAGAAAAATATTACCATAACTATTCAGAAGATGAGAGTAGCATATGCAATAGACTGGAATGTTTTCAAAACCCGGGTAGAAAAGAAATACGTTCCCCAGAATGAGAGGGAACAGATAGAAGGAAAATTCTATAGTCTTAAGATGATAGGAACAAATCATCAGGAGTATTCCACCAAACTCCTTGAATATGCTAGAATAGTTCCACATCTTGCTACCCCTGAATCAAACCTGATAAAACGTTATATTTGGGGTTTGATTGGAGAAATTCGCAACATGGTCAAAGTCGCAAATTGTGAAAATCTTGATGATGATATGGATCTAGGAGCATCACTAACCAGCATTTTGATTAGAAACCAGGAGGAGGGGAAGAAGAGGAGAGAATCTGGGCAAGGCCCAAGTGGATCTAGGAAATCCAATTTCATTCCCCGAAACAACAACTCTTCCATTCCAGAATGTCCCAAGTGCAGAAAGAGGAATGTCCCAAGTGCAGAAAGAGGCACTTAGGACAATGTCGTGCTGGACTTTTCTGCAACTTTTGCAAAATGTCCAGTCACAAAGTAGAGAATTGTTTCAAGAAGAAACAAATCACTTGTTTTGAGTGTGGTGAAACTGGCCACATCAAAATCAATTGTCCCAAGCTAAAGAAACCTGATGGGACTGGTCCAAAATCTGCAGATGGAGTAAAGAAGAATGCGCAAGCATTCGTTCTCCATACTCATGAATCAACAGGTATGCCCGATGTCATTACGGGTACATTTCGTGTCAATGATATTTACACTCGAGTTTTGTTTGACTCTAGTGCAAACCAAAGTTTTATAGATCATAGATTCTGTAGACTGTTAAATAAAACTGTAGCTAAATTAGACAAGAAATACGTTGTAGAAACTGCCAACGATGACATAGTCTAAATCTCTAAAATCTTAAACGATTGTAATATAACACTATCAGGACATGTTATTCCTGCACAACTGTTGCCAATGACTTTGGCAGGTTTTGACATTGTTCTAGGAATGGATTGGTTAGCCTCTAACCAAGCCCGTATCCAGTGTGACAAGAAAGCTATAGAACTTCGTTCAAAAGGCAATATATTGACTATACATGGCGATAAATTATCCAACTATGTTGGAATAATTTCCATGTTAAAAGCCACAAAGTACTTACGAAAAGGATGATTAGCATACCTCGTATCTATAACCACCGACACTGGAAAGAAGATCGAAGATGTGCCGGTTGTAGTTGAGTTTCTTGACTTTTTCCCGATGAACTGCCTGGAATTCCACCTGAAAGAGAAGTAGAATTCAGAATTAATCTAGTACCCGGTACGACACCAATTGCCAAAGCCCCGTACAGATTAGCTCCAACGGAGATGGCAGAATTAAAGAAACAGTTGGATGAATTGCTCGAAAAAGGATTCATAAGACCAAGCTCGTCGCCTTGGGGAGCTCCAGTCTTGTTCGTTAAAAAGAAATACGGTTCAATGGGCATGTGCATTGATTATCTTGAGCTGAATAAAGTCACGATTAAGAACCGTTATCCACTCCCTAGAATCGATGATCTCTTTGATCAACTCCAGGGAGCTCGATGCTTTTCAAAAATCGATCTTCGTTATAGCTATCATCAACTGAAAGTCCAAGAAGAAGATATTCCCAAAACTTCCTTCAGAACTCGGTATGGTCATTATGAGTTCACGGTAATGCCGTTTGGACTTACTAATACACCAGCAGCTTTCATGGATATGATGAATCGAGTTTGCAAACCTTACTTAGACAAATTCATTATCGTATTTATTGACGATATTCTTATCTACTCCAAAAGTAAGAAATATCATGCTAATCATTTGAAAATCTTGCTTGAACTCTTGAGAAACAAAAAGCTTTATGCTAAATTCTCAAAATGCGAGTTCTGGTTATCAAAAGTTCAATTCCTGGGACATGTCATTAACATTGATGGCATCCAAGTTGACCCGGTTAAAATTAAGGCTATATCCAAATGGGAAATCTTGAAATCTCCAACCGAAATCCGTAGTTTCCTCGATTTGGCAGGTTACTATCGAAGATTTATCCAAGACTTCAACCGAATTTTTTTACCATTAACTTCTCTAACTCGCAAATCAGTTAAGTATGAAAGGGGTCCTAAACAATCTGAAGCTTTTGAAACTCTGAAACGGAAACTGGCACAAGCACCCATACTGGCTTTGCCAGATGGAAACGAAGGCTTTTCAGTATACTGTGATGCTTCACACACCGGCTTTGGTTGTGTGTTAATGCAAGGAAGCAAAGTTATTGCTTATGCTTCCCATCAATTGAAAACTCATGAAAAGAATCATACGACTCATGATTTAGAATTGGGCGCCATAATCTTCGCACTGAAATTATGGAGACACTATCTATATGGAGTCAAATTCACTGATCATAAAAGCCTAAAGTACATATTCAGTCAGAAAGAACTAAATATGAGGCAAAGACGTTGGATGGAAGTCCTAAATGATTACGATT
This sequence comes from Smallanthus sonchifolius, assembly GCA_023525975.1. NCBI lineage: Eukaryota > Viridiplantae > Streptophyta > Magnoliopsida > Asterales > Asteraceae > Smallanthus > Smallanthus sonchifolius. Next base: position 12,052,762 of record CM042026.1, on the reverse strand, counting down.
GCGAAATATGTTATCATGAAAGAAAAGCTAATGTTGTAGTTGACGCCTTGAGTAGAAAGGAACATGAGAAACCTAAACGAGTTCTTGCTTTAAGACTCGATCTCAAAATCGATCTTATCACTCGTATTAAGGAATCTCATAAACTTGCTTTGCAAGAACCCAACCTTGAGAAGGAAGGATTGGGAGGAATGATCGACCAATTGGTCAAGGGTAATGATGGAATTCTTAGAATGAATAAAAGAATTTGGGTTCCTATCTATGGAAACGTACGTAAAGAAATTCTTGAAGAAGCCCACAAATCCAAATACTCCATGCATCCTGGAAGCGATAAAATGCACAAAAACCTAAAATCCAATTATTGGTGGATAGGAATGAAGAAACATATCGCTATCTATGTTGCGAAATGTTTAACCTGTTCTCAAGTAAAAGCTGAACACCAAAAGCCTTCTGGCTTGTTACAACAACTTGAAATTCCTGTATGGAAATGGGAAATGATAACCATGGATTTCATTACTAAACTTCCCTGAACCAGTCATGGGAATGATACAATCTGGGTTATTGTTGATAGACTTACTAAGTCTGCTCATTTCCTTCCCATGAAAGAAACGTTCAGCATTGATAAGTTGGCACAGTTATACGTTAACAAAATTGTATCATTGCACGGTGTGCCAATATCTATTGTATCAGATAGAGATAGTAGATTTACTTCTCGATTCTGGCAAAGTTTTCAAAAAGCTCTAGGTACAAAATTAAATCTTAGCACTGCCTACCATCCTCAAACGGACGGGCAGAGTGAAAGAACCGTTTAAACCCTTGAATACATGTTAAGGGCTTGTGTTATTGATCTTGGAGGAAGATGGGATGACCACTTACCTCTAATGGAATTATCCTACAATAATAGCTATCATACGAGTATACAGGCTGCTCCTTTTGAAGCCTTATACGGTCGTAAATGTTGAACTCCAATCTGTTGGTCCGAAATAGGAGAAAATCAGTTATCCGGACCTGAAATAGTCCTGGAAACAACTGAGAAAGTTACTCAAATAAAAGATAGATTGAAAGCGGCTCATGATCGTCAAAAGAGTTATGCTGATAAGAAACGAAAGCCGTTAGAATTCAACGTCGGTGATAACGTTTTGTTGAAAGTTTTACCATGGAAAGGCGTTGTAAGATTTGGAAAGAAATGAAAATTAAGTCCTAGATTCGTAGGACCGTTCAAAATCTTGAAAAGAGTTGGGCTCTTGGCCTATCAACTTGAATTACCAGAAGAAATAAAAGGAGTACACGATGTATTCCATGTGTCAAATCTACGCAAGTGTTTGACAGATGAATCTCTGATAATGCCCCTACAAGATGTAGAGGTAGATGAAAAATTAAGATTCATGGAGCAACCTCTGCAAATCGAGGACAGGCAGGAAAAGAGATTGAAAAGAAAGAAATTGGTAATCGTGAAAGTAAAACGGAACTTCAGACGTGGCCCTGAGTACACATGGTAACTAGAGTCTGAAATGAAAAAGAAATATCCTCACTTGTTCGAATAATATCGAGGACGAGATTAAAACAAGTTGGGGAGAATGTAACACCCGCCATGAAAATGTCCAAGATTTGACAAAGGTACAAACCACAAATACTATAAGTGTATATAACCTATAGATCAAGGCTAAAAAATATAAAAATCAAGAAAATTCAACGGCAACGGACCGTCACGGACGGTAACGGTCCGTTACGGGCTGGGCACACGAACCCTGATAGCTTGCCACGTGTCCAGTGACTCATCTTCAAAATCTGAAACGTGGAAACCCTATTACGAATCGTCATGCCCGGTAACGGTCCGTCACGGCCCCAGATTCACCCTGGTGCACCACGTATCACTTCGTAACGGACCGTCACGCCTGGTAACGGTCTGTCATGACCTAAAATGACCAGAAGGCAACACGTGTCTGATGACTTGCTAACCCTATTCTGGTGACGGACCGTCACCACCCGTAACGGTCCGTCACAGGCTCAGAGTTTGCCCTATAAATAGATGGTCGAGTTCAGTCAATTTCCTTATCCCATACTCAATCTTCTCTATCATTTCTTGTCCCAGAGCTTCCTTAGCTCATTTCCGACAAATCCCGGTTCAACTCCCGCTCGTTATAGTGCCCGGTGTAGGAAGAAACGCTCGTAGAGGTGCTGAAACGTTAGAGAAATCAAGTCGAGAAGATAGTTTATAAGATTTCGACTTAGAGGCTCATTCCTATAAACCAAGATGAATACTTTATCTCTCTGAAAACTTGTGTCATACTTTTTATTTACAAAAATGGCCAAATAAAGGTTAAGGAAATAACGCTCAACGTTCTTCTACGAACAAAGAATTAATTCCATAGGTATGCGTAAAACTTGCAAGGGATACACGGGTCTCGGGTGAAATTCTCGGATTGCGGCTGGTGCTTGTCTTATAACAACTTCGGAGGCAAACCTGTCCACTGTTATAAGACATGCCGCCAGTGTATACTGTGGTGCGATTGAACAGGACCTGCCTGCTGAATGTGTGGATTTAACATAAAGTTGTGATTATGAAATTAATACTTGTTTATGCCAAATGATTTTAAATGTCAGGATAATTGTATTCACCGGCGTTCGCGCTGACGTTTTATTTTCAAAATGTTTTCATGAAAAGAATAAACTGAAATAAGAAAGGGGTATGGGCAGACATCAGATCTGACCCGAATGTGAGAGGCAAACATTAGTTCTGACCTATGAAAGGATAGACTTACACGTTGGATTCTCATGCCTCGTGTGTAGAAAATCCTAAAGAAAAGAAAAAGGGGGATAGAACCAGGGGATTGATCAACCCTGGGTAGTACTATTTCCAGTTGCTATGTATGTATTTAAATCTCTATGTTTATAAAGTAAATATAAAACTTTTGTCTTCCAACTGAGTTTTGATATTTACAAATACAACCTTGAGGTTGAAAGAATGTTGAAACGATCATTTTGAAAAATACTTCCGCTGTATTTATAAAACTCTGAAATCAACGTTCAATGATGATACCAATCGGTGGCCGCACGCGTCCAGGGGGTGCCTGGGGCGGGGTGTGACACATCTGCTTCATATCGGTCTGAAGCGAATTGTCTCGAGTCGGACCGACATCCCATCTCATATCGGTCCGCAATAGGTTGTTCAGTCGGTTATCGGACCGACATCGATCCATATCGGTCCGACAACCTCCTCTCAGCCGCAATTTGTGGTGCTGACACGTGTCTAATAACTCAGCCCTAATGATGGGACATGGGTCTGGATCTCGGACCGACATTGTCCACATATCGGTCCGATATAGCCACCAAACATGTACGGTCCAATCAGATTGAGACGTGTAGGGCTGACGTGTGTATAGATGGATGTCGGACCGACATCCCTATGCATATCGGTCCGACATGGATCCTGATTTCAGCCTATAAATAGCTGATTGATTTCATTCGCTTTCTCCATCCCAAACACGAATCCAAGCTTCTAAAACTCGTTCCAGGTGATCCCTAGCCCACTTCCGACGATCCCGGTCCAACTCTCGCTCGTTGTAGTGCTCGGTTTAAGAAGAAACGCTGGTAGAAGTGTTGATACGCTAGAGAAATCGTTAAGAAGCTAGTTCTATAAGCTTTTATATTAGAGGCTCATTCCTATAAAACAAGGTGAATACTTTATCTCTTTCAAAACTTGTGTCAAACATTTACGTTTACGAAAATGGCCAAATAAGGTTAAGGGAATAATGCTCAACGTTCTTCTACGAACAAAGCATTCAGGCCATAGGTATACGTAAAACTTGCAAGGGATACACGGGTCTCGGGTGAAATTCTCGGATTGCGGCTGGTGCTTATCTTATAACAACTTCGGAGGCAAACATGCCCATTGTTATAAGACATGACGCCAGTGTATACTGTGGTGCGATTGAACAGGACGGGCATGCTGAATGTGTGGATTGAACATAAAGTTGTGATTATGAACTAATGCTTGTTTGTGCCAAGATGATTTTAATGTCAATATAATTGTATTCACCGGCGTTCGCGCTGACGTTTTATTTTTAAAATGTTTTTCATGAAATGAATAAATGTGAAAGAAAAAGGAGATGGGCAGACATAAGATCTGGCCAAGGATAAATGAAGGGCAGACATGAGATCTGACCCGAAGGACTAAAAAAATGATAACTTGTACGTTGGATTCTCAAGTCTCGTATAGAGGAAATCCAAAATAAAGAAAGAGGAGATAGGACCGGGGGACTGATCAAACTCGGATAGTACTATTTTCCGTGGCTTGAACTTGTCTGTAAGACAAGAGATGTATTTGGTTTCAAACTTTGTTTTGTAATCAAATGAAAAAGGGTATTTAAATCCCTATGTTTACGAAAGTAAATTCAAGACTTTTGTTTTCCAACTGGATTTTGATATAATTACAACCCTTGAAGTTGAAAGAATGTTGAACCGATACTTTTGAAAAAGACTTCCGCTGTGTTTATAAAAACTCTGAAATCAAAGCAGGTACCAATCAAGGTCGCACACGTCCAGGGGGTGCCTGAGGCGAGGTGTTCAAATGTATTAGTTATAATGTTTGGAACCATTCTGAAAAAAATTACTAATTTTTATAATAAAAACTTTTCAATACAATAATGAGACATGATTAGTGTTCAATTCTACTTTCAATCACTCATCTACACTAGTTTAATATTGTTTTGTTTTTTTTATGACTTCTATTATTTTATTATTACGATTAATATTTTATAGGTTTTTTTTACGTTAATGTTATTAGTTTTTTTTGGGCAGTTCATATTATTATTATTATTACTATATTTTCGTTAAAAAACCACTATGTAAGACACACGTCGATATTTAGTAATGTTACTTTTTTATCTTTTGGTTACACGTGACACTTTTTATTTGTTGTAAATATCCTTTTTTTGATAACATACAAATTACCTATGCTTAACGTTAGAAAAATGACCCGCTTGTAGGTCACCCATAGGCCACAACATTGCGTGGGGAGCCACATTACTAGTTTAAGTTATATATAGGTATTATATTATAAATAAAGAGAAATTCAAACCACTTATGTAACAAAAAAAAAGAAGCAACATAAAATCTCTTTTAAACATTGAAATCATATAAGGGTAACTGTACTGGTTTCACTAAAAAAGTGTAATCACGCTGTATCACGTCAGCACAGGTGCAATCACTAACAGAATCACTAAGCTCTGTAATGGTTTCACTGCCACGTCACTGACTGCATTAATTTTTTTAATCATAACCTAATCATTATTTAAACAATTAATTAAAAAAATAATTTAAACATAAAAATATTAGATTAGTATTTTTTTAAATATTTATTTAAAATAAAGACAATAAAATACAAATTTATTTAATATTACGCAACATAAAAAATACAAATAATCATCCACACTTGGACGATTCCTCCATAAATGCTCTGCCAAATCCCCGCGAAGGCTTAGAAATGTTTGCCCGGTCGCGTATTGCGTTACGATTTGCTTGTTTCTCTTCATAGCTTAATGGTGTAGTTGCCAGTTGAGGGGGTATCAACGTAGCTTCGGCAAACTGCTCTCCCTTTATCCTCCAATATCATGTTATGTAATATAATGTAAACGTACATAATATTCCTTATTTTTTCTTTAGACCAACATCTTGCTAATCATGGCCCATTTTTTCTTCAAAACTCCAAATGCCTGCTCAATATCCTTCCGTTCCGCTTCATGTGCTTTAGTGAAATATTCCCTTTTTTCTCCAATTTGGGATGTAAATGCTTTGACAATCGTGGCGTACTCTGGTGATATGTCCTAAATTATACATGTTTTGCATGCATAATAATCCCCGTATTATGGTACTAATTGATTAATAACCTCGCAATTGATACTTAAAACGTTAATATTTCACAATTGCAGGTTATTCGGTGCTCCAAGATAAACAAAGTAAAAACCAGCTTAAAACATGAAGAAATCAAGCTTTTGGAGGACCAAACCCTAACATTGACCCCCAAGAAGTCAAACCAGGTCAACACAAGTCAAACCAGCAGCTAAAAGACGAATCTGGGAGGCAGAGGGGCATTGCACGGTAATGCAATGCCATGCACGGCCGTGCAAATGCTCTCATGCTCTCCTAGACTCCGGTACACTGTCCTTTGTACCCTGTTTGATTCCCGAGGTGTTTGCACGCCCGTGCAATCCAATGCACGACCGTGCATTGCTCATTTTGAGGCCTATAAATAGATGGCTTGAGTTCTTCATTGAGGCATCCCTTACACACCCCAAAAACACACCAGAGAAAGCTTATTTCGTAGTTAGAGTGTAGTATTAGTGAGTAGAGGGCCTCTTCCTCCTTGTTCCGCAATAGGGGAGCCTACGAAACTCAGCATTATGCTAGTTAGTATGGGCATTCATGGCTAGACTCTTTGTATTGCTAGGGTGAAGATGAAGTTTGATGCATGTTAATGTTTAACGTATTAATCCAAGTGATGTGTTTATGTCTTTAACTATCCATCCTTAAAACCACCATTTTGGTGGGCTTTTATTATTGACTAAATCCATCTTTATATTTGTGAGTGTTCTTGATTTTTAAAGTGTAAAACCTTATTAATCAAACTTCTTTTGAAGCTTGTACGTCTTAATACAAGTAGAGATTGATAAGCCAAGGCTTGGTTTACATTATTAAGATCGTACGTCTTTATACGAACTTATTATGTGACCAAGAATTGGTGAACTCATGTTGGGAACTGTACGTCTTTATACTTGGTCCCATTGTTACACCGCCTCCCGGTGAGCAAAATATAATCACCTATTTAAATCTAATACAAAACATTTTACGTTCGTTGTCTTAAACCAACCCGGAGATGATCATTCGAAGGGTTGAGGGTAATTGTTGTCCTTAATGGGAGGCACTACCACTTGTTAAAGCTTTTAAATTTGCAAATCAAATGTCGTGAGGACGAGGCTCTAGCGGTGACCCGGGTCACACATTTGTAGTAGTCATATCACTGGATTAGTCAACTTAACATTATCACGTACCAAGCGGATTCGAAACCCAAAGCAATACTATTCGTAACCTGATCATTTCCGACGTATTTACTTTCCTGTTATTTACTATTATGTTCGTTACATCTCTGTTACACATTCCACACACGTTTTTACTTTTCTGCTATTTACTTTACCGCCATTTACTTTTCTGTCATTTACTTTCCTGTTCCACAAGCACACAAAACTCACTCACTAATTAAACCGGCTAAACGTTAACAAAAGTTGAGTATTGGAATTTGACCGTGTCCATTGGTTCGATACTTGGTTCTTACCTAAACTATATTACGCTGCGATAGGTACACTTGCCTATTGTGTGTGTTTTTAAGTTAAAGTAATTATCATTTATAAATTTAAAACCTGATCTCGTGAAACCATAATCTCTAAATATTATTATATAATATTTAACTACATCAAAAATCACACATCATCTGGACATATACCATCGGCGAGATAAAACATGTACTCATACTCTACATCATTGGCATAAAAGAAGACTCGGGTGCAACACCGTCTATAAGATCGTCAAAGATATGCGATTGATCCAAAACATTAATATCGTTGTTAGAACCGACAACACCAAAGAATGCATGTCAAATCCAAAGATCATAAGAAGCCACGACTTCAAGCATTATAGTTGGGTGTGGATGGTCACCTCGTCGGCACTGCCCTCGCCATGTAGTGGGAAGTTTGCCAACTCCCAATGTGTGCAATCGATGCTACCAAGCATCCCGGGAAAGCCGTGTACAGCTTCATGCACCTCGTATATTTGTTGGATGCCACTGAACGCCGGTCTCCTTAAATAGTGCTTGTCGTATAGATCAATCACACCCTCAAAGTAGTAATAACAATAATAATAACAACAACAATAATAAATAAATAATAATACATTCGTAAAAATTGGGAGACTATCTCGCGAGGTTTTTTTGGACATCTTCAAATATTTGTATAGCCGTGAAACCTAATTTCCGTACGCTAGTTGACGAATTACAGACATACATTTTTGTGTAGCCGTGAAACCTAGTTTACGTCTAGCGTCTTCCTTTTGTTGAAAAAACAGAAACTCTCTCTCGAAATCTCCAACAATTCGTAAGAAAATTTGACGACTCATGTGAAAACGAACCCGAAACGTATCTTCATTATATAGGGGAGTCTTAGAAAAATAGTCACGTATTAGACGTTCATTGACAGTTGCCCGATCCCACATTACTTGAACTCGCCTTGTAACCCGTTCCAAACTCTCTGCTTTTTGAAGTTGTTCGTATCCCAAACGTATCGCCTCAACAATCACCTCATCTTCATTTGATGAATCCGATGAAGAGGATGAAAAATCCATTTTTTTAACAATTATATTATGTGTAGAGAGAATTTTAGAGTAGAAAATGGAATTTGTGTAGTATGTTTTGAGATTGAGTTGTTATTTAAAGATTATATATATATTTTTAATTCTTGGAGTCGTTGCAACGACTAGTCGACACCACACCATCCAAGCGCCCGTGATTCAGATAATCCCCCCATTCATGCCCCCAATAACGTCTAGGGAGCGGTGTTCCATGCTCGTGATTTCAATCACGCCCCCTTTCACGCCCATAACCCTTAACCTAAACGGAAATCACAAGCCATTAATTTTTAGAGATTTCAAAAAGTAAATATAAAACAGATTTATAATTGATAATTTTCTTAACAAAAAACTAATTGCTTGGCTTATTATTTTCTCTCTTTTTTCTTCATAATTTCAGAAAGAAAAAAAATAAATAAATAAAAGAAAAGATGAAAACATCAAAAGTCCACATCTAATAAAGAAAAAGAAACCTTAAATATTCTAAATACACACAAGACATATAGCCCTTCAAGTCTTTGACCGATAACCCACCAAAATTATTGTTTTATTAAATTAAAACAGTAAAAATAATAAACCCCTGTATTTAGACACTTTTTGACTCTGAATATTATGCCTTGTTATATAAAAAAAATCGGATTACGTAACATAACAAAAGTTAAAAAGAAAATTATTTAAAAAAAAGTAGGTTTCATGGCGTTATTAAATGGAACGGTATCCAATAAAGAGTGTTCATCTTCTTGTGATATGAAAATAAAAAAACCGAAATAAATCTACAGTCTTTTATATTTGTTTTCGTATTTAATCCAATTTTTTTTCTTCAGCTCTTAGTCTTATTGTGTATGATTACACATATAATCGAATCTTGGTTAACCTCCGATTAAAAATGTCGGCCCCTCATCTCTCATACGGCCCAAAAACGGCAGTCTTTACCAACGGTTATGGTGCATCCACGACCACATACCCTTCCCCAGAGGCTTCTTATGAAGAAATCACTCAAAACCCTCAATTTTTCTGGGAAAAACTTCAATTATTTCACTCTGTTTTCGGTACCAAGTTCAAGTAAGTACCCACACATTATTTTATTCTAATAATCTTTCTTCTTGCATTCTTCATTTTTGCTGATTTTGTTCAAAGCCCATGTCACAACTTCTCATTTTTTCTTGAATGGTGAGAGAAAGATTTGATCTTTGATCTTTCTTTGTAGTTTTTGATGGCTAATTGTTTGTGTCATATGTGTGTCTTAAGAAAGTTTTCTGATTTGGCGAAAGTTTGTGTTGAAATTTGGGGGAACAAATTGGCAGGGTTATGAAGTGGAATTGAGGTGAATTTGTGTGTTTTTAGATGGTATGGATTAAGTTTTAGAGCAAAATTAGGTTTGATTGCTTTTAAAAGTTTAAGAATTTGAAAATCCCATTACCCTATTTGATAATGTGCTGCTTGACTGCTTCCAGTTCTGGTCAAAATTGAAGTCTGATAAGTGTTTTAATGTGTAAATCATCAATCTTTTATTTCACTTTAAATACCTAATTGCCAGTGAAAGCTGCCACTGTCCTTGTTGAGTATTAAACTGGATGACTTTAATAAACCCTAATTTCTGGAAAGATTATTTTTGTTTTTTCTTTTGTTATTGGTTCTCCCATGCCTTGATGGCTCACTGTTTTGTTCTTCTGTTTTTTCAGCATGAGTGTTCAGTTATGATCGGTTTTATCGTATATAAAATATTCTGTTTTGGATTGAAAAATAGCTTCAAATCATTCAATGGATTAAGGCTGAAAATGTTTGGTGTGACCGTGTGAAAACTGAATATTTAATCGAGTCCGTATTCGGTTAAAGCATTTGTTTTTTAGTACTAGTTAAAAGGGATATCATTTATATTCATCCAAAAACCTGTGTTTGCATGTCAGATCATGTAATCCTGTGAAGTGACAAAAAACTTCACAGTGAGCCATTAGATCTTATAAATATATGTTTACTTCAAAGGGATGATAAACAAGTATGAAGTATCACATTGGGACTACCAATTAAAGTTTTCAATAAAGTAAGTGAGTTATACATATCTAAAGATAAAATTATGAATTTACTTGTCTTGGTGTTTGACAAATAATTGGAATCATTTCGAACATTTTTCCATTGAAATCTGCAGGTTTCTCAATTGTTCTTTTAGCATTTTATTTGGTAATTTAAATACTATTGACTTTGTTCTGGATCTTTATGTTTTTATATGGATAATATTTGAACCCAGATAAGATAACTGGATATGAAATACACATACATAATATGATTATTAACCATAAACATAGTTTCTTTTCCGTTATATTACTTGCATGCATTTTTTTCTGCTGTTACCTTTCTTGGACACCGATCTTTAATGATTGTTTTGTCTTATGTTCATTTTTTGTTTTCTAACATATCTTTGTCTCTTTCTAGTTGCTATGGCTTAAACCCTTCTAGGGTATACATATATATATATTTGCCTTAATCTCTAGTGCTTTTTTTAAGCTTTTCCATTTTAAGAGTAAAAGATGCAATGGGATATGAAAGTATTAGGAACCATATATTCCAATATGATATTAATAACTTAAAATGTCATAATATTCTTTTTTCTCATGTACTTAGGATCCCTGTCATTGGAGGTTCGTCTTTAGATCTACACCGGCTATTTATAGAAGTCACGTCACGAGGTGGCATTGAAAAGGTATGATTTTTAATTTTCTAGGGGGAATTGCATATATCCCCCTCTAAACTCGCAAAATTGCATATTTCCTCAAAACACAAGTTTTCAATGCATAACGTACATTGCTATTCAAGCATGATTTGGGGAAATATGCAATTTTACAAGTTTAGAGGGGATATATGCAATTGCCCTTTTCTAATACCATAAAGAACACACTCCTAAGCATCTTTTTAGTTCTTTATGAATTGTGTGTAAAATAATAAATTATGATTTCTCATAAAACATATATCTTCTGTACAGATTGTGAGCGACCGAAGATGGAAGGAAGTTATGGCTGCTTTCAAATTTGGTCCTACAATCACAAACGCTTCGTTTGTCTTGCGCAAGTATTATCTTTCTTTGCTCTACCATTTTGAGCAGGTTTATTATTTTCACAAGAAGACACCCACTATCAGTCCACATGGTACTTAATTCTTGAACATGGTTTTATATTATATATTCAAACTTATATAAAAATAAAAGCTTTATGAATGACCACTATCATCCTTGACAGATGCAACAAACAAGGTCTCCCATGGATCAGCTTCTGGTTCTGTCAAGAATCTGTTTTCTGGTAAGGTTTACCATGTGATTCATGCATTTGCTATTTTCTGTTAAAATTGTGATGTTTTACCTCGACATGCATGTTTGACTTTTAACCAAATTGCTTAAATACCCTTCAATTATCTGATTATTGTGACCAGAAATTTTTACATTCAGTTTTTGATTTTGATTATTTAGGGGTCAAATAGTCAGTTTTGGATACTCAGTATTATATTTGTTACAGCAAGCTCAACATCTAAGAAATACTAAATTTCTTATTTACCCCTCTTTTTCACCCACACGTTCTTTGTTAATTCTTGAACATGTTTTTTTTATGTGGTACAGCAAAGCAAACGGTTGAGGTTGGTGGACAAGTAACTGGAACCATTGATAACCGTTTTGATCAAGGTTATTTAGTTACTGTGGATCTTGGGTCTGAAAAACTGTCAGGGTTTTTATATCATGTACCATCCGATTCACCAGCACCATCTCATGGGACCCACAATATGTATCAGCTTGCCATAAGGGAACCTTCACCTGAACCAGACATAAGTGGGTATGATGTGTTTTTCACCGAGCATTATGTCAGGTTAAAACCTTTGTACCATGGACAGGAAAATGTCATACGCAAAAGAATTCAAGTTCTATGGAGCACTTTGACAGAAGAGGAGAAACAGGTAAATAACGATTATCATGGCTAACTGTATTAAAAGGTAACCAACTTTGGTTAGATTTCTATTTCAAATAACCAGTTTTTTACCCAAGAAAAAACAATCTGAGTTTCAAAGTTTTCGCTTTAATCTTTCGTAGTTGACGGTTTCAGGCGTCAAGTCAGAAACAGTCAACGTTGGTCAAAGCTTCTGACACATGAGCTGCGATGTCATCATTTTAACCTGGTCATTAGCATGGGATAATTGCACAAAATTGCAACATTCTGTCACACTTTTACCATTAATAGCAACATACCTTGAACATTAACCGAAACAACAACATACTTACAATTTTTTACCTATAATAGCATTGTATGTTACTCTTGTCGCTATGATTAGTAAAAGGTGAAAGTATGTTGTTATTCAAATAGTTTTCGAAGGAATGATGCAAGGAGACATTGCTTTTGCTAATTCGCGATTAGTAGCAAGTGTATGCTGCTTTTTTGCTCAATTATCCATATTACCTTGAATCAAAGTTTTGAAAGCTACCAAAAAAAACAAATAAATAAAAATATATTTTTTTAAAAGTTTAGTTTTTTCTGGACTAAAAAGTTGGTTACTAATGTAGAAATTCAACCAAAATGGTTTATTTTCCTATTGCAATTAGCTTCTTTCTTTATGATCAAAAGCTTTGTATCCATGAACTTGAGTAACAAATGTTTTCAAGAAACCGTCTTTGTGTTTCTTGGAGCTAATTTTGGTGTCACTGGTGATTTATTGTAGGTTTATCAGGAAAAGGGGTTAAGAGGCAAGGAAAGATAAAGGCGTTTAATTGTTTAAAAGACCCGGTTTTAATCTAGTTAGTGCGTGTAGGTTGTTAGTGATCGATTTCTCTTCTAATTTGTAGACTTCTGGTTTGTTGTTGTACTTTGTCGTTGTTTCCGCCCCATCCAGTTTGTTGTAGTTTAGCATCGACAGAGAAAAAGTTTATTCTCTAATGGTGAACGAAAATCGTCAAAAATCTGTGGGTTTTTGTTTTAATTTTTAACAGCTTAGCGGTGAAATTTTGTTGTGATATTGGCCCCAAGTTGGTGCATCCATCTTGATCTTGACACAGGCAAGTCTAAACCTTTTGGCTCAGTGGGTGTGGTGCAGGGTGGTTCAGGGAGGTTAACTGGAGTATGGTTGAGTTGTCTCATTCTCATGGTGAGTCAAGCATGTCCATTATGTTCAGGTTTGGCTCAATCTGGTTTGACCATGAGGCCAGAAAAGTAGACTTAGTTTATTTATAAAATAGTGTGATTTTGAGGTAATTTTTGTACCAACTACCAAGACCTTTCTCTTGATAGAATTCTTGGAAAATTGACCACAGCCCTTTGGTCAAAATAGTTTATTTCTTTTTTATTCCTATTCAAGTTGTCAACAAAAGACCCTCATCCCGTTACAAAAACATGAAATTTAAATATTTTGGATGAATGTTTGATTAGTTTTAAAAAGTTTAGCGGGTTTGGTATTAGGTGACACTATTCTAATTATCTGTGCCCTTTTACAAGTATCTAAACTGAATATATTAATATATTATATAATCTTAAAAGAAGTAATAAATGATATGTTGAAGTCGTTAGAAACTTAAAATTATTAAAATTTAGTTTAGTATTTGACACTTTAAGTTGGTATTTTATCTGAGTTTAAGAACTTGTAATGGATATTATATTCTAATAGGTAAATTTTAACAACATAAGACTGACCACAAAAATGTATACACGCAAACCCGTTAGGTAACGAGTAATGGTTACCCAACGGCAGGGGCGGACTTAGTAAGGCCGGGAGGGGTTCACCGGAACCCCCGAGTTTCGAAATTTTAATAGAACGCTACAGAAAAAAATGGGGTGAACCCCTAAATAAAATATAGGGTGAAAACCCCTATGATTTTAATTTTGATAAACAAGACAAAAATGTTTTTTAAAATATAGGATGAAAGATTTTAAAACTCATAAGGAACAACTCTAGGTAGTTTTTTTTTAATTTATAAAGACTATTTTATTTATATTATGTGTTTTTAATTTTTAATGACGATGCTTTTTTATTATTGTATTGTATTTTTATTATGTGATGAACCTTACCGGACCCGAACCATCGAACCGACCCGAAATTTTTTATGTCCGGCCATATGAAATTGAAGCATCTAAAAACAATGAACCTTTTAGAAAAAAATCCTAGATCCGCCACTGTCCGACGACATGAGACACAATTTTATATTCGGATACGAGACTAAGATTACTGATGCCCTTCCCATACCTAACTCAGTAGATATTTAAAAAAAAGTTGTCTATTACTGTACTATTATAATTTATTAATAATTCCTAAATTATATAAGCTATTAAAAACCAAATGGGAATGAACAATTCTTTTGTGTGATTGCTCCACGTGGCAGTGGGTCACGTCTAATTTTCTTTTTAATTTTTATTTTCAACCCTATACTATATATAATATATGCTTTTAACAAATTTTATTTCCTATAAAAACTTGTGTTCGTTAACTTAAAAAGAAAAAAGAATGTGCGGCTGATTTTAGTTTTTTTATGTCCCAGTATAATTTTTTTTAAAACAGAGTTTTATTCGAAATCAAGTATATATATTTTTTATCGTACACTATAGCGAGCGACACTAATGTTGGGTTGCCGTGACAAACCCCTCCACTTATAAGCGAACAACATCGTTGCCGATGTTTTGGTGTTATCGTAACCAGTATCGTTGCTCGCTTTTATGGTTTTTGACAAGCCGAACTGATAACGACCAAACTTCTCCCATATAATGCGTTTGAAAAACGACCGCGCTCCCGCCCCGAAGCGCGGGTACAAATACTAGTTTTATTACATTAGTAACCCTAGTTTGATTTTTGTTATTTTAAGGGAAAATTCAAGCATTAAATAAATGAGAAATAAGTGAAATTACAAAAGAAAAATCCCATATCACATGATATCCAAGGTTTTTGAACTGCTTTTTATGGGTTTAAACAAACAAAATGCAAATAATAATTTCTTCATTACTCTCATCACATGACAATCTTCAAAAAAAAAACATAATAGTTTTCATATACTTGCGTGTTTCCCCATCATCCAAAATGGCGTTTAAACAAACAAGATAATATTTTTATGCGTTTAAACAAACAAGATAATAGTTTTAGGTGTATATCACGAAAATCATATATATATTTTTTAAAGGTAAAGAACTAAAAATAAAAACTCTTTAAAAAGAGTTTTTTTCTAGCTTTTTCTTTAAACTAAAAGTTATCCCCTCATCATCCAAAATGGCGCTTTATATTATATGCATTTGTTATCCTAATTTGTTTTAGACTTTTAGTGATTAACATTTTTCATGTTAGGATATCATAGAAGGGGATAACTTTATATATACTTCTCTCAAAACCTAATATAATAACATATTTATCTAAAAAAAATCATAATATTAGATATATAAATTTATAATATATATTATAATATATATATATATATATATATATATTTATATCTATATCTATATCTATATTACCTAATAAACAACTAAAATAGGTGACACGTGTCACTTTCTGGTGCATCCTTAACATGTTTTTCTCGTCTCTCTCTCCTATTAAATAATGATATTAAAATAATATATTTTAATTATTTAATATAAATCTAATTATGGATACTTATAATTTATTATGCATAGTTATTATATCATAACCAAATAAATTTAATATGAATTAACATTTATCAATTAAATAAAAAAAATTAATAACCAGTTGAAAAAAATATGTTTTAAAAATTAACTTAACAGAATTTATAACTTTCACGTCAAAATACATTTTTTAAAGACATATTTTGACGAATGTATGTGTTAACAGATTACATTATATTTTATTCAACCCGTGTAATACACGAGTTTTTAAATACATAAATTTTTTTTATTAATAAGTATATAACATTATATTTATTTAACCCGTGTAATACATGGGATACTAACCTATATATATATATAGGGTGGGGTTCAAATGTTAACCAATATTTATGTGATAACCATGATAACCACTCTCAAACATAATGTTACGTATATGTAACAATTATCATTATGTTAATATTACATATATGTAAACACTATGTGTCACGTATATGTAACATTATTTGGTACGTGTACGTAAGACTCATCATTTCCGTATTTACGTTCAAAATATTTATTCAAGATACTTAAATACTATTTTAACAATTAAAAGAAAAAATAATTTATAAATTATGTGATTGTTTTATAGTGGTTAGCACGGTTATCAAATAAAAAGTTAGCTGGTATTTGAACCCTTCCCTATATATATATATATATATATATATATATAGAGAGAGAGAGAGAGAGAGAGAGAGAGAAAATTTTGAATACAAAGGGTTTTTTGGTGCGAAGTGTACGAAGGATTTTGAAGCGTTGATACAGAGAATCAATGGTTAAGATCAAAGATGATTGTTTTAAGAGTGAAAATATTTTGAAAAGGGTAAAACTGGAATAGCTTACATTTATTGACTTTTTACAAGTTCCCCCATTTTTTTAAAACAAACATAACTTCTTTATACGACATTTTTTTTTAAATTACACCGTAAAATCGAGCATTTTATTCTCTTTAATTTGAGTATAGTTTTGCTATACTTTTATTTAAAAAAAATCGACCTTTTTTTTAATTGTCGATGAACTGTGCGTATAACATGTGTGATTATGGTTATGCGTTATTATACAACATGCGTGATTATGCGTATAACATGCGTGATTGCGTGAATATGTATCATGCGTTATTATAAATCATGCGTGATTGCGTGAATATGGTCATGTGTTACTATAAAAATACGTGATTATGGTCATGCGTTATTATCATTTTACACGCGCTATTATAAACATGAGTTATTATTATGACGTGGACGCATTTACCTTTTGCCACTGAACACGTGTCGCATGCTGGTGCCTTCGTACGCTTCTTATATATATAAATATAAGAGTACGGATTGTGAGGGGAAAGAAATGGTATAATGTGTCACACCCCTCCCAGGCCGGGTTTACTGTGACCGATTGAATCAGAAATACAACAACGAAACTACAAACAAAGTCTTTTATAACTTAAGTATTCTATTTACAATACAAAAGATTTAGACTTCAAGTCATCCAACATCATGACTAAACACGATCAAAACACATAAGGACTTGATGTTTTTAGATAAGCCTTTAAAATCATTCTTCAGATCGCCTTGTCATATCCTCTATCGTCTTGGAATGCCATAAGCTACATGTCTTCTACAACTTACTACTGATCACATGAGATGTGTGCTCAAAAATTTAAAAGACAAATGGGTCACACACACGTTGGTGAGTTCATAAACCGTATTCATTCAAAAACCATATTAAAACATCTTCTTGAAACATATCAATGCAAATAATAATCATGCAAATTCCGACCCAAGCACTCATGCCAAAGGGGCCACATATATATAGCCGACAAATTTTCATCAACTGGCAACATCAAAACGCAATATTATGGGGGATCAATCCGATCATAAGTCTCGTCCACTCGGAACATAATAAGCGTTTATTCATGTGTATATATATGTTATCATCATGCAATTGCCAACATCAGATTATATTTAACACATTTATCAACATCAGTTTCAAGACATCATCATGGTATAAAATCATTACCATTTAATTTACACATAACTGCAATGAACCTAAGATAAACGTGTTATCCTAATTAGGTTCCCAACACTAGAATTATCACATCATAGTAATCTAACCAAACATAAGTGACCAAATCGGGTCTAAAACGTATTGGGTTTAAAAACTGTCAATTTTGAGCTTTTGATGACCGCGCACGACCGTTCACAGGAGTTGCACGTCCGTGTCGATCTCGGATACCGGCTTACACAACATGTTTTCTTGGTAACAAGCAAACCACATGGGATCAAGGGTCCGTATGACTGTGCGGTTTAGGCACACCGCCGTGCATCGCGTAGAACAGCCCTGTAACCTACTGATTTAACATGATTCCAAGTTGACCAAATTCAGATCTTTATAAACTTAATGCCCAACAAAATAAACCCATTTAAACTTCCAAAACACCATAAGTTGCTTGTATGACTCATGAATTAGATTAAAACCCAAATTTCCATAAAAAACACTTATTTGAAGAAGTTAACCTAACATCAATACTTGGATTAATTCTACAAGAGCTTACTAATATGAAACAAGGCTGTAAATGGTGAGATAATGATGGAGATATCCTCATAAACCACAATCTACAAGAAATTCACCTATTAACCACCAAACCCTCATTTAGAACATCAAGAACTCAAGAGATTTTGGAGTTTTGGGGTTAAGGATGTTTACAAGAACGGAGATAAGGACGATTTTGACATTATAACACTTCTTGATCAGCTTTAAACTTCAAATCTTCAGTAAATCTTTGCCTCTAATTAAGCCAAATTAATTTGAAATGTTCTAGGGTTTGAGAGAAAGTTTGGGATAGAAATTTTAGAGGTGAAATGAAGATTTGGAAAGTGGATAACGGGTTTGGGGTCGAGTATCATGCAAATGGTGGAAGTACAAGTGTTAAGAATCGAGTTTGGTGGAAGCAAAATGACTAAACATGTCATTTTAATCTGACTGAAGTTACTGATTTGCAGCTCTGCATCGTAGTGTGACCACCTCACATGGTTGTGCGAATTCGAATGGCGGTGTGACCTCCCCACATGGTTGTGTGGATTCACATAAATGTGGGACCTCACCACATGGTTGTGTGACTTCCTGAAACTTAGCCATTTTTCAAGATTTTGAATTTTGTTTCTCGCATGGCTATGCCACATCCCGGCATGGTTGTGCCTGATTCCCAAGTGTTACATAATGACCATATTATATTGTACTTAATAAATGAGTACATATGTAATTTTAAATATTTTTAAATGAGTGTATTTGATATTAAATTTTTGAATGGATAAATATAATGATATAACATAGTTATATATGAAATTTTCCAAATAGAATTACATTTTGATTGACATGTTTTCTTTATTTTGTTATTATCAACAAAAGTTTTAGCGGTTCAATATTTAAATATTATTGATATATGATAAATTAATTTAGTAAATACATATAATTTTATATACACAAAGGTTTATGTAACTCTTAAGAATACTTATGGTAAAAGTATCCATAGGAAAGTTATTAGTTTATTACCATGCATATTTAATGAGGATTTTGTAACTTCTTATGGTCCCCCTTAAATTTCCAATTTATATATACTTTCAATCAAATAACAATATCAACAATAATTAATAATATAACCTTTGAATGCAAAAAGACTACATTTATAACTCTTAACATCAATAGGGTGATCTTAAAGATCAAAACAAAATTTGGAATGAACAAAAAATGCTTGGCATATGAAAGGGGCATGTTTTATTTATGTTATAACCTTCGTTTATAAATTCTACTACTTAAAGTGTAGGCTGCAATTGTCACCGACAGCTTCAACCCCTCTACTTTGTTCAATTTCACAAATGACTCCTTAACTTTGTAAAATGTCATTTTGATCCTCTCAAGTTTTTAAAGTTTCAAGTTTACCCCCTGTAGTATATAATATGATCTTTCCGTAGTAATTTTCGTTTGTTTGTTCAATTTTTTTTCTTAACGTCCCGATATAAATTTTGTTAAAAACAAAGTCGTATTTAAAATAGAGTATTTTTTAGGTATCGTGAGTTATATCGACTGACGTTGACTTGCTGGTACCATGAAGAATGAGACCGACACCGACTGAAAAATATCGATACCGTTACATAGTTGCCTTTTATCTATGTTTCGATCTCCACAACCGAGTCGCCGTAACTTCATACGTTTCTTTTATGTATTTGACCACGTTTCTTTTTGTGCTTAGCCACGTTAATGTCACCGCCTCAACTGTGAAAGTCCGCCTCCAGCCGTGGAGAGCGGGACACACTTTATTTAACCACGTTTTTTTTTGCTTAGCCACGTTAATGTCTCCACCTTAACCCGTTTAAAGTCGGCTTCCCGCCTTGGAGCGCATGGCAACATTTCTAGTTAAACTATTATTTGTGTACATAATTTAGTTATTTATTTGAATACTAGGTTAGAAACCCGTGTAAAACACGGGTTTGATAAAAAAATATTAAATAGTTAGTAATAAAAATTTAAAACTATAAATGAAATATTAAATAGTAGTAAAGTTTTAGAAATTAATAAAGGAAATACTAAATAATTATTAAGAAAATATTAAATAGTTAGTAATGAAAAAAAATAAACGAAAAAAAGAATTTTGCTCAAAGATTTGTGGCATGTGACACAAACAGTTACTTATTTATTATGTATATATATTGATGAAAATTCATGGTTTTATTAGTTATAATTGTTTAAAGCGTTTAAATTATTTACAGTTTGCACAATAAACAAATCCAATTTTGTTGTGAGATCCATTGAAATATTAAAAAAAATGTATTTTAAGAGTTCAAAATAAATAAATAATTTAACATTCTTAAAAATAAAAATAGTACATAGTAAATAAAACTTAACAGTTATCTCATTCAATAAACATGATTATATATTTATATGTTAAATTTAATATTATTTTATTGTTGTTTTTATGATTAATTAAAAATAAGTAACCTAAATTAAATATTTATAAAATTGGTATTGTTTAATGATATCAGTTTCTCATAACAATAAAATATATTAAAATTTAAGTGGTTTTGTTGTTAAAGAAAGTCAAGAGTCATGCTAATGAAAATGACATTAAAATTTAGTTATTATTTAGTCATTTTCATTTTTTTTAAAACAAAACTAATTTTCTTATATCCAAGTGAAACTTCTTTTAATGATTATTTAAAAAAGAAAGAAAAGCTAATTTTCTACCCAGTAAACATACTTTTGTGTATTACTTTTTTTTAACGGCAAATTTCTTTACTTAGTGGGACTTGAATCCATGAACTTGAGGTCTTTAACTGTTTAAGAGGCTATACCGTTTTTTGTCTATCACTAACTGAGAAAAAATATTTGAGATGAAAATAAAACTAGCGTGTGAAACCAGGATAGTAATTGAATTCAGTTAATTAAGATAATTAATTAGGGCATTAAAAACGATGACTAGTGCACGAATATATGCTTGCAGCTTGATTGGCAAAAAGTTAGGACTACTCCTTTTTTTTGTTTTTACTACGAAAACACACTCTATTCTACACCTAAAATCATCATACCTGTATTTTGCTGGATTTGAACCCACAATTATTTTTTTTGAACAGTAATTTGGATCACTGACGGGCCACTGACCCATCCGATCATCTCCACCTCCCTCAGGAGGAAACCCACCATAGGTGAGAAAATTCTCTGACTCAACCTGTACCCTTTTTATTTGTCACAAATAAGACTTGAACCCAAGAGCTCCCTATTTTATTGAATTCTTGGGTATACACATTTGTCATTAGGCTAAGCTAGTGGTTGTACCCAGAATCATATGATTGTAGAGCATATATACATCCCCTTTGGGACAGGACTACTCACCTAGCCGTTCGATCGAATGAAGAATCGTATAATAAAATAGTTAATGTAGGAAAGGTTTTAACGACTTACACAATCATATAACGGTGATAAAATTATAATTAATTTAAGTATGTTCAGAATAAAAAAGGAAATAAAGCTACACCTTCGGCTTTTATATAAATTTAAGCAAAAAAGATTTCCATCTTTTTTAATCTTAAATATTAAATCAAGAATTTTATGATCTTTACTTTATAACAATAACACGAGTCTTGTAATATTATAATTTTCAGAAAGATCGACTCATGTTTGATTATAACATTGTGTCTAATCTATCATAACCATGTGTCTACTTTCCAAAATTGATTCATTATTGTTAAGATTTATTTTTCTTCGGATAAAACAACATAAAAATGCTCCTTGAGATTAATTTCTTGGAAATCACATATTTGATCATTTTACTATAAAACTGGATGAGTATGATCCAGTTACGGAAGCAATCAAATGACTCAAATAAGCAATCGATAATCGCACGTATCAAAAGGAACCAAAAGGGTCAAGAACAAAGTTCTTCTTCTATTCAAACTCCAAAAAGTGTCTAACTAAACAATCATAACCCTACTTATACTAAAGGAATTAAAGGATAAACATGGAAACAAGATAAACATAAACATTTAAAAGATAGCAAATATTAAATAAGTAAATCTTTTCTTGTTATTCCCTGCATCTGCATCATACTCTCCCTCTTTGAAAAAACTCGTCCTCGAGTTTTGCCTCCGGACCAAAACCCACCTGGGTCGAAAGGAACACACAAATTGTCCGATATCATATTTGGTGGGCTATGCACTAAATTGGTGTTAGCTTGTCCATGTGGCCCAACAATTTTGGACTCCATATTTAATTCTTTTCCATTTATGTGCATTGTTATTTCAACAACTTTGGACTCCATATTTAATTGTTTTTTTGTTGATGTGCATTGTCATTTGATTTAAAGCCACCTTCTGATTTTCTGAGATTAATAGCTCCTTAACCTTCACACGTGGTTTGCCATCTTTTTTCACAGAAAGCATATCCTTATCATTGGAAATTCCAATATTTTCCATAATTTTGAATTGCAAATTTGTAGGAGATTCGGTAATGTGATCGGTAATAATAAAAGATTCCATACATATCAGAGACATTTTTGGTTCATCAAATGAAATCGTTTGACCATCCTTAACCACTGTATCACTACCACTTGCTACCGTAGCCTCTGCATCACCACCACAGGCCGCCGTAGCATTAGATTCAGCAACCGCAACATCTTTCGAAATTCCATCAAAGATAACGGCAGACATTTTCACATATTCCGTCATCTCTCGTTCTAATAGTTTTCCATTCAGCCCTATAGTGTCCATCGATCCCCAACGATCAGAACCCGACCAGAAACCATCGTCTTCGGTTACCGGAATACCGCTAAGAACTTTGTATACAAATAAACATTCTTCTTCATCGGGTTGTATCCCATCCTCATCAAACATGGGTTCATCTTCTAACACACTCTTTAGATAGATTGGTTCAAAGAACCGGGGTGGGTGACAGCTGAGCGGATGCTGCTCTTCGTCGCCACCTTCGTCCTAGGCGACGGTGCTCGACTCGGTTTCCACCTTGCGCATCTCCCTTTGCAACTCAAGATCTTGGATCCTTTGCTGGAGCCGTTTGATCTCTTGTTGTATTTCAAGATTGCGGACTTGTTGTCAGAGTCGCTTAATCTTGAGATCCCGTGGGTCGGGACCAACTCCACCGCTGCCTCTGTCGGCGACTCTGCGAGTTGAAGGTTGATCTTCTCCACGAGCGCGTGAATAGAAAACACGTTTGTCGTTGCCTCTGTCGGCGATTCTACGAGCCAGCAAGTATTCCTCTCCACGTCGAGCATTTGAGAACCAAAAACTCTGATACGAATAGAAAACACGTTTGTTCATGATTTGCCTGCTAACCCATTTAGTCTACATATTTTTATTTGGCGGTGATTTGCTTCTGTGGGAGGTGGTCTCCTAGCTGAGTTTCTTCCCCTAGATCTTCTTGGTTTGGCCTATTGCTTTCTTCATCTATTAGAAGGTGGGCCATAAAAGTTCTAATGTTTGGCACATGGGTTTGGGATATATGTGAGTAACATATGGAACATTTTAGTGCTTATGAGACTTGTGGTGGTGGTTGTACGGATTTATGGAGATATAAGATCGTCGAACCACGTAGCGGGGTTGTAATGATTTGTGAACTCGAATGTTTTACAAGACTCGAGGGCGAGTCTTTTTCAAAGACGGAGAGTATGATGCAGGAGCATCCGATATCAAAACGTTATCTTTTATTATTTAATTAGATTTTAATTTCCTAGTTTATCTTAAGTGTTTCCTAATTAAATTATGATTCCCTAACTATAAATGGGATTCTAGGGTTTATGTTTTAATAGTTTTTAAGTTTGAATAAAATATAAGAACTTTGTATACAAATAAACATTCTTCTTTATCGGGTTGTATCCCATCCTCATCAAACATGGGTTCATCTTCTAACACACCCTTCGGATAGATTGGTTCAAAGAACCGGGGTGGGTGACAGCCGAGCGGATGCTGCTCTTCGTCGCCACCTTCGTCCTAGACGACGGTGCTCGAATCGGTTTTCGCCTTGCGCATCTCCCGTTGCAACTCAAGATCTCGGACTCGTTGTCGGAGCCATTTGATCTATTGTTGCGTTTCTAGATCTAGGACTCGCTATCGGAGTCGTTTGATCTTAAGATCCCATGGATCGGGATAGAACCCATCGCTGCCTCGGTCGGCGGCTCTGCGAGTAGGGCGTCGATCTTCTCCACGAGCACGCGAATAGAAGACACTCATGTCGCTGCCTCTGTCGGCGATTCTACGAGCAAGGAAGTATTCTCCTCCACGCCGAGCCATTTGAGAACCAAAAGCTCTGATACCAAATGATGCAGTTACGGAAGCAATCAAATGGCTCAAATAAGCAATCGATAATCGCACGTCTCAAAAGGAACCAAAAGGTTCAAGAACAAAGTTATTTTTCTATTCAAACTTCAAAAAACTGTCTAACTAAACAATCATAACCCTACTTATACTAAAGGAATTAAAGGATAAACATGGAAACAAGATAAACATAAACATTTAAAAAATAGCAAATATTAAATAAGTAAATCTTTTCTTCTTATTCCCTGCATCTACATCAGAGTCTTTCTTTCTTTTGAGACATGTTATTTAGATTTTTTTTTAAAGGCAAAGCTAATCGAAATCTATCCGAAGAACAGGGTGGCTCCGTCCCCAAGAGGAAACCCGTCACCGGGAAAACCCCCTGACTCACCCATAACATTTCTGTCCTAGACAAGATTCGAACTGGTGACCTCCCAAATGGTGAGGCTCCCGGACTACCACCGGACCAAATGGCCAGCAGTAGTAGACATGTTATTTAGATGATTGTTAAAAGTAGACACATGCATGAGAACAAAATGATTATTTACTTTCTATCTCACGTTTACGTTATTGTTTTTGCTGTTATCTCTTACTCTTGTTTTCTAGTAGGTGGTCACGAAACAAAAAAATTTCAGAAGTTTTTTTTCTCTATCGAACTACAAGTGCTACAACTCATATTTTTCTTAAAAAAAGCCCTTGACAAATTTTGACAATCAAGGCATCAGTAGACTCTTTCGACTTTCTTGGTTAATTCCCCGGTCTACAAGTAAATTATACGTGAAACATAATATAAATTTATTCTTGTAAATCCTTATAATTAATTAATGTGCACATGACAAAAGATTAAATGAAGTTCAAAATTTTTTAATAACGTATGAATCTTCAACAAGTGTTCACGAGAAAAAAATAGTAGAATAAGTTTTAAAGAATAAAACATTATGTTTATTATAAAAGATTGTAAACTATCAAGTGTCTATACTTGAATTTCCACCGGCCATATTTATGCAAATACTGTTATTTACTTATTTGTTGGGGAAAATTGAAAGCAACGAAATGCTAGTTTATAAAAGAGCTATGAGACAAGTAATATATTATTTATATAAAATATAACATTTAATAAATTAAATATTAACATTATAAAATAAAAATGTTAGTTTTAGTGATAGTTTAATTAAGTTATTTTTATTATTTATACATATATAATAACCAAATCATATAATTCGATTATAGACAAAACCATATTTAAGTGATTCACTTTCATAAAAGTGTTTGAATACACAAAAGACATATTTTCAACATAATATGATACACAACTTCTTTTTCTTAAATTCATTGTAAAAATAAAATACAATTTTCCATAACTTGTATATCAAAATATGAAACTAATGAAAAAGAAGAAAATAACAGAAAAATCAAGATTAGTTTTTGATTATTAATCTTTTGAGATAATTAACTATGAAAAATAAAACTTGAATTTCATTGGAAGTTTGACTTCAAAACTAAAGAAATCTTGACCGAAATTATAATTGATCATTCATCAATTACAACAGGAGAAATTTCAGGAACTATCAACTAACTTCCTCGATTATATATCATTTTTATTTATAGAGTATATAAAAATCAAAACAAACTAAAATTTTATAAAAATACAAGCCATTAATAACTTTCATTTTCATTACTAGTTTTTCTTATTTTCTCTATTAAAAATCAAACATCATATATTTTACAAGCTATCAATTTTTTATAAAATTAAAATCAGTCAAATGCTGCATTTACTACTATTTTAAAAAGATCAACATATAAGATATAGAAACATAGATAGCTAATACAACAAATGTGAAAATTGAGATAGAAGCTTCATCACTACAGGGACTGAATTTGTTCATAATAGCAATTTTAAAGGGGCTAAAGTGAAAATACTCATGCTTAGTCTTTTTGGGTTGGAAGTCAAGTCATTATTATATATTAGAGTAAACTGTCATTTTCGTCCCTGTGGTTTGGTCAAAATTGCCACTTTCATCCAATAGTTTGTTTTTTTGTATCTGGGTCCTCGTGGTTTTAAAATATTGCCATTTTCATCCTCGTGGTTTTAAAATATTGCCACTTTCATCCAGTCAGCTAACACCGTCCGTTTTTCTCAGTTAAATGAGGGGTATTTCAGTCCTTTTACATATTTGTTTTATTTCTTCATCTTTTTTACTCTCACTTTTTAATCATCCTCAATTTAACCTCTAATTTAATCATCCACCTGCTGGCCTTCTTCCTCTTTTCCTGACCAGTTTCCGACGAGCACCACTGGAACACCTCCGTCGCTTGTTTTTATGATTAAAAAGTGAGAGTAAAAAAGATGAAGAAATAAAACAAATATGTAAAAGGACTGAAATAGCCCTCATTTAACTGAGAAAAACGGACGGTGTTAGCTGACTGGATGAAAGTGGCAATATTTTAAAACCACGAGGATGAAAATGGCAATATTTTAAAACCACGAGGACCCAGATACAAAAAAACAAACTATTGGATGAAAGTGGCAATTTTGACCAAACCACAGGGACGAAAATGGCAGTTTACTCTATATATTATATACATATAAATCTATAATTAATTATTAATTATATATATATATATATGAGCATGTATATATTCTCCGAGTTAGAGAGAGAAAGGAGTTTTGTGTGTAGGTGTAAGTGTGTGTGAGAGAACGACGCCGAGAAACAGGAACAAGAGGCAAACGTAAGACGAACGTGATGGTCAATTTCCCTCAACACACCACTTCAACTTCAAGATAGACTCAAGATCTTTGCTTTCGTAATCTTTTCTCCCTCCCCAAATCTTTCAGCTTATTATTCCAGCTGGGTTAGAGTGCTTGTTCTTGATTAGGGTTTATTCAGTTTCTTTTGATCGATCAATCAATGGAGATGATGATCCCATCGCCATCGGGCGAGGGCAAGATGGTAATAAAACTCAAGATTCCGAAATCGCTGGGGGAAGATGTGATCGGAATAGGGAAAAGGGTTTGTTTGGAATGTAATAAGGAGTTTAGCTCAGGGAAAGCATTGGGTGGTCACATGAGGGTTCATGTTCAGAGAAACCAAAACCCTAATTATCTGAAACACAAAGTTTATCAAGATCACAAAGAACTAAAACCATATTATATGAAGAGTGTGAATGATGAAGGTAAACCGTCGTGTTCTCAATGTGGAAAAACTTTCCCGTCAATGAAATCCCTTTTTGGTCACATGAGATGTCACCCCGAACGTGTTTGGCGGGGCATTCTACCACCACCGGATACCGCACGCCGTCGTAGTAAGAAACCGAAAACGAACTCTTCTGCTTCTGGTGGAGGTGATGAGGTGGTGGATTTGACGAAGTATTTACGGGGGTGGTCGGTGACGGAACGTAGAGGGCGTAAGGCGTTGAAGGCAGCTGAAGACGACGACGTTTTACTGGAAGCGGTGGAGGATCTGATGAGTTTAGCTATCGGCGGTGGTTCTGACAATGAGTCGGATAGTAAGTATAAATATAAGATCAAGAGGAGGAAGAAGATGAAGCTGATGATGGAATTGGAACAGAAAGCTGACGTCACCGTAGTACCGGTCCCGGAACAACAACCAGAACCTGTTACCGAGTGTAAGTACAAATGCACCACATGTAACAAATGTTTTACAACTCATCAAGCACTTGGTGGGCATAGGTCTAGCCACAACAAATCCAAGCTTTCGTCAACCGATCATCATCAAAGGTGTCATTGGAGTGGAGCCAGTGAAGCACAAGCTCCGTCGAGCCAGATTACATCCGCCGGAGAAGCAGGTAGTCAGACGGGAAGTGGCCGGAGAGTTCTTGATTTTGATCTGAATGAGGTTCCTCCGATCATGATGGAAGAAGATAATGGGAATGGGTATGCTTCTTCATCATACAACTCAAACATGGGTTAATTAGTCCTTTTAGTGGTTTTATAAACTTCTGATTACAATTAGTCACAGGCATCAACTGTGTTTTGTTGGTAAACTGTTTAGTTTCTGGCTGGTATTTTGTGTTGAATTTTGTTGATGATGATGGTGATGACATGCAACAGTCATGGCATGGTTTGTTTGGATGGTGATGGTGATGATGCTATGATGTAAGCATGGTTCATAAATGATGTAAATGCATATGTACTAGGAAGATATTGGAGTTCAACTGTGTTTTTTTAAATCAATCAATCACTAGCTGTCTGAGGTTTCTGTTATTTTGATTACAATTTTCTGCAAAGATTTTGTGGTGATCAATGTGCTCCATCTGGGCCATAAATTCTTTTTGAGGTGAGCTAGAGAGATACTTTTACAATATCCACACTGACCTATAAAAGACTATATGAAATAGGTTTTTTTCCACATGTTATACGGACACTATGTGGTTATTAACTTATAAGGTTATACGGGTTGTATGTGGTTATAAGGTTACACAGGTTGTATGACAGGGGTGTTCGCACAATCATACAACCCGTATGAAGTGACTGATGTGATCACACACACCATTGACAAGACCATGAGCCTGTATGACCATTTTTCGTCTTTTCATACGACATGTATGAATGTATGACGACTTCATCTGATGTATTTATAGTAGGACATTTCTCTTTAGTTCTGATTTTTGACCATAAGAGTATTTTTATAAAATATTGGATGTTGGTGTTGTTTAAGAAGAATAGAAGATGATAAAACAACTGAAGTTTAATAGTGTTAAAAGGTAGATAAAAAATAATTGGTGAATGTAGTAGGAAATCTAGTTGGAAGTTGTGAGGCAACTAACCCAAAAGATGGGGGTGGGGGTGGGGGTGGGGGTGGGGGTGGGGATGGGGATGTTGGAATAAGTCTTGATTTGGAAAAAGTCAAAGCAAGAAACTCATTCTTGTGGGGTAGAGCAAATTACGAGAATGCCCTCATGTTTTTCTTACTTGAAAGAAAGAATGAAAGCTTGTAAACTGCACATTATGTTGTGTACAACCACATTGATGTTTAAATAAAAAGTTGATTTGGTCACAAATTGAAGTCTTAGTTTGTTAAACAAGAATCTTAGGTTACCTTTTTCGATTTTTAAAAGTATGATGACATGGGGATTACAAAAGCCTCCACTATCCATACCTTCTATAAAAACAAAAAAGCATACCCATTATCAGTTTGAAGAGATTTTCGGCATAGTCCAATTCCACAATCCACATAGTTAACCACTTATAAAAGTTAGCTACTTGAAAAATACGTCTAATTGAATAAAAATCAAATATAAAATGATTTTTTTTAAACTAAGCGTAGCTGTTAGTTCATCGTTGATCAAACTTTTCAATAGTTAAGATTGAGTTTAAAAGATACAACCTTCATCATTATTTTTTTTAAGTTATATAAAAAATCAAGAATTTTATTACTTTTAAGTTAACTATGATGTTCTATATATCCTTCTTTAAAAGATCCATTTTCATATTAGAAAAAAAGTATAGACAAAAGATATAATATCTTTAAATTTACTCGATTTTCTAAGATGATGCATGTTATTCAACACTTTCGATCCAAATGGTCTAAAAGACAGATTTTTGTTCTTTCCATGTAAGAGAGATCTTGTTTCACATTGAACACCCATGGCTTAAGGACAAGTGAGGGGGTTGATCTTGCAGTCTACAAAGAAAAACACATGCTTAGATGTGGTCCTGAAGTCTGTTGTCCGGTCTCATTTCTCGTCTTTTCTGACCAAATCAAAATCAAGAAAATTGCTAGCAGCCACCACCACAAAGAAACAAGACAGATGGTGTCAGCTTATGAATTCATCATTTCAAGAATGGCAAATTCAACTACATCAATGTTGGTTTCACTTGCTATCTCAAATTGACTATTATAATATCACAAAAGTTAAAAAAAGAAAAAAGAAAAAAAAAGGAAGAAGCACCATAGCAAGTTGAATGTTACAACAGGGCAATGCTTATAACTTAAAGTAGTTAAGTGGGCACAACCTCCACATTTCGAGGGGAGAATTTCAGGTAAAGGGTTACAAGCAATAATATCAACTGGATCATAAAACATGAAGTAAATCTACAAACACTATTCTGCAGACTCTTTAAACTTTCTTTTGTCTCCAAATTCCCATCTTGCTTCTTAGTTGCCTGTGTGTCTTGCGATGATACGTTTTTTTGTTGGAAATTATGTTTAATTTCGCGTAACGGTCCTTCAGTTAACCTTTTAGTTGTTGTAGTTATAACTACATTTTCCACATCAGCTTGGATTATTTTCATCAAGCAATCCTCAAGCTCAGTCTTAACGCCTTCAGAACTTAAAGCCAATTCCAATTCCAAGATCTTTGCATCCTTGAGTTCAAGAATTTCTTGCATCGGGTCATTAAAGATTAACAGATCATCTTTCCCAACATCCTTCCATTTCTGCACTTCTGCAGATCACAAACAGATAAAAATAACATGAATCCAAAGTTAACTGAAATTTATAACAAAATTGAAGGAAAACACAGAGGTCAGTAAACAAACTACCTCTCTCAAATTCCTCTTGAGCAAATTGGAGTTCTTTGATAGATTCTACAAGAGGATCTTGATCCTTTGATCCTTCATCTTTCCCAATATTATCAGCTGCTAATGAAACATCATCAGATTCAGCATCACTTTTTACAACTGCAAGTTGTGATTCTTCGTTTAAATCTTTATCATCACTAGATTCGTCTTCGTGTTTTGCGAACGTGCCACTCTGTCTACCCTGCACAAACACAAAGTTGGAGCTTCGAGAGTCAGATCCCGTTATTCCCATGGCGGAATTTGATTCTCCTTCTCGATTTTGACCCCCCCAAGCCTTCTTCCCGGGTCCAATTCCACCATTCCTCAGATGATCATCAACCAAAACTGAATTCTCCCCATTTAAATTACTTATTTCATTCCGCATACTCGAATCACTCGCTGCACTAGAAGACCTGCAACTTCCTGTTTTCTTAGCAAGTTCCCTAGGTATCCTCCGCCATTTTTTCAATCCCTGCCTTTTATCAACAGCAGGGAATGGCGATTCAATGCCTTCAAGAGACACCACGGTTACAGAAGGTGAAACAACTCCGGTGCCTCCAATATTTATTTCTTCAAGTAACTTATCATTACCATCTTCAACACGATACACGCCATTATTTTTTAATTTAGTTCCACTTTCCCCGAGATTTCCCGATTCTTCAGGGGAAATCAACGCGTTATCATCCATTAAATTAGTAAATTCTACTGTTTGTTTATAAATAGATAGAAAACCCTAACAACAATGATCTCTCTTGCAAACCGAATCGAGGAAATTAAATACAGAATTTCGAATTGGAATTGATTCAATACAAGTGAAGACTAATTGTCTAATCCTTCGGTTCGGAAACTGAAAATTTTGGGGAATTAAGTTACAGATAAAGTGTGAATTAAAAGTGCAAGAATTGAACGTACCTTATAATCCATATAATGAGATGAGAGGAGATTAATTTGGGGAAAGTGATGCTGACTCATCGAGATCGAATTGGAACCCTAAATTGCGAATGGATATGCAACTTGTAGCCATTTCAGAAAAATGAAAAAGTAAACGAATAGTGGTAGTTAATGTAAATAAAAATATAAAAATATTTGAACGTGGAGAGTGGTTACAGCGGTGGTGGGAGTGGGCCAACGCACAGACAATAACCGTCACGCTGGAAGTCACGTCACGTGGGGACTGTTACTTCTCATGATTTTTTTTAACGGTGAACGTTGAATCTTGTGACGTCGCACCCCCCATCATATGGGAGAGACTCGACAGAGTTGGAGAGCATCCAAGGAAAACCCCATCCGACCAATATGTTGTTTTAACCGCGCCTACTTGGCGTCAGAGTTGGAGAGCATCCAAGGAAAAATCACCCCCCTTCCGGGCTTGAGGGAGAGCCAAGGCTCGAACCCTGGATTTACGTGGGTAAAACCCAGGTGCATCAGCCTAAGATCTATACCTCATTTGCATGCCTCAGAAATTAATAGGGAGAGCAGGGATAGAACCTGGGCCACAAGAAACACCAGATCTCCCCCTTACCACTCCATCACTAGTTCATTGACTACTTCTCATGATCTCATCCATCGTATACTAAACTTGTATTCTTTTAATTTTTTTTTATTTAACAATCTTAGAAACATAATAATTTTCTTAGAAAAAAATAACGAAAATAGAGAGGATTCTCTTCATACTCTGATCCATTTCACGAAAGACCGAGCTCTCTCTTGTTCGATTTCATACTTATATATAGCAAAAACCAGGGACGGCTCAACGTATTTAGTGGTTCCAAGCAAACTAAGAAATTCGGGACCCATTTCCAAAAGGTTTGTTTTAAACCCTCATCCTTTATCATTTTTCGGCTCAACGTTTAGTTTTTTTTTTTGCTCTTTTTGATACATCAGATTTATGTTTACAGTTTCAGTATAATATTTAAAAATTATTTAACACAATAATTATTCAATCTAAATCAGCAAATCACAGATTCAGAGTTAAATGTAAATCACTAAATTAGCAAATCAAATCAAATCATAACTTATTAACACTATTGCAAATCAAATAAAATGAGCAAAATAGCAAATCAAATAAAGATTAGGTTCATAAATCATAATAGCAAATTGCAAATCAAATCATAACTTATTAACACTATTGCAATCAAATAAAATGTGCAAAATAGCAAATCAAATCAAGCCCAAAGATTAGGTTCATAAATCATAATAGCAAATTGCAAATCAAATTAAACGATTATGTGCATAAATCATAAATTTATTACATGAGACGATTGCAAAGCAAACGGTTGAGACAAAGTAACAAACTAGTTTGACTCAGGATTCAACCCGCAAGACTGCAATCAAATTGAAACAAACAAATAGCAAAATGGAAGTAGTTCGGAACTGTCACTCTGTCAAGGGCTTGAAAGTTGAAAGCCTTATGTCCTTCTGATTAAACCCGCAAGAAGGTAGTCGTCAATAGGCACTAAAGCCTTTGGAAGTTGGAACCCAGTTGACGAACTGTTTGAAACCCAACTCCCAAGTCCTGATTGAAACTCAAAACGGATTGTTTGAAACACTCCATCTTTCTCTTGAATCCAATTTTTTAAGTACAATGATAGATAAAACGTTTGGTTTGAAATGAACCAACATTAAAAGTTCACACTAATCTATTGTGCTCGAGTGACTATAGATTATAGATACACTTTCTTCCTAAAAAAATACGAAAAGCATGAAAAGTTGTTAAAAGTGGTGAGACTATCTTCTTTCCAGATGTGATTAATCATATAATTAATTATTGAAAGAACATGGCTGCATATTACTACAAAAAACATGGTTGCTCTTATCATTATTCCAAATAGATCCACACTCAACTTGTCTAAAAATTTATCTTAGACATCAAATGTGTGTAAATATTATGCAGAGGATACCGCTATATTAGATCCGATCCGGTAGACTTATGCCCGCCCTAATTTGACATGTGTTTAGCCCTTTACCTTCCTATAAGGAGCGTCCACGGCACAATTCGTCTGGTTTTGACTAGAATTCTAGGCCGAATAACTAACAATGGTTTCAGGAAATGAAAAATTAGACCGACCGGTTTTAGATGTTTGGCGGTTTGAGAGTTTGGTGGTTTGACATGGTCATTTTTTTTTCAAAATCGTTAGTCTGTAGTAAAATAGAGGAATGCTCGTT
Source organism: Smallanthus sonchifolius (assembly GCA_023525975.1). NCBI lineage: Eukaryota > Viridiplantae > Streptophyta > Magnoliopsida > Asterales > Asteraceae > Smallanthus > Smallanthus sonchifolius. Next base: position 12,018,269 of record CM042026.1, on the reverse strand, counting down.
TCAAAACCAATAATATGTTGACAACCACAAGAACCGCATAATACATTTATATATATTGTTTTGAATGTGATGCACATGACGCTATGTAACCGCCTCTGTTTCTCTTTTCCACTACTGCTGATTATCTTTTATGCACTAGATACAAGTGTGTTATATAGTTTTTACAATTAACAAAACCTTAAAAAGCGTATTATTCCATTCCTACTATGTTTCTCTCCGTCTTCAACCATCGTCCTTTTCTCTCCTCTAAACCATAATCCGACCGACCAAAAACCCAACGCCGTCAAAGGTCCGATCTCTCGCCGGATCAAAACCTTCACCGCACATGAAAACCAATCCCCCAATGAAAACCGTTCTCCGTGTTCTGATTCATCATTATTCTCTAGGTTTTCTATCTAATATCGTTGATTTGCTTAAGATGGTTGTTTTTTCACTTGATTTGATGTATAGGTCCTATTTTCCCTCTTCGGAAACCAATTCCGTTTTCTTAGATTTTTGTTTGTAAGGTTGAACAATACATATGTGTTTTATGTTCTGCCGTTATTTTTTTGTGAAATTTAAGAACAATAGATAATTTTTTGTTCAAATACATGATCTGCTACAATAACCAAAGGAAATATGTACGTTTTGATTTAGTATCGCATGATAATCATGATTATAATTATTTCAAAATGGATAACTTTTGCGAAGTCTGTGATATCTAAGTTGAACATGCAATTTCATTCACCAAGTGTATTATATAGTTCTTACAATACATATAATTGGTTTTGAAACGAACTTGCCCCTGTGTGTGTATATATATATATATATGCATGTATGTGTGTGTCTCTCTCTCTATATATACGCACTTTAAAAATAAAAATAAATAAATAAAAGGGTTAAAAGAAGTTTCGGTTTACACGATTAGTTTCAAGTTTTAAACCGTCGGCCGGACTATTAAATCGCTAAACGATTAAAATTGATCTGTAAAAAACTCAAACCAACTTAATTTGTCGACTTGCTTCGGTCTCAAGCAATCTTTTCAAAACCGAATCGGACCGGTTCGACCGAGAACTGATCATAGAACCAACCCGATTATGCCTATTTGAACCGTTTTCGTTTGAACCGAGTGGTCGGACCGGATTTCCAATTAATTTTTTTTCTTTCAAAATCTTGTTTTTTTTAATTAATTTAGTATTTCAAGTCACATATTTTATTTATTTAATTCTTCAATGTCATTAAAATTACAAATTAACATAAAAACACATATATTTTTATATTTATATCTATATACATAGTTTTAATATATATATTATTTATGATGTTATCCGGTGCGACCGGTCCAATCAGTGGATCTCTAAGACGGCCGGTTCTAAAAACATGTCAAGAGGGGTCTCAAAACCCTATTCAAGTTTACTTGATGTTTACAGCTTAATTTCAAGCTTGTTTCCTTGATGTTTGTAGTGTAACTTCCAACTCGACACGACAGCTTATAATGATCATCAAGACCCCATGATGGTTTTGTGCCCAACATATATATGATAATTTGAAAGATGTTATGAAACTCTCACTTTAATATATTTAACACAGGCATTATACCTCATTAGTACTACATTCATTATAGAGTCGGTTTCAATCTCTATGTCACTATAAATTTTGTATATGTAAAACAAACCAAAAGAAATGAATGAAACGAGTTACCCTCTCCCATTTTCTCTCTTGTTTTTGTCACGTTATCTACACGAGTTGCTCAACCAATTCTCCATTGATTTTTATCCAATCGTGGTTTCCCTAACCTCCCGTTAACCACCTTTGACTACATTTGAGTGCATCATCAAATCTCATCTTCTCATTCTCTTCGCTTCTGGAACTTGATCCGACAGCCACAAAAACGGTGGCAGCACACCACCAAATCTGTCTTTTTGTTCGATTTCTCCATTGCTAAAGCACCATCACCACTCGTGGGTTACATGCATCCCCCCTGCTGACTTGGAAGGACACATAGTTGCCGCTGTACATGGACTCACTAAACAAGTTTTGTTTAAAAATTTTGCACACAAAAATCAAGGTGTGATTCGATTTCCTTCTTGTCTGAAATTTTCTATCAATTGAAACTTTTTAGGTTTGATAAGAAAATCTAAATATAAAACTAGGGAAGTCAGGAGAAGAACATAGAACCTAGTATTGTTTCGATGCTAAATGACTTATCATACCGACGGTTGCATAATTCTTTTAAGCTAAATAAATAAAATATAAATAAATAAAATCCAGTATAGGGTTTGTAACATATTATCCGACAAGTCCATTTTGTTATTATTATAATTTTTTTTATATAGTTTATTTAGTTTTAAGTAAGATAACTTAAATTCAATTAAATTCATAACATATAACTTACGAGAGTGAGTTATTTACTATTAATCATGAAGTTAATTCTTATTAACCTCACCATAACGTTCACAAATATTATGAATAAAATATCACTAAATTTATGTTTCTTTAGTTTGTGGTTAACGGTTTTGTTAATTCTCATTTTATCTTATTCATAATTATCATAATTATTAAAATCGTTGTTATTTTAATACTATTTAAAAAAACAGACAATTGAGTTATTACATTTCATCCCCCGTTAATCTTTTTTTTTCTGATAATAACTATTTCATCCTTAAATATGAGTTAAAGTACAATAACCGACTCTAAAAGCTTTTTCATCTAAGTTTTCAATAATAGCGGGGAGATGCTCAAAAGTTAGTAACAAAGTTTCCATTGTTCATATAATGTTTGTGGAATACAACCTATGTGCTAATTTTAAAGGTGTGGCATGTGGTTGCATATAATATATATAATTTCATGAATTATAATGGATTGTCTTACGTAGTTGATATTGATAAATTTATGATGGAATATTTATTAGACATGATATTGTTACGCATTGATATAGTTACCACTTACTAGACAATTAATGTCATACACATATTATGAAATGTAGTTAGTAGCAATAATTTAGCTAGTGTCCTCCGGCTTAAACAAACTACTTTTATGTTTGTTAAGTAAACAAAGAGGTGATGAAATAGGTTTGAAGTAATTGTTTATTTTATCATTTGGAGTCTAGAGTTGAGGTTAAACACATTAAGAAAAGCTTTAACCCTCTTCAACTTTTAAGACAAGTTTTTACTTCATGATTCTTATGATTTTTTATCACCATAAGTTCCTTGACTCAGACTATAAAATTTTGAGGAAGAATGACCATTTTTTTTAATCCAAAATGACTTGACAAAGTCAAATGTTCAAATAAGAGATTACACACAAACTCATATACAAAAAACTCACAGAATTTGTAGTTTTTTACTTAACGAGAACCCGAAGTTCTCTCAAAGTATACAAAGACTCATTTGTAACTACAATGAATTATTCATTATTGGCGCATTGTCAAATCGTTCCATAACTCGAGTTTGTCGCTCTCAACACTCCTGACGACACAAATCTTAACTTGTTTCGGGGCCTTAAAGATAGGTTTAACCTTAAGAGGTTGGTCCTCCACCCAAAAGTTCACTATGTTTTTCTCCAACTATAATTAAAAGATTTTAAGTCAATACAACTCCGCTTTTATCCACATTATGTGAAGAGAGCATCACTAATATTAACATGCTTGAAAATATGTTCTCCACGTTCCACACTTTTAACATGCTCCTGTCGTAGCAATACCAAGAACGTGGATTCACGAAATACTCGAAGATCATGTAAATGTTTTTTTTTTGTCGTGGAGCAAAATAAGACCCTCCTACTTTAAAACCACTGGACTCGACCAAACTTTGCTAACCCATTCCCTAAAGCGAACGTGGCTACCATTGAGGGCAGTTGGAGGAGAAAAAGAGGTCATGGCCCCAACAAAGGCTGCAACCATGGACAGAAAAACTCATAGATGTGGAAGGTTCATGAAAAAAAAACAAATAAAAGAGAAAAGAGGTCAAAATAAACCTCACTGAGGCCATCCTTGAAGCTTCGTTATCAACCCTTCGTTTGTATATTGTTGTTTAGCCATTACAAATGAAAATATGGTAAATAACAATTTTGTAACCTATCGAATGCTCCAGAAGTAAAAAAAAAGGACCAGAAGGTTTTTTTATTACTAAAACTTATTTCTGTCGATTACAAGGAATAAGCATAAATAGGCAAACAATATCTTACTATAATAAAGGAACATTTTAAGTCTGCCACATGGCCTTTCTAACCTATTCAATTCCACGTGGCAATTTCTTACACAAACACCCATTCTTTTACCCGGAAATAAGATTACTTCGCGGATCCTTTCACCCATGCCCACCTAAATGCGGATCCAAAGCCATAACCCATAAGAAAAACCCTAATCTCCCAAACGACCGCTCATCTCCTCTCCAAATCCAAATCAATCGGAAAGTTACGCCGCCTTCGCTGATAGGTGATGGACTCGAGTATAGTGAATTCATATAGTGAAGACGTTCTGATCGGAGATGGATTCGACTATTTTGAAGCTGTTATCGCGGCGGAGGCTGATTATTCGGTGAGTATGTGTCTGCGGCTGCAGGGAGCATGGTGGGGGGTGAACCGGTTATTTTTGTTTCGATTTGTTAATTTAATTAGGGTTTAAATTTGGGGGTTTTTTTCATGTCTGCAGACTTGATTTGAGAGATGAAGCACGGTGCCGGACTTTGAATCAAAATCAAAATTTGAAGGTATTCAATTATTTTAATTTCGTTATTTGTTATTCAATTTAACGAATTATTTCTATTTGATTCACTCTAAACTGATTTTTGCTATTGGTTTTGCTTTTTTTGTTGAATAAAGAACTGGATCTTGGGATGTTTGATTTATGATGAATTATGTTTCTCTAAACTGATTTTTGTTATTGATTTTGCGTTTTTAGTTAAATAAAGAACTGGATTTTGGGATGTTTGATTTATGATGAATTCTGTTCGATGTAACAACACAAAAACAAAATTGTTTTGATTAGGTACCCAGTGATTCCAACTCTTCTTACTAGAATATTTTGTTTGGATGAGGCCCAAATGGTAGAGGGTAATACAACTGCTGTAACAGAAATGGCTATGCGGTTACATGCTCGATATAAAGAGAGCTAGATGACTTATATGGACTCTCAAGATTTCTCAAAGCAAGTCCGGCCATATGATGTTCGTAACTCGTGGGTTGATGTTATTAGGGATCCTTATGATATTTAATATAATTTATTTTTTTAGTTATTTACCTAAATCCTCATTAGCAGGGGGAGATGCAAGGGCTGTTGAATTTACTCACAATTTATTCAAGCAAATAATGTGGCGATCCTCAAAATCAAATGTTGATGATGAATTGCTACTGCCTCCACAAGAAGAATGTCTCTCTTGGCTATCTCTTACACCAGTTGAACAACACTTTTATCAGAGGCAACATGAGACTTGTCTGACCTATGCTAGAGAAGTTATTCATAGTTTCAAAAATAATTTTATGATGAATTATGTTTCTCTAAACTGCAATAAATTTGCATTGGTGATGAAAATTTACAATGATCGTTGTTTCTCGTGCTGCTTATGAAAATTTGGTGGTCCAGGATCTAGATTTTTCCACTCTTTTGCTCCCAATTAGGTCCTTTATTTGCAGTATGATATTTTCCTTCCGTTATTTCTACTTCATTTTCTTTTTCTTTGTTTTAAAGTAGACCCATTTGTAAATTTCATATAAGAACTTGACATTCTTATGAAATTAACAACGATCATGAATTTTGCAATGATATATTGAATTAACATACCTATGTTGATATATATTAAGAAAAAAAAAGGTTTATTTTAGCTGGACTTGTGATGGTACAGGCTCAAGTTATGCTGTCAGAGATCTATCATGTTCATGCTCCTAATTGCGATGGTACAGGCTCAAGTTATGCTGTCAGAGATCTATCAAATTTACGAAATTAGGATACCAAGTAATATTGCCTAACGTTGAAAGATAAACAAGTTGCAGCAACACTTGCCCTCAAGTATGTACACCGGAATTGTTTTTTAATTCTTATGATAGAAAAGTAATTAAATAGATGGGATTCTTGATTAGAACTAGAGAAGGTTTCTCATTAAATGTTTTCTTGTATTGCAGATATATGCATAGATGAGAGTTGGATGCTGCTTTGGATCATGTGCCACTGTCACTTGCTGGAAAATGATCCTTCTAAAACGAGGTGTTTATTATCAACTCATGATATATAATCGGTAAAGGTGGCAATTATGAATGGGTCTACTTGGTTTGTGTTTTTATCTCCAATGGTGGAATAAAAATATAGCCAAAAGGGGAATAGATTGAAAGTCACCCAAAGTCTATATTAACACATCCTCCCGAATCGCTTTATTGAAAGTTTTAGTTTTTTATCGTGATTAAAGCATCAGTTATATAGGGTTTTTAAAAAATGGACAAAAAACCCCTCACATGTATAGGTTGTTCAAAGGAGACAAGCTTTAATGTGATACAATCATAAAATATAAGCGTTACAATAGCTGGCAAGAGGTTAAATATTTTCTTAATAGCAAAAACTATGCTATGTTGAATGTTAATTATTATTATTCTTCTTAATTACTAACCATCTTTTGTGATCCAGTACTCTTATCTATTAGGTGGAGGCAGAGTGCAAGGAAGATCCAAATGGTCTAGCTCTTAGGTTTGTACTTTGTTGATTTACGTACGAAAACTAATTTTGATCAACCCGTGTAATACCCGGGTTTTTAACCTAGTACAAAAGAAAGGAAAACCCATAAATTAAGGAGGCTAGCTGTGGACAGCTAATAGCAAGCGATAAAGAGGAAAAATAGGAGAATAAATCATGCAATTCTATACTCCTCAAGCTGGAGCGTGTAGGTTTCGCATGCCCAGCTTGACAAGTACGAATTCAAGTTGTTTTAATCCCAAAGCCTTGGTGAGGAGGTCGGTAATTTGCATTTTCGTGTCAATACAAAGTGGTTTAATCTCTTGTGACTCAACTCGTTCTTTGACAAGTGACAGTCCATCTCCACATGCTTTGTTCGTTCATGGAAAACTGGATTATTTGCGTTGTGTCGAGCTGCTTGGTTATCATAATAAAGGGGTGTAGGTCCGTCTTGTTCTGCTTCAAGACCTTTTATGAGCCATCGCATCCATAGAATTTCACTTGTGGTACTAGCCATAGCTCGGTATTCTTCTTCGGCTGACGAGCGAGAAACGACCGATTGTTTCTTGGATTTCCAAGAGACGGGAGCTCCCCCCAAAAGTAGGAGGTATCCGGTTCGAGACCTCCTCGTAATGGAACATCCTAACCAGTCGGCATCGCAATATGTTACCAAGTTTGTACCTCCGTCTTTAGGGAAAAAGATGCCTTGTCCCAGGGTGGCCTTTAGGTACCGAAGAACCCTCGTGGCGGCATCCAGGTGTCTCTGTTGAGGATCCGAGACAAACTGACTTAGGACGTTTACCGAATATGCGAGATCCGGTCTAATGGCTTGAAGGTACAACAACCTCCCAATGAGTCTTCTATATTCGCTTGCATCCACTCGGAAGTCTCCGTTGTCTTTTTCGAGTTTTAGGTTCTGCTCCATTGGAAACGAGCATTGTCTACACCCTAACATTCCGCTATCCTCCAAAATGTCAAGGGTGTACTTTCGTTGGCTAAGTACCAACCCGTCTTTCGTCCGCGCAGCTTCAATTCCAAGAAAGTATTTAAGTGTGCCGAGATCTTTAATGCTAAACTTGTTGTCGAGGAAGGTCTTTGTTTCTTGTATCTTATCTTGGTCGTTTCCTGTTATAATCACGTCATCAATGTAAATAAGGGCGGCAACAAACACTCCTTCCATTTTGTAAGTAAAAAAGGAGTGATCGGCAAAGGATTGTCTAAAACCAAGTTCGATTAGGGTCGATGTGAATTTTTGATACCAGTTCCTCGAAGCTTGCTTCAATACGTATACGACTTTCTCAATCTACACACCTTCGTTCCTCCCCCTTTGTCATAACCTTGTGGTATTCTCATATACACCTCCTCGTTTAATTCGCCATGTAAGAATGCGTTATTCACATCCAATTGGTGAATAATCCATTCTTTCTTGACGGCAATAGCAAGTAAGCTTCTAACCGTGACCAACTTAGCCACCGGTGCGAACGTGTCATGATAGTCAATTCCCTCCAATTGTGTATACCCTTTTGCAACGAGCCTTGCTTTGTACCTTTCTATCTCACCGTTTGGTTTGTACTTTAATTTATAGACCCATTTCGAGTCTATAACGCGTTTCCCTTCGGGTAAATCTTCTATGGTCCAAGTACCATTTTCTTCTAATGCCCTTATTTCTCTTTCCATTGCGTCTTTCCAATTTTGATCCTGCATGGCTTGTTTGAAATTTTTCGGCTCATCATTGGAACGGATGGCCGTAAAAAAAGCTTTGTGTGAGTCAAAAAGTTTATCATAGGAGACAAAGTTTGCAAGGGGACATACCGTTGAGGACTGTTGAGTGGAGACAGTATGGACGGGGGAGTTGTACGTCGTAATCGTTGAGGTGTGCTGGCCTAGATCTGTTTCATTTTTCTCTGATTGACCCAACATTCTCGTTTTGGGCCTCGGTGCCTTCATTCCTATTTGGCTCTGTTTCTTCTGGCCCATCAGTGGGTTCGGTGCCTCCTGTGAAGTGTGGGACTTCACTGTCTGTTTGATGATTATTTGGGTTGTTAAGGCCCAACTCCTCAATCTCAGTCTGTTCGAGATCATTGAGGTGGTTGGTTGGGTTATTGGGGCCCAAATCCTCCATTTGTTCATTTGTTTCGGTGGGCTTATTTGGCTCACTTTCTTCATATGTGACAGATCCTTGTTTTTCAAAGAACGGATACAAAAAAATATCTTCTTCCTCATGCTGACTTTCTTTAATTTTTGCATGAAAAGGGAATGTCTTTTTTGCGAACTTTACGTCTCTAGATATAATTATCTTGCCATGACTTGGGTCATAGATTTTATACCCCTTTGTACCGCTTGGGTAGCCCATAAAAACGCCCGGTCTTCCTCTTATCTCAAATTTGTCACCCTTGGTCTCGAAGCTTCGATAATAGGCCATACAACCAAGAATCCTAATGTGGTCATAACTTGGTATTTAACCATATAGTAACTCATATGGGGTCATGTTTCAATCACGTTAGAGGGCAACCTATTTATGATGTATGTTGCAGTTAAGAGGCATTCACCCCAAAATATTATTGGGAGGTTGGCTTCGATTTTGAGGGCTCGGGTTGTTTCGAGTAAGTGCATGTGCTTCCGTTCCACAACTCCGTTTTGTTGTGGAGTATGCGGACACGTGGTTTCCAACATGACTCCTTGTTTGGCATAGAAATTTAACATTCGGTTTGAAGTAAACTATCCACCGTTGCCGCATCTTATTCTTTTAACATTTCTTTCGAATTGAACTTTAATCATTTTGTGAAAATCAATTAAGCATGAACTTGCTTCATACTTGTGTTTGAGAAGAAAGACCCAAACCGCCCTAGTGTAATCATTGACTATTGCTAAAAAATAGTTGGCTTTTGAAAAAGAGGGCGTCCGATATTTTCCCCGTATGTCGCAATGCAATAAGTCAAAACAGGCACTTGTTTTAGTACTGCTAATGGGAAAAGGTTTTCTTGTGTTTTAGACTTAACACAAGAATCACAAAATGTCACCATTGTTTTTGAAAGAAAAATCACTAAGAAAATTTATTTGAGATAATTTTTCATCATCAGCATGCCCAAGCCTCTTGTGCCACATATCCGTTGTTACCATCATTGCTTTCCTCCTTCCTCCAAGCATCCCCATCTCATATAGACCACCTTTGCACTTACCCACTCCAATCAACCTCCTCGAACACAAGCCCTTTGTAACGAAGAATTCGGGAAAAAAAGTTATTGCACACTTTAAATCTTTTGAGAGTTTGCTAACAGACAAGAGATTGAATGTAAATTTTGGAACGTGCAAAACTCCTTGCACTTTTGTTCCATCTGGCAAAGTGTAACAGCCCCTTCCTTCAACCGGCACGGCTTCTCCATTTGGGATGGTAACGGGTGTCTCGTTGATTGAGATAGTCCTCCCTTCAAGGATTTCTGCCCTGTGTGTTATGTGTTTTGTACATCCAGAATCAACAATCCATCTATCATTACGCTCGAGTTTACCTGCATTTTGTCTCATGTTGGGGATTGATTGTTTCAATTCATATGCACGGGGTGCACTTTCTTTGCCAAACCTTTCTTGAAGGTCCGACCAGATTTCTGCAGCGGGATTAGCGTATTTTACGCTTGCTCGAATCTCTTTATCCATAGCCGTGATGAGCCATCCCTTGATCATAGCGTCACACCGCATCCAAGCCATGTGGTTAGCATCGGTTTTTTCGGGTTTCTTGATGGTTCTGTCAATGAATCCTATCTTTTTTTCAGCAAACAAGAAATTCTCCATCTCTTGAACCCAGTCAAGGTAATTGTTGTCGGTCAAGGCATCGTTAACCTACATTTGCCTCGGATAATCGGAGGGGTGGAGATAGTAGGGAGACGCGTGATTAGAAGCACTCCCATCAGTTTTGTGGGTTTCTTTGTTTGTGTCGTCGCTGGCCATGGTAGGCTTGAGAATCGGCGATTAGGGTTTGATAGAATGGATCGAGCGTGGTGAATGCCTCTCTGATACCATAAAAAAGGATCAAAAGGTTTTTTTATTACTAAAACTTAATTCTGTCGATTACAAGGAATAAGCCTAAATAGGCAAACAATATACAAAAGAAAGGAAAACCCAAAAATTAAGGAGGCTAGCTGTGGACAGCTAATAGCAAGCGATAAAGAGGAAAAATAGGAGAATAAATCATGCAATTCTATATGAAGATTATGGTTATCTTACATACTAGACATCAAAATTATACTATAATACTCTAGTAGAGTTACTGTATCCATTGACGATGAATGTCTGGCATATAGCGGCCGACTAGCACTATCCTAATATAATTAAAAAATATATACTCTTATTAGTTGTCTCCAGCAGAGACATTTATTGGTACTATTGCAGGTGTTTGTAACTTTATTGAATGCTCTAGAAGAGCATGCATCACCTTGGCTACGTGTACCAAAATTATTGTATACAATGTCTTATATTCTAGTAAATTCTACATAAATTTACTATGTTTCAAATATATTCGACTACAAGGTTATCACATTGAAACTGTGACCGAAAGCGATACAAATATCTCAAATTACACATGACAAATATGGCCAGAAGACCATATTGCAAAATAAAGGTTTTACCAAGTAGTATATATTTCACAAAATAAATCTCATGATATTATATAAGATAAGTAACCAGAAGTTACTAGCCATAATCAAATAGATCATCCACGTAGCATCATGATGATATGAATAATAAAAGGTGTCAACGGACACCCTCTCAATAATCTAAAAGCTTTTCTACAAATATACTTGTTATGTGTAGTGGGTTCCCTCGACAAATCAAACTTTTGGCGCTCCAAAAATAACTCTTACAAGAATCCCTTTTATTCCTAAAAATAATTCTAGGGGACATATGCGGGCCTATAAATCTCCATATGAACTATTTTAAAATTTTATAATCTTAAAGAGATTTAATTCTATATGATTATATGTGAATATTTTAGCTACCTGAAATGTAGCATTTGCCCGACTATTAGCGTAAAATCCTACAATTGAGAGTTAATTTCTTGGAAAATCAAATTGAAAAAAATCCGGATAGATAATGCATGGGAATTCACATCTCAAGCTTTTAATATCTATTGTATATACATCGGGATAAACGTTGAACATCCAGCAGCTCATGTTCACCCATAAAACGGTTTAGTTGAATCATTAATTAAATGATTAAAGTTAATCGATAGACCGCTCCTGAAGAGTTGAGAATTACCATATTTTTCATGAGGGCATGTCATTTTGCATATCGCTACACTTATCAAACTAATTAAAACCAACTGCTAATCAGAAACACTCTATAATACAAAATGGTATTTAGAAGATAACTAAGTTTGTCTCAACTAAATTTTTTTTGTTCTGCGGTCTATGTACCAATACCGCCACTATAACATACTAAAATGAGACATTTTTACAGCACAATATGCTGACTATCAACTTAATAAGACTGTATTCTCAGTCTTAGGGGAAGATAAGAATAAAGAAAGACTGGTAACACAAGAAATAACATGAAATGCATCATCAATATTCAAAATTGGACCTCTATGGTGGTCAATGTGAATCTGAAGTCCAAAAGAGCATACATTTGCAGAATAATAACAAATCAATTACAAAATGCATTAACAAACACAAATATAGTGACAAAGTCACATATACCAGTATCAAATTGTGACACCCATCATTTCAAGTCAATATCCGTACCTATTAAAAACGCGTTCACATTGCACGGTTCCTGGTCTATTTAGTTTCAAGCTAAAAATATTATAAGTCTAGCAAAAATCATGTGTTACACAATTTACATTTTAGTAATTATGAGAATTACTAGTACACGTATACTTACGACCCGCAAATACGAACGTTGGTGATTGACTAAAAATTAACCATACGATATTTAGAAACAATAAGTTATGAACCTTTTCTTTATAAAATAAATATTTGTGAATTGAATATTTATTTTGACCATCCCATGACATTGTAACAAATAGATATGTTTAAACATTTTTTTTATACAAATAATCACATCAACAAATTATACAACCCGTGATTTGAATATTTTTCACCAATCTAGCCTCTAACCAGTTAAATTGTAATTCTAGTACCGTTAATAACCTAAACCGAATTAAATTATCACTAAAAAACTCTAATTGTGATTAATACACCTAATAATCTAATTAACTAACAACTAATACAATGTGATAAACTAAACTAGCCCAACCCCCCTAATCCTCTTAAATCTATGGTGAAGAAAAACATGAGGGCCCCTTCACCACCCAACTTCCTTGCTACTTGAGTAAATTGATGAAAACCATACACCCTTATCCTTATTTCTTTCTAAAAGTCTTTCAAAAACCCATACCCCATATCTCCATGACCTACTAATATCTATAACTTCTTGTCAATCCATCACTTACCCAATCCCTCATATCTCTCTCTCTACCTACGGCCACAACAACAACATTTTATCTTCATATTTTCTCCAACTTTTTCATCCAATCTCAAGACAAAAATACTTCATTCTTTGGTAATATAAGAAGCTTCAAGTGTTTTCTCAAGAAATTCTAGCCAAGGAGCTCAGGATCTTCTCTTTTTCTCCAAAATCACCATCTAGCTTGTTATCATCCCTACCTTATCTAGTGGTAAAGACTTCATCCATTACATCTTTATATTCATGATTATTTTCTTTGATTCATGACGTAAAATGCATCTTGTTCACCAAAGAATGGAATGTTTTTGTAAAACTATCTTAAATAAATAAACAAACATGAAAAGTGAACTTGTTTTTATGTTTATTACATAAAGTATGCACAAATATATGTGTATGTATAAAATTTGTTAACAAAAGTTACTAAAAAATATGAGAAGTGTTCATAACATGTATGTTGCTAAAAATGGTTTAAAATGTATAAATATATATGGATCCATACAATTAGTGCTTGAATAAGTGTGTTGTATGAAGTTAGTGTGTTAAAGTGGTGTAAATCTTGTAAATAAAAATACATGATTTGGTTAACGGGTGACTTGGTAAATAAAATGATTAACTTGTTACTAAGGTTAAAACAATTATTTTTGTTCGCATAAACACGAGACTTAACTTTTCATGTATAAAAACGATTACTACAAAATGTTGACCTTTAAATATATATATATATATATATATATATATATATATATAAGGGCTAAAAAGCTTTAAATCTAAATTACAACACAGATGAGTTGAATCCTTATTAACTGATACCAGTCAGTTATATATTAATCAACATCAAAGGTCCCTAGCAATGGGTTGCATTATTGTAAAACAAAGAATCCATCGTAACAAAATTTAGGTCCATAACAACTCATCACGAGTAAAAAAAAAGAGCACAATTTATAAAAGTTGAATACAAATATATATATATATATATATATATATATATATATATATATATAAATGACATTTTTTTGAGTAAATACATATTATATGGCTACTTAAGAATTTGGAAGGACATAATATATAAATATATTTAATTGTTAGTAAATATATGTTTTGGTAGAAATTAATGAATATCCAAGTATCAAAAATTACTTATGTCGAATCCTAATAAAATAATTAGTGCTAGTTGTTCAAAACGAGTATTTATATGTATATGTATTCTTGTTAATATCAAAAATCGATTATGCGTTACCTCATGAAGTTGATTATTAAAGAAATATATAATGTAATAATAATAAATATATTATTTTACGCTATCACGAGAATAATGAGTAATTCCTCTAAAAATAATTATATAGTTTGATAAGAATATAATTATTTGACGTTCAAGACGTGTTGTCGTTATGTTAGCTTATATATGTGTTTTGGGTATAAATATATTTATATACATAAAGAAGTAAATATCAATCACCAACGGGTCGTTAAATACAATATCATTTTTTTAAACGAAAAACATTCCTAACCGAATCAACTAAGTTGGGTGAACAACTTGCATTCGAGACGTCGTTTCTCGATTCTAAGACATATATTGTACTAAATAGGACACGAGTAGTCAAGTCTCGCTCTTACAAATAATTATTTGCTAGCATACACAGATCTCGAGGTGAGTTTCACGGCCCATTTTTACTGTTTTTCATATTTGGGGGAAGAACATACTTACAACTATTTTTATGTGATAACAAGAGAATAAGACCCGACCTTTATGTTGCATGAGTTGAACACAATTTAGGCCGCTAAAGTCCCCTGGAACAATTTAGTAACCATTAACTGTAGCCTAGGGTCCTATGAATAGTACTATGGGGAGTGACGTCCCCCGGTCATGGTTAGTCGCGCTAACCGCAATCTGGAGGATTTATGGCCGCATAACATCTGATAACAAATGAGAGGGGCAAAGGAACAATTGTCATGGTTTGGTTACGCCTCATGTATGAACATATTATTTGTATTCCTAGCTAGTTTACAAATGGGTCACACATTACTTATTCTGATTATCACATGCACCTGCAACTATTTACGAACAATTGAATTTACAAAGAACTATTTGATTAAAACCTGTGAACTCACCAACCTAGTGTTGACATTTTAAGTATGTTTTTCAGAAAATTGAACGTGGTCGCAAGGTTAGCAATGTAGGTTACATGCATGCACGATGGATACGGCTTTTGGGGGATTTCTCTTGTATAACTCATTGTATATGAGTCATATTTGTGAAATCTTAATTTTTGTAAGCTCAAATAACATTTTGGGATGTAAAACTTTAAACTTGTTTATGTATCCATTTATCATGTATGTGTTTGCGGTAATCATATGCTTTGGAAACCATGAACGTTACGCCTTGCGTTTCCGCCTTGACGGGGTGTGACACAAATACACTTGCTCGAATTGAAGTAATCCTATAAGGATTACCATGTAAAGAAAACATGGGAGATAAATTGGTTCCAAAGACAAGAACCCACGAAAACAAAAAGAGCAAAATAACGCAGTTGGTGAAACATTGGAAAAAGGTTATAAAACTAACCCTAGAAGAGGTTATTGATAAAACCCCAGAAGAGGTTATTTATAAAAATCTAGAAGATATTATTAAAAAAACCTAGATGATGTCCCAGAAGAGACTAATACATTTCTAGAAGAAAATGATAATGCCTCGAAAGAGAACATAACACCGGTATTAAATGAAGATGAGATCTCTACAAATTATATACACAATTGTACAATATGGAACCAGAATAAATCACATGTTAGTGAAATATTTGAATATGCTATATGTCATACCCCCAAAATCCACTAACGGAGTTTTACCATTGGCGTGTGACAAACCAGGATCTCAGTCTTTAGTTACATCAAACGACACTATATGGGACTTAAAATGTCATAACATAAAAGTTCAGAGTTAATGCGGAAGCGTTTAAACCAAAAAGTAAATGCGCAAAACAACGCGCCAAAGTTTAGTTTAATAAAAGTAAGTGAATTGTTTTAACGGTTTGCATATGAGTGAAATGATAGCAGAACTCCATGCATGTCCTAGTTGTGTAACCCGTGCCTTAGCGACCAGAGAAAACATGTACAAAAAGTGTCAACAAAAGGTTGGTGAGTTCACAGGTTTCAATAACAAGTAAAGCGTTTGCAGATTATGTACATTCCAATATGCATATCTATAGGTAGCTAACCTACGTTCCTGTCTTGCTAAAGCGTTCGTAACCGAAGCTGACATGAGTTTGTTTGTTTGCCTCCAGCCAGGTCTATCAAATCTGACTAATGTGATTAGGCTAATATTTCACCTGTTCGACCTCCAATCGAGTTAGCGCGACTAACGCGGGTGGGGCTTGTCAAGCACCAGTAGTACTACTAAACATTACCACGCTAATTACGAATAATATTAATTAATAAATAATTGAAATAAAAGTGTTTCGTGTCGAACGTCTCCAATTACGAATAATATTAATTAATAAATAAATTCGTACGTTTGTACCATCTAACAATGGCCTAAGAAAATAATATATTTTATTATATTATTTTTGAACTCGTAGAAAATATACGAAAATCGCTTAAGTAGCAAAAATAATAAATATATTATTTTTATTTGAGATTATGAACGTGAGTAAATAATATAAATAATTATATTATTAATTAGTTCGAAACGTTACACGAGGTTAATAAACGGGGCGAAATAACATAAAAATATATATTATTTTATAATAGGAGTCACGGGTTGAAAATAATATAAATATATTATTTTATTAGAAGTCGTGGTTTGAAAATAATATAAATATATTATTTTAAAAGTGTAAATAATATTAATTATAAGTTATAAAACCAAACCGAGCCTACAGGTGATTTATGGGTTTAAAACATATTAATATGTTAATATAATAGTATGGGAGTAATTTACATAAATTAATTATAGTGAAAAAAGTCCCAAAAAAAGAATGCAGGAGACCGGACTCGAACCCGGGTCTCCTGCCTATGAGTCAAGTGCATTACCAAGTCCGCCCGCTAGGGAATTGCACAAGATACCAGTTTCATTTGTTTTTAACATACACGCCCCTGTGGTTCCCTCCTTGTACGCACAGCCAATCGAATCCAGCCCCAAAACCATCGAATTCGATCACGATTTGAAGGCAAGGCACAGGGGTTTTGTAAATCGAGGGTTAAGGATTCCGTGGGTGGAGTTAATTGCAAAAACATCGGGTTTAAAGCCTTTAATTCTAGTTTCAAAAACCGTAACCCTAGTTTTATGAACACAGATTCTAATAGGTCAAATTCGATAATGTTTTGGATTGAAAACATAGTGCTTTTACTAAATAGAACATTACGAATCCATTGGTGTAGTTTAATTTGATTGAGATAGTGTTAAAGATCACAAACCCCAAATTGAATATGAACAAACCCTAATTCTTAGATCATTATCAATCCGATAATAAAACGTTGGATTAACAGAGGACTTTTGATCACTAGAGGATTGCGAAACTATTGATACAATTTAATTGAATTAACGTTGCGATTAAGATCAAAACCCCCAATTCAGTTTATGAACGAACCCTAGATACGAGATCTTATCCAATTCGATGTTAATAGACTGAATTGACATAGGGCTTTTGCTTTAGAGGTGGAAACGAAACTAATGGAGTAAGAAGATACCAGAATGGATGTCGAATCGATGGGGTTCGAGCAATGTAGGTGCCGGTTGTGAACTAGTTGGCCTCCGGCGACTTCCGCTGCTTCTCCGATCGAATTAACACACGCAATAGCTTCAGAGGGATTCGCTTAGTGTGTGAAGAAGATTTTTTTGCGAATTAGATACAATAATTTGTTGAATTCGATGGATAAACAGTGGTAGTCGACGGTTATGCAATAACTTGTCATTAATCGGTTTAATTCGGCAATGATGGTGTTTAAGACGATGGTTATGATCGTTAATGCGGAGAACGTGAGATCAGTTACAATTTCGAACGAATTTCAGTTGTAGCGCATGGATTTGAACAAAGAACGAGTGAGTTGACTTTCTTTGGTCAACAGAAATCGAAATATAGATGTTTACAATTGTAGTCCCTCTAGTTTCATGCATTAGGGTTTAAAACTTGACAGAATTGATCCCTAAGGTTTGAACTTGGTTACTTAGGTTATGATCTAGTTAGATTTGACTATTAAAGTCAACATGAAGCAACTATAGGTTAATTTCCTCTTTAGTCCCTCAAGTTTTGTGTAGTTAAGTTTGAAAATAGGCAGAATTAGTCCCCGGAGTTTGAGATTGGTTAAATAAGTTAGGTTTTAACTGGATTTGCTAACGGAATTAACAGGAAAAGTCCGGATTGTCACATCATCCCCTAGTTGAAAGAATTTTCGTCCCGAAAATTGAAAATTTTTTTTCTAGGTATCACATCATCCCCTAGTTGAAAGAATTTTCGTCCCGAAAATTTAGAATAGTACCTTAGGTTTTTGACGTGGATTGCTTGAACAGATGAGGATAGTTGCGCATCATCTGGTCCTCGCGCTCCCATGTGAATTCCGGTCCGCGTTTTGATTTCCAGCGAACTCTAACAATACGGATTTTACTGTGTTTAAGCGTTTTGACTTCCCTATCCATGATTTCTACCGGTTCTTCAATGAAGCGTAGTTGTTCATCGATTTGTAGTACCTGAAGAGGAACTGCGAGTGTCTCGTCTGCTAGACATTTCTTCAAGTTCGAGACATGAAAGACGTCGTGTACCCCACTAAGTCCATCAGGTAGGTCCAGTTGATACGCTACTGGGCCAACTCTCTTCACTAATTTGAACGGTACAACATAACGAGGGTTCAGTTTGCCTCGTTTCCAGAAGCGGATTAAACCTTTCCAAGGTGAGACTTTGAGTAGAACCATGTCACCTACTTGAAACTCTAACGATTTACGACGCTTGTCGGCATAACTCTTTTGACGATCACGAGTTGCCGCCATACGGTTTCGGATTTGAACGATATTTTCAGAAGTTTCGAATACATGTTCGGGACCTATAAGTTGGCTATCCCCAACTTCGGTCCAACAGATAGGAGATCGGCATTTACGTCCGTACAATGACTCGAATGGTGCTACCTTGATACTAGTGTGATAACTGTTATTGTAGGAGAACTCCACTAAAGGCAAGTGAGTTTCCCAACTGTTACCGAAATCTATCACACAAGCTCGTAGCATGTTTTCCTAAGGTTTGGATGGTACGTTCCATTTGACCATCGGTTTGAGGATAGTACGCCGTACTCATATCTAGACGCGTACCTAAATCTTTTTGCAGAGATTGCCAGAAATGTGATGTGAATAGAGTGTCACGATCCGAGATAATAGAGATTGGCACTCCGTGCCGAGAGACCACTTCCTTAAAATAAGAACAAGTAATTTTTTGCATTTTGCCAGTCTCTCTGATTGCTAAGAAGTGAGCGGATTTAGTCAGATGATCGACAATCACCCAGATGGTGTCGCATCCGCTAGGAGTTTGGGGTAATTTGGTTATAAAGTCCATAGAGATTTGTTCCCATTTCCACATTGGAATCTCTGGTTGTTGAAGTAAGCCAGAAGGCTTTTGGTATTCCACTTTAACCTTTGCGCAAGTCAGGCACTTGCTCACATAGGTGGCTATATCAGCCTTCATCTTTGGCCACCAATATATCACCTTTAGGTCAGGATACATCTTGTCGGAACCTGGATGAATAGAGTATTGAGATTTGTGAGATTCATCCATTACAAGTTCCCCTATGTTCCCATACTTTGGAACCCATATTTCGCTCTGCGAAACAGTGAATACCGTCCGATTTAAGCTCAAGTTGTTTCTCCATACCACGCGTGGATTACAACGGTAGGTTTTCCTCTTTCAGGGCTTTGAGCACTACGGATCTAATCAGGTAGTCCAGGGTGGATAGTGAGATGTAATGCTCGAAATCGTCTGGTTTTAGTTTCTTTCCTGCTAAGGGCATTGGCTATTACGTTAGCCTTTCCCGGGTGATACTTGATAGCACAATCATAGTCATTCAAGAGTTCGATCCAACGATGCTGTCGCATGTTTAACTCTTTCTGTTCGAAGATGTGCTGAACACTCTTGTGATCGGTGTAAATAATGCACTTGGTACCGTACAAGTTATGTCTCCATATCTTTAGTGCAAATACCACGGCTCCCAACTCTAAGTCGTGAGTCGTGTAGTTCTCCTCGTGGATTTTCAGTTGACGAGAAGCATATGCGATCACTTTCTCGCGTTGCATCAGTACACAACCAAGACCTTGAATGGATTCGTCACAATATACCACAAAATCATCTATTCCCTCTAAAAGAGATATGATAGGTTCACTGTAGAGTTTATGTTGAGGAGTTGGGATGCTGATTCCTGGGTGTCACCCCAGTTATAGGGTTTACCCTTTTGAGTTAGGGCAGTGAGGGGTTGAGCAATCTTGGAGAATCCCTCGATGAAATGAAGGTAATAGCCAGCCAATCCCAGAAATTGTCGCACCTCAGTTGGAATAGTCGGTGTCGCCCAATTATTGATGGCTTCTATTTTAGATGGATCGACATGTATTCCTTTTTCGTTGACTACATGTCCTAAGAATTTCACTTCATGAATCCAGAATTCGCACTTGGAAAATTTGGCATACAATTGCTCTTGTTTCAGCAATTCTAGAATCAAACGTAGGTGTTCCTCATGTTCATCCCTATTCTTCGAATAGATGAGGATGTCATCAATGAATACGATGACAAATTGATCAAGGTACGGTTTACACACACGGTTCATGAGATCCATGAATACTGCTGGTGCATTGGTCAATCCAAATGGCATGACCATGAATTCGTAGTGACCTTACCTAGTTCTGAATGCCGTCTTTGAGATGTCTTCGTCTCGGACTCTCAACTGATGATAACCGGATCTAAGATCTATCTTGGAATAGAAGCTTGATCCCTGGAGTTTGTCAAACAAATCATCGATGCGGGGTAAAGGATAACGGTTCTTGATGGTTACTTTGTTTAGCTCACGGAAATCGGTGCGCATGCGGAAAATCTTGTCTATCTTCTTGACGAATAGGACTGGAGTTCCCCATGGCGATGAGCTAGGTCGGATGGAACTTTTATCCAACAACTCTTGCAGTTGTGTAGATATTTCTTGCAATTCACTGGGTGCAAGTCTGTAGGGTGCCCGAGCAATAGGCGTTGCTCCGTGTACTAGATTGATTTGGAATTCAACTTGACGATAAGGCGGAAGACCAGGTAGGTCTTCGGAAAATACCTCCGGATAATCACGAATGATTGGGATATCGTCAATCTTTTTCTCCTCGGATGGCTGCTCGGCGACGAGAGCCAGAATGGCAGTATGACTTTACGCAAACACTTATGCGCTCTTATGAAGGATATGATGCCTATGACTGCACTATTCCTTTTGTCTTGGGCGGAAAGGGTTTCTCCACTTGGGAGAGGAAGGCGAACAATTTTGTCACGGCAAATAATCTCGGCTCGGTTCTTAGATAACCAATCCATGCCGACAATCACGTTAAAGTTGCCAAATGTGACTGGCATAAGATCAATGTCAAGTTCATGATCAGCCAATCCAAGTTTACAACCCTTAAGAATACGAGTTGCTTCAGTTATCTGTCCATCAGCTATTTCTATGGTGTACTTACCTTCTAGTAGGGTTGGAGTACGCCCGCACCAGTAAGAAATTTGTGAAGTTATGCTGAAACTTCTAGTGAGACCCGTGCTTATAAGGTAAGCGTCGGACAATGCTGAGGCCAAGGGAAGAGGTTCACATATAGGAAAAGAAATTTAATGAAATACATATTTCAGTAACACAAGGGATAGGATGTCTGTTTAAGTAGTCGCGTTCAACCAATGGTTGGTTAGATTAAATCCTCGTTTTCTAATGTCATTAGAACAACTGGATCATTTTATGAAGAGATAAGCCCGTTTACAGAGTTGGATATCCTGTGGTATAAATCAAATTAAACTGAAGATTAGTCACAGGATGAGGTAACAAGGTCAAATGGAATCTATTGTTGGAGTGTAAGGAATAACGTGTTAGTTTTGTAAGAATTCCTAATTTCCGCGTACATAGTTGGAGTCGGTGGGTTTACCACGAGGTTCTATTAGAGTCTCAACCAAGATGGTTTCATTAATCAAGTCTGGATGAGAGTCTTAAGTTCACTAAGGCTCTTACATGAGTGAAATCAAATGATGGATCCTATGTATGATAGTTCAGTGTGTTCGTAAATACCTTCAACATGATAGTCGCGTCTATCAACTGTTAAACAGATTTAACGATACCAACTAGTCGTTGAGTGGGTTACGAGAATTTCTACGGATAGTGGAAACTTAAGTCTGTAAATCACTAATTAGGACTATTTATCCACACACTAGTTTCACCAGGACTTACATGCACCTCAAATTACTATTACGTTTGCACCCGTAACGATAATTTGTTATGCATGCTCACCCTAGCTTCTCCCTGTCCTGTGTCAAAATGTCCCTCAAATTTTTTTATGGCTGAGTACAAAGTGTTGTTAGAGACGATAAGTCATTGAAAGGCTCATTCATCAATCATAAGTTGGTCAACTAGGACTCATATCAGGATGAGTAGTCGGTGATCGTTTGATCTGAGTATTCACTCGAGTTGAAATACACTACGATGGTCCAATCCAGCGGATTGTAGATGGAATCACACACGCGAAATGCGACTTTGAGAAGTGAAACTAGTTCATGGTTGTGTGTTACTGGAAGAGGCGAAGTAGCCGTCCTTCCAACTGAGTCAGGATAGGGTTTGGGTATGCAATGAGCAAGGCTTTCTCAACCTTGTGGTCAATCTTTCTTCAACAGAATATCGACCAAAGCGCGAGCCCACGGCTGGGGAAAGTGATGACATCTACGTGTCAATGGATTCTACAGTGATGTGTGCAACAGTGTAAGGCCCCAAACCCGGAAGGCCTCACTTGTTGGATTTACTCATTCACAAACAGTTCTTAAACATGAATATCAAATAACGCAGCGGAAAATTTCATTTAAACATAACGTCATCATTGTTCATACATGCGGAAGCGTAAACATTGTTTAAAACATAAATACATCATTACTAAACATAACGAGATGCCAGTCTTCATAGTCAGTCGGGTAACTCCTCTCGCTAGCCAAGCATCACCGTCCATCCTCATAACCCGCTTTACCTGAATGTGCACACTAAAAAGTCAGCTACGCTGGTGAGTTCTAGTTTTCGTTCGATTTAAGAAATGGTTCATCATTCAAAACATTCATTAGGGTTTAACATCACGTATAAGAAAACAGGGCCTTTCATTCATCATTTTTCCTCATCATAAACACATTGAACGGATCATTTGTTTAAAACATTTAACATTCCTTTAAGTCATACATCACTATCTACAATCTGTATCTTTCTTTAAGCGTCTCTGTGTCCCCGAAGGAACCTTTGATGTTGTGGGCAACCGCTACGTATCGCCGTCATTGCCACAACCATTTAATACGTGGGGTCAACCGTTACGAATCGCCGTCATTGCCCAACACGTATCTTTCCTTTGGGAATCAACCGCTACGTATCGCCGTCATTGATTTCCCATTCAATACGTGGGGTCAACCGTTACGAATCGCCGTCATTGCCCAACACGCATCTTTCCTTTGGGAATCAACCGTTACGTATCGCCGTCATTGATTTCCTATTACCTCTTTCTCTTAGGATGATCGTCATCACCCGAGTAACCGTCGTTACCCCCTTACCAGTTGTACAACATCAAAACCATTGGCAGGCCACCAAGACACTGCCCCTGTTGCTCTTATGGCAACTATGGCTCGCTGTCCATAATCTACCACAAGGCTGGGAATTACATTCCCAGACTTCATTCGTCAATTCCATTCACTCAACAGATTAGATTTGTAATGACTTCTTTAAAACCTTTGCCCTTTTTCTTTTCTTTTCATAAAACCTTTCATTCATTTTCAAAACCCTTTACCTTTAGTTTAATCCATTTCTTTATAAACATTACGTTCGTAAACATTCCGTTCATAAAACTCTCTTTCCGTAAACCGTTCATTCCAATCATTTCATTTCGTAAACATAGTTTCATAAGCATCATTTATAAACATAGTTTCATAAAAACATCATTTCATATGCATGCACACCAGCCCGAAAACATTATATAAAACATTTAAAAGAGGGCTTCTAGAACTCACCTGATTGGCTAGACTCAAATCTGTCCTAACTACGACCCAACGAGCGTCACACGTGACCTGAATTGGTTACAAAATACATATATCAGACCTAACCTCAATTCACACTTTTACTCAGCTGATATAGGTGAACTTAATGCTAAGTTCGCTTCCACTGGCCTAGGAGAACTTATAGGCGAACTTGATAAGTTCGCTTACCTTTGGCCAGGCGAACTTAACTTAGGCGAACTTGCCAGTCGAACATAATAAGTTCGCCTCAACCAGGCGAACATAATCAGGCTCACTTGATAAGTTCTCACTTGATAAGTTCGCCTCCACCAGGAGAACTTGCTAAGTTCACCTGCACCAGCAGTCATCTTCCCAAACAGTCCCGAAGTTCATGCATTCGAGTCCGATTATGTCAAAACTTCAACTTTCTTTGCTCAAAACAACCGGTTTTCATTCCAGATACTAAACCTAAGCTTATTCTCAAGTTTCATCCGTAAAAACGTCCTATTTTTACCCGAAAACTCGAAAACCCAACTTAAGCAAAAATCTCAAATTTAGCTCGACTAGTTACCTGGATGACGATTCTAATTTGGAGGTTTCCTTCACGAGTGCAGGAGACACGAGCTGGTGCGATCTTGGGCGATTCCGACACTCTCTCTCTCTACGGGTTTTCTCTCTCTAGAATTGCAAAAGAGGAGAAGTGAGGGGCCTTGGGCTATTTATAGGGGAGACCTCCCCAAGCCCGGTTGGCGACCGACCCGGCCCGACTTCGTCCCGCTTGAACTCGCTAACTTTATTTCTCACCATTTTAGGATGTTACAAGTCTACCCCCTTACAATAGGTTTCGTCCCCGAAACCCATCATAGGTCAAATAGATAAGGGTATAACTCCCTCATTTCCGCCTCCGCTTCCCATTTAGCCTCTGATCCCTTTCGGTGCTTCCATTGGACTTTAACCAATTGGATCACTTTGTTACGCAAACGTTTCTCCTTTCGGTCTAAGATAGTCACGGGTTCTTCAATGTAGTTAAGGCGTTTGTCGACCTCGATGTCAGTAAGTGGTACATGAGCTGATTCATCCGCCAAACACTTTCGTAAGTGTGACACATGGAAGGTAGGATGAATCCCACTTAACTCATCGGGCAACTCCAACCGATATGCGACTTCACCAACCCGTGCCGCTATCCTAAAAGGTCCGACAAACCTCGGACTTAACTTTCCTCTCTTCCTGAATCGAATGATTCCCTTCTAGGGTGACACTTTCAACATTACTCTGTCCCCAACATCAAACTCAATAGGCCTTCGTCGTTTATCCGCATAGGATTTCTGACGATCTTGTGCGGCCTTCATTCGTGCTTTGATTTGATCAAACCTTTTCGACGTTTCTTTTACGACTTCAAGACTTCCTAATTCCTTCTGTCCAATCTCACCCCAACAAACCGGGGTCCTGCATCTTCTCCCATAACAACATTTCGTAAGGCGGCATGCCTATCGTCGTGTGATAACTATTGTTGTAGGAGAATTCGGCTAACGGCAGATGACTGTCCCAACTGCCACCGAAGTCGATAATACAAGCACGAAGCATATCCTCCAATGTCTGAATGGTCCTTTCGGACTGACCATCCGTTTGCGGGTGGTATGCAGTGCTGATATTAAGCCTCGTGCCCATCGCCTCGTGAAATCTTTTCCAGAACCTCGATGTGAATCGTGTGTCCCGGTCAGATACAATCGACAAAGGCATCCCATGCCGCGCCACGACTTCGCTTATAAATATCTCCGCTAATCTTTCCGACGAGAACGTCTCGCGAATAGGAAGGAAATGCGCACTTTTCGTTAAACGGTCCACAATCACCCAGATGGCATCATGACCTTTAGCTGTGCGAGGTAGCTTGGTTATGAAGTCCATGGTAATGTGTTCCCACTTCCATTCTGGTATCTCAAGTGGTTGAATCTTTCCATATGGTTTCTGGTGCTCGGCCTTCACTTGGGAGCAAGTTAAGCACTTGCTTACATACTTCGTCACATCATATTTCATTTCAGGCCACCAGTAGTCCTTCTTCAGATCTTGGTACATTTTATTGGTACCAGGATGGATAGAGTACCGAGACTTATGAGCCTTATCCAAGATTTTGGTCCTAAGTTCGCCACCCATAGGTATCCATACCCGTCCAAAACGTGTCCTAACACCGAGGGTGTTATATTCCAACTTGTCCTGTTGGCCAACCATTCTTTCTTTCTTTATGTTTTCTTCCTTAAGTGCTTCATCTTGAGCTCTTTCAATTTCCCTCATCACATCTGATGTTACCACCAACTGGCAAGCTTTCACTCTAATAGGAGCAGGCACATCCTTTCGGCTTAGAGCGTCAGCCACCAAGTTTGCCTTCCCAGGATGGTACATGATTTCACAGTCATAGTCCTTCAATAGTTCCAACCATCGTCTCTGCCCCATATTAAGTTCCCTTTGTTCGAAGAAGTATTTCAAACTTTTATGGTCGGAATAAATAGTAAACTTCACCCCGTAAAGGTAGTGTCTCCATATTTTCAATGCGAATACGACAGCAGCAAGTTCCAAATCGTGAGTCGGATAATTGGCTTCGTGAACCTTCAACTGCCGTGACGCATATGCAACCACTCTCCCGCGTTGCATCAATACGCACCCTAATCCCTGACCTGAAGCGTCAGAGTATACCACCAAGTCTTCACTGCCCTCGGGTAGGGCCAAGACTGGAGCTTGGGTTAGCTTCTCCTTCAATTTCTTAAACGCTTCGTCCTGGGTCGAACCCCATTCGTACTTTACCTATTTCCGAGTCAAATTTGTCAACGGCGAAGCTATTTTCGAGAAATCCTGGATGAATCTCCGATAGTAGCCTGCCAATCCCAAGAAACTGCGGATTTCAGTTGGCGTCTTAGGAATATTCCATTCCTTTACCGTCGTTATCTTTGCTGGGTCAACCATAATGTCGTTCGGGTTAATGACGTGACCTAGGAATTGGACTTCCCTAAGCCAGAACGCGCATTTGGAGAACTTAGCATACAGTTTCTCTTTCTTCAGAGCCTCTAACACCTCCTTTAAGTGACATGCGTGATCACCCTCATTCTTGGAGTAGATGAGGATATCATCGATGAACACGATTACCGATCGATCCAGCATCGGTCGACACACCCTATTCATTAAGTCCATGAACGTTGCGGGGGCGTTCGTCAATCCAAAAGACATTACGCGGAACTCGAAATGTCCATAATGCGTGCGAAATGCAGTTTTCGGTATGTCTTCTTCTCTCACCTTCAGCTGATGGTATCCAGATCGAAGGTCTATCTTTGAGAACCAACTTGCACCCTGTAACTGATCGAACAGATCGTCGATCCTTGGTAGAGGGTACTTGTTCTTCACAGTTCGCTTGTTCAACTCTCTGTAGTCGATACACATTCTCATGGAACCATCCTTTTTCTTTACAAACAGCACGGGAGCACCCCAAGGCGAGATGCTTGGTTGAATAAATCCCTTTTCAAGCAATTTGTTCAATTGGGTAATAAGCTCTCCACTGGTGCTAGTCGATATGGAGCCTTAGCCATAGGCTGGGCATCTGATACTAAGTCAATTCGGAACTCAATCTCTCTGTCGGGTGGTATTCCAGGCAAATCCTCTGGAAACACCTCCGGGTATTCGCGTACCACGGGTACATCGTCTAGTTCCTTTGCTTCCTTGCACTTGTCAATCACGTACACCAGATAGGCCTCGCATCCGCGCCTTAAATAATCCGATGCCTTAACCATAGAAATGATGTTGGGCATTGGAGTATCACGATCTCCAAGAATTTCGATCTCACTACCATCCGGCGCCTTTAGTCGGATTATCTTTCGCTTGCAAATAATTGCGCTTCATTGGCGGTTAGCCAGTCCATTCCCAACACTACATCAAACCCACCCAAAACCATAACTAAAAGCACGACGGGGAACTTATGACCTTCTATTTGAATCGAGGAATTATCAACTACATCAGTTACTCTCGCGGTTCTACCCTCAGCAGTTTCTACACTGAAGGCCCTTTCTAGCTTATTAACAGCACACTTCATTTGTTTACAAAAAGTTACAGATATAAAGCTCTTACTGACACCCGAATCAAATAACACAGATACTTTAATGTGGTCAAGAATGAACGTACCTGACGCCACATCGGGGTCCTTCCTAGCCTGATCCTGTGTCAGTGCGTACGCTCGCGTCTTCACACGAGATCCCTCTCCCTTCTTTTCCGGGCCCTTTCCCTTCCCGGTTTCCCCCATTCTGGGATTCGGGCAGTCCCTACTCAGATGACCGACATCCCCACAGTTGTAGCACTTGTAGTGTTGTGTGCACTCACGGGCGTAGTGCCCGGTCTGGCCACATTTGAAACACAAGTTAGATCCCAGTCTACATTCACCTGTGTGCTTCCTTCCACATTTCTTACAAACGGTCGGCTCATCCACCCGAGCCCTCTTATCACGAGCCCCAAACATCTTTCCCCCAGTTTGCTTGTTTGAGAAGCTCGGTCTCTTCTTTTGCTCTTCAACGGCAACAACATTCAGTGCCAGATCGTCAAATACCACGCCACTTAGCTCTACTGCCGAATCATAGGTAGCAGGGGCGTTTGCCTTAACATAGGTGCGGACCTGGTCCGGCAACCCCTGAATGTAGCATACAATCTTTCTCTCCTCAGTGGTGATCAGATGTGGCACCAGGCGTGCCAACTCGTTGTACCGGGTGGTGTATTGACGGTGAGTCATATTACCAGCCTTTAAATTCAGAAATTCTCTCTCCACCTTCTCAATCTCGTTCCTTGGGCAAAAATTCTTAATAACTAACGCCTTCTTATCATTCCATAACATAGAGTCAACAACTGCATCTCCCTTGGCCTGTCGCACTCCCTCCCACCAGTGGGACGCTTCCTCTCTTAAGGAGTTAGCAGCAAATTTTACCACTTGATCCATTCGGCATTCGCTGAGACGGATGGCAGCCTCCATACGGATTACCCAGTCAAATGTAGCCACCGCTTCTTTCTTTCCGGTTAGGACAGGCGGGTCACATGCTTTAAATGACTTGTAGTCGCATCCGCGAGCAGGCGGTGCGTTGTCGGTCTCTTTTACAAGGGCATCAGCTGCCGCACTAGGCCCACCTTCCCCATTAATACTCTTTAAAGCTTCTGCCAATAGACATGGCAGTGTAGTTTTCATTAATTCTGTAAATTCATGGGCTATAGCAGCCCTTACTTCTGGTTCAAAGGTGAAGGGTTGATCTTCAGGCTGAGTTTGCTCAGTTTCATGCACACTAACTTCCGGTTCAGTGTGAACACTTCCTTCTTCACTATACTCTTGGCGTGCAGGGGTCCTGCCGCGCCCACCGTTACGACCACCGGTACGGCCTCCACCACGCGTTCCGTTCCCTCTCCTCGCCATTTCGTTCTATAAGACAAGGAATCCAATGTCATCACGCTAGTTAACAAATAAAATTCAACAAGCACTGTAAGATGTTAATATACACCGGCCATCTGCAATTAACCATTACACTACTTTTCGATTTCTATTTGACCACCTTTGTGATTCCATCAAAACACAAGCCCTTACCTAACCCTTTCTAAGGCATAATATATATATATATATATATATATATATATATATATATATATATATATATATATATATATATATATAAATATATACTACCTTCATACCTGATGTTGTGGCTCGAGTTACTCGTACTGGCATTCGCTTTCGGTCCTATTAACAGTTTAAGTTCAGACACTGGAAGTGGCTGAATCTCTCAAACTATTGCTCTGATACCAACTTGTAAGGCCCCAAACCCGGGAGGCCTCACTTGTTGGATTTACTCATTCACAAACAGTTCTTAAACATGAATATCAAATAACGCAGCGGAAAATTTCATTTAAACATAACGTCATCATTGTTCATACATGCGGAAGCGTAAACACTGTTTAAAACATAAATACATCATTACTAAACATAACGGGATGCCAGTCTTCATAGTCAGTCGGGTAACTCCTCTCGCTAGCCAAGCATCACCGTCCATCCTCATAACCTGCCTTAACCTGAATGTGCACACTAAAAAGTCAGCTACGCTGGTGAGTTCTAGTTTTCGTTCGATTTAAGAAATGGTTCATCATTCAAAACATTCATTAGGTTTTAACATCACGTATAAGAAAACAGGGCCTTTCATTCATCATTGAAAACCTTCAAACATTTTTCCTCATCATAAACACATTGAACGGATCATTTGTTTAAAACATTTAACATTCCTTTAAGTCATACATCACTATCTACAATCTGTATCTTTCTTTAAGCGTCTCTGTGTCCCCGAAGGAACCTTTGATGTTGTGGGCAACCGCTACGTATCGCCGTCATTGCCACAACCATTTAATACGTGGGGTCAACTGTTACGAATCGCCGTCATTGCCCAACACGCATCTTTCCTTTGGGAATCAACCGCTACGTATCGCCGTCATTGATTTCCCATTCAATACGTGGGGTCAACCGTTACGAATCGCCGTCATTGCCCAACACGCATCTTTCCTTTGGGAATCAACCGTTACGTATCGTCGCCATTGATTTCCTATTACCTCTTTCTCTTAGGATGATCGTCATCACCCGAGTAACCGTCGTTACCCCCCTTACCAGTTGTACAACATCAAAACCATTGGCAGGCCACCAAGACACTGCCCCTGTTGCTCTTATGGAAACTATGGCTCGCTGTCCATAATCTACCACAAGGCTGGGAATTACATTCCCAGACTTCATTCGTCAATTCCATTCACTCAACAGATTAGATTTGTAATGACTTCTTTAAAACCTTTGCCCTTTTTCTTTTCTTTTCATAAAACCTTTCATTCATTTTCAAAACCCTTTACCTTTATTTTAATCCATTTCTTTATAAACATTACGTTCGTAAACATTCCGTTCATAAAACTCTCTTTCCGTAAACCGTTCATTCCAATAATTTCATTTCGTAAACATAGTTTCATAAGCATCATTTATAAACATAGTTTCATAAACATTGTTTCGTAAAACATCATTTCATATGCATGCACACCAGCCCGAAAACATTATATAAAACATTTAAAAGAGGGTTTCTAGAACTCACCTGATAGGCTAGACTCAGATCTGTCCTAACTACGACCCAACGAGCGTCACACGTGACCTGAATTGGTTACAAAATACATATCAGACATAACCTCAATTCACACTTTTACTCAGCTGATATAGGCGAACTTAATGCTAAGTTCGCTTCCACTGGCCTAGGCGAACTTGATAAGTTCGCTTACCTTTGGCCAGGCGAACTTAACTTAGGCGAACTTGCCAGTCGAACATGATAAGTTCGCCTCAACCTGCCAGGCGAACTTGCCAGGCGAACATAATCAGGCGAACTTGATAAGTTAAGTTCGCCTCCACCAGGCGAACTTGACAAGTTCGCCTTCACCAGCAGTCATCTTCCCAAACAGTCCCTAAGTTCATGCATCCGAGTCCGATTATGTCAAAACTTCAACTTTCTTTGCTCAAAACAACCGGTTTTCATTCCAGTTACTAAACCTAAGCTTATTCTCAAGTTTCATCCGTAAAAACGTCCTATTTTTACCCGAAAACCCAACTTAAGAAAAAATCTCAAATTTAGCTCGAATGGTTACCTGGATGACGATTTTGATTTGGAGGTTTCCTTCACGAGTGCAGGAGACACGAGCTAGTGCGATCTTGGGCGATTCCGACACTCTCTCTCTCTACGGGTTTTCTCTCTCTAGAATTGCAAAAGAGGAGAAGTGAGGGGTTTTAGGCTATTTATAGGGGAGACCTCCCCAAGCCCGGTTCGCGACCGACCCGGCCCGACTTCGGCCCGCTTGAACTCGCTAACTTTATTTCTCACCATTTTAGGATGTTACAAACAGTCTGCCTTCACACGGCGTATCGTTGCTAGTGGGTACAGTAGGGACTCACCTCCGACGATCTCAACTCCCAAAGAGACATGTGCTACTGCTGAGTGTCATCCATAACATGGACCTGAGAAAGCCCACCATACCCGACAGATGATGGTGGTGTGAGAGACTCCTCCGAAGGCTCCGTCTTGCTGCCCTCGGACGGGAGTGGATGTTGTTTTGGTGATTCCCCGAGTGTCTCCACTGGGAATGATGATGTAATGCGAATGACGTGTTCCTCGTCAGTAGAGGGTGGTATGAATGATGTCAACATGCCTTCAATGCAACGCATGTGTAGATGCTACGTGTAGCATGTATGGGTGTCTGTGTCGTGTAACTAATGTGTGTGGGTTATAGTCTAGTATGCAATCCTAGTTCTCTATAACCAATGGCTCTAATACCAATATGTCATACCCCCAAAATACACTAACAGATTTTTACCGTTTGGCGTGTGACAAACTAGGATCTCAGTCATTAGTTACATCAAACGACACTATATGGGACTTACAATGTCATAACATAAAAGTTCAGAGTTAATGCGGAAGCGTTTAAACCAGAAAGTAAATGCGCAAAACCATGCGCCAAAGTTTAGTTTAATAAAAATAAGTGAATTGTTTTAACGGTTTGCAGATGAGTGAAATGATAGTAGTACTCCATGCATGTCCTAGTTGTGCAACCTGTGCCTTAGTGACCTGAGAAAACATGTACGAAAAGTGTCAACACAAGGTTGGTGAGTTCACAGGTTTCAATAACAAGTAAAGCGTTTGCAGATTATGTACATTCCAATATGCATATCTATAGGTAGCTAACCTACGTTCCTGTCTTGCTAAAGCGTTCGTAACCGAAGCTGACATGAGTTTGTTTGTTTGCCTCCATCCAAGTCTATCAACTCTGACTAATCTGACTATGCTAATATTTCACCCGTTCGACCTCCAATCGAGGTAGCGCGACTAACGCGGGTGGGGCTTGTCAAGCACCAGTAGTACTACTAAACATTACCACGCTAAGATCCATATTAACGGTACGTTGTGAATGTGAGGACTTTCAATAATAGTTGCAATACGCTTAGCCCTAACAGTGATATCATATGAAGTACCATAATCAAAATATTTTGCGTCATGTTTTCTCCCCCAACGGGAAAAACATGTAAAATGATGTTCGTTTACGTACATGTTTCTCCCCCATGGGAAAACAAGTAAAAGTATGATGGTTTGTGTACATGTTTCTCCCCCAACAGGAAAACGAGTAAAAGGGGCCGTGAAACTCACTTGGGTCGTGTATGAGTAGTAGATAACATCACACAAGGATGCAAGTAGGAAACACAAGAGTTTGCCTGTGAACTGCTTACGTATGCCCTAAAATTACAAGCATAATAGTTAGGGATACAATGGGATTTCAGTGACGACGACACGGAAGATTTGAACGTCCTAGAACATACTTAGGATCAACGAGTAGACTAACTTGTCCACGGGATTAATGATTTCTTAATATAATAATTGAAATAAAAGTGTTTCGTGTCGAACGTCTCTAATTACGAATAATATTAATTAATAAATAAATTCGTACGTTTGTACCATCTAACAATGGCCTAAGAAAATAATATAGTTTATTATATTATTTTTGAACTCGAAGAAAATATACGAAAATCGCTTAAGTGGCAAAAATAATAAATATATTATTTTTATTTGAGATTATGAACGTGAGTAAATAATATAAATAATTATATTATTAATTAGTTCGAAACGTTACACGAGTTTAATAAACGAGGCGAAATAATATAAAAATATATATTATTTTATAATAGGAGTCACGGATTGAAAATAATATAAATATATTATTTTATTTAAAGTCGTAGTTTGAAAATAATATAAATATATTATTTTAAAAGTGTAAATAATATTAATTATAATTTATAAAACCAAACCGAGCCTACAGGTGGTTTATGGGTTTAAAACATATTAATATATTAATATAATAGTATGGGAGTAATTTACATAAATTAATTATAGTGGAAAAAGTCCCAAAAAAAGAATGCAGGAGACCGGACTCGAACCCGAGTCTCCTGCCTATGAGTCAAGTGCATTACCAAGTCCGCCTGCTAGGGAATCACACAAGATACCAGTTTCATTTGTTTTTAACATACACGCCCCTGTGGTTCCCTCCCTGTACGCACAGCCAATCGAATCCAGCCCCAAAACCATCGAATTCGATCATGATTTGAATGCAAGGCATATGGGTTTTGTAACGATTCCGTGGGTGGAGTTAATTGCAAAAACATCAGGTTTAAAGCCTTTAATTCTAGTTTCAAAAACCGTAACCCTAGTTTTACGAACACAGATTCTAATAGGTCAATTTCGATAATGTTTTGGATTAAAAACATAGGGCTTTTACTAAATAGAACATTACGAATCCATTGGTGTAGTTTAATTTGATTGAGATGGTGTTAAAGATCACAAACCCCAAATTGAATACGAAAAAACCCTAATTCTCAGATCATTATCAATCCGATAATAAAAGGTTGGATTAACTGAGGGCTTTTGATCACTAGTGGATTGCGAAACTGTTGATACAATTTAATTGAATTAACGTTGCGATTAAGATCAAAACCCCCAATTCAGTTTATGAACGAACCCTAGATACGGGATCTTATCCAATTCGATGTTAATAGACTGAATTGACATATGACTTTTGCTTTAGAGGTGGAAACGAAACTAATGGAGTAAGAAATTACCAGAATGGATGTCGAATCGACGGGGTTCGAGTAATGTAGGTGCCGGATGTGAACTAGTTGGCCTCCGACGACTTCTGCTGCTTCTCCGATCGAATTAACACGCACAATAGCTTCAGAGGGATTCGTTTAGTGTGTGAAGATGATTTGTTTGCGAATTAGATACAATAATTTGTTGAATTCGATGGATAAACAATGGTAGTCGACGGTTATGCAATAACTTGTCATTAATCGGTTTAATTCGACAATGATAGTGTTTAAGACGATGGTTATGACCGTTAATGCGGAGAACGTGAGATCAGTTACAATTTCGAACGAATTTCTGTTGTAGCACATGGATTTGAACAAAGAACGACTGAGTTGACTTTCTTTGGTCAACAGAAATCAAAATATAGCTATTTACAATTGTAGTCCCTCTGGTTTCATGCATTAGGGTTTGAAACTTGGCAGAATTTATCCCTGAGGTTTGAACTTGGTTACGATCTAGTTAGATTTGACTATTGAACGTCAACATGAAGCAACGATAGGTTAATTTCCTCTTTAGTCCCTCAAGTGTTGTGTAGTTAAGTTTGAAAATAGGCAGAATTAGTCCCTGGAGTTTGAGATTGGTTAAATAAGTTAGGTTTTAACTGGATTTGCTAACGGAATTAACTGGAAAAGTCCGGATTGTCACATCATCCCCTAGTTGAAAGAATTTTCGTCCCGAAAGTTGAAAGAAAATTTTTTTTCTAGGCATCACATCATCCCTTAGTTGAAAGAATTTTCGTCCCGAAAATTTAGAATATACCTTAGGTTTTTGACGTGGATTGTTTGAACAGATGAGGATACTTGAGCATCATCTGGTCCTCGCGCCCCCATGTGAATTCTGGTCCACGTTTCGAGTTCCAACGAACTCTGACAATAGGGATTTTACTGTGTTTAAGCGTTTTGACTTCCCTATCCATGATTTCTACCGATTCTTCAATGAAGCGTAGTTGTTCATCGATTTGTAGTTCCTGAAGAAAAACTGCGAGTGTCTCGTCTGCTAGACATTTCTTCAAGTTCGAGACATGAAAGACGTCGTGTACCCCCACTAAGTCCTTCAGGTAGGTCCAGTTGATACGCTACTGGGCCAACTCTCTTCACTAATTTGAACGGTACAGCATAACGAGGGTTCAGTTTGCCTCGTTTCCAGAAGCGGATTAAACCTTTCCAAGGTGAGACTTTGAGTAGAACCATGTCACCTACTTGAAACTCTAACGGTTTACGACGCTTGTCGGCATAGCTCTTTTGAAGATCACGAGCTGCCGCCATACGGTTTCGGATTTGAATGATCTTTTCAGAAGTTTCGAATACAAGTTCGGGACCTGTAAGTTGGCTATCACCAACTTCGGTCCAACAGATAGGAGATCGGCATTTACGTCCGTACAATGACTCGAATGGTGCTGCCTTGATGCTAGTGTGATAACTGTTATTGTAGGAGAACTCCACTAAAGGCAAGTGAGTTTCCCAACTGTTACCGAAATCTGTCACACAAGCTCGTAGCATGTTTTCCTAAGGTTTGGATGGTACGTTCCGTTTGGCCATCGGTTTGAGGATGGTACGCCGTACTCATATCTAGACGCGTACCTAAAGCTTTTTGTAGAGATTGCCAGAAGCGTGATGTGAAAATTCCTAAAGGGTTAAAAAAATGTCATAAGCATTAAAAACAATAACCTGAGATGCTAAAGGGTCCAAAAATTTTCACTCTTTAGAGTTCACTATAATCGCAGTTTACAGGGATGATGTAAACATCATTGAGAAAAACTGTCAAACTACAAGAGAGAGAATTTTTTAAAGAACTCGACACAACTAAATTATTCCTTGACCTGTAGTTCGGGTATGTTTGTAATTGTGTCCACCGATCAAACTACATCTAGAAGATGAATGGTAATATATCTCTTGGGGAGAAAATGCGAGTTGTACTATTTTTCCCTTAGCTATGGTTTTGTCCCATCGGGTTTTTCCTAGCAAGGTTTTTAATGAGTCAACATCGCCAAGCATATTAAAGGATAAGTTGATATCCTTATGGGACTCGAGACATGGGATTGTTCTACGAGAAAATATGGGGTTTTCAAACTAGTTGGCTATACAAATGTTTGATACTAATCAGACTTTCACAAAGTTCGATATCAATCTCGATTCATTTTACTTGTGGAGCTCAATGATTCAACATATTCAAGAAGATAGCCGATTGGAGTCGATGAAGCCCGACTACAACATATTCAAGAAGAGAGCGGATTGGAGTCGATGAAGCCCGAGTACACTATGAAGACAATATAACAAGAGTCGCTCAAATGAAAGAAGATTACACCAAAAATCAAATCAAGCAATTGTCACAGAAGATTATACTCCGCATGATGAAAGACATATATTTGAGGGGGAGAATTATACACGCTGCACTATTTTTCTCTTCACTAAGTTTTTTTCTCACTGAGTTTTCTTAGTAAGGTTTTTTTAACGAGGCAACATAACTGATCCAATAATATCAGTTTATACTTTTTGGTCCTGAAGTACCGACTTAAATGTGTTGTTAATAGTGTACTAATGTGCTAATATGTCTGAGGATGAGTGTTATGAAACTCTGACTTTAATACACTTAATACAGACATTATACCCCATTAGTACTACATTCATTATAGAGTCAGTTTCAATCTCACTATAAATATTATATATGTAAAACAAACCAAAAGAAATGAATGAAACGAGTTATCCTCTCCCATTTTCTCTCGTGTTTTTGTCAAAAGAATGCTTTTTGTATGATATTTACTTATTATACGGTATTAGAGAATACACATCAGTATTGGTATATATACTATATTCTTAAATTATAAGGGAAAAAAATAAGATTTAAGTTAAAAGAGTTTTACATCAGATTCTTTAAACCTTATCTTTATCTTTAAAATTATAAGAAAATGTACACTGAAATCTTAAATATACAAATTGCTTAACATTTTTTTTAAATTATAAGGATAAAGAATGAGATGTGAGAGGTTTTTAAAAAATGAACAATTTTTTTATGAAATGATGGTTTTTAGTTAAATTATAAAGATAAAGATAAATAAACTGATGAGAATGCTCTTAGAGCATTCGCAGCCGGTTTCATATTGTTATCCTTATAATTACACTAAAATCACTACATTTTCTCTACCCTTTTCAACTAAATAATATTTTTTTATTCCTTTATCATTTCATTTTCTCTCTTTTCCACTCACAACCACTTTAAAAAAATATTAAAAAATTTATACAGGAGAACAATGTTTTCACAAATATACCAAAAATTTATACATTTTCTCTCTCCTCCACTCACAACCACTTTAGACCACTCCTTAAAATATACCAAAGCCACTCACAAACATATACCCAACTGGTTGTGAATGCTCTTAGAGTGGATATATGTAGATGCTTAAATACTACAAATCTTTAGGGTTTGTTTGGTTGACATGATTTCACGGATTTCAATGGAATTGGAATTTAAATTCTATTCAGAAAATAAATTAATTTCAATCAAATCTCTCAACTAGTGGAATTCAAAATCCTTCCTCATTTCAATGAAATTGAGAATCCTTTAACATTTTAAGAAGTAATTTTGTCTTTTAGGTATATTTACATTACATTTTGGTTAACAAATATGCTAACCAAACACATTATGGATTTCAAAGGAATCCTTCCAATTCCAATTTCAACGTCCCCTTAAGGGTGCAAGGGATGATCAAGGGTTTTGGAGATGAATTATTTAAGTTCTAAAATACAGCTGGACTGGTCCTCGTTCTTAGTTCCATGGCAAAATACCGACTGCCATGTTAGAGGAGGAGACCATTACAAGATTGCCCATTGTGAATGATAAAGCTAATTATTATATTTGTTAGTATATAAAGAGAAAAAACTAAAGTACGCTCGAATAAGAATTTTAAAACAACTGTATATTTATTTATTAAAACTATTTTAGAGTTGATTTAAACTTTAATTTTATTTATACTAGATCTGACCAAAAAAGTGTTTGATGATATAAATTTTCTATATTTTCTTTATTTTTTATAATTTTATTTTTACCAAATAAAAAAATAACCAAATATATTTTTATTTTTTCAATAAATCTAAGGTTATATTTATATCCGCTTATTTATTATTGTTATTTTTTTGGCTAAATTTTGTATAAAACTATAAAGAGAACTTGATACTTATTTGAGTAGTCTAGAAACTAATTTCAATAGTTTGATAACTTTAATCAAAAAAATTATTAAAATAGTTAAATGAGCTCATATCTACATACATACACACCACACATACACATATATGGGGAAAAATACCAAAATGGACATTAACCGGCAAAAAATTACTAAAATGGACATTTAGCCGGAACTACACCGGCTAAGCCTTTGGTTTTTTACCAACTAAGCCTTTGAATTTTTTTAAGTTAGCCGGCTAATTAAATATCCATTTTGGTATTTTTCCCCATATATAACTTGTTTTATGCATTTTAAAAAAGGATATAACAATTATGATAATTAGATAATGAAAAGAAGAAAAATAATAAATATAATAATTCAAAAAACTCAATCACTTTGTCATTTATATATTTATGCCCAGCAAGCTAGCCCTTCCTGTCACTTACATTTGACATCAATCTTGATGGCTATGGCCATTCAATGCAAAGGAAACACAGACCCATCTTTAATTAATTTCACTTGCAAAATCAAGACCGTATTTTGTTCAAATTATTTTTTTTTTAACAGCAAACTCACAGCACGCTATAAATTTACTCTAACTTCTTAAAATAAGAACATCATGCAACATATCTTGGTACCATTGGACCAAACGGCCGTTTATTTGTTCAAATTCTATAAAAGTAAATGTAAACTGTATATCTATTTAGCATGATTGGTTTTAAAATATTTGAAAAAGTGAACTCACCAA
Organism: Smallanthus sonchifolius; assembly: GCA_023525975.1. Classification (NCBI taxonomy): domain Eukaryota; kingdom Viridiplantae; phylum Streptophyta; class Magnoliopsida; order Asterales; family Asteraceae; genus Smallanthus; species Smallanthus sonchifolius. The sequence continues at coordinate 11,978,356 of CM042026.1, read as the reverse complement.
CACATAAAACAAAAGAATGACCTCAACACAATAAAATAATATTCTGCATGAATAATTTATGTTTTACATGGGACTGTAACAACATTTTACATTTTTACACCCTCTTCAGCTTCTTTTTAGGCCACTTTTAAATATTTATTTTATATTGAAACCCTTTTTGGATCTATCCCCACATACTCATATGCTCCATGTTCAGAGAGAGAGAGAAAAAGATCTGGAATGATTCAAAGGTGATGAGTCTTTGATGTACATGAACACCAGATGCCAAGACTGAGTTGTACCTTCAGCTTGTCAGGTTGTACTCTAATGATCTCAATCTCTCACCACCTGATCAATTTACATGTATGTGATGTCAAGAAGCTGTTGTATTTCAAGGGACCACAAACTAATGCATTGTTCACATGTATATTTTAGCATCTTTCTTCATGCTCATCATGTCTACTGAACCAGTTTTCAGTCCCCAAAACAGCTTTTAAATCTTTATTTAAAAAAAAAATTGTTTCTTTAAAGAAAACCTGTTTTCTTGAACATGAATGAAGAACAAGATTCACAACAGATTCACAACAAGATCTCAGCCGTTGATTCCATGGTAAACTTCACCATCAAGATATCAAATTCATCAAAAAACTCTCCAACTCTTATCTCTCCACCATCTTCAGCCTTTTATTCAGCCCTCCAGTCTCCTTACATATCTCCAAGACCCACCGGAGATGACCCAAATCTACCATCCACCGCCACCACCACCACACCTACTACATTTACTCAACCTTCCACCCCATCCCCTCACTCCGATGAAACAAAGCTCACAGTTCCTCGGATCTCTCTCACAAAAGGGTCTTTCTCGCCGGCTTCTTGTGCCAAATTAAGAAGCTGTGATGTTTACATAGGGTATAACGGTCAAAACCCGAACTTGATCCGATTCTGTAAATGGGTCAAATCGGAGCTTGAGCTTCAAGGTATTGCTTGCTTTGTTGCAGACAGATCAAATTATGCAGATTCTCATAGCCATGAGATTGCTGACCGGGTCATTTGTTCGGTCACAATTGGGGTTGTGGTGGTCACAAAAAACAGCCTTTTGAATTATCTTGCTAATGAGGAAATAAGGTTTTTTGGTCATAAGAAAAATCTGATCCCAGTGTTCTTTGACACCAGTTTGAATGAAGTTAGTGATCTTCTTGCTGGGGTTTCACACAGTAAAGATTGCAAAGAGGTTATTGAATGGTTGATGAGATCTCATGAGTTTAAACTGGAAGCAAATGAGGGGAATTGGAGATGCTGTGTGGTTAAAGCTGCAGGGATCTTGAGGGGGAAACTTGGGAGGAAGAGTGTTGTAGACAAAGAAATTGAAAATCTTGATGAAATCCCATTTTGTAAAAATAGATTTTTCATTGGTAGGGAGAAAGAAATTTCAGAAATTGAAACTGTTTTATTCGGATCTGGGGATCTTCAAGAAAATGAAAGCAAGACTGAAGGATGGGCGAAAAGGTCAAACTACAAGAAAGCGAAGAGTGGCGTTCTGTGCATTAGTGGCGGGCCGGGAATTGGGAAGACAGAGGTGGCATTGGAATTTGCTCACAGGTATTCACGGAGATACAAGATGGTTATTTGGGTAGGTGGAGAAGGTCGGTATTTAAGGCAGAATTTACTGAATTCGTCGTTAAATCTTGGGATGGATGTAAGTGCGGATGCTGAGAAAGAAAGAGGTAGGATGAGGAGCTTTGGTGAACAAGAAACAGAAGCATTCAAGAGGATAAAACAAGAGTTGTTTCGTGATATGCCGTATTTGTTAATCATAGATAATCTTGAAACAGAAAAAGAATGGTGGGAAGGGAAGGATTTACATGATTTGATACCAAGAAACACTGGGTCGACCCATGTTATTATAACGACTAGACTTCCTAAGGTATTGAGTTTTGAAACAATGCAGCTTCAACCATTGTCGTTATCTGATGCAATGAAGTTAACCATAGGCAGACGGAAGAAAGAATACCCGGCTCAAGAGGTTGAAATTCTGAAGAAATTTGATGAGAAATTGGGTAGATCAAGTTTCGGGTTATGGGTAGTTGGTTCTTTGCTGTGTGAACTTACTATATTACCTTCTGTTCTATTTCAAGCCATTAACCAGATCCTTGTAGATGAAACTACATCTCGGTTTGATGAACCATTCTGGGAAAACAATCGTTTCCTCCTCAAAGTTTTGATCTTTTGCATTAATCTTTTAAATGGAACCAAGAATCACCTTGCATTGAGGATGCTTTTATCGGGTGTTTGGTTCGCTCCATCGCCCATTTCATCAAATTTACTAGCTGCAGCAGCTAGCCACATGAGTCCACCCGCAAACAGGTTCAAGAAATGGGCCAAAAACACAAACTTAACTCTCTTTTGTTGTTCTGGTTTCATAGACAGCCAATCAAGGAAAACAGAACAAGATTCGGCTCTTCTTTTGGTCAAGCTAGGACTTGCAAGAAGAAGCAACACGCAACAACCGGGATGTTGCATCATGTTTCACCCCATAACCCAACTTTTTGCCAAAAGAAAAGGTGGTTTACTTGCAGCACAAGCAACAGTCCAAAGCACAAGGAAGATAGGAAACACAATCTTGAACTCAAACCATCTTTGGGCTTCTGTCTTTTTAGTATTCGGGTTCAAATCCTCCCCACCAACAGTCCAACTCAAGCCTCTTCAAATGGTTCAATTTATCAAAAAGACAGCTCTCCCTTTAGCCATCACCGCATTCACCACATTCTCCAGATGCAATTCAGCATTGGAGCTATTGAAAATCTGCACAAATGTGCTTGAAGAAGTGGAGAAATCATTTGTGACTCAGATAGAGGATTGGTGCCATGGATCTTTATGCTGCAAGAAGAAGAAAAAGTCAAACTTGAATCAGAGAATGGATGAGTATGTATGGCAAGATGTGACACTGTTAAAGGCCACATTGCTAGAGACCAGAGCTAAATTGCTGTTGAGAGGTGGGTATTTTGATTATGGAGAAGAGGTTTGTAGAACTTGTATTAGTATCAGGACAGTGATGCTTGGGCATAATCATGCTCAAACTTTGGCTGCACAAGAAACTTTGTCTAAGTTGGTTCGATTAAGGTGTAAAATATAAATCTTGATCAACTTTTGTAAAATATAAATCAAGTATATCAGATTTTCCCCAAATTGTGATGTTAAAGTTTTCGCAGGGCCGGCTCAACCCTTTTGGTGGTATAAAACGAAATGAAATTTTGGGGCCCTTTTCCGAAAAGCAGGGGTGGGAACGGGTCATGGACCATGCTTCTAAAAGTATTTGTGTATATATATAAGTTAAAATTGGGCCCTAGAAAAGTGGGGCCCAAAGCCCTAGCTTTACTTTCCTTACCCTTGAGCTGCCCCTGAGTTTTCGTGCATGATCTTTACTACCACAATATCACGGATATACTCTCTAGATATAGCGTGACTTTAAAAGAAAATGGAACGAGAAAGTTAGCCGGCACTTCGCGGCGGGTGGCGGATGTTAAACGGTTGAGGTGGTGACATTACCGTGGCTACGCAAAAAAATCGTGGTTAAATACATAAAATTAGCGTATGAAATTACAGCGACTCGATTGTGAAATTCGAAACATAGATAAAAGAGAGTTATATGACGACCTCGATGTTTTTTAGTCGGTATCTGCGAATTGCGGCGGGGCGGTACCATTCAAAGAAAACGTATGAAGTTACGGTGGATCGGTTATGGAAATTGAAACATATATAGAAAACATTATCATGACCCCAACATTACGGTATAAGAATTTTAAAAAAATAATTTAATAAAAAGAATTATAAGAAACGTAAAAGGAAAAAAGAAACAAAAAAATAGTTGAGTGATAATAGGTGTCGAACCTATGACCACGAAAACTACCCCAACAATTGTGTTTTGTAAGAGAATTAACCACTATCTTATTCGGTGAAAAAAAATTGAATCACCGACACTTGCTTTAAGGTGTATTACTAATTTGGTGCTGATTAGTAAGAGACTAAAACGCTCTTTGTTGGAATACAATCCAATTTGTTAATCCATATTATTGGCTTACAAGATCTATTTATTTATATTTAGTTTTAATGGATCAAGACAATTTGTTTATTATGTAATATGTTGGGTTAAACTCTAGTAAATGGGCTGGTTGCTAAACCAAAGCCCAAAGTCATTATGAAGTCATTAGCGTCTAGGAGTTGGAAACGGAATTACAATTGTCGTATGAAGCATTGCGTGTTCAACAAGAGAGAGAGGAGGAATCAAGATTCAAGGGGTGAAATTGCATGTGTAATCTATTGAGTTAAAGATAAATAATGTTGGAAATCAAGGAGTGAAAGCTGAAAAGTAAAAAACACGAGAACGTAATCGGATAATGGTAAATACTCTACACTTACTTAGTAGTTGGTTAGATTTGTTTACCTACATCAAACTGAATTGGGCAATGCTTTGCATACCATGCATCTCAATTCTTCTGACCAGGCATGGTACATGGTTCCGGATCGTCATCTTATCTCACGTCCGACCCATATATGATTTCTTCCCCTTTATCATCATTATATCAAAACAATATTTTGGTTGGGAATGGTCAAAAGTTGCTAATACACGTTCCAGCTGCATTTCAGTATGCTGATATCTTCACCACAGGACTTTCACGCCAACTCTTTCAGAGCTTTCGATCCAATACCTTTCGAACTGTAGGGACGTATTAGCCTAATATATTGTCTATATTATATATATTATTATGTTAGTTATTGTATGTCCTTATTTATAGCCATTTAGCTTTGTATTTATCTCCTTTCAATAAATAGAAAATACAAAGCTTTTAGTAGTATGTTATGTAATAAAATCTTCAATGTGAAAAAAATCCGACCACAGAATGTGTGACACATATCTAAACTTTTCAACTTTTTTTTGCAAAACTTGTTTATTGTTTACTTAAATAAAGAACTGTTTTAATGCATTAATATTACATATCTACATCTATACTATATAATAAATAAAGGTTTTTTCTATTACACGTGTCACCTTCATATTCATTCTAATCATTTTTTTTCTCGTCTCTCTCTCTTATTAAATACACTTCTATATTTTAATAATAATATATTTTTAAAGAAAATACTAATAATATACTAATAAAACACATTTATTTTAAATGATCCCTTATTATAAGAAATTTTGAAATCTAATTATGTAACTTTTATTTTCAATCAAATATTAATGAAAGTTAAATTACATTAAATAGTAATTAACATATTTTTAAAACTCAATTATATATTAATTTTTACATATTTTGAATTTTGTTTTCTATGCTTGGTATATTTAATACATTTTTACACATGTAAAATATATGCATAAAGATTTAAGCATTTGATGTATCGATATTTTTCACCCCGTGTATAAGCTAGTTTTATTGTATAAATATCAGTTCAAAACCTGGTAAAATTTAGAATTAGAAACCAAACAAAATACATTTTAGTATCGCATTTGTTGATTTTTACGTTATTTGTTACTTCAAAAAAAAGTAACTATCAAAAACATTTTATTATTAAATATATAATCTTACGATAGTAAGATAAGTATTTAATGATCAGCCAATGTGGAGCTAGCCCACTTGATAGAGGCACATTCCTTTTAGAAAGGATGTCCCAGACTCTCAGGTTCAAACATGGGCAATGCAATAGTTTAGAATTATTGATTTAAAGTAAAATAAAAGTAACATTTGTAGTTAAAAAATAGTATTTAATGATCAACACATAAGCTAATGTAAGTTCATAAAAAGAAAAGTTTAGTCATTTAAAGATTACTAGTGGACTGGCCCGCGCAAATCGTCGGGTATCACCGAGTCTCTTTTGGAGAGTGCAATCTAACTCGAACTGTCTTAAACACTGATTATATTTTGGTATTATTATTATAACTATGTAAATATTTAGTAATTATATACTTAAGCATTTAAATAAGATAATACTTAATTTAAATAGTATTTAGTTATAAAAATATAAATAGTAAATTTAAATCTTAATTTTAAGTATTATAAATAAAATAATACTTTTTTTTAACGGCAACACCTAGATATTCTAGGATAATTGGGTTTCCCCGGGGCAACACCTAGAACATCCATGGCAGCCCACCCCAGGAGGAACTCCCAAACTGGGTAAACCCCCTGACCTGGCCACAGACCCCTTTTTTGATATGGCCAGGATTTGAACCCAAGACCTTCACTATGGGAAGTCTTGGGGCTACCATTGCACCAAATAGTCAACGGTAATAAAATAATACATAATGTAGTGAATTAAATAATCTCATGTGCATTAAAAAATAGTAATTATTGAGTGTTGGGCTTTAATTGTAAAGATATGGTTAAATGGTAATTGAACACATTTTATGCATTGGTAAGGTGTACCTTATGCACAACAATTTGTGTTATGTGTCTTAAATTTTTTGGTAAATTACAAACATGTCCTTCCAATATGTTTTATATAGTAGTATAGATTATGTCTTGCTAATTTTGAACATTTTATTCGTTTACGCCTAATTACAAGGCTTTTTCCCCTCTTCTCACTACTAAACAGACCAGTAAAGAGGAATAACATATTAGACCATAATGTTATTAGTGATACTTTAAGGTTTAAAGTGCAATATGTCTCTTTATGTAAGAACACAATTGTAACCATAATTAACAATCTATCAGTACAATACCATTATAAGGTTTAATTTTGTATCAGAGCTAGTGCTCACAACTCACAGGAAAACCCTAGGCAGCGACTTCCGTCGCCGCCCGCCACCTCTCTCAAAACCCTAGTTCCTTCCTTCCTCTTCTATACAATTTTCCTTTCATTTCCAAGAAACAGAACCAACGTCGCCTTCATCGCCACAACAACCGCCGCTACAACAGGCTACCACTAAATCATAGCCGTCGTCGTCCCTCTCGCAGCACACAACTGCTGCTCATCGGAAGGTGCCGCAACTATCACCTGCTCACTAGGGTTCGCAGAAACAACCTGCACTTGGAACCGTAGTTGTCGTCGTCATGACGCGACGCAACCGCCACTTCACTACCTCCGCGTTGCTTCATCACGGGCTAAACAACAGCCGTTGTTGAAGACAGTTCACGCGCGAGGTAACCTTTCGATCGAAAGAAGACATTCGATCGAAAGTTGGTGGTGTGTGAAGAACTTTCGATCAAAAGTTGCAGGGGAGAAGCCAATAAAGGTGCTCAAAACAACCGATATATGATCTTTTAATTTATAAGCTAGAATCACTCCCATGCTTAGCTTTCAAATGTTTTTTTTCTCTGCAAAGCAAACCGAACACATGTTAGGCCTCTTAAATTTGAAAGGCTTTAAAAATGTTAATATTTATATTAATGTTTTTTTTATATTTTTTAGTTTTATCATACTTGACAAGATTGATGGTACTATTGGACCATGCGTAGACAAATTAATCGAGTCAAGTTCTATTTTTCTAGTCAATAACTCACTACTAGAAAACAACTTTTCCTACAAAAATTTCATATAAAATTTTTTTTTGTGGGAATTTTGTGATAAAACCCTAAAATTAGCAACAATTTTCCCACAAAATACCGAAAACCAAAACGCCTGTGAGAAAACGGTCGGAAATTTCCTACAAAATTCCGACAAAGATATATTTAAAAATATTATTTTTTTTAAATAAATTTGTGGGAAAGTTGTTGGAAATTCCGACCGTTTTTCCACGAAAATATATATATATTTTTTATTTTTTTATTTTTTTATAAGGTTATATAATAAATATTTATTATATTTACGATATATATAGTGATATATATAGTGTTTATAATATACTTTATACTATTTCCGGAAAATACATATTATTTTAGTTTTTTTAATTTATTATTTACACTATTAACATTTTTTTTTTAATTTATGTGTGTATAAGTAAGTGTATGTGTATGTATTTATAAATATATATGTGTACGTGTCTCATTGTATTTGTAAACATATATACACACACTTATATAATAATAATAAAAGCGTGTTTAGAGTAATGTGTTTCGATAGGGTATACGCACGACGTCACACGTACTACATATGTCTATAATACGTACAAGTTGGAGAAATAAAAGTAATTTAAATTATAATGAAGTTACATAAAATATTGAGCATTCTTAGTGTTATTCCTATATTTCTATTATGTTTCTGTTACAACACTTAGTTTAGCATTTGGTTTAGTTGAAACGCCAAAACTACAATTCTCTTTATCTCCCTCTTATAATTTCTTTATGGTATCAAAGTTGTAATGGCATGATCTAAAAGTTGCGGATAATTCAATTAGATTGATTTGTGATTAAAAACATGTTTATTTTTTTACAGATCAGACTACTTTGGATCTGGATCCTCCAATATTGACCCATACTCTCATTAGACATGTATGTGTATATATGTATGCCTATATCTATGTGTACGTGTAAGTTTATTTGTGTGTATGTTTATTTGTATGTATGTATATATGTATTTTTTATATGCGGTTTCACTTGTTATGTTTATCTTTTTTATGTGTATTTTTATGTATGTTCACTAATTATTAATTATTAGTTTACTAAATATTATATATGTTTTAGATGCAGGAATTGATGCAACAACACGTGAAGAAAGAGGTGGAACGACAAAAAATAGAGTTGAAAAAAGAAATGGGGGAGATGCAACAACAAATGGCCGCGTATCTCAAACAATTGGGCAATCCTCCACCGTAGTTTAGTTTATTGTCTTTTTTTGTTAAACTTCTAAACATATTTGGATAATTGTATGAGATTTTAGTAATTGTATTGGGTTTTGGAAACATGTTTTTGTATTGTGTTTTTTTATGTATTTTAAATAGGAAAAAACTAGATTTTTTTGTGTTTTTTTTTACTTTTTTTAAATTAAAAACTGTTTTATGGGAAATATGTCGGAAATTTTTATGTCTATTTTTGTGGGAAAGTGGTGGGAAAATCTTTGTCGGAAAGTGGTGGGAAAATGTTTGTCGAAAAGTGGTGGGAAATGTTTTCATGGGAAAGTGGTGGGAAAATCTTTGTCGAAAAGTGGTGGAAAATGTTTTCATGGGGGAAATCTGTTTTAGTGGGAAAATTGTTGGAAAGTTTTGTCAGAATTTAGTGGGAAATATTTTCCCACAACCCTTTTTCCCATAAAGTGTTTTTGGTTGGAAGTTTGTGGGAAACGTCGTTTTTCTGACTACTTTCCCACAAAGGAAAACTGTTTAATTTCTAGCAGTGACTCTTCTACACTTTCTTTGGTATGCAATATGTATCAAAAGAAAAAATAATTTGTTTTAGATTGAGCTCTACAATTTATTTTAGATTAGATGGCTACATTTTATAAGTCTCTTAAAAATATTTTTTATAAGCTAAACCAAAGTTAATAAATAATTCAAGACCACGATTTCCGTTCCACCATCGATGGAAACTCATGCAAGAGTGTTGCGACCACGAGTTCCTTCAACCACAAATTCCTGGGTCTCAGAAGCCATTTCAAGTGGGGTGCAGCCGACCAGGGAAGGAACAACAGTTCTGATGTTGTCATGTTGGCCAATCAGTTGTCGTGGTCGTTTTACAAGGACTTTTATAATGGACATCTTCTTCCAAGCGATTTTCAATTGCGTGGTGGTTGGAATTGAGATGGCGTGTTGATGTTGACGAATCAGTTGTCGTGGTCGTTTAAACCACCACCGATGTGAAGCTTTCACACAGAAGATGCTTCATTTTCATCAATCGTTTCACATGGTATTACACATAAATCTTGCTGGATGGGGAATTCTAATTCTTTTAACAATTTTATAAATTAAACACTTTACAAATTAATTGTTACTTCAAATTCTAATTACTTTTAAAATATTTTATTCCTTTATAAACATTCTATGAACCAACCAGTGTTAGATCCTAATTCTAGAATATAATATTTAGAAATCTTAGATATAGCGTGCATTGCACTTTATTAAAATGACTTAGAGCATCTCTGGGCGCTCGGATGAGACAAACGCTCCAACTCTCTCTCATCTCCCCTCACATCCTTCATCCGGTGGTGCCGGATTTCCCGATGAATCTCACTCTCTCTCCTCCTTTTCTCTTTCAGCTCTCTTTCCACTTAGATTCCATGTAGATCGGGATGCCCAAAAAGTGACAGCGTTGGTGGTGCTCTTATGTTGGAATCAAATACAAGTTCAATAGTTATGTTTTACTTGGCATATATATTTAGTTTCTATTTCTAGACAAAAACAGTTGCATTATGTCATTAGTTAAAATATCTTTTATATATATATATATATATATGAACGTGTGTGTATGATGAGAATCATCAATATTATTTTTGTCATTATAAAAAGGTGATGGGAGACTTGGGACGCTGGGGAATATAAGAAACCAGCAAAAGTATTCATTTATTCAAAAACCACTCGGTTCAACATATTCCCATCTACCAAATAAAAGGACCCTCTATTATATTTATATCATAAATTAATAATTATTCTTTTTATAGTACAAAAAAATCAATGGCAGCCCGGCAGCTAGCCTCGGTCAGTCAGAAGCCGGTTCTATCATATTATATTGATGATCATATAACATCAAAAGTTATCATGTTAAGACTATTTCTCGCAAATAAAATTTAATATATATTCAAATTTCAAAAAAAATCAACCCACTTCTTATCTGATTTTAGGTCATTTACTTGTATATTTTGGTACAAAAATGAATGCAAGCATGAATACCACCACATCTATATTTAGAAAGTTGGTTACTTTGAGAATAAATCTTCATTAAATATTGACCAACCAAATTCTGTAAACCATGCAATAATATCTATAAAGAAGTTCAAAGATAACTGTTCCTTCATATGATATAGGTTTTATAAGTAAAGGCTGGCCTTGCATGGAATTGAAGCCTAAAAAACTAGTCAAAGTCTTGTAGTCAATTCACATGCACTAACTTTTCAACTAACAAACAAAACCATATAATTAAAGACTGAAAAACTCATCTGTAAACTTCAAACTTGATCCACCTTCTCTTTGACTTGTTCATCAAGAAAAGCTACGAGGATAGTATGCAGTAGAAGCCCACCTGCCATGATTTCCATAATCTGCTACCTCCTGCAAAGGTGATGAAGTTTGCAGGACACCACTGCTATATGGATTAGCAAAACTAAATGCATGGTTTCTTATCATGGGTTCCTTAAACATATGATGATGATGATCATCGCCTTCGTTTTCAGATGAATCGTCTATGACGATTATCTCCTTGGTGGCATTATGATCCATGTTTGCAGACGAATGACTTTTCGAGTTATTTGGCTCGTAGAGATTAAACCATTGATTCATGGAGCCATTTTGATTATGGCTAAAGATGATGTGATTCTGAGGAGGATGACTGTAGAAGAATGAATCATGGTTTTCGTTTTCAACTTTCTGAAGTGGTTTGACTTGTTCATCATCTGTGTTGACCACAGTCAAGTTTTTCCCCATGAGCCTAAGTACAGGTTTAGCAGGACTGATAGCATGCGATTTGACCATTTCAGGTGGTGGTATTGTGAGGTGGTGGGCCAGAGGAAACAATTCGGGCGTTAACCCGTTTGACTCAGTCACTCGTTCATTCGAAACAGCCGATTCTTGGGGATATGAAGCAAGATTTTTAAAGAAAGCACCTTCCTTTCTAGAGCAACAGCAAGGGGTCAGACCATTTTCTTTAAAGATTGCATCAACTGATCTCAAATCACTTGTATTATTATTATTATTCACAGATTTCTTATCAAATGTTATAGATAACTTATCAGCACTTCTTGCAAAGCTGGGACTTGAGACAGTTGAAATTGATGAGCCAGAAATGAAGTCATGGTTCATGATATCATGATGAACATGGTCTTCGCTTGATTGAACCCTACTCATGGTGGTCAACGACGAATCGCCTTGCTGTTCTTCTTCAGAACCCATATCTGCACCCGGGCTAGGTGGCAGGAAGGACCCAGGTGGCCCGGGAATTGGTATTGGATCCACCTCAACAAAGTAATTTCCTTGCTTTTCAGTGTTATGCTCCATAATAATGTCATCTAGAGCGCGTTGCTGCGAGTCAAACTTGCTATCTAGTTGACTTATCATCTTTGAAAACTCACTATCCATAAAACTTGGCTCAATACCAATGCAATCTTCAGTTCCAGCAGATTCTGAAGTAATCTCAAGTGCTCCAGAAGAAGAATCATCATCTGAACTCGTGGACGTGATGGATTTCTTCTTTTCGACTTCCAGAACATTCGCCATCTCAAAAGACATTTCCTTGCTCGAATCTTCTTCCGTTCTTGATTTTTGTTTCAAAGAATCTTGAGATTTCCTGAGAGCCGAAAACTTCCTTTTCAAATTAACTAACATTGATCCCACATTATGCTCCCGGCTTGCTGGCATTGATGAACTGTTTTTCAAAGATGAGAACGCGCTCTCCTTTGGCCTGTTATCACAACTATCATCCAAAGGGGTGCCTTCTTTTCGTTTTGTATGTACCAGGAACCGCTTCTTTGCACCACCGGTTCTCTTGGAACAGGCCCATGGCGGCCTTGTGATGGCTAGATCATCCATCTGCTTATTTACTTGAGATTGAATGGGTTTTGTACCTCCATCTTCTTTCTTGCAACTTTCTTTGATGGCAACATTTTCCTTTTGGCCACTTTCCACCTGTTTATCAACAATCTAAATGTCATATTTCAACTAATTATAACTTTACATTGAATTAGATGTAAAAAGATTATAAGAGTGAAGAATCTTACTTTTTTGCTCAACTTTTTGCTGCCATGACTAAGCTTCAACATTTTCTTGGCATTTTTCTGCTTGTAAGCTTTCATTTTCTTCTTCTTAATGACAACTTTACTACCTTTTCGTCCTTTCTGTAACGCGGGAACTTCATCCTCATCTAAATTACTGAATGTTGGCATTGACAAGATCCGAACTTTTTTGCCATTTTTGTCAATATAAACAGCACCTTCATGCTCAGCAATTACCTCAGGAATAAGAGCTGGTTCTTGTGGCTCTTTTTTCTTTTCTTCTGCTTGAAACTCAAGTTCTTGAACAGGAAAACTCGAATTAGTAGCCCAGTTTGTACCGTTTCGTCTATCAAGCTCTTCAATTGTACAATGAAGAGCTGTTTTATATACATCCACCATTAACCTCGTTTTCCTAGGTTTAATCCTATGTTTAACTGTTTTTAACTTAAGATTTGCATCCCATTTCATACTGGATTCCTCAGATAGACAGCTGTCAATGTGCACGTTTAAGGTGGTGTTTGAAGTTGATGAAAAAGTCTTGCAAACCGGGCAAACTTTAGAAGCCACGGTCTCTTCAATCGGTTCAACACCCGAATTCAGTTTCATAACCAACTTGTACTTCTTAACTGTGGGTTGAGTATTTGACTTTGTGTGAGCTAAGTCTTCTTCAAGATGACATTGAGGATTATCATTTCTTTTACTATCAAAACTGCTTATGGTTTCTTTGTTACGCGAACGATTTTCAACAGCGCATATGCTAACAGATGAATAATTCCTCACTGAATCACGAGACTGGAAAGGAGGCAACAGATTTTTCACACCATAATTCAAGCAATGTTGCAAAGTTTTATCAGAAAACGGCCAACAACGAGCAATATCCTTGCATCTTGACTCAAAAGCATAATCTCTGCAGGGTTTTCAACATAATAATCATACATATCAACCATTGTAAAGATAAATGAATGAACCCTTATATCATATGCAGGCTACAAGAAACAAAATTCTTGATTAATTTTAAGTGAAAAGTCATGAAATCCAGAATAGAGTTTACCAAGGTAGGACATAAAATAACGTCTATAAAAATATATTGAGGTGGGCAAGGAAGAAATTTAAGAGAATGGATTGGGCAAAAATGTCAAACATAAAATCCCATCTTGATTGGAATAAAATCGAAGGACAGACTGGTAAAAATTTTAATCTTTTCAAGAAATCCAAGATACTGGTCAAAGAAAGCCTGAATCACACAAATCACCAATTAACAAAGATCTGATACGGTAAAAAAGATGTCTTGAGATAAGTTAAGAATCAAGAAACTGAAGTAAATAAATATTTATTCTTCACCTTATTGAGAATTTGGGGAGTGGGTTGTTGGTGTCATCAAGATTAGCATCAGTAGGCTTTAACAGATCTATGCCAGAAACAGAAGGAAAAGCTTCATAAGAAACCACTTCTTGTTGTTGATTGTGATTATGAGATGATGAAGGATCTGGTGGTGGATGTTCATCAATGGATATCATCTGCTACAGTTAATCTTCTGTCTTCTTGTGCTGCCTAAAACAGTCACAAGAACTACCCTCCTCTCTCTAAAACTTCAAATTAATCATCTGAATTACCTGATTAAAAGCATGCTTAGTGTGAGATGATCATCATCAGATAACTCCAAGTTTTTGTCATCATGTAGAGGCTGCAAAACATGTGAAGAACATGAAAAAGATTAGAGATCGGTGTGTTTAATGACCAAAAGTACAAGCAGTAGACTCTAGACCTTTCAAGATAACACCATATTTTATGTGATCTTGAAGAAAGAAAAAAAAAACTGTTCTTTTTATTTATGCAAGTCTGATTGAACAAGGAAAGAACCAGAATAGTTGAGAAAGATCCAGAATCCACAGTTCAAGACTGCACTTTAAGATAAAGATCATCAAAAACTGTCATTTTATGTGGGTGTTCCGGTTTTTTAGCAGTTAAACTAATCAACCAAATCTAAAAACTAAACCTTCACAACCAGAACCCATTAGCATTAACATCAAAACAAAACAATACAATCAAAATCAAGGACTCAAATCAAGATTTGGGGGTTCAAGGTTTGAACTTTTTTTCAAGAATCTGATAATTTATAATAATATATGCCTTGTGAGTGACTACCCAGATAGATAAAAGAATCAAGATTCAAGATATGATTTGAATTGGATGTGATGAGGAAGAATTAGGACGAATTAAAGCCAGATTTTCCGATCTTTTGGGTCATGTTACTGCACAGTATAACACAACAATATCAAATCATCAAAAAGCATGAATAAAAAACCACAAGTTTATGATTGAAATAGTACAAATTACTTGAAGAAAAATTAAAACCCAAAAATCATTTCATAAAATCATAAACACAAAAGCTTCAACTTGAACTCAAATCTGGCATAAAGATGAAATCTTGACGATGAAAACTGAGAAAAGAAAACAAACCCATGATGGATTAACAGTTAATTAACAAACCAATTGGAAGGAATTCAAGAACATATGATTGATTCAAAGGAAGGTCTTGATTGATGTATATGAACTAAGGGGGAAAATGAAAAATGCAAATATAGAAAAATAAATCACCAGATCAAAAGGAGGTATCGTGTTCATCTCTCAACCAAAAAGCAAACTTGTACCACTGGTTCATCTCCATACGTGAATGCGTGTTTAGTGTGAGAGAGAGAGAATGTGTGTGTGTTTAGAGAGAGAGAGAGGAGGTGTTATGGGGACTCTACAAAGCTGTCTAATCTTATACCTGCCCTACAACGCATTATTTTCTTCATTTTTTCTACTTTATTGGTGATTTTGATCATGGCTGGTGTGAAATGTCAGTTATACCCTTTTTTCCCCTTACAGATTTACAAATGACAACTCTCCACCCTTCGTTACTTGACAGGACCTCTACCTCTCAATGTTGACATTCAAAACCACGGATATTCAATGCCTCTAATTTTCTTTACTTTAAAACGAAAATAAAAATCGTTATACATATGCTTTAACATTTTTATTATCTTATTTGATAAAAACTTAATTTAATAAAGAGGAAAAAGGCCGAAAATTGTTGATTTCATATAATTGTTATATAAAAAAAACTTTAGGATAACCTATCAATAAAGTTATTTTCTAGTGAGAAAAGATTTTATATCTAAAATGTGTATATTAGTTTACTCATATTTGATCATTTAAATTTGACCGAAAGAATCAAAGGTTTGTAAATGTGTTGAAATGGTATCCTCTTAAATGATTGAGAGTTCATGTCTTATTATGGATAAACGATGTAAGTTTAAAAATATGTTTAAAAGGTGTGTGAATTAATCTTTAAAAAAAATTTTGATTGAAAGAAGAATAACAAAGGTTTTTTTTTTAACAGAATAGCAAAAGTTATTGAAACAAGGTCCACTCGATCGGTCACGTTTAATAAATAGTTATCTTTCATTTTTGAAAGGCAATAAATAATTATCAGATTGTTGATACGAGTGGAATTAAATGAATTTTAGGCGTCATACTCAAATATATGTTTTTTTTAAGACAAATTTCTTTAGGGGACTACTAACCACACACGGACAATGCTAATCGGACTTGGCTATATACGCATCGTATAGGACAATACGATGCGTATAGCCCTTCACAATTTCTCATGCCCGACATTCTCTTACAACCTGGTCATTCAAACCTCGTATACGCATCGTATAGGGCAATACGTTGCAGTTTAGGGTACGATGTACCTTCTGCCACTAGTCACATCACCTTGTACCCTATACGTATCGTATTGGGTTATACGATGCGTATAAGGCCCAAATTTTGTGTATTTAACCATGCAGAATTCTCATTCGAACCGAACGTATGCTTTCGGAAAAAAAATATAAATATGTCTTGGTGGTGGGATGGTAACTAAGGTTTTCAGGTATATTCTAACGAGTCGGTGGAAAACAACCCGCAAAGTTCTGGTGTTCAAGAGGTGAACCGGGAGGAGGTCTCGTCCGACGTTTATTCTCATCAACGGGTAAGGCTTCCAGATTTGAACGAGCCACTGAGCAATCCCTAGTTCGTATACGGTGAACCGTCTTACCTTACACAACCCACGAACGAATACGTATACGATGAAGTCTCTAACCCGACACAACAAACCGACGACTCCGAAGACGAGGAACAAAACCATCAAAACGTGTCGTATAAAACTGACCAGAATTTTCAGTCTCGTGAACAGTTGGTGGATTGGGCTGTCCGGAAAGGACGTGAGAATGGTTACGTCCTTGTCACCCGACGTTCGAGGAGAAAAGGCGACGATCCGACGGAACCGTTTATCAAGGTGTGGCTTGTGTGTGACCGTCACGACGAACGTGCGTCTACTGCCATGGTTAGACGTGCCGGTAGCAAGAAAATAGGTTGTCCCTTTAAATTGGAAGAAGAGTACCAAGAAAATACTGGTGATTGGAAATTAACGGTGAAGGATGACAGTCATAACCACGATCCTAGTCAACATCTTGAGGCGCACTCGTTTGCGAGGAGACTGTCTTAGTCGGAACAGCTTTTGGTGGGGAAGTTGTATTCGCAAAACATGTTGCCACGAAACATTCTGGCAACTATAAGTGAACAAAACCCAGAGAGTAGTTGCATTAAAAAGGACATTTATAATGCGATACAAAAGATAAAAAACGAAACGAGAGTCGGTGAAACTCCAATGCAGATTCTGGAAAACCTGCTTTCTTCTAAAAAATACGTCAACTATACTCGGGAAAATCCTGCCACAAATATTGTGGAGGAGATATTCTTTGTTCATCCGAAATCGTACGAGATGTGGCGTGCATTCCCGCACGTGTTGATGATCGACGCGACGTACAAAACAAACATGTATAAACTTACATTTGTCCAAGTGGTCGGTGTGACCTCCACACACCGGTCGTTTTGTGTCGCTCATGCATTTATATCAAAAGAACGGGAGGAAAACTTCGTCTAGGTGCTACTGCAAATAAAAGCAATGTTGCAAAAGTGTATGGAGTCGCGTGTGATAGTAACAGACAGGGACAAAGCTCTTATGAACGCGTGTGATAAAATATTTCTGGGCTGTTCCAAGAACCTATGTCGGTGGCACATACACGAGAATATCGCAAAACATTGCAGGGCATCATTTACAGACGAAGACTGGACAAATTTCAAGTATTCATGGTCGATATTATGTGAGTCTCCCACGCCAGATATATACCAGTACAACTTCAACCGGCTTTACGAAAGACTGTATGCAGCCAAACGAGGAAGTACGTTTTGAATATTGAATATTTTCAGTATTGAATATTTATTATATATTTAAATATTTATTCAATATTTAATATTTTTCCAGGAGTTATAGATTATGTGACTAAAAATTGGCTGGACCCGTATAAACAAAAGTTTGTATCCGCGTGGTCCAACAGAAACCTCAATTTTGGTCAACATACAACGAACCGAGTCGAGAGCCAGCATTCGCTCTTAAAGAGCTATCTTAGAAATGCTAACAACTCACTAGATAGACTTGTTGGGTTTGTTGGTGAAATTGTATCAGATCGGTATTGTCAGTTACAATTTGGGTTTGGAACAAGCCTCATAAGGAAAATGGACAGCCACATAGCTATTGAATTGTTTGATAACCTACACGGTAAAGTTTCACATAAAGCTCTAGATTTGTTAGAAAACGAGTGGTACAAGTTATCACATATACGGAAACAAAATACAACGTGTGGTTGCCAACTTTTCAGTAGTTGTGGGTTGTCGTGTGCTTGTCGTCTGGCAAATAACGAAGCTACAAGTAAACTGTTCTGACTATTCAGTAGTTGTGGGTTGCCGTGTGCTTTTCAAAATGTTCTGACTATTTCGTTTAAAATACAGGTGGCATAATCCCTCTAGATGCGGTGGACGTCTTCTGGAGGAAACTTGATTTAAAACCGTCGTTTATCGATGATGAAAATGTATACGTGGATAAAGTACTTGGTCAAGTGAGAAACAAAATTATGTCACAACCCGATCATGTCAAAAGAAGTATGTTGTCGAGAATCGCAGGGGTGGTCTTTCCGAGCAAAAGTAACAAAAAAGCGCCTGTGGTACAAGAAGATACTCGCGGTCGTCCAACTTTGAAAAAGCAACAACAAAGGAAACAGGATGTCGCGAGAAACAGCTCATTCACATAATCCCAACAAAGCAAACGTGACCCTGCGAGACACAACTCGTATATTGCGTCACAAGAGTTTATACAAGCGAGTTCGGTCATTCAACACTGTCGTTCAACGAAGGGCAAAGGAAAGCAACCACAATATGATAACGCCCATCTTGGGTTTCCATTGATTATGGGGAAAGATGTGGTTAACAATATAAATTGTTTTAAGGATTCGATACTGTAGGATCATGAAATTACAAGATGGTTCTGTTCTTAGTTGAAATTGGCCGAAACAATAACAACTACACAAATGTAATCGAACAGACAGAAAGAATACTAATAAGAACATTGTTGTATTAAGCTTTTGCAGGTAAACGATTACAAGTGAAACTCTATCAGAAAGCACAAAAAGCACACTTACAATGAAGTGTTTACAGATTATTTATACTCACTTAGAATCAAGACAGCCCCTTGATTCTAAGGATCAGATCTAACACAGACTGTTGATCTGTTGTATCTAGCTAACTATTACACGTTTTGTCTATATCTAGTTGACTTTATTGAAGCGTCTTCTTTATGCATTATTGCTTACATGTCTGGGGAAGAGCATTGTCGTCCGTCATTGGTTGCACCACTGAGGTTCCTTCTACTTTGAGTGTGTCAGTCGCTTTTGCAGAAAGTTGTCAGTGACGCTTGGTATGGATAGTCAGCTGCAACGATTTGTCTTCAAGGCACAAGGCTGTCAGCAGCAAAGATGTTGATCAGCAGCAAGATGTAACCATCCAGAGCTGCTGATGATTTACCTGTCAGCAGCATCAAGTGTTGATGCTGCTGAGAAGCTTATCCGCCGCAACTTTGGTCTTCAGCAGATAAGGCTATCCGTAGCAGATTTGTTCTTCAGCAGGAGAACAAGTATCCGCAGCATATAAGCTTGTCCGTAGCAGATTGTTGGTCAGCAGCAAACTCTAAGATCAGCAGCATTTGTACTTAGAGAATTTTGTAGCGATCAGTCTTTGATTCTACAAACTCCCCCTAGACTGATGCTACCAAAATTCTCTTATTGCCTTTGTTGCTGAAGCTTTTGCACATTTCTGATTACCCTTTGAACCAAAGGAAAAAGCTTCGAAAACAGCCATCTTGTACTTTGAAATACAGCCTGCAGTCGTCAAAGCTGTCTGAGTCTTTCTCCATCGAGACCATCTCCCCCTTTTTGGTTGCATCAGTAGACAAATGTGCATCAGTTTGGGTGCCCACTGATACAAAGGAGGGAGTAAGAAAAGTTGGGCATTGATGTGCCTCTATCATACTCACCCTGGCCGTCAATTCCAAGATATGAAGTTTCAGTCTGTCCTCATCCACAGTTGTGGAATCCTTGGATCCAGATGGGTCCTTAGGCCTAGCCTCTTCATCTGTCACACCCCAACCGACGGCGGATTATACGTCGGGGCGAACGCGGTTGTTCAATAGCACAAGGTTGACTATTAAAGTTTCAATATTTCATTAATAAATAGATTCAAAGGTTCAATACAAAGGAAATAACAAGTATACAACATTTATTTAATAAGTAGTCTAGGTCCAAAGCGTCCTATGTAATCACAAACAAGTCTCATGATGTAGAACCTGAAACATGTGAGAGAATCTGTCAACTACAAAATAGTTGGTGAGATACAAAGGTTTTGACACAGTTTAACAAGTATTTGGAAAGAATTACAATTCACTATGATATATGCATTCTATAATGTAAGTATGAGAACAAGTATCTTAAACATTGTGCATATCAACCCTCCAACCAAGTTTAGGCATAACCCGCATGTTACCCTTATAAATCTCAAGTTTAAAAGTTTAATTCAGTAACAATCACCAAGGGCTCCCCCACGAAGGGTCAATCAATCAAGGTGGATTGGTCAAATACAATAGATCTATCATTGTTACCATAGGCTTGATCAAAGTTAATGAATATGCTAGTTTTAAGTTTAATCTAAGCATACAAGTCTCAAGTTTAACATAAGAATAAGCATCTAGTCATAGTTGTACAAGAATTGTATAAGTTTAAAGTTTTGAACATGTTTCACCCCAAAAGTATAGAAAGGAAAAAGGGGCTAAGTATACTCACTTGGATTGATGAAGAGTACCCGATAAGAGTAAGTTTGCAAGACTTTGAGGGAGAATATCCTCACAATATGCCTAAGAATATAAGTCTAAAGTTTCAAGTTTACTTCTATAAGTCTAAGCCAAAGGATCTAGGATTTCAAGATTGACTAGGGTTCCAATTGGGAGACGAGAACGATTTGTGTTTATAAAGTTTATGTAAGTTTCTAAATAGGGTTTCACAAAGTTTGAAAATCAAAGTTTAATAGATTCGTGGTTTAGAATAATAACATTTTAAAAGTTTTACAACGATTGATTTCACAAGTCCTGTGTTAATAGTGAAGGTCCAGACTTACTTGAAATTACTAATTTGATCGAATACACACACAGGCGAAAACTGTGTGTATGTTGGTGAAACAGATGGAAGAAACAGAATCAGTGAAGATAACAGGCTAACCTCACAATGAATCAACCCAAAATGATATGAAAATGTAAGAACACAGTGTAAAAACAACTGCAAAGTGTATTGATTCGATAACAATGTGAAAGAGAAGGTTCAGGGATACAGCCGCTACTCACACCCTAAACATTCTCAAACTAGGCTATTTATAGTAGTGACAGGTATCGAAACTATGTTCAATCGAAACTACTAGTTTCGATTGACCATTTACAAGTGACACAGAACTGTCGAAACTATCATCTATCGAAACTACTAGTTTCGATTGAACAAACTCAATCGAAACTAAGTAGTTTCGATGGCCCAGACTTAGCTAATAAAGCAGTAAATTACAGAAAACTGAAATTACATTTAATGAAATGACATAAAGTAAACTAGTCTAAAACTGTTTAAACATGCAATAAATGACAACAGCTTATACATAAGATATGACTCTACAATCTCCCCCTAAGCTGTTGCATTACTGTCTTCAGCTCTTCATCAAGCAGCTGGTCCTTCAGTTGTCCTCGGTATAAAAGGTTTAACATGGAGAGATACAACCCGTTGGTAGGCCTTAGCATCAGCTTCATCTTCATCACTGTATGCCTGAATGTGATTCTAGAAAAGTATCTCCAGATCTTCAGGCTGAAATTTCAACAACTCCATAGGCTCAAAGATAGTGATGTCTTCCTTGCCCTCACACTCTATTACTGCACTGCCAATGATTGGGTCATAGTACCACTTTCTGAAAGTTTGCAGCTGGACAGGTACAGATTTTGGAATGGTGATGGTCTTGTGAGTTTGGGCAGGCTTGTACCTCAAGAACACATATGGCTTGTTAGTCTTAGGATGAAACCTTGTCTTTGAGATTTTCTTTTGAGTTTTCCTAGGCTTCATTCCCTTGAAATCATTATTGACTTGAGAATGCAGAAATTTCTCAAAGTCATAAGCCATCATGACCTTCCCAGGGTTTTGAAGGGGAAGTTTGGCTAAATCCCTGAGGTCATAGAAAAGAAGGGTCTAGAAGTCAGTCATATTTTTAAAGTGCTGAACTCCCCCTCTATATCTTCTGATAATAAAGAGCCTCATTTCAACATCATACTTCCAGCCAATTGGAGGCCTCTTTAGTTCCTGATGCTCAGCTATCCATTCATATGTTTTGGGAGTTTCTTCTTGAATGATTTTCCTAAACCAAGACTTTCTTGAAATTGGAGGTTCAGGTGCAACAGAGGTTGGATCTTGTGCTGGACTTGATTCAGAGACTGTAGAGGTTGGTTCAGGAGTGACTGTCTTGATAAGATTAACCTGAACATCTTCTTCGCCTTTTTCTTCATAAGACAAGGTTTGAATTTCCTCTCCTTCTTCTGTGAAGTATCTGGTTCTCTCAGTCTCTTTTTCTTCGGTGGTCAAAATTTCTGGATAAAGATCATTATACCCATAGTTTTCAATTTCATCTAAAAGGGCATTCATCATCAGATGGGATGTCTTCTTCATCCAGAATCACGGTCTCTATCTCAGTAGAGGTTCCTTTCCCTTTCTTCCTTGCATCTCTTCTCTCACTTGCTGAGGGAAGGTCTAGTTCTGGTTCTTCAACCTTGACTTCAACTGCTTCCTTTGTCTTCTCAGCATGTCCATTAAAGATAGTTAGTGCAGACTCTGGATTAGTCACAAGGGCAGGAGATGAGGGTTCAACTACAGATGTGGTCTCCCCCTGAGCTGTTGAAGTGGTTTGTCACACCCCCAAATTCCACTAACGGAGTTTTACCGTTTTGGAAGGTGACAAACCAGGATCTCAGACATCAGTTACTTCAAACGACACTATATGGGACTTGAAATGTAATAACATAAATATCAAGGTTCAGAGTGTATATGCGGAAGCGTTAAACGAAAGTAAATGCGCAAAAACAACGCGCCCAAGTCCAATTACAAACAAAACATAGATATTATTCAATAGATAATTATTTCAATTGGAGTCCAAGACACATGCATGACTTAACGTGATCCTGAGTGCCAACCTGAGAAAAACATGTAAGAAAACGAGTCAACACTTTCACAGGTTTCAATCATTTCAAATAAAAGCATTTGCGGATTATGTACATTCAATATGCATATCAATAGGTTGCATGCCTATATTCATGTTTTGCTAAAGCGCTCGCAACCGAAACTGACAGTGTGTATGTTTGTTTGCCTCCAGTCAGGTCTATCAACTCTGACTAATGTGTTAAGGTCAATATAACACCCGTTCGACCTCCAATCGAGTTAGCGCGACTAACACGGGTGGGGTTTGTCAAACCCAGTAGTACTACCAAAATTACCTCGTTCATACCATATTAACGGTCCGATGTGTGTGAGGACTTTTCATGATAGTGTGTTACGCTTAGCCTCAACAGTGATATCATATGAATTACAATAAACCAAAAAGGTTGTGACATGTTTTCTCCCCCAAATAAAAACAGAAAAAGGGGCCGTGAAACTCACCTGCGTTGCGCAGTAGGTAGTATCACACAAGTATGAGATTTAGAATCTCAAGTGTTAGCCTGCACGGCTTACGTATGCCCTATAATTATAACACATAAGTTAGGGACATATGGGATTTGTGACGACGACACGGAAGTTAGAACATCTTAACGCTTTCTAAGGATTTGAGAGTAGACGAACGTGTCTACGGAATTATATAAATTTCTTAATATAATCATTAAGGTAAAAGCGTTACGTGTCGTACGTTAATAACGAATAATAAATAAATAAATACATTCGTACGTTAAAGTCGTTTACAAAAGTTAGGAAAATAATATAATTTAATATATTATTTTTAGGTTCGAAGGATTAACTAAATAGTCATTTGTGTGGAAAAATAATAAATATATTATTTTTAATTGAGTATATAAACGTGGGTAAATAATATAACAATTATATTATTAATTGGTTTGAAAACATCACACGAGGTATAAAACGATACGAAATAATATAAACATATATATTATTTAATAAGATTAGTCACGGGTTGAAAATAATATAAACATATTATTTTATACGAAGTTACGGTTTGAAAATAATATAAATATATTATTTTTATTTGATAATAACATAAATATATTATTTATAAAAGTGGGAAAACTAATAAAATGGATTAATAAATTAAACCGAGCCTACGGGTCGTTTTCCGGACTAAAACACTTTTATATATTAATATAATAATATTGTTTTGAAAATATAAAAATGAATCAAAACATTCTGACATAAGGGTTTTCTTACACACGACCGCGCCTAAGACAAGGCACGACCGTGTCTGAGTCATGGGCGCGACCGTGCTAGACAAGGGCGCGACCGCGCTGATCAAACAGAAGACAACAAAGCTGATCACTAGGCACGACCGTGTCTGAGCCAGGCACGACCGTGTCTCCCTGATTTACAGACCCTTTTCAATAGAATAACCCAATAAATTCCAATTTGCTTGATTTAGATAACAATCGGTCAAATAAACATGGGGTTTTTACAAAACAGAACATTTCTAATAGTACAGAATATATTAATTTGATTAAAAACATGATTAAGATTGAAATCCCCAAATTCAAATATAAACAAACCCTAACTTATGATTTTTGATAAATTCGATAAGGATTGATTCAATTGATAGGGGGCTTTCATAGAACATATGATTGCGAGTCTAAAAATACAGATTAATTGGATTTAGAATACGTCAAAGATTAAAAGCCCCAAATTGCCAAATGAATAAACCGTAGATTAACGGTTGAGTTCAATTCGATGATATACGATTCAATTATCATAGGGTTAATGATCTAGGCAAAGAAACGAAACTGAGTATGTAAGTGATTACCAGAATACGATACGAATTGGTGGTGAACGGCTAAAACAACCTCCGATACTCCGGCCGAATTGATGTGAACCGAAGCTTGAGAATGACTCGTTTGTGATGCTTGTATGAGTAATTGAGAGACTGATAATTGAAATCGTCGAATTCGATAGCTTATAAAGGTGGGTCGACGGTTATGGTTTAGATTCCTCATAACTGAGGTTTATCTCGATTAATTCGGTAGTTAGAGTCCTAATGATGGACGTAAAGGCTTACGACGTGGTAAAACCGTTACAAAATCGAATAAGTTTGCAATTAAAGATTACATTTACGTTTCAACTGACAGGAGGCGCGACCGTGCCTGTAAGAGGCACGACCGTGCCAAGGCACTTGGCGCGACCGTGCCTACTAGGGTTTCTGATTATTTACAAAACCAGCCCTTGCAACTTCAGCTTTGACAGAATTGATCCCTTGGTTTTAGAGTTGGGTTAACTTGGTTAGGATTTAACAGAATATTTAACGGAATTACTAACGGGATTATCTTGAAAAGTCGGATTGTCACATGGTTGGTTGTTGTTGCACAGGTTTTATCATTGAGGCTTTGAGCTGCTCCACCGCTTCAGCTAAAGCCTTGAATTCTTCTTTTTGCTTTGAGATTAGTCTCTGTTGTGTTTCAAGTTGAGTCTGTTGAATCTTAATCTGGGTATGTAAACCCCCAACTTCCAGCTTCAGGTCTTTAACCTCTTCCTGGACATTATGCAAATTTGATTTTAAGCCTTCAATTTCTTCATCTTTCTTTTGAATCTTATTCTGCATTTTCTTCAGTTCAAGGCTTAAAGTTTTAACTCTTGGTACAGGAGAGGTTGAATCATGAGGTGGTGATGTGGGAGTAGAATGGATGGGTGATTGTTGTGGAGATGGTAGTGGAGTGGGTTGTGGAGTAGGTTGTGGAGATGGTTCTGGAGTTGGTTGTGGAGTAGCTAATAGAGAATCTGACGAGGATGACAACTCTTCTAATCCAGTTTTGATTTTCTTTGCCCTAGGCTCTTCTTCCTCAAAATCAGAACCTGACTCAACTTGTCGTTTGGAGGAAGATGCAAGATGTTTTGTTCTATCATCTGAATCAGACTTGTAGTAGTCAGATCCATAAATTCCTGCATCCAGAGTTCCACTTGATTCTGCAACTTCCTCATCAGCTTCATGCATGCCAGCTTCAACATTAACTGCTGGCTCTTGAATTATCTGTATTTGTTCAACAAAAGGAGCCTCTATCACAGGCTCAATGATGGGTTGTTCTTCTTCTTGAACATTAGGAATGTTTATCTCAATCTCAGCTTCATCAAGAGGTTGATTACCTTGATCTTGTTCAACTTCCATCTCTTCTTCATCAGATGATAAGATCTCTTCTTCTAAATCAGGGTCAATATCAGGAATGAATTCTTCTTCTTCACCAATAATATGACCAAACAGGGGAACATCAGCTATAGCCCTGTTGGTTCTCTTGTTGGTACTCCTCATATAGCTGAGAGTCTTGGCAATCATTTGGTCGAACACAAAGGTGTTTCCACCTTGTTGAAGCTCAGGATGAAGATGATTGATGATAATCTGTAGGAATCTTGGATATGCCAGAAATTTCTCCTTCACGGCTCCTGTCAGGTTGTCCTTTAACTGTCTGAAGATGAAGCCAGAAAAATTGTAATCTCTTCCCTTAACTAACCCCAAAATTGCTGAGCCCAGAGTGCTGTTTGCTGAATCAAAACCTCCTTTTCTGATTGATAGGCAGTGAATAAACACGTGCACTATGTATCTCCAGTGGCTTGGTAAGGAGTTCTTGATTATCTGACCACTTTTGAATTCATCTGGATGACCCAATCTTCTGAAGCATTCTTTAACATAGAAGATTGGAAATTCAATGGGTGCATCTGGATTGTCATTAAACTGTAGCACCTCTCTAACTGTAGCTTCAGAAAATAAGACTTCTTGGCCAAGCACAATTGCTCTGATGTGCTCCACATTTTCAACTGTGATGATCTCTGCAGTCTCCCAAAATTCTCTTATAGATGTCTCAAACACCGGCAGGTTGTTGCTGATGGCAAAGCTGATGTTGGAGTTTGCCAGGAAGTTTAAGACACGAATGAACTCTGCAGCTTTTGGATCATTGGCATTAAGGAATGCACAGACATTGTGTCTTTTTACGATTAAGAGATCCATACCTGTAAAATTCATCAGTTTTGCACAATAAGTAGAGTTTCTAAATATACTTAATCGAAACAAGATATACCAACACTTAGAAAAAATTTGAAGATCTTACTGTCGAAACAACTAGTTTCGATTGAGATGAACTTGGTTAATTTAACAGAAAACTTTATCGAAACAAGTAGTTTCGATAGAGGCAATAAGCTTTGATCAACACTTAGAGAATTTCTGAAATCAACACTGTCGAAACAACTAGTTTCGATGGAGATGAACTTATCGAAACTAACTAGTTTCGATCAAAGATACTAGGGCAAGTTTGGGTGTCGAAACTAGTAGTTTCGATTGAAAACCCTTTGAGAAATTTTGAAAGAGTTGAACCCCTTTATCGAAACTACTTGGTTTTGAAACCCAAACCCCTTTGATTCACGATACTCAGACTAATATAAACAATTTTAATAAAAGGGTTTAGAGTGGCCTGTAAGTGACGGAACTTCATCTTACCGAATGTGTACTGTAATCTGCAAGAATACACATTAATCGTGAGTTCAAAGATGATAGAGATGTATGCAAACACGGATAATCACAAAAACGACTGTTATTATGAAGATTTAGTCGAACAAATTTTAAACTTTGAGACCCTAGGTCTGCCGATTTGCAAAAATCATCCAAAATGAAGTAGTGAGACGTTACCTGATGATGGAGACGATGGTGACAACAGGGGAAAATCAGGTGATTAACGCTGATATCTTGTGTAGGATCGTAAGATTACAAGGTGATTCTGTTCTAGTTGATATTGGCAGAAACAATAGCAACCAACAAAGTAAACAAGTAAACAGCAAGAATACTGATAAATGCACTGTTGTATTAGACTTCTGAGATTACAAGTTTACAAGTAAAACACTATCAAGAAGCACTATCAAGGCACAGCAAGCACACCTGTTTGAAGTGTTTACAAGATATATATATATATATATATATATATATATATATAGTAACTTAGAATCAAGACAGACCCTTGATTCTAAAGATCAGATCTAACACAAGCCATTGATCTTGTTTATTTATCTAAATTACACGCAAAGGCTAATCTAGATAACTTTACTGAAACGTCTTCTTAGGCATCATTGTTTGCATGCTTGGAGAAGCGCGTCATTGTCCTTTATTGGTTGCACCAGTGAGGTTCCTTCTGCTTGGAGTGTGGCAGTTGCTTTGGCAGAAAGGTGTCAGAGGCGCTTCATATGGATAGTCAGCTGCAACGTTTGGTCTTCAGAGAATAAAGCTATCAACAGCAGAGATGAGAATAATGCTGCTGATAAGCCTATCAGCAGCAACTTGTGTTGAATGCTGCTGATAAACCTATCAGCAGCAACAAGTGTTGAATGCTGCTGATAAGCCTATCAGCAGCAATATGTGCTGAATGCTGCTGATAAGCCTATCAGCAGCCATATGTGATGAATGCTGCTGATAAGCCTATCAGCACTATTTGTACTTAGAATAATTTGGTAGCAATCAGTCTTTGGTTCTACAAACTCCCCCTAGACTGATGCAACCGAAATTCTTCTAATTACTTTGCTGCTGAAGCTTTTGCATGTGGCTGACTATCCTTTCAACCTCATAGCCTCTTGGATCCTTGCTGGGATTGTTCAGTGGAAGTTCAAACAGAGTCTTGATGTCTTTGTGTGGCATTTTGTAGATTGCTTTGCTTGAACATCTCATCTGCTGCTTCTTTACATCAATCAGAGTGAACTCATCCAAATCAGCATTGTAGGACCAAGATACAAATGGAGAGTGGGACTTGAGTGGTTTGATATCCATGACCACATCTTTGCTAGGGTTGAAGTAATGTCTGATTGCTAGCATAAGATGTTTCCCTCTCTCATTTGCAGGCTCATGAGCTTCACCCAGCTCCAAAATTCTTCTTAGGTCTGAATCTGGTAGTTACAGAACTTCATCAACCGACCTGTATGTAGATCTTCTTCTTTCAGTTCTCCCCCTGAAGATCTCGAACCTTTGATCCTGTGGATTGTAGACCCATTCAACTATGTTTCTTGAGTCTTCAGGTTCATATGAGGATTTGGATTTCTTTAGGGGAGGCTATTGATGAGTGGGAGCTAGGTGGGATGATTTGGACTTGTTGGGTGGAGGAGTGGAAGGTTTGGGGAGGAGAGTGGAAGGATGATGGACCAAGGAAGAGGTAGGTGAGGGAGAAGGCTTGGGTTTCTTTGTCTTTGGTTTTTCTTCTTCTTTGATAAGTACCCTTTTCTTGGAGCCCTTCTTCCCTAATCTTTCTTCCTCATCCTTTTTAACTTTGAAGTAGAGGGCTTGCAGGTTCATGAAATTCATGGGACCTAGCCTCTTTCCACTATCTCCTCTAGCCTTAAGGAAGTCAATCATGACCTTCCTTTCTTCATGGGTTCTTTTATTCAGTGCAATGGTCTTCTTGGACTGTAGCTTGGCTTTTTCTTCTTCTTCAGCCTTTTTCTTGCTAGCCAATTGACCCTGCTGACCCATGAAGGCTCTGTAGACTTCTTTAGTTGATAGTTTCTCAAGGTAGTCTGCATTCTCACCTTGAGAGACTAGAGTCTTTACCCACTCCTCCCTCATTTATTTAGCTAGTTCAGAATCGGTTATTCTGAACTTAGCTTCTTCTTTCTTCTTTTTCTCCAATTCTTCCTCTCAGCATTGAGAGAGTTCCAGTTCAGATCTTCTACTCCGCTGAACTCCCATCCAATCCAAAACCTCTCAGCTGATCCATCTTACCCCCAAGCTAGAATGGAGTCAAATTCTAGCTTCTTTGATGATCTGAGTAGTTGGGGGGTAGAGGATTGACCAATGATGGCTGCTGCTTCAGGAAGGATGCTGAATGATGTATTTGTTTGTTCTGTGTCTTCAGCATCATTCAGCATTTCGTCAACAGCCCTGACGACCAACTTCCAGTCTTCAGATGTCCCTTCTTCTTCGTTATATGAGACTGGCAAGTCATGAATTTGTACAAAAGCCGGCTTGAATAGTGAGCTTTGAAGTACAACCTGCTCTTGAATCCAATCGTCAAGACTGTCTGTATCTTCTTCCATAGAGACCATCTCCCCCTTTTTGGTTGCATCAGTAGACAGGTAAGCATCAGTTTGGGTGCCTACTGATACAAGAGAGGGAGTGGCTAATGTTGGGCATTGATGGGCTTCATGCATAGAGACTTGGTGTCTTAGTTTGGACACTTCAGCCTCTAGCATAGCCACCCTGGCCGTCAATTCCAAGTTATGAAGTTTCAGTTTGTCCTCATCCACAGTTGTGGAATCCTTGGACCCAGATGGGGCCGTAGGCCGAGCCTCAGCATCCCCATCACCCGTGGTTTCTTGGCGCCTGGGATTCCTCTCAGTGAGGGGAGTTTCCAAGGAAACACCCTCACCATGAGTTGCCGTGGTTGAGGTCTTAAAGATGTTGTCACTGTCCTCCTGGTCATTTGATGGACCAGCAGTAGTGACAGCCTCTTCCACATCCACTCTTTCAATACTCCTAGAGTGGACCTTCAAGGGTGAAGAACTTGGGTTGGGTGTTTCGGAAGCAAGACCAATCAGTACCTCCTTGATAGTGGTAGTTGGAGAAGGTACATCACTTTGGGCAGGTTCCTCAACACTTAAGTCCAAAGAAGATAGGAATGGCTCAAAGGGTTGTTCTATGGATACGGGAAGTGATTCTAATCCTAATAGAGAGACTTCCGAAGGAGTCTCCCTAACAGTGTGGCTTTCCCGTATGATATTCTCACTAGAATGTTGTGATTCTGAGTGAGGGATGTTGGCTTGGGTTTGGGCCTTGGAGGCAAGAGAAGAAGGAGTTCTCTTGCCCCTCTTCCTTGTATACTTGGCTGCAACCGGGGTCCTGTGTTCCGGTTGAGCAATCAAACTGTGGGTGAGTAAATTATGTGCATGTACATCCTCAGTAGAATGCACAGGGGTTCGATCAAGGGAAGCAGCAGTTTGAGTTTGTGGCAGTGAGGTGGAGGGTGTGGGATCAGTATCAGCTGGGTTTGCTGAACTGTCACCCTGGGCACTTTGCGTGTTCAACATTGTAGATAAAAATGGAACAAATGGCCCCTGAGAACTTTGATGAAATTGTTCTCATGCTTTGAAAAATGTTGTTCTTATGTCCCAGAATTGAGTAGATTCTTGCAGTTTTTGAAAGATCTTGGTGCTCAATGTTGAACACTTCCTGCAAGAATCTTGGGTACATGAAGAACTGTGATTTCACCCCTTCTTGAAGGTTGTATCTCAAACCTTCAAGAATGAGGTGGGAAAAATTGAAACCCGCCCCAGTTATCATACCGTGAATTGCCGACGCAAGTCCGGAGCTAAGTTGGTTCCAGCCACTCCTCTTCTGGGATATGCATTGGAGAAGAGTGTGGCAGAGATACTTCCATTTGGGACCCATGAGTGCCTTCTCTATCGTATACTCTGTTGGATTCCCAGTGTACCCTATGGACACAAAGGTCCTCATGTATACGTCTCTTGGGTAAGAGATGGCGTCCCCTTCATCTTGAAGCTTGAGGTGTTGGCGGAGCTTTGCTTCAGTGATAATCATCTCCTTGCCGTCTACTGTGCCACTGATTTGGGGAGTGCCCTGGTCAGTAGAATACGCGGCTAAGCTCCAAAACTCTTTCATGTGGGAAGTATAGATGGTTGGGTTGACTGTTAGGGCATGGTGGATTTTGGACCGACAAAGGAAGTCGATCATATCATCGAAACCTTTGGATTTCTTGCCCTTTATTAGGCATGCAGTGAGGTTGTGATATGGGGAAAACTTATCGTTGGGGTTGTTTATGTCTGCGCCTGCCATTGTTATGGATTTGGAGGGAAGAGAGAAGGGTGGTTGAATGGTGGTTGATTGTTTCGGGCTTTGAATGTTGTGGGGACGGGAGAGAAAGTGATGGGAGATAGGTTTGAAATTGAATATGAAGAGGTTGTGGGAACGTTTGAGATTGTGATATAACGGTAGACGAAGAAAAAGCAACTTTACTTGTACAGTACAACCTGTTTCACTTTTCATTGTTACAGCTGTAAAGCACTCGAGCAGTCATGGTAAAGACTGAGAGTAGTTTTTACCTCGGGTAAAAGTTAATGTAGACTTGTTTTACCCATCAGCAGCAAACTTGGTTGCTGCTGATGGTGAGCTGTCCGCTGCAAACTTGGTTGCTGCGGATAGTGAAGTCTTTTAGCAGCAGATTTGGGTGCTGCTGACAGTTGTATTCATTCCGCAGCAAAAAGGTTGCTGCTGACCGCCTTAAAGCTGTCCGCAGGAAACTTGTTCCTGCTGATAACTTAAAGCGATCAGTGGCAAAGGCTTTGCTGCTGAAGAGTAAATATGTCAGCAGTAAAAAAAGTGCTGCTGACTATAACTTTTTATTAAGAACAAAAACATAGACATATTTACAAGGAAAAATAAAAATTAGAGACATGTCCTATTCAAAGTTCATCATGCCAATTGATTCAACTAGATATCGAAATCTTGCTTCATCAAAAGGTTTAGTGAACAAATCAGCATATTGCTCATTTGTGTGAACCTTGGATAGGACAATTCTCTTTTTCTCAGCTTGATCCCTGATAAAGTGATACCTGATGTCGATGTGCTTAGTCTTGGAGTGCTGCACTGGATTATTCGTGATAGAGATAGCACTCATGTTGTCAATGTGAATTGGAGTATGCATGAAGGTCATTCCATAGTCAAGCATTTGATTTTGGATCCAGATAACCTGTGCACAGCAGCATGAAGTTGCGATGTATTCTGCTTCAGCTGTTGAAGTAGAGACACATGTTTGCTTTTTGCATTGCCATGAGATGAGCCTTCCTCCCAGAAATTGACATCCCCCTGATGTGGACTTTTTGTCCAAGTTACAACCCCCATAGTCACTGTCAGTGTAGGCATAGAGATTTACATTTCCATTCTTTGGATACCATAGCCCAAGTTTTGGAGCTCCCTTTAGGTATCTAAGGATCCTTTTGACAGCTTGAAGATGAGACACTTTTGGAGCTGCTTGAAATCTTGCGCAGAGACAAACTGCAAACATGATATCTGGTCTTGAGGCAGTGAGATACATGAGAGACCCTATCATTGCTCGGTACTGATGTTGATCGGTGTCTTGTCCTTCTTTATCCGGAGATAATTGATGGTGCACTTGCATAGGAGTTCTTGCAGCAGAGCAGTCAACCATTTTGAACCTCTCTAAGATGCTTTTGACATACTTGGATTGACTTATGAAGATTCCATTTGGTACCTGTTTGACTTGAAGTCCTAAAAAGAAATTTAGTTCACCCATTGAACTCATTTCAAATTTGGAATGCATCAGAACTTCAAAGTCTTTGTAGAGTTTCTTTCTTGTAGATCCAAAGATAATGTCATCAACATAAATCTGGACCAACAAAATTTCTCCCCCTTCATCTTTGATGAAAAGTGTCTGATCAATGGCCCCCCTTCTGAAGTTGTTGCTAAGTAGATATCCAGATAAAGTTTCATACCAGGCTCTTGGGGCTTGGTGTAAGCCATAGAGAGCTTTGTCCAGTTTTAAGACCTTATTTGGATGTGCAGGATCCACAAAGCCTGGAGGCTGTTTGACATAGACCTCTTCACCAATCTTTCCATACAAAAAGGCACTCTTCACATCCATTTGATAGATCATAAAGTTTTTGGATGCTGCATATGCCAGAAAGATTCTGATGGCTTCCAGACGGGCAACAGGAGCAAAGACTTCATCATAGTCAATGCCTTCTTCTTGAGTGTAACCTTGAGCTACCAGTCTGGCTTTGTTCTTGACCACGATGCCCCTTTCATCTTGCTTGTTTCTGAAGACCCATCTTGTTCCAATGGCTGTTTGACCAGGTGGAAGATCAACAAGCTTCCAAACATCTTGTCTTTTGAATTGCAGCAATTCTTCCTGCATTGCTTCAATCCAGCTGTTGTGCTTGAGAGCTTCATCAATCTTCTTGGGTTCCACCTGAGATAGAAAGCAAGAGAACAAACAAATGTTGGCTTCATGAGACTTACTTCTTGTCTGGATACCTGAGTGGACTTGGCCAATGACGTTTTCCAGAGGATGCTCTTTGTTTATTCTCTGAGCTGGTATCACATCCAGCCGTATTCCCTCTTCAAGATTACTTTGGTTTAGATCAGGATTGTCTTCAGTTGTGAGGTTCTGATCATTGTGTTCCACATTGTCAGTAGTGTTAGCATCAGAGGCCTCTTCAGCATGGATTGAGGAGGCTTCATTAAGGATTTCTTGGTCAGAGAGATTGCTGCTTGTGGTGTTGGAAGTACCGGCTTCACCTGTACTGGCTTCAATAGCTTCTGCCACTGATGGAGGATCAATGGATGGCCTTTTCATCCTGATGTAGGGACTGGGAAAATCCAGTCTGTAGTCAGAAGAGGAGGTTGAGGCAGAAGATGATGATTTTGAAGAGGAAGACTCCATATTTGAGAATATGAGAGGCTCAAATATCTGGGTGAAGGAGTCTATATCAAAGAGCCAGTTAGGACCTTTGCCTTGTTCACAGACAACGTGTTCCCTGCATTCCACATTAGCAGATTCTTCCACAATCCGAGTCCTAGAATTGAACACTCGGTGGGCCTTTGATTGAGAGGAGTAACCCACAAAGTAACCTTCATCAGACTTTGCACCGAATTTAGGAAGAACTCCATGTGTGATGAGGATGGTACATGGACATCCAAAGGGCTTCAGGAAGCCAATGTAGGGAATTATTTTGAGCCATAGTTCATAGGGTGTTTTCTGTAGAGGCTTAACAATAAGGACTCTATTCTGCACATAACAAGTTGTGCTTACTGCTTCCGCCCAGAAAGTAAGGGGCAGCTTTGAGTCAGCCAGCATAGATCTTGCTGATTCAATCAGAGTCCTATTTCTTCTTTCAGCAACCCCATTTTGTTGAGGGGTTCTTGGAGCACTGTATTGCCTTTCAATGCCCTTGCTCTCACAGAAACTGTTCAAAGTGTGATTTTTGAACTCTGTTCCCTGATCACACCTTATGATCTTTACCTTCAGATTGCTTTGATTCTCTACCCTAAGAATATAGGATTTGAGAATCTCAGCAGTTTCATCTTTTGTTCTTAGGAAGAATACCCATGAGAATCTGGAGAAGTCATCAGTTATCACCAGACAGTAGGAATTTTTGCCCATTGACATGACATTCGTAGGACCAAAGAGATCCATATGCAGTAGCTGGAGAGGGGTGTCATTTGTGTTCAATGTCTTGGGCTTGTGGGAACTTTTGTGTTGTTTTCCCTTCAAGCAGGCAATGCAGTGATCGTCTAGATGTAATTCTTTGTCAGGAAGCCCTCTGACAAGATTGTCCTTCACTAATTTATTGATTGTTTTGATGTTAACATGGCTTAACCTCCTGTGCCAGAGAGCGGATTCATCAACTGATGCCTTTGACAGAAAACATGAAACACTACCAGATGGAGTGGCTTCATTCATGTCAAGCACATATAAGTTGTCCTTTCTACGAGCAGTTAGGAGAATCTTCTCTGGAGGGGGTTTAGATAGGCTAGGAGCTAACACTAAACATTCTTTGTCAGTGAAGAGCATCCAATGCTTTTGATCACATACTTGGGAAACACTCATGAGATTGAAGTCAAGTTCTTTAACATAGTTGACTCTTTCAATACTCATCCTTTCATTGGACACAGTTCCTTGTCCAGTGATAGATCCACCCTTTGAGTCACTCCCAAAGGCAACATATCCTCCATTGAAATGTCTGAAGTTAGAGAGGATGGACATGTTGCCTGTCATGAGCCTGGAACAGCCGCTATCTACCACCCAAGTATTGTGTTTGTTGCCTGACTGTCCCTGCACATGGAAGATATCTAATTAGTGGGAGGATCATTGTAGCATGCAGCATTGTAGAAGATCGTTGCTAATTTGCCATTGTCAGCATGCTTGCAGTCAATGGAACCAATAGTTATGCTTGGAGATTGTTTGGCCTTCCATTGCTGTGTTGGTGGTTTTCTAGCTTTCTTTACATTGTCGGCAGAAGATGTTGTTGCTGACAATTTTGGCTTATCCGCATTCGATTTTGCTGCTGAAGGCTTTGCTTGAGTAGTAGCAGTTTTTGCTGCTGGATGCTTTATTTTGGATTTTGCTTTGTCAGCAGTAGATACTTTTGCTACTGATGCCGTTGTTTTTTATTTTGCTTTGTCAGCAGCAGAGATTTTTGCTGCTGAAGGCTTTGCCTTTGGTTTCCTGGACTTCACTCTATCAGCAGCGATTTTGTTTGCTGCTGATGAGGTGAACACAGATGAACGATTTGCAATCTGGTTAAAAGGGTTGAACTTGCATGTTGCAGCAAAGTGGTTTGATTCCCCACATATGATGCAAGTTTGTTGAGGTTTCTGCATCTTCATTCTTTGAGGGGATAAAGATTCTCTGAACTTTGTTGCCTTTGCATCATAGCTTCTCACCTGTTTGTTTTCTCAAAGGCATGCTGCTTTGAGTTTCTTTGGTGTTCACGGTAGTTAAAGCAGGTGCTGGCAGTGTGATTGTATTTGCCACACACAAAGCAGGATAGTGCTATCTTGTCCCTGTGAGAGTCCACATAGTTCTTACTTTGAAACAAATCTTTGAAGTTCCAGGGATGAGCTTTGTTATGCTCAAAAGTGGCTTCTTCCAGTGTCTTTTGAACATATGGACCTTTTTCTCCAGGTGTATGAAAACTATCAAACACCTTTGGCTTTGACTGAGACTTGGGGTTGGTGAAACCTGATGTCTCTCCCTTTTCAATGTTTAGCTTTCTTGCATTTTGAGGATAGCTAATCTTGATTTGTTTGAATGGGATGGGAGCTGGAATAGTTGGAGTAACAACAGGACATTCAGTTTTGTTCAGAACAGCTTCAGAGATAGGAGCAGATGGGATTGCACTAGTTTCACAGTGGTCTGAGCAGGTTGACTCAGATTCTGAAGAGGTGGAGCAGTCTTCCACAAAACATGCATCCATTGTAGGATCAAGGTTTCGGTTTGCCGTGTCAAGATTTGCAGTATTGAAGCTTGGTTCGTGAATGGCAACGTAGTCAGCAGGAGGAGGAACTGTCTTGTACTCGTCATCATGATATCCAAGTCCAGTTCTTACTCTTTCATGGACTTGAATATCTAACAATCTTTGTAACTTTTTAGATGAAAATTCATATTTTTCAACATGAACTTTCTGTTCAGCCAGTTCAGCTCTGGTAGCTTTAAGTTTTACTAATAGATCATCAATCTGAGTTTCAAGATTGGTTTGTTCATGTTTTAATGAAGAAATCTCTTTCTTAAGGCAGTTAATCTTTTCTTTGTAACTGTCTTCGACCTTTTTGAATTCAGATTTCATTTGGTGAAACTCTTCATTTTGATCTATTAGATTTTGGTTATGCTTTCTATAACCTAAAAATTTGTCAATGCAAGCTTGAGAGCAAAGATGTTCAAATACCTGAGGTGGTATCTCTGCGTTGTCTGCCATAAGAGCTTGGTTGGAGGCAGGAGCATCTTCATATTGAAAACTCCAGTCAAATTATGTAGTTCCAACATTTGCACAGGCTGCAGTTTGTGCTGGAGGAGTTCCTTGCTGCTGCCTGGGCTGACCTTGGTAAGCTTGTCTTTGATGGCTGACACCCTGATTGGCTTTAGGTGCCTTGCACTCCCTAGCAAAGTGACCCATTTGGTTACAGTTGTAACATCGGATCTTGCTTTTATCAAGCCCAACTCTGGTGTTTGAGTTGTTGCTTGGAACTGATCTCCCGGTTCTAGAATAAAACCTTTTTGCTCCGAGGGAGAGCATGGCATATGAGTGCTGAATATCCATTTCTTTAAGATCATCTGGATGAAAGCATTCCAGATCCTCCTTTATGAAGTGCATGCTGCTTGAGTTGTCAGAGACAAAAGCAGTAGAGGTTGGCTGTTGAGGAGGTGCCTCAAGAAGAAATGGTGATGAGTTGGATTGTGAAGCAGTTGGTGTTTGAGGATGAGTAACAATGGGAGGATAGTAGTTGCTTGCACTAGGACCAGAATGATCAGAGTGAAGCGCTGAGGTGGTGGTGGAGGAAGTGGTAGCTGATTGATAACTAGAGCTCCTTTCTCTAGCTTGAATCATTTCTAATTCATAGGTTTTGAGCATGCCAAAGAGCTCGGTCATCTGAAGGGTCTTCAGATTCTCTGTTCTTCTGATGGACACTGTGTATAATGTCCAACAACTATGAAGAGATCTTATGAACTTCTTGAGAATGTCTTCATTCTCCAGCTTTACCTTGGAGCACTGCAGTTCTCCAACCAGGTACGTGTACCTGTTATATAAAACTGTTAGTGACTCACCTTCCTTCCAAACGAAGTTTTCATACTGTTGCTTGAGAATGTCACGTCTGTTCTCCTTGACCTCCTCAGATCCAGCAAACATCTTTTCCAAGGCTCCCCATAATTCCTTTGCAGTTTTGTGAGCCTTGAAGTTGTGAAAAATTTCATTTGGAAGGCACATTTGGATAGCTCCTAATGCCTTGAAGTCCACCTCCATTTTCTTGATGTCTTCTTCAGAATACTTAGAGGGTTCCTTCGGAACTAGTGGTCCTCCGGAGTCAGCAGAGGCCACCATGGGAACATAAGGTCCATCCCTTATGGATTTCCACATTCCGTATTCATGGTAGCAGAAAAAGCTTTCCATACGGTTCTTCCACATATCATAGTCCTCCCCAGACACCAACCTCGGTGGTCGGTTGATACTGCCGATGTCTTCAGATCCATGACTTTGTGCCATTTTGTTTTGTGTGACTTGATCAAGAATAGAGTTTTGAATAGAATCAGAAAGTGATTAAACAAGTGTTAGTTTGTTTAATCTTGAGCCAAAGCTCTTATACCACTTGTAGGATCGTAAGATTACAAGGTGATTCTGTTCTAGTTGATATTGGCGGAAACAATAGCAACCAACAAAGTAAACAAGTAAACAGCAAGAATACTGATAAATGCACTGTTGTATTAGACTTATGAGATTACAAGTTTACAAGTAAAACACTATCAAAAAGCACTATCAAGGCACAGCAAGCACACCTGTTTGAAGTGTTTACAAGATATATATATAGTAACTTAGAATCAAGACAGACCCTTGATTCTAAGGATCAGATCTAACACAAGCCGTTGATCTTGTTTATTAATCTAAATTACACGCAAAGGCTAATCTAGATAACTTTACTGAAACGTCTTCTTAGGCATCATTGTTTGCATGCTTGGAGAAGCGCGTCATTGTCCTTTATTGGTTGCACCAGTGAGGTTCCTTCTGCTTGGAGTGTGGCAGTTGCTTTGGCAGAAAGGTCTTAGAGGCGCTTCATATGGATAGTCAGCTGCAACGTTTGGTCTTCAGAGAATAAAGCTATCAGCAGCAGAGATGAGAATAATGCTGCTGATAAGCCTATCAGCAGCAACTTGTGTTGAACGCTGCTGATAAACATATCAGCAGCAACAAGTGTTGAATGCTGCTGATAAGCCTATCAGCAGCAATATGTGCTGAATGCTGCTGATAAGCCTATCAACAGCCATATGTGATGAATGCTGCTGATAAGCCTATCAGCAGTATTTGTACTTAGAATAATTTGGTAGCAATCAGTCTTTGGTTCTACATCTTGCAACTCAGACCAATGGCTTGAGAGATTTTGCGTATGACAGAGAAGGTGAAGAGGGTTCGAAAATGACGAGTGAAACTCAGTATGAAGGAAGGGATAGATTATGAAGGCATTTAATTTACGTAAGACAGATGACCAAAGTGCCCCTGTCGAAACAACTAGTTTCGATAGTTTAAAGTAGTTTCGATATGTGCAACTAGTTTCGATAGTTCAAAGAAGTTTCTATATGTACAACTAGTTTCGATAGTTCAAAGTAGTTTCGATATGTACAACTAGTTTCGATAGTTCAAAGTAGTTTCGATAGTTTAAATAGCAGAAAAAAGACTAACATATATACACTGTTAAAACAGACTTAACTATAGAAATGAAATTATACACAAGATATTTATACTTATCTTCTTGAAAAAAGATCCAACATGAGATCAGATCTGGTCAGTCTCTTGAAACACTTCCTTTTGCAATTAACTACTGTGAGTCCCTGAAGATAGCTTGTATTTGTGCAAAGTAAACCCGAACATTTGTTTGTACTAAGATTTCATGTGATTAAAAGGTATCATTTAAGCAATATACAAGGTG
Organism: Smallanthus sonchifolius; assembly: GCA_023525975.1. NCBI lineage: Eukaryota > Viridiplantae > Streptophyta > Magnoliopsida > Asterales > Asteraceae > Smallanthus > Smallanthus sonchifolius. Next base: position 11,937,703 of record CM042026.1, on the reverse strand, counting down.
TACCCCACATATTAAAATAAAATGATTTTGAAAACCTACCAATCCTCAAGAAGTACCCATCTTCATCCTATCATCTCTTTCTGATTAACCAAGGTACCGTCTTAGTAATGTCAAAGTACCACCAAAACAAAATAAGATATCCAAGTGGATTTAGAAAATTTAAAATAAAATATATCCAAGTAGATATTAAAAAGGTACGAACATTCTAGATCTTTGCGTAAGCAAAACAGAAGAAGTCATAAAATTATCCAAGCGGATAGAAAAATGTTGAACACCCGAGATCTTTGCGTAAGCAAAACAGACGGGGTCAAATCATCCAAGTGGATGGGAAAAGGATGAACATCCGAGATCTTTGCGTAAGCAAAACATACGGGGTCATCGGTGGTAAATATAGTTATTTTGATGGTCACTTGGCGTATGAATAGGAATCCAATACGTAAGCCTGTATCTGATTGAATTGGTTTTCTTAGATATAAAAATGGGTTAGATGTTTCAATAATGGGTTCAAACACACAAGTATGAGATATATATATTAGGTTTTCACACTACTTACTAGTTTTAACCATATGTCGGGCCTACCAGCTATACCTCAGTAAACACCATCGCTTTTGGTCCATTCCATGTCCAAGAGATGAGATCAGACACTATCATTTCTCAAAGGCCAGATTCAATTTTTTCTGCAACTCAAAACCACTTGTAAGATTATATACACAGCAATTCTTTTCAATATTATATTTCTCCCCCAAAAGATTTGCGTAGAAACAGTTCATAAAAATAATTTTTTTTTGGAATTTTCTTTGACAATTAAACAGAATTTAGAAAAGAAAAAAAATACTATTCACACAATTTACTGAAAGTTGATCATTCCAAGCATCTACACCAGTTGGGAAAATCTGGTAGAGTCAAAAGCCTTTGTGAAGATGTCTGCGGTTTGTTTATTAGTTTTGACTTCAACAATTTGAATATGCTTCTTTTCCACAGTCACGGATAAAGTGATGTTTGATTTCAATGTGTTTTGTTTTGGAATGCTGAACGGGGTTTTTGGTGATATGGGGAACAGCAGTGTTGTCACACAGAATGGGTGTCTCATGGAATGTGATCCCATAGTCAAGCATCTGATGGTGTATCCATCTGACTTGGGAAAAACAGAGGGCTGCGGCAATGTATTCGGCTTCGGCGGTGGATTGGGAAACGGTGGATTGTTTCTTACATTTCCATGAGACAAGGCAGTTGCCAAGGAATTGGTAACCTCCAGAAGTGGATTTTCGGTCTAAGTTGCAACCCACGTAGTCTGAATCTGAATAAGCCACAAGATCAAATAAGTCAGTTTTAGGATACCACAGACCCAATTTTGGCTTATACTTTAAATATCTTAAAATACGTTTGACAGCAGATAAATGAGAGAGTTTAGGATTAGCCTGAAAACGTGCACACAAGCACACTGCAAACATGATGTCGGGTCTGCTGGCCGTGAGATACATGAGAGAGCCTATCATAGAGCGATAGAGATGCTGATCAACGCTTTCACCATCCACATCAGGAGTCAAACAATGACGAACTTCCACATGAGTTTTTACAGGGTGGGAATCAGCCATTTTGAACTTGGTCAAAATTTCTTTCACGTATTTTTCTTGATGGATAAGGATTCCTGACTCAGACTGATCAACTTGTAGTCCCAAAAAGAACTTCATTTCTCCCATGGAGCTCATTTCAAACATAGATCTCATCACTTCCTCAAATTCTATGCAAAGACAGGGATTTGTAGATCCAAAAATGATATCATCCACATAAATTTGCACCATGATTGTATCCTTTTCATCTTTCCGTTTGAACAAAGTTTGGTCAATTGCTCCTCTTGTGAAACCATTCTCAAGCAGATGCTTTGATAAAGTTTCATACCACGCACGAGGTGCTTGGTGAAGACCGTACAATGCTTTATCTAACTTATAAACACGGTCTGGAAAATTACGATCAATGAAGCCCAGCGGCTGCTTGACATAAACTTCCTCTTGAACTTTGCCGTATAAAAATGCGCTTTTGACATCCATTTGATGAACGGTGAAGTCCATGTAGGTTGCATAGGCGAGAAACATTCGGATGGCTTCCAAGCGAGCCATTGGTGCAAAGACTTCCTCATAGTCAATCCCTTCTTCTTGATAGAAACCTTGAACCACCAGACGAGTTTTATTTCGTATCACAGTGCCGCCTTCATCCTTTTTGTTGCGAAAAACCCAACGAGTGCCGATTGGAACTTTGTTCTTGGGAAGATCTACCAAATTCCACACATGCAGCTTTGAGAATTGTTGTAGCACTTCCTACAATGCTTCCACCCAGCTGTTTTCTAGTAGAGCTGCTTTAATGTTCTTTGGTTCAGCTTGAGAAATGAAGCAAGAAAACATGTTGTTTTCAAATGCTTCACAGGCACTTCGGGTACTAACGCCCACATTGAGTGGTCCAATGATGTTATTGGTGGGATGAATCTTGTGAATTCACAGTTGAGGAATTTCATCTTCTTCCACGACTTCTTCCAAATTGGTAAGATTTTCAGCAGGAGGATCGGCAATATCATTAATAGAATCTTCAGCAGGTGATTGTGGTGCAACATCTACTATTGGAATGGAGTTGTCTTCAACAGTTTCACTTGTTGCACCAGAACCGGAAGACTCCATATCAGATTCAGCATTAGCAACCACAGGAGTTTCAACCTGAGCAGATGAGGAAGAGCCTTGATCATTTATGTTCCCTAGATTGTTCACAGAGAAGTAAGGATTAGCATGAGTTGATTCAATAGAGAAATCAGGAAGATTAAATGACTTAAAAACTGAATCGACGTCAAAGAGCCAATTGGGACCGTCTCCTGCGTCCGTATGATTGTTTTCATGCCAATTGATATCAATGGACTCCATCACTATCCTTTTCTTCTTATGGTAGACACGAAAAGCACGTTGATTGGATGAGTAACCAACAAAATAGCATTTATCAGCTTTGGCTTCAAACTTGTTGAGCTGATCTGAAGTGTTCAGCATTGTGCACACACACCCAAATTTTCTGAAGAAATCGATAACTGGCTTGCGCTTGTACATGATCTCATAAGGTGTCTTGTTGCAACTTTTAGTGATAAGAACCCGATTTTACACAAAACATGCAGTGTTAACCGCCTCAGCCCAGAAAGTCACGGGAAGCTTAGAGTCAACAATCATAGTTCGTGCAGCTTCAATTAAAGTGCGGTTTCTTCTTTCAGCTACACCGTTTTGTTGAGGAGTACGAGGTGCACTAAATTGTCGAGAAATTCCTTTGCTTTCACAGAAGGAATCAAGAGTTGCATTTTTGAATTATGTTCCATGATCACTGCGGATAGTCTTCACACTTAGATTAAAGAGGTTCTCAATTTGAAGCAGATAGGTTTTTAAAATCTCTAGCGTCTCATCTTTCTTAGCTAAGAAAAACACCCAAGTGAATCGAGAAAAATCATCTGTTACCACCAGACAGTATGACTTTCGTCCAAGACTCATGACACTCACCGGACCAAAAAGATCCATGTGAAGCAATTGGATAGGGGAGTCAATGGAATTGGTGGTTTTAGGCTTATGTGAAGATTTGTGCTGTTTTCCCTTGGAACATGAGATACAGTGTTCCATAGGAGTGAAATATTTGAGAGATAATCCAGTGACTAGGTTGCCTCGAACCAGTCGTTCATTGTTTTGAAATTGACATGTCCCAACCTCTTATGCCACAGGAAAGATTCATCTTCGGAAGCCTTTGAGAGAAAACACGATTCAATGCCCGATGGGTTGTTCATATCCAAGCTATATGTGTTGTATCTTCTGGGAGCACGCATGAGAATAAGTTTTTCGAAATCACCACTCCCGGCTTTAAGATAAGACATTCTTTTGAATTGAATAAAGCACAAAAGTTCTTGTCACAAATCTGTGAAACACTCATCAGATTGTATTTCAACTGAGGAACAAAGTTGACAAATTCCAGACTATTTACTCCATTTGATACTGTTCATTTTCCTTCAATCTTTCCTCCTTTTGGGTTTCCAGCAAAAGCAACATACTCTCCATCAATTTGATGATAATCTTGCAGCAAGTTAAAGTGCCCAGTCATATATCTTGAACATCCACTATCTACATGCCAGATGTTATCCCCGGTTCTTCTTGATTGACCCTATACACAACGAACCATTTATACGTTTTGACCAAAATTGTTTCAATCAAGAGATTTTAGTGTCAGGATATGACATCTCATTAGAATCAGAATTACAACCATCCTTTGATGAAGCACGATCATCAAATAGAACATTATTTTTAATTTTCCAAGTTCGTTTTAAATAATTTTTAGCATTTTTAATTCTTTTACGCCTAGATTTCCTACTGTGAGAATACTTAGGCAACACATATGAATTTAATGAACTTTTGGAAGGCGATTCTTCATTAGAATTTGTGGTTGTCAATTTACAACTTTTTGAAACATGATTTGAGGCACCACAACTAAAACAAACGTTTTCACAAGATATCTTAGCCTGATAATAGTCATCACAAGATGAAGATGATTGTGATGTTGAGGAATCTGAACATGAGACGGTTCTCTCATCAATAACTTTGTCTTGAAGACGATGTGCTTCCTTTAATCTGAAAAAGTCCATGTTGCTCATGGTTTCACGTGGTACATCATTCACAATAATTCCTGCACTTTTAAACTTGGTAACACGTGGCATAACATTCAAAGATTTAGGAACAAAAGGAAAAGCATTTTTAAATTTAGAAACATCACATCCCAAACCCGTATGCTCAGCAGGCAAAGAATCAAAATACAAGTTTTCAACGTGTTCACAAATATTTGGTTTAGACACGGACATATTATTACATTCATCCGACTCAAGTTCTTTTAAATAGTTCTGTCATTGGTACTCTCATCACAATCATCTTCGGAATTTACACAATTTAATTCTGCACAAGAAGCAAAACTGTCAGAATCAGAGGACGTAATATAATCATCAGGAGATAATGTGCAAACAAAATGTGTGGAAACATGTGGAGTTGGCATATCAGCAAATCTCCCTGATTTAGAATAAGGAGGTGGATGAGAGTTATACCCAAGACCTTCTGTGCCTTTTCTATTAAATTGTTTATCAATTATTCCAAACAGAATTTTCTGATCCATATCCATGTGGTCAACCTGTAATTTGGCTTTTTCTGTCTTTTGGACTCTTTCAGTTAAAATCGTATTGTTAATAGTTTGAGTATTGAGTTGCACAATTAAAGAACGATTTTCACCAGATATGTCACGAATTTTCTTTAAGTAAAGTTTCTCATTTTTAGCAACAAAGTCATACATCACCTTAATGTGATCTCGTTCATCAATCAAGGCTTGATTGATGAATCTGTATTTTTGAATTTCATTTAAGCAAGATCTGGAATTACAAAGTTTAGAAATAACCTCAGCAGGCACAGCAGTGAGATCCTCAGCAGGTTCAATCATGACACACTTGCCCGTGTCCTCCACATCAGCCATCAAGGCTTTATAAGCAGCTTCCTCAGCTTGTTCTCCCCAATGATAGTGTCCATCAGCTTGACACACAAGAGCTGTGGAACTTGAAGATGTGTTTGTCTTTGGAGGATTGGCAGCTTGTTTTCCAGAGGAAATCTTCTTTTCTTGCTGATCCTTGGAGGACGGCTCCTTGCAGTTTCTGGCAAAGTGACCCAGCTGATCACAATTGTAGCATCTCACCTTCTTGATATCAAACCCAAGTGTCTTTCCTTGCTTGAATCTGTCTATGCCAGTCCTTTTGATGAATCTTTTGGCTCTTAAGGTCAACATGGCCATGCACCAATCAATGTCCATTTTCTCCAAATCATCAGGATTAATCTGCTCCAAGTCATCAGGTTGAAAGCTAACCGGTGTTAGATTTCCAGAAATCAGTGCATCATAGCACGACATGAAAGCAGTCATGATTGGGACATAATCATCAGGAATCATGGTGACAGTCTTTTGAGGAGCAGATGAGCTGGTAGAATTAATTGCAACAGCTGAAGGAGGGACATCAGTCTGAAAGTATGGGCTACCGGATGAGCTTGATCCAGCAATAAGAGCTGTGTTTCCAGACTGATTTGATGGGGTGACTGCTCCCTTCTTAATCTCAATTTCATAAGATTCAAGAATGCTATAGACTTCCTGTTGAGACAGAGCACTCAGATTCTCAGTCTTTTTTATCATGATTCGATACATATTCCATTCATCAGGAAGAGAATCTAGGAGTTTCTTGTTTAGATCAAGAGTAGGGTACTCAACTCCCATTACTTTCAACCTTGATACAATGTTTGAGAAACGGTTGATCAAATCAGATATTGATTCTCCCCTTACACTGCTGAACATCGCATATTGTTTCTTGATCAGATCTCTTTTGCTTTCCCTGACATCCACACTTCCCTCATATCTTCTGCACAATGCAGCCCATAAGTCTTTGGCAGTTGTGTACTCAGCAAAGATGTTGAAAATATCCATAGGAAGAGCCATGGCAATAGTCCCGTAGGCCTTGTTGTCTCGGGCAATCAAGGCAAGATCTTTCTCATCATACTCAGATACTAACTTAGGACGTTGAACATCAGCAGTGGTAGTTACGGGCTTGTGGGGAACATCGGTGATAGAACTCAACAAAGTATAATCGTGAAATTGAAAGAAAGCTTCATCTTCTTAGTCCAATCATCAAATTCTCTTGTGGACACAAGAGCAGGAGGTCTATTTCCCCCAGAATATTCTGTTGAACTTGAAGTGGCCATAATATTCGGAATCGAAACTAAAACAGTAACTAGTTTCGATAGGACAACTTCTATCGAAACAACTAGTTTCGATAGGACAACTTCTATCGAAACAACTAGTTTCGATAGGACAACTTCTATCGAAACAACTAGTTTCGATAGGACAACTTCTATCGAAACAACTAGTTTCGATAGGACAACTTCTATCGAAACAACTAGTTTCGATACAGAAAATTTCACAGGCAAGTTTCGATAACCACAGTTTCTATAGAGATAAGACAAAAATCTAGTTTCGATAGTACCTTCTCCCGACAAAATATAGACAAGAAGTTTCGATGATCAACAAAAATCAGAAACTGTCCCCAGTAGTTTCGATGCCTTCTTCTCCAAGCTCAGAAATACTCCATTGATAATAAACTCCAGAAATCAATAGTGCAGAAATGACAAGCCAATCCATCGAAAACCTTCGTCTAACACTCCTGATCACTAATCCAACCTCCGATTCTGAAGATACGAGCAAAAACCCTTGGAAATCGATGAAACAGTAGCCGTCAATCAATAAACCAGTACTTCCGAGAATAGATGTGCAAAAAACCCAAAATAAGCTTCGAATACCCTCAGTAAACACCTAGAATTGATCAATAAACCTGATAACACTCAAAAACACTAGAGCATAAAGCTCTGATACCAATTGAAGGTCCAGACTTACTTGAAATTACTAATTTGATCGAATACACACACACACAGGCGGAAACTGTGTGTATGTTGGTGAAACAGATGGAAGAAACAGAATCGGTGAAGATAACAGGCTAACCTCACAATGAATCAACACAAAATGATATGAAAATATAAGAACACAGTGTAAAAACAACTGCACAGTGTATTGATTCGATAACAATGTGAAAGAGAAGGTTCAGGGTTACAGCCGCTACACACACCCTAAACATTCTCAAACTAGGCTATTCGATCAAATTAGTAGTGACAGGTATCGAAACTATGTTCAATCGAAACTACTAGTTTCGATTGACCATTTACAAGTGACACAGAACTGTCGAAACTACCATCTATCGAAACTACTAGTTTCGATTGAACAAACTCAATCGAAACTAAGTAGTTTCGATGGCCCAGACTTAGCTAATAAAGCAGTAAATTACAGAAAACTGAAATTATATTTAATGAAATGACATAAAGTAAACTAGTCTAAAACTGTTTAAACATACAATAAATAACAACAGCTTATACATAAGATATGACTCTACAAATAGTTTAAAGTAGTTCTCTAAGTATTGTAAATAAGTTTGCACCAAAAGAATCAAGATTAATAACATTTATTTAAAGAATAAATAATTATTAGAAATCTATGATAATCATTTTTAATAAGTAGTTAAAGACTAAGAATAAACAAATAATTATTAAGTGTTTTAATAATTATTTAAGAATAATTAATTATTAAAGAATAACAATTATTTGACAAGGATAAATAATTATTTAAAAATAGTAATTACTTTATCCAATTAAATAATTTATATTAAGTATTTAAGACTTTATTAGGTATTCATTTTACATATTGTTTTGTAATATATAATGTTTACAAGTTTAAATAAGTAATATGTAATTATAAGTTAATAAAAGATTTAGATAGAGTTTCTTATTTTATAACTCTTTTTATAGCTTATAAATTTACAATATAAGGTTTATTTTCTTATTTCACAAGGTTTATTATAAAAATAAGATAAAGTATGTTTATGCCTCTTGTTTTAAATTTATGTAAACAAATAAATTTATGATTATATAAATTATAAGTAAAAATGCTTTTATAGTTTTTATAAATTTTAAAACCATAATTAAAGTTTTAAAATATATTTATAGTCTTTAAGCTTTTAAAACTATTTTAAAGAATTTGTTATTATAAGTTTTTTTAACTAAGTTTAATTTAATTAAAATACTTTCGAAATATAAAAGTGTAAATAAAAATCGGATCTGAGTTTATAATTCTTTCACAGATTTTATAAAACTTTTTTCCAGTATTTAATACTGTTTTAAAAGAGATAAAAAAAATGAAAGTTAAAATTTCGGGTCGGCTGGAATCGAACCCGCGTCACCCGCCGGGTCATGAAACGCACACCAAGCCTAACCATCCCGGCTACGGGTCTCGCTGAGTATAACTCAGAAAAATCAAATTCTTAAACACAAACCCAAATCGTCCCTAAATCCCTATGAACCCTAGAACCAAGATCTGCCAAATACGTATCGAATTGCCCTCTGTTAATGGAATTAAACAGAGGGCTTTCGATCTATGAACTGTGGCGAGTACAATGGGCACAATAATTACCTGAATTGATGACGTAATGAGGGAGAACGTCTTGAAGGTCGAAGTCGGCTGTCGTTGGATTCAAACGATCAGTGTAGGTGTTGAATGACCAAATGGAGAGTTTGGAGAGTTGAGGGGTGATTTCTTAGGTCGATTCCAACTGCTATTTATAGCCGCTTCGAGGTTTAATTGTTCGATTAGTTAGTGGTTTACGGTTGAGAGTATTAATTACCGATTTCGAACCCACGCGAGGATACAGTTGAAATCGAGAGTTAAGGCACATTGGGGAGAGGTCGCACGCGGGAAACGAACCCGAGGTTCACTGAATCCGGACAGGAAAACGCGACTTCACGAAAATGGATGAGAAACGGTGAGGCGGGGTGGGTCGAACCCACGACCGGTTCTGAGACTGGAAGTTTGAACAAATGGCAAAACAGGCCCTTGGAGTTTCACTGTTGTAACATTTCATGTTTAAAAGTACATTCTAGTTTAAAACACGTTTGAATATTGACAGTTTTAGTCCCCGGACTTTTTATAAAAACAATTATGTTTTATTTATAAAAACTAAGCAAGTCTTATAAGTTTTTATTTCCTTTATTATTTTATGAAATAATTTCTAGGATTTATGATTTGTAAGTTTAAATGTTTTAGAAATAGGTTTATAAATTATTTATATAATTATAACTCATATGTTTTAAGAATTTTAATAATATCTTGTTTAATAAAGATAAAAAAAATAATAAACATACATATATATATATATACATATATGAATGTTTTCCTTAAATCCATATTAAATAAAAAAATTTACTATTTAAGGAAATAAGAATTAAAGTTTAAAATAATACGGTAAGCGTTTTAGGAAAAGGTACATCGGAAAATTCGAGACATTACATCATCCCCGTCACCCATGGTTTCTTGGCACCTGGGATTCCTCTCAGTGAGGGGAGTTTTCAAGGAAACATCCTCACTGTGAGTTGCCGTGGTTGAGGACTTAGCAATGTTATCACTGTCCTCCTGGTTATTTTGATGGACCAGCAGTAGTGACAGCCTCTTCCACATCCATTCTGTCATAACTCCTAGAGTGGACCTTCAGGGTAGAAGAACTTGGGATAGGTGTGTTGGAAGCAAGATCAATCAGTACCTCCGAGATGGTGGTAGTTGGAGAAGGTACATCATCTTGATCAGGTTCCTCAGCACTTAAGTTCAGAAGAGAAAGGAAAGGCTCAGGGGTCTGTTCTATAGATCCGGGAAGTGATCCTGATCCAAATAGAGAGACATCCAAAGGAGTCTCCCTAATAATGTGGCTTTCCCTTATGATATTCTCACCAGAATGTTGTGATTCTGAGTGATGGCTGTTAGGTTGGGTTTGGGCCTTGGAGGCAAGAGAAGAAGGAGTTCTCTTGCCCCTTTTCCTAGTATATGTTGTTGCAACCGGGGCCATGTGTTCCGATTGAACGATATCATCCAAAACAGGTGTAAGTAATGTTTGTGCCTGTGCATCCTTAGTAGTATGCACAGGGGTTCGAATGGTTGAAGCAGACTGTTATTCAGGATGTGAGGTGGAGGGTGTGAGATCAGTATCAGCTGGGATTGCTGAACTGTCACCCGGGGTACTCTGTATGTTCAGCATTGTAGATAACAATTGAACATTGACCCCTGAGAACTTTTTGGAAACAGTTCTCATGTTATCACTTCAGATCGGCGAAAATGCAGATCTTCGTGAAAACCCTAACGGGTAAGACGATCACGTTTAAGGTCGAATCCTTCGACACAATCGACAACGTGAAGGCAAAGATCCAAGACAAGGAAGGTATTCCGCCAGATCAGCAGCGTCTAATCTTCGCCGGAAAACAGCTCGAGGACGGCAGAACCCTAGCCGATTACAACATCCAGAAGGAGTCAAATCTTCTCCTCGTCCTTCTTCTCGGCGGTGGCGCGAAGAAGCGCAAGAAGAAGACCATGGAAGACGGAGACAAGTGCGGAGCTGACCTGATGACATCTGTTTCTTTTCTGAGATATGTATTGGAGAAGAGTGTGGCTTCCGAGATGGGGATATCCTTGCCGTCTTCCTTGGCTTTGATTTGGGGAATCCCTTGTTCGGTAGAGTAGACGGCGGTACTCCAAAAATCCTCCATATGAGGGATATTTGTGACATGGTTGGTTGTGAGGGCAAATTGGATCTTTGATCGACATAAGAAGTCGACCATATCATTGAATCCTTCGGATATCTTTCACTTGGTTGGGTATGACAGTGAGGGATTAAGGGCTTTGAAAGTGATGGGGGCTTGAAGGAAAGTGATGGGGACTTGAAGGAAAGTGATGTTGGTTTAGGGAGAAGTGGAAGGTGAAGAGGTGGAAATTTGATTTGTTTTATAATGGCAGAGGAGAGAAAAAGCAAAAAGATTTGTACAGTACAACCCAATTCACCTTTTATTGTTACAGCTGTAATGCACCGAGGTAGTCATGGTAAAGACTGACGGGAATTTTAACAGCGGGTAAAGGTTAATTTGGACTTAAATTTACCAATCAGCAGCAAACTTGATTGCTGTGGATGCGGAAGGTTAAGTCTGTCAGTAGTAAACTTATCTGCTGCTGATGGATTTAATAATCCGTAGCAAGGATGTTGCTGCTGACAGTCTTAAAGAAATCCACAGGAAGCCTGTTCATGCTGATAACTTAAAGCAGTCAGCTGCAAATCTTTTGCTGCTGAGGATTAAACCTGTCAGCAGCTGAAGGACAAAAATTCTGCTGACTAATAACTTTTATTTACAACAAGGAACAGATACAATTACAGCAATGGATAGACGCATTCAACTGAACCAATGATGATGCTTGGTGGTTTCTTTGCCTTCCATTGTTGAGTTGGTGGTTTTCCAGCTCTCTTTGCCTTTTCAGCAGCGGAAGCTGCATCTGAGGGCTTTGACTGATCAGAAGCAGATCTTGTTGCTGCTGATGGTTTTACTTGAGCAGCTCCAGACTTTGCTGCTGAAGGCTTTCCTTTTGGTTGCTTGGGCTTGACTCGATCAGCAGCAGTTTTGTTGGCTACTGATGGTTTAAGACCAGACTTATGCCTATCCTTCTTCACCTTACTAATGGGTTTTTGTATAATTTGGGGTGGAAGAAGAATCTGATTGAAAGGATTAAACTTACAATTTGCAGCAAAGTGATCTGATTCACCGCAGATGATGCAAGATTGTAGAGGTTTTGACAACTGCTCCCTTGATGGAGAAAGAGAGTTTATGAATTGAGTTGTCTTAGCTTCAAACCTTCTTACCTGTTTGTTCTTATTTGTCTTCTCAAAAGCATGTTGCTTGAGGTTCTTTTGCTGCTTTGAATTTCTTTGGTATTCCAGGTAATGAAAGCAGGTGTTGGCAGTGTGGTTATATCTGCCACACACAAAGCATGATTTTGCCAGTTTGTCTCTTGAAAGGTAGACATAGTCCTTTCTTTGGAACAGATCCTTGAAGTTCCATGGATGAGCTTTGTTATGTTCAAAGGTGGCTTCTTCTAGGGTCCTTTGAACATATGAAACTTTTTCTTCAGGCTGATGACATATATCAAATACCTTCCTCTTTGTGATTGGCTTTGACTGAGGCTTGGGTTTTGTGGGTCCTGACGTCTGTCCCTTTTCAATGTTTAGCTTTCTTCCATCTGGAGGATAGCTGATCTTGATCTGTTTGACTGGTACAGGGGCTGGAACAGCTGGAAGAACAGCAAAAACTGCAACTCTATTCAGAACAGCTTCAGATGGGACTGCACTGGTTTCATCATGGTCTGAGTGGGTTGACTCAGATTCCGATGAGGTGGTGCATTCTTCGACGAAAGGTTCATCCGTTGAAGGATCAAGGTTTCGGTTTGCAGTGTCTAGATTTGCAACATTGAAGCGTGGTTCGTATATGGCAATATAGTCAGCAGGAGGAGTAACAGCATTGTACTGATCATTGTTATACCCAAGTCCAGTTTTTACCTTCTCATGGACTTGAATATCTAAAAGTCTTTGTAACTTTTTGGAGGAAAATTCATATTTTTCAACATGAACTTTCTGTTCTGCCAATTCAGCTCTGGTAGCTTTTAGTTTGACCAGTAGATCATCAATCTGAGTTTCAAGATTAGTTTGTTCGTGTTTTAGCGATGAAATCTCTTTCTTAAGGCAGTTAATTTTTTCTTTGTAATTGTCTTCGACCTTTTTGAATTCAGATTTCATTTGATGAAACTCTTCATTTTGATCTATAAGGTTTTGGTTATGTTTTCTATAACCCAAAACTTTATCAATACAGGCTTGGGAACATAGATGTTCATATACCTGAGACGGTATCTCAGTTGTGTCTTCTATAAGAGCTTGGTTGTTGGTAGGCAGATCTTCATACTGAAAGCTCCAGTCAAAGTCTGAAGTTCCAACATTTGCACACGCTGCAGTTTGAGCTGGAGGAGTTCGTGGATGGGTGACAATGGGAGGATAGTAGTTGCTAGAACTAGGACTTGAGTGGTCAGAGTGAAGTGCAGAGGTGGTGGTGGATGTTGAGGCATTTTGATAGCTTGAGCTTCGTTCTTTTGCCTGAATCATCTCTAGCTCATAGGTTTTCAGCATACCGAAGAGCTCAGTCATTTGGAGAGTCTTCAGATTCTCAGTTCTTCTAATAGACACTGTATATAGTGTCCAATAGCTTGGGAGAGATCTGATAAACTTCTTAAGAATATCTTCATTCTCTAGCTTTACTTTGGAGCACTGCAGCTCCCCTACAAGATAGGTAAATATGTTGTATAAAACAGTTAGAGACTCACCTTCCTTCCGGACGAAGTTTTCATACTGCTGCTTCAGGATGTCTCTTGTGTTCTCTTTGACTTCCTCCGAGCCAGCAAACATTTTCTCAAGAGCTTCCCAGAGCTCTTTGGCAGTTTTGTAGCTTCTGAAGTTATGAAAAACTTTATTTGGAAGGCACATTTGGATAGCTCCTAGTGCCTTGAAGTCCACCTCCATCTTTTTTATATCCTCTTCTAAGTACTTGGAGGGATCCTTTGGAACTGATGGTCCTCCAGAGTCAGCAGATGCCACCATTGGAATGTAGGGTCCATCCCTGATGGATTTCCACATTCCGTACTCCTGATAGCAAAAAACACTTTCCATGCGATTTTTCCACATGTCGTAGTCTTCTCCCGACACCAATCTTGGTGGTCGGTTGATGCTGCCGATGTCTTCAAACCCGTTGCTTTGTGCCATTTTTGTTCTTTGTGACTTGATGAAAGAGAGAGAGTTTAGAATAGAACCAGAAGTGATTAAACAAGTGTGAGTTTGTTTAATCTGAGCCAAAGCTCTGATACCACTTGTAGGATCGTGAAATTACAAGATGGTTCTGTTCTTAGTTGAAATTGGCGGAAACAATAACAACTACACAAATGTAATCGAACAGACAGAAAGAATACTAATAAGAACACTGTTGTATTAAGCTTTTGCAGGTAAACGATTACAAGTGAAACTCTATCAGAAAGCACAAAAAGCACACTTACAATGAAGTGTTTACAGATTATTTATACTCACTTAGAATCAAGACAGCCCCTTGATTCAAAGGATCAGATCTAACACAGACCGTTGATCTGTTGTATCTAGCTAACTATTACACGTTTTGTCTATATCTAGTTGACTTTATTGAAGCGTCTTCTTTATGCATTATTGCTTGCATGTCTGGAGAAGAGCATTGTCTTCCGTCATTGGTTGCACCACTGAGGTTCCTTCTGCTTTGAGTGTGTCAGTCGCTTTTACAGAAAGTTGTCAGTGACGCTTGGTATGGATAGTCAGCTGCAACGATTTGTCTTCAAGGCACAAGGCTGTCAGTAGCAAAGATGTTGATCAGCAGCAAGATGTAACCATTTGTACTTAAGTGTTGATGCTGCTGAGAAGCTTATCCGCCGCAACTTTGGTCTTCAGCAGATAAGGCTATCCGTAGCAGATTTTTTCTTCAGCAGGAGAACAAGTATCCGCAGCAGATAAGCTTGTCCGCAGCAGATTGTTGGTCAGCAGCAAACTCTGAGATCAGTAGCATTTGTACTTAGAGAATTTTGTAGCCATCAGTCTTTGATTCTACAGATACCGTCTTTATTTTATCCGTACATTTCACATATACATGATGTAAATCCCGACGGTAACTGTGGTTTTCGATCGGTAGCTTTGGGCTTAGGGTTAAATGAAAACCGGTGGATTTTTATCCGACAACAACTTCTACATGAGATGGACAATAAAGAGGAATGGTGGAGAACTGTTTTTGACAGAGTCGCCTTTCAAGAGTATGATAGGCTACGTCACACGATAGATTGGCAGGATGTGAAAGTCGCACCAGTTAGTCGTTGGATGTCGATGCTATACACAGGACTCCTAATTGCTCAAATATTTGGGGTGATTGTTCATCTTTTAAGCATCGGCGGTAATCAAACATTTTTTCCATTGTGGTTTGGTCCTAACGTTCACGCTCAACATCAAATCGTATCGTTAGTTCACGTAAAAAATGCTCATTTCATCCACGTCAAGTTAGACAGAGATTTTTCGATTCCCACGCCGAATGCACTTTGGAATTTGCACCGAAATGATTATGAAGCAAAATGGGAAAATATATACAGTGATCGTATTGAACGATTTAAGAAAATAATGACTACTAATAGATCTAGATTTCCACAATACGTCACGAACCACGGATGATGTTTGTTAGTTATAATTAATTATTAATTAAATATAATTAATTTTATTTGTCATTTTAATTATTTTAAATTAGTTTTACTTAATTATAATTAATTTTTTATTAGTTTTAATTAATTATTAATTAAATATAATTAATTTTAATTAAAAATTAATTAAAACGCCACGTATAGAACTATACGTGGCGTATAGACTTGAATAAGAAGGAATTCAAACTTTTCAAATCTGAGATATTTTAAAGGCTATACGCATCGTATAGGTCAATACGTGGCGTATAGAATACCAAAGGTTGGTGGCTATACGCCACGTATTGATCTATACGTGGCGTATAGCCATTTGATATACCAAGAAAACGCATCGTACAGTGCCAAACGAACCAAAAAACCACACACAAACCCATACGCGACCTGGCAAGAAAACGCTCGTTTATTTGGATTGTCGTCTCAAAAAAACTTTGTAAAGGTACGAGTCTCAACCCGCGATCATTAATGTTAGGTTTATATTGAATATTAGCGGGTAAAACTGGGTAGATTAGCGATTTTTAGGTTGAAACTTAAGAACTATACGCCACGTATAGGGCCATACGTGGCGTATAGTTCGTCTGAGGAAGACGATGAAGTCATACGCCACGTATAGATCTATACGTTGCGTATGGCTCAGGTTCTAGGCAACTTGGCCCTCGTATGGCCTGGTTGCCCGTATATAGCTTAGTTTGCCCGGTAACTGGCCTGCGTATGGCTTGGGGGCCCTGCGTATGGCTTGGTTTACCCGGTAACAGCCTATACGCCACGTATAAAGCTATACGTGGCGTATAGGTTTTAAAAAAAATTATTTTATTATTTAAAATAAAATATATTATTATTATTTAAAATAAAAACAATTAATTATTATCAGATATGGCGGATCATGATGATGATATTCAGATGGAGCAGCTAGACGATCTTGCGCGCTACCATTTTCTGGATTTTCTGGCCGATTCGGAGGCATTTGCACGGTGCCAGAAGCTTCGGGAGGTGCGGTTGGGCCCAGGGACGGCGGTGGATTGGGGTCTCCTCGAGGAGGTACAAGAGGCCAAGCGAGCTAGGGCCATCATCAGCCAGGACACGCCATGGTCGCGTCTTTTTGCTCTTTCGTTCGCAGAGACCTACCGAGAGGTGGTCGTCGAGTTTCTTTCGACGTTCATCTACTCAGAGGCTGGGCTGGAGCCTCTTCCCGGGGAGGCGCCGGATATGGATCCGGATCATATTTCTTTTTCTATTTTTGGGGTCGTTTACCGTCAAACCCTCCGTCAGTGGGACGTCACGACGGGCTTGTACTACGAGCCTGAAACGGTCACGCCACTTTTCACCGAGGCAGTGACGGAGGTGGACAAGGAGGAGCTCCTTGTTTTTAGGGGCTTGATTTCAAATAGTCCTTGGTTGGGTACCAAGGAGAGGGTCTCGGGTATTAGAGACCCTTTGTATAGATATCTGCACCGACTTATTTCGACGTCGATCGCACCGCGTCTGAAAGCCGTGAGTGGTGCACTGATAGAGACCTTTTCTTTCTTTATTGCCTGCTTACTGGGAGGCGATGCGACCTATCCACGTGCATGACGCTTTATTTTGCATCTGCCTATATGCGACAGAAGCGCGGGATTTTGTATGGCGGTGCTTTCATCACACAGATCACGCGTTAGATACACCATTTGACGTGCATGAGCCTGCGATGTTACCGGCCATTCCCCCTGTCCAATTAGACCGTCGCACGGCATGCGCATCACGCACCGATTCCCGCAGGGCCTTCGGTTCGTAGGGGCCGTCCAGGACCAGGTTTGGGTCCCGGTGCCGTTGCCGCAGATGCCTGGACAGGGGGACCCGCCTATGCCTCTTCTACAACAGGGTGTGGCGATGGAGGACTGGCCGCCGCACGTCGAGCCCATCCATGACCATCCACCACAGCATCCCCGACACGTACGTCGGTCTGTTAGGCTGGAGAGGGCTACCCAGGCATTGCTTGATGGCCTTGTTGCCAACTCACGGCGACAGGGTCGTCAATTCGATCGCATGAAGGACCTGATGATGTGGGCGGTTGGACAGCTCGTGGATCTGTCACGAGCCGCCGACATCGAGCCACGCCCACTACCACCGCCACGTCATTATCCGGACGACCCCGTTCAGGATGAGGGCGGGGCGGGTCAGGGTGACGGCGGAGCCGGTTAGGTTTAGTTCTTTTATTTGTATTTTGTTTCTTTCGTTGTTATGTATGTAAAACATTTTGATGTATATATTTAATTTTTTGATGTAATGTATATAATGTTTAGTTTATTTGTTTGGTTGTAATGTTTAATATTTTGTTTGGTTGTAATGTTTAATATTTTGTTTGATTGTAATGTTTAATATTTTGTTTGGTTTGTAATGTTTAATTGTAAAAATATAATAAATGTTTAAAAAAATATAAAATTTATAAATAGATAACAAACTTATATTAACAAAATTATATAAATTAAAATAAAAATAAAAAAAATATAAAAAAAATAAAAAAAATATAATTAAATAAAAAATATCTATACGTGGCGTATAGGTCAATACGCCACGTATAGGATTCATAAACTCACAAAACTTCCAACTTTCGAAGCAAAAATATAACCCGTGCCTCATACGCTGCGTATAGATCAATACGTCATGTATTGGACCAGCCGCCAGACTGAGAATGACACGTGTCATTCTGTTGTCAGTGACTGAACTCTATAATCCCTCGTATTGCCCTATACGAGGGCATATAGTGTGGCGACGGGTCCAATTAGCAATATTTCGTGTATGGTTAGAATCACCCTTTCTTTATTACTGTGAGAGTGGGACTTGAACCCATTATCTATTCAAACCTTGGTATTTTAAGAAGATCTTCTTCTACTGCTAGACCACCAACCCTAATAATTATTTGATATCCCAATTGCTTGAAACTAAATATGTTTCTTTCAATTTTATAATTTGATATAAAAACGTATATTAAATGGTGTTATTCACTTGTTTTAACAATCAAATACAATTATGTCTTTTTTCTTGGGCCCACTTATCCTATTTTTAAATCTACATTTTTTAATCCATCACCCTCAACTAGAGTTGTAAATGAAATAAACTGAACGAAGTCTTGTTCGTGTTCATTCGTTTTGCATTTAACTTGTTTATGAACGGTTCACGAACACTAAACGATAGAAATTTCATGTTCATGTTCGTTCATTAAGGAAATGGATTTGTTCACAAACCAAACCGAACGAAGCCTTGTTTGGGGCTTTGGATGTCAACCCTAATGGTTTCTGAAATGAACATTTAATAAGATCATTTTATCAAGTTTTATGTACCTGTATCGAACTGATAACTAGTTATCTAACTTCACCGTTAATTTTTGAAAAAGAAATAACATGCTTATTCCAATTTTAGTTCTTTTGGAGTCATTAAACCCTAACAAACTGGTGCTACGTGTTTGTATCTTATAACATGAAATAAATTACAGATGAAAGTCAAAATCAAGGAAGCTTACATGATTTAGGGTTGAGAACTTATAAGCCCTAACTGAGTAATCGTGGATGCCGGAGCAGTTGCTGGAACTTGAAACCCTAATCAAGTAATCGTGGAACAGAACTACAAAAGGTTGTGAGAATAGAGGAACGACGCATAAATGAGAATAAGGTTTCCTACTTTACTTAGTTAATTGTTAGGGTAATATATAAAATAAAAATTAAAGAATATAAAAAGTTTAGATAAAATAAAATATAAATATTAAAATCTTTAATAAACAACATAAACGAACGTTCACGAACACAATTGAACGAACGAGACCTCTATTAATGTTCGTTCATTTAGTTAATCGAACGGAATTCCTTGTTCATGTTCGTTCCTTTATTAAACGAACGAACGTAAACTAACTTCCCACCTAAGAGTTCACGAACTGTTCGGTCCGTTTACGGCCCTACCCTCAACCACTTATAGAAGGATACATTTCCTACACTCCTAAATCAAATACAATTATATGTAACATGAGTTATTTTAGTTCCTAAACTAAGTGGTGTTGATAAGTTATAACGTCATTAACTAATCGTTTCCACGAATAGCTTAAGCCATTATAAAGCCCATATCGAGATTAAGTTATCATTTATAGAAAAAAGAATTAGTGTAATA
This sequence comes from Smallanthus sonchifolius, assembly GCA_023525975.1. Classification (NCBI taxonomy): domain Eukaryota; kingdom Viridiplantae; phylum Streptophyta; class Magnoliopsida; order Asterales; family Asteraceae; genus Smallanthus; species Smallanthus sonchifolius. The sequence goes on along the minus strand of CM042026.1, from coordinate 11,917,786 downwards.
ACCCTACTCTTATCAGGCTTAGAATAGTAATTATAATAAACTAAATGATTTATAGCCGGGAGAAGTATATATAAGTATATATATAGTTAGGATCATAAAAAAAATCAAGAAAACTTCAATCCTCCAATCACATAATTAATATTTATTTCTGAAATTTTTATTCAAATGACTTTTACGTAAATTGCACCCCGTTATTTTTTTTAGTTATTTTATTTTTATTCAAATCCATTATATATCTCTTCTTCATAATCTCTCTCCTAAATCATTGATAGTCATCCACTCTTTCTCTCCGGGGCACAGCTTAGTGTAGGCCGGGGTGGGTCCCGGACCTCCTGATTTTTCGCTTCGTAATGTTAATTTATACGTATTCGGCCGAAAATTTTATAGGTATTAAATTCCGGCCCCCCTAATAGGAAAGAAAAATTATAGGATTCCGCCTCGGCCTCCTCGACGTTTTTCTTCAAGCTTCGCCACTGCTTTCTCTGAATTGAATCTTTCATCTTCATTCTCAACCGTCGTTCTTAAAAATCATCATATCTTTCAAAGTTATATAATTAAATTGACTATACATGAAGAAGTGGTGTGTTTTGATTACGAGGGTGGCAACAAGAAACAAGAAAAAAAAATCAAAATTAAAGAATACGAAGAACACAGAATATAAAGAACACAAATAATCTATACTATATAATAAATAAATGTTTTTCATGCCACGTATCAGCTTCATATTCATTCTTATCATTTTTTTCTCGCATCTCTCTCTTATTAAATACACTTCTATCTTTTAATAATAATAAATTATTTTTAAAGAAAATATTAATCTATATCTATACTTCTATACTATATATTAAATAAAGTTTTTCATGTCATGTGTCGCCTCCATATTTATTCACATAATTTTTTTATCGTATCTCTCTTATTAAATACACATCTATCTTTTAATAATAATAATAATATATTTTTAAAGAAAATACTAATCTTTATATTAATAAATCTCCTGACATATTTTGACGAGTGTATGAGTTAACATATTATATTGTATTCCACGGGTTTATTCAACACGTATAAAACACGAGTTTTTAAAAAATAATTTTTTTATTACTTAATATATAATATTATATTTATTCAACCCGTGTAATAACCCGAGATTCTAAGCTAGTAAAATTATAAATAAATGTTTCAGTATTCTTTCTTCACAAACCATTCTGTTAATTTTTTCAATATAAGGTATGTTCAAGAACACGTTATTACATATATGTAATTGTATTATTATACATATGTAACTTTCTTATTATATATATAATTATGGTTATTACGCATATACATAATTCTGCTTTGTGTTAATTTTTATTAGCAATGGAATGAAGCCGAGTTAAAACAGGATGAAGATAAATATGAAGAACCGATAGATGATCATAATACGAAAAGAAAAGAAAACAATTTAAATATGTTTAATTTACTAAATCACATATTACATATATGTCACTTACTAAATTACATATATATAATTTACTAAATTACGTATATGTAAATGGTTTTATAGATGATTGCATTTGTGTAGTAATAGTATCCAATTGTTACATAGATGTAATTTTACTCAATTACATTTTTGTAAATGATTATGTAGATGGCTTACATATATGTAAATTAACGTGTACTTCGTATTCATCATGTTTTTGTTATTGATTCCTTCAATAAACACATAAATGATGTAACTTTGGTATTTGATTTTGCTAATAATTGTGATATAGAAAAGAGAATATATGTGAGATAGTAGAGGGTGTGAGAGATGTTAGAAGAATTTAATAATTAAATTGGAACTTTAAAAGCAATAATTGTGATTTCTCTGATACCCATACACATTTTCCTTAGATCAAACTTTTTACATCTAAATACCATCTAATTATGATTTCTTTAATTTTTTTTTAAAAGACCAACAAAACTTTTATATACTCCTAGCAAAAGCTAGGATCACCAAAATACATGAATCCACAAGGAAAGTACAAACCGCAAGGCACCAAATATAACAAAAGACATCAAAATAAATTAAACAACAATAGTTCTTTAATATCCGTACACGTTAATATTATTCATTTTAAATACTATCAATTGATTTTAATTTTGTAATATTAAATTAAAACTAACAATATTTCGTACTTTTTAAATTGTTTAAATCTAATTTCAGTTAAATAACAAACTTGATATACCATATAAAAGAACTAATAGATTTCAAAAAACTCTTAAATATTTTATTAAATCGTTTATTTCTATAATAATTTTAAATTTTAAAAGCCTGATATGTTTGCTTAATTTAGGTATACTATATTATTTTTTCAAACCTGGTAGGACATTTATAAATTATAAATTTCTTTTAACAAATATGTTAGCTTGAGCCTTGATGTGGCTAGATAAAGTAGAGTTAATAGGTATATATCCATATCCAACCCATCCCATCCCATCCCATAAATCCATTATGATCGTTGTCACAACTAATTTTTTTTCAAACACTTGATATTTTATAAGCTTAATTTAATGATATTATTAAAATATATAATCAATATTCATTAAATTTGTCATATTCTATCTATAAAATATGAGTTTGTGTAGATATTTGATTCATAGATGTATTATTATGTCTACATAAATAAAAAAGAACATGTGTGATCATTAGTTTAATACTAACGTAATACTGTTTTTTAATTTGTTACAACAACTTATATAATGGTCTCTTCCTTTTATGAGAGCCACCATGATTACGATCACAAGTTGCTTGAAACATTTTATAAACAACAATAATTATATTGGAATTCAAATTTGTATATTATTTAATTGTTTTTGGTCATCAAAGAATGTTGAATGATTGTGTGGAGTACAATAAATTAATAGGAAATGCTTCTTTCGTTAACTTGCAAATCGTGTATTGCTTTTGAAAAAAGACATCTAACCATAAAATTTAGTTATTTAATGCCAGTCTTTAATATCTCTGAATTACGGTATATCAATCGGGTTTAGGTTCGTTTGTCATCTGTAATGATTGCATCATCGATTTAAAGGTTGTCGAAGAAGACACATAACAAAAGGTTAGGATGAGTGAGGTCGGGGAGTTTTTTGGATATTAAAAGGGTAATTTTGTCAATTCAATTTTTTTATATTCTAATTCTATTAATAAATTTTGAAAATCAGACATGATATAAATTTTTATTAGACTTAATTTTAGAAAAAATTATGTATACCAAACGAGTATCCACGTTAATTCCACCTATTATATATTCTAACACTAGGTTAGAATCTCGTGTATTACACGAGATTGTATATTAAAAAATATAAAACTTATAAATTTGTAAATACGTAATAACTTGTCAGACTATTATGATCGTCTCGAGATATATCAGGTGGAAATGTGTGTGTATATAACAAATTAGCATTTTTCTTCAATTAGTTATATTTTGATTTCCTATTATATATTCTTATTTAATATAATTAGTATTCTTCTTTAATAATATATTTGATAAAAACAGAGAAAAATGAGAAAGGGAAAACTAATTTCTATTCATCTACACATTACATTATATAGAGATACAATAGGAAAAACCCTAAAGCCCATTACATATTGGGCTGTGCCTAAAATAGTCTGATATTATAACACTCCTCCTCAGACATTTTATATTATACACTATCAACATTATACTACTAGATAATGTTGCATCGATTCTTCATGATCGATACTAACTGATACTGCAGGATCAGTTATGTTGCCTCATTAAAAACCTTACTAAGAAAACTCAGTGGGACAAAACTTAGTCAAGGGAAAAAGAGTACAGCGTGTATAAAACTCCCCCTGAATTTAACATATATTTCCGTCTATGGAGCACAATCTTCTTTGATAACTACTTGATTTATCTTTGATGTAGTCTTCTTTAATTTGAACAATCCATGCTGCATTGTCTTCATATGGTGTAGTCAGGCTTCTTTTGATCGATTTCAGTCCACACGTTTCTTGACTATGCCGAATTATTGATCTAAGCCAAACACATCTTCGTCCAGCAATCTATAGAGTAATTAACTCAACTTGATTTGATTATGTCATTGTTAATATTTGTGTTGTTAATCGCCATGAAATTATCGTGCCATTATAAATAAAATGTATGCAGGTTGAGATCGAGGTGTACGGATCTGATAAGTAACATGCATCAGCATAACCAATTAGTTGGGACTTCGTATTTTTCTCATAAAACAATCTGATGTCTCGAGTCCTGCAAAAATATCAACTTATTCTTTGATACGCTTTGTGATACTGCCTCGTTAAAAACATTGCTAGGAAAACCCATTGGGACAAAACCGTAGCTAAGGAAAAAAGAGTGCAGAGCGTATTAGACATAATTAACGACATACTTTAGGATGACGATAAATCGGCACTTCGGGACCTCTAAGATAATCTGATGCTACTGGATCAGTTACGTCGCCTCGTTAAAAACCTTACTAAGAAAACCCAATAGGATAAAAACTTAGTGAAAGGGAAAAAGTGTGCAACGTGTTAGATTAAAACTATATTTCGCTAGCACATATACTTAAACATAATATGGTGTCTTGTGTTATACACGAGATGCATTAGTGCACCGATCACACTTAAGTACAGTACTTTTGAACCAAGTACTTCCTAGCCCTCTTCTTGGGGAAGTAAAGATATTTGTGTATGTTTAGCGACCAGACAATTATGAGTGTGCTTAGCGGATAAACTTTGTCCATATTAGAATATGTCAACATCTTCTGGATGTAGTTTGATTTATGGACAGCTATACAATCACATATATACTCGAACATAAGGTCGAGGAATAATTTCATTTTGTCAAAACTTATACCCCTCTTTTACAAAATATATACTGAGTTGATTTACCACATACGGTCAGTTCTATTGAGACCATACAAAGATCGCTTTAAGATTTATAACACATATCTCGGGGTAATGATTTGAATGCTTTAGGAATTTTTAATCCTTCTAGGATTTTCATATAGATGTCATTTTCTAATGTCCCGTATAATTACTCAGTGACGACATCTTTAAGTCTTATATGAAGTCCTTCTAAGATTGTGAGGCTGATTAAACATTTAAAGGTTATCGCATCCACTACAAGGGAACACGTTCCTCATAATCAACTTCTGGGATTTGGGAAAAAACCTTTGTGTTACAAGTCATGCCAACATCGCATAATCTCATAATTTCCATTTCTTTTTATTTTTAAAGACACCCATTTATAACCTATTGGTTTGACGTCTATGGGTGTTCGGACTACAGGTCCGAAAATGTTTCGCTTGTCAAGCAAATTTAATTCAGCCTTTTAGGCGTCTTGCCATTGTAGGCAATCATCTCTGTGTATGTACTCTTACAGAGTTTTAGATACGTAATCTTTTTCTTTGATTACATTTGTTGCTATAGCATATGCAGATATTTCAAACACGTGTTTCATTTTGGTTCCATATTGTACTATTTTGTACATGATTTATAGAGATCTCATATTATTTAGTATCTGAGTTTCTTCTTGAACTCTATTATCCTCTTCTGGGTTCTATCACTTTCTTCTAGAAAAGTGCTAGTCTCTTCTGGGACATATACTTCTTATAGGGTTCTATTATTTTCTTTTAGAAAAATAGTAGTCTCTTTTGGGACATACACCTTTACTTGGGTTTTATGTATAACCTCTTCTAGGGTTAGACCAACTCCCTTATTCTGCTCTTTTTATTCTCGTGGGTTTTATGTTTGAAACCGATTTATTTCCCATGTTTCTTGTGTATGGTAATCGTTCTATGATTACTTCAGTTTGAGCATGTGAAGTTTATGCTGGTATATGTGATTTTGTCACTGTTTTTTGTGTGTGTGAATGCATCAGATAATTCATTTGCTATTCTTTGCAAAAGAATGACGTATTAGACTTTAGACTCATATTAACCACTTCAGGGGTGATGATGATGCATTCGATGTTTTTGTTTTCATGTATTACCAGTCTTTCCTTTCTTTATCCAATCTCCCCTTAAGACTGGGAATAGTGTCTTATTTAGACAACATATTAT